>CM034407.1:16188709-18588709 GCA_019925095.2 Dendrolimus kikuchii
TTACTAGTTACATTTAATACACATTTACCCCTATTAGCGCATCTGTCCATTTATCATTGTCATATTTAATGTTTTATTTGTTTTCGAATGAATTTAGTTTGTCTCTACTAATACTAATATTATATACAGCTAAAGTTTGTGAGTTTGTGACGCTATAGGGGGTAATCTCTGTATCTACTAAACCGATTTTAAAAATTCTTTTACTGTTGGAAACCTACGTTAATGGGGAGTGTCATAGGCTATATAACATGACGCTATATACCATGGGAGCGGGACAGAGCGCGAGTGAAACCGCGCCTGCCCGCTAATGTATTATATAAGAGATCTGGATACTAACTTGACAAAGAGGGGTCTTTCAAATTGTTTTTCTTCTGTACAAAGCTGTACTTAAAATATAGCATAGGATTTGGCAAAAACACAGCAAAATTTGTTTAATTATATTTTTGATATATAAATTGCATCTTGCAATCTTAGAACGTCTTCAACCGATTTCTACAGAATTAAATCTGAATTTATTGACTATAACGGTAATTTTATGTAAAGCCTGTGTAGAAGGAAGATCTCACGAGACAGAGTGCGGGTGAAACCGCGCCGGGCAACTAGTTATTTATAATATGGGAGGGGGGTAGTCTTGAGACAAAACTCGAAGCAATGCAAGTTCCTTATTAAAGCAACGGGCTTATTAAAACGCGTAAAGCGATTTTAAAGTACAGTTACGTGCTTTTGTCAGTCAGTCTGTTTGTTAGGTACCAAGTAGCTTTACAGTAATAAATAATGCAATGCAAACAGATAGATAGACTTATTTTAGGTTAGGTAAATAACTTGAAAATTAAAATAATATTAATTTAATCATGCATAGGGTAGTCCCTAAGAATGTGCTTTTTCTAAAATATTCTAAATGTGCACAACGGGTGGTCTTATCGCTAAAAAGCGATCTCTTCCAGACAACTCGTGACAGTAATAAAACAGATTATATTGGTCAAAGGTGGTATATAGAAATATTATAGCATATGCAGTTACTTACATTATATTGTATTCATTAATAAACATATAAGTATGTAAAATATTATATAAGTAAGAATTATACTTAATAGACATATAAAATTACACCTATTGACCTATTGATGTTACATACCTAAATATATGTAAAAATACCAAACTTCACTATATATTATTCTTCACTATATATTGCAGGTAGTGCTTTTTTGTCATGTTCTTAAATATTGTCAGTGACTTAGCTTGTCTAACAGTAACAGGTAGCGCATTCTAGAGTCGAATAGCCTGTACAGTAATATATATATATATATATTACGTGTGTGTGTGTGTGTAACACTTTGATATCTATACTTCTATACCTTTACTTATCCCATATAATGTATATAATTTACAGAGATTATCTTAATATAGTACGGTCTGTTTTCTTTGATATCTTGCTCGTTTCAAATTATATGAATACAAATATTCTTAATCCGGCGCAAACAAGTCACGGGCACAGGTATATTTAATAACTAGAGTTTACCCCGCAGCTCCGCCGCGCGTCAAACTCTAGTGCGTACCTCTTGTTTTAAGAGTAGGCGTTAATATAGGATATATTGTATTGTATTTTTATGTTGGTGCTATTTGCTCTCGGAAGATTTACTTCATTTTATATCGCAAACTATCACATCTACCGGGATGAATATTATCTATGTCCATTTTCGGTATTCAGACGGACAGATCGAGTGAAAGTCGCATGTTTTTAAAGATTATGAATTTTTATATCTATAAACTTGATAAATGATTGGTCGCCCATACAAACTTTAATACGCTATTTCAACCCGTTCTAGTTTTATTTATATAACTAAATATTGTGTAAACTACACAAACGACCAAAACTACCAAACGTACTAAAACTGCCGAAACTAACAAGTCTACTAACCAAAACTACCAAATTCACCAACCAAAAGTACCACAATTACCAAATCTACCAATCAAAACTACCACAACTACCAAAACCACCACAACTAACAAAACTACCAGAACTACCAAAACTACCACAACTACCACAACTACCAAAACTACCACAACTACCAAAACAACCGAAACTATCAAAACTACCACAATTACCAAATCTACCAATCAAAACTACCACAACTACCAAAACCACCACAACTAACAAAACTACCACAACTACCAAAACTACCACAACTACCAAAACTACCACAACTATCAAAACTACCGCAACTATCAAAACAACCGAATATACCAAACCGATCAACCAAAACTACCAAAACTACCACAACTATCACAACTACCACAACTACCAAAATAACGGAATCTACCAAATCTACCTACCAAAACTACCATAACTACCAAATCTACAAACCAAAACTACCACAACTACCAAAACCACCACAACTACGAAAACAACCGAAACTACCAAACTACCAGCATAAACTACCGAAAATAGCAAAACTACCAACCAAATCTACCACAACTACCAAATCTGCCAAACAAAACTACCTAAACGACCAAATTGACCAAAATAAACAAAATGACGAAAATGGCAAACCATAAATAAAAAACCTATCCTAGTTTCCGAGTTAAACTTTACATAAATCAATCCAAAAATCTATCCGAGTATCCGGGATGAAAAGTGTCCCTTGGCCACCCTCGATATTCAAATTACATATGTACCGAGTATCAGCCAAATCGGTCCAATAGTCTTTCCATAAAAGGTTAACAAACAGAGAGACAAATATACTTTTATCCCGGAAACTCCCATTTTCCGGGATAAAAAGTATCCTATGTTCATTCTCGGCATCGAAAATATATATATACTGAGCTTCAGCCAAATCGGTCCAGTAGTTTTTACGTGAAAACAGAACAGACAGACAGACAGATTTACTTTCGCATTTATAATATTAATAGGGATAATGATAGTTGTTTAAATTCAACAGTGAGTAATTATTAGACATAGAACCACCAGCCATGAAATTCAAAGTGCATAAATCTCAACAAAATAAAATTTTATGTTTCTTATCAGCAGTATAAATTTAATTATAAACCAGAGCAACTATCACAGTACCTATTGTTCATATAGCAACCACTTGTAAAATTTTAGTGCATGTCTGAGATTAAAGACTGGCAGTTAACATATTATTAATTCTAACTCAAATTAATCTTAATTTAGCATTCTTGTTTACATTTGTAAATAGTGTTATAAAATTGTCTTGTTTATTTATTCATTAAACCACTTATTGAAATTAATTAATTAAAATTTTAACCATGAGCCTTAGGTTTACTATCTAAACTAGTTTTTATGGTACCAATTAATTAATGGTTGAAATAAAAAACTTTCTAAAACATCGTTTATTATAATTTTTTGTTAGATCTGCCTTTCACTAAATTTAAAAACACCTTAAAGGTATCTTGCTTAAAAAGGAATACTACACTATTGACAATTTAAAGGACAAACTTCATTCACATAGCAACTTGCTCCAGCGATAAATATATATTACTAGTGGCCCCATTGTCCTGCCTTTAAAAAATAAAATTCTAGAACCCGATCCCAGAGCCACATACCGGTTCTAATTGCGAATCTAAACCATCCGGGTACCCACTCAAACACACAAAAACAAAATCACCAAAATCGCTCCAGGTAATTAGGAGGATTCCAGAACCCGATCTCAGCGCCACCTACCGGTTCTAATTGTGAATCTAAAACAGTAATATAATTTTTTTATTCTAAGTCATAACAAAATAAGATTAAAAATCTTGCCAAAAAATTAAAGCTTATAATTAACAAATAAAAAATAGGGGTTGATCGTAGAGGGGTGTAAATTTAGGGTTGTATGAGTTTTTTAATGCTGTATCCTAAAAAAATAACCAAAAAATAAAATAATTTTTTTTGGGGTGGACACCCCTTATCACTTAGGAGTTTGAAAAATAGATAGTAGCCGATTCTCAAACTTACTGAATATGCATAAAAAATTTCATAAGAATCGGTCAAGCCGTTTCGGAGGAGTATGGGAACGAACATTGTGACAGGAGAATTTTATTTATTTATTTGATTTACCAACAATTACTTGCACTAATACAAAGGATGTACATTGTTTTATAAAAAAAAAGACATGACAAATGCAGTAATCACTTATAGGCAAACACTACATGCAATTTAATATTTTGTAGTTTGAATAAACTATAATATAATTAATTTAAAGAAAAAGAAAAAAAAATATATGAGTGATTTGTTTCCTATGACAAAATATTTGTTAGTGAATTTAAAAAATGTGATTGCTGTGCTAGTATGTATGTAGCTAATCTATTTTATGGAAACAACACCATTTATGGGGATAAAATGATTCCTAAGTGTAACTCGGGTTATAAGCCAACCTATATCAAGTTTCATTCATATATGTTCAGTAGTTTCCAAAAAAGATGCAATCACAGTACTATCTTTTTCACTATTTCATCTATCCCAGCGCATTGTTTAGCAGGATAAAAATTGAAATGTGTGCTGGGACACATAGTAGAAGTGAAACTTCAATGGACAAGTGGAAAAATAAAAATCGCAACAAAGTTTTACAGGCAGGTTTTCAAATTGGACAAGTACATTAACAATCTACCCATAAAACTTCAACTTAAAACTTTGTTGCAATTCGTTTTTCCACTTGTCCCTTGAAGTTTCACTTCTACTATGTGTCCCAGCACACATTTCGATTTTTCGCAGGTTTACTGCAAATTATGATTTGGTTAGGTTAGGTACATTTTAATTAATGCATTTATTATTTAAACATTTTATTTTATCAAACAAAAAAACTGAATTCGATCCGAAACCAATAAAAACATCGATAGTCTACTATAACATTATGCCGCATCTCACCACTTCTAGTCTAAATTTATGCCGCTCGTCCACACGGCCGTAATGCTTTTTCGTGTCAGAAAAATCCTAAGACCCCGTCTATATAGAAGTTTCACTTCAAAAAGTATCCTAAGTTACAGCCCAGGATATTAGTTAGCTCTATACCAAATTTAATTTCAATTCATTCAGTAGTTTTCACATCGACACCTACAAGGGATACTAAGCCAACTTAATTTTAGGTATTTTCTATTTTTAAGGGAAAAGCACTCATTAATGTCTTAATATTATGTTTCTAAAATTTCCTAAAAAAGTATTGAGATACTAAATGTCTTTAAGATTCTTAATTATTTTATGTAAATTTAAGATCATAATATATTAAGACATTAATGAGTGCTTTTCCCTTAAAAACAAAAAATATCTAAAATTAAGTTGGCGTAGTTTTCCTTGGAGGTGTCGACATGATGCTCTCTCTAACACAGTGTTCCGCAAAGCATGTACCGCGGCACACTGGTGTACCGTGGTCATTAATTAGTGTGCGTCGGAAAAATAAGGTTACGCTGCAATTTGAACTTTAGGTTTGTTGATTGATAATAAATATTGTTTCAATGATTAATAAATAAATGTTGATTAATATTACTTAAAAAAATTATTTTTATTTGTGGTGTACCTCCAAAAATGTTCATTTTCCTAGATGTAGCTTGAACACAAAAAGTTTGCGGAATACTGCTCTAACAGACAGACGGACTGACAAAAATACTAAAAATTATTTTCAGAATCTCCTGGTCTGACTTATGCCTCCTGATTTTTTCCCATTTTTAAAAGTATTGTACAAACTAGAACCACTTCAGATTTTTTATAGTATAGATCTGATTATGCCCCCCTATTATATATAATAATTAAATTGGCAATTTAAATTCCAAATCTTTTATTTTTTTACATTATTTCTATTTAATTTTACTTCTACAAAAGGAGTGGATACAACAAGCACACAGTGATGGTTATTGTATTGACCATTGTAATTAAATGCTGCACCAGACAACCATATTTACAAAATCCTCAGTGTAAATAATTATCTTTTTTTAACTAGGGACTGAACGATCCCAGGCATCCCAGTAGCAGTTGGATAAATAACATCAAACATTGGACTAGATAAATAAATACATCTCCATGTGAAACTGCTATTATTCTTATCAAGGCATTAAAAAACAAACAAGTCATTTTAAACAACCTTCAGGCTTTTATCGTCGGGTGCGACAAACTAACCTTCATAGCAATATAAATAAGTAATTTGTTCTATCAATTAAAGACATGATAAATTGTAAATATAATTATAAAATTAAATTTGTGATAAATTGAAGATAGGGCAATAAAACTTATACAATTACCTGGCTCTCCGTCAATAGAAATATCCAAATAAACAAGTGGGTTCCTTTGTGTCATACTGTTCTGGTCTATTTTAATCAACATAAACAAATGCAACCAAGCAATTACACAGCGAACAGCCTCTTAAAATCTTAAAACCATGAGAACGCTGATAACATTATCAGGTAAGAAATATTACAACTATTTTCTTGTGCTACAATACAACGAAAAAAAAACAGCTCGCGAGTTGCGGGCTGCGGCAAACTGGGGCATAGATAAAAAACACAATGAAAACCGGGGACCGGACCAGGGCGCACATAGGTACCACAAACTACTATGGATACTAAGTATTTAATACATTATATATAAAATAGATGAGCCTTATAAAGTATCAAACATCCACCACTACACCCAATAGATAGTACCTCAATCGGTATTATACTCCCATAAACACCATCAGATGGCGTTTCAATCGATAATTCTATAAATTCCACTAGATGGTACTTTTAACTTATTAGTTGTAGGGGGTAATCTCCGAAACTACTGAACCGATTTAAAAAATTCTTTCATTGTTGGCAAGCTTTTTTTTTTTTTTTTGTTTTGAGGCGAGGGAAAATGCTTAACCGATTTACGCACAAACTGGGTCGTTGCTAGGGGAACGACACGCGTCGGTCGGGGGCGATAACACTGCAGCAATAGTATGCTCTTGGCAGCGCTCCGTCCGCGATCGACGTCACAGAATAGTGTGGAAGACTCCGAGCGTTGCTGCACGGGCGAGCAACCCCAATACCCACTAAAAACCCCCTCCTCCCTGACGACCCTGCGCTTTGGATGTGTTGGAAAGGCTGAGATTTAGAACATAGTTACGCCCAGCCGATCCAGCGCAATAAAGTGCCTGGAGTGTGCCCTGGGAGAACACACCCCACTTCGTTGTGCGGGGGTAGAAGGTCCTTTGCTCTTCCTAGCAAGCTAAAGGCCCCCCGCGGTAAACGGAACCTAACTCAGGGAGGGAAGTAATGCGCGTACCTGCCTCTCCGGGTGCCAGCTGAAGGCCGGGTGTGAGACGCCGTGTCGAGCGCGCCGCACTGGCGGCAGTCCGGGGAAGGCAAGCAGCCCACAATGCGACACAGATACTTATCGAAACATCCGTGTCCGGTAAGTATCTGTGTCGTCCTGAAGGTCAGGGTGCCGCTGGTACGGTTGACCCATTCCGTCAGCTGTGGCCTGATTGCATCCACCGTGTAGCCGCCATAGGCCGCAGGGTTGTCGAGCTCTTGAGACCAGACGGCGATCATGGAGGCGGTTTCCCGCTTCCTGATCGCCTCGATTTCGACCTGACAGAAGGTCAGGCCTCTAGCTAGGGCATCCTGCCGGGTGCGGCGCACCACTGTCAGGACGTCCGCCTGGAGATGCCAGGGCGGATCGCCTGCCAGGAGGGTGGCCGCCGTCCGCGACACTGTGCGATACCCCCGTATGGTCCTCACGGCCAGAACCTGCTGCGCCCGTTGCAGCAGGGTTCTGTTGTGGCGGTGAAGTGCAATGGACCAGACGGGTGCACCGTACAGTGCCATACTCCTCAGGATGCCAGAGTAAAGTTTCCGCGTCGCACCTCCCGGGCCCCCTACGTTGGGAAGCAGCCTCGAGAGTGCGCCCGCGGATTTGACGAGTTTGGGAACTAGCTGCTCAAAGTGCGCTTTGAACAGCCATTTCCCATCGAGAACTAGCCCCAGATATTTCATCTGGGGCCCTACTCTAATGGCCACCCCTTGGACCGAAACGGTCAAGTCCGCGGGGGGATTGCGAAATTTCCTATGGAACATGATGGCCTCCGGTTATCAGCCCTACCCCGGGTAGGACCGGAACCCGAAGGATCCAGTCATAACCTACGTTCCAAAGAATCGGCCCGAGGACCGACCCCTGTGGAACGCCGCACGCGACGCGTCGACGACCTACCTCGGGATTGCCGGACTCACCGCCCTCCCAAAGGATATGTCGATCCTGCAGGTACGCGCCCAACAGCCTCGTGAGGTACGGGGGGACTCCATGCGCGCGGAGCCCCTCCCTGATCGTCTCATGAGGGAGGCTGTTAAAGGCGTTCGCTATGTCTAGCGACACCGCAAGAACGACATCCTTCGCTTGGACGGCTTCGTCCGTTGACGTTCGCAGCGTCTCGAAGGCGTCCATCGTGGAGCGCCTCCGCCGAAACCCGAACTGCGTTTCTGAAAGCCCCGGCTCCACAGTGTCGAGATGCTTCACGAGCCGCTCCGCCAAGATCTTTTCGAAGACCTTAGCGACCTCGTTCAGCAGCACTATGGGCCTGAAGGCGGACGGATCGTTGGGAGGCCGACCTCCCTTGGGAATCAGGCACAAACGACCCTCCTTCCATTGCGACGGGAGCCGACCTGCGCGAATACAGGCTTCGAACAGTTCCCGCAGCTGGCCGCGTAGATGTTTAGCGGCCAGGAAGAGGAGTCGACCTGGAACCCCGTCGGGTCCCGGTGCCGTCTTCCTGCCCCGGAGCCGGTCCAGGGCAACGTCTAGTTCCCCCTCGGAGATGGAGTGAGGCTCCTCGTCCGTGGGAGTGTCGGGAACGGGTGGACCCATACTGGGGGGAGTGAAGTTTCCCGGATCCGGGAAGAGCCCGTCGATAACCGACCGGAGCACCTCGGGTTCGAGCGTTTCCGTGACCGTGGATGTGCAAGGCCGCAACGTGTTGCGAGCCCCACGGTACGGACGCCCCCAAGGGTCCCGATCGAGCGTCTCGAGGAGCTCGGCCCGAGCCCGGGCTTTCGCTTGCAGTATTGCAATCGAAAGGGCCTTTCTGGCCTCCCTAAACTCTCCCACGAGTCCATTTTCCGCGACGTAGTCCGGAGGACGGCGCGCCCTGCAGCGTTTGAGCCTGTGGCTGATGATGCGAACTGCCTTTCGCATCTCGCCCAGCTCCTCGGTCCACCAGTGGACCTGCTTGCACGGAGGCTGCCGCTTGGAGACGCGAGGCATCGCCGCGTCGCAAACCCTCGTCAGGGTCTTGCGCATGTGCTCTGCCTGCGACTCCAGGTTCTCGAATTCGACTGGGTAGGCCCAGCTTTCCGTGAGTGCCCACTCCTCAGCCTGCTCCGGATCGAGCTTGGTAAGGGCCCAACGCGGGAAGAGAGGGGGGCGATGAACAGGGCTCGGACCGGAGGAGGGGGTAAGCTCAAATCTGATGTACCGATGATCAGAGAGCGACTCCACCTCCTCCAGCACCCTCCATCCGACAACTCTGCGGGCGGCCGCATGAGTGGCGAATGACAGGTCGATGACCGATCCACCCCGCGCGCGCACGCAGGTCTGGACCGATCCCTGGTTCAATATGGTCAGGCCGGATTGAAGAGCCCATTCCTCAACCGTCCGGCCCCTAGGTTCCGTGAACGTATTTCCCCAGGAACAGTGTTTTGCGTTAAAGTCGCCCATCACGAAGATCGTTTTAGGCGACAATCTGTCTATGGCAGCCCTGATGGCGTCCAAGTGAAGCTCGAACTCCGCCAGGGGGCGGCTGCGCGAAAAGTAAACGCCTATGACGACGATACTCCCGCTCTCCGCCACCGCATAGCCCTTTCCTCTTTCAAGACATGTAAGCGGTGTGCCAGAACCGGCTCTGGCCACCACCGCTACCACGTCGTCGAGGTCGCCCACCCAATTGCCGCAAGGCGGCACGTAATAAGGTTCGCTTATTACGGCCAAGTTCGCTTGCCACTCCGCCATCGCCTGCAGGCACAAATCCTGAGCGGTGGGGGAGTGGTTTACGTTCGCCTGAAATAGTATTGTTACGGGCGTACTAGGCATTGGAGGTGTCCATTGCGCGTACTCCCGTAACACCCGTGCGTTGTTTCGTCCTCGGATGGACGAATTTGCCCTTCACGTAGGGAGGCTGGCAGAACCTCGCCAACGTGGGGTGGGCAGCGTTGAGTCCCCCCGCCGCACACGCCGCGCAGTGGGGGTTCCGGGCCGTGCAGTCCGGCATCTTGTGTCCGCTCTTACCGCAGCGGAGACACAAGTTAGTCCGGTCCGGGCACGTGTCCGGACAGGTCTGGGCGCCATGGCCGACGTTGTAACACCGGTAACAACGTATCGGTCTGGCTTCCAGTGCCTCTACCCTCGCCGAGGTGAAGCCTACCACGAGGTAGCCCATCTCGACGATGACTTTGGCAGCAGCGACGGGGCACATCACGTACGATGCGCCCAAACCGCCCGGTCCTGCACCGATGTGCTTCGTGCGCACGTCGTCGCGCCGGCATTTGCCGGCGCGCGCGATCGCGTCACGCAGCCCATCGACCGTGACCGATTCGTCCAGCCCAGAGACGTAAAGCTCCCCACGCTTTACGGGGCGGACGACCTCGGCCATCCCTGCAAGGGCTCCGCGCAGAGCCTCGGCGACGCGGTCCGCCTTGGCCGCGCTCTCGGGTCCCGGCTGGAACTCGAGAAGGCGCGCGTCCCTGACGGTCCGCACCACCTTCAGCCCCTCGCGGAGGCCCATGGCCGCGATGTCGACCACCGTCGAGGCCTTCGCGAAGACCTCGCGATAACCGACACCCTTCGCGGCCGCTGCCGGCAGCAGTTTGATGATAACTGCGGCCGACTTCGGCTCACGGAATACTACCGCAGGCTTCGCAGCCTGTTTCCGTTGTTGCTGCCCCCGCCCCGACGGCAGGGGAGCAGCTTGCGCCTGGGTGGGGGGAGGGGGCCCATCGGCCCTCGCCCCCTTACCCTTTTTCCGCTTGACGACCGTCGTCCACGCCCCCCCCTCCGGGGCGGGGGCGGGGGCCACGGGCGCGGGCGGCGGCGCGACGTGCGCAATGCGAGCGCGGACGGCGGGCGCCGCGATGACCGATGTCGCGGCCGCGGGCGCCGTCCGTTGCCTAGGGGCCGGCCTAGGAGCCGACACCACAGGCACGGGTGCCGTGGCGGGGGCCGTTAATGCAACGGCGGCATCGCGTGCCGCTCTCCGCTGCATTTTCAGCCTCCACTTCACCCCCCCTCTATTCGTCTTTTTTTTAGGGGGGGGGGGCCGGTGACGGTGGGGAGTCCGTCACCCCGACAGCCGGGGTCGCCACCACCTCCATCGGAACCGGGGTACTTACTTCCCCCGCATTCCGCCGGACGGCAGCGGCAGCCGTGGCCGTTTTCGGCCTAACGGCCACTTTTGGTGCCGGTTTGATTGCCGGCGCCTTGCCTCGGTCGGCCGCTAGCGGTGGACGGAGGGTCGGCGCGGCATTCAGCCGGTCCTCGATTCCGGCGAACCGGGCATCGAGTATGGGGGCGACAACGTCGATCACGGCCCGCACAAACGCGTCGTGATCGATGCCGCCGGGCCCCGTTGGAGCGGGTGTCGGCGCCACCCCGTTGGCGGCCGCTGGAGCTCGCTCCGTCCCGACGACGGGAGCCGGTGTCGGCCCTGCTACCGCAGCACGGGCCGGACGCGATTTTTTAACCGCAGCGGGTGCGGCGGGCGGTTCCGGTACCGCCGCCGCCTCCGCCGTGGCGGCTTGGGCCTTTCGCTTGACGGGTACGGGGGTCGGCGCCGCCATTACAGCAGGCGCCGGCTCCGCAACCGAAGCGGAGGCCTTTAGGGCCTTACGCATGTCTTCAAACTCCCTGCGGTAGGAGCGGTTTTCCTCCCGCAGCGAGCTTAACTCCATGCGTAGCCTGGCGTTCTCGTTACCGAGCTTCCAGGCCTCGGATTCCGGATTTCGCGTGACCAGTGTGTCGACGATGTCCGACACCCTGGACGCGGCCTCCTTCAGCCGGCGCACGTAAACCCCCTTCAAATTGCCCGACGTTTGGGCAATTTGAATTATCTCGGCGACCTGGGCGCACGCCGCTAGGCGGAGCTCCCCAGGGCCGAGAGCCGATATATTCCCGACGAGGGCGGCGCACTGGCTAGCCGCGGCCACTTTGGCGGCGGTTGCCTTGCGCGCCTTGCGCCCCTTTTCACCCCCCTCGGTGCGGAGGTAGGCCTCCGCACCCGCGAGAATGCTAGTAGACGCCGCGGGTGCGCCCCCCGTGGGGCGCAGAGGCGAGCGCGCGCGCGCTGGGGAAGAAGCACCCGACGTGCCGTCCGAATCGGCGCCGCTGCTCTGGGACCGGTCCCAGAAGCGCGACCTCGATCCGGGAACGAGCATCGGGGCACACGAAATCGGCACCGTTGCCGTTGAAGACGTTGACGGCGCCGCCGAACCCGATGCCGAAGACGATGAGGCTGTGAATGAACATGACGACGTCGTCGTGCCCGCCGCCGCTGCCGCTGAAGACGAGGACGTGGACACCGCCGCAGCCGAAGACGCAGGCGCCGACATCGCAACAGCGGCTCCCATCCCATTAGGGAAGGAAGACGAGGGGGTCGCCGCTGCCGCGCCTACGAGGTCCCTATTCACGACCCCGGCCGAGGGCGCGAGTGAGGCTCGCGCGACAACCGGTGTCGTGGGACGGCTGCTCTCGACGTTGCAGCCCGAAAGGTTGCAAGTCGATGTCGTAGGCACAGGTGAAGCCCGTGCGCTATACGACACCGTCGTCGTAGGGCACCCATCCCCTGCCGTCGCTGAACCGGCCGCCGTGTATACCGGACTACAGGCAGGCGCTTCAGGGCGGGAATAACTATGGTCGCGAATCGCACCGTAGAGCGCGTGCTCCAGCGAGTCTGGGACGCTGCCGGACGGTGGGATGTGATCATGCTCTACGTAGGCGCCGCTCCCTTGCACGAGTGAGGCTCGCGCAGAGGTGGGTGGCGCCATGTAGGCATATTGAACTATGGTGCTTGCAGCGCTCACGGCCAGGCAAACGGCCGAGTTCGCTGCAAGCAGTACGTTCCTATCTATCTCCGGGTGTGCTGCGCTCCTGCGCGCGGCACGCCCGGATGGGGCCCTAGGCGCCATGGGAACCGGAGGCGGTCCCATCGCGCCGCACCTATCCTCATGCGTGGCGGCGGTGAGGTCTACCACCGCCGACGCATCCCCTACCGAGCCGGGCATATCGGCAGCCGTGAAAACGGCACTATCCGCATGCCCGTGACGCGGCCCGGCAACCGACCTGCTGCGACGGGCCGATGAAGAAGACGCCTTTTTCACCCGCGTCTCCCCGATCTCAGGCATTAACCAGCCATCCTTGGCCTTCGCGTGGTCCCGCTTTCGCGGGACACTCGAAGGCCTCGGGGCCTTCTGGGGGCCTGGGCCATCCATTACTGGAGGCCCGTTCCTTTGCCGAGACCAGTCGACGCGTGTGAATAACTATCGACACAAACGACCGTTATTGCGTAATGCGCTTAGGCGCGCCGAAATAAACAAGCGAATAGAGCTTAACAACTCACCCCAGTCGAAAAACAACTGATTCGCGCCGGAATCAAACTAAATAACACTGTACACTATCACTACACAACTGTTGTCGCAATTTGTCGCTTTTTGAGAGCGAAAAAGCGTAAAAAATTGCAATTTTCCGCAAAGAGCACGGGCATTTGCGACTGCTTCGCACGAAAGGTATCACGAGTTTAAAAATGTAAGTATTAGAAAAAAGTTGCGTGGTCGCCGCGCAACCTAATCGGATAGAGCCTATCTAGCCGATTTATGCGATGTAGGCATCACTGGGGTACGGGCAGTACAGGAGGGGAAATATTTTAAATTCGCTTAGTAGGTAATTAAATTCAGCAAAAAATAAAGAGATAAAGTTTGTGACGTTGTAAGGGGTAATCTCTGGATCTACTAACCCGATTTGAAAAATTCTTTCACCAGTGGAAAGCTACATTATTCCTGAGTGATATAGGGTATATTTGATTGTGATTAATAATGTTTTTTCAATTTTTTTCTGATGCCCAGCGAAGTGGGCATGGGTCAGCTAGTATACTATAATTTTATTGTCTTCATTTCAATTTAGAATAAGTGAAAGGAAATGCCATGTAATGGTATTTATAGGAACATAATACCGATTGAGATAGCATCCATCGTGTTAGGTGGGTCATTCGGTTGGTGGATGTTTTGTGCTAGAGGCTCGTCTATTTTATATACAGTGTATAGTTTACAATCTATACCAGGGCGGCCTCAAAACTAAAACTTAATCAAATCCTCATTTCATCCAAATAAAATAGAGTGTAACGTAATGTTACATAAAAAAATTATATGAAACAGGTGATGTCAGAAGCCTTAAGAACAGACGAGCGTGCATGACAAGAGTTATGAATGTCAAAGAAGCAAGTGAGGTGTGTAAGAATAAGCCTAAATGGCGCTCTGTTATTCGTTCCTACCCCGCAAGGGAACTGGCGTGAAGTTATGTATGTATGTATATAAAAAAGGTGAAAATATATAACATTTCGGTAAAAGTGAAAAAACGCGAAACCTGAAAATTATGCATTTTTTGTATTTAAAGACTCTAAATATGGTTTGCTATGGTATATAAGGACACTAAAATTATCGGAAACCCGCCATTTAGGTAAAAAATTAATAAACAATACAATTAATTACGAAATAAGTGCATTATATTAATAGAAATAATGTTCAATTTTAGCGTGACGATTTACCTACTAATTATAATAAAAACACAATTACTTTAATTTTAGGATTAATCTGCAAATGTAACATATATGACATGATCAAAATAATTAATAATTACAAAATCAAATATTACGGCATTGCTAAAAAATCACGACATTTTGTAATTTGTAAGTAAAACCTCAGATTAATAATGTTCAGAGACAAAGTTTTTACCTCACTTTGCTAAATGTCAGGCAAAGGAACTAAATCCATACAGCATGAATATCAATATTATTCAATCAAACTGAACATATTTGAATGACATGAAAATACGGAATTTTAGATTTTTCACATGATTGTGATTAAAATAATTATTATATTGTTGTAGTTTGTATATATAACTACCGACAACATGCAATACTAATGTTAGACAAACAATATATAGGTGTGAGGGGTGTTCGAAGGTTATGACAAGGACCGTTGGGTTAAGTTAGGTTATCTTTAGACCAAAGTCCACGAGCCGAGCGAGCGAAGCGAGCGTGCCGCCGCAGCGGCCGGCGAGTGTCAGAACCGACTTTAACTTTTATTTAAATTATCAACGAATAAATAGAAACCAGTCGGTTCTGCCCCTCGCCGGCCGCTGCCGCGGCACGCTCGCTACGCTCGCTCGGCTCGTGGGCTTTTGTCTAAAGATAACCTAACCTAACCCACTGTCCTTGTCACTGGTTACACCTTCGACCACCCCTTACACCTATATTTTGTTCTGCTAACATTGGTATTGCATGTAGTCGGTATTTATATATACAAACTAGAAAATATATTAATTATCTTAGTTACAATAATGTGAAAAATCTAAAATTCTATACTTTCATGTCATTCAATGATCTTCAGATTGATTGAATAATATTGATATTCATGCTGTATGGATTTAGTGTCTTTGCCTAACAAGTAGCAAAGTGAAGTAAAAACTTTGTCTCTTAATATTATTAATCTGAGATTTCACCACTGAAGTAGGAAACCTAGGTCCATGGGTTTCACATACAAATTACAAAATATGGTGGTTTTTTTTCAAAGCCGTAATAGTTGATTTTATAATGATTAATTATTTTGGTCATGTCATATACGTTACATTTGTACACTAATCCCGAAATTAAATAAGTGATTGTGTTTTTATCACAACTAGGTGAGTCGTGACGCCAAAATTGTACATTATTTTTATTGATATGACGCACGCAGGTTTTTAAGGTAATTAATTATTGTATTGTATATTAATTTTTTACCTAAATGACGGGTTTCCGATAATTTTAGTGTCCTTATTATATCATAGCAAACCATATTCAGAGCCTTTAAATACAAAAAATGCATAATTTTCAGGTTCCGCGTTTTTTCACTTTTACCGTAAGTTCAATTAAATTCTTATTGAGATACATTAACATTTTAGGGAAATTAACACTAAAAGTCTTGCTATTTTATAATAACACATACAGAAATTAACGATACTTTCTTTACATCAAATCCCACAGCGAATTATTCTACTAATATGCAGTTAAATACGATTTATTGTATTGTAAACTATACATAAACAAGAGGAGTAGGGTGACAAGATTCTTATTCTTAAAAATTGGTCTAATGATAAAAACTTTCTGTTTAAAGTATTTACTGATATGTAGTGCTTGTAGTCTTGGCGTACCTTTTAATCTACATAATGAAGATCCAAGATTTTAAAACATTGAAAATTAAATGAGCAAAATGATTTATTAAAAACAGTTTATAGCCTAATTTTGGATATTTCTACTATTTTTATTTCTATTTACAGTTTCCCTAAAGATCCAAACAAGACGAATGCTTGGTTATCTGTAGTACCTACCATTAAAGGGAAAATTTTATGAATCTGCGAAGATTTGTAGTCTTCATTTTAAGAATGCAGACTATAACTAGCAGGCCAGGTTGTCTGCTAAAACATGGTGTACTATTCTACTCATATCAATTGTGTAAATGTTGCAATGTGGTGATAAGTGTTGGATAAGAACATTTGTGATCTTTATAGTATATATTATTATGTTCTTATGAAAAATGTATACCTCTATAAATATTTTTTAATTTCAGGATTGTGTTAGTGTCCCATCAACTTCATGGACTCAATCACATACAGCTGTCAATGATAATGTTCCCCTAATGCTATTTCCAAAACAAGATATTGTAAGTGAACAAACTTTTATATTGGCAAATTATCTTATTAGATAGACAGTATTCTGTGAATTACATTTTTATAAGTTTCCACTCATGAAAATAAAAACAATGAAAGTGAAATCTCCATTGGACATTTTTGACTCTAATTTAATTTTCGACGGGATATTGAAAATCAACCACAATACAAACGGCATGCTTTGAAAGATTTTAATTTCCAAGTAAACTTCAAGACATCACGTGAAGAATCTTTAGAGAAGAGTAGAAAAATATTGCAGCAAAAGGTGAAGAGACAAGAGCGAAAAATTAGTGATATGATATCGCTCATAAATGTGGTTCGGGATTATACATCACAGTCTGAAATTGAAAATATTTTGCGAGGTAACTTTGCTAATATTTGTGAAAAATTTCAGAAAGTTCGTACAGTAAACAAGAAAATAAAAATTACATATAGTGATGACATCAAAGCTTTTGCATTGACTTTGCACTTTTATTCGCCGAAAGCATACAACTTTTTAAGAAAAATAAGTCTACCTGTTTCTTGATCAGCACTTCTATATAACCTACCTTGTGAACATAGGGTTAACGGTTTTGCAGCGAAGAGTTCCTACCACTAGATGATTACGATTTATGGCCAATACTATATGTTTTATTCATTTAATAAATTTTATTAATTTTCACTATGAAAATTCTTTTATTACATATCCCGGTCAATGCTTCAACTTGAGTATGTCATTCCTAGACCTTTGGATCAGGGGGTGAGCGTCACATATTCTATCAATTAAATCTAGAAATAGCAAAAACTAATTGTTGTTTTATTTACCGAAAATCTCTATTGTTGATTATTATAAATAATTAAAAGTTTTAAAAATTATAAAATATTAAATAAATAAGTAATCCTAAAGTTTCGACAATCATGTTTGGTATCAACATTTGCGTAGTGATCAGCCCCATATTTTCTAAAGAATATCTATCAGACAGTATGACGAGGTACTGAACAATGTATTCTGTATCCTCGTATAAAAAGTATAGAGGGATGACATGTTTGTTACAAAATTAAATATAAAAAAAAACCAACAAAAAAGAAAAGTAAACATTTAAAAAGTCAAAAATAATACCTATCGTTGAGCCATCAAATTCGATTGAGTAACACCTATATATGCTTTAATTGATGGATGGCACGATAATGTCAAGGCGGGATACAAAAATTGTATCCGAATTGGTTGACTCGTTCAAGAGATACGGTGCCACAGACGGACAACGGTCAAACTTATAATTTCTCTTTTTTCGTCGGGGGTTAAAAAATGGCAGCTATCAGGTTTTTGATAATTGTTAAGCAAAATCAGTTATGGTAAACGTGATACAAAAACGAAAAGTAATTTATTATCCATATTTTTAAAAGAAAGTACTGTCACCCTAAAGAAAGAGACAAAAGACATATGTGACGTCATTCAAGGACAAATTATTGGTCTCTAGTTAGGTATTCGGAACGAAATCTCCATTGTGTGTAAGCTTCTTGGTCGTACATGTCGTTGTCCCTCTTTGTTAAGTGAATATCCGTAGAAGCTTTATTGTACTGTTCTCCTCGATCTGTCCTTCCTTTTACGTTTGAGGCGTGAGTAATAGCGGGACAAAATTTCTGAAGTAGTACAAATTTAAATTTTCTTTTAATTTAAAACAGATCTATTTTGTACGGGAAAAATGTACTGCCTCACACGTGTACTACTCATCACTAGGTGGACGCGTTTTTTTTTTTTTTGTTTTGAGGCGAGGGAAAATGCTTAACCGATTTACGCACAAACTGGGTCGTTGCTAGGGGAACGACACGCGTCGGTCGGGGGCGATAACACTGCAGCAATAGTATGCTCTTGGCAGCGCTCCGTCCGCGATCGACGTCACAGAATAGTGTGGAAGACTCCGAGCGTTGCTGCACGGGCGAGCAACCCCAATACCCACTAAAAACCCCCTCCTCCCTGACGACCCTGCGCTTTGAATGTGTTGGAAAGGCTGAGATTTAGAACATAGTTACGCCCAGCCGATCCAGCGCAATAAAGTGCCTGGAGTGTGCCCTGGGAGAACACACCCCACTTCGTTGTGCGGGGGTAGAAGGTCCTTTGCTCTTCCTAGCAAGCTAAAGGCCCCCCGCGGTAAACGGAACCTAACTCAGGGAGGGAAGTAATGCGCGTACCTGCCTCTCCGGGTGCCAGCTGAAGGCCGGCGACCTCGAGAAGACGCATTGGCACGCGCTGCAGGACTTCTCTCCCTGTCTCGTTCTGCGGCCTCCTTGAGTGACATTACTGTCTCGCAAAAAGTAACCGCAGCCCCCCAATTGTCGCTGCTCTGCAGCATGGCCTTGACCAAGTCGCAGAGCGAGTCGACTGGTCCTACGTGCGTCTCAAGTTCGAAACGCTGCGGCGCCCATGCGGCGCACTCGACTAGCGTGTGTAACGCCGTGTCGAGCGCGCCGCACTGGCGGCAGTCCGGGGAAGACAAGCAGCCCACAATGCGACACAGATACTTATCGAAACATCCGTGTCCGGTAAGTATCTGTGTCGTCCTGAAGGTCAGGGTGCCGCTGGTACGGTTGACCCATTCCGTCAGCTGTGGCCTGATTGCATCCACCGTGTAGCCGCCATAGGCCGCAGGGTTGTCGAGCTCTTGAGACCAGACGGCGATCATGGAGGCGGTTTCCCGCTTCCTGATCGCCTCGATTTCGACCTGACAGAAGGTCAGGCCTCTAGCTAGGGCATCCTGCCGGGTGCGGCGCACCACTGTCAGGACGTCCGCCTGGAGATGCCAGGGCGGATCGCCTGCCAGGAGGGTGGCCGCCGTCCGCGACACTGTGCGATACCCCCGTATGGTCCTCACGGCCAGAACCTGCTGCGCCCGTTGCAGCAGGGTTCTGTTGTGGCGGTGAAGTGCAATGGACCAGACGGGTGCACCGTACAGTGCCATACTCCTCAGGATGCCAGATTAAAGTTTCCGCGTCGCACCTCCCGGGCCCCCTACATTGGGAAGCAGCCTCGAGAGTGCGCCCGCGGATTTGACGAGTTTAAAGGTGGACGCGTCCATCAGCTGCGGCTGACAGACGCGTCCCATAATGTCTGGGCACCTTTAAGCACCGCTTTTTGCTAGTATGTTTAGCGTAAATGATATATGAAAAAATGTATGTGTCTAGCTCTTTTATATACATAATAACGTGTTAATAATTCTATCCTGTTATTTAGTATGTTCGATCTGTCATTTTATTGCTATAATGACGAAATTAATTTTTCGTTAATGAAACGTTGAAACAGGATTCTTTTTTCTTCTATCCACAGACAGACTACTTTTATATACTTCTATCACACGTATGTTTAAACAAGATAATGTAGAAAATTCTTTCAGGCAACAGTGTTTCGAGTGTAAGTACATTAGAATAATTGTTGTTTTTACAATTTATATGATCAGGCATTTTATATTGAATTTAAGCAATTCATTGACGTGACGTAAAAATCATACAACCGATTTGGAATCATCTTGATATTGTCGTTAACCTATTGGTATTAACGATTAATTAACGTTTTTTTCAGTTCCAAAATGTCTTCTTCGGCTTTATACATACTTGATGTAAAAGGTAAAGTCCTCATATCGAGGAATTATCGAGGCGATGTTGACATGGGCGTGATCGACAAATTTATGCCACTTCTCATGGAAAAGGAAGAGGAAGGTATGCTTACACCTTTATTACAGACTAGCGAGTGCACTTTCGCATATATAAAGACCAACAACCTGTATATTGTATCTACTACCAAGAAAAATGCCAACATTGCTTTAGTGTTTGTGTTTCTATACAAAATTGTTGAAGTGATGACAGAATACTTCAAAGAACTCGAAGAAGAAAGCATAAGGGACAATTTTGTTGTCATTTATGAACTTCTAGATGAGTTAATTGATTTTGGATATCCCCAAACTACTGATAGTAAGATCTTACAGGAGTATATTACGCAGGAGGGCCATAAACTTGAAATGCAACCTCGTATACCAATGGCAGTGACTAATGCAGTATCTTGGAGATCAGAAGGAATCAAATATAGGAAAAATGAAGTATTTTTGGATGTTATAGAGTCTGTCAATCTACTTGCAAATTCTAATGGCAATGTTTTGAGGAGTGAAATTGTTGGAGCGATAAAAATGAGAGTATATTTATCTGGTATGCCTGAATTACGTCTTGGTTTGAATGACAAAGTACTTTTTGAAAGCACTGGCAGAGGTAAATCTAAATCTGTTGAACTGGAAGATGTAAAATTCCATCAGTGTGTTCGATTATCCCGTTTTGAAAATGATAGGACTATATCATTCATACCACCTGATGGAGAGTTTGAGTTGATGTCATATAGACTCAACACTCATGTCAAACCATTGATTTGGATTGAGTCTGTTATTGAGCGTCATGCTCATTCAAGGGTTGAGTATATGATTAAAGCCAAGTCTCAATTTAAGAGAAGGTCAACCGCTAACAACGTTGAGATTATAATTCCAGTACCAGCCGATGCTGATTCTCCAAAATTCAAGACCACCATTGGCAGTGTAAAATATACACCTGAGCAAAATGCTATTACTTGGTCTATAAAGTCATTCCCTGGAGGTAAGGAGTACTTAATGAGGGCTCATTTTGGTTTGCCATCGGTTGAATGTGAAGAAGTAGATGGAAAACCACCAATACAGGTTAAATTTGAGATTCCATACTTTACAACTTCGGGCATACAAGTCCGTTACTTAAAGATTATTGAAAAGAGTGGTTACCAAGCTCTTCCATGGGTAAGATATATCACCC
Organism: Dendrolimus kikuchii; assembly: GCA_019925095.2. Taxonomy (NCBI): domain Eukaryota; kingdom Metazoa; phylum Arthropoda; class Insecta; order Lepidoptera; family Lasiocampidae; genus Dendrolimus; species Dendrolimus kikuchii. The sequence continues at coordinate 16,210,413 of CM034407.1, forward strand.
AGAATGGAGACTATCAGCTAAGAACTAATTAAGTTATTTTTTATTATGCCAATTGACTTGGGACAAGTGTCCTTAAGTTTGTTTTTAAATATAGCAATGAATTGTTGTAGTATTTGTATATCATTGAGCTTGTTTTGCACCTCCATATAACATGGAATGGAATAATTATCAAAAATCTAGTGAAATTTCATATATTTATTTATGTTATATATCTCCAATTTTGTTATTTATTTCTTTTTGGTAAAGGGTTTGCATTTTAATTTTGTATTTTAGGATGTTTATTGATGTAATAAATTAATGAATTATGATAAATGTGATTGATGCATGCAGTATTTAATTTTAGATATAAAGAATAATGTATGTTTGTCACAAGTCAAGAGGCACTTTACATTCCCTAGTTATTAAGTTGCACTATTATGTTATACATTGTTTGCAAATTGTCCATTTTACATTTTTAATCTATGATATTTAACTGTAATGCTAATGATTATGCAATTTTAATTTGACCTATAATAAAAGTGTCTTCTAGGAAAGTGTGTTTTTATTTCCCCTTTTGGTCCAATTATAAGCTATGAAATAAATATTTTAAATAATAATATTAATATGATGCCAGAAACTACTGTTTTGTTTAGTGTAGTAAACTTATACATCACTGCAATTTGTGTGTAAATTATTAATAATGATGGCTGCAGTAAAACTGGTAAGTAACATTCAAATTATTTATATTAATTTTCAAGTTTTTATATGTTCCATCTTCACCGTTTATGTTTAAGTATATGCCTTCTCCAAATTACTGCTATAAATTAACGTTTGGCGTGCAATTCATGTTACAATGAAATAAGATAAAATCTAATTTGAGAAGAGGTCATTTTTTTTTTCAAATTATGGTAATTCTGATCTATGTTCTTTTATGTATCCATAGTAGTTTGTGATGTATTCATAGTAGTTTGTGTTCTTTTAATCTCTGAATAGTAGGGATTAGGCCACAAACTACTATGGATACTATGTATGATTTTTTTTTTTTTTTTTTTTTTGGTTTTGAGGCGAGGGAAAATGCTTAACCGATTTACGCACAAACTGGGTCGTTGCTAGGGGAACGACACGCGTCGGTCGGGGGCGATAACACTGCAGCAATAGTATGCTCTTGGCAGCGCTCCGTCCGCGATCGACGTCACAGAATAGTGTGGAAGACTCCGAGCGTTGCTGCACGGGCGAGCAACCCCAATACCCACTAAAAACCCCCTCCTCCCTGACGACCCTGCGCTTTGAATGTGTTGGAAAGGCTGAGATTTAGAACATAGTTACGCCCAGCCGATCCAGCGCAATAAAGTGCCTGGAGTGTGCCCTGGGAGAACACACCCCACTTCGTTGTGCGGGGGTAGAAGGTCCTTTGCTCTTCCTAGCAAGCTAAAGGCCCCCCGCGGTAAACGGAACCTAACTCAGGGAGGGAAGTAATGCGCGTACCTGCCTCTCCGGGTGCCAGCTGAAGGCCGGCGACCTCGAGAAGACGCATTGGCACGCGCTGCAGGACTTCTCTCCCTGTCTCGTTCTGCGGCCTCCTTGAGTGACATTACTGTCTCGCAAAAAGTAACCGCAGCCCCCCAATTGTCGCTGCTCTGCAGCATGGCCTTGACCAAGTCGCAGAGCGAGTCGACTGGACCTACGTGCGTCTCAAGTTCGAAACGCTGCGGCGCCCATGCGGCGCACTCGACAAGCGTGTGTAACGCCGTGTCGGGCGCGCCGCACTGGCGGCAGTCCGGGGAAGGCAAGCAGCCCACAATGCGACACAGATACTTATCGAAACATCCGTGTCCGGTAAGTATCTGTGTCGTCCTGAAGGTCAGGGTGCCGCTGGTGCGGTTGACCCATTCCGTCAGCTGTGGCCTGATTGCATCCACCGTGTAGCCGCCATAGGCCGCAGGGTTGTCGAGCTCTTGAGACCAGACGGTGATCATGGAGGCGGTTTCCCGCTTCCTGATCGCCTCGATTTCGACCTGACAGAAGGTCAGGCCTCTAGCTAGGGCATCCTGCCGGGTGCGGCGCACCACTGTCAGGACGTCCGCCTGGAGATGCCAGGGCGGATCGCCTGCCAGGAGGGTGGCCGCCGTCCGCGACACTGTGCGATACCCCCGTATGGTCCTCACGGCCAGAACCTGCTGCGCCCGTTGCAGCAGGGTTCTGTTGTGGCGGTGAAGTGCAATGGACCAGACGGGTGCACCGTACAGTGCCATACTCCTCAGGATGCCAGAGTAAAGTTTCCGCGTCGCACCTCCCGAACAAGGCAAGAAGTACGCTTCTTGGATTAGGCAATGATTTTTTTATCTTTATGGCTTGGCAACTAGGTCTTTAAGCCAGGCGCAATTGTATTGTAGGCTACAATCGACGCCATTTAACGGAGTTCTTGTGAAAACTCGAAAGGCCACATGTATACATATTTGGCTATAAAGTTCACATTTATCACAAAAACACATAATTACTACGCAAAAACTATCAATTATTATTTATTTAGGTTTATGGCTTGACAGCTAGGCCATTAAGCCAGATCTTAGATTACAGTATAGTTTCTTCATTTTCTTAAGCCTATGTGTAACACAGCTGAACTGTAGGTAATCAGCTAGTGCCATTCAACGGAGTTCTTGTGACAACTTAAAAGGCCACATTTGTCTATACAGTTCACATTTCTCACAAAACACATAATTAATATTCAAAAACTATCAATATCCTACAACTATTGTTCATTTTAGAGTAATTTTACACATTTTTAGAAAATAAAACTGCACAGCACAACGTCTCCTTTCAGTTCCCGCTAAAAACTCCTATTTTACTAGCATTTTTTTTATGTTTAAGGCTTGGCAACTAGGCCTTTAAGCCAGGCGCCGTTGTATTGTAGGCTACAATCGACGTCATTCAACGGAGTTCTTGTGAAAACTTGAAAGGCCACATTTGGCTATATAGTTCACATTTCTCGCAAAAACACATAATTACTACTCAAAAACTATCAATATCCTACAACTATTGTTCATTTTAGAGTAATGTTACACATTTTTAGAAAATAAAACTGCACAGCACAACAACTCCTTTCAGTTCCCGCCAAAAAACTATTATTTTACTAGAATTTTACTATGGATACTACCTACAGTTGCACCGTATGTTATGAAGTACGAACCATATTTCTGTCGAAACATTAAATCAATGACTTTCAAAAATAACTATATTTCCGGAAAAAACATAAATTTAGCATTCGTAATTATGAACGATATATTGCTATTCCTGTAAAATTTCAAAATGTTCATTTATTGCCTTTCATATATCATTCTTTGTTAAAATCGTTCATAAAACTTTGTTCTTAGTTTAGTTTAGAAAACATCGTGCATAAACCATCGTTCAGTAGAAAAACATTTTTCATAAAACTCCTTTAGGAAAAATATCAAAAAATATCGATATTTCATGAATGATATATCGATATTTAAAAATATCGATTTATGGATTTTATTTCTGTTTGGCGCTTCTGTAGTTCCGCTAATGTGGTGGCACTGGTGGCGCGAGTTTAACTTTTCTAATTTCTTTTTATATACGGAACGGAGTATAACATACGTAGTATCCATAATAGTTTGTGGTAGTATCCATAGTAGTTTGTGGTATGAACCAATGAACAATGCAAAGTTTAAACGTAGTTTTTCGGAAAATAATACTTCTAAATCATCATAAAGTTGCTTTAAGATGTTACTGTGATATATTACCAGCTAGTGAAATAAGAATAATAAGAAAAAACCGAGGTAAAAATGATAACCTTAAAGAAGAAAAAGTTGTTAAAAAATTTATTCCAAATCAACAACTACCAGAGAAATCAGAAGAATTTAGAGTTAACGAAGTAAATATACAGATGATATCGAAAAATATTTACGAGCAACTTTTTAAAACCCCTGGTCGTGTAGTTGATAATAAGGTTAAGAAAAGGTAAACAAGCAATATATTTTGGAAAAACATTGTTTAGTTTTACTTTAGTAATGAGTTTCCGACTCGTTATGCTAGTAAATTGATAACAAAGGGAATTAATATAGTTATTATTCATCAGACTATGAATTTTAAATAATCGACTAGAAATAAACCAATTAATTCTATAATCAGTTATAGAATAAATTGGTTTATTTCTTGTCAAACAAGAATTGATTGATTGAAAGCCGGAAAATAAGAATTGATGCCATTGACTTATCATATAGTTCATTTAGTTTCTGTTATTATACATACATAACATTATAGTTTCTGCCTATCATATTTGATCTTATACTAGGTAATTAAATAATTTTTTAATTGAGAATTTGACATATTATAATATTTTAATTTACATATAATTGAATACAATGCAAGAAAACTTAACTTATTTGTATTGTATTCTACTCATAGTTCCTTTAAGACTATAAGTAGAATACTGAGCCTAGATCACCGTCTTCTATGGGTAAGGTGCCCAGAAGGCTGGCTACGTTTCCTCGCTGGATCACCATACTGATCCGTTGGCCGCGGTAAGCACCAGCCCTCTGATCACCCAAAGAGTCAATGAGTCTTTTTGATAAATTTTGGTAGAGGCTCATGGCCTCAGGACCCCACGGTCCAAGCGTCTTGACAGCAAACGGCACAAACATATAACTCTCACTGAGGGTAGCATATTTGCGCCGCTTGAGTGATTTGGCTGTTTTGGCCGCTGAACCGGCTGATTTAGACGTGTTTGGTAAATGAGATGCAGCCAACGTGTCTACGCAAGTCGCATTAATTACTAATTAAATAAGTAAAATATTATGAAATTTCATTTTGAGATCTTGTACCATAAATAAGGAATGAGGAATCCTATATCTAGCTATTTTCATAGATTCTAGAGAATTTTGATGAAAAACTAAAACAAATATTAGGCACTAAACCTGTATATATTTTTTAAGTCAAAACTGGAGTCCCTAGTGAACACAATTGCCAGGGTCAATCAATACATTAACTGTTAACCAAAAATTCTTAGTGTTGCCAATGATATATAATTTTATATTAACATGTTTCAGTTGCCAAGATAATCTCCTTAAACATGGCATAGACTATCAAAAATGTGCTCACTTGCCTGATGTGGAAATAAAGTTACCAAAATTAGAAGGAGAAGATGTTGTTGAACACTTCTATAACATTGGAGAAAAGCAAGCAGCACCATATAGGAACTTGTTGAAAAAGTTGGCTAGTTCTAAACTACCTCCTCTGCCAAAAGTACTAAAATTTAAATTATTTTGATGCAGCAGCTTTAACTTGGTTTCTGTACCCAATGAGATTTTTTTAAATTGCTGAAGCACAGCACATGGATAGGCTGAGAGCCCAACTGTGATGGAAAATGGTTATCGTCACCTATGGATATTAGCAATAACAGAGGTGCTGCTGGCCTTGAAGAAGAAGGAGGGAATTCTTGCATGTATCAGAAATTAAAGTATCCTTCAGTCTTTCTGATCTGTAAAATATATGAGTAAATCATATTTCACAACAGCTTATGTAAAAGACTGTGAAGAATAAGCAAATGTATAATTGCATATTTTTCAATACATTTATTACTAGCATAGGCACTAGTATCCACAGTAACCCAAGTGGTACATCTCTAACTAGGCTTTAAATTCATATAATTTCAATAAGAAAAAAGTCTGATCTGTTTTAACCCACCACAAATTCTTTAGTATATCTTAGTTGAATATAAAAAATAATATTCTAGACACCTAGTTTCAAACAAAGTTGAATATAATGAAAAAATGAATAATGATGATGAGAGCCTGAATAATGAGTGATGAATAAATTTACCACAAATTATTAAAGATGTGAACAAAGTATTCTAGTGTTTCAAACATTTAAAAAGGTTTTCCAGATACAAATTCAAGTTTGAAAGTTTTTATTCAAAATAGGTTCCACTGGATAACACTTTTCGAGGTCATGTAAGTCAAAATTTAAATCTATTTCTTATTCTATGTACACCGGTTTGCAATGTGTTATCATTGTTTAAAAGAGAAGAAGCAGCAAGAAACTCCCCAGCAACATGTCTAGCAACATTTTTTTATCATAATTATTTATCTATCTCAGTTTTTTTTTAAATACATATAGAAGTACATAGTTATGCTACTATTTTTGTTTTTCAGAAATGGTCTAAAGTAAAAGGCTGGTTGAAATATGTAGGTGACACCCCACATCCAGTGCCATGCCCTCCTGATGACTGCCTTATATTTGATGTCGAAGTCCTCATGTCTGCTGGCCAAAGGCCAACATTAGCATGTGCTGTCTCTACTGACTCTTGGTTTGTATTTATTTGTTCTTATAGCACAATTGTCTGTCTTAATATATCATTAACTATTTTAGAAGTAGTGGTAGACTCATGAAAAGTAATCTATAAGATGCCAAATGTATTTACATTAGTTTTCATTTGTATTAGAGTTATAAGCCGCGTGCAGATTTGCCTATGACTACTTATAATATCAGCCCATAAATGTCCCACAGCTGGGTTCGAGCTATATATAGCTATAGGGGGAAAGAACAGTATACCCGCCACTCTTATCCAAGGCGGCTTGGCAGGTCTGACATGTTGGTTGTCTCGATGTGCAGGTTGCATCATGATATTTTCCTTCACCATTGTTAGTATGTGGTAATTGTAATAATATTCACATTAGATCAGAAAACTGACTAAGCGGTGCATGCATTCTGACCAGGATCGAACCCGCGCCCTTTGAGACTGGGACGCGTGCGCTAGCCATTACGCTACCACAACTACTTACTATTATTGTATATACTTATGTAAAGTATATACAATAATAAATTTATTGCAATAACTATTTATGTAACTTTTTTGTCAACCCTGCTAACCATCGACGCATGACATCATGAGGCTGATGGCAAACCTTCTGCTCATGGGTAGTATAGATAGACTCTTACCCTCATAAAATTTTTATGAAATGAAACAGAGTCATAATCTACTTGGTTGCAACTCTTATTATCCTTTATCCAAATTAACTACAGTGCTTTGATTTGCCTTGATTTTATTGATTTTGTTTGCACCCCTTAATTACAGCTATCTAACTATTAGATTGCTGTGATATAGTTTGTTCTCGAGTGGCATTGACTGAATAATAATATGTGATTACAATATTCAGGTAATTCTGCACCTTTTCATTCACTAGTGGGAATTGCGTTTGACCAATTGTAGGCTGAAGGCTCAATGTTAACTTAACAGCTTAAGAAACATAATACATACATAGTGCATTTGCAACTGACATATCAAGCAACTAATGCTTATGATGAATTACATGGCTTAATGATGCAGCTGATCGCCTTAAGCAAGCACTGTCGGTTACTGGTGGACGACTATGAGGTAATCGCAAGATACTTGTACTCTCTGAACACTGATTTTTATTGGGGGAATAAGAGCTGGGGCTATATATTTGTACATAACGTCCATCCTATGGAGGTTTGCTTGTATATCGCCTATACACCCACCTACTATGATGCACATAATTAGTGTTTACATTAAACTTATGTCTTTGCCATTTTCTAGGTACAGTTGGATAAGTAAACCAGTGGCTAATAATTTATCTCATGTATACTATGATAATGTAACTTATGAAGATTTAATACCCCTCGAGACTGATGGAGGGAAACCATTTGGTGATCTGAATAGATGCAGAGTTGTGGTCGGTCATAATGTTTCTTATGATAGAACCAAAATAAAAGAGCAATACTGGCTGGAGAAAACTGGTAACATTTGTTATAGCCTAACTAGACACTCATTTTGCCACATACATCAATAAAACACTATACTTTCTTTTTTTGTCCCATTAGTGTGTGTTTTTTCATCTTCCTCATTTATTATTTTTTCAACACATTTGCTCAAAAAATGCATTTACGAAGCCTGTATAGATTGTTCGAATATTAAAAATTACGCACCACACAATGGAAATGTGCGGTAAAATAGGAACTTAGATAAAAGAATAATAAGAATTCCATGAAGAAGTTAGTATAGTTATTAAATTTTGTAATGTGAAAACATTACGGAATTTAATAAGAATAACCGAACCTCCTTGGAAGTGCTTTTGATTAATACATTTGTCTCACTTTAATACTGTAGAGAAAATGAGACGAAAGACGTAGTTTCTAATATTTACCACGCGCTCGTGGCGCCATTTTCATATTAGAAACGTCAAAGATTGTTTCGAATAAATTATAACACTAAACTTATTGTTTATAAGAGGTGAGTTGAAGGTGTCTCTTTTTTCTTTACTTTGCGAATGTCATTCTTAGCATCCTTTTCCATGGTGCAAATATCACGTGGCGCAATCTAGTTTAGTATAGTAAGATTAAGTATTTTCAGTGTTACAATTTACTAGGTGGTTGTCATTTCTAATATTCTGTTTGCTGTAAGATTATTGTAATAGAAACGAGTGTCATTATTGAATGAATAAAATTAGAGGATAGTTTATATCGATTACCCCACATTTGGCTCGTTCCGTCATCGCTTGAATATAAAAGCTTGCGGCCGGAGCAACGAGACAGGCTGTCTCCGACGTTTGGTCCAGTGCTGATTCTCACTCCATATTTAGTGGGCTGCAGATTTTCATTTCGGCTTTGGTCCGATGCACATGTAGTAACGGCCTAGGCCTACTAATTATTGTGCGAGAATCATAACCTATAATTAAATGTACCTTATTAATAATGAGAACGGCATTCTTGTGGAAGATTTTTTATTTCCACTCGCTCAGAATAAATATGGTCTGTAAACGAGTATTCTCTTTTATTCACTGGTAATAGCTTTGCCAACCTATGTTCGGCTAATTACCATGCTAATTTAAGCAATCCATTGCTGAATAGTTGTGTAAAAATAATTGTTATAGGTGTCAGGTTTATGGACACGATGTCCATGCACACATGTGTGAGTGGTGTAACAAGTTACCAAAGAACTGTGCTTAAAGCAAAAAATAAGGACCCGCACCCTTCAGATGATGACTGGATTGAAATCAGTTCGTTAAACAACCTAAGTGAGGTAAATTAGTACATATATTAAGTTTATTTTTAGTGAATAATAGTAGTAGATTGTTACACGAGAGGTGAAAGTGACCTATCTAGGCATGAGAAGGTTTTACGCACGAGCGTAACGAGGGCGCTAAATATTGGAGTGCCTAAATAGGTCTTTCATCCGAGGTTTAACACTCTCCTTTTCATTTGGAATATGAGGAAAGTTAATAAAAACTGATTAGTTAGTTAAACAAACTACTTCTTTCATAATATCGGGCGTTAAATCCATAACTAAATCTGATGAAACGTCATCACGTACGTCACATATGAAACGTCAACTAATTTTTTTCTGTGGCATTCTACCAGCCAGTTTCACATAAGACTCACAACAACCACGTTCACGGCCGCAGTTTTTCCCGTTCCACTTGCTTTTGGGCTTTGTAATCGTAAACTCAAGTGGAACGGATTATTCGATTCACCTCTTGACATGGGTCTTGTGAGCGTTGCGTGAGTGAAAATCATGACGAAATTAGTGACGTTTTTGCTGCGACCATAACGACCATTGGTTGCTAGGTGGAACGGCTAAAGTCTAAAGGAACATTTTGGGCATTGTGAGGTACAAGAGGAACGCGCCCTATATAAACGATGTAGAACACTGCAATTTTTTATTTTAGATTTCTTGTCAGTTTGTCTGTTTGTTCGGGATTCACGTAAAAACTACTGGACCGATTTCGATACGGTTTTCGCTGATCGATATCAAATTCTTAGACTTAAAATCTGCGCCACTTTTTATCCCGGGAATCCCATGGGAATTTCTCTGGGAGCGGTTTGAAGTTGTTCGGGTGCATAAAAATTTGCTTATTCCGACACAGTTTACACTAAAACCATAGCTTACATTATTTTTTAAATGCTGCGATACTTTGTACCCCGGAAATCCCGCGGGAATTCCAAGTCAAGCGTGGACGAAGTCGCGGGCATAACTTAGTGTATAAATAAAAATACGTGTAATAAACGAAGCACCGCGGCTTGAGTACTGTGACGACTAAAACCTTTTTAGTCGTCGTTTATATTAAAAAATATAATTATTTGAATACAAAAACTTAGAACGCCTCTCAAAACAATCGATATCAGAATTGTATCGGGTCGCGCACGGAACACATGGTTGTAAAAGTCTCTTGGTTGATAATATAAAAAGAATACAATTTCCTGCGGGCGGGCGGGCTGTCGTAAGAGGCGACTAAACAACGCACAGCCAGGTGGTAGGGCATTTGCCCGACTGGATGGCAACCACCCCTGGTCTAGAGCATGCCACCATAACAACTTTGAGTTGTGTTCCGGCATTAGTGACCAGGTTCCAGACTCACTTAAGAGAGCAGCAGCGCATTTGTAGCAGTTTTGGTGTTGCAAATGTCCATAGGCGATGGTAACCGCTTTCCATCCAGTGGGCCGTCTGCCTGTCTGCTGAACTCTTGCAATAAAAAAAAATATATATATATAAATACATCTTCACTGAATCAGTCTCTTTATTGAAGATCCCGGTCAGCTCGTTTACCGCTGGCCGCTACACGGTGAAGGTCACCGTCGGCCGCTACAGTACATAGCGACGAACCTCCTCCGCACCCACGGAGTCGGGAAGCTCACCAAGCCCGGTATTGCTAAAACAGCTATCTGTGGCTATTCACTTAGTACATCTTGTACAAAAAAAAACCGAGCATTTGACCGGTTGCATCTGCCTGCGACGCAACTTACATTTCGTTATATTTTTTTTATTGCTGAAGCACAACAGACAGGCTGACGGCCTAACTGTTATGGAAAGAGGTTACCGCCACCTATGGATATTAGCAATACCAGAGATCCTGCTAATGTGCTGTCGGCCTTGTAGGTGGAATTGGAACCTGACCACTGACGCTGGGACACAATATAAAGTTGTTATGGCGGCATACTCTAGACCAGGGGTGGTAGCCATCCGGTAGGCAAATGCCCTACCATCTGTCAAAATATATATCCGCAAACGCAGTGTCGTTTAAACTATAAATATCGTTTTATTTCGTGAAGCCCCACTCATGTGAGATCCTTCTTCTACACTGGTTTTACATGAAATTACCGTTATAATCAATAAATTCAGATTTAATTCTGTAGAAATCGGTTAAACACGTTTAAGTTTGCAAGATGCAATTTATATATGAAAAATATAATTTAAACAAATTTTGCTGTTTTTGCCAAATCCTATGCTACATTTTAAGTACAGCTTTGTACAGAAGAAAAACACAATTTTAAAGACCCCTCTTTGTCAAGTTAGTATCCAGATCTCTTATATAATAAATACACTAGCGGGCCGGAGCGGTTTCACCCGCGCTCTGTCCCGCTCCCGTGGTATATAGCGTCATGTTATATAGCCTATGACACTCCCTGTTACCGTAGCTTTCCAACAGTAAAAGAATTTTTAAAATCTGTTTAGTAGATCCAGAGATTACCCTCTACAACGTCACAAACTCACAAATTTTATCTCTTTATATAACATTCTCGTGTCACAGTGTTAGTTACCATACTCCTTCGAAACGGCTTGACCGATTCTCATGAAATTTTGTGTGCATATTGGATAGGTCTGAGAATCGGACAACATCTATTTTTCATCCCCCTAAATGTTAAGGGTAGTCCATCCCTATTTTTTTTTTTTAATTTTTAGATACATTTTATTATTTTAGGATACAGCATTAAAAAATACATACAACCCTAAATTTTCACCCCTCTACGATCAACCCCATTTTTTATTTGTTAATTATAAACTTTAATTTTTTGGCAAAATTTTTAATCTTATTTTGTCATGACGTAGAATAAAAAAAATTATACTACTCTTAATTTTCCACCTCTCTACTATCAACTCCTATTTTTCCATCGCGTTTTTTTTTAACTATCAATCGATCAGTTATCCCCGCTAGATGTCTACCGTTGTCACCTCTCATCCAACAAACATCACGGAGTAGGGATGAGTGGGTTCCCGGATGGTTTAGATTCACAATTAGAACCGGTAGGTGGCGCTGAGATCGGGTTCTGGAATCCTCCTAATCACCTGGAGCGATTTAGGTTATTTTGTTTTTGTGTGTTTGAGTCGGTACGCGGATGGTTTAAATTCGCAATTAGAACCGGTAGGTGGCTCTGGGATCGGGTTCTAGAATTTTATTTTTTTAAGGCAGGACAACGTCTGCCGGGGCCGCTAGTCTCTTTATAATATTAGTAATATATGAAATCCTTCCTTAAATCTAAGCTCTTGCTTTGCATTCCAGGTTCACAAATTATACTGTGGCACCCTCATAGACAAGGCTACCCGTGATATATTTGTTGAAGGAACTATGCAGGATGTACATGAAAATTTCCAAAAATTGATGAAGTATTGTGCTGCTGACGTCATAGCTACGCATAACATCCTTAGAGAATTACTTCCTTTATTCCTAAAACGATTTCCACATCCGGTCACTTTGGCGGGCATGTTGGAATTAGGTAAGTCGGGCTCATCAATCATCATCTACATCCGAGCGTTAAATCCCAGTTGTATTCGGAGCATTCGCTTCAAAGCTTGAAATGAGCTTTCATGCTATTTCTTCTGTACTCCGCGCGATCATCAGCATCCCTTGTTTTGTGATTATTTTTACGCTTGTCATCCTTTAGATACGCCAGCTTTTCTTGGACTTACCTACTCGTTCTACCGGGCCCTGGTGGAAGCAACCTGGAGACTTATTTTCTTTGGTTAGACATGTCTTGGTTTTTATGAAAATGGTCGTTTCTTTTCGTAAATCACTTAAAGGCATTATAGGTATCCTAACATTTCCATTTCTTTAAGCTTTTAATTATTGGCAATGTGTAAATTTATTTCAGGATCAGCATATTTGCCTGTGAATTCAAACTGGCTACAATATATAGATTCAGCCGAAACAGTTTTTGAGGATTTAAAACTTGAATCAAGGCAATTGCTATCTTTGAAAGCCGAGGAAGCCTGTCGCCTAATGGAAAATGAAGAATATAAGAAAGATCTATGGTTATGGGACCAAGACTGGTCCACCCAGACACTGAAATTAAAAAAACAAACCGTTAAGAAAAAGAAAATGAGTGAGAAAAATTTTCAAATTGAAAAAGAATTAAGCAAGGATTTAAAAAAAGAAAACGAAAGTACCGATAACCATAGAGATCCAGTTCATAACGCTTCAAAATGTAAAAGTAAAAGTGATTTTGAAGTTCTAGATGAGCGTTATATAGAATCTATAGACAATGTTGAATCCGAGATAAGCGATATCAAAGAGTTGTCAAAAAAATTTAATTATTTATTTCAATTAAAAGAATTGTTGCCAGTAAAAAAGCCATATTTAGCTGGATATCCTGCATGGTACAGAAAGCTATGCACAAAGCCTGGGAAAGACCCTGATTGGTCTCCGGGAGCTAATAACATCACTACCAGCATGCAGGTCAGTCACAAATTATTCTTTTCACTCTCTTCTTTTCTTTCGTGAGTGAATGAATAAATTAGTGTTTCTCCTGATTAATTAAAAAAAATATATATTAACGCTTCAAAATATCATCTAATTTCGTTTCTTGCTGGGCTTCAAAGTTTTCTTGCTAAATTTCCTCAGAACTTTCAGTCTTATCAAAACCTTTAAATTTTTTCTAGATAACGCCAAAACTGTTACGTCTTTCATGGGAAGGATATCCTCTTCATCATATCCAATCGGAGGGTTGGGGTTTTCTGGTACCCTTCAGTAGACAGAACTCCAGTGATGAGGAGCCACGTTTACCATTGGAACAATTACTGGAAGCTTGTCCTATGAAGTTTTGTAAGGAAACAAATGTCGAGCAAGATTTTTATACACTACCGAAGAATGTTGAGGTGAGTGAAAGAGGACATGGATGAACTGTGTGACGGATGACATGATATTTTGTGGTATTCCTCATTCACGACATCTTAACACGCAGGGTTACCAACAATCAAAAATTTTAACAATTAAAGCTATAGTCAAAAACACCTAAAATCGCGTCAATCACTAGAAAACTCCAACAAAAATAACAATAATTTACGTTTTATAATAATGTCTATTTATAACATATTTTACAACATGATATTAAGTGATGTTAATTTCTAGAAGTTGGTAACCCTGCGCGTCAAGTTATCGTGAACAAGCAACAGGCGCCATACACAAATGACGTCACACAATTTTCATGATTTTGTGACCCCTCCCCCGTCCTCGCCACAGCTGGTCACATTCGTGAGACTCCTCCATCCCCAGTGTGTCACCTCATCACATATTTTGCAATTTTAAATCAAGACATTATTAAATTGAAACAGCGGTTCTGTAATTAGTCTTATTATTTCCATTTAAATTATTTTTAATAATTAAAACACTGCACATACAGATAAAGTTGGAAATATTAGTTTGTGTTTTAAAGCTTGAATATATTAGATTTTGAAATGTACATACATACATACATAACTTCACGCCAGTTCCCTTGCGGGGTAGGCACGAACAACAGAGTGCCATTTAGGCTTATTCTTACACACCTCACTTGCCTCTTTGACATTCATAACTCTTGTCATGCAAGCTCGTCTGTTTTTAAGGCTCCTGACATCACCTTCTGCTAGTACACGATCAATTTGATCATGGAAGGTGTGTCGTGGCCTTCCACGACTTCTGCATCCATCCACTTTTGCATTGTATATCTGTTTATTCATTCTTTCATCATGCATTTTTTCCACATGCCCGAACCACCGGAGCATTCCTTTCCTTACCTTCACCCCGACACTCTCTTTCAGACCAACTCTCTTTCTTACTTCGGTATTACGAACGCGGTCCGCGAGCGTCACTCCGCAGACTTTGCGCAGTGCTCGCATCTCGACTGCGTTTACTCTACTTTCATGCTCTCTCTTCCATACCCAACTCTCGCTTCCATACGTGAGCGTAGGTACCAGCACCGCGCTGTGTACGGCAAGCTGGGCCTTCTACCAAGGTATTTTGAAATGTGACATTATGAAATGTAGGAAACCTGTCACACAATGTCACACTTCGTCAACCCCCCCCCCTCCCCTTTAACGTGTTGTGACGTAATTTATGGATGCTCCCATACTAGTAAAGACGTAGATTGGTATGGAAGGAGAAAGCATATTATGCAGATTGCAAATGATTGAGAGAAGTTGAAAGAGACGAAACTGTCATTTAAATGATCATCGGATATTACCATAAATAGTTTATTTTTTCAGGAAGATCTAGGTAGACGCGCATATTACGCTAGGAAAAAAGTAGATGAACAAGCGGCCGCCAACCAATATCACGGTCTAGGCGTGTGGTGCGGCATCCAAGTTCAAGGTATACCTACATATACATACAAATATCAAATCAATAGAGGAACTTTCAAATAATGTTTGGTTCGATTATTGGCCATAGCATGCACTACTTGAGCAATTTGTTCTGAACTTCTGATACAATTGGATGCTTTTGACAATGGAGTAATTTATTTATTTGGCACACAAAACAAGAAACAGCTAAAGTTACATATTTCATATTATGTATAAATTATTAGCTGTAACTCCAAACATGTGAGCACATAATGTACCATACATTGACAAGATGTTTAGGGGTTAGTATGACTTATTATAAAGTGAGTTTTACAGTGGTTAGGTAACAAAATTATTATGCAACTATGCCAGAAATATTGGTGCAAATAATAGCCCGAATTTCACGTTTAAATTTAAAGAAGGAGGAATTAAAAATATCAATGGATATATTTGTACTTGCAATCTCATTATATAGCCTGCACATTCTTGTGACCGGATTATAATACGATGTGTTATTTCCAAATACTTGAGGGGAAAAGAGTAATTGAAAGTCAACTGAGACACAAAACGCTGAAGACTTGCAAGCCACTTGACTCCTTGCAGCGCCGAGCGGTACGGATTGTCGACGATCCCGAAATTACAGACGGTTTAAAGTCTCGCCCATAGAAGAGACGTTGGCGTTCTAAGCCTGTTCTACCGTCTGTACAACGGGGAGTGCTCTGATGAGCTATTTGATTTGTTGTCTATGTCGCTATTCTACCATCGCACCACTCTCCGGCGATTGAGAGTTCTTACTGGACACTTGGAACTCCTCCACGGTACGTGGCGGACGCACCTTCATGCCATATGTGTCCAAGTTATGGAATGAACTCCTTTCCGCGGTTTTCTCAGAGCGCTACGATATGGGGCTCTTCCAAAAGGGCGTGAACAGATACCTAAAGTCTCAACGAGGTAGGCAACGCATAGGCTCCCTTAGTGTTGAAGATGTCCATGGGTGACGGTAGCCACCAATCACCAGGTGGTCCGTTTGCCAGTTTGCTTACAAGCAAACATAAAAAAAGTGTTCTAGATCTTGTACAAGATCTGACGTCATGACTTATCCGGAGCAAATTAATTATTGCTTAAAAACCTAATAAATTTAATTTTATCGCGATGTTTTCAAATTAAATTAATAATATGGTATTTTAGCAACAGCTGTTTTATATGAAAAGAATTTTAGAATTCATTGCAACAGGAGTCATCTTGTTAAAATCGTTACATACATACATACATACATAACTTCACGCCGGTTCCCTTGCGGGGTACGCACGAACAACAGAGCGCCATTTAGGCTTTTCTTACACACCTCACTTGCTTCTTTGACTTTAAAATCGTTACAGTAGTAGTTAAGTAACTTCATCCATGCAGCATTGTTAGATGTCTTAATTTTCAGTAATATTGACTTCTGAGTGAGATAGAACAATGTAGTACCTAAAATGGCACATTTTACTTTAAAGTTTACTTTGTCCATATAACAATTAACAAACACATAATTCTTGTTTAAAAAATATTCAATATTCTACAACTACTGTGCAACTCGACCAAAATGTCTAGAAAATGAACTAATTTTTGTGGCCCTCTGGCAATATTTTATTTTATCTCTAGTTAAGATCAGTGAAATATAAAAAAAGCGAATTTATCGATGTTATTTTAATTTTAACATTGATACATACATAACTTCACGCCAGTTCCCTTGCGGGGTAGGCACGAACACCAGAGCGCCATTCAGGCTTATTCTTACACATCTCACTTGCTTCTTTGACATTCATAGCTCTTGTCATGCACGCCTGTCTGTTCTTAAGGCTCCTGACATCACCTTCTGCTAGTACACGATCAATTTGATCATGAAAGGTGTGTCGTGGCCTTCCATGACTTCTGAATCCATCCACTTTTGCATTATATATCTGTTTAGTCATTTTTTCCACATGCCCGAACCACCGGAGCATTCCTTTCTTTACCTTCACCCCGACACTCTTTCAGACCAACTCTCTTTCTTACTTCGGTATTACGAACGCGGTCCGCGAGCGTCACTCCGCAGATTTAACATTGATCCGAGTCTAAAATCCGCTAAACCATAACTGTATAAGTATATACGCATGTAACCATATTAAGTTTCACGTGAGCAGTAATTTGAAAAGTTTACCAAGAATGTGCAGTGGAATTTGAAGCAGAAGTCTTTTCGTTCAAATTCGACGATATTTACCAAAGAACAGCCGACATTATAAGTTTGTATAACTTGTACTGGTTAGTTTAGTTTCTTATAATTATCACTAGGTGTTAAAACTAGTGCTTACAAAATTATAGTTATTAGATATTATTAACGTAAACACCGTAGGCTATGTTGACAAAGTGCGTACTCATAGGCTATGTTGACAAAATAAGTACGTCGTAATTAAAGCAACTTGATACTTACACGATGTTTGATGTCGTTCTAAAAATTACTAGTAAGTATTGAAACTACTGTTGAGTTAATATTGGGAGTTGCTAGAGCTTAGACAAACTTGCGAAAGTGGCGCCCCTATTATTTTCTACTTTATTTTGCCGCCCTGTACTAAAATTTCCAACCAGTATTATACCTGTTTAGCACAAGAAAACAACACTGTTCAAGATCTTGCTGTAAAACTCTAACTGACCTTTGTCTATGAAATTTTTATCGGCATACATACATACATATTATATTGTTACACGCCGACAAAAGTGGACGCACACCTGCCTACCATAAAACACACACTTAATTACCTTTCCGCATTTGGATTTCTATTGTTTACTTTGTGTTTAAAATTTGTAATTAGAAAAACAGCCTATTGTGTATTGTAATCTTTTATGGCAGTCATTAGACAGGTGTGTCGAACTGATTCTAAGAAATTCGATTTACGCGGGCGGGCAGACATATTGTATCGGTGCAGTATAAAGCAATAGCCCAATGGAGATATGGGCTGGGCAGTCAAGCGATAATCAGCAGCCAGACAAGACGTGTGTACATTCGATAGTCTCTATAGTGACGGACTTTGCGCGTGTTATTGAATCGCGTATTACGTTTGAACTGATTGTGTTCAGTTATATTTGTACCTGTGTTATACGTTTTTGTATAGTTCTAATTAATTCTATAGTAATTCCAACGGCATTTTTAATTCGAGTCCTGCAACTCGTAACAATATATTCCCAAGCTAAGCAAATTAACCTTGTATTATGGTAATGTACAACGGACCACTCTGGGACGTTCCCAAACACCCAGACCATAGTGAATAACGGAGAGTTCGTTTCCGAAATTTACCATGCCAAAAATCGAACAGAGAGTCTGCGCATCGGTAAGGTAGGCCAGCAAAGGCTTCACCCACTCAACCACAGAGGCCGGCAAGCTATAACAGTATTAGAGTGATTATCTATGCCCTCTTCCGGATTGTAAAGGAGTACATGTGTTTGTAGGTTGCTGCCATTTCCTAAGGCTGCCGCACAAAGACGGTCCGAAATATAAAGTGGGTAATCCACTTGCAAGGGATTTCCTGGATATGTTCAGTCAGAATGTTCTCACGGCGCAAGGAAACGAGGCTGAAAAAGTGAGACTCATTTATTTTTTATTAGCTGTGCCTGCGACTTGTCCGCGTCGAATGTTTTTTCGCGAAACCTTAATTTTAAAAGTAGCCTAAGTTACTTCTTATAACATCAGCCATCTGCCAATGAAAGTCCCGTCAAAATCGGTCCAGCCGTTTCAGAGATTAACTGGAACAAACGGTTTGAATTTTTTTTCGCGGTACCCTAAAAAATATAATAAAAAATAGACAAGTTACTGTTTATAACATCAGTTATCTGCCAGTGAAAGTCCCGTTAAAATCGGTCCAGCCGTTTCAGATATTAGCCGGAACATCCAGACAGAAAAAATGTAAACATTGCTTTTTCGGAATCTCGGTTCGAATTACCCTCCTGATTTTTTTCACATTTCTATTTTGACATTACAAACAGACACTTCAATTTTATTTATATTTAGATTTATACTATTTTATTTTTTATTAATTTTCTTTTGTATTGACCACAGTTGTTCGGTTTATTTGAATTTTTTATATTATGCATAATTTTAATTAAATTGTTATCCTTATACACTTATGAATTTAGGTTGTAAATAAAGATCCATTACTGGCTTATCTGCTGCTGTAAAAGGTATCAATTTTTTTTAACGTATTGTGTAAATCTGTGTGATCTTCTGTTAATAAAGAAAATCCAAGTAGTGCCATCTATTATTGTACTATTGTTAAATAATTTCGGGTAGTTGTGTTTATTGACGGCCTCTGTGGTTGAGCGAGCAAAGCCTTTGCCGGCCTACCTCACTGCAACGCAGAGGCTCCGGGTTCGATTCCTGGTATAGTAAATTTCGGAAACGTATTTTCTCCGCTATTTACTATGGTCTGGGTGTCTGGGATCGGCCCCAGAGTAGTACGTTGTATATTACCCATAACACAAGCGTAACTTGCTTAATTTGGGGATATACAATTTGTGTGTTAATCTGCCGATTAAAAAAAATTATCCGTGCAGGAACGGAGAAAGAATACAATTTCCTGCGGCCTGGCGGCCTGTCGTAAGAGGCGACTAAACAACCCACAGCCAGGTGGTAGGGTATTTGGGCTCGACTGGATGGCGACCACCCCTGGTCTAGAGTATGCCGCCATAACAACCTTGTGTTGTGTTCCGGCATTAGTGACCAGGTTCCAGTCTCCTTTAAGAGAGCAACAGCGCCTTTGTAGCACCTTTGGTGTTGCAAATGTCCATAGGCGATGGTAATCGCTTTCCATCAAGTGGGCCGTCTGCCTGTCTGCTGAACTCCTGCAATAAATAAAAAGAAAAAAAAAATGGGTTTGGGTTTGGGTTTATTAGTCGGATATAATAGTGAACGGGCGTAATGACGAAACATCATTCTCATTTCGAACTTTAGGATGCACATGTCATAGTAGCTCTCTAGGGTGGTTAATAATAATTGCGCGAGAATCATAACTTATAATTAATTTTACTTTGGGTCGGCGTTCTTTGTTCGGAAGTCGATTTAAACAGATCTATGTGTTTTGGTGTATACCTCTAACAATCTATACTATAATAATATTATAAAGAGGTAAAGTTTGTGAGACTTTGAAAATTCTTTCACCAATGGAAAGCTACATTATTCTCGAGTGACATAGACTATATTTGATTGTGATTCATAAATCAAAAAAGTAAAAATGTTTTACGCCCAGCGAAGAGGCCGCAGGAACGCCTGTCTAATATGTTACAGCAATAACGTTCCGCGTAAGAATTGAGCACATCCACGTACGGGACACCGCGAGTACTTTCTGCGTTAATGAATTAATTAAAGGTTACAAAGCTTAATTAAACCTTGATATGCGTGCGTGCGCGATGAATGTTTATTTTTTAATAACGCCTAGCGAAGTGGGCACGGGTCAGCTAGTAAATAGTAAATTCCCACACAGGCATACACAAAACTACATTAGTTCTCGCTAAGTTGTTCTTCATACTCAAATTCAAATTCAAGTTTTTATTCAAAATTAGTTCCACTGGAGAACACTTTTTGAAGGTCATACGTGTAAGTTAAAATTTAATTTTTACTTCCTATTCTATCTACATACACCGCTTCGCAACGTGTTAATGCTGTCAAGGAGAAGAAGCGGCAAGAAACTGCCCAGCAACACGTCTAGCTAAATATTGTTTTTCTTTATATTTCATATTCTATTTATATCTCAAATCCTTTTTTTTATAAGTTTTGTACAGAAGTATGTTACAGAATTACTTTTTGAACAATTAATGGAGTTGTAGCAAACAATGCATACTCAATAAGACCAAAACACAATAAAAGGAAAGAAAAATAATGTTATAGTTATAATAATGACATGACGTACTAAAATGTTATGCTGCAATATGTCTCCATAAATTCCTTACAAGCTTGGCAAGATCAAAACGTTAAACAAAATTTAATATAAGAGGTTGGAGCGAGCTGCCATGTAAATGATTTTTGTCATTTAAGTATTCTTCAATAGTGTAGTATCCCTTTTTTATCAAGATGCTTTTTAATTTAGTTTTAAATTTAGTGAAAGGCAGATGTAACATTTCACTCGGAATCTTATTGAAGAAGCGTATACCAACCCCCGAGAAAGAGGAAATTACTTTTTGTAACCTAAAATATGGCAATATTAGTCTATTACAATGCATTCTTGCTTTCGTAGGTATTAACATTCGGTCGTATGATGACGTATTGGCGTAATAATAGAGAGCGTATAATGAGTCAGCAGGTCGTTTGGCTACCGGATGATTTGAGACCTGATAGATCCAAGTCGTATGGAGCTATTGTACCACAGGTCGTTGTGGCTGGAACTTTGACCAGGCGGTGAGATTATTTACCAATTTTTTTCAGAGTTCATTAATGTCATTTTTTCATGTATTTTGGCATCAGTCAAATATTACGTACGTAAACTTACAGGCCGACGTCCCACTTGATGAAGAGCGGTTACCATCGCCTATAGACATTTGCAACACCAAAGGTGCTACAAATGCGCTGCTGCTCTCTTAATGGAGACTGGAACTTGGTCACTAATGCCGGAACACAACTCAAAGTTGTTATGGCGACATACTCTAGACCAAGGGTGGTAGCCATCCAGTCGGGCAAATGCCCTACCACCTGGCGAAACTTCATACGCGTTGCCATGACGACGTTTTTTTTATTGAATTGTGGTGTGTTTTAATTCAAAAAACGTAATCGCAGCTATTTTTTTGGATAGATACGTCTATACCGCGGTAGCGCCGTTATTCACTGGGATAAAAAGTATTCTAAGTGTAAGATTGTTTTGTGTACAGTTTGATTTAAATATGTTCAGTAGTGTTTTTTAATTGTATGAGTCTCGCAGACAATCAGTCGGCCCACCTGATGGAAAGCGTTTTATCCGTACAGGAACGGAGAAAGAATATAATTTTCTTGCGGCCGGGCGGTCTGTCGTAAGAGGCGACAAAACAACCCACAGCCAGGGAGTATTTGCCCGTCTGGATGGCTACCACCCCTAGTCTAGATTATGCTGATATAACAACCTTAAATTGCTCCAGCATCAGGGGCCAGGTTCCAGTGTTCTTTAAGAGAGCAGCAACGCATTTTTAGCATCTTTGATGTTGCAATTGGCTGTGGGTTGTTTTGTCGCGTCTTACGACTGGCAGCCCGGTCGCAGGAAATTGTATTCTTTCTCCGTTCTGACAGACAGATTAAATTCTAAGTTGCATTTTTGAAATCTGAGGGCCTAAAGCGGTCGAACTTGGAGAATCGCTTAGTGAAATTGACACGTGTCTAGATGTACTGGAAGTTGTATTACATAGCATAAGTTGTGCTTTATATTGATACTTGTCATGTTCATCATATGAATCATGCGAAAACGACCTCTTAAGGCCGCGTGTTGGTCCGAATTAGCTCCTGTGATTTTTTTTATTGCCTGTGGCAGGCAAACATGCAGACGGCCCATTTACCGTCATTTTTATCCGTGCAGGAACGGAGAAAGAATACAATTTTCCTGCGGCCGGGCGGCTTGTCGTAAGAGGCGACAAAACAACCCACAGCCAGGTGGTAGGTCATTTGCCCGACTGGATGGCTACCACCCCTGGTCTAAAGTATGTCGCCATAACGACCTTGAGTTTTGTTCCGGCATTAGTGACCAGGTTCCAGTCTCCCTTAAGAGAGCAGCAGCGCATTTGTAGCGCCTTTGGTGTTGCAAATGTCTATAGGCGATGGTAACCGCTTACCATCAAGTGGGCCGTCTGTCTGTCTGCTGAGCTCCTGCAATTAAAAAAAAAAATCTAACCGGTGGACGTTTGCAACACCGAGGGCAACATATATAAGGATAGAATAGTCGTCTTGCGTTTCGATAAATAAATAAAAGCTGATTAGATAAAGATGTTAATGTAAAAAATCAGATTATTCCAAATCATTATTTAGCATCAGTAAAAATATTCTAGATCCATAGTTCCCTCTTTCTTAAACCATGAAAGAGGTTAAATTGAAAAAAATATACTCGAGAGCCATTAGCAACGCGTTGCTAGTCTAGTCTCTAAGAATTTTTTAACGCCTTTATACAACCCTTTTTTTTAAACTTTTCGTCAGTCATACTAAGTCAATACATCAACTGTCTGTCCATGGATTCATACATCTTGATACTTGTGTTTTTGTCGCCTGTCGCTGTAACTCGTGGCCAGGCAGGAGAATAAAAATATTTAAAAAATGATTGTAGTGCCAGCGAACCAACCTGGATGACAGCTAGCAATGCTCACAAGGAGCGTATCGGTTCAGAACTAAGAGCGATGGTGCAGGCGCCGCCGGGGTATAAGTTTGTAGGTGCCGACGTGGATTCACAGGTACATACATAGGTATTATTTGTTCTAATAAAGACTGGCAAAATAGAGTAGAAAATAATAGGGGCGCCACTTCCACAAAATCTAAACTCTAGCATTTCTAATATTATGTCAAGAGTAATTTTGATTTTGCGTGCGGTATAGATATAGGGCATACTTATTTTATGTAATGGAAGGGATTGGAGAGGGAGGGTAGGAAGTCAAGAGAGTACGACACTTACCCCTTCTGCAATGCCTATATCTAGGAAATGTATAGTTCTTGAGATATTGAAGGGTTTTGTAATGCTTGCAATAACCATAAACCGCTCACCGGAACGTATCAGTGTCGCGTGTGACAAGTGACGTTAGTGTCATTGGCGCCACCAACCCAATTGTACAAATCTTAAAAAATTCGAATACGGAGCGAGCGGTGAGTTTATAAATAATTTAATTGCAAGCCTATTTTATTATCAATATTTACGTGCCACTACGCACAGATATTAATGTTTTTATAAATGTAACCTTACATATGTTTTTCATTAATATTACACTTATATCATAGGTCCAAAGTTGAAAAATCCAATCAAAACCCAGTAGTCAACATAAAAATATTCCAAGATGGTTAAAAAAAAAGAAAATTGATGAATAATTAAATAAAACAACTAAGCAATTCACTTAAATAGAAAAAAACAAGAAACATTTAAATCATAAATTTAGATAATTATGTATATATTTCTTTTTTTATGAAGTTTATGGTTAGCCACTAGGCCTTTGATCCCTGAAAATGTTGTTCTACTGATTTTTTGATATATTTTTTTTTAACAAAATGAAAACTGACTTCACAATAAAAACCAATAAATAAATATTAACCGATTCAGATATTTGTGTCTATAATAAATAAATCATTATTATTATAAAAATAAAGTCCTGATTAAAAATTCTGATAATATTCTTCTTCCATGTTAATATTTTTTTATTGCAGGAGATCAGCAGACAGGCAGACGGCCCACTTGATGCAAAGCGGTTACCATCGCCTATAGACATTTGCAACACCAAAGGTGCTACAAATGCGCTGCTGCTCTCTTAAGGGAGACTGGAACCTGGTCACTAATGCCGGAACACAACTCAAAGTTGTTATGGCGGCATACTCTAGACCAGGGGTGGTAGCCATCCAGTCGGGCAAATGCCCTACCACCTGGCTGTGGGTTGTTAAGTCGCCTCTTACGTCAGGCCGCCCGGCCGCAGGAAATTGTGTTCTTTCTCCGTTCCTGCGCGGATAAAAATAGACGAATTTATGGTGTAAAAGCAATTGGTTAATACTGTTTTGTTCATACACCAGGAACTTTGGATAGCGGCCCTATTAGGCGATAGTAGTATAGGTTTATGTGGCGGGAGTGCCTTCGGATGGGCAGTGTTGGCCGGCGATAAAGGCAGCAGGACAGACCTGCATTCACTTACAGCTAACGCCGCGAATATATCCCGGGATCACGCTAAAGTCATCAACTATGCTAGGATATATGGTGAGGATTATAAAATCTTACTAACTTCTTTAAAAAATATTTAAAAAAATCTTGGATACTAAGTTCCAAAACCTAAACAGATCATACACATAGTCATAGAATCGAGTATTTTAACCCTCTAATTAATATGGTGTGTATTTATGTCATGGATTTATGCGCTAACCATCAAGCTAGCACGCCTTGTGGTAGATTAGTGGTTAAGATACATGTATTATTAAAATCAATTTCATATTCAAAATAACGAAATTCTAAGGGATTACTTTAAAATGTCAGGAGCCTTAAGAACAGACGAGCGTGCATGACAAGAGTTATGAATGTCAAAGAAGCAAGTGAGGTGTGTAGGAATAAGCCTAAATGGCACTCTGTTGTTCGTGCCTACCCCGCAAGGGAACTGGCGTGAAGTTATGCATGTATCTATGTATGTACTTTAAAATGCCGCCACGTGGATTTAATAATACAATCTTAATCTCCAGTACTATTTTTTTTTAATTCTCCCCGGACGAATGAGATTGTCCGGGCTTTATGGTTTTTTAGGGGTTTTTATATTTTTATTTCTTTTTTGGTTTCTCTTTTTTCGTGTATATCTTTTCTGCTTCTATCTTTATTTCTCTAAATTTGTTTTACAAAGTTTTTATCTACTAATAAATTTTCTTGCTGTTTTAATTCTTTCCAAATGTTTACAATAATCTTATACTAATACAAATTTTTTGTTGTCTGTCTGTTCTTTTACAATATTTTATTACTAAACGTACTATAATTTATGTAATCTTGTTCTGTGCTTTCGTAAACTTCTTTTATTTATCCTATCTGCTATACTTAACAACAGACGAGCGTGCATGACAAGAGCTATGAACGTCAAAGAAACGAGTTAGATGTGTAAGAATAAGCCTGAATGGCGCTCTGTTGTTCGTGCCTACCCCGCAAGGGAACTGGCGTGAGGCTATGTATGTGTGTGTATGTATGTATCTGCTATACTGTATTAATAATGTTATATAATACTATTTTGTTACCGCTATTTCTCCTCCAGTACTGTTATTGCGCGCGCGGATGGTATTAGAGGAATTATTGATGCTGTTTTTTATAGCTCTCCAATCTAGGTTTTTCTATTCACATGCGCTGGGAGATATCATAAATAGGGCTGGCTAAGATGAAGTCGAGCCTAATTGCGAGATAGTTCGGTGCTAACTCTTTTTTTTTTTTTTTTATTGCAGGAGATCAGCAGACAGGCAGACGGCCCACTTGATAGAAAGCGGTTACCATCGCCTATAGACATTTGCAACAGCAAAGTTGCTACAAATGCGCTGCTGCTCTCTTAAGGGAAACTGGAACCTAGTCACTAATGCCGGAACACAACTCAAGGTTGTTATGGCGACATACTTTAGACCAGGGGTGGTAGCCATCCAGTCGGGCAAATGCCCTACCACCTATAAAAACTATACTAAACTCTATTGAGTTATGCGTTTTTAACGGTATGGTTTGTTTGCTAACGATTTGGATGTGTTGTATCTAGGACTGTTTGCAAGCCCGACCTTTCACCTGTCAATTTTGCTCGCATAAGCCTTCGAGTCTGAGTCAGTATGAATAAGACCGTAAAACTTAGAGGCTTGTCCTACTAATATTATAAACGCGAAAGTTTGTAAGAATGTATGTATGTTTATTACTGTTTCACGCAGACTACTGAATGGATTTTGATGAATCTTTACAATAATATAGCTTACACATCAGAATAATACATAGGCTATAATGTATAGAGATATAGCGTAAATTATCCAAAATATAATAATTTTCCATCACTAGGCGGGTGAAACCGCGGGGCGCATCTAGTAATAAATATAATATAACTCAATAGCTAGAGTAAGTTTGAAGGCTTCTTTATGGTTCTTAAAGAAGAACTTAATCTAACTCAATATGAATAAGACTATGTTAGTCTAAGAATAAGTGCGTTCTACAATTTACCTTACTTTAGCTTTAGCCTTAGATTTATTTTAGGAGTTTAGTAATACTTTAGGAGGATTTATATATGCAAGCAAAACTCAACAGATATGACTGTACTATTTACTGTACGCTACTGTACTGGATGCGAGAGTTGGGTATGGAAGAAAGAGCATGAAAGTAGAGTAAACGCGGTCGAGATGCGAGCACTGCGCAAAATCTGCGGAGTGACGCTCGCGGACCGCGTTCGTAATACCGAAGTAAGAAAGAGAGTTGGTCTGAAAGAGAGTGTCGGGGTGAAGGTAAGGAAAGGAATGCTCCGGTGGTTCGGGCATGTGGAAAGAATGCATGATGAAAGAATGACTAAACAGATACACAATGCAAAAGTGGATGGATGCAGAAGTCGTGGAAGGCCACGACACACCTTCCATGATCAAATTGATCGTGTACTAGCAGAAGGTGATGTCAGGAGCCTTAAGAACAGACGAGCTTGCATGACAAGAGTTATGAATGTCAAAGAGGCAAGTGAGGTGTGTAAGAATAAGCCTAAATGGCACTCTGTTGTTCGTGCCTACCCCGCAAGGGAACTGGCGTGAAGTTATGTATGTATGTATGTATGTATGTATGTATGTACTGTACTATTTCTATAATTGAAGAATATCAGTACAGATATATTGTTTTAAATTGATCTATAAATATAAAGGTGCCGGTCAGAACTTCGCTGAAAGACTGTTGAAGCAGTTCAACCCGACCATGACGATATCGGAAGCGAAAAGTAAAGCTGCGAAGATGTTTACCACCACTAAGGGAAGAAGGGTTTACACTTTGAAGAAGCAGTACATGGAAGGATTGATGGAAGAAGATTTGGCTGATAAGGTATGATAGTTATATTTTTTTATTGCATTAGGTTAGCAGACGGCCCACCTGATGGAAAGTGGTTACCATCGCCTATGGGTATTTGTAACACCAAAAGCGTTACCAAAGAGCTGCTGCTCTTTAAAGGAAGGCTGGAACCTTAAATACCAGAATACAACACGAGGTTGTTATGGCAGCATACTCTAGACCAGGGCTGGTAGCCATCTAGACAGGCAAATATCACCTACCACTTGCCTGTGGGTTCTTCTGTCAATTGTGGACCGATTTTCAGTTTTTTTAAATTGAAAATCCATACCCCTGACGTGTTTCCATTGTCACCAAGTCAAGATCTGATGAATGAATCTGCCCTTGTTGATGCATCTACACTCTTTCAAAAGGCAAACTTGTATACGCTTCCCATTAGTACAATTCCTACATGCGCTTTATATATTAATTCTAAAGCTATTCAAGTGTTTTGCAACTAAAAAGTAGAAAAACAATTTCTTTCGATAAAAACCAAGCAATATTAAACTAAAATGCAAGGAATAAATATTTTCTACATTTTGAAGTCAGTGCCAAGTAAACAAAACATGAAAAACAACAACAATATTGCAAAATGCACCGACTTCAAGATGTAGATTTTGATTTTGTAATTTTTTTTATTTCTTTTATTGCAGCAGTTCAGCAGACAGGCAGACGGCCCACTTGATGGAAAGCGGTTACCATCGCCTATGGACATTTGCAACACCAAAGGTGCTACAAAGGTGCGCTGCTGCTCTCTTAAGGGAGACTGGAACCTGGTCACTAATGCCGGAACACAACACAAGGTTGTTATGGCGGCATACTCTAGACCAGGGGTGGTCGCCATCCAGTCAAGCAAATACCCTACCACTTGGCTGTGGGTTGTTTTGTCGCCTCTTACGACAGGCCGCCAGGCCGCAGGAAATTGTATTCTTTCTCCTTTCCTGCACGGATAAAAAATACACATACATACATAACTTCATGGCAGTTCCCTTGCGGGGTAGGCACGTACAACAGAGCGCCATTCAGGCTTATTCTTACACACCTCACTTGCTTCTTTGACATTCATAGCTCTTGTCATGCACGCTCGTCTGTTCTTAAGGCTCCTAACATCACCTTCTGCTAGTACACGATCAATTTGATCATGGAAGCTGTCGTGGCCTTCCACGACTTCTGCAACCATCCACTTTTGCATTGTATATCTGTTTAGTCATTCTTTCATCATGCATTCTTTCCACATGCCCGAACCACCGGAGCATTCCTTTCCTTACCTTCACCCCGACACTCTCTTTCAGACCAACTCTCTTTCTTACTTCGGTACTACTTCGGATAAAAAATATTGGATAATAGTTACAGGTACCTAAAATTAAAATTTTGTAACTTACTTCTTCAGGTGGTTGAAATGACAGCCTACCAGGCTATGCGTTTGGCAAAACTGAGTGGTAAAAGAGTTGAGGATATGTTTGAAAGACCCAAATGGGTCGGTGGCACCGAATCGGATATGTTCAACAAACTGGAGGAAATAGCTGGTATTTATTCCCATTTCTAACAAACTTCGTTGAATATTTGCTTGTTGGCCCCCGTCTTAGTTCGCACCGGATTTATGCTATGTTTACACGGGCTTAGTACTAACCTGCATAGTGGCAAGTGAGAAGTAACCGTTTACGCGTTGGTATTAGTGAAGAAGAGAAGATTACGAAAATAAGTAAACAAACAACAACACGTGTTTCCACTTCCCGGTACAACTTGTCATAGGGAGTTTTTGGCGGGAACTGAAAGAAGTTGTTGTGCTGTGCAGTTTTATTTTCTAAAAATGTATAAAATTACTCTAAAATTAACAGTAGTTGTAGGATATTGATAGTTTTTGAGTAGTAATTATGTGTTTTTGTGAGAAATGTGAACTGTATAGTCAAATGTGGCCTTTCGAGTTGTCACAACAACTTCGTTGGATGGCGTCAGTTGATAAGCTACAGTTCAGCTGAGTTATACATAGGCTTAAGAAAATCAAGAAACTATGTTGTAATCTAAGATCTGGCTCAAAGGCCTAGCTGCCAAGCCATAAACCTAAATAAATAATAAAATCATCGTAGCTGTTTATACAAGTCAGCAAGCGACAAGTGCTCAGTAAATTGTGGTGGGGGTATCAACTTGTCCCTGAGTATAGAAGATCGAATTCTATTCACTTGCACTGTATACTAAGCACTAATCAGCATGTTTACACATTAGGTATTGGTGTAAGTGACAAATACTAAGCATTAATTACTAAGCCCGTGTAAACCAAGCATTAGTAATATCGCCAAAATACGTCAAATAAAACTAAGCTGTCGTAGCCTCCGAGAATTTTTGCCTCCAGTCGGCTTCGGCGCGGCATTTTGTTCATTATACTTTTATAATATGCCAGAATTGATCTAGAAAATTTTATTTATATTATACCTGTTTATTTATGACCGTTCCAGATTTTTTATCTGTCAGTCTGGATTTTAATCAAAATTTGAGGGTTTTTTTTTATTGCATAAGTTCAACAGACAGGCAGTATTTTACCTTATGTAAAGCAGTTACCATCGCCTCAGGACATTTGTAATGCCAAAGATGTTCTCTAACGGGGACTGGAACCTGTCCACTAATGCCGGAACACAACTCAAGGTTTTTATAGCGGCATACTCCAGACTAGGAGTGGTAGCCATCCAGACGGGTAAACACCTCACCACCTGACTGTGGGTTATTTTGTCGCCGCTTACGACAGGCCGCCCTAATGCAGGAAGTTGTATTATTTCTCCGTTCCTGCTCTATATCGAGGGCTTCATAACAAATGCGCGTACAGACAAAAGTGCGGTTTTACACAAGGGACAAAGTTGTGAATAAAACAAAACTAGTTGATTGTATAAGGCTGAAATTTGGAATACCCGTATATTTAGGTACACTTGCATACTGGTAAGACTTCCTAAATTGTAACATGCGTAGATTTTAGTAAACAACAACAAAATGGCATTTTTGCGTATACGCCCATTTGTTACGAAGCCCTCGATATGGAGCTTATGTCAAATTTTAATCGATAGTAGGTCAAATGAATTGACGTTGAGATATAAGAACTGACCTTAGGTGAGCTGTCTGCTTATTTGCCAGCTTTGCAATAATAAAACAAAAATCTAACAATTAAGATATAAATAAAAGTTTATTTCTATAATCTCCCTAGACTCGTCTTGTCCCGCGACAGCTTTTCTATCCGGTCGGCTATCTAGGGCATTGGAACATGCCCAGGGTCGTTGGGGAGGCACAAGGCTGAATTGGGCTGTACAGAGTGCAGCCGCTGACTTTCTCCACTTGATGCTGGCCAGCATGGCACATCTAGCACCTAAAGCCAGGTATAAACCTAACAGTCGTGTTTCAATTTCCAATACTTAGGTATATTTATATATAATATGTATGCATTATGTTGTAACTCTATAAATAGTATCAAAATGCGTGCACTATACAAAATAATTATGAACTAGCAGGTCACAGACGCAAAATATCATACTGCATTAAACTACACCAAACTAGCACTGCACAACACAAAACTACTTACTGGAAATTCTTATTCGCATCTCTATCATTCATTACTCTCCGAACAAGCTTAGTAGACGAATGCCAGATGTGCAGTCGACCATGTCGGGTACCGATTGCAAAAAAATCTAAAAATACCAACATGATCACGTTCATAAATTTCAATTTGTTCATATAATTATATTATCAGACAACTAAGACTAATCTATGAGTCGATAACTGGTTTATGTAATATTTTTTTTATTTTCCTTGTAAATTTAAAAAAAATAAAAATATTTGTAAGGGGGTATTAAAAATAAGATAAAGGAGCAAAAAAACTGTATATGTAAAAATAACAAGATAAACAAAAAACAAGTAGAAAAAACTTAACAACCAACAAAAAGATTATAACAAATAACTATGTTTAGAAATGACGAACGTTAAACGTGCGAACTTATCGAAGCTGCGAACGGTACTAGGAAGCACCTGAAGCGGGGTATGCAAGCGGGGAGGCCGCATTCCACGCGTTCGTCTAGTTAGTGTGGTCGAATAGTAAGACTAAAGTACTCCTACTAATATTTTCATTTAAAATATGGAAGGTAGAGGTAAGGAGTATCGTCTCTGTGTATAAAAAAGTGTCCGACGAAACGCGGATAGTAAGGGTGGTGCTGAGGTAGCGTAGGATACAGTTTAAAGCGCTGAAAGTAATTAGAGTGAAATAGGAAATAAACAAGGACCGAAAAATTTCAATTAAATCATTCTACACGTTTTCTCAGAGCAAGTTTTTAGTTTTATTTACTAAATTATTTTATACTACGTAAATAGTTGAGGTTTTCTGTATTAGCATTTTATTAATTAGTGTAGTTATGAAATATTTTTAATTTTTAAACTCAGCACACTTCAGTACGCCTGCAATACCTAATTCATGTCGTAGTTTTTCGTATGCCAGCGCTATTGTGGTAGGTACTTGAACCTCTATTTTGAGCATACTGCTGGACACTTTTTCAACATCCCCTCCATATAAGACTGTTCTTCTTACCTCTATCCTCCATAATATAAATGTATAATATGATAATTTCAATGAATTTGCTAACTCCAATTATTAGACATGGACAATACCTTATTGTTCACCAAAACAAAAATGCCATTCACGGACAGCAGATTACAGTTATTATTAAATGTTTTATAATTCTATAGAAGACAATATCTCTTTGGCTATGTATGTAACCCTTGGTTAATTCATAGACAATTATTATATTAGATACAGGTAGGATTATTGTTTTTCAGATTCTGCCTAAGCTTTCATGATGAAGTGAGATACATGGTTGCAGACGAGCACAAATACAAAACAGCACTTGCGCTACAAATCACTAATTTGTTCACGCGAGCGTTTTGTTCGCAGAGGTAAATAATTTTTCAACACTTGCTCAAAAAATGCATTTATGGCTACGTTCCATTATAGACTCACAACGACCACGTCCACGACCGCGATTATTCCCATTCCACTTGCTTGCCAGAGTTACAATCTTAAACCCAAGTAGACCGGTTATTCGACCCACCCCTTGACGTGGGTCGTTGTGAGCGTCGTGTGATAAAAAATAATAACGTCATTAGTGACGTTTTCGCCACCACCACACCGACCGCGGTCGCCTTGTGGAACGTTTAACGGAGCATTTTGGGCGTTGTGAGCTACAAACGGAACGCGCTGTATGACGCCTATACACATTGTTCGAAAGTTAAAAACCATGCACCATGCAATGGAACGTTTCATCACGCGCATGTGACGCCATTTTTATATTAGAAACGTCAAAGTTTGTTGCGACTTTCCGACTGATATGTATGTTTGTTTCATTACCTATTTATTGTACTGTTATCCCGCAACTATTGAAAAATGTTGTGATGAAATAAATGAATGAAATGACACACGTGCGGTTGTTGGTTTTTACAAACTCGTGACTATCATAAATTATTATATCTTCCTTATGTTTGTCTACTTATTAACTTTTACTTCTAGGAGTGAACTTAAATCTATACATACATAACTTCACGCCAGTTCCCTTGCGGGGTAGGCACGAACAACAGAGCGCCATTTAGGCCCATTCTTACACACCTCACTTGCTTCTTTGACATTCATAACTCTTGTCATGCACACTCGTCTGTTCTTGAGGCTCCTGACATCACCCTCCGCTAGTACACGATCAATTTGATCATGGAAGGTGTGTCGTGGCCTCCCACGACTTCTGCAGTCATCCACTTTTGCATTGTATATCTGTTTAGTCATTCTTTCATCATGCATTCTTTTCACATGCCCGAACCACCGGAGCCTTCCTTTCCTTACCTTCACCTCGACACTCTCTTTCAGACCAACTCTCTTTCTTACTTCGGTATTACGAACGCGGATCGCGAGCGTCACTCCGCAGATTTTGCGTAGTGCTCGCATCTCGACCGCGTTTACTCTACTTCCATGCTCTCTCTTCCATACCCAACTCTCGCTTCCATACGTGAGCATAGGTACCAGCACCGCGTTGTGTATGGCGAGCTGGGCCTTCTGGCTGAGGTTCTTAGCGCCTAGAAGTTTACCTAACACTCCATTCAAATCTATAATTATTTAAAATTAATTGTTATAATTTAGATTTTATTTTTTATTTTGTATATAAGTTTCTTATTCATAGTATTTTCTGAAGTTTTCGCAAGTAGATCACATGATTAAAACTGCGTTTTAACCGTTTTAAGCACGGCGTTTTATTTATATGATTTTTATTTCGGTAGTTCGGCCACTTTTCAGTAGACTAAGACGTTAAGTGTCAATGAGTAGTGTTAAAGTTATGTTATGTAGCCTACCTCTAACTTGTTCTTTTTATCTATTTATTTTTAATTTATATTCATGGTTATTTTTTGCTCTATGGGAGCAGTATTTGCAAAATTCATAATTTTTTTCAGAGTTGGAATTAATGATCTTCCATTATCGGTCGCGTTCTTCACGTCCGTGGAAGTGGACCAAGTGTTAAGAAAGGAATCGAATCTAAGCTGCACAACACCATCGAATCCCCATGGGTTGGAGAAGGGATATGGAATACCCGACGGAGAGTCGTTGAACATATTTGAAGTGTTGGCAAAGTGTAAACTGCAATAAAATCTTCTTAAAACGCTGTTTTGTTTTATCTATTCTATATAAATAAATGAAATTGAAGTGTCTGTTTGTAATGTCAAAATATCAGCTTTTTACTAAATGCATATGAAAGTATATACGGTACTTATATAAAAAAATCAACTTTCAAAACATTTGCCTGTCTGTCTGTTTGTTCTGGCTAATCTCTGAAATGGCTGGAGTCGGCTGGACTGATTTTGATGGGACTTTCACTGGCAGATAGCACATGTTGTAAGGAGTACTACTTTTATTTTAGGAAAAAAATAAGTCACGCTGTCGCCGCCCCGGTAGGCAAATTAACTTAAATTCCACGAGGATGAAGTCGCGGGTAACAGCTAGTTTACAAATATAATTGCATTATTTAGAAACTAATTTATTTTTAAGTATTTTGTTTAATTTATAATTTAGTGAATTTGAATCATATTACATTTATTTGTAAGGCGAAAAAACTAACTGTATAGGAAAATAAAATAACCACAAGTCTAATAACGTTAGTCGACTAATTAGTTGAAGTAAGAAATGGTGTTACAAGTTCTACGTTACGTCACAAGTACAAGTCAAGTGAGCCATTTATTGTACTTAATTACTTGTATTAAAAATAAATCTTCAAAGAAACTCGATTGCAGGTATGAAAACTGTTTGTCTAACATTTGAG
The DNA here is from genome assembly GCA_019925095.2 of Dendrolimus kikuchii. Classification (NCBI taxonomy): domain Eukaryota; kingdom Metazoa; phylum Arthropoda; class Insecta; order Lepidoptera; family Lasiocampidae; genus Dendrolimus; species Dendrolimus kikuchii. Next base: position 16,245,773 of record CM034407.1, read on the forward strand.
ACAATCTGTACCCACAGTATCTTTCTCCTATTATAATTTATAATCATGTAGTCTGTGAGTATGTTTTTCGTTACTGGCTGAAAAAAAAGAATGATTTAATTTAATGTTACCTACATACACATTGGACTACCAAACGTTTTTGACTCAATATGTACGCAGCATAAGTAAATCTACTTGACGTTTTATTTAAGTGACATTAACAATTTGACAGGTTAGTCCTTAGTCACAGGCAAGTTTAATCAACTCGTGTTTTTCAGAGAAAGTTCAACAAATTCAAAAGTATTTTTTTTCTATTTTTAATACAAAATCAACCGATTATTCATGTGTTCTGTAAACTTTTGAAGATGTCGAAAGTAACTAAAAGGAAACATGTAATGAACGAAGCTCTGTGGGATGATTATGAATTGCCGAAAGATAACCAAAGTATTGTGAGAGTTCTTAAAAGTAGGGGAAACAATCTTCACGAGGTATTGAATACGTATATTACAAATAAATACGTCAGTGGTGGAACTCCATACACCTTTCACTATTTTCGTTTTTGAATAGTTACGACGACAACAAATCAATCAGTGAAGCTAAGACACTATTGAATTCTGTCTTCGAATTAAGTTGGCGTTATATTCAGTTTAAAAAACGAGCGGTGTATGTACTTAACCCAATGGCTACGTTCCATTAGGGACTTACAACGACCACGTTCAGGACCGCGATTTTTCCCGTTTCACTTGCTTGCCGGCGTTGCAATCGTAAACTCAAGTGGAATGGCTATTCCACCCACCTCTAGACATGGGTCATTGTGAGCGTTGTGTGATCGAAAATGATGACGTCATTAGTGACGCTTTTGCCACGACCACAACAACTGCAGTCACCTTGTAGAACGGCTAATGGAGCATTTTGGGCGTTGTGTGCTACTAATGGAACTCCCTGATAGATGGACTTCCCCTCCTTGCCTATATAAAAAATTAGGATTCAATTTTATTTGTAAGCTAAATTATTATTAGACTGTTTCTTTGTCAAATATTTTTTTATAGCCTTTTTTGTTTTGTATTCCCTAAATTCATTAGAATGAAGTTCTTTATAACATATTACTAGCAGATGGAAGCTGCACAGAAAAGTATCAACTGCTATGAAAAATGCTGACCCTTGGTATAGTATACACCTCCATACCATCTGTGGATTCTGCCTGATACTACTGTAGTTTGATATTGGTTGTATAATTCAATGGTTTTCAATACTTATTAACACTTGAGACATTTTGAGAATTTTCAAATTTATTAAAACTGTTCTAACCAGACACCTTATTAGTTTTCTATATGTTTCTTTATTGACTTCTGTTTGATTCAATCTTGTATATTAGTGCCTATTCTGGATCAAATTGATCGTGTACTAGCAGAAGGTGATGTCAGGAGCCTTAAGAACAGATGAGCGTACATGACAAGAGTTACGAATGTCGAAGAAGCAAGTGAGGTGTGTAAGAATAAGCCTAAATGGCACTCTGTTGTTCATGCCTACCCCGCAAGGGAACTGGCGTGATGTTATGTATGTATGTATTCTGGAATTAATGATTTGCCAGGTTTCATATATCTGTAGTTTTTAAGTTCAGGTTCCACCACAATGTTTTTCTTCACTATTATTATGTTAATTATAACAATAGGTATATTACATAAGAAAAACTGCCTGAGGGGTGTACATCGTCTTCTAAGATTCAAAATGAGCTTTAACTTTTGGGTCCTCAATAAGATTTTTGGCTTGTTATTAATTTTGTAACTTTTGTAATTATATTTTTAAAAGTAACCACTGGTAAACTTAATAAAATTAAAAAAAAATCTTATATTCTAGGTTGTAACTCCATCAGGTGAAGAATATTTAGTGTCAATGCCAACAAAATTTAGAAAAAACATATGGGTTAAAAGAGGTGACTTCATATTAGTGGAACCTATAACAGAGGGAGATAAAGTGAAAGCAGAAATAGTGAAAATAATGAATAAAGACTCTATAAAATATTATAAAGAGAACAAACTGTGGCCTGAAGAATTTGATGATGATAAAAAACTAATTAAAAATCAAAGTGGTGAAGAAGATGACTTGTTTGTGAACACTAATCATAAAAATGTCATTGTGTGTGATGATAGTGACAGTGATTCAAGTGATAGTGACAGCTGTGATGATAGTGATAATAGTAAATAAACATATACAAATTACAGATCATCTTTCATTTTATCTCCAATGATCTACTTGTGATATGTGTTTGAAAAACAGTACACTGGTAAAACTCCAGTGTGATTCAATAGATTTCAGTAAATATCAAACACCATATCTAATCTTCTAAATCTTAATGTCTGTAAATAATTTATTTCAATATAAATACTATAACTAAATAAAACCATTACCAATTATAATAATTACAGTTCATTAACCTAATAAGGAATATTTAACATAATTTATTTATGAGGTCAACTGTCAGGAGAGAAAGATTAAAAAAACATTTCAACTTCTCAAATATCAATGATGGGAGTTCTATTTTGTTCAAGCTAATTGTATATTATAAATTATACTAGTATGAAAATAGGTTCCGATATAAGTAAAAATAAAAAACCAAAGACATTGAAACCAAAATACATTATGTAGCAGATCACTGCCAACAGGGAGCGTGCCCAGAAGGCTGGCTGCATTGCCACACTGTATGGCAATACTTATTTGTTGTGCAAAATATGAGCCAGCCTTCTGATCACGGGTATTGTCAAAGAGTTTCTTACATATGTCTTTGAAGAAACTCTTTGCCGACGGACCCCACGGGCCTAATGTTGCTATTTATTTATTGATTTCATTACTTTTTTGACTCAATTTTTGAATATTGCATACTAATTTTTACTTAATATCTTCCACATCATCTGCCATAATATACTCATAAATTCTCTTGATCAGTTCCACAGATTTCACCTTTGCCCATCCCTCAGTGTTTGTAATCAGTTTTGCTTGACCATCTTTAATAAATTCTAATGTAAGCTGCTTAAGTGTATTTGCAGAGTGTAAATCTGCCAATTGTAAAGTTTCAATTGCATTTTCAACAGTCAGTTTCTTGTGTAATGCTTCCTCGCACAAATTCTTCAGTCTGCTTAGCTGATAATAGTCTGCTGCTGCTAATAACTTCTCAGGGATTTCATCAACTTTAGGTGCCTTGTCACTGTAGATGAAAGTCAACACCTCATTGAGTACTTCTGATTCTAATGGAGATTCTACAATATTTGTAATACATTCTGTTGTGTTATGTTCAAAGTGTGCTTTTAAAACTGCACTACGACTAGCTAGAACAGCTTTGTGCACTTTATACTCTGTACCTTCACCAGATTTCATCATCACATCTGAAAATAATCCATTACTCAGTAAATTTTGAAAGTCATTGCTTAATTCTGCTTCTGGTACATGTGATCTGTCCACTTTAATGTCGTTAGAAACAATAAATTGGAATTTTAGACGTAAGCTACCATCTGTCAGCAAATATATATCACGGCCATCATAACTGGCAATATCACGTTTGAAGAGTGTAGCCAAATACTGCCATTTATTGGCCTGAATTGTATGATACTCCTTAATTATGATGGATCTCTCTTCAAACCTCTTCAAACACATATTCAATACTGACTTCAAAAACACAGGATTTGGTGATAAATAATGTATTTCAATTATGTCATTGTCGTGACCCAAAAATTGCATTTTTAATTGAAATCTTAAATCTTGCAAATCAGCAGTCAAATCTTTTGATTTTTCGGTACGAAATTCTCTGGTTGTCTTATTGTCCAAAATATTTATAAAGTTTGGCACAGTCCATATTATTGTGTAGATTTTTGTTTGGCCCTCAGTTCTTGTTGTGTAATTTATACTCGACATTATTGAAGTAGTTAACAAGATAGAAGCGATAAAATGTACGCTGTGTCAGGTAAAAGAGCCAAAACAAATTAGAATCTAAGTATTTTAAGTATACCTAATTGTAACACGTAAGTGCTAATGAGTTGCTGACACAGTACAATAATATAGGTTACAAATTAATTTGATGTTTATCATTGATAATAAACTATATACACAGATTACTATGTTATATGTATATTTATCTTGTTATTATAAACTTGCATGCAGCATGCAGATTTCAGAATTTGCAGATAACAATGTCAATAAAATTAAATCAAATTATACTTTTATGGACGCGTTCCTCACAAACTACTATGGATACTACGTATGCGTTCCTCTAGTAGGTAGCTCACAACGCCCAAAAGCCAAAATGCACAAACTACTATGGATACTACGTATCCAAAATGTTCCGTCCGCCGTTGTACATGGCAACCACAAACTACTATGGATACTACATATGCAACCACGGTCATTATGGTCGTGGCGAAAACGTCACTAATAACGTTATCATTTTCGATCACAGAGCGTTCACAACGACCCATGTCAAGAGGTGAGTCGAATAACCGTTCTACTTGGGTTTACGGTTGTTAGTACTCTGTCGGTTGTTATAACGCCGGCAAGTAAGTGGACCGGAAAAATCGCGACAGTGAACGTAGTCGTTGTGAGTCTTGAATGGAACGTAGCCATAATAAATATTTATGTGACTATTAGATTTCGCTTTTCACAAAGCTAGTTATAGTTATTTTATATATTGTATCATATGTCATTTCAAACTTTATTTCATTTAAAATGTCCCGGAGATTTGGAATTTGTAAAGTTTACTTGGGACCATAGAAAAGTCAACATATAAAAGTCTTTTCGACATTTTCATCTAGATTTGGGGTAAACTTCCGGCCTGGTGGACCGACGCCCTGCACAACTTCACTGGCAGGGGTAGATAAGGGAGGTGGGAAACCTGGCATGAGATATATATGGCAAGATTTGGGAAGGCCTAGGTCCTGCATTCAATATTTACTGGCTGAAGCTATGAGGGGTATGGAATAACATTAACTGGCCTTTACCTCTGTATCACTATAGGAGTCCACTCAAGGATAATCTCTGATCAATGTAGGATTATGTGGGAATGAAAACAAAAAGGGCTATTGAGATAAAGCACTAATGGGGCTGGGAACAGTGCACTATTTAATTTTATGGTTCTGTATTTAAGATCTGTGTCAATTTGGATTACAAAATATATTGGAGAGTTTTTGGCGGGAACTGAAAGAGGACGTTATTCTGTGCAGTTTTATTTTCTAAAAATGTGTAAAATCTCTCTAAAATGAACAATAGTTGTAGGAAATTGATAGTTGAGTAGTAATTATGTGTTTTTATGAGGAATGTGAACTATATAGTCAAATGTGGCCTTTCGAGTTTTCACAAGAACTCCGTTATACGGCGTCGATTGTATCATTGTTGTTTTAATTCCAATTGCAAGTCAAAAATCTGAACTCAGCGCACTTTAGAAAATCTCTATATCTCCTTGATTTTATAAAACAACGTCGATAAAGTCGATATTTTCTGGTTGTCTTTTCATTTCTTGTGAATAAAGATTATCTTTGACAAGTGAATCTGTATTTATCTAATCTCTAATATACAATTGATTGTAAAATAATCGGCCAGATACAATATTAATCATTTCGATTGCCGTAATGTAAGCTGTCGATTCATCAAAGCGTAACAGCGAGTTGTGGTTAATAAATAAATTCCTTTTATTTTCTGTTTATGACAAATGTGATACGGTTTTAGCGATGGAGGATTATAAGTTTTTATTTAAAGTTGTGTTGGTTGGGAATGCTGGCGTTGGAAAAACTTGTTTGGTGCGAAGGTTCACTCAGGGACTGTTTCCACCAGGCCAGGGTGCAACAATTGGTGTAGACTTCATGATTAAAACTGTAGAAGTGGACGGCGAGAAAGTGAAGGTGAGTAGGATATCACACGTCCATTTTCGGCATATTTATTGCATCATTGAGCTGGTTTACAATGCATTTTACACTTTTATGAACATATGTTTGTGTTTTAATTAAAACATGAATTGCATGTGCATTTACACCTATTTGGTATAATTCCTTGATTAGATTCTATTTTTAACTTCCAAATTAAGTAGTATGCATTAAAATGTCTGCTAAGTGTTTTATATTTATTATTATGCATAAATTTGTATGTTTTTAAACTTGTAACTTCCTTATTATATAATTAATTAACTGAAATCAATTATTTTGTTAATTAAATTATTTCAGTTTTGTCTTTGTCCGTTTGAAAGTTCTCTAAACTCAATTAATCATAATTGACAATGTTTATTTTGTCTTTTTTTTTACAAACATTAGTGTATCTTTTTGACATAATATCCTCTTCTAGAGTACTCCATAGATATCTGTCCTTTGTTACTTTTGTCCACAAATCTCATATTTCGTTAATATTTTCGTCGCACCTTCCTATTCCTGGTTTCTTATTTTTCTTTTCCCTCTTATGTTATTAAATCTATTATGAACCATCTAAAACTTTTCACCATATTGATCACTGTGCAATACAGGCGCTAAGTGTGCCTGCTTAAGTTTGGTATTCACTCCCCTATAGGAAGAGTAGTCAAATGCATACATACTGGTTATGTGAATTGTATATAATTATTTTACTTATATCCTCTTGATGTGAAACCACAATGATGGAAAATATAGCTGCATAGAACACAGGGAAATATAAGCAGTTATATAAGGGAAGGATTGCACAGTACTTTTATGTAGTGAAGCGATGATTTCTTCTTGTTTCTTAGTAGTTAGCACTACACACACAAATGTTCAAATTTTATGAATTTCATTAATTTGATGATAGAAAAGTGTACAGATAAAATTATGTTAACAATATTAAAACAATACAGTTCATTAGCAAAATGTGAATTAGCTGTTGATCAGCGATAACCACATCAAAATCGGCCCAGTCGTTTTTATGTGAATCTCAAACAAACACAAGAAAAAATAAATCCATCATAATCTCCATTGTTTATATAGTCTATTCCAGTTGTTTTTTTTAATAGCTTCAATGTATAGACAAGTTATGTTTAGAATAATATAATAATATAGATATGTATAAACAATTATTTCAATGATGTCAAAACCATCTGATTATTATTTATGACCCTTTCCTATATCTTATTATTCATTTATTTCCTCTACCATTGGTTGTATTTTGACACAACATGTATGGAGCTTATATCAAATTTTAACTGATACTAAAGCAAATGAAAGCTTGGTAAGATACAGTGACTGGGCTTTAGTAAGAATTTAATCTTTAAAAGGGTATATTATATATCTATTTACTACACTAGGTGGTTTACAGAAAGTTGTATCAAGTTGTATGTTTATTGCTTCAGCTTCAAATATGGGATACTGCAGGACAGGAGAGGTTTCGTTCTATCACACAGAGCTATTACAGATCAGCACATGCTCTGATCTTGGTTTATGATATATCCTGTCAGCCAACATTTGACTGTTTACCAGACTGGCTGAGGGAAATTGAAGAGTATGCAAATAACAAGGTGCTTAGGATATTAGTTGGTGAGCATAACTTAATACAATATTTCTAGCTGCATGAATACAAATTATCTACCGGTCTGTCTGCTGTTCTACCAAAGTGTTACCTCAGGTCATAAGGTTCATTACAACATATTTTTTTAGAATGCCCAAATATTGTTACTTCTCTGTATGACATTCTACCCAAAGACTTCCCCCCCCGTCCTGTCAACATGAATTACCTTCTAACCCTATCTAATAAAGAACATCTATATACATTTAGTAAATTTATATCTACTAATAATATCTATATATAATATATATATTTATACTGAAGTAAGAAAGAGAGTGTTGGGGTGAAAGTAAGGAAAGGAATGCTCCGGTGGTTCGGGCATGTGGAAAGAATGCATGATGAAAGAATGACTAAACAGATATACAATGCAAAAGTGGATGGATGCAGAAGTCGTGGAAGGCCATGACACACCTTCCATGATCAAATTGATCGTGTACTAGCAAAAGGTGATGTCAGGAGCCTTAACAACAGACGAGCGTGCATGACAAGAGTTATGAATGTCAAAGAAGCAAGTGAGGTGTGTAAGAATAAGCCTAAATGGCACTGTGTTGTTTGTGCCTACCCCGCAAGGGAACTGGCGTGAAGTTATGTATATATGTATGTATATATTTATACTCTAACATATATTTGTATTGTCCACTGGTTAACCGAAAACATTTTGAATACTGACCAAATTTCTCCTATACAAGCATATTAATTACTCACCTGTCGTTTCTAACTGTGACATTGGCAAAATCAATGCCGGATGCGTTGAAGCCATAAAAAAAAGTGTTACCTCTGATTGCAAGTGGCAAACATAATAAAAAAGGATAATGTTTTATTTTGTTATGGAACTTGGAGAGTGAGTGATTACCCTCGGGTACACTTTTGCAGTTTGCCAAGGAGCAAATGTGCATAAAAGATACTTCATATCAAAATTCAGATAACTGGAAATGACAGTTTTGTAAAAGAGTTGTGATGCTTGTGCTCACCTGATAGAATGTGGTCGTCGTTTATAGAATTTTGCAGCTCCAGTTGTTACTGATGTTATTCCGGGCTCAGAGGGGTGTGGAACTTGGCCACTGATGTTTGAATACAATTCAAAGTTGTTATGGTGGTATACTCTAAACCAGGGTAGTAGCTATCCAGATGGGTAAATGCTCTACAACCTGGTTGTAGGTTGTTTTATCGCCTCTTAGATAGGCTGACGGTAGATAAGGCACAGATAATAAAACCGTGTGATTACAGATTCTATTTACCCTTCTGCAATGGTTTGTAGCTAATATATAGGTAGGTGATAGGGCATTCGACGGTCTGGATGACTACCACCCCAGGTCCACAGCATGCCGCCATAACAACCTTGACTTGTGTTCCGGCATTAGTGGTCAAGTTCATCGATGAGTCCGGCAGCACATTGGTAGCACCTTTAGTATTGTAAATGTTTAAAGGTGATGGTAACCACTTTCCATCACAGTTGGGCCGTCAGCCTGTCTGCTATACTTCAGCAATATTTTTTTTTTTATATATATATACATTATATATATATAGAGACTAACTGCAAAGAATCATGTTATACATAATTTTGTATGAAAAATTGACTATAGCACCGATCAACTAATGCTAATTAAGACCAGCTGTAATGTTAGCCTTGACTAAAAAACGTATAACATGTGAATATTGAGGAAGTCATTCTTGTGGCTATTATTGTTAAAAGTTTTTTTTATATAATTTGATTTCATTGTCTTTAACTAGGAAACAAAACTGATAGAGAAGATAGGGAGATACCAAGACATATTGGGGAAGATTTTGCGCAGCGTCACGGCATGTACTTCCTTGAGACGTCGGCAAAGGAGGCTGAGAATGTAGAGCGACTGTTCATGGAGATTGCTGTTGAGCTTATGGAGGTGTGTATTTATCATTCTCCTATCATTGAATCCCTTGTGTGGAGATGTCAGTAGGCATTGTCTCATGTCCTTGCTACACCTGGCAAACCAATAACTTTAGTGTTACAATCTATTATAAATAGGACTGTATCTGAGAAATTATGATAATAGAAAAATAAACATCGTGATTCTAAGTGTAAATAGTGTGTGTGTGTGTGTGTTCTAGTGTTATTAAATAGTTTATTATTGTTGAATATATTTTTTATATTTAACAATAATAAACTTTATATAAATATTTTTTTATATTCAATGATATTTTTTATGACGGCCTCTGTGGTTGAGCGAGCTAAGTCTTAGCCGGCCGAACTCGCTGAAACGCAGAGGCTCCGGGTTCGATTCCTGGCATGGTAAATTTCGGAAACGAACTTTCTGTTATTTACTATGGTCTGGGTGTCTGGGATCGGCCCCAGAGTGGACTGTTGTACATCGCCCTTAACACAAGCGTAACTTGCTTACTTTGGGGATATACAATGTGTGTGTTTGCCGATTATTATTTATCATAATTTATATACCTATAAAAATTCTAAAACTACCTACGACAATCGACTTGATATTTATACATAACTTTCATTTTGTATTTATTTATACATATAGTAAAAAATAATATTTATTTCGTAGGTAAGTTTACGATAATTCTACAAATTTAGTTTTATGCATGTGTCAGCCATACCATCATCTTATTTCAAATTGACTATAGTGAGTGTATCATGCAGATGTAGTCAAGGGTGTATCGCGTTATTTATGATGTGTCATTTATATACTCTAATGTAGCCAATTATTAACGGCGTATTTTTTAACACTACAAATAAGTCACATTTTGTCACAAAACTAACAGTAACGTAGGTGAAGGGGCAATCAGACACAATAACTCGTAACTTTTCCTGTAGTAAGGCTTCTGTAGTAATGGTTGTTGATCATGATATATACTCATCAAACCAATATAAGTACTTACAATTCAGGATGTCAAAGATCAAGCAAAGTGGACAATATTGAGGATTTAAATTTTGATAATAATAATAAAAATTAAATGATAAATATTTTAAGCGGTATAATGTTAAGCATTGTATCCACTGGAGGCAGCCTCAGGTCGAGCGGTTGCCTCGGCCCAGGGCAGCGCAAAACGAGATACTGCCTCGACCTGAAGCATGCCGCGCCTTGAGGCAAATTTTATGGCCGCAAACTGAGCCATATTCTGTCGGTTTTTGTGCGCGTTTAAAGGAGCCTCAGTCAGGCTCAGTTTGAGCCGTGCGTCTAGTAGAGACGGGTGTATCGCCTTAGGTCGCTACTCGCAATGTAGATGGGCAACGAAATTGCAGTTAAATTAAAATACCAGAATCATTGTGTTCTTTGGAATCTGTTAAATAAAAAGTATTACAACTAAAATGTCAAGCGGGATGTGTGGAACGATATTGGTTAAAAATTAGAGATTCCAGTCCGGATTCCAGTTCCGGGCTCATATAGACGAGAAAAGTTTCGACACAAAAATGGTTGCTCTAAACTGGATCATGTGTGCTCACTTTGATCCGCAACATGCCTCAAAGTAAGCATGCTCAGTCTGCCTCAAGTAGAGGCTGGTCGACTCGAGGCTGCCTCTAGTGGATACAAAGCTTAAGGAGCTTTCTAAAGGCTCCACATGTAGGTACTGAAGTTCCATAAACCACGCAAACTATCTCATATTCCATCATAAGAGGTGTGTTTATTTTTGGCCTCTTATATATGTATTTATGTATGTACTTCCTATTGCGAAAATCACCTCGACGAATGAAGAATCGGCGCTACGCCAAACGCAGCGAAATTTCCGCTGATGTATTACTATAGTAAAATACTTAAAAAACACTGCGACCGAATTTAGCTGAACTTTTAGCGCCGTGCGTTCGGCAACTGTGTTGTTACACTTACTATCCTTGCCTTAAAAAACTACATTTCAATAACATTTTGTAACCAAGCTATGACTAGCGATGAGATTGATTAAACTGAGTTAAAGTTTTATGAAAATTGGGTTACAACACTATTTATCCAAACCGAATAAACAGGCAGTGTATTGGAAAAGACAACTCCTTCGCAGTTTGCAACTTGAAATTAACTTAATATTTAACGTGGTATGCAATGAATAAATATACAGAAATACAATTAAGTAGCTAATATTTTATTTTCGGAATCCGCATTATAAGCAGTTAGGTAATTATGTATCTACAGACATAAAATACAAATAGGTTGGGGAAAAAGTCTTTTTGCATATAGTATGTATGAACTTGCAATAAGATCTCTTTGGCTATACCATTTGTATCTGGCTGGTTTTGGTATCATTAAAAAGTTTTAATTTTAAAGAAGGCAATTCCAAATTCAAATTAGGAAAATGTGTGATTTTCATTTGTTTTTCTTATTGTTAAAATGAGAGAATCTAATGAATAAATTCGATACATTTTAAAATTTTACTATAAAAATACAACACAAGCCGCGAAAAAATTTGTGATGTTTATGGACCTAATGCAGTATCTGTGAGAGTAGCGCAAATTTGGTTTAAGTGTTTTCAATCCGGAAATTTTGATATCAAAGATGCACGTCGCTCTGGTCGCCCTGTTACGGACAAAATTGATGCCATTTTTGAAAAAGTGGAGCAAGATCGGCATATTAGTACTTACGTTGTAGCTGGAGAACTGCGAATTGACCACAAAACGGTTTTGGCGCATTTGAAAAAAGCTGAGTACATAAAAAAGCTTAATATTTGGGTGCCTCATGAGCTCACTGAAAGAAACATAATGAACCGTGTACTCATTTGTGATTCTTTATTACGACGTAATGAAACCGAACTATTTTTGAAGAAGCTGATAACTGGTGATGAAAAGTGGATCACGTACGACAAGAACGTGCGAAAAAGATCGTGGTCAAAGGCCGGTCAGGCTTCACAGACTGTGGCGAAACCCGAGTTAACTCGCAACAAGGTGATGCTGTCTTTATGGTGGGATTGGAAGGGCATTATTCATTATGAGCTGTTACCGCCAGGCAGGACCATCGATTCTGAACTGTACTGCGAACAACTGATGAGATTAAAGCAAAAAGTTGAGAGAAAGCGGCCGGAATTAATCAACAGAAGGGTTGTGATTTTCACCTGTTTCGGTCTCTGCAGAATTCCTTAGGCAGTGTCAAGTTAACATCACTAGAGGACTGCCAAAACCACTTGTCGCAGTTTTTTGATCAGAAGCCCCAAAATTTTTATAGCAATGGGATCACGTCCCTACCTATAAGATGGCAAAAAGTTATCCAACAAAATGGCACCTACATACTTTAGTCAAATGTAAATAAACTTTATAAAAAAACCGTTTGAATTTTTATATAAAATGCGAAGAAAATTTTTCCCTAACCTTATATTTGTTCAGAAATATTCGGTTCCATTTGACTGTCTCCAAAGCGAGCCATGTCTCGCTTCGTCGCTCGAGGAACGCTTAGTGCGCTTTTTTGTAGTAATTACAAATCCAACATTTTCTCCGTGCAGGAACGGAAAAAGAATACTAATTCTTGCGGCCAAGCGGCCTGTCGTAAGAGGCAACAAAACAACCCGTAGCATGCCCGACTGGATGGCTACCACCCCCTGGTCTAGAGTATGCCGCCATAACAACCTTGAGTTGTGTTCCGGTAACAGTGGCCAGGTTCCAATTTCTCCTTTAAGGCCCGCACCACCTCTGGTATTGCTAATGTCCATAGGCGGAGGTAACCAACTTCCATCACAGTTGGGCCGTCAACCTGTCTGCTGTGCTTAAGCAATAAAAAAAATTCAATTAAACTTAACAGAAAACATAAGGTCCAGAATTGGCAAAACACCGTCCTACGCATTTACAAATTACAATGAACACTGGTAGGTCCTGTTTCGAAAATGACGTAATCGTCCGCGATCTAGGCGTAACCATTGCAGAGGAATATGATGCTTGATCGCGTCCATGCAGCTGATCGGCAATCCCCCGTGATCTCACACGCTAGATTGACCAGGGTGATGTTATGACCTCGCGGAGTCCGCAAAGCTGATAATAGGTCACCAAAATATCCAAAGCTCCATTACTCAGTAACGGCTGGTAAACTAAGCCGCAGTTAAGACAATGACAGGCTTTCAGAGGCCCCCTTTACAACTAGGAGTCAAACACAACAGCCCTGAACCCCTTTATCCATACATAGTCGACCCGAGTAGAAGCTGGGGCAATAGAGGTTTACATTGCGCCCGTAACCTTCATTGGTTTATATTCACATAGGAGCACGTTCATGCATTGATCATGTCCTTAACTATGCTAAATTATACATCAATAAATTGATGCGTTAGGCATGAAAAACATAGCAGTTTATATTAATAACTTATTTTCACCAACACTTCTTCAAACAAATATTTTAAAGGCTTCGTTGTGGTAAAAATCTTAATGAACCCCAGTTAATTTTTTAAGAGAAAACAGCAACACATGTTACATTCTATTAAATTTTTCTTTAGGCGCTATTCGCCCCCAAAATTTTGCTTGATTTTATCCCGGAAACTATCTCATTTTGCGGGAAAAAAGTATCCTATGTCCATTTTCGGTATACAATATTGAAAATGGACATGGACCAGTATTGTATAGCGAAAATGGACATAGACTATATATAATAATATACCAAACAACAATAAATAGTTCCCTCATATTTATTATATCAGTATGGGGATATACAAAGTTTGGATCTGAAATACAATTTTATAAAAGAGAATACGATACGACCTGTGGACAAAATATTTGCCAATTCACTTAGCAAACACTGTTTAGAGGATATATTAACCACAAGGCTATGTTCAATGTAATATGATTATAATATTCAATGTGTATCATGTTTCACAGTTGTGAAATGTAATACGTGGAGGTTGACATATTTTTATCGAAACTTTTTATTTATTCATAAGGTCGCTCTTATCTTATCCTAGTGTTAACGAAGACCTGGGGTACGTATTCCTACTTCCTCGTTTTCACTTTCCATCCCTTCTAACAAGACTTGATGGAGGCGCTTTGACAAGATCTACCTGCATAAGTAGCCCATTTCTATAAAATGTGTTGTTGTTTTTTAAGTCTGTACGTATCCAATCCTGTAGGTCATCGTTTCTCAACCTGGATTGCGGTTCTTGTGGGGGTCACATTTATTAATAAAGGGGGGTCGCCGTTTGTATAAAAAATATGAGCTATATACAAAACAAACATATAAATAAACTATTAATTAAAATCTTTCTATAACATTATAAAATTCTAAACATGCCGTGTCTGTACACTGAGGCTATAAAAAAAAACAAATGGAATAGACTATATAAACGACGGAGAATACGATGCAATTTTTTTGAGATTTCTTGTCTGTGCGTTCGGGATTCAGGTAAAAACTACTGGGCCGATTTTGAGGCGGCTTTCGCTGATCGACAGCAAATTCTTAGATTTAAAATCTGCGCTACTTTTTATCCTGGGAATCCCGCGGGAATTTTTCTGGGAATGATTTATAATAGCCAGATGGAAAACATCGAATTCCTATGTGGTTTTTTTACACATATCGATAGCAAATTTTATGTAATAAAATGTTTGATATTTTTTATCCCGGGAATCCGGCGGGAATTGTCCCAGGAACGGTTTGAACTTTTTCGGGTGCATAAAAATTAGTTTATTCCGACACATTTTTTACTAAAACGAATTTCAAGTCAAATGTGGATGAAGTTGTGCGTATCCTAGTATTATTATAATTTTGTAGGTAAACAAAGAACACAGAAGAAGACACGATACTTGCAATGCCTACGGTAAACGAGGAACTAGAAAAGTCACTTGCGGCCTATAAACAGAGGCTCGGCGCCATATAAATTCATTAGCTACACAACTCATTGACACAAGACACTATCAGCGCATTCCATCGTCAGTAATGACGTCATCATTTTTGATCCCACAACGCTCGCAGCGACCCATGTCAAGAGATGGGTCAAATAACTGTTCCACTTGGGTTTACGATTGTAACGCTGAAAAGCAAGTGGAACGGGAAAAAACGCGGTTGTGAACGTGGTCGTTGTGAGTCTTTAATGGAACGTAGCCTAATGGAATGTACCGCTTGAAAAGGACACGCTTAGCAACTGTAAATTTCTAATACGTTTAACACTTGTAGATAGGATGTGCCAATCTTAAAACGCCATTAAATAGATCACGTCTGATTATAGCTCTTGGCTGATGACATATAGAAACGAAAGAATAAATAAAAAAATATGTTGACGTGAAGGGGTCGTAAGGCTTTTTACTTAACTTTTTGGTGTTTTCGTGGGTCGCGACATATAAATCGTTGAGAAACAATACTGTAGCTTGACCCTAATATCTCATCTTGTCACCCTGTAGTCTTGCCTCACCCTCCTCTATATGGTTATTTTGCCAGAAACAAGCATTTATATTTGCGCATCCATTGCCGGCCTTTTATAACGCCCTTAATTAATTTGTATTATTAAATAGCATATAATATTCTGTGGGATATTCGTAATGAAGTCAGAATGTAGTAGTCAGAAATAAATGATGGAAAGTACAGATTTAGCATATTGTTACGAGTTGCAGGACTCGAGTTAAAATGCCGTTAGAATTACTATAGAGTTTATTAGAACTATACAAACACGTATAACACAGGTACAAATATAACTGAACACAACCAGTGCAAACGTAATGCACGATTCAATAACACGCGCAAAGTCCGTCACTAAATAGATTACTGAATGTACACAAGTCTTGCCTCGCGGCTGGTTATCGCTCGACTCCTCATCTCTCCTTTGGGGCATTGCTTTATACTGTACAAATACAATATGTCTGCTCGACCGCGTGACTGAATTTCCTAGAATCACACCTGGCTAATGACTACCATAAAAGATTACAATACACAATGGGCTGTTTTTCTAATCATAAATTTTAAACAGAAAATAGACAAAAGAAGTCCAAATGCTGCAAAGGTAATAAAACGTCTACAGGTATGCAGGTGTGAATTTGTCTTTTGTAGGCGCTCAGTTCGTAACAATATAATAATTTTCTTTATTTTCTGTTCCAGCAAGCAAAATGCAAGGAGTTGCCTAAGTATGATGGAAACTTAGGCCCAATAAATGGTAAGACAACGTCGGTTGGCGACAGCTCCTGCTGTCTACGGTCATAAATAACGAATTTATCTCAAGGTTATGATGGTTAGCGCTACAGTAATGTGGTATTTTTATAAAAAAAGTCTAATTATTTATTAGTTGCAAAATGATAATCATTTTAATATAATTTAAGATTTCAAGAGATTAATGGTACGTTTCACTAAGCGCCTACAACTACCGTTCTCACGATCGCGATTTTTTCCGTTCCTCTTGCTTGCGAGCGGTACAATCATAAACTCAAGTGGAATCGATTAGGGCTCATTAGGGAGCGTTTTATGCATTGTTGACGTAACTTTGTAAATGGCGACTTTGATAATAAATGAAATCCTTGAAAAGCTTATTTTCTAATTTGTACGACTTTAATAATTATTAGCTAACTTGATTTATTAAAAAAAAATATTTTGTGTCATTCTTTTATTATCATCATTTCTACAATTCCTTGTAAGAATGATAATATTCATGAAAAATTTAAAAAAACCCTTATCATGTTGAAATTTAAGCTGATCTGATTACTTGTCTGTGAATTTTGAAAGTAATTTTTTCTAGGGTCATCCTTGAGTTTTAAATTTTGTCACCAATTTTCTCAACACCCACATCGATGCACCTCTGGAGTTGGGTCGCTGTGAGCGAAAATTATGACGTCATTAGTAACGCTTGCGTTGCGATCATAACGACCATGGTTGTCATGTGGAATGGTTGGAGAAGCATTCTGAGCGTTGTGATCGTTTAGTGGAACGCACTATGAGGCATTCTAAATTTTCATTCTGTGCGGAAAGAGAACCGTCGTCGTGGCGTAAATTGGAACTACAAAAAATAATATTAAGATTGTAACATTATGACTTTTATAGAGTAATCCAATTATTAAGACAGAATTCAAAAACGCTATGTTCTAATAGTCTCAAAAATTATGGTTTAAGGTTTTTAATATCAACATTTCATAATAAATACGGTAATTAAGCACAGCAGCGACCTAAATCTTATGACGGTTTTCTTTCCGCACATACACTTATAGTTCCCGGCAAGGACTTTATGCGGTAGCCGGACTACTAAGGATCGCTTTGGGCATAAGCATAGCCAATGGTGATGTTATTTATCGACATCGATTATGTTGTTTTTGTTGCTTTACTCGAACCGTGCAATACCTCGTACTTGGAAAAAAGCCGAAATTTCACTTGTGTGCAGGCAAAGGTGACCGCTCAAGAATCGCGTCGGGGATTATACAGCATTGTAAATCCTCATCCATACCTGCGGCTATCTCAACTTAGCTTTGTTTATGGTCATAATAAAAGGTAAATGGTTGTGGACTATTGGTTGTTATCAAAATTACACATACATAAACCAAATTATAACATACTCAACGAAGTCATTTTCACATTTATGTAAGCAAGTATGGATACCATGCATCTTTAAAAACAGCGACTTGTATTAATAAGTTTTTGAATTTGAAATCGTCATAATAATATCGACTAGTTTATGGGAAAATAAGTAGGTGTTGTATGTACTTTAATACACTGAATAAATTATTTTTAAATATAATTTCAACCAGGTAGGTTAATAAGAAGGAGAGATTTTATTTTTGTATATTTTGTTAATTTTAGCTAATTTTACATTCACAGCATTTTATCTTGCCTGTAATTTAGTTTAGAGAATAGTCAGTTACATATTGTTTAATCGATTGTTTTAGTCGAGTATCCAGTGAAATTATAATATAATAAGAATGTTGACAGACAAAAAAAGGAAACATCAGAGTTTGAGTGCAATATTTTTTATGCACGAGTTATGGTATTTTATCGTGTAAAAATCCTGGTGCACTAGGTCTGTATAAGAATGTTGTGAACTTTAAATAATTGGTAATTTATTTGTCTTTAGTATTTGTATATTTTGCTTTTTAACTTAGTGAGTCTCGGAATAATTGCTTTATAAAAATACCATATTTCAATTATAACGCGTGTTATATTGCGTAGTTGTATATTTAGATGTCATTCCAATCGCTTTAAGTGCTGTAACGTTGGTACAATGTTGTAGTTTATGTCAATAGTATATGATTAATGTTTTGTAATAGGTTTTTTATGTACCAAATGCTATAATCTTTTATTCATAATTAATATGGTACTTATATAAGTGACTTATATGTACTTATATTGTATTAATACCAGATATAAATTTGTTAAAATGTTATATATATGAATTATAGTCTGCCCTACTGTCATAAAATGGAACTTGTTGATTTTTAAAGTCCATATTGATAGTATGGCAAAACAAAAATAAGTTTCTATATGTCAATAAAATAAACTGCTTTAAAATTAACATTCGTCTTTTAAGAGCATTACAAAATGATCCTAAGAAAACGTTCATCATATACTATTAATTGATATCATGTTATCATATACGTCAATTCGTAGTTTGTAGTCGTCTGAAACATATTTTAGCATATCAACGACATTATCGAGACCAAGAGTAGGATTACTTGCTTCGTAAAATATTCACGTGTACATAAATATGTATAATAGCTTTATTGTTTGAAACTGGAATAATAAGATAGATACCTACTGTTAATTCTTTCTTCTTTGTTTAATGTTTTGAAAGAAATATATATTGATCATTATATTGGTTTAATACTAATAGTAATTTCGTAACTGATGCTTATATTTGCATATTGTGATATAACAATATAGATCTTCAGAGGAAGTTTTTTACTATTGGACTATTTTCGATTTTTCTTATCTGTCCTGTTATTCCAAATCTCAAAAAATATTATTATGTAACGCAAACATTGTACCAGCGAAATTATTACATTTAGCTGTTGCAATTTTTTGTTGTAATTAATAATTAATTATTATATAAATGTATAACTTTTTACATATTATGTTAGTTGCCTTGTGGAGCGGTTAACTAGACAATGTTTAGATTTTGATTGCTGAAGCACTATTATTTTGAATGAGTTTTTGGTGTTTTGTAAATTTGGTTATTTTACAGTAAACAAGAAAAGTTCTTATTTATACCTTATTACTTTTATTAAACTTAACAAATATTTTAACAAGTTCTCATCTTTTAATAGTTGTTGGTGGTTATTGTTTCTTCTTAAATTATAAATCTTCCTAGTGTTTCAGCAAATTGTTAATAAGTAACTTTAGAGTAACTATTGTATTTATTATATTGTTTTAGGTGTCTATTCTTGGGATATTTTATAATGATTGTTTTTATTTTTTTTAATATCATCACACTAATGGTCAATGCACTTTAACTCTAAATATCGTAATCATTATGACTTACAGGGGTTATGCGTTGGCTGTACGAGTAAACCTTGTACTTATGATGTCGTAGTTTTTTTTACATAGCCTTTTAAAGATCATTTGGTTAATGTGAGCATCTTTTAACTGCGGCTGATAAAAAGTTCCTAAAATTTTATACTTATCGCTACATTGGTTTAAAATTGTACAGCCTACAGCATTTTTTATTGGATCTGATAAATAATTATAACCTTTTTTGACGTTTAATATTCATTATAACGAAATTAATTCTCACCAAAGAATTTTGATTATTGTAATACTCGCAATAAATATAACGATCACTTTCGATACAATTTTGTTTTATTTAACACAAAGTAAACCATGTTTTATTCCTAAATATCTTATAATAATAATAAATATCTTATCTAATATATACAATGTTATGTTCATATACTGACGGTGGAATTTCTCAGATAAAAGTTAAAGAAATAACGCTAACGCTGCAGAGTTTGTAAACATCAATGGGGTGATCCCAACATCCCACGTAGTATCTACACCAAACATTAGGCAGTTCTTTGAGGCACCCTACCCGGAATTGAATTCAATATAAGCGTTCCATATACATACAATATAATAAATAAAACATCAGTTGATCTGTTGTAGTTAGACAAGGAGTATAATATGAAAACAATTCTCGAAGAGATAAATGTTTAATGTGTTTAGACTGCTATTAGATGAACAGTCTTCAAACATTTCTGTTTAAACGCTAGTATAGACGGTACCCCGAAAAGCCACTATCGTGCTGCAATTCTTTGAATTTTGTGGTTGTCTAGCCTCCCATATCGCCGCTAACGTTTCGCTTGATAGCGAAAGCAAATCGTCTGCTGTCAGAAATTAACTAAAATTATTATGAACATTAAAATTAAAATGAACCACACGATATAAAGCTATACAAAATAGTTTTTAGTCGATTATTATACATCTGTCAATAATGACTATCTGAAATCGACTAAAAATTACACCACATTATCGATCCGTCATATTCACCGCACTATCAAATGTCGCTTTGAAATGGCCGACGTTTAGGGGGAGTGTCTTGTAGAATTCGATTTTTTGTGTATATTTTCCTAATAAGGTAAGTGAACCCGATTAAGATAATAATTATAATGGTAATGAGCTATGTTAATTAAATATGCAAACGGTAAATTACAGTGCTTTAGTTTTAATTCGACGCATTTCCGGTGACACAGCCGGCCGAGTTATTCAAAACAAAAGGTGTTTTTGCATTAAAATAGTTTTTTTCGTTCAAATATTTACTGTATAAATGACAAATAGAAGTTACAGAGCATCCCCAGTTATTAGGAGTGAATTATCATACATCTATAAAATCTTATATTCGATAAAGTAGAATTAACAATTACAAACTTATTTTTAAGCCGAAAATGCTTTAAATTGCCACATAAGTGTTTTGAAATTATGTATGATAGTTTAATGATGAGTGTTTTGATTTCAGAAAACTTCTACAATAAAGTACCCAAACATTCCAAACTTCAAAGACTGAAATATCCAACAAAATTTTGAACAAAGATGGCTTGGCGTTTTAAGGCATCTAAATACAAAAATGCGGCGCCAATCGTGCCTAAACCTGAGGCATGCATTAGAGATATATGTGTCGGATCATACCAAACATTTGGCAATAATATATGTGCCTCGGCTGCCTTCATGGCCTTCAATTGGGAACATGTTGGGTCGAGTATGGCTGTTTTGCCGCTGGATGACTGTGGAAGAAAGAGTAAGACTATGCCCTTACTTCATGCACACACTGATACTATAACTGATATGGAGTTTTCTCCATTTCATGATGGATTACTGTTGACGGGATCTCAGGACTCTTTGGTAAGTTGAAGTTCAATTTCTCAAAGAATATTTCTTTGTTATATAGCCATATTCTTAATATTTATCTGCTGTCTAATTACCTTTAAAAACTCATTAGTAAATGCTGTTATAACATTAT
The DNA here is from genome assembly GCA_019925095.2 of Dendrolimus kikuchii. NCBI lineage: Eukaryota > Metazoa > Arthropoda > Insecta > Lepidoptera > Lasiocampidae > Dendrolimus > Dendrolimus kikuchii. The sequence goes on from CM034407.1 coordinate 16,267,595, forward strand.
GAATACAATTTCCTTTATAAACAATAACTATTAGAATACACCTCTAATAATTCTCTTAAATTAATATTTCAAGTTTTTTCATAATTTAGGCTTTTGGTTCATAAAATGACCCCCCCCCCCTTTTGGCTTAAAGCACAAAGAAACACTTGGAAACTATTAACTGAATTGAAAATAATATGTGCAAATGTATTGATGTCTGTCCCATTTATCCATTGGAGTGTTGAAACTAGTTTTAGCCTTTCCAAAGCAATAATGCACTAATTATAAGGTGATTTCATCTTTTTCAATCCTCTTCTAGCCATTTCAGTTCTTAATTGCATGTGTAAAGATGATATTTTTAGTATTAAAGGTTTGAAAAAATTTCTTAAGCTGTTTTCATGAGTCATTACAGTAAAGGACATTAACTGCATAGGTAGTATTCTAGTCTATATTATATTCATGATAAAGTATGTTTGTGTGCTTGTTTTTTCCTATTTACAGCCTTGAAAACTAATATTTTATCTTGAATTGATCTTCATTTAATGAAGTAGATTTAAGATGTGAAAGGAGAATACTTTTATCTTGAAAAAATTTATCATTCCTCTGGTACATTTCAATAATTTTATTATCTCAAAGTTTAATATAATTTAAAATAAATGAGTTTCCAAATACATATCAATAGAAGAGTCATTCTTGGACTCAGATTGTAAAAATATGGAAGTGATTTTAAGATTTCTTTGTATTATGTTTATATTTTTGATTCATCATTCATATGATTATATGGGTTTAGTTATTTTGAATGAATTAATTGTGTGGTGTGTTTCCATATTATCGATTGTTGAAATTCATTCACATAAATTGATTATGGTGAACAATAAATTATTTTATTTGATACATTATATTTTCAGGACACAGATAGAATTTAGAGCTGATGTTTTCCATTATGTCTTAGAAAATATAATATTTTATAATTTTTACATTACATAGAAATTTTTACATTACTTTGGCGTAAAAGTTTTGTCTCTTTTTAGAAATGAAAGGCTTTGTTGAAATCTTTTTTATTGCTGGAGTACAGCAGACAGGCTGAGGGCCCAACTGTGATGGAAAGTGGTGACTGTTACTATGTTACTCATAGGTGGGGCTCGAACCTGGCCAATAATACTGGAACACAACTCAAGGTTGTTATGGCGACATGCTCTAGACCAGGGGTGGTAGCCATCCAGATGAGCAGACACCCTACTAACTGACTGGGTTGTTTTGTTGTCTCTTATGACTGGCCACCTGGCCGCAGGAATATGTATTCTTAGCTTATTATCAATTATCAAATTATAAATAAGCTGTCATTTGCTAATTGCTGTACATGTGTTTAATGAGCAAAAGGATAATGGGTTGTTATTATTAAAGTATCAAAGGCTACTGTGATTCTCTCACATTATGGAATATTTAAGTGACAAACAACATTTTGGTTATATTAGGACCTTGAATAAGTTCTCACTGTTTCTTTTACAAAAAAATTCGTTTCGCCAGAACGTTCTTTATCCTCAAGTTCAAAATCATTATTTTTAAAGTGTTGAAACCAGTCTCTGCATGTCATATCCGACAAAGCTTTTTCACCATAAGTCTCAAAAAGAATTCTATGTGTTTCAGTTGCAGATCTCTTTTGAATAAAGTAGTGCAATAAAATTCCCCGCAAATACACTTTATTTGGCACAAAAGTAGACATTTTCAGAACTAAGAAAAAATTACTTTGTTTACACTAAAGTGAACTACCATACACTGAAATTTAAGGTTAGATACACTACTGCCTTGCATGTGTGTTACATTCGAAATTCCATGAACCGGGTACTGCTACTGTTATCTTTGAAGAAACAGCGGGAACTTATTCAAGGTCCTAATAGAAGAATCCATCTGTGTATGATATGGTCATTTACTAGGAGTTTACAATAAAGATGAAATTTGAAGGACATTTTGAAAAAATAGGTTTCCTGTTGAATTTCTGTGGCCATTCCAATCAATCTAAAGACTTTTCTTTGAAAATTTATCTTGTAAGGCAAAGCAAAGTATACCTATTTATATCACATTGTTTTTGAGATATAGGATATTTCACGCTTTTTGAGTATACACAATTTAGGGAAATGGCAAAAATAGTATCTAATATTATTCAAGATTATAATTTTTCAATTCATGTTGTGTCTGACACACATAATGACTTTTTAGATAATTAACACTTAAGTTTTACAGCTTATTGCTATATGTGTAAGAGATGACTTTAGTATAAAACAATATGAACTTAATATTCTAATTCTTAACTTTTAAAAAGTACTGATCCTTGCTCTAATGGGTCTTAAGGCTATAAGCCTCGCAATATGTAATAATCTGATTGACACTTTGAGTGCTCAAGTCGATGCCTACTTTGATCAGTGATTACTAACTGATCATTGCTTACCATAGAAGATAGAACTAGGCTTAGTGTTCTACTTAGTCTTGCAAGACTAGGTATTTTATTTAGAATAGAATATATTTTATTCTACAAAAATGCTACATAAAATCAAGAACATTAATACATGTACAATCAACGGTCTTATCGCCCACGGCGATTTCTTTCAGACAACCTTTGCATGGAGTATAAGAAGGACAACAAAAGTCGGTAGTTGCTTAACTAACACTCATACAGTAATTTAGTTTATTAATTAATAAATAGTAATATATGAGATAATTTAATAATTATAAACAATAATACATAATTATGTACCTACTACAATACTCATTATATATATATACATAAATACACATATTACATTATATACATACAAAAGTAAACAATGACACTATAGCTTGAGGTAGTAGTCTTTAACTAATTTGTTAAAAGAAAGTAATGATCCTGTCTGCTTGATGTTTAGTGGTAGTGCATTCCAGAGTTGAATGGCCTGGATGATAAAAGAATTGTTGTAAAAACTTGTTCAGTTGACAGGCGTTTATTTAGTAATCTATGCAATAATTGTTTTGCATTGGTGGTCTTATGATTATATCATACACACGGCCTCCATTGACTTTAGAGGTTAGAATAGGTACATAACTAACATTAATACATTAAGATTTGGTTATATTCACAGAATATCAATGTGAAACAGTTAGCCTTGAGTTAATCATATTTTCTATGATGAGTGAGAGTTCTGATGTTCCACTTCCCCCTCCTCCTATCCAACCTTCCATATCCCATCACTATTCCAATCCCACATGCCATTCCTCCTGATCGCTCTATCTATCTTATCCTATCCCTAAGGCTGGCAACGCATTGGCTTCGCCATTGGTGTTGCACATGCCTACAGTCAACAATAAACACTTTCCATGAACTGGGGTGTCAGCCTGTCTGTCAGCTTTACAATAAAAAAAAATTTCTTTATAATACTATTGATTCATGTTATTGTAATTTAATTAATAATAATATTAGCCCATAAATGTCCCACTTCTGGGCTCGGGTCGCCCATTATAGGGGGGACGGACAGCATACCGGTCACGCTCGTCCAAGGCGGCTTGGCAGGTTTGACACATCGGTTATCTCGATGTGCAGGTTGCATCACGATGTTTTCCTTCACCTATTGGTAATTGTAACATTTAACAATTTAATTAATAAATGAAAATTTTAAACATTACATCATATGCTATTATCTATTTAGTGCAATGCTCTTCTAAACAGCTGTTCTTATCTTAAAATGATGTAATGTCATGTATATCAGTTTTGTGCTGTATAATATGGTCATTTAAATTTTACACAGCTACTGATGTGTAATAACTAGTTGTTAAGACGATTCTTCAAACAATGATTCTCGATGGTTTTCACTAATTGTCAGGGCTTCGAGACCAAGTCTTGCATTGTAATCAAAGGCTGAGCCAACCAATGGCGCAACTATAATTTTGAGTATGATTGGTCTCATGAGGATAACTTATCAAGCAGAAGGGGCCTTAGTTACACACTCAAAGTATTGGGTGTTAGCTTAAAGAGCAATTTTTAATTTATGACTGATATGGAATATTTCGTAATTAAAATAACAATTACTATATACAATGTATATGACTATATGTATATACTATAATAAAGTATCTACAATGTATATTTATTTATTTGAAACTTATACATTCATCAGACAATATTTTTTTATTCTACTAGCCCCTAAACTAGTTTGTACTGTATTATAGGGGCTAGTGTCCTCTCCCTTAATGTAAACACAATAACATCAAATACATTTAACACAACATTAACGAAATTTCTAAGAATGTGTGTGTGTGTGTGTGTGTGTCTGTGTGTCTGTGTAACTGTTTGTGTGTTTGCCTCTGCGTATGAAGTTTTATTAATATCTTGTATAATATTATATGCCTATTTTTAGAAAATTTTCTATATCATCGTAATTTGATTCTATAAGCCATTTCAAAGTAAATTATTTATAATGTCATTATAATATATATGTATTTGGAACTAGCTATAGCTCATGCATAGATTAATAGTAGTCATAGTTTGAGTAAACTTTCTATACCTGTTCTACCACCTTTAGATTTACTTCTAATTTAATTTTTCTTACTTTGAAAATGACAGATTTTCATACATCCCCTTTTTCATCCCCTTAGGAGATGAATTAAAAAAACTTTTAGTGTGCACCTACAGTATAGAAAGAACCCAAAGGGTAAAGCCTGGTTTCTAAGAGAAATCTGCCTCTGCAGTTTTTCTACTTTTACTATGGGGATCTTTTTTTATTAACAAATACAAATAATTCGTCCTTTTTTACGGTCGTATCCCCAGTAGTTTCGGCTGTGCTTTGATATGTCAGTCAATGAGGTCATGTAATTATATATGCATAGATGTGGGTGCGATCTCCCGTTTTATCATTACATTAATACGTGAAGCAAAAACTTTTTACCCCTTTTTATGAAAATTGCGCGGACGGAGGAGTATGAAATTTCGCACACTTATAGTTTATATAGAGAAGGAGTGCAGAATGCTAATTTTTTTTAAAATTATGCATAACAAATACATTAATATATAAAAAAAACATTACACACACTACCATGTATTTGACACACACACACACGCATATATAGGTATACTCTTTTGTTTATTGTTGCTTTGGCGAAATTTGTGATTATAGAAGTGTCGAAATATTATGGTCGAATTTCGACCACGGGCGACCACTACATATAATTAATGTGTATTAGACTGGAAAGTCTTAAAATTAAAAATGGGGTAAATCCAATAGGCAAGCAAATTCAAAACTAGAGATTAATAGTCACACGAAGAGTCGAATGAAGGGTATATGCGGTATTCTGTTTCAGGTGAAAGTATGGCACATACCACCGGAAGGTTTGAAAGAGTCATTGTCGACCCCAGAATGCACTCTATCCCAAAAACAGAGACGGGTGGAGAATGTTGGATTCCATCCAGTAGCTGATGGTTTGGTCCATGTTGCTTCAGGACATGAACTTGCATTGTGGGACTTGACTAAGCAGAAAGAAGCATTCGGTAAACAATTCAATTAATCATTATCTTTTTTTTATTTTTTTATTGCAGGAGTTCAGCAGACAGGCAGACGGCCCACTTGATGGAAAGCGGTTATCATCGCCTATGAACATTTGCAACACTAAAGTTGCTACAAATGCGCTGCTGCTCTCTTAAGGGAGACTGGATCCTGGTCACTAATGCCGGAACAGAACTCAAGGTTGTTATGGCGACATACTCTAGACCAGGGGTGGTAGCCATCCAGTCGGGCAAATGCCCTACCACCTGGCTGTGGGTTGTTAAGTCGCCTCTTACGACAGGCCGCCCGGCCGCAGGAAATTGTATTCTTTCTCCGTTCCTGCATGGATTTAATTGTCTATAAAAATTGAGCAAAATAATTGCCTCTGTGGTCTAGTATTCTTAAGTGGTGGCCCACTTAGTTCACTGGAATTTGCAATGCAGAGGTCCCGGATTTGATTCCTGGCATTTGTCCTAACTTTCAGTTATTTACTCCGGTTTGGGTGTCTGTGCTCGGCACCAGAGGTGTCAGATATGTATTACCCATAATATAAGGGTAATAGGTGATGTCAGGAGCCTTAAGAACAGACGAGCGTGCATGACAAGAGCTATGAATGTCAAAGAAGCGAGTGAGGTGTGTAAGAATAAGCCTAAATGGCGCTCTGTTGATCGTGCCTACCCCGCAAGGGAACTGGCGTGAAGTTATGTATGTATAAGGGTAACTTGGTTAGTTTGAGGATATATGAACTGTTTAACTGCCAATTAATTAGAAATTAGGATCATATTTTATGAGACGCTATGTTGAGATCATAACAGAATATCAGAAGATATTGAACATGATAATAATTATCCTTCTAGTTTTAGTTCTTACTCTGTGTTTATATAAAATTGCATGGGATCTAGCACACAGACTTTGACAGAAGCTACAAGATATACTACTGACGACATTGCGATATTGCCATTACTTTTGATATATTACTACCATAATATTACCACACCTGTTCTCCATGGGGTAGACAGAGGCGATGGAACTCTACTTGCAACGATCTTCATCTATTTTCATTCGTCTCTTCATAGATGCACGTTTATTTGGGGTGCTTTTTACCTGTAATTGCATGAGTTCAGCAGACAACTCACCTGATGGAAAGCGGTTATCATCGCCTATGGACATTTGTAACATTAAAGTTGCTACCAATGTGCTGTCGCTCTCTAAAGGGGTACTGAAACCTGGTCACTAATGCCGGAACAGAACTCAAGGATGTTATGGCAGCATACTCTAGACCAGGGCTGGTAGCTATCCAGGTGGGCAAATACCCTACCACCTGGCTGGGGGGTGTTTTGGTTGCCTGTTACAACAGGCCGTCGGGTCGCAGAAAATTGTGTTCTTTCTCCGTTCCTGCGCTATTTAATCATGCTGTGTATGTCGCGATCTGTCTGCACCAACCCTACCCCGATCCGTCACGATACCCTCATATACTTGTTTTATGATTCTACTTTCAATCATTCTCTCTACATGCCCAAAACATTAATATTCCTGTTTCAACTCTTGTTATAACATCTTACAATCCACAATCTCACTGGTTTTTGGTACATTTCCTCAGTAACGAAAGACCACACAGATGTGGTCCAATCGACATCATGGAAGAAGGATGGCAAGCTCTTAGCGACATCCTGCAAAGACAAGAAGGTCCGAATCTTGGACCCTCGTGCCGCGTCAGCAGTCATGGACGTGGCGAATTCCCATCAAAACATTAAAGACAGCAGGATTGTGTGGCTTGGAGACCAGGACAGGATACTTACTACTGGTAAGAGATTATTTTATCTTTGTGTAGGTACTAAAAAAAAAAGTAATCACTAAAAGTAATTGTGTAACATTTTCTGTATAAAATTTATTTAAAAAAAAAAGTTTGAGTTAATCAATTTTTAGCTAGACGTGTTGCTGGGGAGTTTCTTGCCGCTTCTACTCCTTAACAGCAATAACACGTTGCGAAGCGGTGTACATAGACTAGGAAGTAAAATTACATTTTAAATTATATGTATGACCTTCAAAAAGTGTTCTCCAGTGGAACTTATTTTGAATTTGAATTTTAAAGGGCCAATTTACCAATCATATATGTTGTCATTCCAATAAATTATAACCTGAGTGAATTCAAAAGTGAAATCATTCAACTCTTTTATTCACACAACTGTCATTTTTTTATTTGTTCAGGTTATACTTCATTGCTATGAATAACTTTGAACTGGTGATTGGAAAAATCGGCCTCAAGTAACATAGGCAAGCTTGTAACATAACACGGATAACTATGTCCTGTGTGTGTGGTTTAAAGATATAAAGTTTACGGAAAAAAGGTGCCTCGCTCCTTAAAAAATATAGGGCCCAAGAAACGGGAACAAAAAAATGTTCGTAAATTGAAAAATACTGGGTCAAACTATGTTAAATTTTTAGAAGACCAAGTGGCAACTATTCCGCATCAAACTAAACAAGAATCACGTAAATCGGATCATAAATCTCAGCTTAATCGGTGTACATATGGAACGGAATGAAAATTTTTTCATAAAATGAAAACTACTGGGCCAAACTATATCAAATTTTTTGGGGACCAAGAATCACGTAAATTGGATCATAAATCTCAGAGTAAATTAATTAAGTAATTAAAAAAAAAAAGATCCCGATGAATTGAGAACCTCCTCCTTTTTTTGAAGTCGGTTAATAATAAATAAAATGCTGCGTTTAAAACCGCTAAAACATAGCTTTAAAAATAATTGATATTGCCAATTATTACATGTTTGGGATGGAATTTGGACGAAGATATAGTATTTTAAGGATAATGGATTTGATGTGGAAAGACAGATGGGCCTCAGAGGTTCATAGAGGTAGTGTGATTTTTCTGATGCTATCCATTTCTTTTTAGGTTTCGATTCAGCACGTCTCCGCCAAATAATGATTCGTGATATTCGTAACCTCTCACAAACTCAGAAAACTTTAGAATTGGACTGTTCTACTGGTGTCTTGATGCCACTTTTCGACGCTGACACCAACATGCTGTTCTTAGCCGGTAAAGGAGATACCACCATTCTGTATATGGAGTTGACGGATCGGGAACCTTACTTGACTGAGGGCTTAAGGCATTCAGGTAGGTTGTGTTTTGGCCGTAGTTTTGGTTTGAATATAGAAAGATAACAATTTACTGCTCACCAAATATACAATAAAAAAAAAAATACAATTACAATATTGTGATGGTAGAAACAATAGGCGGCCTTATCGGTTAAAGTAATCTCTTTCAGGCAACCTAATATTTAATACTAATTTAACCTAATCTGGCGATGTAGGTGGTGCAGATTATTAGGTATATCATAAACAAACATTCTTAAATTACATATTTTATAAATTAAATACACATACTTAAAATACTTTATAAATTAAATACATAGAAACATATTTATAAGATATATATTTTAATTAGTCTATAGCAGTGGTTCCCAAACTTATTTGGTATACTGTCCACTGAGAATAAATTATTTTTTAACGCCCCCATTTTTTCACCTACTTATAAACCACTATAAAAAACAAAAACTTGTTAAAAGATGATTGCCCGCGGTCTATTATTTACGAAAATTACCTATCTAGGTATACTAATAACTATTAAAATGCGAAAGTGTGTCTGTTACTTTTTTATTTGTTTGTTTGTGTTTACTTTCATTTCGAAACGGAGCGACCGATTGACATGATTTTTATTTCATTTATTCAATAAAACAGGACAGATATATGAAATACGCGGAGAGAAATATCGAACCAAGTTTGAGCAATCTCTGAATTAATATTAGTTAATGTTCACAAGTTGTAGTCGAGAGTCGAGAGTTCAGTCGGTGTCTAAGAGCCCTGCTAGCTAGATGAAATTATAAATTGCCCCCCAAGCCTCTACACAACGCCCCCATTTTTTTCTGGGTCTCTTACCGTCCCCCTTTAGGCCTGCACCGCCCACAAGGGGGCGTCATCGCCCACTTTGGGAAAGGATGGTCTATAGTATAAAAATTAGGCATAATTATTTAAGAAAAAGTAGTGTTTTCTGAGTGCGGTCTTAAATATAGGCGATGTATTGACCTCTCTGACAGTAAAAGAGGCAGCGCATTCTAAAGTTTGACAGCCTGCACTATAAAAGAGTTATCATAAAAGGATGAAGTGTGTGCAGGTGTGAAGCTGCTTAGATAAAAAAATGTAAACCATATTATTCAGTCTGATAAACGTTCAGTCAATCTGATTAGCATCTTGTGAAGTTTTTAGCGGAATCTTTATTTCAGATCAGTTAGTTCTAAGTGAAGAGAAACTAGTGAATACTATTGATAATTACAATTTTAAGTTAGTCAAATCTCCGCTACAATGTTGGCATAAAATTCGGATCGGTTTCTTCCATAAACTCTCTCCTATTATTTTCCAGGACGAAAAGTATTCTATACTAGAATATGCCCGCGACTTTGTCCACTCTCTTGACTTGAAATTCTCGCGAGATTCCCGGGACACAAAGTACCGCAGCATTAAAAAATAATATAATATAATAATAATCGGCAGACAAACACACATATTGTATATCCCCAAATTAAGCAAGTTACGCTTGTGTTATGGGTAATATACAACGGACTACTCCGGGGCCGATGTCAGTCACCCAGACCATAGTAAATAACGCAGAAAATACGTTTCCGAAATTTACTATACCAGGAATCGAAGCCGGAGCCTCTGCGGTGAGGTAGGCTGGCAAAGGCTTAGCCCGCTCAACCACAGCGGCCGTCAAATATAAGCTATCGTTTTAGTGAAAACTTTGTTGGAATTAGTTAATTTTTATGCAACCGAACAACCACAAACCGTTCTCGGAAAAATTCCCACGGGATTCCCGAGATATAAAATATCATACATTTTTATTGCATAAAATTTACTGTTGATCAGTCAAATATTATATCAGGATCCTTTTTTTTTAATCTGGCCATTTTAATAAATCCCAGGAAAATTTCCGCTGTATTCCCAGGATAAAAAGTAGCGCAGATTTTAAGTCTAAAAATCGGTCAGCGAAATCCGTCTCGAAATCGGCCTGGAACACACACACAAAATTTCATCAAAATCGGTAAAGTCGTTCTCAAGTTATAAAATTACAAGGAAAGTGGCATTGATTTTTATATATATAGATAAGAAGCTTACCTACCATACATATTGGTTATGTCCTAGATCCTGAATGCATTACACAAATTTAAGTAGAAATTACTTTAATATTGGATATTGGAGTGTATGATAACACTTAAATATGTATCAGAGATCTGTGTCAGCAACACATTTTAAAAGATACAGATGATATGTGTTATTTTAGGTGAACAAACCAAAGGTGCTTGCCTTGTCCCAAAACGAGCCTTGAGAGTCATGGAAGGAGAGGTGAACAGAGTATTGCAATTGACTGGATCTACCGTTGTGCCAATTATGTATCAGGTGCCCAGAAAGGTAAGGTTTTATGACTTAATTTATAATGTTTATTTATTTTCTACTTTGAAATTATTGATTCCTAATGTTGCGGTGGCGCTGGATTTATTGATAAGCGAACTGTGTCAAGTTTAGAGAAAAGAAAAATGGGACAATTTCGAAGGGTAGTGGGAAGAAAGAGCACGCACGTACCTGTTTGATGAAGCACTGGATATTGGCGAGTTATATATTACGTTATTTACAGCAATGAGATTTATTATTTATTTGTGTTTACATATATTAAAGCAGTGCGGCGCGGGGCGTTATTATATTATTATACTAGCTGACCTGGCAAACTTCGTACCGCCTCATAATTAATAAATATAAAAATTTAATGATAATTGCAGAATGTTTCAACTTTGGTAAAAAATGTGGTCAAAACTTAACCGGAACAAAATGAATTCGTAATAAAAAAAAAATGCTCCATATGAATTAGGTTTTATTAAAAAAATTTTTATTATACATGATGTTGCTTGAAAAATTGTTATGTCACAAAGGTTAGGAGCTTACAAAATAAAAACGTTTGACATTCAAAACTAAAAAAATAAAAAATAAACTTCACTTTCAAATTTAATTTGATTTCTGAACGACTTTTAAATTTAATTGATTTCTAAACGACGGGACGTACATCAAATGTTTGAAAGGTAGGAACAGTTTCTAAAGGAAAGCGAAAATGTTGTTTTTACCATATTTCAAGCATTTATTTCATATTTACTCACCTTTTAAACCTTCCCTGGACTTCCACAAATAATTCAAAACCAAAATTAGCCACATCAGTCCAGCCGTTCTCGAGTTTAAGCGAGACTAACGAACAGCAATTGATTTATATATATATAGATATTATTAATGGTATTAATTTATTTTATGATGCCATGAAATTAATGACTGACTTGCTTGCGAAAAGGAAACGCGTCGCCAGATTTAAAGGAAGAATATAAATTAATAAAAGAAAAGTTTGTATAGGCCGAAAGAAGGTTCTGTATTCTTTATTTTACATGAAAAGTTATATACAGAATTATTGAATAGTGGTGATGTACAAAGGCGAGCTTAACCCTGAAAGAGTTTTCTTCCAGCAAACCTATTAGTCTAGCGAGAAGGGGAGAAGTAAAAGGCAGGGTTATGTACACTAAAGATATTTTACGATTTATCTATATAACATATAATATTGTTACGAGTTGCAAGACTCGAATTAAAATGCCGTTGGAATTACTATAGACTTTATCAGAACTATACAAACACGTATAACACAGCTACACATATAACCGAACGCAACAAGTCCAAACGTAATGCAGAAGATCGTAATTCAATAACACGCGCAAAGTCCGTCACTAAATAGATTACCGAATGTACACCGGTCTTACTTCGCTCGTGGTTATCGCTCGACTGCCTCGTCCCTCAATCGAGGCATTGCTTTATACTGTACAGATGCTATAATAATTAATACTTTAAATCCGACATACCTGGCTAATGACTGCCATAAAAGATTACAATACGCAATAGGCTGTTTTCTAATCACAAATTTTAAACACAAAGTAAACAAAAGAAGTCCAAATGCCGAAAGGTAATAAAATGTGTTTCTACAGGTATGCAGGTGTGAATTAGTCTTTGTCGGCGTCTAGGTCGTAACAATATAAACGGATTATAAAAATAAATTATACGCAAGTAAAACTTAAGATACATTCATACATATATAATGTAAAATATAGACATTTAAGGATAATTTAAGATAGATGTAGAGTGCTCTTTGACTATTGCAAAGAAAGTTCTAGTACTATGCTGGATGAGGCTCCTTTCCTTCTTTGTCTGATTTAAACGATGTTAGCTTCAATCAGGCGCCGAATACTACTACTACTATCGCGTCAAAATCTCCGGTCACTATCGTCTCAATCGTAGGTTGGTCTGATTTCGGTATTCTGTTAATTGCAATAACCGTGGCACGCTACTCTGTCTTTATAAATATTTATAAGCGAAAACCGAGAAGATATTGTGGATTTAATAGAATACGAATTTTTGACACTGTCGCATTGGAATCGTACTTTGAATATCTTCGCAAAGGCCAATATATTAAAATATAGAATTAGGCCTCAGGACTGAGAGTGCTCTTCCTTAGGCAGTTCTTCAAGCTAAATGTGCATATTTGAAGATGGTTTATAAGATGTGGTTATTCTCTTTCGTATGCAGAGTTATCGCGAGTATCACGCGGATTTGTACCCCGAAACGAGCGGTAGTGTGACATATCTCAGCGCACCTATGTGGCTGGAGAACATGGATCATCCGGTGCCAAACATATCTTTACATCCGGACGCCAATAATGGAATTCAGGTATGTATTATATATTGACTAGACTTTTACTCAACAACCGATAAGGATTATGGAATCTCTGGAATTTATACTCTGTTTCTCAGTCATGCTGAAATTTTTTTTAGTGACATATTTGAGCGTACTATTGTTACAACCAAATAATTGTTTATATTTTTTTATAAAGAATTTCCTTCAAGATTGTTTCCCTTGTGCACTTTATGAATTTCAAATGAGCCGAGATTTTCTCGCTATTTACGATTTGGATTTTTTGTGGCCAGCCCTATGTTGGTAGTAAGTACCTCCGATATTGCAGATGTCCATAGGTTACGGTACTGTACTCCAATAAATAGTGTACTAAGTTCTTTCTTATCATTACGTTTCGTAACCTACGCGTCTTCGTAAATCATATCTTAAAATCGAGATTGAAATGTCCACTTTAGCAGATTCAGAGCAGCCAGGTGGTAGGGCATTTGCCCGACTGGATGGCTACCACCCCTGGTCTAAAGTATGTCGCCATAACAACCTTGAGTTGTGTTCCGGCATTAGCGACCAGGTTCCAGTCTCCCTTAAGAGAGCAGCAGCGCATTTGTAGCACCTTTGGTGTTGCAAATGTTCATAGGCGATGGTAACCGCTTTCCATCAAGTGGGCCGTCTGCCTGTCTGCTGAACTCCTGCAATAAAAATTAAAAAATTAAATAAAATTCATATTACGAATATGTCAAGTGTCAAAGTAGTACCTTATGGCCACCATTATGTTAGACCTTTGTAATATTGTTAATAACACTGGTCCGCAAATCCTAGTTTAAATAAAAATCCGATAAATATATAGAATTTGATATGCTGAATTTAGATGTGCTTTTAGGTTCTTGCTGTCATGTATATATTATTTTAAATATTTGCTCCTATCGCAATATTTTTTGTGCAAAACTTTTTTCTTCTTATCAAGCTCCAATATACCATCATGTCAGTAGATTTCTTTTTCGCAAATCTTTAAGCGATATTTCATGAATGCGATGAAAGATTCTAGCAAGATGTATTACATATAGTATAGTATCATCTGTGCGGGAACGGAGAAAGAATACAATTTCCTGCAACCAGGCAGCCTGTCGTAAGAGGCGACAAAACAACCCACAGCCAGGTGATAGGGTTTGCTCGACTGGATGGCGACCACCCCTGGTCTAGAGTATGCCGCCATAACAACCTTGTGTTGTGTTCCGGCATTAGTGACCAGGTTCCAGTCTTGCTTAAGAGAGCAGCAGCGCATTTGTAGCACCTTTGGTGTTGCAAGTGTCCATAGGCGATGGTAACCGCTATCCATCGAGTGGGCCGTCTGCCTGTCTGCTGAACTCCCGCAATAAATTAAAAAAAAAAAACCTCATTAGAAGTACCTAATACGTAATGAATGACAGGTGCGCAACCTGCCAACGTAGTTAATACTGAACTACAGCGATGGTTGTCTAAATCGCAGTTGCAGCGCCATCTATTTTCCAAATCCATCTATTCCGAGTAAACGACTTCTTTTGCCGGGATAAAACGTATCCTAAGTGTTGATTCGGGTTATAAGCCAGCTCTATGTCGAGTTTCATTCATATACGTTCAGTAATTTCCAAAAAGCTGCTGAACTCCTGCAATAAAAAAAGAGTAAATATTGTGATATAATCGGCCATTAGTGTGTTTTTCATTGCAACATGTAATTTAATAACAAGTATGACAAACGAGTGACAAATAAATGTCATTTTCTGTACAATGTTTAATCGATACTAATAAATAAAATTGAAGTCTGTTTTTACTGTCAAAATAACAGCTTTTTACGAAATGCATATTATATGGTATTTACATACATACATACATAACTTCACGCCAGTTCCCTTGCGGGGTAGGCACGAACAACAGAGTGCCATTTAGGCTTATTCTTACACACCTCACTTGCCTCTTTGACATTCATAACTCTTGTCATGCAAGCTCGTCTGTTCTATATGGTATTTATACCAAAAAAAAACATTTTAAATTTTTTTGTCTGTCTGGCTGTATCTGTTTGTTCCGGCTAATCTCTGAAACGGCTGGGCCGATTTTGACGGGACTTTCACTGGCAAATAGCTGATGTCATAAGGAGTACCTTAGGCTACCCTTAAAATTTGGGTTCCGCGAAAAAAAGTATCCACGCGGACGAGGTCGCGGGTAACAGCTAGTATTAAATATTTCACTTGCCTGAGAAACTGAGTATAGTCTGCCATTTGGATGTTTATGGTTTATTGGTTAATTTTTTGCTCGTACAATTTTTTTAACGATGTATGGGTGATTAAGGTTTAAAACCGGTATTCTGGAGCAATACTCAAGCATACACCAACCCTTGAGACAACACTCGAAATTGTCATGTACTCTTGCTGTTGTGACGTCTCGTACATTTGAAAATGTTTCATAATATTTGAACAGACTATTAAAAAAATGTTGGTTTATGCATAAGTATTTCTAGAATAAAGCCTAAAATTGCTCTAAGGGATATTTTAAGATTATTCATAATCCTCTAACACGATAAAGTAAGGAAAAATATATAAAACGTCTTGAATGTTGGTGCATGCTAAAGGTGCAATTCAATTTTTATTTTTAACAGAACAGTGTAATTAATGAATGCCTGTAATCAATAATTATTTGATTTCTGGAGTGTTTTTTTTTGTAGATTAATGATTTTTTTGAGTTTTTGACTTTGTTTTATTAGTATATTTTTTTATATGGTGAAAGGTTTATTAATTCATTTTTGTTGGTAAAGTAAGTAGTTTATTGTTTTGGTTTTATTTTCAGTTATTTTTATTTGCTTTTTTGAATGGTTTTTTATTAATGGCTTTGGGTATAATATACATACATTTTAAATATAGTATTATGTATTTAATTTATTATATTTTTGCTTGTAGATTCATCGTGGTAACCTGGAAGAAGTAATTAAGGCGATCTTGGCAATGCCGCCACCTAAAAAGGCGGAAATCAAAACGGCTACATCACCAATTCCAGTGGAAGAAACTGTTAAACCGATAAACAAATCACAGATTTTAGAACAGAAAGAAGAAGACCGAATAGACTTCGTTAACGTAAAAGACCTAATTAAAGGCATGGAAAGACAAAAGAACAAAGACTCCAAAGTAGAATACCAGAAAGAAACAAATGGATTTCACAAGAAAATCATTGATAACGGTCACGAAACACCCACAGAAAAAGCGAATCTAGAGGAACTGGAAAATCCTGATAGCATATCTGAAAAGACCGAGGAGAAGACTGAGAAGACGATTGAAAAAACTGATAGTTCTGAGTCTGGAGATGGTTCTTTGTCGAGGAGTAATAGCTTAATTAATGGAGTTCCAGTTCAAATACCAAAACCCTTGCCAAGATCTTCGATTTCGGAAGCTGGTTCGATGGAAGATCAGATCACGGGTGCACCGAAACCAAAGCCCAGGACGACTAGTGTCCAATTGCCTGGTGGATACAAGGTATTGGATGACAACTTTGTGTGTTTCAGTGTCCTCCTATATTTTTTAATAAATTTTTTGTTTTGTAGTTTTTATTTTTTATTTTGATAAAAGTTTTGCTTATTATAAATGTTAATGCTTAATAGAAGATTAATTGTAATAGAATTTTGCTTTAGATTTATTAAGAGTTTATAGAACTTAAAATATCTCTTTGCTGGAGAATAGCAAACAGGCAAACTGCCCACCTGATAGAACCATTGCCTGAATGGATATTTGCAACACAAAAGGTACCGACCTAGTAAATTCAATCTGGTTTTCCTTGTGAATGTTTCATGTCGTAATAATGGTATAATATAGGTCCAGTATTTTATTTTGAAACTAGGAGATACCCTCTCGACTTCGTCCACGTTTGACTTGAAATTCCCGCGGGATTTCCGGGAGACGAAGTACCGCAGCATTTAAAAAATAATGTAAATTATCGTTTTAGTGAAAAATTTCAGAATAAGCTAATTCTATGCACTCGAACATCTTCAAATCGCTCCCGGGTAAATTAATTCCCGGGATAGCTAAAAATAATACAAATTTTATGTAACTAATAAAAAATTTGTATTATTTTTCATCTGCTGCTATCTCTCAGTAAAAATTCACACTGGAATTCAATTTTTTTTATCTGGGCGTTTTATACCATCCCCAGAATAAAAAGTTGCGCAGATTTTAAGTCTAAATATATGCTGTCGATCAGCGAAAACCGCATCGAAATCGCCCCGTTAGTTATTTATTTAATTTGTTTGGGAAACATACAATAATTAATATTTTTAAATATAAAACACAAAATTAATACACATATCAATCAAGTTTCCACTAAAAAATAATTTATATAATAAAAATAAAAATTGGCTCAGATAGTTAATTACAAAAAAATATACATACATACATATATAACTTCACGCCAGTTCCCTTGCGGGGTAGGCACGAACAACAGAGCGCCATTTAGGCTTATTCTTACACACCTCACTTGCTTCTTTGACATTCATAACTAAAATATATATATATATATATATATATATATATATATATATATATATATATATATATATATATATATATATATATATATATATATATATATATACACAATTATACGAAATTTACATAAATAAAATATGTTATTACGTGAATCCCGAACAACCAGACAAGAAATTAAAAAGTTTTGCATCGTGTTCTCCATCGTTTATATAGTGTATTCCAATTGTTTTTTTAAATGGATTCAATGTACAAACACGGCATTTTTAGAATTTTATATTATTATAGATGGATAGAGTTTTTGCTGCCCTAGAATTCGTAAGCGCTCTAATTTAATCGTGACGTAACAGACCACGTTTAAATAATCAACAAAGGTGCATCTATACACTGTTTTTGTATTTAACAAATTGTCGGTTGTGTGACATCACATCGGTGTAAATCGCTTGGAATTCGATCTAATTGCACTATATAGATATTTATTTTAATTTAATACTGTTTATTTAACACATTTCTGAAAGTTATCGTCTCTAAGGACTATTAATTTATATAAATAATTATTAATTAAAAATGTGAAAATAATACATACAGATTATTATTTCTTTCTATTGCATTTGCGACTGGATCTGGTTTTAGACTGAAAATTTATTGCTTTGTTAGGAATTTTAAGATTAATCCCTATTAATATTATAAATGCGAAAGTAACTCTGTCTGTCTGTCTGTCTGTCTGTCTGTCTGTCTGTCTGTCTGTCTGTCTGTTCCGTTTTCACGTAAAAACTACTGGACCGATTTGGCTGAAACTCAGTATATATATATTTTCGATGCCGAGAATGAACATAGGATACTTTTTATCCCGGAAAATGGGATAGTTTCCGGGATACAAGTCTCTCTGTTTGTTATCCTTTTACGGAAAGACTTTTGGACCGATTTGGCTGATACTCGGTACATATGTAATTTGAATACCGAGGGTGGACATGGGATATTTTTCATCCCGGATAATGGGATAGATTTTGGGATAGATTTATGTAAAGATTATCCCAAAAGTGGGACAGGCTTTGGTTGGTTTTGTGATTTGCCATTTTCATCATTTTGGTTATTTTGTCCTTTTTGCCCTTTTCACCTTTTGCCCTTTTGCCCTTTTGCCCTTTTGCCCTTTTGCCCCTTTGCCCTTTTGCCCTTTTGCCCCTTTGCCCTTTTGCCCTTTTGCCATTTTGCCATTTTGCCCTTTTGCCCTTTTGCCCTTTTGCCCTTTTGCCCTTTTGCCCTTGGGCCCGTTTGCCCTTTTGCCCTTTTGCTCTTTTGCCCTTTTGCCCTTTTGCCATTTTGCCCTTTTGCCCTTTTGCCCTTTTGCCCCTTTGCCCTTTTGCCCTTTTGCCCTTTTGCCCTTTTGCCCTTTTGCCCTTTTGCCCTTTTGCCCTTTTGCCCTTTTGCCCTTTTGCCCTTTTGCCCTTTTGCCCTTTTGCCCTTTTGCCCTTTTGCCCTTTTGCCCTTTTGCCCTTTTGCCCTTTTGCCCTTTTGCCCTTTTGCCCTTTTGCCCTTTTGCCCTTTTGCCCTTTTGCCCTTTTGCCCTTTTGCCCTTTTGCCCTTTTGCCCTTTTGTCCTTTTTGCCCTTTTGCCCTTTTGCCCTTTTGCCCTTTTGCCCTTTTGCCCTTTTGCCCTTTTGCCCTTTTGCCCTTTTGCCCTTTTGCCCTTTTGCCCTTTTGCCCTTTTGCCCTTTTGCCCTTTTGCCCTTTTGCCCTTTTGCCCTTTTGCCCTTTTGCCCTTTTGCCCTTTTGCCCTTTTGCCCTTTTGCCCTTTTGCCCTTTTGCCCTTTTGCCCTTTTGCCCTTTTGCCCTTTTGCCCTTTTGCTCTTTTGCTCTTCGACTCTTTTTTGTCCTTTTTGTCCATGTTGCGCTTTTTGTCCTTTTTGCTGATGTTGTCCCTTTTGACATTTTTGTAGTTTTCATTGACGGGGGATAGATAAATAAAACTAGGACTGTTTGTAATAGAGGATGAAAGTTTGGATGAGACCAATCATTTCTCAAGTTCATAGATATAAAAATGCATCGTCTATAAAAATGCGATAGTAACTCGATATGTCTTTCTGTTAAGTTTTCGGAAAACACTGGGAATACTGGATCGTTTTTATTTTAATTTTGTTTAAATGTAGTTTTAATGCCGAAAATGGACATATATACTCATGCCAAGAGATCGGCATGAGAATATATCAAGCATCGAGTTTGCGATATAAAATGAAGTGAATTTTTCGGGGGCAAATGGCACTAACATAAAAATGGTGTACATCCTCTCAGCAGTTCAAGTTTGATCACCCCTGAGTTAGGGTACTGTAGAGTACTATGGAAAATAATGTAATATGTGAACTCTTGTATTTTAGTAGGTTTTAAACAATTGAAATTGTGATTATTTTGCTATGATGTATATTTTTGTCGTTCTCACAGCCCCGCCTAGGACCGAAGCCGTTCTCTGCTACATCGGGCAGCGATGAATTCTCCTTTGATAAGGTCTTCTCAGTGCCAGCTGTTCCTGGAATGACTAAATCTGATTCTGGTTTGTTTTTTTGTTTAATTACCATTTTGTTTGATGATCTGTAAAATGTATCAACACTGCCACGTTCGAATCCCAGCCGAGTATATTTTATTTTACAAACAAACTGTAATATTTTTTCTGATCGGCGACGATATTATGAAAGATGCAGTAAAACTGCACACTAACAAACTAATAACAAAATTTAAAGATGTGGAAACAATTATAAAACAACTAAAATGGCGTTGGTCAGGACATGTGATCGGAGACATAATATAGAAATGGCCAAGAGTAAGAGAATGGTATCCAAGACAGTGTAAAAGAAGCAAAGGTAGACAAATCACGAGTTGGGAAGATGATCTTAAGCAAAGAGTAGGAGCTCTTTGGATGAGGACAGCAAGAGATAAGTCAGAATGGACATCTTTAGAGGGGGCCTATGTCGCAGGACAAGTTGAAGAATAAAAGGTTGTCGGAAAATTGGATCCGTTATTTTCTATACTATAATAAATCTGTAAATGGTTCGAGATTGTATATTGTGTTTAAAAATGTGAAAAAAAATCACGGAGGATAATTCGGATTAGGAGATTCCGAAAAGTCTGTCTATCTGTTTGTTAAAGTATCACGTAAAAACTACTAAACGGATTGAAATGAAATTCGCAACCGAGCCGACTTGTATCACGGGGCGTAACTTAGGATACTTTTTATCCCGCGATAAATGACGTCGATTCCGTGGAATAGGCGAAAATAGCGAAAAAAATGGCGCTGCGGTCGCATCCTTTTTGGAAACTACTGAACGTATATGAATGTAACTCGACATAGAGCTGGCTTATAACCCGAATCAACACTTAGGATACGTTTTATCCCTACAAAAGACGTCGTTTACTCGGAATAGATGGATTTCGAAAATAGATGGCGCTGCAATTGCGATTTAGACAACCATCGCTGTAATTCAGTATTAACTACGTTGGCAGGTTGCCCACCTGTCATTCATTACGTATTAGGTACTTCAAATGAGGTGTTTTTTTTTTTTTTTATTGCGGTAGTTCAGCAGACAGGCAGACGGCCCACTTGATGGAAAGCGGTTACCATCGCTTATGGACATTTGCAACACCAAAGGTGCTACAAATGCGCTGCTGCTCTCTTAAGGGAGACTGGAACCTGGTCACTAATGCCGGAACACAACTCAAGGCTATTATGGCGGCATACTCTAGACCTGGGGTGGTAGCCATCCAGTCGGGCAAATAATACCCTACCACCTGGCTGTGGGTTTTTTTGTCGCCTCTTACGACAGGCCGCCCGGCCGCAGGAAGTTGTATTCTTTCTCCGTTCCTGCACGGATAGAAGATAGAGGTTGGCTGCGACTTTTCTTTATGTTTTGCTGTACAATTGTCTACTCTATATTGACCTAGTTTCATTGTAATTGTAGTGAATTCAACAAGAAACTTAAGTATTAAAGGTTTATATATATATATATATATATATATATATATATATATATATATATATGTATGTATATATATATGTATGTATGTATGTATGTATGTATGTGTATATATATATATATATATATATATACATACATACATACATACATACATACATAACTTCACGCCAGTTCCTTTGCGGGGTAGGCACGAACAACAGAGCGCCATTTAGGCTTATTCTTACACACCTCACTTGCTTCTTTGACATTCATAACTCTTGTCATGCACACTCGTCTGTTCTTAAGGCTCCTGACATCACCCTCCGCTAGTACACGATCAATTTGATCATGGAAGGTGTGTCGTGGCCTTCCACGACTTCTACATCCATCCACTTTTGCATTGTATATATGTTTAGTCATTCTTTTCCTTACCTTCACCCCGACACTTTCTTTCAGAAAGTATATATATATATGTATATATAACACCTAATTAGATTTTTATGTACGTAACATAGACCCACTACCCAGGGTATTTCACGCGGCGTAGCCGCGGGAAAAACTAGTGTGTTAAGATATTAAAATATATTTGTAATTTTTCTTCAACAATAAAGGCTTTTTTATTAAGTACGATATTGGAAGAACAGTTATCGTAATGGCATTGTCCTGGCCTTAAATCCCGGTTACGTTCGGAGCTTCGTTTCGAAGCCTGAGGTCACGTATGTCACCCCTCACGGAGAAAAGCCATCATTTCTTGGGCCTTAAGAGTAAGAAATAACAATGGGTTCATTATCGTGTGAAATACTCCCCACATTGTTACCTCAAGTATCAACAACAATAACAATACTCTTTATTGTACACCAACATAAGAAAAGTAATACACTGTATTGTTTTGACTATAAGGTAGTACAATGGGCATCTCTTACAGACAACGTTTGGATGGACAAGATCTTATTAAAAAATATTTGCTAACATGATAAAATGTACTATGCAATAATATACTGTTAAGTATTATTATAATAATGTATAGGTATAGCTATAAAAATATATATGTACATACACATGAATTATATACGTATACATAACAAATAATAAACACTTTATACATATGAATAATACTGAATACATGTAGAAATATCTTTCATCCGTGCAGGAACGCAGAAATAATACAATTTACTGCGGCCGGGCGGCCTGTCGTAAAAGACGATAAAACAACCCACAGCCAGGTGGTAGGGTATTTGCCCGACTGGATGGCTACCATCCCTGGTCTAGAGTATACCGCCATAACAACGTTGACTTGTGTTCCGGCATTAGTGGCCAGTTTCCAGTCCCATCTACGAGTTCGGCAGCACATTTGTAGCACTTTTGGTGTTGCAAACGTCCATAGGCGATGGTAACCGCTTTCCATCAAGTAGGCCAGACAGTCTGCGTGTCTGCTGAACTCATGCAATAAAAAAAATCTACAAGACAACATCACAACATACATACATAACTTCACGCCAGTTCCCTTGCGGGGTAGGCACGAACAACAGAGCGCCATTTAGGCTTATTCTTACACACCTCACTTGCCTCTTTGACATTCATAACTCTTGTCATGCAAGCTCGTCTGTTCTTAAGGCTCCTGACATCACCTTCTGCTAGTACACGATCAGTTTGATCATGGAAGGAATACTTCAGAATGTGTACTATAATTCAATCTTTTTCCACATTAAAGCAACCTCGCCTATATCGGGTCCACCTTCAGCTACTCCGTTGACGTCGACACCATTGACCAAGGACAGTTCTGATGAAAAAGAGAAATCTCTCTCGCCGACGAGTGATGTCGATTTAGCACCCAACAAAGGTAAGACACTATAATATTCCTTTCAGGGAATTTTATACATAACACGAGAGCTTTTCTCATGGGTTCGTTTGCATTAAGACTTTTTTTTTTTTACTAGAATTTACATAGTAATCACTGCCATCTATGTAAATTGTAGTCTAATAAATTCTTTATTGCCGTCTTTGATATCCTCTAAAACTTAAAACAAGTAAAACCATTGGAGTCACGAAGCTGCTGCCCAAATTAAGTTTTCATTTTATTTGTAGTAATGTTTGTTTTTAAAAAGCGACCATTATGGTGCCATTATGATGCTAGTGATTGTCTTTGGTACACTGTAAAACTTAAAACAAGCCAAATCATTCGGTAAAAGAGACTGGTGCTTGAATTAGGTTAATTTTTTTTTTAATTTTTTTTATTGCAGGAGTTCAGCAGACAGGCAGACGGTCCACTTGATGGAAAGCGGTTACCATCGCCTATGGGCATTTGCAACAGCAAAGGTGCTACAAATGCGCTGCTGCTCTCTTAAAGGAGACTGGAACCTGGTCACTAATGCCGGAACACAACACAAGGTTGTTATGGCGGCATACTCTAGACCAGGGGTGGTCGCCATCCAGTCGAGCAAATACCCTACCACCTGGCTGTGGGTTGTTTAGTCGCCTCTTACGACAGCCCGCCAGGTCGCAGGAAATTGTATTCTTTCTCCGTTCCTGCACGGATAAAAATAATAAATAAAAAATAATAATCCTACAGTGTAAGTCACTAGGATCTCATTTCATTGGCAATTAAGGGCGCTTTTCATTCAATAAGTAATTATTGTGGTGACATTATGACGATGGTGTTTGTCCATACTGACATTATTGTAATAAGAGACTTGGGACCTAGGTTGAAGCCGTTGTCGAAAACGTTTGACTGATTGAATGAGAAAAAGCTGATTTATAATTAATACATTCTTTACGCAACATTGTAATCAGTTATGTTTATATTAAATACTAGGATATGCCCGCGGCTTCGTCCACGCTTGACTTGAAATTCCCGTGGGATTCCCGGGACACAAAGTACCACAGCATTTGATTGTAAGCTATCGTTTTAGTGAAAACTGTGTCGGAATAAGCTAATTTTTGTGCCCCTGAACAACTACTAACCGCTCCCGGGAAAATTCTCGTGGCATTCTTGGGATAAAAAATATTACAAATTTATCTATTTTTATTACGTAAAATTTGGTATCGATTAATAAAAAAATCATTTTGGAATTAGATTTTTTTAATTTGGCCATTTAAATCATTCCCGCAGGATTCCCGGCATAAAACGTAGCGCAGATTTTAAGTCTAAGAATTTGCTGTCGATCAGTGAAAACCGCATCGAAATCGGCCCAGTAGTTTTTACGTAAATCACGAACAAACTGACAAGAAATAAAAAAAAAATGCATAGTGTTCTCCATCGTTTATATAGTCTATTCCAGTTGTTTTTTTTTTCATAGCTTCAATGTACAGACACGGCATGTTTAGAATTTTATAATATTATAGATTATGCTTCTAGTATACCATTGTCTATTATAGAAGAGTACATAAATGGCAAATCAGACACGAGTTTGGAAGAGGAAGTGAATTCATCCGATTCTGGGTACAGACCGAAGACGCCAAGCACCGCTGAGAGGAGGAAAATGTTCGAGACCACCGAGTAAGTTCATTCGAGTTAACCCTTAAGACAATCATTGATATACTTATCGATATACCAAAAAGCCGCAAGACTAACACTATCACTATCTCGTAATATACCAAGAAAATATACCCATTTCATACAAATCATAAAATTCACATATAAACAGAGTGAGACAACAACACAATTAACGATCACGTGCACAAACGCGATCTGCACTATCATCGCGGACACATATGTGCTAATAGTGAGCTAAAGGGTTAATAGTAATAAGCAATATAAGCGCTATTCATAGAGTAGGAAGTAGACTTTATTTTTGATTTATTTGTACGACATTCATAGCATAGGTAAACTTCTAGGCGCTAAGAACCTCAGCCAGAAGGCCCAGCTCGCCATACACAACGCGGTGCTGGTACCTACGCTCACGTATGGAAGCGGGAGTTGGGTATGGAAGAGAGAGCATGAAAGTAGAGTAAACGCGGTCGAGATGCGAGCACTGCGCACAATCTGCGGAGTGACGCTCGCGGACCGCGTTCGTAATACCGGAGTAAGAAAGAGAGTTGGTCTGAAAGAGAGTGTCGGAGTGAAGGTAAGGAAAGGAATGCTCCGGTGGTTCGGGCATGTGGAAAGAATGACTAAACAGATATACAATGCAAAAGTGGATGGATGCAGAAGTCGTGGAAGGCCACGACACCTTCCATGATCAAATTGATCGTGTACTAGCAGAAGGTGATGTCAGGAGCCTTAAGAACAGACGAGCGTTCATGACAAGAGTTATGAATGTCAAAGAAGCAAGTGAGGTGTGTAAGAATGGGCCTAAATGGCGCTCTGTTGTTCGTGCCTACCCCACAAGGGAACTGGCATGAAGTTATGTATGCATGTATGTATGTACATTCATAAAATGTTCTCCAGTAAAACTTGTTTCAATAAAAACTTGTATTTGTAACCTCACTGGTGTTATTAGCTGATTTATCAAGGAAGTAGCCAGGAGAATGTTGATATAATGAATTAAGCACAATTAATTATAGATTATGATTCTCTCACAATAATTATGCAACGTGTGCATCGGACTAAAGCCGGAGTGAGAATGATTCGTGGCACCGTCTGGACGCTTTTATACCGAGCGATGAGGAAACCACCCGAGTAATGGGACAATCGAAGCTATCCGCCTTATAATATTTAATCAGTAATATAACGCGTTGCAATAGTTTTTTTTATTGTTATTATATATATCTCTACGGACTCGAGTTCCGTACCCTTTTTTAATACTTAATTTCTATGAAAAATTTGAGACTCCATACTCGCTTATTGTTTATTTTTGTTAGTGTATGTGATATTATATGTAGTAATTTTTCTGTTTTGGTGTACCTTAAGAATAACTTATTATATTAATTTATTCTATTTTTAATACTAAACTTATACTAATGTAGAGTGTATCTGTTACATGCTGGTGTTGTGAGGAAGTGCATGTGCAGTGTTGGCCTTATATCTATACTTATATATAGTCCTATCTAGTGCCATGTGTGTTGTTTTTTTCTTTTCTGTGCCTGGGTTATTAATTTTTAGGCTCTTTGTATGTCTTGGTTTGTTTGCGGAGTGTGCGTGTAATGCAATGCGATGGTAGTGCGCGTCGGTTTAAGTATGTGTATAAGTTTTATTGTTAGTTATGTGTTTGTGACTTTGCGTTGCAATAGTATAATCTAACGCTGTCGCATTGTTGTTTTAGTGGTAATAACCAGAGTATAGCAGATCGTCGTCGCGCGTACGAAATGCGGTCAGTGAGTGTTGCTGTTGAGTCGGAGACTCCACCGTCGCCCGCGCCACTGAGGTAATCTTTTATTATCCATACTTGTACCGAAGTTTAGTGACTAAATATATTGAGTTCATTGAACTATATTTTGGTAATAGGCGACCTAGAGTTGTGTTCAGCAAGTTTTGATGTTCTTAAAATTAAAAAAGTCGTATAAGGTGTCTAGAATATATTGTGTACAGTGTGAATATTGTAATCTGTATATATATAAATTCCCAGTCACACTGTTTGACCGCGATGAACTCCGAAACTAGTCAACCGATTTTGATGTTTTTGCAAGCTTTTATTTAACTTCCAATGGATGTATGTATGTAAGTTCGGGTGGAATCTTGCATTTTGTTGTGTTGAGCTGAAATTTTGCACGCATATGTATATCGCGTTACAATGCAATAAAATGGTACGTCGAGTCGGAAGGTGGCCATAGGAACTCCTATACTAAGCAAGATAGACCCGTCGTGTTGGGCTTGTTTTACTTATCTTGGCTAGCATTCTGCTGCTACATGATATCCAGGATCTCAAAAGCTTGTATTTAAAAACCTTTAAAAAAAGCTTTTTTTTTCATGTTAGATTTGTTCCAACTTAGTACATAGGAAGGGTTTCATTTTAATTTATAATCATTTTTTTTACTGAGCCATTCACTTTATATAATTTGATACAGATAATCTTTAGTCTTGAGACGATTATTTCGACACCATCTATATAAATAAAAAGCGATTTACCATAATTACCCTAGATAGTACCAGATATTGCAGTTTTGTATGTAGTAAGTTGTATGGCTTAGATGTAGTGTAATCAGATGGCTTCAATTTCATACTCATTTTTCTGAAAAATGTAGAATTGCGGGCAAAGCTAGAAAACTGAATTAATTATTTCTGATAGACGCCGTGATTCCCTGAAATCGCGCAAGAGCCCGGAACGCGAGGAAAAGCGATCTTCAGTCCCCAATGTCACAACAAAACGAACATCGACGGTGTTTGGTAAGTTTTTTCTTATAAATGATTGGTTGTTTCTTTTATTCAAGTATATTCATCTATAGCAGTGTTTTCCAATCTGTGGGTCGCGACCCCTAGGGGGTTCGTAGAACCTTGCTCGGGGGGTCGCCGGAAAAAGGCAGACGGCAATTTAAATTTATACCTCGTACTTAGATACTTTCTAAGCTCAGCAGCTTTTTGCAGAGTATAAGGCCCTAATAATGAATATGGGTAACAAAATAGAGAAAAACATGAACGTAGTCTTATAAATTAGTAACTTTTTGTCTGTCTAGGCCCAAGGGGGTCGCCAAAAGTTTTCAACTCGTAAAGGGGTCGCGTATTAAAAAAGATTGAAAATCACTGATCAACAGAACTCGAATTGTGATATGCACCTTCAATGGTTTTTATTAAAGGTGTATATAGCAATTGAAAGATATTTTTTCTAGTATTTACTATCTATAATTATAGTCCGTTCTACCTTTTTCCAATAATGTAATTGAAATAATTTGATATTTTTAGGTAAAGTGTCAAAGTTTCGTCATTTGAAAGGAACGCCCGGGCACAAGTCGACGCACGTTGAAAACATCAAGAACATCAGTAGGCAAATATCAAACGAGTGCAACGGATTTTATGGTGAGATAATCTTCATTATAGTATTTTAGGCCCACATGGCCGATTGGGATGAAATCTGTTTTAGAGTGGAATCAGATATTACTGCTGGTATTTAGATAAATAAAAATCTACATATATAGATTTGTATTAGGTGGTAGGCGTGTGTAACTCTTTACTGAACCGACTCACTGATCCTAAACATTTAGGTGTTCCAAAAGATTGGAACATCAGTAATGTTCCAAATGCATCATTTGGATCTGGAACATCGCGATCTCTCTGACTCCCTGTTCAACGCGATCATGTCGCTTACATGTGCAAGAGACCGACCAGAGCATAATGAATCACAGAGCAACAAGCGTAGCGAGAGAGCAGGAAAACAATAAAATATAAGCAAATTATAATTTATTAATGATCTCACAATTTGTAATTTTTTCAAATATTAATATTCCTATTTTTTTTTTTTTTTTCATTGCAGGAGATCACCAGACAGGCAGACGGCCCACTTGATGGTAAGCGGTTACGATCGCCTATGGACATTTGCCACACCAAAGGTGCTACAAATGCGCTGTTGCTCTCTTAAGGGAGACTGGAACCTGGTTACTAATGCCGGAACACAACTCAAGGTTGTTATGGCGACATACTTTAGACCAGGGGTGGTAGCCATCCAGTCGGGCAAATGCCCTACCACCTGGCTATGGGTTGTTAAGTCGCCTCTTACGACAGGCCGCCCGGCCGCAGGAAATTGTATTCTTTCTCCGTTCCTGCACGGATAAAATCTTTGTTTCAACCCTAACGCCGTCTGCCTCAATATGCCTGCGACACGACATATATATATATATATATATATATATATATATATATATATTTTTCACTTTGACAAGTTTGACACGATGTATCAAATGACACCGCAGCCCGGTTCTCAGCCTCAGTCCGCAACGTTCCATAACAAGACAACCATGATTTTATATCTTTGACTCAATGTTCCAAATGAAACATATCAGTGATCCGGAACATTTTACTGTTCCAGATACAAATGTTCCAATCGCAAAAATGTGACATTTCGCACACGCCTATTAGGTGGTGTTAATGTCAATATTAAGTCTAATAAAATATCATCCCCATTGTAGTGTATGTATGGTAAATTGAAATATCTAACAAATTCAAAATCTCGAGCAGGTGATTATAAATTTAGCCTTTAAATAGTTGGTGATAAGTTTTGAACCGTACATAAATTTACTGTAGATCTTTTTATATATATTGTCAAATGAAAGCTATACAACGATTACATTATTGTTTAATAATTAATATACTGTTAGTGCGGCATATATACAACAAAATACGTAGAACTTGGGGAAGTGTTTTAATTGACTTCCAAACAAAGACTGTAGATATTAAGTACAAATAATTAAATGTTCTTATTCTCGCACAATAATTAGCTACCCCAGAACGCTACATGTGCATCCGACTAAAGCACCGACTTCAAGATGTTTTAGATAATATATATTAATAATAATAGCTTTAGAAATAAGTTATTTTATACTTTCTAGTTTTTTAGTTTTTGAAGTCGGTTTTTTTAAACGAAGTTTTTTTTATTTTATTTGTTACTTTTTAGTGTCTAGCTATGTATGGGTAGACCTACGAAAGTTGCCGCGCTCCTTTAAAAATATAGGTCCCAAGAAACGGGAACAAAAAAATGTTCGTAAAATGAAAACTACTGGGCCAAACTATCTTAAATTTTTAGGGGACCAAATGGCAACTATTCCGTATGAAACTAAATAAGAATCACGTAAATCGGATCATAAATCTCAGCGTAATCGGTGTACATATGGAACGGAATGGAAATTTTTCATAAAAAATGTTCGTAAAATGAAAACTACTGGGCCAAACTATGTTAATTTTTTAGCGGATCAAATGGCAACTATTCCGCATCAAACTAAATAAGAATCACGTAAATCGGATCATAAATCTCAGCGTAATCCGTGTACATATGGAAAGGAATAAAAAAAAATTCATAAAAAATGTTCATAAAATGAAAAGTACTGTGCCAAACTATGTCAAATTTTTAGGGGACCAAATGGCAGCTATTCCGCGTCGAACAAAAAAAGAATCACGTAAATCGGATCATAAATATCGGAGTAATCGGTGAACATACATAAAAAAAAGATCCCGACGAATTGAGAACCTCCTCCTTTTTTTGAAGTCGGTTAAAAATGAGTGGTTCTTTGCATTACTCATGTGGTGTAGCCATGCTGTAACCATTACCTTGATTATAGTAAAGGATGGGGATTGGTGTGATACCACGCTTTTACAGAATATTCGAATTGCGTTTATAAATTTAGAATTGTTATGATTTTTTAGACTGACGTGTACCCAAACATTTGTATGACCACGTGTAAGGTCAAATACAGTGAGACCAATAATTGACTTTGTTGCCATCTTACGTACATCTATTACATGATATTTCTATAAATAAAGATTCACCCCTGTCTCCCCAGTGTGACAACACGTTGTGCAATTTTACATCAAGAAATTGTGACATTTCCATTTATAATATTTTAAATAATTTAAGCACTGCTCGTGCAGATAGAGTTGGAAATACTTTGAAGTTTGTCGTTACTAGTTCAAATTTCGTGTTTAAAGCTTATATATTTTATAGATTTTGAAATGTGACGTCACGAAATTTAAAACCCCTCCCACCCCTTGATTGCACATTGGCCGGGCCGTCTGCTTGTTTGCTAGCTTCTCTAGGGGGGGTGGGGGCGGCATGTGCCCCTCACTGCTCCCCTTCCTGACTTCCTCGACTCTAGACCTATATTAACTTACCAAACCTTATACCTCTCTCGTAGGCAACGGAATACGTTGCGCAGTTCCGCTGTCAGGCGGTGGGGGTCGTGTCGGCATAGTGGAGCTGCCCATCGGGGCTGCGCCACATTCGAAGGCCCTGCCCACCCATCCGGCCGGTACGCACCCGCCGGCGTTGCTTCACCCAGCCACGCTCCAGGACTGGGTGTTCGATCCATTCAGGGACGAGAGGCTGATGGTGGCCTGCGACGATGGCCAGGTCAGGGAGTGGATCATACCGGAAAATGGTAAGTGTTCGTGTAGTATTTTGCAATTTCAAGTAATTCGAATGACTGTATTTGTCACCATATAATTGAAGACATGAGTAGATGAAGGAGATTTGTGACTTTAAAAAAAATACGTTAAAGGAAAATGTAATGTATAAAATATGTAATGTAAACAGGCAAGGAAATCATATTAGAACTTAAAACAACGCTTTTTGAATTTGATTTCGAAAATAGTAAGCAATGAAGGAGTTATATGTGTAACAAAGTGATAGTAAAAGAGCTTTGTAGGCCAATTTATCAATATTTACCTATTGTAACATATCCCTTTCATTCACTCATGTCTTTAATTGTAAAAACCGTAATAATATTTTCTTAAGTTTTCGCGACTTGTATACATAATAAAACTACGTTTTAACGGTTTTAAGCGCGGTAATTTTAATTGATTTTGGTTTTTCCGACGTTTCGGCCACTTTTCAGTGGCCGTGATCACGGAAGACAAAGATGTCAAGTGTCAACGAGTATTGTTAAAGTTTTATTTAGCCTACCGCCAACTTATTAATTTTAATTATTTAATTTTTAATTTTGTGTATGGTTATTATTTAATCTATGGGACCCTAATCTAATTTACTACCGCTTCGCAACATGTTATGGCTTGAAGAGAAGAAGCGGCGCAAAAACTCTTCAGCAAACATGCCTAGCTCTAATAATTTTATATAATATTAAAATGGGTGGAAGGAAAAATAAAAGTAATTATCAGTCAAGTTGGTTTGTGTTCCGTTGTACGCAGAAAGAGCTCACAGTGTCTTGAGGTCTGGCAGCTGGTTTTTGCTGGGTTTGGGTCTTAATAGTTTTGATAATTGGATCCCAAACAGGTGGTACTTGCCAACCATCTTCTCTATTGAAATTTGGGTGTTTTTTGATTTCAATAGCCTCACGCATCATTCTAGGTATGAAACGATTCTCTTTCGCGAGGATTTGTGGGTTATCGAATCTGATGTAGTGGTTGGGTTTATCCAGCGTGTGTTCACTGATCGCAGACTTCGTAGACCTTGTGTGTTTCATGTCAGCAATGTGTTCTTTTACTCGTGTTTTTATGCTCCTCTTTGTTTGCCGAAACGTCGGAAAAACCAAAATCAATTAAAATTACCGCGCTTAAAACCGTTAAAACGTAGTTTTATTAAAACCGTAATGTCGATTTACAATAAAATACGACATGATACACATTAAAGACGTTATAGTATATAATGCCTATTAAGTGTATAAATTTAATCAAAACATGAACATAGTTAAATACAACTATTATAGTTTCTGTTTCATAGTTACAGTTCATTATTCATATGAAATTATTAACCCTTAATAGGGGCCAAATTTAATACTATTTTTGACCATAATCTGCCAGCTGCCATGAAAATTGCCGCGCCAAAACCAAGAGAATTATATCGTCTCTTTTACTCTAATACAAATTCTATGTAGTTAGAGGAAGAAAGCATCAGTTCAAGGTTCGTTTCAAGTATCTGTATTTGACAACAAATTTGTGGTGCTTCCCAATTAGCCGTGTGTGACAGTTCGACAACAAATTGGTAGTGTTTCCGTCTTAAAAGGTTAATTTAATTAAATTGCAAATTAAATATAGTGTAAACGCACTTAAAAAAAGACTTACAGTCAGTAAATAGATGTTTCTGGCAGTCGCCGGTCGTTGCCACGGCGCATCTCTTAAGCTTTGGTCTACCTCAGCCATAATAAACCTTTTTTATAGGGGCCACATAGACATTTTAGATGAGGGATCGCGGGTCCCAGCGTTTCTATTATGCTGATAAATATATATTAAAATATTTTTTATTTTCTTTATTTTTAGAAAGAAAGATTTTGATTGATTTGATTTTTGAAGAAATAGCGACGTAATTACATGCCTTATACATGATTATACACAGAGCATATTTTGAGAATTTATACGCGCATTTTCAGCAAACAAGGTATGCACTCAGCATATTGTTGTGCCGGAATTATATCTGACACAACACTGACTTTCAGTGCAAACCTTCCTTTTGGCGTAATACTAAAACGACCCAATTTTGTTGAATAATAAATCCCTATTAATATTATAAATGCGAAAGTAACTCTGTCTGTCTGTCTGTCTGTCTGTCTGTCTGTCTGTCTGTCTGTTCCGTTTTCACGTAAAAACTACTGGACCGATTTGGCTGAAACTCAGTATATATATATTTTCGATGCCGAGAATGAACATAGGATACTTTTTATCCCGGAAAATGGGATAGTTTCCGGGATAAAAATATATTTGTCTATTTGTTTGTTATGCTTTTACGGAAAAACTAATGGGCCGATTTGGCTGAAATTCGGTACGTATGTGAATTAAATACCGAGGGTGGACATGGGATACTTTTCATTTTGGCCTTTTCGGTCATTTTGGCCATTTAGGCCATTTTATTTATTTTGGTTAATTTGGAAATTTTGGTCATTTTGGCCATTTTAGTCATTTTGGTCATTTTAGCCATTTCGGTTATTTTGGTCATTTTGGCCATTTCGGTCATTTGGCCTTTTTGGTCATTTCAGTCATTTTGGCCTTTTTGTTCATTTTGGCCTTTTTGGTCATTTTGGTGATTTTATTCATTTTAGCCATTTCGGTTATTTTGGCCATTTTGGTCATTTTGGCCATTTCGGTCATTTGGCCTTTTTGGTCATTTCAGTAATTTTGGCCTTTTTGGTGATTTTCGCCATGTTGGTCATTTTGGCCTTTTTGGTCATTTTGGTAATTTTAGTCATTTTGGCCATTTTGGTCATTTTGGCTATTTCGGTCAATTAGCCTTTTTGGTCATTTCAGTCATTTTGATCATGTCGGTCATTTTAGCCTTTTTGGTCATTTTGGCCATTTTAGTAATTTTGGCCTTTTTGGCCATTTCGGTCATTTTGGCCATTTCGGTCATTTTGGCCTTTTTGGCCATTTCGGTCATTTTGGCCTTTTTGGTCATTTTAGCCATTTTGGCCATTTTGGCCTTTTTGGTCATTTTAGCCATTTTGGCCATTTTGGCCATTTTAGTATTTTGGCCTTTTTGGCCATTTCGGTCATTTTGGCCTTTTTGGTCATTTTGGCCATTTCGCTCATTTTGGCCTTTTTGGTCATTTTAGCCATTTTGGCCATTTCGGCCATTTTGGCCTTTTTGGTCATTTTAGCCATTTTGGCCATGTCGGTCATTTTGGCCTTTTTGATCATTTTGGCCATATCGGTCATTTTAGCCTTTTTGATCATTTTGGCCTTTTTGGTCATTTTGGCCATTTCAGTCAATTCGGTAATTTTGGGCCATTTAGGCCATTTTGATCACTGGCCATACTTTTTATCGTAAAAATAAAACTAAAATGAAAGTGTTAGTGAGAAACTAATCATTTCTCAAGTTTATAGGTATAATAAAAATTAACCCCTATCCCTATTAATATTTAATGTCCCTATTAATCCCTATTAATGTTATAAATGCGAAAGTAACTCTGTCTGTCTGTCTGTTCCGTTTTTTAAGTGAATCTTTCGGGGGCAAATACATAAAAAAATAATACAATAAACAAGAGACACGCACTAGAGGTTGACCCGCGGCGCAGCCGCGGGGTAAA
Organism: Dendrolimus kikuchii; assembly: GCA_019925095.2. NCBI lineage: Eukaryota > Metazoa > Arthropoda > Insecta > Lepidoptera > Lasiocampidae > Dendrolimus > Dendrolimus kikuchii. The sequence goes on from CM034407.1 coordinate 16,302,856, forward strand.
CTCTAGTAATTAATAAAGGTAAAACTAATTGATAAATTTGAATAAAACCAACATTAAAATACTTTGTTATGGAGCTGATCTGATGATGGAGTCTGAAGGCGGCCATAGGAACTCCTGTACTAAACAAGATAGACCCGTCGTGTTTGGGCTCGTTTTACTTGTCTTGGCTAGCACTCTGCTGCCACACGATATCCAGGATCTCAAAAGCTTATATTTAAAAACCTTTTTAAAAGCTTATTTTAGTGTAAAGATAAGAAGTGTTCAATTTTATGTCCATTTCCAGGCTTGACAGAATCGACGAACGAACCAGCGCGTACCTTCTCAGCGCACCCTGATAAGATTTACATCATAAGATTCCACCCGACCGCATCCGATCTCCTGACGACCGCAGCGCACGACCACACTATCAAGATCTGGGATCTGAGCGTGGAGACACCGCGGGCGGAGGTATTGTATTATTTTTTTATGTATTTGCCCCCGAAAGATTCACTTAAAAAACGGAACAGACAGACAGACAGAGTTACTTTCGCATTTATAATATTAATAGGGATTAATAGGGACATTAAATATTAATAGGGATAGGGGTTAATTTTTATTATACCTATAAACTTGAGAAATGATTAGTTTCTCACTAACACTTTCATTTTAGTTTTATTTTTACGATAAAAAGTATGGCCAAAGTGACCAAAATGGCCTAAATGGCCCAAAATTACCGAATTGACTGAAATGGCCAAAATGACCAAAAAGATCAAAAAGACCAAAATGACCGAAATGGCCAAAATGATCAAAAAGGCCAAAATGGCTAAAATGACCAAAAAGGCCAAAATGGCCGAAATGGCCAAAATGGCTAAAATGACCAAAAAGGCCAAAATGAGCGAAATGGCCAAAATGATGAAATGACCAAAAAGGCCAAAATGACCGAAATGGCCAAAAAGGCCAAAATGGCCAAAATGGCCAAAATGGCTAAAATGGCCAAAATACTAAAATGGCCAAAATGACCAAAAAGGCCAAAATGACCGAAATTGCCAAAATGGCCGAAATGACCAAAAAGGCCAAAATGACCAAAATGGCCAAAAACCGAAAAGCCAAAATGACCGAAATGGCCAAAAAGGCCAAAATTACTAAAATGGCCAAAATGACCAAAAAGGCTAAAATGACCGACATGATCAAAATGACTGAAATGACCAAAAAGGCTAATTGACCGAAATAGCCAAAATGACCAAAATGGCCAAAATGACTAAAATTACCAAAATGACCAAAAAGGCCAAAATGACCAACATGGCGAAAATCACCAAAAAGGCCAAAATTACTGAAATGACCAAAAAGGCCAAATGACCGAAATGGCCAAAATGACCAAAATGGCCAAAATAACCGAAATGGCTAAAATGACCAAAATCACCAAAATGACCAAAAAGGCCAAAATGAACAAAAAGGCCAAAATGACTGAAATTACCAAAAAGGCCAAATGACCGAAATGGCCAAAATGACCAAAATAACCGAAATGGCTAAAATGACCAAAATGACTAAAATGGCCAAAATGACCAAAACTTCCAAATTAACCAAAATAAATAAAATGGCCTAAATGGCCAAAATGACCGAAAAGGCCAAAATAAAAAGTATCCCATGTCCACCCTCGGTATTTAATTCACATACGTACCGAATTTCAGCCAAATCGGCCCATTAGTTTTTCCGTAAAAGCATAACAAACAAATAGACAAATATATTTTTATCCCGGTGGGCCGATTTCGATACGGTTTTCGCAGATCGACAGCAAATTTTTAGACTTAAAATCTGCGCTCGACTGTGTACTTTTTATCCTGGGAAACCCGCGGGAATTTTTCTGGGAATTATTTAAAATTGCCAGATTTAAGCAAAAAATCTTATTCCAATGTCATTTTTTCATTAATCAATAGCGCATTTGTGATATTTTTTATCCCGACAATTTTCCCGGAAGTGGTTGTAGTTGTACAAACTCTACAGCATTGTATTATTACTCGTCAAGTTTTTATTCGAGACGTCGGTTTCTTTGCATAGGTGTATAAGCCGAGATCTTCGGCGGATCCGATCCGCACCGGACCTGGTCCGGCTGGGAGCCGCGGTGCGCGCATAGTGTGGGCCCTCAACGGCACGCACCTCGTCGTCACCGGCTTTGATAAGTATGTTTCGAATAAATAACTGTTTACTGTACACCAATACAAAAATAAACTTAGACTATAAAAAAAAAACACGTGAGGTGCCTTTTAGGACACGTGGTTGGAACGAAGTTCTTTCACTATATATATAAACTTGGAATTTTTCATTTGGGCCTTCAGAGCCCAATCCTAAACTATACTAAATAACGAGAAACACTCTAAACTCAAAGAAGTCTCGAGGCCGATTTTGACGAAAACTAAAGTGGTATCATTAGATTTTTGAAAAATCAATTACCCTTGTCGGGAATCGAATCGACTGATTTTGAAAAAATAAACACATCTGTATTATTATACCACAGCGTACTGTAGCCTGTAAGGATCAATTTTTGTAAAGGAATGTCAAACAGAAGAATAAGGGAAAGGGTTGTTTTTGTACAAATTGGACCCTGATGCCTACATGAAAAATTCACCTGTTTATTAAAATGTAGCACAAAATGTCGTTCTACATAAAGAAGAAGTTCTATCAAAATCTTATCAAAGTATAGTAAATATTGGAAAATTTCGAAATTAAAATTGCGCCATCCGTGAAAGTTGTCTGAACTAATAAATAATAGTAATAATAATAATTAGTATACAGCCAACATCAAAATACAGTAGTATCGAGCGGGATCCACAAATGGCGTGACACTACAAACCGGTCAGCATTTTTCATTGCGGTTACACTTTTTTCCGTTTAGCTCCCATCCGCCGAGCGTCTGAGTAACGTGCGATAAAGAGCTTCGTTCCAAAAATTTTTTAGCAAAAAGCAAATCGAATTCAAGAGTAACTAAAGGGCAAAAAAAAATTTTTTTTCTACAACACCATTTAGCCAATACTATATTTTGCAAATTTGTTGTTGTTTTATTATGTCTAACTTCAATACCAATATATTGTAGAAAATATGCTTGTTTTATTGAAAATCTGGCAAACAGGAACTCTTTTCCGTGCAGGAACGAAGAAAGAACACAATTTTCTGCATTGGGTGGCCTGTCTTAAGAGGCGGCAAAACAACCCACAGCTCAGTGGCAGGGCATTTGCCTGATCTAGACTATGCCGCCATAACAAGCTAGAGTCGCGTTTCGGCATTAGTGGCCAGGTGCCAGTCTCCCTTTTGGTGTTACAAATACCTATAGGCGATGTTAACCACTTTCCATCCGGTGGACCGTCTCACTGTCTACTGAAGACAAGCTATAAAAAAATAAGAAAACGTAGACGGCGCCTATCTAATAGTAAGTGGTTACCATCGCGTATGATGTCTGCAACACAAGGAGCGAATAAGAAGGACGGAATAAGAGTGATATAAATCAGTTGTAATTTTCATCACAAATCAGTGTCCAGGGTCCAGTCCCCCCCTTCGAGGTTGGCAGCACTTTAATAGAACCTTTGGTGTTGCAGATATCCATAGTATACAATAATATCCTACAACCTGGATGTCTTCATGTCTGCTGTGAATAGGTTCCATCAAGGAAAACGTTCTCCATCTTAGACCATATTTCCGCTAGAAATATGTCTTCATGTCCGCTATAAATAGGTTCCATCAAGGAAAACGTTCTCCATCTTAGAACATATTTCCGCTAGAAATAGCACGATATAATGATCAAACGCGAACCTATACAGTAATCTATATATATAAAAATCAATTGCTGTTCGTTTGTCACGCTAAAACTCGAGAACGGCTGAACTGATTTGGCTAATTTTGGTTTTGAATTATTTGTTGGAAGTCCAGGGAAGGTTTAAAAGGTGAATAAATATGAAAAATATGCTTGGAATATAGTAAAAACAACAATTTCGCTTTCCCTTAGAAACTACGAGTATTCCTACCTGTCAAACATTTGATGTTCGTCCCGTCGTTTAGAAATCAATTAAATTTAAAAATCGTTCAGAAATCAAATTAAATTTAAAAGTGAAGTTTTTTTTCATTTTTTTTTGCTTTTGAATGTCAAACGTTTGATGTCCGTCCCGTCGTTCAGAAATCAACGTCTTTTATTTATTGATTCTGAGGCGGTAGGATGTTTGCCGGGTCAGTAAAATGAAAACTAATAACGGAACTGTTGTTTTAATATAATAATTTCTTGATGTAAAATTGCAAAATTTGTGATATCACAATAGGGAGGAGTCTCACGAATGTGAGCAACTGTGACAAGGACGGAGGATAAAAATCATGAAATTCGTGTGACGTGTTTGTGAATGGCCCCTTAGTGTCGATGGTACAATTCAGTATATTTTTTAAATTTATTTGACAGAGTGTCAGAACGTCAGATCCTGTTGTACAAGGCGACGGATCTATCATCACCGCTGTGCACAGTCGGCTTGGACGTCTCTCCGGCGATACTCCAGACGTATTTGGACCACGACAGCGGTACCATATTCTTGACTGGACGGGTGAGAGTAAATTACAATACGATCACAATTGACAGCCTCTGTGGCTGAGTGGGCTGAACTTTGCCAGCCTGAATTACTGGAAAGCGGAGGCTCCGGGTTCGATTCCTGCCATTGAATAGAATAGAAATGTAGCAACTAGAGGTAGAGGTTAAATGATACTTCAGATTGCAGATGAGTAGTATTCACTGTCGAGTGCTGATGTGAATTGTGTGTTGTGTGAATTTATTTTGGAAACGGTAACCTTAAGTACAAATATTAACAAGTCGTACAGCTAGTACAATGTGTGAGCGGGATGGATGATGTGCGAGCGAGATAGAGCAACTATTAATATGTGCGCTCCCGCGTTGCGCTAGTCAGTAGTTCGTTGTCTGCTGCGATGACTAGACTTACAGCTCTCATAGAATAATTTATTGCCAAAAATGTATGTACAGTATAAGGTCTTAGGTTATAGTCTCAATACATTTTGCCTTATTAGGCGTGCAATATTAAAATTTTACAAATATCAATTAAAAAATAAATTACAATAATAATTATCAATAGCAAGTAACGATAGGAATGACAATCGTATTATATGTCCTGTATATTTCTTAAACGAACTTTCCGCTGTTTACTATGGTCTGGGTGTTTGGGATCGACCCTACAGCGGTCTGTCGTATATGGTACACAAGCGTAACCTACTTAACTTGGAGATATACAACGTGTGTTTGTCTGTCGATTATTATATTTATTCGGCTTACCTAAACTTAAGTAAAGTATAACTTACCTTAGAATAAACTTATAACAATAATTATTATTTCAAATTCGAATTTTTATATTCAAACCAGTTACACTGGACTTCTTGAAGACAGAACATATTTTAAGGTCATACATATAAGTTAAAATTTAAATCTACTTCCTATTCTATGTACACCACTTCACAACGTGTTATCGCTTCTTAAAGAGAAGAAGCGGTAAGAAACTCCCCAGCAATACGTCTAGTCAAAAACCAAAAACGTGTGTGCAGTTCACATGTAGTGAAGAAGTGAAATTTCAGAGAACAAGAATATACTTACAGATAATTCTTCTCTAACTTTTATTAATATAAATATTCCTTTAGCCTACATCCGTCAAGATATTATCATTAAAAATGAACTTCTTAAGTATCGCTTTAAATTTTTCACTGTTTTAGTCTAATAAATATTATTTCGGTCCAAATTGGACCTATGTTTAATCATCGGTCTTATTGACTCTAATCTGTGCTGCACAATGTGAAACTTGATCTCATTTTCTCGCAGGCTTAGTCCTATAGATTTATCTCTTTTTAGTGTCGTTTTTTAGTTTCATCGAGTTTCAAATCACAGCGATTCTAAAGTTTCACTTGAAATTTTTTTTCTTCGTATTTATCTACCTTAACCCTTAACACTATTATCGATATACCAAAAAGCCGCAAGACTAACACTATCACTATCTCATAATATACCAAGAAAATATACCCATTTCATACAAATCATACAACTCCTATATAAACAGAGTGAGACAACAACACAATTAACGATCACGTGCACAAACGCGATCTGCACTCTCATCGCGGACACATATGTGCTAATAGTGAGCTAAAGGGTTAGCTCTTTTTTCTAAATAGATACAGAAGTATGTTAGACAATTCTTTTATGTGAGTGATAAAAATATTTGATTTGTATGTATTTAGGGCGATTCAACGATATATTGCTACGAGGTGACGTGTGAGCCGCCATACCTCTGCGCGCTCTCCCACCACCGGTCGGCAACTTTGCATCAAGGCATCTGCTTCTTGCAGAAGAATCTAGTCGCAGTCGAAAAGGTTTGCTTCACCCTTCTGTTGTTCTTTATTCTTTATTGTACACAAAGTAGTTACAAATACAACTGCAATATAGTGGTGATGTACAAAGGCGAGCTTAACCCTAAGAAGAGTTTCCTTCCGCAAACCTATGGGTCTAGCGAGAGTGGGAAGACAAGAGGCAGGGTTGTGTATATGAACGTTGTTTCATAAAAGTACTAATTGAAAATAAATATTACATTATAAACTATGTACAGATATACTTAAATACACATATATCTATACATACCTAGTATATATAAATACTAGCTGTGCCCGCGACGTCGTCCGCGTGGAATATGTTTACAAAACCCCCGATTTTGAAATGTTCTTCATTGGTGCTTCGCTCCTATTGATCTTAGCGTGATATATATAGCCTATAGCCTTCCATTGAAAAAAAAATAAAAATCGGACTAGTATTTCCTGAGATTAGCGCGTTCAATCAAACAAACAAACTCTTCAGCTTTATATATTAGTCTTTATAAATATTATAAACCCGAAAGTTTGTAAGAATGGATGCATAGATGAATAGATGTATGTTTGTTACTGTTTCACGCAAAAACTACTGAATGGAATTTGGTGAAACTTTCCAATAATATAGGTTACACATCAGAATAACACAGGTTATAATTTATAAAGATATAGTGTGAATTATCCAAAATATAACGATTTTCCATCACCACGCGGGTGAAACCGCGGGCACAGCAAGTATAAGATAAAGTACATATAACAAAATACATATACATATGTATCAGTTAATTAGGATAGGTAGTTGTTCTTTAACTCCTCTTTTAAAAATGGTTTCGGACGGACTATCTCGGATCACACGAGGGAGGGCGTGCCATAGTTGGACTGCATGAACGGAAAACGAACCGTTACAACATGCCGATGAATGTATGGGGGCTGGATACATGCCGATGAATGTATGGGGGCTGTATACATGCCGATGAATGTATGGGGGCTGGATACATGCCGATGAATGTATGGAGGCTGGATACATGCCGATGAATGTATGGGGGCTGGATACATGCCGATGAATGTATGGGGGCTGGATACATGCCGATGAATGTATGGAGGCTGGATACATGCCGATGAATGTATGGGGGCTGTATACATGCCGATGAATGTATGGGGGCTGTATACATGCCGATGAATGTATGGGGGCTGTATACATGCCGATGAATGTATGGGGGCTGTATACATGCCAATGAATGTATGGGGGCTGTATACATGCCGATGAATGTATGGGGGCTGGATACATGCCGATGAATGTATGGGGGCTGGATACATGCCGATGAATGTATGGGGGCTGGATACATGCCGATGAATGTATGGGGGCTGGATACATGCCGATGAATGTATGGGGGCTGGATACATGCCGATGAATGTATGGGGGCTGGATACATGCCGATGAATGTATGGGGGCTGGATACATGCCGATGAATGTATGGAGGCTGGATACATGCCGATGAATGTATGGGGGCTGGATACATGCCGATGAATGTATGGGGGCTGGATACATGCCGATGAATGTATGGGGGCTGGATACATGCCGATGAATGTATGGAGGCTGGATACATGCCGATGAATGTATGGGGGCTGTATACATGCCGATGAATGTATGGGGGCTGTATACATGCCGATGAATGTATGGGGGCTGTATACATGCCAATGAATGTATGGGGGCTGGATACATGCCGATGAATATATAGGGGCTGTATACATGCCGATGAATGTATGGGGGCTGGATACTTGCCGATGAATGTATGGGGGCTGTATACATGCCAATGAATGTATGGGGGCTGGATACATGCCGATGAATATATAGGGGCTGTATATATGCCGATGAATGTATGGGGGCTGGATACATGCCGATGAATGTAGGGGGGCTGGCTACATGCCGATGAATGTATGGGGGCTGTTATATCCATATAGATGTAGTAGTTTCTGAGGAGAATGACTGTGACATACAAAGACGAATGGATAGACATACAAAATGAAAAATCTCGCAAATTTTTATAATTGCAGGTAGAGTTTGCTCGAGCTTTACGGCTGACCAATGGGAATATTGAGCCATTGTCATTCACCGTGCCTAGGATAAAGGTAATTTTTCTTAATATCTATTATTATAGATACTATGTTTTCTTTATACGTATGTTACGCGATTTCTCCGTCAATTGTGGACCGATTTTCACAAAATAAAAAAATTGGATAGTCTACTTTTGAGATGGTTTCATTGTCACCTAGTCAATATTCATGCATTTGCGGAATTAAAAAGTGGAAATTATTTTCTTCTTGAACGAAACAAAACCGACTTCAAACTAAAAGCAGTAATTAGTTTTTTTCTACAACAAGAAGTCGGTGTCAAGTAAAATATTAAAAACAACGACAAAATTACAAATTGCATCGACTTCAAGATGTTGTAGAAAATATTTATTTTTTGCTTTTTAGTAACAAAATCTTTTTTAGATAACATAGGGCGAGTTCCACTTGTAGTTCATAACGTCCAAAATGCTCCTTCAGTCGTTCCACATAGCGACTACGGTCGTTATGGTCGCCGCGAAAACGTCACTAATTACGTCATGATTTTCGCACGCGCAACTCTCGCAACAATCCATGTCAAGAGGTGGGTCGAATAATCCGTTCCACTTGAGTTTACGATTGTAAGGCCCGCAAGCAAGTGGAACGGGAAAAATCGCGGCCGTGAGCGTGGTCGTTGTGAGTCTCACGTGGAACGTAGCCATAGTATTACCTTATGATTTGTCTTTTCTAGAGTGAATTGTTCCAAGACGACCTGTTCCCGCCAACGCTGGTGACGTGGGAGGCGTGGTTGTCGGGCGCGGAGTGGCTGGCGGGCAAAGTGGTGGCGCCCAGGACTGTCAGCATGCAGCCCCCTGGCATGGACTCGTGTCAGTGTTCAACTATATTCTGATTTTTAATTACCTGCTTTAAAATTACAGCTCTGCCCTACTAATTGCACTTTAATCGAAATCTTTGGTGTAGCCGGTTCGTGCTTTTGGGTCAATTTTGGGCTCAATACATGTCGAAATGGCGATTTTGTTGAAAAAATTAAACGACGCCATTAAATGTAAAACAGAAGAGGAAGTTTTTATTTTCTTTAAAATAAAGTTATATATAACACTTTGACATTGACAAACAATAAGGAACACATAGACTCTCGGGTAATGGCGGCGCCTGATATTCGCGTCGGTAACATTTGAGTTTTTCCATTTTTTGTAGAAATATGGAATCCCAAGCCGCTAATCTATACATGAAGCTTTATTTTTAAATTGTTTTTTAACGTTAGAGTATGCTACCTACATATACGAACTTTTTGATAACCAGCAGTTTTTTAATTTTTTTTATTCTTTATTTACTATACTGACATGTTCCATTTTTATATATAATTGCTTCTGTCATATTTTTTCCTTTACTGTTTCAATATCATTTTTATTACAAAATTATATTTTATTTTCTTGTATGGTTACAATCTATGATTAGTAGGTGTATTCAGCACCTACATTTAAGATACACTAAACAGTTACATAGGGAGGGGGGGGGGGGGGGGGGTCTTCGAAAATTTCACCCGTGATTGAAAAATTGAGAGGAAGAAGATTAAGGTGGTATGGGCATATAATGAGGAGGGATGAAAGTCACGTGACGAAAAGAATGTTAAACTGCAAGATTGATGGATGGATGACATGACGATTGTGGTGTGAGAGAAGACGTATGTCAGAATAAGACATATTTTGCCGCGCCCAAATAATTGGGATAAGGTGAAAGAAAAGAGAGTTCAATCAAATGCTGATTGAAAAATCATTTACGTTATTCGCAGTACTTACTGTCTGAGATACAACAATTGGCTTCTTAAATCAATTTTCATTGTCATAAATGGAAAGATATAAGTTTTATAACAGACTATTTTTATTTTATAGAAGAGTGAATTTGGGGAATAGTTTGAATGGAGCGTTAGGTAAACTTCTAGGCGCTAAGAACCTCAGCCAGAAGGCCCAGCTCGCCATACACAACGCGGTGCTGGTACCTACGCTCACGTATGGATGCGAGAGTTGGGTATGGAAGAGAGAGCATGAAAGTAGAGTAAACGCGGTCGAGATGCGAGCACTGCGCAAAATCTGCGGAGTGACGCTCGCGGACCGCGTACGTAATACCGAAGTAAGAAAGAGAGTTGGTCTGAAAGAAAGTGTCGGGGTGAAGGTAAGGAAAGGAATGCTCCGGTGGTTCGGGCATGATGAAAGAATGACTAAACAGATATACAATGCAAAAGTGGATGGATGCAGAAGTCGTGGAAGGCCACGACACACCTTCCATGATCAAATTGATCGTGTACTAGCAGAAGGTGATGTCAGAAGCCTTAAGAACAAACGAGCGTGCATGACAAGAGTTATGAATGTTAAAGAAGCAAGTGAGGTGTGTAAGAATGGGCCTAAATGGCGCTCTGTTGTTCGTGCCTATCCCGCAAGGGAACTGGCGTGAAGTTATGTATGTATGTATGTACTATTTTTATTTTATTTTTCCTCGCTATAATTAAAATGTTAGAGCAAGATAAAGTTTTGAACCCAAAATACTCGAGTACCGAAGACTCACCGACAATTCCCGAACAAACCCGAGCACGCGTATGTCGTCACAATGGTAATGTCTCATAATAACTCAGCTTCGTAGCACACAGCTGATGAATTGCCATTTTTTTTTACTTTTCGAATTATTGATTTTTTGTGATTTTCTATGTTTTTTACTTTTCGAATTATTGATTTTTTTTGTGAGTTTCTATGTCACTATCCAATGGTTGGGTTTTATTTTCAGTATCGTCTCAAAACGCGGCTTCTCCTGTAAGTCGGGAGCCCGTTCCCACGAAGCCTCAGCCCCAGAAGCAGAAGCCGGACCTCATTAAGTCCCACATACCACCAATGGATGCCAAAGAGAAGCAGGACAGTGTGAGTACTATAATAATAAATAATATTATCCGTGTAGGAACGGAGAAAGAATAAACAATTTCCTGCGTTGGGGCAGCCTGTCGTTAGAGGCGACAAAACAACCCACAGCCAGGTGGTAGGGGCATTGCCCAACTGGATGGCTACCACCCCTGGTCTAAGGTATGTCGCCATAACAACCTTGAGTTGTGTTCCAGCATTAATGACCAGGTTCCAGACTCACTTAAGAGAGCAGCAGCGCATTTGTAGCAAGCACCTTTGGTGTTGCAAATGTCCATAGGCGATGGTAACCGCTTTCCATCAAGTGGGCCTTCTGCCTGTCTGCTGAACTCCTGCAATAATAAAATAATAATAAAAATAATGTAATCTATACAGATAAATAAAATGGAAGTGTCTGTTTGTAACGTCAAAATAATAGCCTTTTATTAAATGCATATGAAAGTATATACGTAACTTATACCGAAATACGATTTTTTTTAATTTTTTGTGTGTCTGTCTAGATGTTCCGGTTAATCTCTGAAACTGCTGAACCGATTTAACGGGACTTTCCCTGGCAGATAGCTATATTATAACGAGTAACTTTTTTTGTTTTTTTAAGGTTCCGCGAAAAAAGTTCCATGTGGATGAAGTCGCGGGCACAGCTAGTAATAGCTATTTTCCATGACATCCCACTGCTGGACTGAGGACTCTCAATTTATTAAGGAGAACAGACAGTATATCCGCCACGCTTATTCAAGGCGAATATTCGAGTTTAACACATGGTTATCTCGATGTATAGGTTTCATCGCGATTTTTTTCTTCACCGTTAGCACGTGGTAATTGTTATAATATGCATGTTAGGTCAGAAAACTGCCTAACTGGTGCACGCTTTCTGGCCAGGATTCGAACCCGCGCCGTTTGAGATTGGGATGCGAGTGTGCTAACCACTTTTCTGCGAGTAATATAGATTTTTTTTTTTTTTTCTAGATAATGAAATCGATGAGCGCCAAAGTGACGATGGACTTGAAGTTGGAACAGGACAGTATGGAGGGTGTGGACGAGTCCGAGTGGGATCAGTGAGACCCACTAACCGACACAAGTGCAATTTCAATAATCTTTAGCATAGTTACTTAGAGGCTAACATATAAAGATATAATGATACTCTAGGATTTTACTAATGGCTTGATTGATTCTAATATGCGTGTTTGTTATCAGCTTTTTTCGAAGGAATGACGAACACTAATAGACTATCGTCCCTTAGACCGTTAATGTATAGACGGAGCCTATGTGATCACAAGCGTCAAATGAAGTAAAGCTTTAAAAAAAATTGTGTACATGAACTTATGTATACTCTGATTTTTAATTATCTGCACCTAAATGACAACTGCGATCGACCTTTTCTTTATGTACCAAGCTTGGGGTGTTGTAGTATGGCTCATTCATAAGTGAGTCGAAAAAACGAATCACACAAATTGCTTGGTGTGTTGTAGTATGGCTTATTTGTAAGTGAGTTGTGAGTTGAATCAACGAATCACACAAGTCGCTTGGAGTGTTGTAGTATGGCTCATTCATAAGTGAGTCGAAAAAACGAATCACACAACTTGCTTGGTGTGTTGTAGTATGGCTTATTTGTAAGTGAGTTGTGAGTTGAATCAACGAATCACACAAGTCGCTTGGAGTGTTGTAGTATGGCTCATTCATAAGTGAGTCGAAAAAACGAATCACACAACTTGCTTGGTGTGTTGTAGTATGGCTTATTTGTAAGTGAGTTGTATCAACGAATCACACAAGTCGCTTGGAGTGTTGTAGTATGGCTCATTCATACGTTAGTTGTGTGAGTTGAACCAATGAATTATACAACTCCCTTGAAGTGTTGTAGTATGGCTCATTCATACGTTAGTTGTGTGAGTTGAACCAATGAATTATACAACTCGCTTGAAGTGTTGTAGTATGGCTCATTCATACGTTAGTTGTGTAAGTTGAATCAATGAATTACACAACTCGCTTGGAGTGTTGTAGTATGGCTTATTCATTCTTTAGTTGTGTGCGTTGAACCAATGAATTACACAACTCGCTATGAGTGTTGTAGTACGGCTCATTCATAAGTGAGTTGTGTGAGTTGAATCAACCTATCCTATTCCAAAATCTGCATCCCTTAGCCGGCTTTACTTTGAGAGTCTGAGATTCTGTCTTTCTATTAATGGTCTAAGATCGACCCATAAACAGTCAACCTACTGCTGAGCATTTATCATCATATTTTAAAGTAATATACGAAATATACCTTCTACGAATAGCGTAATTTACAAATAAAAAATATTAAAACAGACGTATTAACGTTGCCATCACGCGTGGCACTTGTGCACTGCAAGTTGTGCGTCTCAGATCATCAAACGACCTTAATAAGCAACATATGACAGGTTGCCAGGTGGTAGGGTATTTGCCCGACTCGTAGATTGTTCATTTTGATGTACTATTTTTCTCACGATGCCCATTGGCTTATATGTCTTGTTTCTCGACTTTTGTCAGAAATTGGTTCCTTAGGGATCTCCCTCCCGGGTCAGTTATATCGAGTTATCTCCTATCAGTTGAAACTTCAGGACCTCAGATGACGACCAGAAATTGTATAGGATGAATATCTTAAAGGTACACCTGAGCATCTTGTCTCTGAACTGAATATTCTAGCACTTTCTTTAATACGTATCTGTAATAGGGTGTCTTGGGCTGTTACTGACATGCATTTTGAATTCATATCCCATGGACACTAGACATTTTGGGATAAAGATTGATTTACATTGATCAAGCTGCTGATTTTGGGTGCAGATTGACTAACCTTCTATAGGGGCCAAATTTAATTAAAAAAAAATCAAAACCAAGAGAATTATGTCGTCTCTTTTATTCTAATACAAATTCTATGTAGTTAAGAGGGAGAAAGCATCAGTTCAACGTTCATTTCAATTATCTGTATTAGACCACAAATTTGTGGGACTTCCCAATGAGCCGTGCGTGACAAATTCGGCAACTTTATGGTGGTTTCGTCTTACAGGTTAAAATATTTAAAATATTCAGTCGGGAATCTTTAAGCCATTCCTGGTAGCGCTTTACTAAATTAAATCGATTTACACGAAGCCAGTACAAAGTCAGCACTGGCTTCCTTCGAATTTGAAGTCAATGGCTGGACGTATGTAAATCAGCTTTAACAATATACGTTCATTCCAGTCATAAATACATCGGTACCAAATATCATGACAATATTCTGTTTTATAACAAAGTCAATCAAGAAACAGTAAGTATACTGTTTAAAACGACATATTAAAATCAATTAAACTAGACCAATATTATATAATCCTCGAAAACCCAACTTAACATATAATCTAAATAGGATTTCAGTAAAAATAATTTTTGTACCCAATAATAATATTAAGCCTCTATTTTATAGACATTTTTAGCCCCTTTTCGTACGTTTGTACGCATGTCCGTATGTTTTTAATATCTTAGTAATAATAATATAGTCATTATTTGATAGGTAGTGTTTTAAGGTATTTTTTCATAGCACTCTATCTAGAATTGTCTTGAATTCTTTCGCTGATGTATCGACAAATATCTGTAGCGTAGATATGTATAAAATAATTCAAAAAGCTCACCTTAAAAGGAAATTTTTGTTCTCTGTACAGTTAGTGCCATGGATCTTGACCACTCTGCATTATTATATTGTATGATTCAACCAGTCGTTTAGTGTTAGCATCGGAGTCACTTGTATGCTCACATTATTAGCCTATTTTGGCCAATGCTATTATATTTCGGACAAATGAAAAATAGGTTATAGCAATAATTGAGTGTTCAATATTTCGTCATGCTTTTATTTCATTTCTTCATTTATCTTCGTATAGTATGTGTTCTGTATGACATAGCCGACTACTAATAAGTCTTAACTAGCTTAATTAAGGTAGTTAGTTTTGCTTTCTCTTGTATAAATTTATTGTAGAAATGTAATTTTGATTTCAAACACATTTCAATATATAAAGATTATTTATTGAGATTTTTTTCGAGATTATTGAGATTTGTAAAATATAGATTTGTCGTCAGTGCTTTCACTATAATTGCTCTCAATTTAAACCTTCTAAAATATAGTAATACTTGATATAATAAACAATTGTGAGTTCAATCCAACTCTAAAAACACATAATATTAAAAATTTACTAAAATCCAAGGTGGTGAAGATCCATCGCAGTGAGTGTAGAAACGATTTACGTCTATGTTAACAAAAATAGATAAATTGCAATTGATCGTACTTTCTCGCTATAGTCCGATATACGTTTGCTATTGTCCGAATGGTCGGTAGATTAATCATTTCAATTTAGCATTTAAATACTACAACTGTTCGTACTTTCACGTTTCATTTATAAAATAGCTTTGTAGGATTGGAATACATTAACATATTTGACATTATTTAATTCTCTATTGAAAATTTTTGATATTGGCAGAGCTCTTAGTTCGTAGGGTTTATAATAACTTTTTATCTTATTCTTAACAGCTTCTATAATATTCTTTGCACATTATGAAAAAATATATTTTTATTTAAAAGCTTTACTATGGAGACATTAATCAATAAATTACTAAAATTCTGAAAAACCGTTATGGTCGGTGTTGATTATGCAATAATACGAGTAATATCTAAAACTATTTCGGTTATACCGACCCTGTCTTTTGTGAGTGGGATTCTAATTTTTTAATGGGGTGTGAACGCTTTTTTTGGTCAGAAATGTGCGATCACATTTCGGACAAGTAAAAATTTTGCAATACACCACGCAACTATCTATGTCTAATCCTATAAAAATTAACCGCGAACAATTTATACTCGAGTTAATTTGATAAATACAAATACGTGAAAACTTAAATACGTCTCGGGTGAAGTTAGCTCCGTGAGTTTGCCCAAGTCGAGTCAAGTGTTAATGTTTATTACACCTAACAATGTGTGGTGCGAAACAGATGTTATGCGAGAGCTAAAGCGCAACACTCCTCTCAGCTCTGTATTTGAACTTTATTTTTGTGTTCTTTGTTGTGTGCGAACTTCAAGTGCGTATTTAGGTTTTGTTTGTACCACAAATATATTGTACATTGCTACAAAGCTCTTGTGATTTTAATTTTCATATACGTTCTTGGTTGTTATATAAAATGACTTGTTAGTTATATATCACTATACATACTGAAAAATGAGATAGATGTTACTATGTTAAATTTAAAATACTCCTCAATTTTGCCAGCTTGTAATGTAATTTAATTTAAAAAATCTAACATTAAATTCAATAAAAAACTACAAATCCAATAGTATACGTATACAAAGAACAAATGTTATAAAAAACGGCCAAAAAAGCTTGGGTTATCATTAAAAAATTACATTAGACTTTTTAAAACTATACATCTTATTATGACTTGATCTCAATATTGTATTTGACCAAAACTAAAATTATTACTAGTGAAACAATGCTCATGTAATGCTCATTCAGTATATTTATGATAATTTTGATTTTTGCGATGGTTTGATGAAAATTGAAGACATTTGTTTAAAGCACAAAACTAATTACAATCATGAGAAAAAATATAACTAAGTCTATACAAACATATCTTATTATTACTTACAGTTTGAAAATATGACATGCTTTATTTTTCTTAAATGGTAATGTACTGAGAACTGAGAACTATTGTAAATTATTTGTGATGTTGGTTTAAATTTAATTTCTAAATAAATTGCATTTTAAAGTTAGAAAGCAATGCATTATATATTTTTTATTATAATTCAGTTTTTAATCATCTTGTAGTAACACCTATGAGTTTTAAGGTAGGTGTTATTATTATGTATGTCTTTGAACACCACTAGTACCTAGTACTATGGCGTCTGTCCATCGCAATATTCGGAGAACTTGGAAATTGTTATTATTATAGTTACAGGTTCTAAGTCGAAAAAAGGATAATTCAAGTATAATAGCAATGTATTTAGTTTTTTTGGTCTAAAATATATGCTAGGCACTTTTTGAAAAATAACTGAAGGCAACACAAATATGTATCTAGTTAATATTTTTCAATTTTCATCAAATCATTTACAAACATCCAGAGTTAAACATTCCTAATTTTTTTGCCATAATAAAGCATTTATTTACACTGCGTATTTTATATTATATTATTATTGTACCTACATATATGTATTTTAAATATTGAATAAATATATTGAACATTAATAATAGTTATGTATTGTAATACATGTGTTTAAGGTAAATAGGGTACTCATACTTTTAGGGAATTGACATATAAATGTAACCAATATTATTTCTATAGTCCTAATTAATATTATTGTTATTCGAAATCATTGCAATTAAAAAAAAGCAAAATCTATCTACACTAATTGCAGATTTTTTTGTCTTTTGAGTGTTAAGTGCCCTCCCCATTCTCGCTAGAACATCGCGAGAAATGAGAATGTCAAATGGATTTTTGTGACTTTCACGTGTTGTTTTGTTCGCGCAAAAATGTGGAGGGTCCATTAGTTGAAATAAATGTCTACCTAATTGGTCGATTATTTTGGTGATCTCTTTCAAAGTATTAATTATTATTATAATAAAATTTTACCTTTTCTGTATTATATTTGCTTTAAATGTTCAAAATGATTTATTTTTCTAAGTAGTATGAAAGTTAAGCAAACTCGTTCTTTTCATAAATTGCAATGGTTTCAATGAAAATATTGTATATGAAATAAATACGTCATTATTTTAAACGGCCGGTTACTATATCTTACTAACTGTTTCCCATATTACTGGTAATGACGATTTTTTACCAATGGTAGGGGTAAAGGGATCGATAGTAAGGTATAGGAACTCCAAGAGAATCGCGATTTTAGTACCGCTAGTTGATGCCATATATCACACATCACGTTTTGCTCAAGACGCCAAAGATGTAGGTTCGTTTTCTTGTCGACATTTAGAAAAATTAGTTATTTACATCTTTTACGTATGACATTTCTATGAATTTTGATGTATTTTGCTGTATATTTATTTTATTAAAAAATAATTTGTGTAATATTTTAAAATGACAGGCAAATCGACTGACATATCGAGATTTTCAATTTCTTTTGGATAGTAACTCATACTGGTTTTAACGGTTTTTATTTTACTTTTAATGTTTTGCATAACTATGACTACAGAATTTTTGTGATCACCTTTAATGATATGGTAAAAAGTAAAATGCACGCGCTTAAAATAATTAGAGAACGCCCCGAATCTGTTCTTCGATTGCTTGGTTTGATCATATCGAGTATACCTACGTTTTGTTTGTACTATGTAATATGCATGTAATTACACGCGGGGCGTGTAAAAATATTTGGGAGCGAAGGTTATTGTTTCAAGTTGATTTTTTGGATAGTAACTCATACCGGTAATACGTTTTAACGTTTCTAATTTGGTTTTAATTTTTAATTCAATGTTACGGATCATTTTTTGATAGCTGTGATCAACCATTACTGAAATGGTCGGAACGTAAACAGGTGTAAAAATAAAATGTACGCGCTAAAAATCAATAAGCACGGCCTGATGTGTCGTTCGACTGCTTAGTGCTGTTCTATGACATGCATTTTCAGGCTTGCTTGTATTTTGTAATGTGCGTGTAATTGCACGCGGGGCGTGTAACAATAATTAAGGTTGGAGGTTTCTTTTTTAAAATAATTAAAGTTAAATAGTTAAGTGTTCTCTGTGTCTAACTTAATAATATTATTAATCGAGAGTTACTAAGATTTTAGTGATAAAAAGCCAGTTATAGAGATGTGTTTGCCTTACATCGATTGACTTTTCACACACACAAGACATTTCATACTGAATGCCTTTAAGTTAAATATCATATTTCATCAATAGTTTTTAAGAAAAATGCTAATTTTATTTACAGCTATCAATTATAATCATTTATTTATTTATTTAATTTGTTTGGGAAACGTAAAATAATTAATATTCTTAAATATAAAACACAAAATTAATACATATGTCAATCAAGTTTCCACTAAAAAATAATCTATAACATATATAACAAAATATAATTTATAAATTTAAGTTTTTTATAGAAACTACAAAGTATTAGGAAAATCTAAAGTGTACCTTTACGTTGTTCATATTATATACAAGAATCATAAAGAAGCCTACAATCTTACTATAACTCAATATGAATAAGACCGTTAATATTAATTAGTTTTGTATTTAATTTATTACGAAATTATAAGTCGCGCGGAGGTTTGCCAACGGTGCTTGACGTGGTTAGTAAAGTGGGAGGCTGGCTTTTCATCGGCGAATCTTCTGCGCGCGACTTACAGTTACATAATAAGGGGTCAACCCTGATATACATCACACGTTAAGGGGGGGAGGGTCCTAAATTTCGTGACGTCACATTTCGAAAAATTTAACTATTATCGAAAATCTTCAAAATATTTCCAACTCTATCTGTATGAGCAGTGTTTAAATTATTAAAATATATTTTAAACGAAAATAAAACAAATTGCGGAACTGCTGTTTTAATTTAATAATTGCTTAATGTAAAATTACAAAACATGCGATGTCACACTAGGGAAGGACGGGAACGTCACGAATGTGACCAGCTGTGACGAGGATGGGGGGAGATTAAAAGTCATGAAATTCCTGTGACGTAATTTGTGGATGGCCCCCCCTAAGTACAATCAAAATAGATTTTTGAAAAGATTACACGAAGAATACATATTGTTATATATTATTTGTAACGTTTTAGAAGTATTGTATTTTGAATCTCTAATGATTTTTAATTCTAAATTAACTTTACTCAAATAATATAGGTTGAAATGTTTAAAGTTTTAAACTATTTTACAAATTGTAATGCAGTTTTTTAACTAATGTCATTTGTTTGACTTTTGAAAATAACTTTTGCTTTGTCGCACGCATTGATATTATAATAGTTTGTGCGAGACAGAAAGATTGCGCGTGTATTTATTGTAATAGATTTTTCGATGACTTGCTTTTTGGCACAATTTTATTATGGGAATGAGAAAAAAACTGTTCGAGTCATAAACGCGAATAAATTGATATTAAATTACTCGTCATTTCCTATAGATGTAATTTAATTATTACTAGTCAAAAATTTATTTTTAAAAATAAAAAAAAAACAGGTTAAAAATTCAAATGTGTTACTTGTTTAATTAAGGATGATGATACATTTTCGTAGTTTAGTTCACTTGTATGAAATTGGCAGTGCGGTTTATTTGCTGGTTTTAAATTCGTTTCTAATGTTCTTGGAAATTTAATTGCTTTACGCTTCCAGAGCGTTTTAATCATTTTAGTTATTGTTGAAATAGAAGAAGCGGCGCAACAAACTTCTTATCATAATTTTGGCTACGTTCCATTAGGGACTCGCAGCGACCGCGTTCACGAGCGCGATTTTTCCCGTTCCATTTGCTTGCCGGCGTTACAATCGTAAAACCAAGTGGAACGGCTATTCGACCCACCTCTTGACATGGGTCGTTGTGGGCGTTGTGTGATCGAAAATGATGACGTCATTAGTGACGTTTTCGCCACGACCACAACGACCGCGGTTGCCTTGTGGAACGGCTAACTGAGCATTTTGAGCGTTGTGAGCTACTAATGGAACGCCCTGTTTATCATACTAGAATATGCCCGCGATTACGTCCACGCTAGACTTGAAACTCCCGCATTTAAAAACTAACGTAAGCTATCGTTTTAGTGCAAACTGTATCGGAATAGGCTAATTTTTATGCACCCGAGCAACTACTAACCGCTCCCGGGAAAATTCCCGCCGGATTGCCGGGATAAAATATATCACACTTATTACATAAAATTTGCTATCGATTTTTTTTAATCTTACCATTTATTCTTTCAAAGCGCATTCTCCACTTCTTGAAAAGGCAGAAAAATTCCGGGGCGAATCCCAGGATAAAAAAATTTAATTGTACGCTTCCAGCAGCTTTTAAGTCTAAAAACCGCGTTCACGAGCGCGATTTGCTGTCGATCAGCGAAAACCGCATCGAAAATGATGACGTCATTAGTGACGTCGGCTTAGTACTTTTTGAGCGTTGTGAGCTACTAATGGAACGCCCTGTTTATCATACTAGAATCCCGAACGTCCAACTGACATTTAAAAAAAAAGAACTCGACAAAAAAGCATCGTGTTCTCCATCGTTTATATAGGCCATTCCAATTGTTTTGTTTTAATTAGTTTTAATATACAGACACACAAAATTTTATTATATTATAGATTATTTACATATATCCATTTTAGTTTTTTTTTAAATGTATATTGAACTACGTACAAGGTTTAAAAAAAATCATTTATTTAATAATTGACAGGAACAATGTTTCATAGTTAAAAAAAGCCTCCAGTACGTGGGCCAAAGTGACCACCTGAAATTTGTACTGGATATTAAATACTCTCGATCCGTTTTCCTAAAATTCGGAAGTTCAAAACTAACAGTGGACTGTTTATGGGTCGATATTATTTTATCAAAACATTCAAAATATCGTCTTCATTCACTTCATTAATTGATATATTGCAGTTTCATTCGCGAGGGGGATTCATTTTCATGATACATTTGAATGTTTTGATAAAGAAAACTCATAAATAATACTATTAATATTGCCCTAAAAACTTCCCACTGCTGCGCTTGGACTTCTGTATATACACGAATTGATATTCTCGGTCACGTTTGTCTGAGACGTTTGTTCGTAATCAAGGCAAAATCTGCATAGTGCCTGATTATTGCTAGTATTCGAAATCACGTCATTGGACTTTATTCGTGTGACTTAACCAAAAATCTTGGTATTTGTGTCATTACTAAGATGATGGTCTTTATATTATTAGTTATTCTAGAGTAAAATAATATCAAATTCTTTTTAAGGAATTTCGACCTTCTTCATAGAACGTATTCTGTTATTGCAATCAATAATATTGTCAATATCGTATGTACTTTAAACTTTATGTATTTAGAATGAAAAAAAATGACCCAATGACTTGTCATCAAGAAAATTCATGAACGCGTATCTCGTGGAGGCAAACTGTGAAAGGACTGTAATTTCTTTTTATTATTTCCCAGTCATTTGAGATTGACACATTGTCTTACCCTTCCATGCTCTGATCTGGCATACGTTGTCTGTCACACTGAAAATCTCTACATCATCCTTCACGCAATCTATAGGTTTTAATCTTTATTTTTTTATTGCTGGAGTACAGCAGACAGGCTGGCGGCCCAACTATGATGGCAAGTGGTTACCATTACTATGTTACTCGTAGATGGGGTTGGAATCTGGCCACTAATACTGGAACACAACTCAAGGTTGTTATGGCGGCATACTCTAGACCAAGTAGCCATCCAGACAGGCAAATACCCTACCACCTGGCAATGAGTTGTTTTGTTGCCTCTTAATACCGGCTGCCCGGCTGCAGGAAATTGTATTATTTCTCCGTTCCAATCAACCAATCTAAGTTTAGTTTTATTGTCACACGATTTTCATCCCTCATTACATGCTTATCCGCCTTTATGATCTTAATTTTTATATTAATATAATTGCCATCTTCTCAAATAACAGGTATTCGGTTTTTTTTTCTGTTGTGTCTCTAAAGAAACATTACGATATCAAAGATGTGAGAAGACAATAATTAATTTTGAAATTGATGTGTTTTTAGTACCTACCTACTCTTCTATTGTTAAAAATTCATAAAATATTAATGAATTAATACAATACATTATAACTATGAACTAGAATAGTGTAGGACTTATTGTATTCTACTTATAATCCCTTAAGACTATAAGTAGAATATCGAGCCTACGTCATCGAAGTCAATGGGCAAGGCTCCCAGAAGGCTGGCTACGTTACCTCGCTGGATAGCCATACCGATCTGTTGTCCAAAGTAGGTACCAGCCCTCTGGTCTCCCGAAAAGCCAGTAAGTCGTTTTGTAATATCTTTGTAGAGACTCATGGCCTCAGGACCCCACGGTCCAAGCGTTTCGACAGCAAACGGCACAAACATAACCCAACCGGGGATTGAAATTTGCGCCGCTTGAGTGATTCAGCTGTTTCCACCGCCGTACCGGCCGATCTAGACGTGATTGGTAAATGGGATGCGGCCAAAGTACATTCGATTGATTATATTACTCGTGAAATAAAATCATCTAGTCGATTCGAATACACGCATTAAAGTCGGATCGATTTGATTATTTCTCTATAAATTTGTATGTATTTATGTTTTACTCAAGTTCACTTTGCGGTTTTATTCCCAAGAAACGTAAACATAACACCTTAAGAATACTAATAGTTTCTAAGCAAGGATTATATGTTTGTTTTGAAAACTTCGATAGCTTAGCGAAATATAACCTTTAAGCCCTGCAAGAGCTTCGTTTTATGGCGTTGGCCAAAATCCACAATTTGTCCACGAATAATAAATTGCTTAAAAGGTTTTTGTTACCAGGCCATAAAATTGTTAATTTTTATTTATTCTGGAATGTAATATTTATAAATTACTGTTACTAATAATCGACTAACTAAGATGATACTAACGCATAATAATCGATTAATTAAGAATAAATTTTAATAATTTATAGATTTACATGAGACATATTTATTGGTGCAACTTTTAAAAATTAAGTCATTCGCTTCAATATTGGGAACATTGTGCCAACGGAAAAATATTTCTAAAATTTTGATGGTTCGAACACGCCGTACATTTTTTTACTTTATTATCGCTTAAGCAACTGGGTGCGCAGGAGACGTTTTCTTTACATTATACGTTCCTGTACAGCTTTTTTGTAAGTAACAAAAATCTACATTTGGCAATGCAATAATACCATTTGGTATATTCCCGTATTTGACTGTAATTTGATCTCAGTGGAAGACTAAGTCAGAGAAATAAATTTTCAACATCTTCGTAATAGAAGATCCTCATAAATGTTTTATAAACAATGTGTAAATTAGTTTCTATCGGCGAATGTATAAATTGAATGAAGATGTTTAATCGATTAAATTTGTATAGAAATCGATTACCTTTTAGAACCTCTACGTTGTACAACCCACTATTTCAATAGTCGATTAATAGCCTTGTTTTAAATTCATCTCTTGGTCTATCTGTACATTTTTACTCATCAATCCGCTAGTATAACATTCTTTTTTTACGCGACTTCCATCCCTCATATTTCCATACCACTTTTTTTGCCTTAGCATTGGTAGAAAATTGACATTACTTTCATTCAGTTTGTCAATTTTTAACCAATAATAAGGCAGATGTTGTGGTAGTAAAATATCTTGATGAATATATTTCTCTGGCTAAGTTTTGATATGTATTGGAAACTTGTATATTATATCAGACGATACCCTCAATTGTGTGAGTGCGTGTATTTTTTTTGTATTTTTGGATGTTGTAAACCTTCAGATATCCTAGTGTTAAGGCTCAATATTTGGAGATATTTTTATTATTTTGCATTTTTTTATTAAACTTGTGCTAAATTTTGATGAGTTTTATTTTCCTTAAAAATATGATGTTTTGCACATTTACAAAATTGGAAAAAATAGAGTTCTTTTTTCTTATGTACACCACACTTCATCATCAGCGAAACGCAGGTCGCAGCTGAATCAAGGTCTTTAGATTGTTTTGGACAGTTTTCTAATTTGATGGATTTATTTCGTAATGACGAGTTAATAATGATAATAATCGCCGCAGGGGGCATTGTGGCGAAGCTTTAGGTAAGTAGCGACACCTCGTACCTGACTCCGAGGGGCCAAGGCAAGGCCCCCGCCTCCGTGTTTGCCTTCGCCAGCCGGTACTGAGTGGAGATCGCTAGAGCTAAAACTCAAGCTCCAGGGGTGGAAGCGATAAATGGCATAATGTCAGAAGTAGCTTCGGTGAACCTGCAGTCCACCTCTCTACACCCCTTAGCAACTCGCATCCATGTTGCACCTCGCCGGCATGTTGCATCTTGTACAGCATTTTTAGGGGCCCACGGAGTGAGTGGCGAGTCAGCGTCGGCCCTTTTTTCCATGTTCCTTGAACATCGCGAGTTCGCGACGGGCAGACGCCATAGTCCCCCATCCGTAGTTCCACTAGCAGTTATCCCAATAGCCGGGTAACCTTTAGTCTTAATTCCTATAGTAGTCCCACACTAACTGGAGCTTGTCCTTGTTGCATTTTTATACGGTCTACACCGGGATAATTGCCGATTAGTGTCACGTCACATTTACATTAAAGTCTAGGGACCTCTACGTGTTGGCCTTCCCATGGCCCCACGCAAGCCCTCCAAAAGTCAGGGCCATTTTTATGGCCTGTGGTCTTCGAATAATCATAATAAATTAATAATAACGATTAATTAAATTTTGAATTAGAATTAAAATTAATTACGTTTAGAAAAAATCTTATATATACTCCAAAATGTTTGGATTCCAAAAAAAGTGAGGTAATTTATTCTACTAATCTGGAGACCTTGCTGCTGAACGAAAACTATTAATTTTTTTTATTTTTTTTATATTTTTTTATTGCAGGAGTTCAGCAGACAGGCAGACGGCCCACTTGATGGAAAGCGGTTACCATCGCCTATGGACATTTGCAACACCAAAGATGCTACAAATGCGCTGCTGCTCTCTTAAGGGAGACTGGAGCCTGGTCACTAATGCCGGAACACAACACAAAGTTGTTATGGCGGCATACTCTAGACCAGGGGTGGTCGCAATCCAGTCGAGCAAATACCCTACCACCTGGCTGTGGGTTGTTTAGTCGCCTCTTACGACAGGCCGCCAGGCCGCAGGAAATTGTATTCTTTCTCCGTTCCTGCACGGATAAAAAATAAAATAAAATTGGGAAGCTGACGCATTTCACAATAGATTCCAAAGCATATCCATATAATAGAGGGCATTAAAATATCCAGTTATCATAATGCTACCAGGTCTAGAGTATCTAGTTCCTCCTTGGAGGCCGGTAGCATCTTTGGTGTCGCAAAGGTTCATAGGCCACGGTAACCATTCTCAATCAGATGGGATATAAAAAAAAACATAGGACGCGGTCTCACTACCGGCAATAGATAAGATGCACTCACCAAAATACTCCAGTCTTAGTTCTATTTTTAGGGCTAGGATATTTTAGTTTCCTGGTACAACCCATTAATTAATGAATAAAACGACACTGAGCGTTAATCAAGAGCTATGCTATACTATGCTCAAGAGAACCAACATGATGCAATATTATAGTTTGCTCAAAATATTCTTCAGATTATGTTACGTTCAGTAAGTCGTGGTAGCTTAGTGGTTAGCACACGCGTCCCAAACTCAAAGGGCGCGGGTTCTCCAACGAATTGTCTTGGCCGGGTTGGACGGATGGATTACTTCATGCTACTTCCTAAAAGATATTATCCGTGCAAGAACGAAGAAAGAATACAATTTCCTGCGGCCGGGCGGCCTGTCGTAAGAGGCGACAAACCAACCCACAGCCAGGTGGTAGGGTATTTGCTCGACTGGATGGCGATAACCCTGGCCTAGAGTATGCCGCCATAACAAGCTTGTGTTGTGTTCCGGCATTAGTGACCAGGTTCCAGACTCCCTTAGGAGAACAGCAGCGCATTTGTAGCACCTTTGTTCTTGCAAATGTCCATAGGCGATGGTAACCGCTTTCCATCAAGTGGGCCGTTTGCCTGTCTGTTGAACTCCTGCCATGAAAAAAAATTTTTTTTGATAGTAATAGTTCCACGTTTGACCCATGGTCTCGCACGATGTACAGCGGATAAACGGTCTAAGATAGAATACGCTTAGAAGGTATCTGCTCAGACAATTTAAAAAAAAATCTAATTTTCTTGTCATCATATCAGATAAGGACAAAATAATAGAAATAGACAACATATCAAACACACTATAATGGAATTAAAAATAAAATTTATTTCCATTTGAATACCTTCACAAACGCCGCGACACACGTCCACCTTTCAGGCAAATGGCCGACACTACACTAAAATTATACCATAAAACAAAGCTCATATATATAAATACATAACTACAGTATTTTAAACAGTATTGTGTATCTCGGTTCAATGTATACAAGTGAACAAACTGTTGCAACACTAAATTAAGTACAGAATAATAAAAATAATGACAAAGCTGTCAATCATAACGACAAATTATAATTGTTAATTCATTTATTCAGTCCTTTCTATTATAAAATTATTCATATATGATTATGAAATAGATTTATTCAGACTGTGTTAGATTATGATTTATTGATATATAATTTTTATTAATTATTTTTATTTTATTTTATTTGGGGGGCTAACAGCTATGATTATTAATAACTTATTCACGTGGGACTTGAAGACACCCAGGTTGTAAGTGTCAAGAAAGACAAGACTCCGGTGAGAGGCAGCTCTGGCCTATGTAACGCCCGTGTGGACTCATGTAACCTTGGCGCCCTCTATTAGGCGCAAAATGGAATAATTACAGTTATATTTTCAGCAATGAACAGAAATTCGGGTGCAAATGGTGCAATTTTAAAGGATGTCGGGAAGCAATAGGTAGACCTTCAGAAAAAAACTCACATAAATGGTGCTAAAATAGCAACAACAATGATATTGTTGTTCATCTACTCCCAAGTTCGCCTACACTGATAAGTAACACGTAGTTAATGAAGCATTATTTTTTCCTTACTTATAGGAGAGTTCTTGTTCTGAGGGTATACGAGCAAATAGTAGTTTTTACGAAAAAAGGGATTTCAAGAATAATGCGACACTACGCCAATATAATCTGTTCTAGGCTGATTTCACGTTGAAACAAGAGTTACTGTATAGAGTATTGGACCGCGAGGTGAGAGAGGTGTGTAAGAATAAGCCTGAATGGCGCTCTGTTGTTCGTGCCTACCTCGCAAGGGAACTGGCCTGAAGTTATGTATGTATGTATTGGACCGCTCGTGGCGGGCATTACTGTACTGAGCCCGGCTTCGGCCATAGGACGGGGGTAGGGTCTTTGAAAGAGCCGGCGCTGTGAGCTACGCATGCATTTCGGAGGCGTCGGGAGCGACGTTCAGCGCCCCCTATGATCCGGCGTCCGTGTACACTACACACGCTGCACTAGTAAATGAATGAATGAATAACTTTATTGCACATACATTAAAGTAAAATGGGCGGTCTTGTCGCCAAAGGCGATCTCCTCCAGGCTACCCTATAAAATTATTATCGACGCCCACTACATTATTTACTGACTTCATAATTATTAAAGGCGGCATTGACTCTGGTAATGAGTTCCACTATTTTCAATCTTTAGTTTTGTAAAAACACCAAATTCTAAATTTATTTAAATAAATACCGTTTATTCGGAAAAGCTTTTAAAAACGCACTCCGGAGCATCTGGTATTACAGTTTGTATAGATTGAATACTCACATATACGAAGATTTGAACCTAGAATATTTGAAACACGAGTGTGTTAACAACTAAGCTACCACGGCTTATATATCTATATATTAATACGTGAAGCAAAAACATTGTACCCCTTTTTACGAAAATTGCGCAGACGGAGGAGTATGAAATTTTGCACGAAATGCTAATATTTTTGTCAAATTATGCATAAAAAATACATTGAATTAATAAAAAAAACATTATACTCACTACCATGTATTTGACATACATACATACATACATAACTTCACGCCAGTTCCCTTGCGGGGTAGGCACGAACAACAGAGTGCCATTTAGGCTTATTCTTACACGCCTCACTTGCCTCTTTGACATTCATAACTCTTGTCATGCAAGCTCGTCTGTTCTTAAGGCTCCTGACATCACCTTCTGCTAGTACACGATCAATTTGATCATGGAAGGTGTGTCGTGGCCTTCCACGACTTCTGCATCCATCCACTTTTGCATTGTATATCTGTTTAGTCATTCTTTCATCATGCATTCTTTCCACATGCCCGAACCACCGGAGCATTCCTTTCCTTACCTTCACCCCGACACTCTCTTTCAGACCAACTCTGTTTCTTACTTCTTCGTATTTGACATACACACGCATATATAGGTATACTCTTTTGTTTATTGTTGCCTTGGCGAAATTTGTGATTACAGAAGTATAATCTTTGACAACAAATTATTATGGTCGAAATTCGACCACGGGCGACCATTAGTTTGTATCAATGCGAAACTGGCTCGGTCCAGTAGCACTAGATCCATTTAAGCCGCTTACTCACGCATCATCACGGAAGTTTACTTGCGTGTCAATGAAGTCGACCTTGTGGGCATACATTCTGATCTTGAGTCGCGAACCGAGTAAATTATCTAATAGGATTGATACTAGGCATTCGTGTGTGAGACCGTCGACAGATTTCTTGGAAGCGATCATGTTCTTAATTAACTACTAAATTAACTCAAATATTTTGGTAATTCCTGAAAAATTAAGCAAGTGTGTCACAAACTACGAACTATTGAGAGCTCCGTAGACGTGCTGATGTTTATTGTTTTTACAAACTTTTTTATTTATTTATTATAGGAGTTCAGCAGACAGGCAGACCGCCCACTGGATGGAAAGCGGTTACCATCGCCTATGGACATTTGCAACACCAAAGTGCTACAAATGCGCTGCTGCTCTCTTAAGTGAGTCTGGAACCTGGTCACTAATGCCGAAACACAACTCAAAATTGTTATGGCGGCATGCTCTAGACCAGGGGTGGTAGCCATCCAGTCGGGCAAATGCCTTACCACCTGGCTGTGGGTTGTTTAGTCGCCTCTAACGACAGGCCGCCCGGCCGCAGGAAATTGTATTCTTTCTCCGTTCCTGCACGGTATAAAGCTTTTATTTAACTTGCAATGGATGTATATATGTAAGTTCGGGTGGAATCTTGCAAGTTAAATTTGCCAACTTCCCGGTTTCCGATTGAGCTGAAATTTTGCACGCATATGTTTATCGCGTGACAATGCAATAATGTGGTACCATGGAGCTGATCTGATGATGAAGTCGGAAGGTGGCCATAGGAACTCCTGAACTAAACAAGATAGACCCGTCGTGTTTGAGCTCGTTTTACTTGTATTGGCTAGCACTCTGCTGCTGCATGATATCCAGGATTTCAAACGCTTGTATTTAAAAACCTTTTTTAAAAAGCTTATTATAATTTGAATACGAAATTATAATTAGGTATTTATTTATTTAATCAAACTTCTCATTACATGACAAAGCTTATAAAGGCTTTAACAAAATATTGTAATAAGGTAAGTTATCCTGATTGGCAGTCTGAGTGAGATGTAGCTCCTAAAAAACTTTGCACTAGGTAAAGCTTGTTTCGCAGGGATCATACACTTATATTATACATTACATTCAATATAACGTTATTCAATAGATATTTATAATTATGTAGCGCAATCGTTCACGAGCGCTTTTGAGCGCATGAATGTATCTGTGTGCGTATATGTATGCCTAAGTGCGTATTGCATGAGTATTGCAGACAGGCAGACGGCCCGCCTAATGGAAAGCGGTTACCATATCCTATGGACGTTACCAACACCAAAGGTGCTGCATATGCGCTGCTGCTCTCTTAAGGGATACTGGAACGTCGTTTTATTGGCATATTTAATATATGTTATCTGTGGAGGCTTATTAATAGCTTCTCTAAATCGATCTTATATTTAGTTATTAATAATGCTAGCTGTTATAATCCAAATAAAATAAAATAAAATATATGAAAATATGTCAATCGAAGCGTGGGTATATTTATTACCTACACGACTAGCTGCTGCCCGCGTATTCGTCCGCGTGGTATTTATTATTCCTTCAATTAAAATTTTATAGATCGCAATACCTTATAATGCTTCTATATAGACGACATTCAACGTAAACTGATTCGGAACATAGACAAATAGCTTAGTTGGCTGACTTACACGGGAAAATGCAATATAAAAAGTATCCTATATGTTGACCAGGGATATAAGCTACCACCATAAAAAAATTCATTTAATTCGGTCCAGTCGATTCGGAGATTAACCGGTACAAACAGACAGACAGACAAACACAGAAACAAAACGTTTGAAAAAAATCTAAATTAGTTCTATTTTACTTCTTACATCCCCCTGACTCGGTTCTTAGCATTTTTTTTCATTGGACAGAAATTCGACCTCTACAATTTTATTATATGTATAGATATAGTAATTTTAGCAAAAATATATAGATAAGTTAAATTGATTAAAACTTATTTATAAATAAAGTCGATTTTTATAACAAATCGAGACGGTAACGCATTAGGACATTACGAATTGATCTGTCATCGAGCTGTCAAAAGTATAATAAATGCTGGGAAAGACTATAAAGTTTCTGTTTTTGCTAAAATAATTACGGAACCTTAAAAAGCTTTATAAAGCGTTTAATGGAGGATATCTAGGGTTGCCAACAATGGTTGTATTTTTGAGAAAAATAACGTATTACATTTTTTAAGTAGGGGAAAAATAAAGTATTAGAAAGAAAAAATTATTTAACAAAATTTTTGGAAGCTATCTTTACATTCCCAATTTAAATTAAAATAAGCAAACAATTTATTTTTTTAATAAATTTATAGATGTTGTTGTGTTGTCAGATGTCCTGTTCCTTTCTTCTCGCCATTTTAGATTCATTACTGAATAAGCTCTTTCAGTGAAAGCTGGATCGATAATAGTTCAGTAATTATCCATATAAGTATTTCATTTTACGCATCAGAGTAAATATTGGTAATAAAGTATTTCCACATACTTTATTTTTATGCAAATTATAAAGTATGTTTACCAAAAATAAAGTAGGATACGTTGTTATAATGTATGGTTGGCAACCCTAAGGATATCTGAGGCGTAATAATAAAACAACAACTTTGTAACGAACTGCGTAAGAGTTTAATTTAGATTTGTATTTTTCCACGTTTTTTGTTAATTTGTAGAGATCGCGTACATCAAATGACTCAGTGTTATATGGCTTTAATTGAAAATACTTTACGTTGTTTCCATTAGTTACTATAAGCCGCGTGCAGGTTTGCCGATGACTACTTACTATTATTGTATATACTTACTAGCTGACCCGGCGAACTTCGTACCGTCATATTTTCTGAATTCCTAAAAGACTTTGTTTCATGACACAAAAATAAAATCACGAAAATTGGTTCAGGTGATTAGGAGGATTCTAGAACCCGATCTCAGCGCCACCTACCGGTTCCAATTGTGAATCTAAACCATCCCGGGACCCACTCAAATACACAAACAAAATTTCATCAAAATCGGTAAAGTCGTTCTCAAGTTATGCGCGTACATACATTTCTATGATTCATTTTTATATATATAGATGTATAGACAATAATAAGTTAAAATAATAAATTTATTGCAACAACTATATATGTAACCTTTTTTGTCAACCCTACTGACCATCGCCGCCTTACATCAAGAGGCTATCAACAAACCTTCTGCGTATAGTAGTAGTATTACATTTTATCTCGGCATATAGCAGTTTAAGCACATGTTTATTGTTTGTAAAAAATGTGGCTAAGAATTATTACACAAAAATCGATACGCGTAGTTTACTTTGCTAGATTAATGGCCAGTTCAATCTTAGCGACCGTTCATTCTTCTTACTATCCGTTAAAATGTAACATAAGCTACATACAGGTAAGTAATGTTAAACGCTACGGAAAATGGGCTGCCCGACTCCGCGGTGCCCTGGCACTCGTGGGCCCCCCTCACTGGGCCTCTTCCTATGCCAGGGGACGTATCCCCCGGCTACTACTTGCTCTATTCCAGGCGTGGGGCGGTCTGAGACGCGCCCCACGGGAAGAGAGATGACCGCGCGCGGAACACTCGCGCTCTCATCTCGACAGCATGTGCGGGTGAGTGAAAACCCCTATACCCCTAGGGGCCCCACCCGCGCCGCCCGCTTACGGAGGCCGAAGGTCGAGTTCCGACCTCCGGCGTCGGCGCGTCCTCCTTTGGCGGGAGCGGAGCAAAGACGTACGCTCACGCTCCCACTCGGCCTAATCCACAACACCATTCCAACAACAGCCAACAAACCCAACTATGTCCATATAATAGTAGTTATTATATTATTTATTGTTGTATTAGTTATAGAATATTGTAAAATCTCTTCTTTGTAATAAATAAAGCACAGTATCTTTCAACCACTTATCCATAGCAATTCCCCTACATACCCATGCACACTTCCATTCTTATTCCATCTCCTTTCATTCACTCATCCAACCACAAACTCACCACCCTTCCATCCATCCACTTACCCTACCTAACTACGCAATATTTATTTACCCTTAGTAATACAATAAATAAGTATTAGAAAATGTAAATTTTTAGAAAAGTATAAAAAAAAAGATAATGAGAACTCTGCCCTGACCAATGGTAGAGGAGCCCGCAACAAAAATAATATATATATATATATATATATATATATATATATATATATATATATATATATATATATATATATATATAAACTAAACTAAATATGAAGACTGCCGTAGAAATATAATAAGTATAATATATAAAATTCATTCTCTTAAAAGCTTTCTGCTTTTGTATACTTATACTCAAGTGTTTAATTGCAGTTAAAAAAAGTGTAATTTGTAAGACGTAACGAGGGCATTAAGCACCCAAGCAATCGCCTTTACACTCCTTAAGAGGCTATTATAACGAAACAACAGATGTTCACAAAATTACTGACCATCATACCTTACAAAAAAGCTCCATTCTGTTATATTTGCGAGCAATGGGTAACTTTACAAGCTTCTTAATGTGCGTCAGACAATACCAACTTTCTATGGGCTGTGCCTTGTACAGGGGTTTGCAGACGAGCTCTTTTAAATCTACCGATAGTTCAAATGTCATAGATAAATAACTTTTTAACACAAAATAAATAATTATAAAATATCTCGTGTTTACAGCTCCGACGCATGATTGGAGTTTACTCCTTAACCCGTCATTTGTGAAGTACCTGTCTGAGAGGCCGGGTGGTACGAAAAAGTCGAATAACTTTTTAACCTGTTATCAATTTTCGTTGTGATTTCGAGTAGCTTCCTAACTTTACGCCCTCCATGACTGATCTATCCCGCGGCAGCGACGCTGGCGCTGTTTCTGGAGTTTTGTTGCCAATCCGGTGCGTGAGGCCGGGGTCATAAAGTACGTAAGTGAAATAAACATATCTGGATTTTTTACTTTTCTTTTTTCATCCCAATATGTATATTGTTATTATTGTTATCAGTTGCATTATTGTATTGCTATATGACCAGTAACACATTTCACATAATTTTACCGATATTTGTCAAAAATATCTATATGCATTTGTTTTGCATATTGTTGCAATTGCTTCAGCATGTTTTATGACAATAAACATAATTGTTCCGAAGCTCTTTAAAATAAAACTTATTTCTAAAGTGTACAGGTTATAGAAACCCTCAGACAGTGATTGCTAGAAGGGACGTTGAACCTAGAATCGGATAGTGAAAAAGATTTGACTGGCCGGGAATTTTTGAGTCACAAATCTTCATGTTACAAACAAATCTTAATACATATGTTAATTAAAACTATCAAATATACTGAATAATCTCATCGCCAGTCTCTTTGCTCAAGAAGTTTCAATATAATACTTTAGTTACTAGGATGCAAGCGAAAAAGACTCAACTGAAATTTGCACACAACTTTTGGCATAGTTGACGGACGGGCTTGGAATTTGGTTTTTCAAAAATTGCCGAATGTTGTGACTATTGAGAGCAAAAAAACTTCAAGGCCAAATACACTTTCCATAAATGTAAAAAAATACGTCTTGAGCATTTAGTGCCTACTTACAGAACCTGCTTGATCGTTGAAGAAGAGTTTTAGAATTGAGGATTCAAAAGCGCTTTTTGGTAATAAGTATACCATTTTTATTTGTTTTATACAAGTTCATACTTTCATAATTTGTTAGGAGTTTTGAATTTTCGAAAAACATAGATCAAAATAAGTGGTAAATTTCAATTATATAAGTTTATTTTAAGGTATCAATAATCGATGTTGGATTATATTAATTCTTATGTGTTATTGGTAGTCAAATACGTGTTCTTATAAATTAACTAATAAATCGCGGAATATACTGTCAATCACGTGAAAGTCGTAACCGGACTTTCAATGTGTCTGGCAAGATGTAAAAACCATTAAATCTGTCCGGCTATTGAGGTAACATTTTTTATAGGTTCCCAAGTAACATATATAAAATTTAGCTTTTATACTATAGCGAAAGTAAAATTATAATTTATTTAAGTTTAGGGGTAGCAACTGTCATAAGTGTCTGTCAATGAATGACGAAATTTCTAAAGTTAACCCGAACAAAATATAAAAAAATTGAATTTTATACTTTAACGAATGTAAGGTACTATTTTATACACCTTTACTACTTGTTACCTGCCCAAGTAACCACAACCCAAACTCTATCGTCGCTGGTCGTTCATACTTTTAGCTTTTATAAAATACCGAAGGTCTGGCCGTCGTGGGCTCTTAAGCGAAGCTAACTCTTAAGTGTTTATTTTAAAAAGGGCCGGTTGCAAAGGTTGCTTAAATTTATTTATGAAACACAAAACGTATTTAACGCCATTAAATACAATTAGCGTCTTGCACAACGCAAAATAATACGTCATACGTCAATACGTTTTGTATAAAACGTATTTAGGCAGTTTAATATGATTAACAAATTTTATTTAAAGGCGATCGTTATGTAAGCTGCCCTTAGGGTATATTATTTGTCAATATTTAAATAAGTTCTTATTCTATAAACTACAATCGGTAAAACTCGACATCCCCAACATATAAAGGTTTTATAGAAAAAGAAATCTTTTGTCTGTGTTGTCTGCGCGGTCTAAAACAGAAAAATCATCTGGCAATCAGGCAGCACTTTATACCGGCCCAGACAAATTGCCATCATTCATCTGGACTGCTCCTTGAGATATGACCGGCAGATTTATATATTTCTAGAAGAATTCATTTTTCGTGTAACCCTATAAAGGAATTTACTATTACGTATCGAACGAACTTTTTGCTGTTACCCTTTCTCAGTTGCGTAGACGTAAAATCTGGATTGTATAGATTCCTCTGACCTTGTAAGTTCAAAGGGACATGTAAATAACAAATCGTTGAATATATTTTTGTGAATACAGCGTTGGATTGTTAAATACGCTTCAATAAATCGACTGGTAAATATATTCACATATTTATAAATTTTGTTTACAGTTTCTATGGGATTAGTAAAGGTGATAAAATATAATGTAATGTTAATTTTCTATTTGATTATTAGATTATTATTATATATATTTAGATTAGTAAAGTAAAAGGTATTATAATAATAATGGCGGCTGTACGGATACACACTCGCTTTTCGCCTGTATTTGGACGTTTCTGTGAGTGTGTACAGTGTGTTAAGGCTTGTGTTACCGCAAAAGGTGAAAAGTGGGGTGTAAACGAAACAAATTTTCGTTTGTCAATAATATATCAAAACAAATTAATAATTTACTAAAAAAAATATCATAAATCTTCGCGATATGAGACGTAACGTGGTTTTTTTGTAATTTATCTATAATTATTTTAATAATATTTTCTTAAGTTTTCGCCACTTGTATACATAATAAAACTACGTTTTAACGGTTTCAATCGCGGCAATTTATTTGATTATTATTATTCCGACGTTTCGGCCACTTTTCAGTGGCCGTGATCACGGAAGACAAAGATGTCGAATGTCAATGAGTATTGCTAAAATTTTATTTAGCCTACCGCCAACTTGTTCATTGTATGTAATTATTTAGTTTTAATTTTGTTTATGGTTATTACTGGTTTAACATTTTACTCCTGCAATTTTTCATCAAAAGAGGATAAAGACATATCTACATATTCATAAAAACTGATAAATAATTAGGATTTTTTAATACTTCTTTATTTTATTCACAATAAAATAACAATGCATCTGAAAAACGACTGTGTCTATGTATTCTCCGCTATCGTTCGAAAAATCAGTACTGAAAAATACTCAAGGACGTTGGCGTTACTACAAGCCTTAAGATTTGTGGTATGACAGAGAACATCATTATTCTATGTATTGAAATGAAACATATGGCGCTTCGGTGAAGCCTACTTTCAGAAGAAGGAATTGAATTGGAAGAAAGAGACAGGTGTTACGTCAATCTCAAATGGATAAAATATCGATTGCTCTTTGAGTTCATTTACTTTAAGTAATTTTTAAACGACTCTGAGTGTAATAGATAGCAAAGGAAAGGCAAGGCCTGTTTACGATATCCCTATAAATAAACCGAAGATTAATGCCCGGTTTCTGAGGTTACCGCAGTTATGAGTTCAATAACAATTGATTCCATAAAGTTGTGTAATAGATAAACTTAGGTTAATTACTAACTTACAACTAGTACCAAAACTCGCCATTAGATAGATCTATTTAAAAAGGAATATCTAATATTTATTTACATCAAACTAAAACGTCAAAGAAAAGATATGGAATAGATAAACGCCTAATATTAGTCAGTTAAGTTGAACCTAGTTTAACTATCGACGGTGTGTTCAAAAACGCAATTTTATTACTTATTGAACAGATAAACTACAGTTAGAAGTGTCTAGAAACCGGGCATAAGCGAAATGACAATTTTTTTTATACCGCTACTTACCGCAAACGCACTAGTAATTTTTATATTAAAATTCAAACACTTTTATGAGATAAATACCTATATGACAACAGTGTGGTTTGTTAAATTTGTGCCGGTAAACTGGGACGTACTTACCACGATCAAACTGTAAATATTTTTATGAATAGTCTGGTAAGAAACACCTGTAATAAGTATGGATCAAAATATTAATTAATGAAGTATAAGCAAAAGATATATGATCAAACATTTTTATTCAATTTAAATTTCAAAGATCAAAAGTTAAAACTAAGTTTAAATATCTTCGCAAAATATTACCGCTTTTATAAGAGGAAGAATCGACCAAAAATGCAGCAACACCACGTACTTCTCAGATCTGCTAATAGCGATTTTTATCCAAAAATTCTTGAAAAGCTCACCGAAATTATAAGGCAAGCAATTCTAAATTAATGAAACGGGCGAACTTCGTTAGGAATATAGTCCCGTGTGGCAAATCTGTCATGGAAGGAGAATGTGTCGCGTAAAAATGCAAAATACTTGTAAGTAGGTCACGCGCATCAAAAGACTGTTTAAATGGCCTATGAGAGTACGACGCCTCTCGCGAATATGCGGCCCTAAAACTTACTTACTTTGCCAGGTGGTAGGGCATTTGCCCGACTGGATGGCTACCACCCCTGGTCTAAAGTATGTCGCCATAACAACCATGAGTTGTGTTCTGGCATTAGTGATCAGGTTCCAGTCTCCCTTAAGAGAGCAGCAGCGCATTTGTAGCACCTTTGGTGTTGCAAATGTCTATAGGCGATGGTAACCGCTTTCCATCAAGTGGGCCGTCTGCATGTCCTGCAATAAAAAAAAAAACGTGCATAAAGAATTTCATTCAAATTCAAGCGGAACCGGCACATGTTGTACTGGTCTGAAAAAATAAAAATCTACAACCCGATTGCAACGCCACCTACTGGATCCATTTGTGAATCTAAATTCTAAAACATTCAGGGACTCACTTACTCCAACAAACATAAAATTTTCATAAAAATCCTGTTCTTGACCACACACAATTCACACGAGACTTGAAAACTCCCGAATTGTAGTTTTCGGGAAACACAGACTCTGGTAGCGCATTTCATAGCTCTGCCGTACGCAGAAGGAACGTAGAGGCAAAGCGATTTGTTCGCAATGGTGGTGTTTCCACTGTGAAACGAGACCAGAGCGCCTTGTCGTCCGCAGATGGAATGGTGTACGGGGAATTAGGTCGAACAGTTCAACCGCACTCTCCGAAATGAATCTTCTAGATTACCAGTAGACTAACCTAGCGTTGACGCTCTAGGCTTTGAGGCCTTGACAAGCTGGTCGCTGCGAATTAACCTCTTGGCTTTTCTCTCAATTGAATCTCAAGTTTTAAGTTGGTATTTAGCTGAGCCATCCTAAACGTGAGAACAGTACTTCATGAAAGATTTTACTTTATATTATGCATGGTAATAATTGCTCAGCAACGATCTGTATGTATTAGTTATTGTCATTTGATTGTTACTACATCACCTTCTAGTAGTTTTATCCGTGCAGAAATGAAGAAAGAATACTATTTCTTGTGGCCCGGCGGCCAGACTTAAGAGACGACAAACAACCCACAGCCAAACAGTAGGGCATTGGCCCATCGAGATGGTTACCACCGCTGGTCTGTAGCGTGTCGCCATAACAACCTTGAGTTGTGTTCCGGCATTAGTGGCCAGGTTCCAGACACCTTTTAGAGAGTGGCAGCACATTGGGAGCAACTTTGGTGTTACAAATTTTCATAGGCTATGGTAACCACTATCTTTCAGGTGGGCAGTCTGCTGAACTCATGCAATTAAAAAAATCGTATTCCGGCATTAGTAGCCACGTTTCAATTCCCCTTGCGAGGCCGGCTAAAGTTGCTACTATCGAGGGTAAGGGTAAGGAGAATCATCTCATATAGGCAAATAGTTGAAGAAGTGTCCAATTGTAAGCTGTAAATAACAGTTCAAAAACTGTCCACAACAGCGCTGATGTAGACAAAGGGTATGAAGCTAGCTGTTTTAGACGAATCGAAGTATGCCGAGTTAAAAAAAATAATATTTTTGGCAACTAGAGTAGTGGTTGACAGTACACTGTTATAAAACGTCAACTATTTACGTACTGCAAAGTAAATTACTAAAAAATAACCTCAAAGAATTGTCATGTGAAAACGTGAATAGTGATTTTATTTCGCGAATTTTGAATAATAGGCTTAGTGATTTAGTAATATTGAATTTTATAAAACTAAAACACTATTATAATACTACTTTAATAACTTTTGGCGCTTTCTTTAAAATTCACCCTGATGCCAAAGTGGCGCCACCCTAATTTAATGCGTTTCGATGGACACTTCTTTATATACAGAGATGGTTCTCCTTACCTCTACCCTCCATAGTTGCTACACAGTAATCAAATTCGAGCAATTCTCCTCCCGAGTCAATCGTATATTTCATGGCCCAGCCGTAAGGGCTGGAATTCATTAGCTGCGTCTTTTCTTCAAACAAGATATAATTAAGATTAAAACCGCGGCACTTTTAATCGTATTTTATTGCATTCACGGTTTTGTAATTCGGTTACGTTTTGTTATTGCTAAAAATAAAAGCTTTCTTAGCTTTATTTCTGTTGCTGTTTTGTTGTGATATAGGTACACTTATTGAAAAATATGTTAATGATGAGACCTATTGTCAAGTATGACGTAGGGTTGTGAATTTTGTTAAATTGTGTAATATTATTTATATTAATTTATTTCTTATATGTAGTAAGTAGTAGGTATTTACATACCTCTGTGGTTGAGCGGTCTAAGCCTTTGCCGTCCGAACTCGCTGCAACGCAGAGGCTCCGGGCTCGATTCCTGATATGGTAAATTCCGTAAACCAACTTTCCGTTATTTACTATGGTCTGGGTGTCTGGGATCGGCGCCAGAGTGGTCCGATATATATTACCTATAACACAAGAGTAACTTACTTAACTTAGGGATATACAACGTGTGTGCTTGTCTGCTAATTATAATTAAAAAATAATATAATTCATCAATGACATTTTTGTAATTTTTATTTCATTAATGTTACATACATAATTATTATCACCCCTGTTTCCCATAAGGGTAGGCAGAGACGATAGATTTCCACTTGCTAGGACCTTGACATAGTTCTTTAACTTCATCTATTTTCATTAATATTTACATACATACACGTAGTAATGCTTTCATTAATGTTAATTTTACAAATTGTCGTTAAGTGAATTAAAAAACAAAACCATATGAACTAGTGCTATAAATAAAACAAAAGTGTAGTGGAATGCGCTAGCTATTAATAAAAAACTCACGACTTAATCGTCTTCGCCTTAATAGGAGACAATAAGAAAAGTGTTAATGGACACTTTCTTAGTATGAATACTTTTAGTTAATTTAGGTTATATTCAAATTACTAATTAATCTTTTTAGATCTCCCAGAAGACCTGCAATCAAAGTACAAAAACAACCATAAATCGATCAAATATAATCTGAAAAGATTCTATATTGATTCCCAAAGCGGACCATCAGGCTCACGTGTGCAGACCTGGGACTAAAACACAACCATATACTAGAATGACGATAACCCCGCTTTTATCATCAAATCAGAACTAAACACTAGAATAATGATAATAATTACTTAATTATTTTACACACTCGCATTAACATTTACCTAAGTCCCTACTTTATATACTTGCGTTAACATCTGTCTATACAAGTTTATATGGCAGTATAACACCTAACAAATTTTTGTAACATTTCTACCCACATATGACTAAACCTGGAACCTGGTCACTAATGCCGGAACACAACTCAAGGTTGTTATGGCGACATACTTTAGACCAGTGGTGGTAGTCATCCAGTCGGGCAAATGCCCTACCGCCTGGCTGTGGGTTGTTTTGCCGCCTCTTACGACAGGCCGCCCGGCCTCAGGAAATTGTATTCTTTCTCCGTTCCTGCACGGATAATAAAGTAAAATATTCCAATTATGCATTATAAGAATGAACTAACACCTATAGTACATTTGCCGGGTGGTAGGGCATTTGCCCGACTGGATGGCTACCACCCCTGGTCTAAAGTATGTCGCCATAACAACCTTGAGTTGTGTTCCGGCGTTGGTGGCCAGGTTCCAGTCCCCTTAAGAGAGCGGCAGCGCATTTGTAGCACCTTTGGTGTTGCAAATGTCCATAGGCGATGGTAACCACTTTTCATCAGGCGGGCCGTCTGCCTGTCTGCTGAACTCCTGCAATAAAAAAAAAGTACAGGCTTTGCCTTGATTAGGTGTTATATCCACTAATTGTATTAATTATTTTTAGTTTTCCCTAGTTATGAAGTAGATTTACCTATTTTATTGTAATAGAATTGTATAGGACCTTCTGTTATCGTTGTTACAATGCTCTGGAACCTAATAAGAGTATTTTATTATTATATTATTATTAATTACTCGCCTTTGCTCCTATTTTTAACCCTTATCGTGGCAAGATTGCTTTTTGGAAGAAAAGCAAAAAAAAAATGTATATAGGTAGCTTCTTTGGGCTCTAAAACACATCAAAAAAATATATAAAAAAATCATGATATGAAAATTTTGGAAAAACAAGATGTATACTATTCTATACATTGCTACACGTACAGTGATTATCGCATTTTTAGGAATGTATATTATGCTATACATTGCTATGTTTAGGGAGAGTTGGAATGTTACTGGTAGTTTTTAACATATACCAAAAGATTATTGTAAATAACATGATTTTAAATAAAAATAACTGTCTTGGTGGAAGTAAAAATGTTTAATAAAATAAATCTTTCTTGAACAATTTTTTTTATAAAATAATCGTAATATAATAATTCAGAAACCCTTTTGCTTGCGGTGGTACTCCAAAAAACAGTTTCAATTCTTCACATAACAAAGATGAACCTTACATTTTGTGCACACCGTACTTGCCTGGCCAGCTTTGCAGCACTTGCACCTTTGATATCCGGTTATTTGCGGCCAATGGTCATATTTGCCATACCGGACATCATCGCATGGTCGTTCAGATACCGGTTTTTTTAATTTTTTTGTCGGGAAATGCGTCTAAATTTTTCACTGAAACGTTTCGGCCTCGTTTCAGTAGGCCGCTGTAGATTTCATACCTAAA
This sequence comes from Dendrolimus kikuchii, assembly GCA_019925095.2. NCBI lineage: Eukaryota > Metazoa > Arthropoda > Insecta > Lepidoptera > Lasiocampidae > Dendrolimus > Dendrolimus kikuchii. Next base: position 16,345,984 of record CM034407.1, read on the forward strand.
ATTTTTTAGGCTATCCTGCTTTCTAGTGGTGTTGCTCATTTTGTTATGTCTCCGACGTAAAAGCTAAGCGTTGTTGATGCATATATCCAAAAGCTGCGAGAAAATATTCATATACCACCTATGGGATCTTATTCCAGTGCGATATAATGCAATCAGCATGTCTGCCAAATCGACACCTCCCATGTGACGATTATAGGCGACAGGAGTGGATGCAAGTGGTTGATTTGAAGGCAAAGATGAAATTGAGGGTAGAGCGTCATAATTACTTTCAGATGGATTAGGAAATACCTGAGTAAGAATAGGTGTAAGAAGCACTTCGGTTGAATCGGCATAAATATCATCTGCATACGTTCCTATCTCATCACCAGAAACTTGTAGGTTTAACCTTTCGAGACTGGAATTTATCGATGGCGCTGGAGAACTTTCTGCTGATCCAATCATGCAAAGCCAAACCATATTGTATTATAGATAGGTAAATAATGTATGTAATGTTATTTGTCCCTTTATATAGGTAGGTAGTCAAGCAGTAATAATAATAGTAGTATTTTTTGTGGGAATCGAACCCATAACTTTGTGTTTCGCTTTCTATAACCACTATATCAACGAGGCAGTCAAACATCAGTACAACTGTCTTTTAAATTGTAATAAAATTGGTTTAGTATATAAGATAGACATACTTGCAATCTGAATTTTATAGTAAAGTCCAAAAAAATATTGATACCGTGAAGTTAGCAATGTATATTATTCTATAGACCACCAACGAAAGATAAATTACTGCAACTGCGGCATTGTATAGTATAATATACGTTAGTAAAAAACACGCCAAAAACATGCTAATTCTCATAGCGACAACAGCATATATATAACAATGTGTAAGAACACACATTTAGGCATGTGTATTTTATAATAAACATACATATTTAGGGGTACAAACATAAAAATAAAATAAAACTTACCTTAGATAAACCTGAGCGGCGCATCTTGACAGTTATTTTCCACAACTGATTTAAAATTATGACAGATAAACTACTATTTTTATTTTTGAAGCATAAATAAACGTCTAGAAATGTCATATGTTTAATAAAACTAAGTTAAAAATTATTTTATAGTGATCGTATATTTTTATAAAGTTGTATGTATGGTATACTATACAAAATGAAGAATAACAATATTGTGTACACGACCCTCTGCGCCACAAATAAGTCCACGAGGTTTCTGTGCCAGAGTTCAAATGTGTTTCTAATGTATATGAATGTAAGCATATTGGACAATTTAAAAAAAAAGATTAGTAGGTTTATTATTTTTTATTGCATGAGTTCAGCAGACAGGCAGACGGCCCACTTGCTGGAAAGCGGTTACCATCGTCTATGGACATTTGCAACACCAAAGGTGCTACAAATGCGCTGCTGCTCTCGTAAAAGATACTGGTCACTAATGCCGAAACACAACTCAAGGTTGTTATGGCGGTATACTCTAGACCAAGGGTGGTAGCCATCCAGTCGGGCAAGTACCCTACAACCTGGCTATGGGTTGTTTTGTCGCCTCTTACGACAGGCCGCCCGGCCGCAGGCAATTGTATTCTTTCTCCGTTCCTGCACGGATAAAATGCTAATATTAATAAGGTATTTTTTCTTAAATACTCCATTTATAAAATTCTTATTAGTCAACCGTTCATATACAGTTTCCAATACAAAACAAATCTCGACCAAGTGGTGTCAATCCGTTGTACCTCTATAATTTTCACTTATCCATTATAAAAACATTGTCTCTGGCTTCCTGTACATTGAAATAGTTTGAAATGTTGCAATATTTCAAGCGTAGCGCAATTTCGAGTATGGCCACTATGCGTGGCGGACTTTTTGTCTATGACCATTTTATATATGGCCTATAGTTGAAATGAATGTTTATGTATAATAGGACTTTCACCATGACTTAGCTCGCTTATAATATATTTATATATATAATTCTTCTGCACGTGTGTGACTGAACTCCTCCTAAACGGTTGGACCAACCGCACAGGAAAATATATAAAATACTTTATGTAAGACATTAGTTTTAAGTTACAATTAATAATAAGCTAAGGTCTGACTACATAATAATAATAATAAACAAAGACCCTGACTACGTTAGGGGGACGCATGGCCACACGGGCCATATAAAAAAAAAAGACGGTTGGACCGATTTGGATGAAAGTTCTATGTGTGTTTAAGTCGTTTCAAGAATGGTTTAGATTCACAATTGGACCCGGTAGGTGGCACTGGAATCGGGTTATAGATTTTTATTTTTGAAGTGAAAATTCTATATAGACGAATTGTCACGAAAAAGCGTTACGGCCGCGTGGAACAGCGGCGTAAATTTAGACTAGACGTGGTGAGAGGCGGCACAATGTTTTTATTGGTTCCAGATCGAATTCAGTTCCTTTGTTTGATAACATAAAATATGTTTAAATAAAAAATGCATTCATTAAAATGTACCGAATCTAACCAAATCATAATTTGCAGTAAACCTGCGAAAAATCGAAATGTGTGCTGGGACACATAGTAGAAGTGAAACTTCAACGGACAAGGGGGAAAACGAATCGGCACAAAGTTTTAACTTGAAGTTTTACGGGCAGATTGTTAATCTACTTGTCCAATTTGAAAACCTTGTCCGTTGAAGTTTCACTTCTACTATGTGTCCCAGCACACATTTCGATTTTTTTCAGGGCAAGACAACGTCTGCCAGGACCGTTAATACTTATATATAAAAAAATCTGTTCGTGTGTATATTACTGAACTATTCCCTAAACCCATGGACCGATTTCAATGAAATTTTTTGTATATGTTTGAGTTGATGCAAGGGCTCCGGATGGTATGGGATGATATGTGCAACCTTTGCTTCGCTGAGCGCGTAATTTCGGGACTTAATCAGGTACTAGGAATAAAAACGCCACAAAATTCACACATTTTGTTATTTATTAATTATAATAGCATAATCAAATATATAAAAAACAAATTAATAAAAAAAGATAGAAAAATCAAATTAAAATTAATGTGATACTTGAGTTTGAAGCTGAGAAACAAAATGTTCACTATTGGGGTCAATATCAGTAATCGTCGTCAGGGTGCCAGCACTGCAGTGCCAGCATCGAGGACACGGCGCTGCACACTCTGCAGGAGTGTCCAGCCTGGGAAGAGGAGCGCCTTGTCCTCGGCGCCACCATCGGAAATGACCTGTCGCTCCCGGCCGTGGTCCAGGCCATGGTCGGGGGCCAACCCGAATGGGACGCTGTCGCCTCCTTTTGCGAGGCCGTCATGTCCGCAAAGGAGGCGGCGGAGCGGGAGAGAGAGCGAGCAGCCGTGCTCCTCTCCCGCCGCAATAACCGGTCTCGGCGCCGGAGGAACACGGACCTCCGGCCGCCATGAACGCGCGGTGCGGGTAACGGTCAGGGGAGGCTATAAGGCCGTCGCCCGCATCTAAAGCCGCTGAGTAGGGGGCGCGTCGGTGCCCGCGCGCGCCCCTCTCAAACACGAGCACGGAGAGGCCCGCCCCTTGCTGGGGTGGGTCCACGCCAGCCGGGGTCGCGGAAGAAAAGCTCACGCATATCCCGTGACCCCGGCTCATGGCGTCAGGTGGCACCAAGGGGTTTTAGTGGGTATTCCGGCTTCTCTAGCCGGCGAGTCCCACACTCCCCCGCCGAATTCCCCCCGGCGGGGGGTCCGCAAATGGATTTCCCCTTGTAAAAAAAAAAAGGGGTCAATATCAGTAGTACAATGGCGTCAAGTAGTTTTCTAAATTAACATCTGCAAGCCGAGCACGGTGCTTATTTTTATTAATTTTCATGACTGAAAAAAGCTACTCACATTTATACGTGCTTCGAAATGTACAAATTATTTTTCGTGCGAAAACTCTCAGCTGTGGATACGCTTCGGATAAGTGTGCGCATGGAATCCGCTTGTAAATAAAAACTCCGGATATTCAGTACACACGAAGCCACTTAAGATAACAGTATAATTTTGTTGCCTTCAGTTGTTGTGTAAATGTTTGTCTAATATCAAAAATAAATACATTAATTAGATAGACTCACCAGGACCCTTATCGACTAAGGACGTCCACCTTGGCTTCTCAGAGGCAGACATCACACATGCATGGAAATTGAAAACCCCTCAATCAATCATTCAAACAATAAGAATCCCTTTTCAGCGCGGCCGCTATTTAGTTTGTTGCAACAACTCATTGCACTTGCCAAAAATCTTATTATTTCTTACATGGGTCTTTTTAACACCCCAAACGAATCCGACGACAAAATGGCGACGTCTTCCAAGTTGTAAAGGGGAAATTGCGGGGGACGGAGATAGATATACATACATACTATTATACAAAAAGAGAAGGAATATGTATGTATCAAGAATGTGTATTGTGGTTTGAACAAGAGATTGCGATACCATGACTTGACTACGTTAAATAATAAACAGGTATGTTCTGTAAAATTTGCTTAGTTTCACATCATCAAATTTAGATCTCAAATATGAGTCTTCTTGAAGCTCCAGCAACTCTATTTGTAGGTGAAGCGGAGCACCTTCCACATTACTCTTACAAGGATTTGCAGAAATATTAAAAGTGCTATTCATATTTTTAAAATCGGAAAATCCGTGCAGGAACGGAGAAAGAATACAATTTCCTGCGGCCGGGCGGCCTGTCGTAAGAGGCGACAAAACAACCCACAGCCAGGTGGTAGCGTATTTTCCCGACTGGATGGCGATCACCCCTGGTCTAGAGTATGCCGCCATAACAACTTTGTGTTGTGTTCCGGCATTGGTGACCAGGTTCCAGTTTCCCTTAAGAGAGCAGCAGCGCATTTGTAGCGCATTTGGTGTAGCAAATGTCCATAGGCGATGGTAACCGCTTTCCATAAAGTGGGCCGTCTGCCTGTCTGATGAACTCCTGCAATAAAAAAAAAACGAATAGCGAATTGCTCTGACAGTAGTTCCAGTTTTTTAGCATAGCGACCGTATTCAATGTTTTCGTGATTGAATAATAACAGTTTTTACTTTTCATTTGTGTATAGTACTTATCATTCATCACGATCAGTATTAAAAATCTATCAATCCCTGCTAATGGTTGCCTGGAAGAGATTGCTTTTAATAAGAAGGCCATTCGTTGTACTATCTCTTTTATCTTTTTCTACTTCCGTTTGTCTATGCTTTGGAGTACAATAAAGAGTTTTTTTTTTTTTTTATTTTTTTTTATTTTTTTTTATTGCAGGAGTTCAGCAGACAGGCAGACGGCCCACTGGATGGAAAGCGGTTACCATCGCCTATGGACATTTGCAACACCAAAGGTGCTACAAATGCGCTGCTGCTCTCTTAAGTGAGTCTGGAACCTGGTCACTAATACCGGAACACAACTCAAAGTTGTTATGGCGGCATGCTCTAGACCAGGGGTGGTAGCCATCCAGTCGGGCAAATGCCCTACCACCTGGCTAAAATCTATCTAACTTTGTAGCATGTACTATGGATCTTTTTTAATTAGCGGTAGGTGATCAACCGAAATAGCAAAAACTTAGCTCTCCGGCTATTTGTAGCTCATTAGCCGGCTAAAAAACCAGCTATTTGGCTAATAAATGAACGATTCGCCACCTGACAGCCGATGACTGACGGCAAAGCCGTAAATTTATCAGTTGTTGGATTTTGGTTTTATTCGACAATTATTAGCTAGCTGGCGCATTGAAGGCGGTGGCTAATGGATACGCTGTAAATTTGTCGGTTTTATTCGACAGCCATTAGATAGTTATTGAAGTTAAAAAACAACTGATTTTACAATACTGCTACCCATCTGTATTTCTGATGTATATTTAATAACTAGCTGTGTCCGTCACTTTGTTCTCAGTCTGCGTTTACAAGCGGCGGGTTCTGTGGTTGAGTTGGCTAAGATTTTGCCAGCCTAGCTCACTGGAGCACTGGAGGCTTTGGGTTCGATTCCTGGCATAGCAAATTTCGTAAACGAACTTTCTGTCTGGGTAACTGATATCGGTCCCGGAGTGGTCGGTTGTATGTTAATAAGCGTAAATTAATAAAACATGCACAGGTCAAGGCGACAGCTGCATAAAGTTGCTTTCTGTGTCACCTGAAATAAATCGATCAACTTACCTACGGCAAGGCATAGAAAATATTGGTCAATATTATTTCTTTTGCCCTAGATATGTTACCTATGAGTGGAAAATGTACAGATAATTACAGTAATACACTACCTACTAAAAGTGTATACTAATATTATAAAGAGGTAAAGTTTGTGAGTTTGTGACGTTGTAGGGGGTAATCTCTGGATCTATTAAACCAATTTAAAAAATTCTTTTACTGTTCGAAATCTACGTTAACTGGGAGTGTTCTAGGCTATATAACATGACGCTATATACCACGGGAGCGGGACTGTGCGCGGGTGAAACCGCGCCGGGCCGCTAGTACCATATATACTAGTGATACCTACATTTCGGAACTTCCTTAGAAAATACTATCTGTCTTTAAATAAATGTCTAATATATTGTTACAACTTAGCCCCCCGACAAAGACAAATTCCACGAAGCACATTATATTACCCGTCGGCATTTGAACTAATAACATTTAAATTCTTTTATGGTCGTCTTCTTTTGTTTACTTATTGGCATAAGGCCTATTATTGTATTGTAATCATTAGCCAGGTGTTACGGATTTAAAGTACAAGCTGATCTATGAAATTCGGTCACGCGGCCAGGCGGACATATTGCATCTGTGCAGTACAAAGCAATAGCCCGATTGAGAGAGGAGTCATTCGAGCGAGAATCTAATAAGTGACGGACTTTGCGCGTTTTATTGAATTACGACCTTCTGCGTTACGTTTGGACTTGTTGTGTTCGGTTATATTTGTACCTGTGTGACGTATATACGTGTTTGTATAGTTCTAATAAACTCTATAGTAATTCTAACGGCATTTTAATTCGAGTATCGCGACTCGTAACAATATATAATACTTTTATAGCTTTTACGGTCATAGTTGATGAATAATAAATTAGCTATATAACAGCACAGCGTTGTCCACTATGCATTGTTTCATTAGGAAGCATGGTGCGCGGCCGTTCCGTTTCATATTCTCTAAACAAAATACAATAAAATATTAATTTAATTTCTTCATCGTAAATATGTGTATATAAGTACAAATTTAAGAAATATTATTAAATTATAAAGTAAATATATACAGTTTACGTATTTAATACAAGACAAAATATATTGTATTTACTATTAATTGAGTCAATTGTGAAAAACGTGCTGAATAAGAAAATGAATGGAACGTGAAAATACGGTAAATATCGTAAGATAAGTAAGTTAAAAATTAGTTATATATAGTCCCAAATGTCCCAAATTTTTTGTTTCTTGTTTTATATTATATTAACGAATTTAGATATAATTTGTTTTGAACTGGCGCCTGTAGCTAAAGTGGCCAAAACCAAGTCTCTTTCTAATGTCGTAGTTCAAATCCTGGGGAACAAAAGTTTGGGCTATTTTTGTAATATAGTATTTAATATTTGTCTAATGTTGTGTTACAATTTGACACGTGCTAGCGATGAAAAAAAATATCGCGATGAAACCTGCAAAACAAGATTATTGATGTGTGAATACTGCCGATGACCATTGGATAACCGTGGCATATATACTCTCCTTTCCCAAAAATAATTAAACGATTGAGATATTTACGAGTTGATATTTTTTATCTTATATTTTTACTTTCGTATTTTTTTGGCATTATCTAATTTATTTACCAGGATATACTCGCGACTTCGTCCACGCTTGACTTACAATTCCCTCGGGTTTTCTTGGACACAAGGAAGAAAATGTAAAAATAATGTAAGCTATGGTTTTAGTGAAAACTGTGTGAATAAGTTAATTTTTATGCACCCGAACAACTAAGAACCTATCCCGGGATAAAAAACACAGTTTATTACATTAATTTTGCTATCGATCAGTAAAAAAATTACATTGGAATTCGACTTTTTTAATCTGGCCATTTGAAATCATTCCCAGAAAAATTCCCGCTGCATTCCCATAATAAAAAGTACCGCAGAGTTTAAGTCTAAGAATTAGCTGTCGATCAGCGAAAACCGCATCGAAATCCCGAACAAACAGACAAGATATCTAAAAATATTGCATTGTATTCTCCATCGTTTATATAGTCTATTCCAGTTGTTTTTTTTAAATAACTAATGTACAGACACGGCATGTTTAAAGTTTTATAATATTACTAGCTTCTGCTCGCGACTTCGTCCGCGTGGAATAGTAAAAAAAAGTCTTGGTCTTTGGGCTATCCAACAGTGAAAGAATTTTTCAAATCAGACCAGTAGTTCCTGAGATTAGCGCGTTCAAGCAAACAAACTCTTCAGCTTCATATATTAGTATAAGATAGATTAGAAATATTTTACTACGCGTTTGAACTATTGATAGTAGTATTGATAGTAGCTATTTCCAAAGCGGTGGGTCAGTTGTACATGTTTGTATAGTTTGAAACTTATAAATTGGAATTAAGATTTTGTGTAAGTAAAACAAAGCTACTGTCTAAGGTTTGACACGCGGTGCATCCGTGGGGCAAATTTTAGTAATATAATAATGAATTAATATGAATGAATAACAGCCCATAAATGTCCCACTGCTGAGCTCGGGCCTCCCGTTATAGGGGAACGGACAGTATACTCGCCACGTTTGTTCAAGGTGGCTTGGCAGGTTTGAAAGATCGGTTATATCGATGTGCAAGTTGCTTTCCTTCACCGATGTTAGCACGTGGTAATTGTAGCAATATGCACATTAGGTCGGAACTGCCTAAGTGGTGCATGCGTTTCGGCCAGCATCGAACCCGCGCCCTTTGAGTCTGGGATGCGCGCGCTAGCTATTACGCTACTACGACTTTTAAACAGATAATATAATAGATACACATTTCCATTTACATCCAGCAATTTAGAACAAATTAATTTGTCATCGGGCCTTAGTGGACCTATGGCTTCTTATTTATAAATTAATAACTTAAATGCATGTAATCACGTGATGGTATCGATCGTTGTCCTACTTAGCTTTTGACACGGTTAAATTCGTACAATTTTTTTATTGTCAAATGTTGGCAAATAGGCAGACTGCCTGCCTGATGGAGAGTGGCTACCGTCTTCAATAGGCGTTTGTAACATTTCAGGTATTTTCAACGCATTATCTGATAGTCAACATTTTATAACCTTCTTCGTAAGTGACTTTATGTCATAGCCACGACAGCCTCTGTCGTTGAGCGGGCTAGGCCTTTGCCGGCCGAACTCACTGCGACTCTGAGGCTCCGGGTTCGATTCCTGGCATGCTGAATTCTGTAAACGAACTTTTCGTTATTGACTGTGGTCTGGGTGTCTGGGATCGGAGGATCTGGGGACGTACAATGTGTTTGTCTGCCGTTATTATAGCGCATAGGTGTTATTGTAAGCGGAATTAAGCTTTTAGAGTACCATGAACAGTAGCTCAAAGACATCAGAGTCAACGTGAACATCCTGCTGAAGATTTATTTTGCGATATAAATAAAAAAGAATCTTGGGAATATCGATCCTTTACCGCTGTTATATCGTAGGCGACATTTGTACCTAATTAGTTTTTTTGCATATGATATGTGTATGTATATTGAGTAACGATGAATTAATACTTCAGTCCTCTATCATGCAGGAATTCTCATATTTTCCGACCCAAATTACATTTTGCGTTCATCTTTGTTATCTAAACAATACTTGTTATAAGTGTATCAAATCTCATAAAAATTAATTGACATGTAATATTCTGTACATTAGAGAAACAGACTTAAGCTCATTAGAATCACTCGGTACCCCACCAGCCCCGATCGCTTCGCTCGCAAACTGTACACGCACGAACTGCCAGTGATTCACTCGGTGACAATCCGTTGCTCGCACTGATTTAAGTATTGATTAAGTACCAATTGCTGATAGACTACTCAATCGTGGATCTCGCAATGTGCATTTGTTGACCACGCAAGGTTCACTGGCTGGCAAAGCGTTGTCCACCCATGGTATGCGCAGTTTGCCGGGTGTCGTTGCCTCTAATGCCTTAATGCTCTAACTCTGCATTTTCGTAGTAAAGTTATAGAATCATAGTTAATCAAAAACTTTACTTTCTGTCTGACAGTCTTCTCATATTTGTTATTTCCCGTGAAAATTCTTCTATAAATCTAAATGTATTACATGTATTCTTTATTCATTCTACGCCTATGCTTGAATCATCCCGTATGCCTTGATTTTATTTTATTGCATGAGTTCAGCAGAGAGGCAGACCGCCTGAACGAAAATGGTTACCTTCGCCTATGAACATTTGTAACACCAAAGTTGGTACCAATGTACTCTACTACCTGGTTGTGGGTTGTTTTGTCGCCTCTTACTACATGCCTCCCGGCTACAGGAAATTGTATTTCTTCTCCGTTCCTGCACAGATAAAATTACCAGTCTCCATGAAATTTTATGCTTGTTTCAGATTAAGCGATGCTATTACTGTTAGCTCTCCTGTTTCCTGCAGTATCAGCCACAAGTTTGGCTGTTGAAGTGATAATAGAATGCAATACGTGCGTGCTTTTTGCAGAAAAATGCTACAACGTAACATACCTGTTCGATATAGAAGCACCGTTCAGAAACAGAGTCGTCATACACAACATGGGTATAATACGGGCGAGTAATTTCTTATTCTTCAGTTTCGAGCCTAGTATCGAAGATGCGGAATATTATAAAGTTGGTTTCGTGGATTTAGACAACCCCGGGCAAGTTGGTGTGATTGGTGCAGGTCAGAAGTTTAATTTCAATTTTGGTACGTTTGATATTGACCAAAGCAATGGCTATGTGTATTTAGGGGGCAGTGATGGTATTTATGCTCTAGATACACGCGCTAATAAGTTAATGCACTATAGCAGTTTTGGTGATACCATCACAAATATATTCTTTAAAAATAAACTATATTTCACAAGATACAACGATAGAGGCATTGTCGTAAAGAGAGGTGATTATTTCAAAACTATTTTTGAATATATACCAGTTAAGAATTTTGTTGTTACTAAATATGATTTTATTGTGTTCCTGTCAAAATACGGCCTGTATGTTGGCAAAGCGGATAAACTACAACTCGTTTCTAATAACGCCTTTTATAGAGGTATAACAATTGATTTGGAGGACAATGTTTACGCATGGTGGGTTGATGGAATATATAAAGTAATTATAGAAAATAATATTGTTGATTCAAGAGTAGAAAAAGTAGCACACTTATCGGGTATTGGAGCTATGACGTTTGATAATAAGAATAATATCTTAATCACTTCTGACAGAGCCTTGTACCAGATGACTGAAACTCACTATAATTGTACAATCAGATAATTTTATGCAATAACAACACAAATTTAGAATATCAGTGCGTAAGACCGACAAATACAATGTGCATTATTATATCTAGATGAACCGAGTTAAAACTAAAGAAATGTTGTTTTCAGGAGGGTATTTTGTTGTAAAATAATATCCTTTTTTATTTCTTAATATCTGGGTAGCTTCATCTTTTTGTTTAATAAATGTTGTTACCTTGCTCTATAATTGTACGAATATTTTAATCGAAGAAAAGAAATTTTCAGTAGGGCTCTATTTTTAGGTAAAAATTATGTTTTTTGACACAATTAACAAATTTTTAATTTAAATAAGCGATAAATATTACAAACTAAGCTAGAAACCATATATGAAGTGTACATAGTACATGTAAAAGTCGCATTATATGAAGCTATAGACTAATGGCCGGTTCTTATATCTTACCGTTCATTTGCCTTACTGTCGGTTAAAATTTGACATAAGCTTCATACAATTAATATCATAGTTCAACCAATACTAAGGCAAGATTAGTAAAATATAGGAATCGGCCATAAATTGGTGTTTGTTTGAACTGTTTATTGTATATGTAATGTTCTAAACGGCATCAAAGTACCTGTGATTTGAGCTTCAAAAGCCATTTACTTAATGTATAAATAAGTAGTTTTTAAGACTTCATTCAAACATTTATGCTAAGTTAAATTTTTTTTAATATTTTCTGAGACTGTATTATACGGTTCAATCAACTTTAATCAATTTGGTTGAAATGGGCAGAAATTAAAATTAACGGCGACATTCAATGACTTCGGATGATTCTAGTTTTTTTTTTTAATATTTGGCTCCAATTCAAATGGAACTGATTTTGCCAATGTCAGAGTATGAAGAGGTAGGTGGTTTTTTTTTAAATAAATAAATCTAACAATTTGGCTAGTAACTTATACATATTTTCTGCAAACCTGAAGTTGAATACATACTGATATTTATGTAATGTTATTAAATATTCATTTTTTATCGAGTGAACGCATACAAAGAAGTTAGATAAAACAGTTTGTGACAATTCAAGTGGAACGCGTCCTAAGTGACCCATAGATAAAACTGCGAATGACGGTGGATACAAAATATATATTTTTTAAAAGTGATCAGTGTTAAATAATAGTTTAATAGGAATTTATCTAGTAATTGCATTTGCAGTAATCGTCATTTTTTTTCTTTTTTCGATACAATAAAGAGAGCAGCAGCGCATTTGTAGCACCTTTGGTGTTGCAAATGTCCATAGGCGATGGTAACCCCTTTCCATCAAGTGGGCCGTCTGCCTGTCTGCTGAACTCCTGCAAAAAAAAAACAAAAACAAAAAAGTTATATAACTTGGACATGTTGTTTAGATATCTAAAAATTTTATATGTTTGCCGCGTTTTCTCGAAACCGCCATTTTTCGACGGCAGTATTAATTTTGAATGACGTTTCTTTGTATTTTCATAGAAACAGATAGTTTTTTCCTTAAATTGCGTGAATTAATAAATTTGTCTTATGTTTATATGAATTATTTTGATTGATTGCTTCATCCAAATTGAAAGACAGAAGTGAATCGTGTAACATCAGCATCAGAAATGATGTTATATTTTATATAACTTGTCGTTATTTTATGATAAAATTAATTATTCAAATAACAATGATCATGAAAAATACCACCGCTTAGTAAAAAAAGAAAATAATAAAAATAACTACATTATTTTAACGTTTTTTATTTGTGCATTGTTTTCTTATTTGTTTTATCTATACATAGATTTTGATGGTAATTTAATTCAATGTAATTTTAACCAATTATGAATTACTACTACTACTACAACCACCACCATCACCACCAGCACCACCACCACCACCACTAGTACTACTACTACTACTACAACCACTACTATAACTACTACTTCTACAACAACTACTACTACTACTATTACTAATAATGACTAATAAATATCTGTCAAAAGGGCACAATTTTATTGTATTGACAAGAATTAAATCTAATGCTACTATTTCCATTATATTTTAGTTCTAAATATAGCTGAATAAAATACGTTTAAGGGGGGCCATTCACAAATTACGTTACACGAATATAATATTTTTTTACCTCTCTCTAGTACTCGTCATAGCTGGTCACAATCGGGAGACTCCTTCCCTTGTGTGACATCACATACTTTGCAATTTTACACCAAGAATTATCTATCACCAGCAAAAATCGGCAGTTCCGTAACTCGTTTTATTTCCATTTATCTTATTTTTTATTAATTTAAACAATACTGTTATATTGTAATTAAAATAATTATAATAATTTAAAAAATGTGTGCATGACAAGAGTTATGAATGTCAAAGAAGCAAGTGAGGTGTGTAAGAATGGGCCTAAATGGCGGTCTGTTGTTCGTGCCTACCCCGCAAGGGAACTGGCGTGAAGTTATGTATGTATGTATGTATGTAATTTAAAAAATGTTTCGTTAATAGTTCAAAGGACGTGTTTTAAAGCTTAAATATATTAGATTTTTAAATGTGACGTCACGAAATTTAGGATAACCCTCCCCGTCACATAATGTCACGCCCTTAACGAGTGACGTAATTTATGGTAGGCCTCTAATACATATGTCATTTTATCAAAAGTAGATTAATATTGATAATCAAATAATTCCTCTGTAGTCTAGCAGACAATGCGTAATTTTGATAGTATGCAATGAAGAATTGTCTATCTATCTTTACTCATCATTCGTATTTCCTTATCGTGTGACTGGGATCATTCAACTAAAATAAGAAGTTGTGTCATGAATGAAGAACGCCCCGTCGGAGTTAAACTGAAGGGAAGGTCACTAATAAACGTGTTACGTGTTCAACCTTAGAGTAAATCGTTTAAAACGTAGGCGGCAGTGAGCGTAAGCAATGAGATTTTATGATTGATGAATTGTACAGCTACACGCCGGACGCAGCCTACGGCGGTTGTAGCGGCCCACCGCTTTTTTTATTGCATGAGTTCAGCAGACAGGCTGACGGCCCAACTGTGATGGAAAGTGGTTACCGTCGCCTATGGACATTAGCAATACTGGTGCTGCTAATGCGCTGTTAGCCTAGAAGGACCTTTCCCTATCATCTTTGACAGGTGGTAGGGCATTTGCCTGTCACCCCTGGTCTACAGTATGCCGCCATAATATCCTTGTGTTTCGAGATTAGTAGCCCGGTTCCAATCTCTCTTTAGAGAGCAGCAGCACATTTGTAGCGTCTTTGGCGTTGCGAATGTCTATAGGCGATGGGAACCGTTTTCTGCCAGTCTGCCTGTCTGCTGAACTAATGCAATAAAAAAAAGGAAACTGGAACCTGGCCACTGACGCCGGAACACAATTCAAAGTTGTTATGGCGGCATACTTTATGTCAGGGGTGGTAGCCGTCCAGTCCGGCAACCTACCACCACCTGGCGGCGAAAGGCTCTCGTACGACGACCGCGTAACGTCCTCACGGACAGGGTCGACGTTATCACAAAACGGCTGGCCCGGATCAGCCCGCCCGCGGTTAGGACGGCAGGCTGGCAGGCACGGACAGACAGACACAGACGGCGGCGTCTCAGGCGCCGCCAATCAAGATCTCTCCACGTCCCTGCGAGGGACGTTAGGAGACATAGCCCCCCCACAGGATAGACTAGGCGTGTTGCTGGGAAGTTTCTTTCGCCGTTTCTTCTCTCTCAGCCATAACACGTTACGAAACGGCAGTAAGATAGCGTAGGCCGCCGCGAACCGCCGATCCCGGTCTGCCGGGATCCTTCCCCTCGGGCTTTATATTACCCGTCGCTCGTTCTCAATTAGTGCTTTGTGTCGCCCTATGGTGGGCATCATTAAATTCATCCCCCTCTCATGGCAATAGTCCAGCCGAGGTAAACTCCTTAGGGAGCTCCTTCGAGCAAGTTGCCCTCCCGGACTCGAGCGCCTTTGCTTCGCGAAGGCACTCGCCCCAAAAACCCCGGTAAAGTTGTAAGGTCTTCGGACCAACAACATAAAGTCAAGTCTAATAAAAAAAAAACTTTAACAACAGCGAGGCACGGAATGGCTGAATATTATCTATTCATTCTTACTCCTGATGTTACGGTATATTTTTATTATGCATATATTTTACGACGTCTCAACGTCGCTAAGACATACATAATTATTATGCCTGTTTCCCATAGGCAGGGTAGGCAGAGACAATTTACGATTTTGACATGTATAATTTTGCTTCATCTACATTCATTAGTCTCTTCATACACACACTTTTATTATAGGTGCTTTTTACCTGGCTATCCTTAAGACGTGTGCGATTTCATGGCGGTAAGCATAGTATTAATACGCTTAGAACCCGAGTAGGTGCCATTATTGGGAAGTACTTTTAAGTAAGACCTAAAAGCCTCAGTTCGCTTGTCGACGCGCTGGTCCCGTCACGCCGCAAGACAAAGTCTAATTGTGACCAGCTCCAATAGTTCCAATACCCTGCTTTTTAGAAACACTCTATTTACTTGCAACATTATTTGTGCCTTTGTGTGCGTGTCACCGAGGATAATTGCATGGCGCTCACGCACACATGGATTGGTTTTATGTTTTAACTCTGAATGTAATTTTGTAATATAAAGTGGTAAGTATATCGCGGTGTACCAGTATCAACTCTATCATCCACATTGTCGTCATACGCTTGTTTTGCCAGTCTCTTTTCAACCATTCTCTCTACATGTCCAAAGTATATTAAGATTCCTGTCTTAATTTTTGATATTATATCTTCTTTCTACCCACAACGGTGCCTTATCATACTATTAATATTAAAATTAGGTTAAGAATGGAAGTAATCGAATCATACCCAGTTAATCTATCTATATATATAAAAATCAATAGCTGTTTGTTAGTCTCGCTAAAACTCGACAACGGCTGGACTGATTTGGCTAATTTTGGTTGTGAATTATTTGTGAAAGTCCAGGGAAGGTTTAAAAGGTGAGTAAATATGAAAAAAATGCTTGTAATATAGTCAAAACAACCATTTCGCTTTCTCTTAGAAACTATTCCTATCTGTCAAACATTTGATGTTCGTCCCGTCGTTTAGAAATTAATTAAATTTAAAAGTCGTTCAGAAATCAAACTAAATTTAAAAGTATTTTTTTTTTCATTATTTTGGTTTTGATTGACAAACGTTTGATGTTCGTTCCGGTTAAGTTTTGACCACACTTTTTGCTAAAGTTGAAACATTCAGCTTTTTTATTTATTGATTCTGAGGCGGTACGAACTTTGCCGGGTCAGCTAGTTATATATATATATATATATATATATATATATATATATATATATATCTCCCTATTTTCACTGTATTCTGGTAACACACAGACATTTATAATGTTATTTTCCATAAATAGAATAATTTCCATGAGATACAGATTAGTGATGTCTATTTTAATATGCCAGGCCATGAATAAAAAGCTCCAAAGAATTCAGCTAAAATACTTCAAGTTTAAAAATCGGTTAAGAAACTAGTGCATTACGGCACTACAAAATACCGTCTTTTTAACTTTGACACAAACTTTTTCTTTACAAATGAAATCTTTTATGAGTTTGCACGTGACTTGCATGGAGTAAAGGGACCATTGTGAGGAACACAATGTGCCCTAAAAGGGGGGACTGTTCTTGAATTTAGTTATTGTAACATATGTCTATTTCAGTCTCTAGTCTCAGATGTTTACTTCTTTCACATGTGGGTAGATGCCATAATATGTTAAGACAAATTCTAGCATTACTCCATATAAAAGGCTCTAAAATACCATTCACTTATTTATCTATTGTAATATATATCAATATAAAATGCTTGTCATATATAAAGTTAATAAATATATTTATTTAGATTATTTCGTATATACATGCTAGGTGGTAGGGCATTTGCCCGACTGGATGGCTACCACCCCTGGTCTAAAGTATGTCGCCATAACAACCTTGAGTTGTGTTCCGGCATTAGTGACCAGGTTCCAGTCTCTCTTAAGAGAGCAGCAGCGCATTTGTAGTAACTTTGGCAAATGTCCATAGGCGATGGTAACCACTTTCCATCAAGTGGGCCGTCTGCCTATCTGCTGATCTCCTGCAATAAAAAAAAACATATATATTGATATTCTATGAATGTGTCTGGATTTATGTGTGTATTAAATTTATAAATTATTGTTAGTATGTATATTTAAATTGTTTAGTCCTATCTTTGTTCAGCTCCACCTACATCGCCAGATTAGTTAAGAATTTCTTTTAAGCTAGGTCGCCTGGAAGAGATCGCTTTTAGTAATAAGGCCCCTTTTGTTTTTCCAACAAGTATTGTAATTATGCATTTGTTTTTGTATTTGTTTATTTTGGTGAGTAATAAAGTCTTATCTATCTATTATCTTATCATATTGCTTTGAAAATATCGTGTAAAAATAATTTTAATTAATATTTAAACAAATGGTCTATAGACTTTCAGCCTTAGAAAGGACGTTGGCGCTCTAAGCGTATTCTGCCGTCTGTACAACGGGGAGTACTCTGATGAGATATTTCATTTGGTGGCTACGTCGCCCTTCTATTATCGCACCACACGCCGGCGTTTGGGAGTTCATCCACACCCTAGACACTTGGAAGTCCTCCACTGCACGTCGAGCATGCTCTTTCATGCTGTATGTTTGAAAGTTATGGAATGAACGCCTATTCGCGGTTTTCCCAAAGGGCTACAATATGGGGCTCTTCAAAAAGGGCGTAAAAAGTTTCGAGGTAGGCAATGCATCGGCTCCCTTAGTGTTGAAGATGTCTGTGGGCGACGGTAACCACCTACCACCAAGTGGAAAAGTTGGCCAGTTTGCCTACAAGCAATCACAAAAAAAAGTAATAATTAATTCACCATTTGGCTTGTTAAATGTATGACGCAACAACCCTGGTATAAATTCTGCTGTATTTTAATCTGGAGTGGATTTTCAATCAGTCGCACCGGTTTTCGCCACCGTTACATGGTGGAAACACACCAGTCACGAAGAGGCGTTTGCCGCTCTCTAAAGGAAGACTCGAACCTGGCCACTAATGCCGGAACACAACTCAAGCTTGTTATGGCGGCATACTCTAGACCAGGATTAGTAGCGATCCAGACGGTCAAATATCCACCATATGGCTGTGGGTTGTTTTGTCGCCTCTTAAGACAGGCCGCCCCAACGCAAGCAAATGTATTCTTTCGACGTTCATAGGGGAAAGGAAAGTATACTCACCATGCTTGTCCAAGGTTATATCGATGTGCAGATTTCATCACGATGTTTTCCTATACCGTTGTTAGCACGTGGTAATTGTAGCAATATACACATTAGGTCAGAAAACTGCCAAAGTGGTGCATGCGTTCCGGCCACGATTCGAACCTGCGCCCTTTTAGTTTGGGACGCGTGCGCTAGCCACTAAGCTACTATCTATACGACCGTAAGAAAGTCTAGGTAGCTTCGGCATTTTGTAAGATACTAAAAATATCTCATTGTCAGATGATTTCAAGGAGGCGTTTACGCAAAAATGTAATTACAAACTATGTTACAATTTACAAAGTCTTACCAGTATGGAAGTGTACCTAAAAAGAAGGGTATTCCAAATTTCAGCCTTATACAATCAACTAGTTTTGTTTTATTCACAATTTTGTCCCTTGTGTAAAACTGCACTTTTGTCTGTCCGCCCATTTGTTATGAAGCCCTCGATTTGACTGCATGTGTGCACACCGCAGCCCGTTTATCTCCGTGATACGTAACTCTTATGAGCTGATAGTACAAGAAAACTATAAGTACATCTCCTTTAGAAAAAACCTTTCAAATATTTGATGTCTTTATTCTGCACGTTGCTTCCCGCCCTCATTATAAACCTGATTACTTCGCGTTTTGGAACAATACACGTATAATTAATCCACTTTCAAAAGAGATGACAAATGGCGTTACGCCCGCCGCCGCGTAAGTCGTCAGGCTTGACAAATTGTTACAATTGTTTACATGTGTATTAGTCTAATTGGAATTGTCACACGTCGTCGTGTTACGCGATGGCGAGATTATTACTATCACGCTAACACATGCTCGGAACTGGGTCTACGTCGCCCCGTACGGGTTTAACTTGCGGTGCGGCTAAGAAAAACATAGATTTCTCTGTGATGCGAAGGGGGTAACTTCAATGTAGTTCAGTTTAGAAAAAATATGAATATATCCAAGATATGCTATTAAACCAGAATTTCGTGGTATACGGAACTTAATGCGAGGTTACCTAGTATAGTACAACACAAAACGAGAATCCATAAATTATTTTACATATAAGCCAAAAAAGGATTTTAGTTTTTAAAACGTTACGGGGCTCAATAGACCTCGTGCCGCCATAGTTAGTATAGTGATAATTTTATTACAAGGTCTAAAACGCCCCGTAACGCAGTAATGGAAAGTACTGATATATCGGTGCCGCTGTGAACATGTTATTGGATGGTTGGATAGGGTATAATATAATATAATAATATAATAATCAGCTGACAAACACACACATTGTATATCCCCAAAATAAGCAAGTTACGCTTGTGTTATGGGTAATATACAACGGACTACTCTGGGGCCGATCCCAGACACCCAGATCATAGTAAATAACGGAGAAAATACGTTTCCGAAATTTACTATACCAGGAATCGAACCCGGAACCTCTGCGTTGCTGTGAGGTACGCCGGCAAAGGCTTAGCCCGCTCAACCACAGAGGCCGTCAGGTGGGATGGTGGAGCTTAGTTGATGACATGGTAGAACCAGGCTGGAATTATTTCCATGGTTACAGCTCTTCGGGCCGGCTTGATCGGTCTGATAATAATAATAATCTTTTTATTTTTTTTTATTGCAGGAGTTCAGCAGACAGGCAGACAGCCCACTTGATGGAAAGCGGTTACCATCGCCTATAGACATTTGCAACACCAAAGGTGCTACAAATGCGCTGCTGCTCTCTTAAGGGAGACTGGAACCTGGTCACTAATGCCGGAACACAACTCAAGGTTGTTATGGCGATATACTTTAGACCAGGGGTGGTAGCCATGAAGGTAGGTAGGTAGGCAAATGCCCTACCACCTGGCTGTGGGTTGTTTAGTCGCCTTTTACGACAGGCCGACAGGCCGCAGAAAATTGTATGTATATTGATTATAAGTTATTACTTATACTAATGCTTCTACAAATTAAGTTAGACAAACAATTCAAATCAAAGATACACTTTTCTCGCCTTTTTTCGGCAAAATTATTTATCAAATCGTCCATAGCTAAAGACGATTCCAGTTTTCCTAGATCTGCTGCCTCTATAGACAATAATGACCACTCTGATAGACGCTCCTGTAGGCTCAGCAGTTGTTCTCAAAAATATTATTAAAATTATAAAAGAGTGTGGATAACATTTTAGGAATTTTTGCTTACACACTTTTACTTACATTCTGTAGCTTGGGGGCCCCGTACCATTGATACGGCTGAAACGGCGGTAGCTACCTTTACCTCCAATACCGCAGCGCTGACCAAGAATAGTTTGGGAATCTTTGGTCTGAGACATTACAAAGTTATAAGTCGAAACTTATGTTAGTGTTATCTCACTCACATCTCTGGGGTACACAAGTTCCGGAATGGTACCGGAACGGGAATTACGGCCGAATCCAAAGATTGCGGGATACGCTAAATTCTTATACGCTGCCAGTGTTGCCAGATTAGTCACGAGATAATTATACAGGAATATTTGTAACAGGTAGAGTTGGTGTCGGTAGATCGCGATGTACGCACCATGGTCAAATAGCAGAAGTGTTAAAGAAAGGCCAAGTAAAAAGCGTTTTAAATAAACGTGCATGTATGAAGAGGTTTTTGAAAGTACTGCTCGTACTGCTACTGCTCGTAGATCACATTGCAATAATCTTTTTGCACTTCAAGTTCACAAAAATAACATTTCTTATTTTAATCCCGTTGTGAGAATGGTAAGACATTATAATGAGTTGGCAAATAACAACACTGATCTTGATATATTTGAAAACAGCTTCTCTAAGCCTAGATGAAAATTTAATGCAATGTTAAACTACCACTACTAACCTACCTTCCTGGAGAGCATGCCGGTCAAACTCCTGGGTCACCCTCCTTACAGCCCTGACCTAACACCGTGTAACTTCTTTTTATTTCTGAAAATAAAAAACCAGCTCAACATACAATTTTTGTCGCCAGAAGATGCGCTGTCAGCGTTCGAGCAAACTGTAAACGAGGTGTCTGCGGGGGACTGGAAAAAGCGTTCCGAAAACTGGTTCAGACGCATGATTCTTTGTATAGAGGCTGGTGGAGAGTACTTTGAAAAGATTTAATAAAAAAATATTTACCTATAGAACATTTTTATTTTCGCAAAACTTTCTGGGTGTCCCACGTATGTGAAAGAAAAATTGCTAGAATTATTAAAGGGTTACGTACTAAGGCTATGACTTGAAATCCTGTGTTTAAATAAAAAATAATAATAATATATATATATATATATATATATATATATATATATATATATATATAAATATAGGTATATGCACGGAAACAAGCTGTGATCGACGCCGTAGCCCTTGCTGAAATTATCTGATTCTCATCTGCAGCTGGGCTTCTTCTTGGGCCGGGGGACCGTTGATCTGCCGGCGCCTGTCACACACTTACCAGACTTATTTCCATATAAGTAACAGTTGGTCTTGCGTGTAATATACTAAAATAATTCAGATTTTTTTAACATGGAAATATGGTATCCCCACGAGCAGGCCAAATGAAATCCCGCAGAATAGCACTCATCATTCAGTACATTACACATAGTAAATTGCTTTGGGGGAATAACTTCATTCTCGAAGGGGTAACGCGCATGATACACTTGCCTTCCATTCTCTCTCTTTGTTATTAATTCCAAACATTGAAGACAAGAGATTGTACCGACTTGAATAAGTGACCAAAGTAGACTATGTTACTTGGTCTTTCAATACAATGTATCGTAGTTATAGAACCCGGTGTAATAAAAGCAGATAAGACATGGTAACTTGTAGTTAACTTACTCGCATATCAAATAGCGTCGGTTCGAATCCTGCCCGGGAAGTATGTACTGCCTAGGCTGTTTACCGTTACCTATAGAGTTTTGCAACACTGAGGGCAAAGCCAATGGGTTGTCAACCTTTAGGATGGTGTAGGAGAATGTGTTAGGGAAGTTGGGATAGGGGCAACTGGGCCACAGAAGGAGGCGGCCGAAATAGGAGTGCGCGTACGCGGACCTCATCCGCAGAAGGCGGCCTAGGGATCGTAGGCACCGCTACGCTCAACTCCTCCCGTAACCGATGACAGGGGGTAACGCAGACTTATGTTGGTGAAGAGGGTACTCTTACCCGAGATACATATGTAATACCTATGGTTTAGTTCCTGTGGCATCCCGTGAAAGCGAATAGGAACGGGGCGCAGGTTAGGTTTAGTGGTTAGTCTGACGATCGAACATCCCCCGTCCCTTTGATCAGAAGTCACGGTGGGCATACGGCCCATTAGGAGTCCCACACATCCCTCGGCGAGCCTTTCCCCTCAGCCCCGAGGATGGTATGCCAAGAAAAGACATTCTCTTGCGTCATCAAAAAAAATGGGCATGTGAGCCATCGGAACTCTTACTCATTGTATGAAACATGATTAGCTCAATGCTAACCGTTTAACGCCGCTATTTTGTGAGAGCGTGGAATCACACCAAACGAGTTCACCCAGCGAGCTGTAATCAACATAATGATTCCAGCATGGCACTTTCGAAGTTACCGCAAGAAGGAGTATCAAGAGGAAGATTTGCTTATAAAGTCCGCATAGATCATAGCGTGTCTGGTGTGGCTCCTTGAAAGTCCTTTGTTTTGTTATCCTCCACCTGCATCACCTGTAGTGTGGATTAGGGTAGTCTTATATTGCTTAGGGGTCGCGCACACAGATATTATTGGATATTTCATTGAATTTAAAAAGCGCATACAAATTAGAAGTGCTACATGTCCCACGAGAGCGCTGTTGACACAAATTTGACGATTTGTATGCCTGCCGCGCGCAGCGTGTCGTATTTTGCGATATATCAAACGTCGCGTTTTATTAGCAGCCATATGTCAAATGAATGCCGACTTTTGATAGGTACTACAACACTATTTATACAGCCTTATTCATGCAATTTCGAAGCAATAACTGCAAGCAGTGAAAAAAGTTTATTTCGATACTATCCACGCATGTTATCATATTAACAACTACTGTGAGTATATACAAAATTATATTATCTACATAAACTACATTATTACGAACTCCTGAATTCGGTTTTTAAATAGTGATGTGTCTTTATTGTAGACAGGCATACGGCGCATGATGGAAAGCGGTAACCATCGCCTATGGACATTTGTTACACCAAAGGTGCTACCAATGTGCTGCCGCTTTTTAAAAAGGGATACTACATTATTGATGAATATTTAAATGACAAAACTGCATTTACTTATCTGTTCGCTCCAGCCTTTAATACTATTGTTACACGCCGACAAAAGTGGTTGCACACCTGCCTACCATAAAACACACACTTTATTACCTTTTCGAATTTGGACATCTTTTGTTTACTTTGTGTTTAAAATTTGTATCTAGAAAAACAGACTATTGTGTATTGTAATCATTTATGGCCGTCATTAGACACGTGTGTCGAACTGATTCTAAAAAATTCGATCTATGCGGGCGGGCTGCCATATTGTATCGGTGCAGTATAAAGCAATGGCCCAATGGAGAGATCGGTAGTCAAGCGATAACCACAAGCGAGACAAGACGTGTGTACATTCGGTAATCTATATAGTGACGGACATTGCGTGTGTTATTGAATCGTGCATTACGTTTATACTGGTTGTGTTCAGTTATATTTGTACCTGTGTTATACGTATTTGTATAGTTATAATTAATTCTATAGTAATTCCAATGAATTTTAATTCGAGTCCTGTAACTCGTAACACTATCTTCTATATAACGTTTATATTTTGCATGACATGTAAGGGATCTATAGAGATTTGTCATTATTGCGACTGTGACAATATTTTTTGTTTGTTATAACTCCATTCCACAAAACAACCCACAGCTACGTAGGGCATTTGCCCGACTGAATGGCTACCACCCCTGGTCTAAAGTATGCCGCCATAACAACCTTGAGTTGAGTTCCGGCATTAGTGACCAGCTTCCAGTCTCCCTTAAGAGAACAGCAGCGCATTTGTAGCACTTTTGGTGTTGCAAATGTCCATAGGCGATGGTAACCGCTTTCCATCAAGTGGGCCGTCTGCCTGTCTGCTGAACTCCTGCAATAAAATAAAAAAAAAATAATTCTTTGAAATGTAATAAGTAATACAACTTCTACATGATAAAAAAAAGAGCCTGAGATAATATATCAATAACTAACGGCCCCCCCGGCAGACGTTATCCTACTCCGAAAAAATAAAAATCTAGGACCTGATCCCAGCGCCACCTACCAGTTCCAATTGTGGATTTAAACCATCCGGTGACCCCCAAACAAACACACAAAAACAAAATCACCAAAATCGCTCCAGGTGATTAGGAGGATTCTAGAACCCGATCTCAGCGCCACCTACCGGATAAAAAGTATCCTATGTCCGTCTCCTGGTTCTAAGCTACTTCCCCACCAATTTTCAGCCAAATCGGTATAGCCGTTCTTGAAATATAAATAGTGTAACTAACACGACTTTCTTTTATATATATAGATTATGATAAAAAAAAAATTTATTAGACGTGTTGTTGAGGAGTTTCTTGTAGATTCTTCTCCTTTAAACAGCGATAACACATTGCCAAGAGGTGTACATAGAATAGGAAGTAGATTTAAATTTTGACTTACATGTATGACCATCAAAAACTGTTCTCCAGTGGAACTTATGAATAAAAACTTTTGAATTTGAATTTAAAAGGAAACTGGTACTTAGCCACTAATGCCGGAACACAACTCAAGGTTGTCCTGTGGGCATACTCCAGACCGGGTAGTAGCCATTCATCAGATGGGCATATACCCTACCACCTGGAAAATCACATTTAAATAGCATAAAACAAAGTCGCTTTTCGCGTCTGTTTATTTGTGTATCCGCCAATTTCTCTTGAGCCACGCAACGGATTTGTAAGCCCTTTTCACGGTCAGTTAGAATGTATGTAAGTTCGTGTGAAATTTTGCAAGTTAAATTTGATCAATTTCCCGGTTTCCGATTGAGCTGAAATTTTGCACGCATATCTATATCGCATGACAATGCAATAATATGGTACCATGGAGCTGATCTGATGATGGAGTCGGAAGGCGGCCATAGGAACTCCTGTACTAAACAAGATAGACCCATCATGTTTGGGCTCGTTTTACTTCTCTTGGCTAGCACTCTGCTGCTACATGATATCCAGGATCTCAAAAACTTGTATCTAAAGACCTTTTTAAAAAAAGCTTATTTCACTTAAGGTTTAGTCAAAAAAGTATGTATACAGAATTTTATTGTACTTTTTCCATACTTGGGGTATTTCATATTGACTGAATGAGGGCCTAAAAAAATAGTTGACACATATTGACTAATCAAAAACTAATACCCTATTTCACCAAAGCACAATCTTACGATACGATTGGGTTCCTAAAACCAGCGCGAAATAGTTATACATATTAAAAAGACTAATTAAGTTATTGTGTAAGTAAAATAGAGAAAAAAACAGAGAAATTTTTTAACTTTAGATATTTTTATCTTTCGCTTAATATGTAAAGTTTAGCAAGGATTATAGATTAAGTAGAACGATTTTGTAAGTTATATTACACTTTAGTATTATGTAACGAAACAATATCAAGAGGTTAGTGGTCCGGTATTAAATTATCTTATTCTATTATACAACAAGTAGGGAAGTTCTAGCCACTTTGCCTCTAAGAACATGGATTTAATAAGAAAATTTTGATTTATGGATAATTTTTTATTTACACCTTCATTATTTGAAACACACCTGGGCTCAATTCTGCTATTTCCATATCTTGGCCTTGTAAAGGTATTCAAAGTATAATTCCATTGTGATAATGTCAAAAATTCGTATTCTACTAAATCCACAATATTATCTCGATATCGTCGCGGCGGAATAACCATTTGTTAGCCGAGACAAATATCGAAAACTACCAAGATTTTAAATATTTATTTCGCGAGTTGTCGCTCTTAAATATTTATAAAGATACAGTTGCGTGCTACGGGCACGCCATTGGAATTAACAGAATGCCAAAATCAGACAAATCTATGTTTAAAACGACAGTGTCTGGTAATTTTGATGAGATTTTGATAGCAGAATTGGGCGCTTGAATGATACGCCGTTTATTCTTAAGAGGTCATCATTACAATGTGCCTTTCTATCCTCAGATTGCTGTGCCAGCGAGTCACTATTTGCTTTTGCCCTTGGCGGTGGTGTAGCGACTGATGATCTGTCTACACTTTCCTATACTCAAATACAATTTTATTTTTGCAAAGTTAAAACCGACTTCAAAATGTAGTAGAAAATATTATTTCTTTCCTTTTAGTTACTTTTAAAATCGGTTTGTTTTTGTGTGTTTTTTATTTTCTACTTTATAGATACGTAAATACTCGAATAGTTTTAGAAGATAAAAAAACACATGAAAATACAGTGCTTATAATATTTGAGGGTGGCTCTCGATTTCTCTGGGATCCATTCATCAGATCGTGACTTGGTGACAATGGAAAATCGGTTTACAATTGACAGAAAAATCGCGTAACAAATAAAAAAAGACATATACAGTTTAATTGAGAACATCATTGTTTGTGAAGTCGTTTTGAAATATACACATTTACCGTCCCAATTACTACAGACTATAGTAATGGATTTGGTAAGTATTGAATAAACATTCTTGGAACACCTCGCCATCCCTCCCACATTTTTATAGTATAAGAAACTTAGCAAATTGGCACAACCGATAGCGGATTGAAGTCATTGATAAACCATTTTAATTAAATAGGTTATGAATGAAAAGAATTTATTACATTATTGTTTGGAAATCTTAGGTAATATTTTATATATATATATATTATTCTTCAAGTATTACATGTAAAATTGAACACAGTAAAAAAATCTATCGCGTCTGCCAAAACGAGATTTTGAATTATAATCTACGCAATTGTGACATCATATTAGAGAAATATTGTTACATAAAATTATGGTAAATTATAGAGAAGTACACTATACAAAACAGGCGCTAATCACAAAATAATAAAAAATATAATATTATTCAATTAAGGAAATGGCCGATTGTATCGTTTCGAAATAAGAGGGGTTTTTTTTTAATTTTTTTATTGCAGGAGTTTAGCAGACAGGCAGATGGCCCACTTGATGGAAAGCGGTTACCATCGCCTATGGACATTTGCAACATCAGAGGTGCTACAAATGCGCTGCTGCTCTCTTAAGGGAGACTGGAACCTGGTTACTAATGCCGGAACACAACTCAAGGTTGTTTTAGCGACCTACTTAAGACCAGGGGTGGTAGCCATCCAGTCGGGCTAATGCCCTACTACCTGGCTGTGGGTTGTTTAGTCGCCTCTTACGACAGGCCGCCCGGCCGCAGGAAATTGTATTCTTTCTCCGTTCCTGTACGGCATATAACAAAATTAATTATTAACCTTAAAAAAAAACATGAAAAGAACAACTATGCAACTAAATAAATGTAAAAGTATACAATTACCACCTGCTGATTATGAAGGCAAACATCGTCATGTAATAATATGCACGTCGAGATAACTGATGTGTCATACTCTCCGAACCGTCTTGGACAAGCGTGGAAGGAATACTGTCCGTTTCTCTACAGAAGTGGGAAGGTTTGAGGCCAACAATGTAATGTTTATGGGCTAATATTTATACCGTATCCATTCGTAGAATATTTCATAGATAGTTATGGCTCGCTAATAGTGGGTCGTAAATCAAAGGTTGTTGAAAGCCGACGGAATATTGCGGCCACCCACGAACGAACCCGCGGTATGAGCACGTATTATGTATAGGTACATACATGACCCGAGCTATGTATTAATTATATTTATCTTTATACTAGCTGTACCCGGCAGACGTTGTCTTGCCCTTACAAATAAAAATCTAGAACCCGATTCCATCGCCATCTACCGGGTCCAAATGTAAGCTATCTTATCTTTCAAGTCGGATCAAACTGCACACGGTGTGCAAATTTGATTAAAATCGGTCAAGTAGTTTAGGAGTCCATCGCGGACAAACAACGTGACACGTAATTTATGTATATTAGATAATCATATAATTTTTGGGATCTAAGAATGTTTGTTATTAACGATATATTGGAAGGTCAGGTGGTAGGGCACTTGCCCGACTGGATGGCTACCACCCCTGGTCTAAAGCATGTCGCCATAACAACCTTGAGTTGTGTTCCGGCATTAGTGACCAGGTGACCAGTGACCCTTAAGAGAGCAGCAGCGCATTTCTAGCACCTTTGGTGTTGCAAATGTCCATAGGCGATGGTAAGCGCTTTCAATTAAGTGGGCCGTCTGCCTGTCTGCTGAACTCCTGCAATAAAAAAAAAAGTCACGAGGATTGAATCGTGTATAAGCATGTCTTTTTGATTATTCCCTAAACTAGACAAATAGGCATAAATTGAATTGTGTTCTATTCTATAGAATAACTTCTATCCGGTGATGGAAAACTCAGCCCTTAAGTTATTATCTTAACCCTTCATATTGTTGGTAGAAGACGTGTGTTATCAATTTGTGGACATTATATGGATAATTTATATAAATAAATCGTTTCTCAACCTGAGGTCGCGACCCTTGTGGGCGTATGTTATTAAAGGTGGTCGCTGTCTTTTGAAAAAATAAGAACTGTATAGAAAAGATACCTTTATTAAAGGAATGAACTCTAGTGTAGGATTTTTATTATAGCTGGAGTACAGCAGACAGACTAACGGCCCGCCTGATGGAAAGCGGTTACCGTCGCCTATGGACGTTTGCAACACCAGAGATGTTACCAACGCGCTGCCGGCCTCGAAGAAATTTTATGACACCCTTTTTGAAAAACTCCATATCGTAGCGCTGTGAAAAAACTTCGACCGGGAGCTCATTCCAAATCCCTACGGTACGCAAGAGAAACGTTTTACAGCAACGTTGCGTACATAAGCGAAGCGGTTCGAGGAAGTGGGGCTGAACTCCCAACCGATGGCGAGCGGTGCGATTGTAAAAAATGGACGAAGGCACCATTCTAAACAGTTATTTGGAACACTCCCCGTTATACAGTCGGTAGAATACGCAGAGAGACGCGAAGTCTCCCCTAAGGCTATCTAGACCGTCTGTGAGTATGGGGTCATCAACAACGCGAACGGCTCGACGTTGAATACAGTCCAGGGGATTAAGTTGGTGGGCAGGTGCTCCTGCCCAAAGGTGTGAGCAGTACTCCATATGCGGCCTCATCTGGGCTTTATAAAGCACAAGACGTTGCCGCGGTGTGAAATACTGTTTGGATTGTCGCAAGACTTTTTATTTAACTTTTTAATTTTTCACGGGTTGCGACATAAAAATCGTTAATAAATAATATAATAATTAATAAATGCGAAAGTAAATCAGTTTAATTGTTACCTGTTCATAAATAAACTCCTCTTAATGGAAATTCGGTACGCATTATATATTATATCAAAATCTGGGAAAGAAAAGAGATTATCTGTTGTATAAAAAAAAAAGTGTAAGGCTACTCAGAATTCTTTAAGATCGTATCGTAATTGAAATCCTTTATTACAAAAAAAAATATCCGGATGAAAAACAATTTTAATTAAGTCTACCACGAACAAATTACGGCCAAATAAAGTTATTTTTGGTGTGCAGTTATTTAATAAATTGGCCGTTTTACAAAAATATACAAATATAAACTTTTTAAAAATTACATACATACATACATACATAACTTCACGCCAGTTCCCTTGCGGGGTAGGCACGAACAACAGAGTGCCATTTAGGCTTATTCTTACACACCTCACTTGCCTCTTTGACATTCATAACTCTTGTCATGCACACTCGTCTGTTCTTAAGGCTCCTGACATCACCTTCTGCTAGTACACGATCAATTTGATCATGGAAGGTGTGTCGTGGCCTTCCACGACTTTTGCATCCATCCACTTTTGTATTGTATATCTGTTTAGTCATTCTTTCATCATGCATTCTTTCCACATGCCCGAACCACCGGAGCATTCCTTTCCTTACCTTCACCCCGACACTCTCTTTCAGACCAACTCTCTTTCTTACTTCGGTATTACGAACGCGGTCCGCGAGCGTCACTTCGCAGATTTTGCGCAGTGCTCGCATCTCGACCGCGTTTACTCTACTTTCATGCTCTCTCTTCCATACCCAACTCTCGCATCCATACGTGAGCGTAGGTACCAGCACCGCGTTGTGTACGGCGAGCTGGGCCTTCTGGCTGAGGTTCTTAGCGCCTAGAAGTTTACCTAACGCTCCATTCACACTATTCCCCAAATTCACTCTTCTTTCTATATCAGCGGTGTACCTTCCATCCCTGCTAAAAGCACTTTTTTAAAAATTAAAGTAAAAAATCTTTTATTAAAGTAAATATAAATTAATAATCCGCAACATTTAACGAAGACTGCATAGCATCGCATTATATACCGCGCGCAGAAGGTTTGCCGATGACTACTTACTATTATTGTATTGTATTACTTACTATTATTGTATTGTATTACTTACTATTATTGTATATACTTATGTCAAGTGTAAGTGGAGCGTTAGGTAAACTTTTAGGCGCTAAGAACCTCAGCCAGAAGGCCCAGCTCGCCATACACAACGCGGTGCTGGTACCTACGCTCACGTATGGAAGCGAGAGTTGGGTATGGAAGAGAGAGCATGAAAGTAGAGTAAACGCGGTTGAGATGCGAGCACTGCGCAAAATCTGCGGAGTGACGCTCGCGGACCGCGTTCGTAATACCGAAGTAAGAAAGAGAGTTGGTCTGAAAGAAAGTGTCGGGGTGAAGGTAAGGAAAGGAATGCTCCGGTGGTTCGGGCATGTGGAAAGAATGCACGATGAAAGAATGACTAAACAGATATACAATGCAAAAGTGGATGGATGCAGAAGTCGTGGCAGGCCACGACACACCTTCCATGATCAAATTGATCGTGTACTAGCGGAGGGTGATGTCAGGAGCCTTAAGAACAGACGAGCGTGCATGACAATGATGAGTTATGAATGTCAAAGAAGCAAGTGAGGTGTGTAAGAATGGGCCTAAATGGGGCTCTGTTGTTCGTGCCTACCCCGCAAGGGAACTGGCGTGAAGTTATGTATGTATGTATGTAAGTGTATACAATAAAAAAATAAATTTATTGCAACAACTATTTATGTAACCTTTTTTGTCATCCCTACTGACCATCGACGCGTGACATCATTAGGCTATCGGCAAACGTGCGCACGGGTAGTAGTGTTAAGATTTATATTGTATTACCTAATAATTATTTTTAATCTCATTGTAAGTCAACTAAATGTTCTTACTGGAAATAAAGTTAAAAGGAAATCGCTCACTTTAATTAATATTTCATATCAAATTGTATGTATTTTAATTTGTTGATATATTTATTAATATTATATATACTATACTTATATATTATATTAATATATATAATAGTGATAAATTGTGTTATTGCTATTATTAATATTGTATAGCTATTGTTGTCACTATACACATATTAATAATGTATATATTTGGATATTGTTACAACCTAGACGCCGACAAAGACAAATTTACACCTGCATACCTGTAGAAACACAAATTATTACCTTTCGGAATTTGGGCTTCCTATGTTTACTTTGTGCTTAGAAAACAGCTCATTGTGTATTGTAATCTTTTATGGCAGTCATTAGCTAGGTGTGTCGGATTTAAAGTACAAACTGATTCTAGGAAATTCGGTCCGCGCGGCCGGGCAGACATATTGCATCTGTGCAGTATAAAGCGATTCCTCGATTGAGGGACGAGGCAGTCGAGCGATAACCACGAGCGAAGCAAGACTTGTGAACATTCGGTATCTATTTAGTGACGGATTTTGCGCGTGTTGTTGAATTACGATCTTCTGCATTACTTTTGGACTTGTTGCGTTCGGTTATATTTGTACCTGTGTTATACGTGTTTGTATAGTTTTAATAAATTCTATAATAATTCCAACGGCATTTTAATTCGAGTCCTGCAACTTGTAACAAGATATATAATATTAATATGTGTTATTGTCTATTTTCTTTTTCTTTTTATAACTGTATGTATTGTATGTATCCTGTATCCTATTAATTACATGTATTTGATTTGCCACCACCGTCATACACTCTCGATTCCTTTCACACAATCCACAGCCCGGGTTGTCAGGAAGAGATCGCTCTAAAGCGATAAGGCCGCCCTTTGTTCCTGCCTTAACACAATATGACTGTAAATGATTTACTTTATGTCTATGTGGTGAACAATAAAGTATTTTCTATCTATTCTAGATAGATAATATATCAAAATTTCTTTAAACCGAAATCTAAATTTTTGCAAAATGCTATAAATTCTATCTACTGTCATTCTGATAATAATTTTTATAAGTAGGAAGCAAAAAAATATTTTTGCGGGTATATTACTTATATTTTGAATAGAATTGTGAATATGAAACGAATGAATGAATATAATAAGAACAAAAGGGATGCCCGCCCTGTCGTTTGTCCGTCGTACTGTCATTTAGGTGGCGTCATTAGCCGACCCGGAGCACGGGCTCGCATGGGGTCACACATTCAAAGGTTAGTGCACATAGTAACAACAGTAATAACTTGGAATTACGGATATTGTACCTCACAAGATATACTTTTGAATATTAAGGCCTCTCTGGTTGAGCGGGCTTAGTCTTAGCCGGCCGAACTCGCTGGAACGCGGAGGCTCCGGGTTCGATTCCTGCCATGAATGACCGGATGAAAACACTTTATTGTTCACCAGAAAAATTAAAACTGCGTTCTTAAACTAGGTTCAGTAAATGTTGAACAAAGGGCGGGCTTGTCGCTTAAAGCGATCTCTTCCAGGCAACCCCCTAAACTAGGGAAAATATTAAGACAATAGTGGCGATGAAGATAATAAATAAAATGAAACATTCTAAGAATAAGTAAAAAATAAATAAGAATATACTTTATATACTATACAAAAATATGATATCATACTATATATAGAACTAGCAGCAGGTTTTAGACTTGCGAGGACCAAAGATATTTAGTAACCACCATATCTATGAAAAATTTCGGAAACGAACTTTCGGTTATTTACTGGTCTGGGTGTCTGAGATCGGCCTCAGAGTGGTCTGTTGTATATCACCCATAACACAAGCGTAACTTGATTAGTGGATATACAATGCGTGTGTTTGTCTGCCGATTACACTGGCACACAAAAAAGT
Source organism: Dendrolimus kikuchii (assembly GCA_019925095.2). Taxonomy (NCBI): domain Eukaryota; kingdom Metazoa; phylum Arthropoda; class Insecta; order Lepidoptera; family Lasiocampidae; genus Dendrolimus; species Dendrolimus kikuchii. Next base: position 16,379,825 of record CM034407.1, read on the forward strand.
GGTCTGTGCTTTTGACCAGACTCATCTATTCTTATGTATTCCGATGAGCTGAATCCGAATCTGGGATCAGTTTGGTCCATGCACCCTCAAAGGGTGTATGGACAAAACTAACCCCAGATTCGGATTCAACGCAAAAAGTACGGAGCACTTTTTTTTGTAGACCGGTGTTATTATACATACATATATACACTAGCGGTCCCAACAGACGTTGTCCTGCTCTGAAAATTCAAAAACTATAACCCGATTCTAGTGCTACTGAAACACACATAAATAAAATCATCAAAATCTGTCCAGGAGATTAGGAAGATTCTAGAAACAGATCCCAGCGCCATCTATCAGTTCCAATTGAGTAAGAAAGGGTGGGACTTAAGGTATGGCGCCATCTATTTGATGTTTATGTCACTTAGTTGACAGCAAAAGTCATACATACCGACTTTGCGGTTTAAAAAAAAATTGCAATAAAAACGCTTTTTTTATTATGAACTAGCTGATGCCCGCAACATCGTCCGCGTGGTGCGGTTTTTTAACTATCCAACGGGAACTTTTTAGTTTTTCGGGATCAAAAGTATCCTATATGTTGACCAGGGATATAAGCTACCACCATACAAAATTTCATTTAAATCGGTCCAGTCGTTTCCGAGATCAGGCGGTACAAACAGACAGACAAACAGAGAAACAAAAAATTTGAAAAAATCTAAATTAATTTGATTTCACTTCTTACATCCCCCTGACTCGGTTTTTAGAATTTTTTTTATTGTACAGAAATTCGACCTCTACACATTTATTATATGTATAGATTGAAATGATACCTATTCTATGTCCTAAGTTGGAACAAACACGGCAAAATGAAATAAAAATAATCAAAATCGGTCGAGTAGTTTCGGAGTTCATCGCGTTCAAACACTGTGACAGGGATTTATATATATATATATATATATATATATATATATATATATATATATATAATGTTATCATGCTTGTTTCCCGTAGACGACGGATTCCCACTTGCTACGATCTTGACATACAATTTTCATCGACATTTATTAGTCTTGTTACAAAATCGGTTATTATATTATTATTAAATGAATGAATAACTGCCAATGTAGTCCTACCCTTAAAATATACCACCAACGCCCACCTACATTGCCCGTAAAATATTACACGTAATTTATTATTTATATATTCTTTGTTTTATATTTTGGAGTAGGCTTGATTTATATCCTTAATAGACGTTACATATGAATGTCAAAATTTTACTACGCGTAGTGAAAGTCGTTTTATTACCTGTCTTAAAATAGAGATACTCTTATTACAGTTGCTTCAGTTTTGTAAACAGTTAAATAATGTAAAATTTATAGCGTAAAGAGAAGAGCTTAAAGTTTCAAATGCCTCAAAAAAAAACCATAATTAATAAACTATGTACATTATGAAAAAATAATAATAGCTATAGATTAGGGATGGGCCGAATGTAATTTGAACCGAATACGAACTTCGGCCAAACATTCGGTTAAAACAAAAATTCGGCCGGAATTCGGTTTGATTACGCCACGCTTTCTCAAGAGCAACAACACATCGTGACCTGTTGACAACGTCAACTTGATAACAGCGAATTTTTGGCCTTTTTACACCAAAACCTGCCTCTAGTAAATTTTAAGTATGAGTAGGTGAATAAAAGAATAGATTTTTAAACCTTTGATTGATAAAAACTCACCATTTCATAATTCAAAATTCATAATGTTTAATTCGTAAAAAGTGATTTCAATCAAAATTAAAGCTATAATTGCTGATGTCCCTTAGACGTGTTTTTTTTTTAACTTAAGTTATCCATTATAAATAAGCAATTGTACTACTTACTGATGTTTCTTAGAGGAATAATAAGTTTATTTTATTTTTCTTTTAATTGGATGTCTATTTAATTAGGCAAAGACTCAATCAAGAACTATTTTTTTTATCACATTGCACGTTTAGATTTACATGTTTCTAACTAAAATAAATGACCATGAGTATATAGATACCAATTTTTATATTACGGTTATGATATATATGATTTCTATTAACTTCAGTCAAAACAGTACAAGTAGGTATTTTACTTTTTCCTTGCACCGAATGTTCGGCATTTAAACTGGATTTCGGCCGAATGCCGAAGTTCGGCTGAAGCTGCCGAAATTCGGTCAAACCGAATGTAAAACGAATTTAGGCCCATCCCTACTATAGATTTAAATTTGGAACCAGGCTCTTTCTATTTCTTCAAGTTGAGTCATTAGTATGAAAAAAAGCTTGTTCCTAAAGTACTCCGAAAAACGTTCCCAAATTACTCCACTGAAAAAATATAGATTTTTTAAAGTATTTTGTTTCACTCTACTCTACGATAAAAAAAATGATTCCCAGAGCTATGTATTAACTTTTTTCGAATACTTTAAACTACTTAACGTTCAAGTTAACGCAATTTTGTATGGGGACGAGCTAGCGCCGTCTCGTGAGCGTGAAGGGAAACATAAATCGTGAAATTGCGTTAATTTGAGTGTGATAGAGTACTAAAAAAAATATCGCACTAAGCAACCTAAAAGACATAACAACGACAGCAAACTTTATCAAAACAAAATTCAAATAATAAGCATTTAAAACAACAAACAAAATAATAATCAAAGTATATAAAGACGTCGCCGGGGATTAGGCGTTCCCGAATCCCTAATACCGGGATTTACAATCACGACAAATCCCGTATCAACGGTAATGGGTGCAAATTTGCAGGGAATTGTTTTGGAGGGAACGCGTTCCACTGGCTCGGCTTTCGTTGAGATTTAGTGGTCCTGTACTTTGTTGCGATTGAATTCTTAAATGTAAACAGTTTTGATTTGTCATTTTTAGAAATGAAAAAAAAATTATTTGTTTGCTTATAACAGCAGCCCATAAACGTCTCACTGTTGGGCTCGGGCCTCCCACTATTGAGTAATGGACAGTATACACGCCACGCTTGTCCAAGACGGTTTGGCGAGTTTAACACATCGGTTATTTCGATGCAAGTTTCATCATTTTATTTTATTGGAACAACAAACAGCTACATTATTAAAATTAAATACAAAATTACAACTTAAATAAAATATTAATCAATAATGCAGCCCACAGCGCTATCCGTGCAGGAACGGAGAAAGAATACAATTTCCTGCGGCCCGGCGGCCTGTCGTAAGAGGCGACTAAACAACCCACAGCCAGGTGGTAGAGTATTTGCTCGACTGGATGGCGACCACCCCTGGTCTAGAGTATGCCGCCATAACAACCTTGTGTTGTGTTCCGGCATTAGTGACCAGGTTCCAGTCTCCTTTAAGAGAGCAGCAGCGCATTTGTAGCACCTTTGTTGTCGCAAATGTCTATAGGCGATGGTAACCGCTTTCCACCAAGTGGGCCGTCTGCCTGTCTGCTGAACTCCTGCAATAAAAATAATAATAATAATAATAATCAACCCGCAGGGGGGCTTTGTGGCGAAGCCTTAGGTGAGTAGCGACACCTCGTACCTGACTCCGGGGGCCAAGGCAAGGCCCCCGCCTCCGTGCTTGCTTTAGCCAGCCGGCACGGAGTGGAGATCGCTAGAGCTAAGACTCAAGCTCCAGGGGTGGAAGTGATAAATGGTCTAACGTCGGAAGTAGCTTCGGTGAACCTGCAGCCCACCTCTCGACACCCCTTAGCCACTCACACCCATGTTGCCCCTGTCTTTATGGCATTTTTTGGGGCCCATGCAGGGAGTGGCGAGTCACCGTCTGCCCAATTTTCCATGTTCCCTGAACATTGCGACGGGCAGACGCCATAGTCCCCATATTCCCAGACCCCTAGTACCATTAGCAGTTCACCACAATAGCCCGGTACTTTTTGTCCTCATTTCCCACAATAGTCCTACACTGGCCGGGGCTTGTCCTTGGGTGCATTACTATATGGTGTAGACAGGGATAATCGCCGGTCAGTGTCACGCCACATTTACATTAAATTTGTCAAGAGGCCTCTACGTGTTGGCCTTCCCATGGCCCCACGCAAGCCCCCCAAAAGTCCGGGCCATTTTTATGGCCCGTGGTCTTGAAAGACATACAGTATAATAATCAATAATGCAGCCCACAGCGCTGTCCACAAGTTAAAATATAAATATCTTATTAAAGGGATTTTGATAATCGCTAGGCTTAATATTAAATATTTACTTATTTATCATCATGAAGTTTTACTTCACCGACAATCACGTACCGATGACGGTGGAAGTAAAAATTGTAATTATTGTTAAGATTTCTACTAAACAGATGTGGTAAGTACTTTCAGTAAATTTATATCTTCAACTAGGATATGCAAGTCGCGGGCTTTCACACTTGACTCATATTTCACGTGAAATTCCCGGGACACGAAGTACCGCAGCATTTAAAAAAGGATGTAAGATATCGTTTTAGTGAAAATGGCGTCGGAATAAGCTATTGTTTATCCACGTATACAACTATAAACCGCTACCGAGAAAATTAAGGCGGGATTCCCGGGACAAAAAATATTACACATTTTATTTCATAAAATTTGCTATCGATCAGCGAAAAAATCGCTTAGGAATTCGATTTTTTTTCATCTGGCCATTTTAAATCATTCCCAGAAAAAATCACGCGGGATTCTCAGGATAAAGAATAGCGCAGATTTTAAGTCTAAGGATTTACTGTCGATTAGCGAAAACCACATCGAAATCGGCCCAGTAGTTTTTACGTGAATCCCGAACAAACAGGCAACCCGGAAACAGACAAGAAATCTAAAAAAAAATGCATCGTGTTCTCCGTCGCTTGTATAGTCTATTCCAGTTGTTTCTTTGTTAGATACGACATGTTTAGAATGTTATAATATTGTTACGAGTTAGCGGGACTCGAATTAAAATGCTGTTAGACTTATTATAGAGTTTATTAGAACTATACAAACACGTATAACACAGGTACAAATATAACCGAACACAACAAATCCAAACGTAATGCAGAAGGTCGTAATTCCATAAAACGCGCAAAGTCCGTCACTATTAGATTCCCGAATGTACACACGTCACGCCCGTACCGTAGTTGTAGCTCAACTGACTCCCTCTCTCAATCAGGCCATCGTTTTATACTGCACAAATGTAAATGCGCCCGCCCGGCAATGTCGACATAATTTCCTAGAATTAGGTTGTACTTATAATGCGCAACACTTGACTAATGATGCAGCCTGCAAGCGGCCGTCGACGAGAACAGTAGAACAATAGGCTGTTCTCCACAATAACTAGAAACGTATGCCAATAAATAATTAAACAAAAGAAGGCTATCATAAAAGGATTGCAATTAGTTCAAATGCCGACAGGTAATAAAATGTGCTTTTACAGATTTGTACGTGGAATTTGTCTTTGTCGGAGCCTAAGTTGTAACAATAGATAACTAGCGGTCTCGGCAGGCGTTATCCTGCCCTGAATAAATAAAGATCTAGAACCCAATTCTAGCGCCACCTACCAGGTCTAATTGTGAATCAAAGCCGTCCCGGGACCCATTCAAACACACATAAAATTTCATCAAAATCGTGTAACCCGATTCCAGCGGCAAGTATTTTTTTTCTTCTGTGAAAGTGACGTTACTGCTTGGCAGTAACGGAAGACCAGCGTTGGTTGTTCGCAATCAGCATCTGCTGAGTTAGGGCCTGTTTAGAGTTAGTTAACTTTTGACTTTTATTAAACTGCTCATGTATAATTTTAAATAACTCTAAATAATCATTTTTTTATTTTATTTTTTTATTGCAGGAGTTCAGCAGACAGGCAGACGTCCCACTTGATGGAAAGCGATTCCCATCGCCTGTGGACATTTGCAACACCAAAGGTGCTACAAATGCGCTGCTGCTCTCTTAAGGGAAACTGGAACCTGGTCACTAATACCGGAACACAACGCAAGGTTGTTATGGCGACAAACTTTCTTCTTTCTTTCTTTAGATTGATGGGTTACATTTTTATATAGCCTATATTAATCAAGAATATTGTAGCATCGGAATGGTGAAAGAATTTTTTAAATCGGTCCAGTAGTTTTTGAGTTTATTCGTTATAAACATACAAAAATACAAATCTTTCCTCTTTATAATATAAGTATAGTTGTGGCAATGGGAGACAGCGAACTCCACGTAGTAGGTAGCTCCTTAATCACAACAAAAACCCGACAAACTCACGGAGAACCTAATTTCCCAATCAAGGCGAATTATGTTTCTTTTGAAATGAGAAAAAAATGTTTCAAATTAATGTATTCATTCGTATCCTTTGATTCTTCATTTTGAATATATGAATTATTCATTATACCCTTCACCTTACCTCGTTATCCCCTCAAGGTTTTCGGTTCTGTTCGAATTGTATTCTACCCGATTTTTATGCAACATCGTTATTAGGATTCCGTAGTCATTTTGGTAAATAGGCAGTTAGCCCAGCTCATGGAAAGTGGTTACCGTCGCCTAAGTTCCGGAAAGTATGTACCGCGGCACCGTGGTCATTAATTGATGTGCCTCGGAAAAATAAGGTTACGCTGCAATTTCAACTTTAGGTTTGTTGATTAATAATAAATATTGTTTCGATGATTAATAAATGAATGTTGATTAATATTAATTAAAAAAATGATTTTTATTTGTGGTGTACCTCCAAAAATTTTCGTTTGCCTAGATTTTTAATTTTTTTCTTTATTCTTATTGCAGGAGTTTAGCAGACATGCAGACGGCACACTTGATGGAAAGCGGTTACCATCGCCTATGGACATTTGCAACACCAAAGGTGCTACAAATGAGCTGCTGTTCTCTTAAAGGAGACTGGAACCTGGTCACTAATGCCGGAACACAACAGAAGGTTGTTATGGCGGCATAATCTAGACCAGGGGTGGTCGCCATCCAGTCGAGCAAATACTCTACCACCTGGCTGTGGGTTGTTTAGTCGCCTCTTACGACAGGCCGCCGGGCCGCAGGAAATTGTATTCTTTCTCCATTCCTGCACGGATAGATGTAGGTACCTTGAACACAAAAAGTTTGCGGAACACTGGCCTAAGCATCGCATACGCGAATGCAACACCGGTGGCGAAGCTGACGCATTGTCAGCCTTTAGGATAAGACAAAGATAATGGAATACAGGGATCAGGTAGGAGGTGTGGGGGTTTAAGTGCGTGGTGCGTCGTTGATAGTTACCCCGTTGGATAGCGACGTGCCACTGGCGAGATCCCACGGCACAACCGCCCGAGAGGGGAGTACAAAATAAGACGACGAGTTGTTGGACTCTTGCAGTATATTAATTTCTTTCTTCTTCCTAATTTAATTTAGACTATATATACAGAAACCTTATCGTTTACGTGATGTGCACACTAGTATTCTAATCAATAAAGCTGTTCTGCCCTGAAGAAATAAAATTTAGAACCCGATTCCAGCGCCACCTACCGGGTCCAAATGTAAGCTATCCTATCTTTCAAGTCGGATCAAACTGCACACGGTGTGCAAATTTGATTAAAATCGGTCAAGTAGTTTAGGAGTCCATCGCGGACAAACAACGTGACATGTAATTTATACATATTAAGAGTTACACGTTTATGAGATTGGACATTTTTGATGATTTAGACAAATGCCCAATCTTATTGATAGCTCTAACAGCGATATCATCTATCTGTGTTTACTTCAGCGTCACGTTCATGCATTGACCATAGTCTTTAACTGTGTTAAATTATATATCAATAAATTGGTGGATGAAACGTGACGCAACAGTAGGCATAGGATAGAGGGATGGGATTTGGGGTTGGAATAGGGGGATGGATAGGACTGGCAAGTGGGCCATCGGAACTCTCACTCATTGCATGAAACACGATTAGCCGTCAACCGTTTCAGGGCTACATTTAAATTTTATTTATGAAACAGCTGTGATCGCAACTTCGTCCATGTGGATTTTTTTTTTGGGGAACCTTAAATAAAGTAGCCTAGATTACTCTTTATAACATCAGCTATCTGCCAGTGAAAGTTCCGTCAAAATCGGTCTAGCGGTTTCAGAGATTAGCCGAAACATCCATCGCCCCTGATTTCTTTTACATTTTTATTTTGACATTACAAACAGATACTTCAATTTTATTTTTCTGTATAGATTAGCAGGCCCGGCAGACGTTGTCCTGCTCTGAAAAATAAAAATTTAGGTCCTGATTGCACCGCTACCTACTGGTTCCAACCGAGGATTTAACCCACTCAAAAAAACACAAAAAATCGTCAAAATCGTGGAACCCGATTCCAGCGCCACTTACCGGATGCAGTTATAAATCTAAACAACTCCCAAAGCCATCTGAACATACACAAAAAATTCATCAAAATCGGTCCAACCTTTTAGGAAGAGTTCAGTGACACACGAACTGAAGAATGTTATATATATTGGCTTATAAATAAAGGTAAAAGTTTCTAATTTTTATTCAGACATATTTCTTAAGTAGATGTAATTAGGAATATGCAAAAAGGCTTGCATTCAAAATGAAGTCGATGCTATTGGAATATTTAAAGAGGTCGTATGCGACTTTGTAATGGTCGTTTCGGTAATGTCGTTGCGGGCTAGTAATGCGCTTTTGATGCCCATATTAAATGCACACAGGCCGTAATGATTTTGTAACCTCGTTACTGTATGCTCTACAGTACCTATGTTTTAAATATACTGTATCAAATAATTTGTAAGAAAGAGGGTAGGGTAATCTAGCGATGAAAATATTTTATGCTTAGACTTGCTGGACTTTGGAGTTTTTCATTCCTTTTTAGCCGATCCCTTGTCTGTAAAAACAAAGTTAGTGTTAGACTTTATTGTTAAAAGCATAGAATAATAGTGATTTTGCATGTTCATGCATGCAAAAACACTATTATTTTATGCTTGTCTATTTATTATGATTTTATGTGCATGTAAGGTTTTGTAATTTTTCTTTTTACGTACATGTAAAAAAAAAATCACTCACGTACTCACGGACTGATATGGACGCTAGTCCAAATGTCCTTAAAAAAAAAAAAAAAAAATTTGAATGGCGTCACCGGTGTTGGTATCGCCAAGTAACCTTCTTTCGGCATATACAAACTTTTCTTTATTATTTAAATTCTTCCTTTAAATCTGACGGCGCGTGCCTGTTTCGCACGTCACGTCAATCATTCATTGTCATATCATAAAATAAAATAAATTAAATCGCTCCGCAAATGTAAATATATATATAAAATAACATAATATAACATAACATATATAGCGCCCGCAACATATTGTAAATTAAAATTAATATCTACATGAAATAATTACTACATGGACAATATAAAGGCTAAACTTTTATAGAGAGTGTCATCAGATTAATGGAAATTAAGTTTAGGGGTATACATACGCCTTAGATATAGACACTAGACCTGTTTTTTGGGCTAGGAAACAAGTTTTTAGGGTCCACCAACAAGTTTTGAATGAATAATGGGAATAATAAAAATACATTTGATAAACAAGGTTATGTCACTTTTGTTGGAAAAAAGTTATGATTTGTGTTTAGGATTACATTTACACCTGATATATAAACACAAACTGTTTTTTAATTTAGTAAACAAGTTTTTAATTAGTTATTATAATTTTAAAGTTCATAATAATAAATTCCAGTACTGTCACTTTTTTTTACTTTCCGACGACAATAGGCATAAGAAAGAAAAAAATGTTAACTATTCGATATGTCAATAATATCGATTTCTAAATATGAAAATCATTGGATACTACAATAAAATCGATTTTTAAATACTAAAATTGTTTTTTTTATTATATATTGTGTGTTTGAATTAGTAGTATTTTCTAAACAATTTATTTTTATTAAAAAATCGATGTATAATTTGACATAGTCTATTTGCCGCCTTTTTTATTCCATTTTAGATTTGAGTTAGGGATATCCTTACAGTTTTTTTATAGCCACTAAGGTTGTGAGGGGTGATCGAAACGGTGAGTTGGTTAGGTTGGGTTAGTCTTAGACCAAAGCGCACGAGCCGAGCGAGCGAAGCGAGCGTGCCGCGGTAGCGGCCGGCGAGTTCCAGAACCGACTGGCCACCATTTATTTATTGATAACTATTTAAATGATTACAAATCGGTTGTGACATTTGCTGACCACTGTCATGCCACACTCGCTTTGCTCGCTCGGTTTGTGGGCTTTAGTTTGCGTTTTTAGACTGTTTTAAATGTTTTTTACATTGACCACTTATTATCTTCTGTATTTCTCGTCTTTATAAATAAGAAATAACTACACCATTTTGAAAAATATTAGTCATGTTTACAAAAAAATCATATCTCAAAAACTACATGTCTCCTAGACTTGGGGGTTGCAGAAGGGAGAAGTAATCCTCCCCTCCTCCCCCCTCCGCCCCCCCACAACTTAAAATTCAGTGACCACTATTGTAAAGTTTAACCAATATAAATAACAAATAACATATAATATACTCGCATCACCTTATAAATAAATACATAAAATAAACAACACTCCTAAGTTTAAGCATACAAGTGCAAAGGTAGAGAGTGAAGTATACTGAGAAGAGGAGCAGTTGTGTTTCATGTCCATTTATCAGGTGAGTGCGTGCTTATTCTCCGATTCCTATTCAAAATTGTCCCAATCTTCTATTTTCTCACTTTGACACAGTTCGCTTAACGCTAAACCCAGCGCCGCCGCACCGGGTGTGGTGGCGGTGCGCTCGACTATAATGGTGGGGCTACATTACCGGGCTATGGCGAATATTCACGTTGTAAGTGTGACCGGGTAGATCGTTGCATAGCGCAGTTATCGGGTGATGACGAATGCTTATCGGGGCACTGTGGGTAAACTGGCGCACATCAAAGGGTTTTGTCGCGACAATATTCGCTTGCATGTTCTTCACCTGCGTCACTTCAGTGCAGTCCAGACTTTGAAGCGGGATGGATGTGTTTTGATTTTTTTGTACAGTATGGACTGATATTGTAACAAACATTGATTCATTGATATGCACCTACCTTCATTGTCAATACTGGCAGGTGATAGAACATTTGCCCGACTGGATGGCTACCACCCTTGGTCTAAAGTATGTCGCCATAACAACCTTGTGTTGTGTTCCGGCATTAGTGACCAGGTTCCATTCTCCCTTAAGAGAGCAGCAGCGCATTTGTAGCATCTTTGGTGTTGCAAATGCCTATAGGCGATGGTAACCGCTATCCATCAAGTGGGTCGTCTGCCTGGCTGCTGAACTCCTGCAATATAAAAAAAAAACACCACCCGACACGAATCTACGTCCGCTAATGTAACGGACCATAAGGGAGGGACATCGCAACGGTATCGTAGTCGAATGTCGATATTCTCACTTATAGTTTGACTTCCGAACGAGACAGACGTTTAAGAAAAAAACCAGCAAAAAAAGTTCGCAGCATTTCGTTTGTTTCTCTCTCCCTAAGTTGGCATACAGTTTGTAGGTTTAAGAAAAAAATTCGGGTCGTTTTGGTATCACGCCATAAGGAAGGGTTGCACTGAAAATGCAGTGTACAAATTCTCGAAATTTGCTTTTATTTTTATTCAAATGTTTTCTTCTTTCTATCTTGACCAATTGAACTACAACTCTTCTTTGCAGTGCACGGTCTTCCCAACTGTCACTTGAGGTATCAGCTATGCTTATACAAAAACAATTGAATATACATACATACATACATAACTTCACGCCAGTTCTCTTGCGGGGTAGGCACGTACAACAGAGCGCCATTCAGGCTTGTTCTAACACACCTACCTCACTCGCTTCTTTGACATTCATAGCTCTTGTCATGCACGCTCGTCTGTTCTTAAGGCTCCTGACATCATCTTCTGCGAGTATACGATCAATTTGATCGTGGAAGGTGTGTCGTGGCCTTCCACGACTTCTGCATCCATCCACTTTTGCATATTGTATATCTATACAATTGAACAAAGACGCTAAATGCCTAAAGCTGTCTTATACTCAGAGCATGGATCTACTACGATTAACGTCGGAACTAGTTTGAAAAATAAAAGTGAGTTGCAGTAGTAATGTTATTCGATAGTACTTCAGGCATTAATAGGAAATAATTGCCATTCCACAGCGACTAATGAATGAAGTTATAGTTTATTCTAGGTTCACATACAGTTGTTGAACAAGTATGGACTTTGGAATTATTGGAGTCGATAACTAGTTATTAATTTATTATAGCATGGTATTTATCTATTTTATATGTTGCTTTCTGTACAATATTGGTGACTGGGGTTTTCTGGATTCTTCAAATCTATACTAATATATAAAGCTGAAGAGTTTGTTTGTTTGAACGCGCTAATCTCAGGAACTACTGGTCTGATTTGAAAAATTATTTTAGTGTTAGATAGCCCATTTATCGAGGACGGCTATAGGCTATATATCATCACGCTAAAACCAATAAGAGCGGAGCACCAATGAAGAATGTATCAAAATCGGGGGGGTTTTAACCTACTTTTTTTTTAATATTTCACGCAGACGAAGTCGTGGGCGACAGCTAGTTATACATTCATGTCCATCTTAAGTTCTTTTAATTATGTACCATTAGCAAACTTATTAACAACATGCGGCTAGACAAAGTATGGCGAACACACAGAGAGAGATCATAGAGCTACAATGTTACCAGTATACTACTGAATATAAAGTTGCCATTTCTGGAAGTAAATAACTTGAACTTTCATGTATTGTGGATGGTTTTTAGGGCCCCCATCCCACGGCCGCCCAGTTCTGCGGGAACGGTTTTTCATTGGAACACACAGTTACATTTTTTTTATTACATGAGCTCGGCAGACAGGCAGACGGCCCACCTGATGACAAGCGGTTAGCGTCGCCTATGGACTTTGTAACACCAATGTGTTGCCGCTCTCTAAAGGGACACAAATAAACGTTGTTATGGCGGCATAGTCTAGACTAGGAGTGGTAGGCCATTCGGACAGGCAAATACCCTACCACCTAGCTGTAGGTTTTGCATTTCGCAGAAAATTGTATTCATTCTCCGTTCCTACACGGATAAGATTTTTTTTAAAAATTTTTTATTAAAAAAAAAAAACAAATTAAGTTCCATAAAGAAATGTTCAAACTTACATTATCTCAATATGCATAAGACCGTAAAAGTCAAGAATTACTAGATACATTTACTACATCTAGTTATGTAGCTAGTGTTAATTGTATTTGTTCCAAGTAGTGCCATCTATTATTGTACAGGTAAATTAGCTTCGTGACGTTTTTGCGTTTGTAGTAGTGTACTGTCGGCACATAAGTAAATAAACTATAATTTTTTATATATTTTATAGGCAGGTTTTTAATATAAAATATATATATATATATTTAAACGATATTAAAATAATGAATATTAATCTTAAACATAATTTAATATACTATCAAGGAAATTTAAATTTCAAGTTTAGAAATCCTGTAAACATAATACAAATACCACTTACAAATGCAAAAACGCCTTGAAGCTAATATATTTGTATTATTGTAATATTTACGGGTAGTGGTTTAGTTTTACTAATCGGATGAAGGAGCGGGCGTAGTGATGATAAATCATTCTTATTTCGACTTTGGTCGGGTGCACATGTCATAGTAGCTCTCTAGTGTGCCTAATTATTGTACGAGAATCACAACTGTACTTTTAATCCGCATTCTTCGTCCAGATTTCAAATAAGATAGTTCTCAGACTTCTAGATGTTTCGTTGTATAAAACCCGCACTAACACTAGATACATTTGTATTCACCTTGATCTCATTGTGTATTAAAGAAAAATAAACACAAAACCAGCCAAAAAAGTGCGCAGCATTTCGTTTGTTTCTCTCTCCCTAAGTTGGCATACTGTTTGTAGGCTAATTGTGATTAACGGCCCACTCTAAGGCGCCTTTGAATTACAATCTACCTTATTTATGTTCTAATTTACTGCTTTATTTCGTATGGTCTTTTTCTTTTCTCATTATGTACCTACTTTCTATTCTGGCTTTTGTTTTTTGTTAACAATTATTTTGTTAGCTTTATCTGTTTTAATATCTACTTTGTCTATCTCGAGGACTTTTAGATTTGTACATATACAAATACAAAATATCTTTTATTAAGCTTTTAAAAAAAAAACGAAGTACAAAAGACAAGAATAAATATATATTTTAGAGGTTGAAAACGTTATACAAACTGTTAAGTTGTTTCTGTCTCTCAAACTAGGTATAATGTGTACTGTTGTAATATGGGTCAATCAGAGGTACCTCACACAAATTGCCAGTGTTAAAATTATTGATTTGTATGTAGTGTGGTCATGTTCATGTACATATATATTAATATGTTTGCGTGTCTATTTGGGTGTGTGTGTGTCTGTAGAGAAGTAAAGAAGAAAGTAGGATGAAAGTTTAATAGTTGTAGGTTTATTAAGTTACTTAACAAGCAATTCCGTGGCATCATAGTTAAGCAAGATTAAAAATATATAGACCTTGTTTTTTACTTTATATATGGTGAGTGGATAAATTAAATATAATACCTATATATAGAAGTATATATATATCGTCGGCGTTAGACGTTGTAACTACATTTTATAATGTCATTATTTTTTTCGAAAATTGGTACATTTTACATGTATAGATATATCTATTGTCATGCCGCCATTGGAAATGGTTACATATTTGCGGCATTTGGGGTGTAAACTCTGGGTCCGTGAGGTCCTGACGCCTTAAAGGTCTACCGTGACGTCGCCAAACGTCTGGTAGACGTCGCACGTGACCCGAAGGCTGACATCTATTTTACTCAAAGATTAAGCGTTGCTATACAACGTGGTAACGCCGCCAGCCTTTTGGGAACGTTCCGGGTAACTGACAGTGGTTTGGGACTATTAACTTATCTTTAGCGGTTTTTCCCTTTTTTATTTTATTTTTAAGTTTATATTTATAAGTTAATTTATTTTTAGTATTTAATTATATGTTTTAAGTTAGTTTTAGTTTGATATTATTTGATTTCAGGTGAGATTATAATGCAAAGTTATTTTGAATAAAAAAAAAATATATATAAGTAATTTGTGTCATTTCCAAAGGTCTCCTTATTTAATGATTTCCCATCGGATCTATCCTCGTTGCTCCAAATATCTGTATCAGCGTTCTTATTTTTGCTATATAGACTTTTTGGTCTATTATTTTATTGGTCTTACAAAAAAGCTTAAATGCGAGCAAACATTTATCGGAAATAATCCAGGCGATTGGTGGAATCAACTAAGCTATTGGGCCCGCGGGTCGAATTTCCGCGGACATAAATCACTGGCGCATAGCACTAAATTGCCACTAAATCCCATAAAGGTGGGTTTGGGGAAATAAAAATGTTGAGATAGTCCCGAAACTATTACCACGTGATGTATTGGTGCCGAGATATCGGGAGAGTGCTGTCAATAGCGGTCCATTCAGCGTCTTTGATTAAATAAAATGTGTGTAAGTGATGTAAGGATTTTTTTGTTTATATATTGAAACTTATAATTATTTGCCTCTGTTCCTATTTTTGATATAAGAATAATATCAAAAATAGGAACGTCGTATTCTACCGACTGTATAACGGGGAGTGTTCCGAAGAACTGTTTAGAATGGTGCCTTCGTCCTCTTTCTACTATCGCACCGCTCGCCATCGGTTGGGAGTTCACCCCCACTTCCTTGAGCCGTTTTGCTCATGTACGCAACGGTTCTGTAGAACGTGTCTCTTGCGTACCGTGGGGATCTGGAATGAGCTCCCAGTCGAGGTTTTCCTACAGCGCTACGATGTGGAGTTTTTCAAAAAGGGTGTCATAAAATTTCTTCGAGGCCGGCAGCGCGTTGGTGACATCTCTGCAAACGTCTATAGGCGACCAGGTGGGCCGTTAGCCTGTTTGCTGTACTCCAGCTATAAAATATAAATAAATAATAATATTAAGTAAGTTCATTTATTTACAGAGTACCTTGGTGAAAAGCTGTTTGCCCACCACGCTAGATTCTTCGTTAGTATACACGTCTATAACGTGGTGGTTAAATTCTGTGACAATAAAAATAAGTCTGTCAAAGAGGCTAAAAAACTGATTCAGGCATGGCTGAGCAGTCTAACTTACGGTTGTACTGAAAATGTGCTAAAAATCACCGTCTGAATAGTGTGTTACGAAAATGCGTACACACACGCACACATACGTCTGCCCGCTGTGGCTATAAACATCAACGTCTTTAAAATACGGGCTTCGCCTAGATTGGGACCAGTAGGTAACATTAATAATGTTGTTACGTGTTGCAGGACTCGAAACTAAAATGCCCTTAGAATTGCTATAGAATTTATTAGAGCTATACAAACACGTATAACACAGGTACAAATATAACTGAACACAACCAGTGCAAACGTAATGCACGATTCAATGACACGCGCAAAGTCCGTCACTAAATAGATTACCGAATGTACACAAGTCTTGCCTCGCGGCTGGTTATCGTTCGACTGCCGATCTCTCCATTGGGCCATTGCTTTCTACAGCACCGATACAATATGTCTGCCCGACCGCGTATACCGAATTTCTTAGAATAAGTTCGACACACCTGATTACAATACACAATGGGCTGTTTTCTAATCACAAATTTTAAACACAAAATAAATAAAAGAAGTCCAAATGCGGAAAAGTAATAAAGTGTGCTTTTATGGTATGCGGGTGTGAATCCACTTTCGTCGGTGTGTAGGTCGTAACAATAATTTAAATTTGACTGTTTGATAATAAAGATAAAAAAATAATAAGAATATTTTTTTTTCTTTTATTGCAGGAGTTCAGTAGAGAAGCAGACGGCCCACTTGATGAAATGCGGTTACCATCGCCTATGGACAGTTGTAGCACCAAAAGTGCTACTAATGCGCTGCTGCTCTCGTAAGGGAGACTGGAACCTGGTCACTAATGTCGGAACACAACGCAAGGTTGGTACGGCGACATACTTTAGATCAGGGGTGGTAGCCATCCAGTCGGGCAAATGCCTTACCACCTGGCTGTGGGTTGTTTTGTCGCCTCTTACAACAGGCCGCCAGGACGCAGGAAATTGTATTCTTTCTCCGTTCCTGCACGGATAAAATTTTCTAAGTGTATTTATGTATTATCTTTATATATCTTACACGAGTCTCTGACGCACGAATAAACTCATAAGGTTTCTCTGTCGCAGTTATTCATAAGAATAAAATACATCGGAAACTTAAAAATTACAGTTGTATGAACATCTTCTATCCGTGCAGGAACGGAGAAAGAATACAATTTCCTGCGGCCGGGCGGCCTGTCGTAAGAGGCGACTTAACAACCCCCAGCCAGGTGGTAGGGCATTTGCCCGACTGGATGGCTACCACCCCTGGTCTAAAGTATGTCGCCATAACAACCTTGAGTTGTGTTCCGGCATTAGTGACCAGGTTCCAGTTTCCCTTAAAAGAGCAGCAGCACATTTGTAGCAACTTTGGTGTTGCAAATGTCCATAGGCGATGGTAACCGCTTTCCATCAGTGAGCCGTCTGCCTGTCTGCTGATCTCCTGGAATAAAAAAATAAATAAATAACAAGATGAATTGTTACATTTTTTAATCTAGTGAGATTATAATTTATTTGACTGTTAACATTTATTTGATGATTTAAAAATCGGCCTTTAATAATGTAAAACAGACTCGCTTTTCGCGTCTGTCGCTAACTCTTTCTAAAATACACAACGAGTTTTTAAGCAGTTGTCACCATCAAATAGTTTTTATTTTTTTTTATTTTTTTATTGTTGGAGTTCAGCAGACAGGCAGACGGCCCACTCGATGGAAAGCGGTTACCATCGCCTATGGACATTTGCAACACCAAAGGTGCTACAAATGCGCTGCTGCACTCTTAAGGGAAACTGGAAGTTGTTATGTTCATTTGATAATTGTTCAAGAAAGGTTTGTATGTTGTAAACGGCCTCTGTGGTTAAGCGAGCTAAGTCTTAGCCCGCCGAACTTGCTGGTAGCCAGAGGCTCCGGGTTCGTTTCCTGGCATGGTAAATTTTGGAAACGAACTTTCTGTTATTTACTATGGTCTAGGTGTCTGGATTCGGCCCCAGAGTGGTCCATTGTATATATTACGCATAACACAAGCGTAACTTTCTTAGTTTGGGGATATACAATGTGTGTGTTTGTCTGCCGATTATAAAAAAATATACAACCGATTATATGTATATGTATATATATATATATACTTATTAGCAATTACCCGTAAGTAATATATACACTAGAGCCGCCTCTAGTCACGGGGAAAACTCAGGTTGCAAAAGAAAATAAAAAAACAATCGTCTGAGGTGGTCCTGAAATGTCACTACTAGTGTAGGGTATACCTAAAGGCTAGCAACGTGTCGGTTTCACTCCTTGTGCCCAATTCTGCTATTATTACCTCGTCAAAATCGCCAGACACTATCGTCTCAATTGTAGGTTTGCCTGACTTCGGTATTCTGTTAATCCCAATAGTGCCCGTGGCACGCGACTCTATCTTTATAAATATTAATAAGTGATAAATCGCGAAGTAAATGTTTAAATTTTTTGGTAGATTGTCAATATTAATTTCGGCCAACACCATTGTTCAATCACAATACCTAATTCATATTAAAACTTTAATTTTGAATTCGTTCTTTTGATTAGTTGTGTTCATAAATAACTAGATGGCGTTACACGTTTTCAAATTAACATAAAGTCTACTTATTCTCATACATATCAAATATTTGAATCTACCTACATGACAATTCTATAATATAGACCCTGTTCTACCACAGCTGTTTGTTACGTGTTTTATTGTAAACTACAAATCCTTTGTTTAGTTTGTGAAAGTATAATCAATAGTGAAAACCAAACGAGCGATTTCGAGCAGCCATTTCTGTTAAGGTAGGCGATACCATTCTGTTACGGTTATTCCGTCGCGACGTAATCGAAGAGATATTATGGATTAGGAGAATACGCATTTTTGACACTATTGCAATGGAATCGTATTTTGAATATCTTCGCCACGTCAAGATAATGAAATAGCATGATCGGGCCTCTGGTGTTGCAAACACCTGTAGGACACGGTGGCCGCTTTTTATTATCTACGCCGCCTGTCTGTTTGCCAGCCTCGCAATAAATTAAAAGAATAATAAAATTAGCATGGATACATTAATAACTCTAGACGTTTGGACCGCGGGGTCCTGAGGCCATGAGCCTCTACCAAAATTTATCAAAGCATCTCAGTGACTCTTCAGGTGAGCATATAGCTGGTGCCTATTTCAGGCAACGGATTAGTATGGCGGTCCAGGGAGAAAACGTAGCCAGTCTTCTGGGCACCTTACCCATAAAAGACGGTGATCTAGGCTCAGTATTCTACTTATAGTCTTGAGGGACTATGGGTAGAATATAATACAAATAAGTTCTCTTTTATTGTATTACATTACTAGCGGCCCCGACAGACGTTGTCCTGCTCTGAAAAAATAAAAATCTAGGGCCCGATCCCAGCGCCACCTACCGGTTCTAATTGTGAACTTAAACCATTCGGGGACCCACTTAAACACACAAAAACAAAATCGGTCCCGGTGATTAGGAGGATTTTAGAACCCACCCACCAATTTTCAGCCAAATAGGTACAGCCGTTCTTGAGTTATAAATAGTGTAACTAACACAACTTTCTTTTATCTTAATATATAATAGGTTGGAGAAAAAGTCTTTTCGCATATAGTATGTATGAACTTGTAATAAGATCTCTTTGGCTATACTATTTGTATCTGGCTGGTTATGGTATCATTAAAAAGTTTTAATTTTAAAGAAGACAATTCGAAATTCAAATTAGGAAAATGTGCGATTTTCATTTGTTTTTCTTATTGTTAATGAGTGAATCTAATGAAGAAATTCGATACATTTTAAAATTTTACTATAAAAAAGGTAAAAATGCAACACAAGCCGCGAAAAAAATTTCAGATGTTTATGGACCTAATGCAGTATCTATGAGAGTAGCGCAAATTTGGTTTAAGCGTTTTCAATCCGGAAATTTTGATATCAAAGATGCACGTCGCTCTGGTCGCCCTGTTACGCACAAAATTGATGCCATTTTTGAAAAAGTGGAGCAAGATCGGCATATTAGTAGTTACGATGTAGCTGGAGAACTGGGAATTGACCACAAAACGGTTTTGGCGCATTTGAAAAAAAGCCGGGTACACAAAAAAGCTCGATATTTGGGTGCCTCATGAGCTCACTGAAAGAAACCTAATGAACCGTGTACTTATTTGTGATTCTTTATTACGACGTAATGAAACCGAACCACTTTTGAAGAAGCTGATAACTGGTGATGAAAAGTGGATCACGTACGACAAGAACATGCGAAAAAGACCGTGGTCAAAAGCCGGTCAGGCTTCACAGACTGTGGCGATACCCGGGTTAACTCGCAACAAGGTGATGCTGTGTGTATGGTGTGATTGGAAGGGCATTATTCATTATGAGCTGTTACCGCCAGGCAGGACCATCGATTCTGAACTGTACTGCGAACAACTGATGAGATTAAAGCAAAAAGTTGAGAGAAAGCGGCCGGCATTAATCAACAGAAGGGGTGTGGTTTTTCACCATGATAACGCTAGACCTCACACATCTTTAGCCACTCAGCAAAAATTACGAGAGTTTGGCTGGGAGGTGTTAATGCATCCGGCGTATAGTCCTGACCTTGCACCTTCAGATTTTCACCTGTTTCGGTCTCTGCAGAATTCTTTAGGCAGTGTCAGGTTAACATCACGAGAGGACTGCCAAAACCACTTGTCGCAGTTTTTTGATCGGAAGCCCCAAAATTTTTAAAGCAATGGGATCACGTCCCTACTTACAAGATAGCAAAAAGTTATCCAACAAAATGGCACCTACATACTTTAGTCAAATGTAAATAAACTTTATAAAAAAACCCTTTGAATTTTTATATAAAATGCGAAGAAACTTTTTCCCCAACCTAATATAAATTACGTGTCACGTTGTTTGTCCGCGATGGACTCCTAAACTACTTGACCGATTTTAATCAAATTTGCACACAGTTTGATCCGAATTGAAAGATAGGATAGCTTACATTTGGACCCGGTAGGTGGCGCTGGAATCAGGTTCTAAATTTTATTTCTTCAGGGCAGAACAACGTCTGCCGGGACAGCTAGTATATATATAGATTACTACGAAAAAATCAATATTGAATATTATATTCAGACGTTAATAACTCTATTAAAGAAAATTAACATTTTTAATTAAACTCCCTTTGATGGAAAAGGGACGCAAGTGAAATAATAACAAGTAACTCGAGGATACAAGAAAGATTTCTGTGTGACGCGGTGTTTATTCAATACGAGACGTGAATTTATTAGCCGAATGTAATTTCGCTGAGCCCTTAATATCCGACGCGTGTGCCGAGCCGCTGTTTTGGCGCGTGCCTATACCTTATGTAAATGTACGTCTATTGAATGGAAAGAAATGAACAAAATATATTATATGCGTTCAGGTATAGTGCATAAATAAGTGCGGAAGCGGTTTGGGAGCAGAACTTAAGCGGAACGGAATCGGTATGACTGAACACTACATCTACAATAGTTACGAGCTGGCACAGCCTACTCGACGGCGTATCTAAATCTTAGTGAGCCCAATTAAAAATAACTAGTGGTTATCCGTGGTCGAAATTCGACCATAATAATTAATTTAAATTATAAATTTGAACATTATTAAGGTTCTGTTCAAAGAATCTCTCTTTTCTTTCACCATAACCCAATTACTCGGGGTCGGCACAATATGTCTTTTCCTTCCACACTCTTCTATTCTGACATACCTCTTCTGTCACACCGCATATCATCATATCATCCTTCACACAATCCATCCATCTTTTTTTTGCTCTACCTTTAAATTTGTACCCATCCATCTTCCATCATCTGCACCACCTACATCGCCAGATTAGGTCAAATTATTCCTTAAGTTAGGTTGCCTGGAAGAGATTGCTTTAAGCGATAAGGCCGCCTATTGTTTCTACCATGACAATATTGTAATTGTGTATTTTTGATATTGTATATTTGGTGAGCAATAAAGTGTTATCTATCTATTTATCTATCATCTTGTAGTTTAACATTCTTTTTGTCACGTGACTTTCATCCCTCCTCATTATATACCCATACCACCTTAATCTTCTTCCTCTCAATTTTTCAGTCACGGGTGCAACTTACAAAGATCCCCTTATGTACTCATTTCTCACCTTATCCATTCTTGTAACACCACACATCCATCTCAACATTCTCATTTCAGCTGAGTGGAGACGTTTGTAGTTTACCACTTTAGTGATTCTGTTGTCAAAGACTATACTTCTATAATCACAGATTTCGCCAAGGCTACACTGTGGATTTGACTTTAACATTAAACAAAAGAGTATCTAAGCGATGCGTGTGTATGTCAAATACATGGTAGTGTGTGTAACGTTTTTTTTTGTTGATTTAATGTATTTTTTATACATAGTTAAAAAAATATTAGCATTCTGCTCTCCTTCTCTATATAAACTATAAGTGTGCGAAATTTCATACTCCTCCGTCCGCGCAATTTTCGTAAAAAGGGGTACAAAGTTTTTGCTTCACGTATTAATATAATGATAGTCAAAGAATACAACTGATTGAAAATCGCATACTATACAGCCGCTATACATTTAGAAAGAGGTCTTGAAGTGTTCAAATATCTTTACATTCAAGTTTTTAGCAAACGCATATATGCGTGTATGTGTCAAAAACATGGTAGTGTGTGTATTGTTTTATTATGCATAATTTAAAAAAAATATATTAGTATTCTGCACTCCTTCTCATAAACTATAAGTGTGCGAAATTTCATACTCCTCCGTCCGCGCAATTTTCGTAAAAAGGGGTACAAAGTTTTTGCTGTGTTTTTGCTTCACGTATTAATATATAGATAATTTATATTACAAGAAATCTAAAAAAATTGTATCGTTTTCTCCATCGTTTATATAGTAAATCCCAGTTGTTTTTTTTCCAAACGAAACCTTTCTTAATTCTAAACATCTTAATTGAAGTGATAAATACCCATTTAAATCTCGTTAGTGGTTCTATACAAACTCACTGCAGATAAAGTTTAAACAACAAGCTCCATTAGAGCCTCTCCGGAGCGGTATTAAAAGTTAACTAAGAACTTACCCAATTCTCTATTGGTATCTATAAGGTTTCACACACACTCGTGACGAATATAAAAAATCGCTTCTTACCGAGTTCTCTGAAGTATATATATATACCTTTATTAAATTACTAATATCTAGTCATGATATTAAAACTAAGGGCCTAAACACACGGTGCGTTGGGGCGGAAACGCGATCTCTGCGATGTCGCTGCGGCCTGTAACCCCGCCATTGCAGTATATCAACGCGATGGCGCGGGGCTCCGGAATGATGATATTAAATGAAACAAATAATTTGTACCAATTTGGTTGAAAGGCACAAAACTTAAAATACACTACGGTATTCAATGACATTTAATGATTTTTTTGGTTTGTTCATCACAGTTGAAGGACAGAAATGAATCGTTTAATATCGACTTTAGATAAAATAAATTGTGACCGCAAATGCGGCGAAATCTTAGCGGTGTGGCGGCGCAACGCATCGTGTGCCATACCTCTAAGTGAATGAAGTTTGGATGGGTACCGAGTTTCCGATGATAGCGATGACCCCGAACAGGAGCGTTACGTTTAAACTATATACAGATATCTGAGTAGAGTCATTTTCAATAACAGCGGAAGAGGAGCAGCACCGGGGACGAAATTAGTCATTTCGCAACATATAATCCATATATAGATATATTAGGTATACATGCATATATAGGAGTTGTGTTTGTTATTATAGAGTAACTATATGACGGTAGTAGTTAATAACCGAATATGGAGTATTCTTTTATGAAGTAAACGGATGTCGGAAGTCATATAACCGGATGTCAATGTAGAAGCACTTATTATCAAGCGAACGAATTTTGAAAATGAAGTAACCGGAAGATGGAAGTTAATACGGTTGGCGGAAATTGGTTTTATTATGTAAGTTGAACTGAATTGGCGCCAAAGCATTACCGGATAATGTCACTGTGGCGCGTTACGAGGGCCTTAAATACGTGGTGTTCGGGCAGGCAGAGGACAGTCTACAACGAACAGTCTACATGGGTAGTCTACAACGAATGTATTAGGCAGTCTGAAGCAGTCTTAGATAAGGAGCGCATATATTGTGGTCCATAATTACTGCTTCATAAATAATCAGAAGTGCCCTTATAGGGCAATTGCTGTTCGACACCTGACAGGCGTGGATGGAACACTTGGAGTTGTCCGGATATTTCTGTGTATTAGTGTGCTATATTTAATATTGTAATCGTAATAGTTCTGGTGTAATAAACTTTTTTCAATGTTTTAGATTATTATTATGTTATTCTCGGTCATTTGCCGTCATGAGCTTACACATAATATTATAAACCATGCATACATGTACTTATTTACAATCGATATCGTCATGGAAGAAAAATGCTAACAATGAGAATTACTACATTAGTGAATGGTCACACGTTATTATTCATTGTTTTTTTATATATTTTTACTTAAAACTTTTACTCCAAGCTAGTCCACATTTAATTGTATATATGTTTCTTTTATAAATCGGTAATAACAGAAAGAGATGCGAAGATAACTATTTTCTCAAATAGATGTAGAAAAAACTGGAGAAGAGCTTCAGACAATGGGAAAATTGGAAATTGTTGGGGGAGGCTTACGCCACGGAGGTTACTTCCATTGTCTGATATTATATACATTCTGTATTCATTTGTAACATTTCTAAAGACTCATTTATTTTTTTAACTAGCTTCTGCTTGCAACTTCGTCCGCGTGGATGATATATAGCCTATAGCCTTCCTCGATAAATGGAGCTATCTAACACTGAAAGAATTTTTCAAATCAGACCAGTAGTTCCTGAGAGTAGCGCGTCCAAGCAAACAAACAAACTCTTCAGCTTTATATATTAGTATAGATAACAGAAAAAGTCCTAACATCAAAACTATCGACAGATATGTCGTCTGCATGTCGTCAGCCTAAAGCTAACCTCAGACTGCGCACAGATAAACGTGGGTGTGTGAGGCTGTATCGATAAATCGTGTCCCTCGAGGCAGGTTTACCTATGCGAGGAGCGTTTTATTAATTGCGCCTAATGTTGCGCATCGCTGCATTTATAAATAATTTAGCACAGAACGTTCAATACAATAGTTTCGTCTGTACAATTTTTTTTTTAATCGGCAGACAAACACACATTGTATATTCCCAAATTAAGCAAGTTACGCTCGTGTTATCGGTAATATACAACGGACTACTCTGGGGCCGATCCCAGACACCCAGACCATAGTAAATAACGGAGAAAAGACGTTTTCCGAAATTTACTATACCACGAATCGAACCCGGAGCCTCTGCGTTGCAGTGAGGTAGGCCGGCAAAGGTTTAGTCCGCTCAACCACAGAGGCCGTCTATTGGAAGGTGCTGTTTTGTTTTACAGTTTTATTAAAACAAATAATAAAAAACAACGTTTCTTCTAGTTGAAGTTGTACTCCGATTTTGAAGTACAATTTCAACTGATAAAGTGCAGTGTGAATATACTGAGATCAACTTAGGGGGTGTTTATCTATAGATAGCGCTTTCGTCTAGTCCCCATTTACTTGAAAATGGATCTATAATTATAATACCTAAATATATATACTATGTTACACAGATTTAAAATCAGTTCAATAATTATGTCGAAAGCTCGTGTCCTTTAAGGCCGGTTTATTTATGCGAGGAGTGTTTTATTAATTGCACCAAATGTTGCGCATCGCTGTATTTATAAATATTTTAGTACAGAACGTTCAATGCAACAGTTTCGTCTTTTACAAGTAAAGTTGAAACGAGTTGTCTTGTTTTACAGTTTTATTAAAACTCTGTTCGCGTCGTTGATATGTGCCATGACGAAGAGGTACGGTGTTTCTTAAATAATTGAAACGCAGTGCCAAAAAAAAAAACCGCGACTGCAGCGCAACTGTAGTGTAATAAAATAGCCGGGTCTCATTTACAATATTTATTTGGGTGCTTTGTTCAACAGACAGGTAGACGGCCCACTTGATGGTAAGCGGTTACCATCGCCTATGGACATTTGCAACACTAAAAACCCAAATGCGCTGCTGATCTCTTAAAGGAGACTGGAACCTGGTCACTAATGCCGGAACACAACACAAAGTTGTTACGGCGGCCTAGACCAGGGGTGGTCGCCATCCAGTTGAGCAAATACCTTACCACCCGGCTGTAGGTTGTTTTGTCGTGTCTTACAACAGGCCGCTCGGCCGCAGGAAATTGTATTCTTTCTCCGTTCCTGCACGAAAAAAACCTAACGTAACGCGAGTCTCTCAATACGTATAACTTTTCTCAAAAGTCCCGAGTCGTTTAAGAGTAGAATAGAGCACCCGCCGGTGACAGCAGTGGGTCGTGGCTGCAGTCGTCTCAGCAGCAGCAGCAGGGCGGCAGCAGGTGCCAATATAGGCTGTCAATCGACAAAGAGCAGGGCGGCACTCGCAGGAACCGCAGCAACCCTCGTAGTTCGTGGCGTCGTTCAAAGCGCTGACAAAGGCGCTCGAGACGCCGTTCAGAGCGTTGGCAGGACGCTCAAGGTGCCGACAGGGTACAGAGCCAGGCCAGTAGATGGGCTTGCCCGCGAAGCAGCGTCGAAGACTCAGAGATGCACAGCTCTGGTTAAGAAGACCTTAAGTTTCTGTTTTAGATGGCAGGGTTGCATGAGAGAAGAGCTGCCTGTAGATAAATTTAGTATTTATTTGAAGGATTACTCCAGCCTCGCAGGAACCACAGCAACCCTCGTAGTTCGTGGTGCCGTTCAAAGAAGTTAAGTTTATAAAAATTAAAGAATTTGGATAAACAAATCGTAAGTACTCCTTTCATAGGCACTGAAATAAATAGGAGACAATGCCACACCAACTTTTTCGGTATAGCGTTTATCCCATAGGAACGACGTCATTTATTGAAATGAAGAGTTGACCCGGAATCAGACGAACAGAGAGAGAAAAATGCAAAATGTTGCATTTTTGAAATCTGTTTGTCCAATTTAGATGATTTGATTTATTTCTTTTTTCTAAATTCATTGTACAAATACGACCCTTCTACACATTTATAATGCTATATAGAGGTTTTGGTTCGTTTTAGCTTACAAAGTGTATAGGAAAATTAAAAGCTATTCTTGCTACGGCTTGGCGGCACTAAAGCTTACTGCTGCGGTTTTTGTTAGCATTAAGGTTAAAATTTTAAATTTCATCCTCTGCATAAAGTTTTTCGCAGTTTTTTTAATATACCTGTTAGTTTTTATGTTTCAATAAAGGCTTTGTATGCCGTGAAATATGGGCACTTCCTTTAGAGAGCGTTATACAGGAGATGAGTTTGAAACTGTAATTGGGTTTTAGTTTAATTTAATTTAACTGGGTCTTTGACTGTTACAAATGTCTATTGTTCTTACTTAGTTGCTGTTTTTAACGGACTTAAAAAAAGCACGAGGTTCTCCATTTGTCGTGTATTTTTTTTACATTGATTTATTTATTTTACACAACAGAATACAACCATAAATAAATCTAAATATTTTTAACACAATTTTAAAATCTAAGTCATATTCCTAAACATGAAAATAGGAAATTTAAAATACAGATATAGTGTTACATAAATAATAGTGTTACGAGTTGCAGGACTCGAATTATTATAGAGTTTATTAGAACTATACAAACACGTATAAAACAGGTACAAATATAACTGAACACAACCAGTCCAAACGTAATGCACGATTCAATAACACGCGCAAAGTTCGTCACTAAATAGATTACCGAATGTACACAAGTCTTACTTCGCTCGTGGTTATCTCTTGACTGCAGGCAGACGGCCCACTTGATGGAAAGTGGTTACCATCGTCTATGGACATTTACAATACCATAGGTTGAGCTACAGATGCGCTGTTGCTCTCCTAAAGTATACTGGAACCTGACCATTAATGCCGGAACACAACTCAAGGTTGTTATGGCGGCATACTCTAGACCAGGAGTGGTAGTAGCCATCCAGACGAGCAAATACCCTACCATCTGGTTGTGGGTTGTTTTGTCGCCTCTTACGACAGGTCGGCCGGCCGCAGGAAATTCTATTCTTTCTCCGTTCCTGCACGAATGAAAATTTATAGAGACAAAGCGGTAAAACACACTTCATAGTGAAATTAAAGAAATCTTATTGTAGCCGAACGGTATTGCATGTAACTATGGTAGGCGTGCTGACCGAATGACTCTATCTAATTCCCTGGCAGTGTGGCAAGCCTTTGCATATTGATGTAACCCTCAGTGAGAGATATATGTTTGTGCCGTTTGCTGTCGAGACGCTGTTGGACCGTGGGATCCTGAGGCCGTGAGCCTCTACTAAAATTTATCAAAACGACTCATTGATTCCTCAGGTAATCAGAAGGCTGGTGCCTACCTCGGGCAACGGATCAGCGTGGCGATCCAGCGAGGAAAAGTAGCCCACCTTCTCGGCACTTTACCCATAGAAGACGGTAATTTAGGCTGAGTATTCTACTTATAGTCTTGAGGGACTATGGGTAGAATACGATATAAATAAGTTAAATTTAATTTTTGTGTTAGATTATTTATGGTATTGTAAGAAATCTTTTTTTACTTCGTAAGTGTTACAAGATGTCCACTACAGTAGTCATGAGAACCATAGTGCATATTAATATAACATAGACAATAGTCATAGATAATACTTTTAGTCGATTTATCAGATGATTCGATTTATAATTAAATTACCATTTTCTACCGGTTAGTTAATTTTATAAGCCCACTAAATTATCGTGTAGGTAATTTAGTGCATCAGTAACTAATTATATTAATTGTTTTTGTGATACTGGCAACACTATGATGTAATTGCTTTTTTTAGCAATGATGCAATGTTATTGTTTTGTAGGGTAGTATTTTCGTATAAAAGGCGTAGCGGCGTGTAGACGGCGTTCATTGCTTACTGTGCTGTGTCACATCAATGGCTGAACAATAAAAAAGGGTGTCGGAATTGGTAATGATACGTTACGTTTCCAAAGCCAAAACTAGATGGCGTTGTACCGTTTTGGAACGCACTATGGTTTAAATTATTGTACAATAGAAGTGTTCTTTTATTTGTATGTATGAGGTTTGATTCGATTCCAGTAGCGAATATATATATTTTTGAGCATCCGTCACTTTGTTTAATTTCGCTTCACTGGGAGTTTTTGGGTGCTTTTGTACAAGGGGAAACCCTGCCCAAATAGTTAGTTAATATTTGGTATGTTTGGTACTTTCTTACCCGAATCTCTGCAAGGCTGTTACATAAGTCAATATGACCAATTTTACAAGTATTGGATACAACTTAAAAAGCAGTCACTCAAAAACTGTTACAGCTGGCCGATGACTAGTGTTCGGAAATCGAATTTTCCCGTCGACTTGCACTTAATTATTTTTCCACTTTCATTGGCTGTTGCCGTTTCTCATTTGTCGAGTCAGGAGTGCGTGTAAGCACAGGCCCCGATCCATAATTGGACAATAAAACGTAAGCCTAGCCGCCATTAAAAGTGGGAGCCAATAAAATTTGACTCCTCTCATACTTCAACTGAATGACGTATTTCCTTCAGAATTTTTGTTTGTACCGCGGTACTATTA
Organism: Dendrolimus kikuchii; assembly: GCA_019925095.2. NCBI lineage: Eukaryota > Metazoa > Arthropoda > Insecta > Lepidoptera > Lasiocampidae > Dendrolimus > Dendrolimus kikuchii. The sequence goes on from CM034407.1 coordinate 16,409,546, forward strand.
TTTAATGCGGGAATATTCGATTCATGTCAGGATAGTGTCATTAACTTCCAATGTAAAAATATAAAATGTAATGAGTTATGTATAATTAACAAAAGAAAGAAAAAGTTTCGATCCAGCTGCTGTAATCAAGATAATTATTCCAGCATGACTCTACCACGTCTAATTATCCGTGCAGGAACGGCCGGGCGGTCTGTCGTAAGAGGCCACAAAACAACCCACAGCCAGGTGGTAGGGCATTTGCCCGACTGGATGGCTACCAACCCTGGTCTAAAGTATGCCGCCATAACAACCTTGAATTGTGTTCCGGTATTAGTGACCAGGTTCCAGTCTCCCTTAGCAGAGCAGCAGCGCATTTGTAGCACCTTTGGTGTTGCAAATGTCCATAGGCGATGGTAACCGCTTTCCATCAAGTGGGCCGTCTGCCTATCTGCTGAACTCCTGCAATAATAAAAAAAAGTCCCCAATTGGTGTTGTTAAACGGTTTGTTAAACTTAAACAATAGGTTCTCAATAAAACAGAATACAAGGCAATAGAGAATAACACCGCCACGTTTCATGCAATAAAACGTATATTAATGATTGTTTTAGAGTTGGCCATAAAATTTACTGTTGTTACGGTGCGTACATCCGTCTCCTGTTATATAATACACACGCATATAGACAATATACCCACACGAGAGTACGTGAGCCGGTGGAACGTGTGCCTTTATGTAGTTTAATGAAATTTTTAATGTATTTGCAAATTATTTAATATATAGCACATTAACAATAACTTTTGTTTATTGCATGTATATGTATATAACTTATGTGTATATTTGTATATATAGTATAGTTATATATATTATTAAAATGTAAGTAATCGTACAATAATTATGTATACCACCGTCGCCACTCCTAATCAAAATATTCTTGCCACGGGTTGTCTGGAAGAGATCGCTTTTTAGCGATAAGACCGCCCTTTGTACCTAACTAGACTAATTAATACTAGTTCGTAAGTTTTTCTGTAATGGTGTACAATAAAGTGTTATCTACCTATCTATCTATCTATCAGCAGACAGGCAGACGGCACTTGTTGGAAAGCGGTTACATTCGTCTATGGACATTTTGTGGCGGGTAGTTTTAAAAAGATTACCACTGTACCGCACACATTTACTAAGTAAAAAAATAGATGAGGTAAATGGATAGATGTGGGGTGAATTTTTGCCTTGGCTGTCGTTTTGATTTTTCTGGTGACGGTACCTCCCTGAAGTGTCACGCAGGTCAAAGGGTGGCGCCGACGGTGCTGGGCTTGGTATCTTGGACAGCGGGGGGATGACCTTCCAGGTGTACTGCTCAATGAGTTCTCCACTTCTTTCCCACAAAACTCCTAGCCAATAATTTTAAAAAGGGAAAAAAACCCAATACGTGGTTTTAAATATAATATAACAAAATACATATATATATATATATATATATATATATATATATATATACACGCACAGGCACACGCACACGCACACGCACACGCACACGCACACGCACACACACACACACACACAACATATATATATATATATATATATATATATATATATATATATATATATATATATATATATATATATATATATATATATATGTAGTCGGATTTAAACAATAATCAATGTTAAGATAATTTAGAAAAATTGACATGTTGGTCGTTCCGAATTTTAAGTCGAATCACATTAGGTCAGAAAACTGCCTAAGTGGTGCATGCGTTCCGGCCAGGATCGAACCCGCGCCATCTGAGTTTGGGACACGTGCGCTTATTCATGATAATTCATAAATCTACTAATAATGTTAAAGCTATAATCAATTCAATTTGAACACAAGAATGTAGTACTTTATACTATCAGTAACACCAACGACGTCACGAGCAAAATCTAGTGAACTTATATAATATATTAAAAATAAATATCCTGTATCATTTTCTGCGCCACCTACATTACCAGATTAGCTAAGATATCCTTTAAGTTACGTTGTTTGTAAGAGATCGCTTTAAGTGATAGGACCGTCGTCACCCCTGTGGCTTGACTGTGGGGTATATCCATAAACTTAAATTCGCCTAGCGAGTTATGAAGCGATAGCCATATTAGGTGTTTCTTATTGATAGAATTAGAAATGAGAATACCTGTAATAGGACCCAGGTAGCTAGCTAGTAAAACAAGTAAGTTAAATAATATTTTCTTAAGTTTTCGCGACTTCTATACATGATCACGGAAGGCCAAGGCCACTAAAAAGTGGCCGAAACATCGGAAAAACCAAAATCAAATTAAATTACCGCGCTTAAAACCGTTAAAACGTAGTTTTACTAAGTAAATTAAAGTTGCAGTGGGCCGGTCTCGTTCGACGCAGGACGTAAGAATGATGGAGCCAATGAGACCTTAGTAGAGATTGCGGCCTGGCAAACGTAGTGTAGAACGCCCTACGATCTATGCAAGGTAGTCAGACCAGGGTGAAGAAAGTGTTAGCGACCACCGTCCGTCGTCGTCATTTAGAGAGAAAGAGAGAAAGAGGCATAACACTTTATTGTACACCATTACAGAAAACACAGAAAAAGTCATAGCCTAAAAATTTTCTAATGTACAAAATACGATGACGAGTTGTTGTTGTCTTGTTATATATTGATTTTTTAATGAAAAACCATTTCGAGGAATAGCGTTTCTAATCATTTCTGTCTCTAGTTAGAATAAACTTTCTATTTAATAAATAAATTTGTAAATTAATTACATTTAATACAATATAAAAATACAATTAAATACTAAAACTAAACTACAGTATGAAAAATAAACCTAAAATTAAAAACTAGAACTAAATAAAAAGGAGGGCATAATCCATAATATAAATAAACCTAGCTTAAAAATAAAAAAACCTGTCAAGGCCCGTCCAGCCCCACCCGACCACTGTCGCTGGGCATTGTACCTAGAAGGCTGGCAGCATTGCCTCGCTGGATACACAGGCTAATCCTTTGACCGAGGTAAGCTCCAGCCTTCCGGTCTCTTGTTGTATCGACTAGACGTTTTTAATTGTTCTCAATTTAACACACAATAAATATAATATTTATTACATGTTACAATTTAATGTTATTGTGTTTACATTAGGGTAGAGGAAACTAGCCCCTATAATACAGAATAAACTAGTTTAGGGGCTAGTAGAATCAATATTTAATTTTGCTGTTTATTCAATGTATAAGTTTGAAAGAAAGAAATAAAATAAACTTAGACTATATAAAAATAAATAATATAGACAAAAATAAAAAATATTATTATTAAAAAAGTAATTTATATGTATATATACACACACACACACACACACACACACACACACACACACACACACACACATATATATATATATATATATATATATATATATATATGTGTGTGTGTGTGTGTGTGTGTGTGTGTATACAAATATATGTAAAGATATATTCATTATTCATCAATCAATTTATATACCTTGCATAGATATTTATTTGTATGGTATGTATATTAAGTATATATCTATTTAATTAATCTGTATATATAACATTTATGTATTTATTACTAAAATGTAAGTAGTCGTACTATAGTTTGTATATACCACCATTATCATCTTAATTCATTCCTGGGGTTGTCTGGAAGAGATTGCTTTTTAGCGAGTAGACCGCCCTTTGTACATAATTAGGTATAGTTTTTTTATTTTTTTATTGTAGGAGTTCAGCAGACATGCAGACGGCCCACTTAATGGAAGGCGGTTACCATCGCCTATGGACATTTGCTACACCAAATGCGCTGCTGCTCTCTTAATGGAGACTGGAACCCGGTCACTAAAGCCGGAACACAACACAAGGTTGTTATGGTGGGATACTCTAGACCAGCGGTGGTCGCCATCCAGTCAGGAAGATACCCTACCACCTGGCGAAAGTTTTAGTCTGTACGTCCATTTTTGTGTTGGTATACAATAAAATGTCATCTATCTATCTATGTAATTGTATTTTTTATGCGTATCGCGTAAATAGGTATGAGATAACCCTTTCTACGTACAGCTATCGATCGATCATCAGTTATTTTCCTCGCCACCGTTCCGGGTTTTATACATGAATTTTCTTTTACATAATACGCGGCGTTCACACGATGAAATAAATTAACCCATCTACTCGTCGGATAAGAGCGGGCCGTAAAATACTTTCCAAGGAAATGTGTGTTAGCGGTGAAAGATAACATTTCTCCAGTATTTAAGAGGATGGGAAAAAGGTTTTTCACTCCAATGAATCGCTCGATCGCCTTTCAATTAGAGGCTTTTGTGTTTTGTATGGAAATATGGTTTTTTTCATTATTTATAAGGGCATGTTTTTAGCTTCATTATTGTGAATTTTAGATTTGATGTTATGCAAAAAAATAAGGCCAAGTGCGTAACCGTTCACGGACAATAAAGCATTCCATAGAGTTGAGCGAAGCCTATTGTATTTGTTATGTAGCTATGGAAAGATTTTGCCAGGTGGTAGGGTATTTGCTCGACTGGATGGCGACCGTCCCTGGTCTAGAGTATGCCACCATAACAACCTTGTGTTGTGTTTCGGCATTAGTGACCAGGTTCTAGTCTCCTTTAAGAGAGCAGCAGCGCATTTGTAGCACCTTTGGTGTTGCAAATGTTCATAGGCGATGGTAACCGCTTTCCATCTAGTGGGCCGTCTGCCTGTCTGCTGAACTACTGCAATAAAAAAGTATTTATTCGAAAATACTATGAGGCAATTTTAAATAAATACTTTTTAAACTTTACAATTATTCAACAAATCTTAATTTTCTGGGAGCGGCTTGAAGTTGTTCGGGTGCGAAAAAGTTAGCTTTTCCGACACAGTTTTCACTAAGACGAGATAGCTTACATTCTTTTCTAATGCTGCGGTATTTGTGTCCCGGGAATCTCGCGGGAATTTCAAGTCAAGCGTGGACGAAGTCGCAGGTATATCGTAGTTAGTAATATAATTCATATTCAGTTTGTTGCAAATTCTTTGAAATAAGTAACATTGGCCCTTGAGGAATATTCCATATACCGCAGTATATTGCTACATTGCTACGTTTGAAGTCGTAGTGCATTGCTACATTGCGCTTCGTAGCACATTACGCTACGCCGGACTGAGCGCTAAACATGTAATATATAAACATGTATGTTTTATTTCATGCATAAGCTGTTACTTCATTTAAATGAATGAAAGTATTAAAAGTAAATTTTATACTTTACTAAAAACTATGATATCTGTAATACGTTTGTAAAGGGGTTGGAGTTTGTATAATGCATTTAAAAATTAAAAAAAAACCAAAGTGGCTAATTCGGACCAGCAGATTCTGAAAATGCAACCTTTAAAATTTTCGTCTGTGTATCTGTTCTAGCATCACGTGGAAACTACTGAACGGATTTGAATGAAACTAGATACAGAGCTAGCTTATATTCCAGATCAGTACTTAAGATACTTTTTATCCCGACAAATGACGTCATTTCCATGGGATAGACAAATATAGGGAAATGGTGGAGCTGTGGTCACACTTTTTTCAAAAATTACTAAAAATGAAACTCTACACATAGCTAGCTTGTGTTCCAGGTCAGAACTTAATAACCCGATAAATGTTGTCGTTCCCGTGGGATAGAAGAATATAGATAAATAATTGAATGATGATAAAAAGTTTTTTAGTTAGACGTGCTGAAGAGTTTCTTGGCGTTTCTTCTTCTTTAAAGAGCGATAACACGTTGCGAAGCGGTCTACATAGAATAGGAAGTAGATTTAAATTTTGACTTATATGTATGACCTTCAAAAAGTATTCTCCAGTGGAACTTATTTAATAAAAACTTTGAATTTGAAATTTGAATTAGGCAAACTGGCGCTGCAGTTGTGTTTTTTGCCAACGTGTTTTTTAAATAGCGCGTGTGGCCATGCGTCCCCCTAACGTAGTAAGAGTCTTTGTTTAATATAATCTCATTGTTGTAATTATTATTATGAAGTTAGACTTTAGCAATTATCTTATTCTAACTTAAAACTAATTTCTTATTTAGAATACATACATACATACATAACTTCACGCCAGTTCCCTTGCGGGGTAGGCACGAACAACAGAGCGCCATTTAGCCTTATTCTTACACACCTCACTTGCTTCTTTGACATTCATAACTCTTGTCATGCACGCTCGTCTGTTCTTAAGGCTCCTGACATCACCTTCTGCTAGTACACGATCAATTTGATCATGGAAGGTGTGTCGTGGCCTTCCACGACTTCTGCATCCATCCACTTTTGCATTGTATATCTGTTTAGTCATTCTTTCATCATGCATTCTTTCCACATGCCCGAACCACCGGAGCATTTAGAATTTAGAATATTATATATATTTTCCATTGTGGTGTTCTCCAGCAGTGACGATGAAACTACCCATCACCTCGTCTTATTACATTCTTTGGCCTCCTTGACTAGCCACATGAAGAACCTCTTCAGGTACGGCTTCGAGTCCTTACGTCTTACGCCTAAATACATTTATACATCTGATGCCACCGTTGTAATTCACAATTGTAATAACACACCACACACATATTGCATGAGTTCAGCAGACAGGCAAACGGCCCACTGGATGGAAAGTGGTTACCATTGCCTATGGACATTTGCAACACAAAAGGCTACAAAAGCGCTGCTGCTCTCTTAAGGGAGACTGGAACCTGGTCACTATTGCCGGAACACAACTGAAGATTATTATGGCGGCATACTCTAGACCAGGGGTGGTAGCCATCCAGTCGGGCAAATACTCTACCACCTGGCTGTGGGTTGTTTTGTCGCCTCTTACGACAGGCCGCCCGGCCGCAGGAAATTGTATTCTTTCTCCGTTCCTGCACAGATATAATTCGGTTGGCATGACACACCAAACATGCCGAAGAGTCGGCATTACACGGCGTGTAGTTCAGAGCATTGCGCGATGGAAATTAGTATGGTACGAACTTTTCTCCAAACATCTTATTGTATTACATAAACCTACCTATTCGTTTACAGTATTAATTTTATCAATATTGGCAATACGAAGTGGTGTATTTTTAGATCCGTAAAATCATGTACTCGGTTGAGTAACGCGTCGTATGATATGTTGATTGCTATTCAAAATATATTGAATGCGTTCTCACGAAAACAGCCGACTGGATCACTAGACGAAAGGTTCGGCCTAAGGTATTACGCCGAACGCTGCGTAGTTTCGGATAATTAGGCTGCTGATAGCGACGTACTTTCGGCATGTGTGTCGCTAGTCTTACAATCACGTCGTCAAGGTAACACGAAAGAAGCTTCACTGGTGCTGCAAGTTAATAAATAAACTTAACACAATAAATTTCGGGGTTCAGACTTTGGGGCCACGGGGACGTGAGGCTCATCAACTTTATCGAGACCTTTCAAGGCGATTGAAAGAAGTCTCGCGTGACCAAAGGGCTGGCCTATATTTAGGGCAACGTTGCCATACAACGCGGGAATGCGGCCAGCATTTTGGGAACGCTCCCCACCGAGAGCGATCTGGACTACATCTTTTACTTGTAAATATGTTTATAATAGTATTTAATTCCTAAGTTTTTTTTGTAATGTAATTTGTAATTTAAATTGAGTTTTTAATATTCTATTTATTTTTAGTTTTAATATGATTTTATTTTGTCTGACACAATAAAGAACAAACGAAATAAAAAAAAGAATTAAGCATCGCCCATCCGGGGGGAAATTAAAACGGTTTTACATCTCATATCTTAAAATCTAAAAAGAGTTGAAACAACGTATTTCATTGAAACAGTACAAGAATTGTTTAATTAAAATCGTCCCCGTTGACCTAAAAATGCAAATTAACTTATATTAATTGCATCTCCCTCCCTCTTCAATCTCCCTTCTCGACGAGTAAGTGAAATTTGGAGTCTTTTAATAACGTTCAAGGGCCTATATTTACCTTTGTTTTTGTAAAGGAATGTCTCATTCCTTATTTATACTGTTACATCACGTACATGGAATAATTTATTGCTAATGAATTATCAAGGCTATAGCTGATTAGTCCATGTACGTGGTAAAATTTGTCAATACAGAAAAGAGTAAACCTTCGGAGATACATCTACGAATATATTTAGGTTTTACATAATTCAAATTCAAAAGTTCTTATTCAAAATAAGTTCCACTGGAGAACACTTTTTGAAGGTCATACGTATAAGTACTTTATAGTTTCACGTAGCAGTTAAGATTTCTGTATATATAGTCTTTAGTTTTTTTTATTTTTTTTTATTGCAGGAGATCAGCAGACAGGCAGACGGCCCACTCGATGGAAAGCGGTTACCATCGCCTATGGACATTTGCAACACCAAAGTTGCTACAAATGCGCTGCTGCTCTCTTAAGGGAGACTGGAACCTGGTTACTACTGCCGGAACACAACTCAAGGTTGTTATGGCGACATAGTTTAGACCAGAGGTGGTAGCCATCCAGTCGGGAAAATGCCCTACAACCTGGCTGTGGGTTGTTAAGTCGCCTCTTACGACAGGCCGCTCGGCCGCAGGAAATTGTATTCTTTCTCCGTTTCTGCACGGATTAAAGTTTATATATATTTGATTTTGAAATATGTCACGAAATTAGGGACTCCTCCCATCCCTTGTCACACTCTGTCGACCTCCCTTAAGTTTAATGTTAAACTAATTAAGCAATAATTACATAGAGTAGAATATCTCATTGTATTATTTTATACTCCTCTCGAGCGTTCGAGCCTAGCTCCCGCTGCGATTGAGCCATGGGCTATTTATTGCCAGTGGCGTCACCCTATCCAACGGGGTAACCATCATTGACTCAACGCACAACTCATTTAAGCACCGACAAATGTACATAGAGAGTACAACACACATATAAAATAAGCCCCCACATATACTAAATATATTTTTTAAAGTTTTAACAATACTCATTGACACTTGACAACTTTGTCTTCCGTGATCATCGCTATTACTAAGTAGCCGAAACGTCGGAATAATAAAAATCACATAAATTACCGCGCTTAAAACCGTTAAAACGTAGTTTTGTCATCTAATTAAGTTGTATTAGATGCGAGAAAAGGCGCCCGTGATAGTACCTACCCTACGTATCATTATAGTCTCCAGTTCATACCATTTCAATTTCTCCATTCACTTACGTAATTCCTAGCCATAACTCCGGCTATTATGGCCAAACGTGGGTCGTATTTCACAGGAAATATGACATTCCATACTGACATGTCTTAGTGACTATTGTTGGATTCCTATATCTTTATACTTGTATACAGTGTATGTCTTGTAACCAGTAGTAAGGCAAATTTAATGCAAAGTAAGATCCATACATACATAACTTCACGCCAGTTCCCTTGCGGGGCAGGCACGAACAACAGAGCGCCATTCAGGCTTATTCTTACACACCTCACTTGCTTCTTTGACATTCATAACTCTTGTCATATTTCGGTTACTTTTCATCTTGCAAAGTAAGATCATTGCAGAAAGGATTTTTTCGGAAAGGGCATTTTCGGAATCTCGTAAAAAAAGAAAAAAAACACATCAACGTACTTTGATCATCATTTCAGGTATTATGCATTCCTTAACTAAGTTATGGAAAACAAACTAGTTTAAATAATGTATATTAAGAATTTTTCAAACAAGAAAATACTTTTTGAAATAACTTTTGAAGTATCAAAGGTTGTTTTTAAAGTACATCATTCATACATTTATATATTCATTTGAAAGTTGTGTATGTGTATTTCAGAAGTTAGATATTACTTTGTAAGATGTTTGTGTTTGAAACGCAAAGCAAATATTCTTGAATCCTTTGTTTGTCAAGATTTGGAATTTTATGTTTTGTTTTACAGTCTTTGATGTCTAAGTTGTCTTTAGCTTGTTTCTTTAGTACTAGTCTCTTTAAATGTTCAGTTCAAAGCGCTTTTTTTTTCATTATATAAGGTATAGTAACATTAGTCAGTTGGCCAATTTTTTTTGTATTTTTTTTTATTGCAGCGGTTACCATCGCCTACGGACATTTGCAACACCAAAGGTGCTACAAATGCGCTGCTGCTCTCTTAAGGGAGAGTGGAACCTGGTCACTAATGCCGGAACACAACACAAGGTTGTTAAGGCGACATACTCTAGACCAGGGGTGGTCGCCATCCAGTCGAGCAAATACCCTACAATTTGGCTGTGGGTTGTTTAGTCGCCTCTTAGAACAAGCCGCCAGGCCGCAGGAAACTGTATTCTTTCTCCGTTCCTGCACGGATATAGAGGAAGAGGAATAGACACGTCACCGTTTTCATTAAATTCAAACCAAAGTTGCAGTAAGCAGTAAATTGAACGCTATCGACCCCAACATATGAATTTAATTATACAACATATATATAATAATTAAAAATAAATTATGTTCTAAATACGAATATAAGACTCCAGGTCGCTGTCGGCGGGGAGCGTATCCAAAATGCTGGCGTCATTTCCAATTTGGATGGCAACGCTGATGCGGGGTGCAAGCCAGCATTTTGGTCGCGCGAGACCTCAATTAGACACGTTGAGAGGTCTCGATAGAGGTCATGAACTTCAGGCCCCAGGGTTCAACCCCGAAAGCCACAAATATGTACTCATTACCAATGGACACATATTTGCGGCGTTTCAGGACCTCCTAGTGTGCGGCAGCAACGCCGGCTGTCACGGCTGTGATTGGGAGATAGGAAGCCGCCAATCAACAAGTTGCGTCGCATACTAAGGGGCGTCCCATCTTCCATGACACTAACGACATTCCACATTTAAATTTTAACTTTTTAAATTTTGATTCAGCCAGGTGGTAGGGCATTTTCCCGACTGGATGGCGACCACGCCTGGTCTAAAGTATGTCGCCATAACAACCTTCTGTTGTGTTCCGGCATTAATGACCAGGTTCCAGTCTCCGTTAAGAGAGCAGCAGCGCATTTGTAGCACCTTTGGTGTTGCAAATGTCCATAGGCGATGGTAACCGCTTTTCATCAGGTGGGCCGTCTGCCTGTCTGCTGAACTCCTGCAATATTATTATTTATTTTTTTCTAAAAAAATGCATGAACTTGAATTTTTTTTAAATATATGTTTGTCAATCCCTAAAAGTTCAGTTATATGTACCTTAAAGTAATGTTATATTCTAGTAAAATTTAACATTTATTTTCTGCATCAATATGCTTGAGCTTATCATGTAAACATTATAATTATTATACTGAGTTCACACACACACAGTTATAACTCAGTATTAATATTTGTCTTTATTACAACTATAATATAATTATTTATTAATAATATAATATATAGTCTGCCGTGACGTCGCTCTAGGGTCAAGCGGAAGATCAGCGTTGGTCTAACAGATCGACATTTTTGCTGAGCTTGATCCAATTTTCAGGACTTAATATGTATATCTTCAGATACTTTGTGGTTGTTTTCTCTTTTTTTATTGTATTTCATTTTTACGTTTAATATGTTTGTTGTATATGTCCTAAAAATAAACCTGTTTTCTTTCTTTCTTTATCAAAAGATTAAAGTTTTTTAATGTCTACCAACGTTTAAGCAAACAATTCCAAAAAAAATAAACGACATGAGTTGTGTGGTGTTACAAATGCATTCAGAGGTCGTACATTCTTATCGTGTTCGAATAAAAACTCGAAATATACCGTTTTAATGTTTGCCCCTTCCTTCGTCCCTTCGGCTATAACAGAGTTAAGGATGGACGATTGTATCGATAAATTATAATTTTATCCATGCAGGAACGGAGAAAGAATACAATTTTCTGCAGCCGGGCGGCCTGTCATAAGAGGCGACGAAATAACCCACAGCCAGGTGGTAAGCCATGGGCTGTTTGGATGGCTACCACGGTGTTTTCCGGCATTAGTGGCCAGGTTCCAGTCTCCCTTTAGAGAGCGGTAGCAAATTGGTAGCCCTTTTGGTGTTATAAAAGTCCAAAGGCGATGGTAACCGCTTTCCACCAGATGGGCCGTCTGCATGCCTGCTGAACTCGTGCAATAAACAAATAAATTAAGAGCCGGTTATATCTTACTAATAATTAATAGTATAGTTATATTACGCAATAATCTAGTAGAAAATATAATTATAATAGATTTACATTAGAACCACTTTTTATAGAGTCCAAAATTGACATACATACATACATAACTTCACGCCAGTTCCCTTGCGGGGTAGGCACGAACAACAGAGTGCCATTTAGGCTTATTCTTACACACCTCACTTGCTTCTTTGACATTCATAACTCTTGTCATGCACGCTCGTCTGTTCTTAAGGCTCCTAACATCACCTTCTGCTAGTACACGATCAATTTGATCATGGAAAGTGTGTCGTGGCCTTCCACGAATTCTGCATCCATCCACTTTTGCATTGTATATCTGTTTTTTCATTAGCATATTCATTATAACTGAAATATTCGTACACGCCATGCATGAATCATTGAATTAAGACACAGAGGACTTAATTTTTAAGCTATGCCGTCTTACGTAACCTAAAAATAATTACAGCCCATAAACGTCCCAGTGCTGAGCTCAGGCCTCCCACTATTGGGGAACGGAGATTATACCTACCACGCTTGTCCAAGGCGGCTTGGCAGGTTTGACACATCGGTTATATCGGTGTGCAGGTTTCATCACGATATTTTTCTTCTCCGTTTTTAGCACGTGATAATCGTTACAATATGCACATTAGGTCAGAAAACTTCCAAATGGTGCATGCGTTCATGTAAGGATTTGAACCCACGCCCTTTAAGTTTGGGAAATGTGCGTCAGCCATTAAGTGGTTACAGTCATAACGTCAGCCTTTACATGACCTAAAGGGCGTAAAATAAATAATTGCCACTTTGACATTAAATTTCTTTTAATGATTTTTTACGTCTATGACTTTATAAATTAATACAATAAAAGATAACATAACTTATTTAAATTGAATTCCACCCTTAATCTCTTAAGACTATAAGTAGAATACTGAGCCTAGGTCATCGTCTTCTATGGGTAAGGTGCCCAGAAGGCTGGCTACGTGTCCTCGCTGGATCGCCATACTGGTCCATAGTTCGAGGTAGGCACTAGCTTTCTCATCATCTGAAGTGCCTCTGCATGAGTCGTTTTGATACTTTTTGGTAGAGGCTCATGACCTTAGGAACCCATGGTCCAAACTTTTCCACTGCAAATGGCACAAACAAAACTCTCGCTTGAGTGATTCAGCTGTTTCCAGCGCCGAACCGGCTGATCTAGACGTGTTTGATAAATGGGATGCGCCCAAGGTGTCCACGCAGGTCGTCTGTAATTTAATGTCTAATTTCGATAACGGTGATAATATTAGGATATGTTTTATTTCGAAATATGGTACAGAATTTGCAATGTGCGAATTTGAAGTTTACATGAGCGAAGACGAGAGGGTAGTATCTAATCTATAAACTATAATAAATCTGTAACTACTTTGTTGGTGTTGCAGTGGACTGTAGGACTGTAGAGGGTTGGTCGCTGGTTCGGGTAACCGATTTTCCGAAATGAAAACAACCGAAAACGATGCTACGGGAGGCTTCAACTTCGTTGGCGTCGGCGGGAGGGAGCTTCTTCTTATGAACTGCGAACGAACTAACGAACTACTAACGAACTACAAAAATGCGCCCCAAAGGCGTCCTATATTTATAGATGCTGCCTCCGCCGACCCCTCGCTTCGTCGTAACACCCCCTTTACTTTATTTCCTTAATTTTACATACATTAAGCCTTATCTCAACTTATTACTATCATACATTTTAGTACACCCTAGATCTTAGTATATTTCGAGGGTCCTTACACAGTTGTGACCCATGGTTTTTGTTAGCGGGACGTCGTAATGGGCATTTACCTCGCCCCCCGCTTCATTGGTATAAATATAAAGCGCTGAGCGCCCTTACCATTACCATCCGCCCGATCATGACATACGCGAGTGTGGTATTCGGCCATGCCAAGCCTGCCCTTTTAGATAAATTGCAAATCGTGCAAAACAAATTCATGCGCAGAGCCGTCGGTGCTCCCCTCTATATGCGTAACGTCGACCTCCACCGCGATCTGGAGCTTCCCTCCATCAAAAACTACATTACGTCGCTCTCGCGTAAGTATTTCGATCTCGCGCCGCACCATCGTAATCCACTCGTCGTGTCCGCGTCCGATTATAAGCCTCGGCGAAAGGCTCTCGTGCGACGACCGCGTAACGTCCTCACGGACAGGGTCGACGTTATCACAAAACGGCTGGCCCGGATCAGCCCGCCCGCGGTTAGGACGGCAGGCTGGCAGGCACGGACAGACAGACACAGACGGCGGCGTCTCAGGCGCCGCCAATCAAGATCTCTCCACGTCCCTGCGAGGGACGCTAGGAGACATAGCCCCCCCACAGGATAGACTAGGCGTGTTGCTGGGAAGTTTCTTTCGCCGTTTCTTCTCTCCCAGCCATAACACGTTGCGAAACGGCAGTAAGATAGCGTAGGCCGCCGCAAACCACCGATCCCGGCCCGCCGGAATCCTTCCCCTCGGGCTTTATATTACCCGTCGCCCGTTCTCAATTAGTGCTTGTGTCGCCCTATGGTGGCCATCATTAAATTCATCCCCCTCTCATGGCAACAGTTCAGCCGAGGTAAAACTCCTTAGGGAGCTCCCTCGAGCAAGTTGCCCCCCCGGGCTCGAGCGCCTTCGCTTCGCGAAGGCACTCGCCCCAAAAACCCCGGTAAAGTTGTAAGGTCTTCGGACCAACAACATAAAGTCAAGTCCAATAAAAAAAAAAAAAAAACTTACCATTACCTCATTACAAAAACGTGCGCTGTCGAGCGCGGACCTCTGCCTGCACTATCATTATGGCCTACTCGCGTTCGGAGTAGGCAGTAGTGCAGGCATACCTCACGGATCCCGGGCTCCGGTTGCGTTCTGCAGTCCCGTAGCCCGGTTTCCGCTACCCTTTTGGGTCCCGGGTTCCAGGCGGCGTTCTGCACGCCTGTAACCCGGTTCCCTTTACATGCTGAGTCCCGGGCTCCAGGCGGCGTTCTGCACGCCCGTAGCCCGGTCTCATTTACCGGGATCTAATAGGGTCCTACTTTCAATAAAAGGCACAACGCTACAACATTTATTTCCTAGTGAGTTAAGGCTTATTACATTTTATATTCAATTCTTATTCTTATAATTTATTTATTTAATTTCAAATTAATAACGGTTAAAAATAAACTATATCTATCTCAGTCCGACCCGTCTCTTTCCTGCGCCTAACGGTCGCGTCTACATAGTCTATGAGGCTTAGCAAATTATAGCGTTTAAAAATGTGAAAAAAATCACAGGGGATAATTCGGACCAGGAGAAATCGAAAATACAATTTTTAGAATTTTTGTCTATTTGTCTGTCTGTTAGAGCGTCACATGAAAACTATTGGAAACTCGACATAGAGCTAGCCTATCCCGGGGCGTAACTTAGGATATAAAATAAATATATATGAAATTGTGCGGTAATTATGAGGTTGTAAGCACAAAGGGTTCAGAAGTGGTCAAGCGGTGTGAGAGTAATCAAACTAAGGTTTTCACTATGTTAAAATGATATATTGTTGACACACAAAACTTCATACATATAGTTAATTCACCGATAAGTCCTAAGGTGTAAACTGATGTATTTCGCGGGACAAGACTGGCTTGTCTCAATGTTCGGGTAAAACTCAATAATTCCCCGAGTGCACAACTGCTGACAGAACAATCTGTGTCACTACAAAATAACAATAATAATTGGCAGACAAACGCACACATTATATCCCCAAACTAAGCTAGTTACACGCTTGTGTTATGGGTGATATACAACGGACCACTCTAGGCCCGATCCCAGACACACAGACCAAGTAAATAGCAGAAAGTTCGTTGCCGAAATTTATCATGCCAGGAATTGAACCCGGAGCCTCTACGTTCCAGCGAGTTCGGCCAGCTAAGACTTTATCGCTCAACCACAGAAGCCATTATACTTTTTTATCCCGATAAATGACGTCGTTTGCGTGTAAATAGACGAAAAAAGTGAAAAAGATGGCGCTGCGGTCGCATCCTTTTTGGAAACTACTGAACATATACGTATGAAACTCGAAACAGGTCTGGCTTATAACCCGAAGTAACACTTAGACTACATTTTATCCCGATAACTCACTCACTCCTTCCATGATAAAATCGACCGTGTACTAGCGGAGGGTGATGTTAGGAGCCTTAAGAACAGACAAGTGTGCATGACAAGAGTTATGAATGTCAAAGAAGCAAGTGAGGTGTGTAAGAATGGGCCTAAATGGCGCTCTGTTGTTCGTGCCTACCCCGCAAGGGAGCTGGCGTGAGGTTATGTATGTATGTATGTAACTCACGTCGCTTCCTTAGAATAGACGGATTATCAATATTTGTTAGTAGTTTCAATTTAATTAGTACAAATACCTGCGTTGTCATAAGCAACATGTCATTCATTGTATTACTTCAAATCAGGTTGGCTTCGACTCACCTCTATATTTTGCTGGGCAGTTGTCTAGACTATAATGGACTTAGTTACTTTGTTATTATTGTATATAAAAACCGAATTAAGTGTCTGTGTAAGTAAAATAAAGCTACCGCTTAGTGTTTGACACGCGGCGTGGTCGCGAGGCAGATTGTACATAAAGTTAATTGACTTATTAAATCGCATCTACGACTCGATTGAAAAAGATATTGAAGCTGATCATAACAGTGATAATAAAATTATATTACAAATAAAACCTTATTTCAGACCGAAATTGTAGGCAAATAGTATACATAAACGGTATTTATGTTAGTACCTATGCAATTAAATTTTATAATGAAAAATATTGCTTTTTGTAATGTTACTTATTTTCCGCGCACTGAACGAACATTTTATAGATTCGGCCTAGTATAAATATTTTATATTTTGTCTATAAGACCCTTTTCATAGGCGTTTTTTTATAGATCGCTATTATACGAATTGGTTACAATATATATTATTATATTTTTGTGCTGAAGTTCTACGTATGCGGATTGTATTGTAAAAATGAGGTACACATTTCACCTGAATAAAAAGAGGTTATAAAAGTTTATCGATATTTTTTACATTATCACGTCACTATTGTCAAACGTGTATACAATTTATGTTTACCGAGATACGGTTTAATAAAACGAAGTATATTGAGTGAACATTTTTCATTTTAGTGTTCCTGCTAAGCGCAGCCAGATTTAGAAATGTTCGACAAGGAATCGAACTTACTGATCAGATTTTTTGTATAATTTCGATTCGATTATAGTAGTATCGATACTACATTTAAATTTAACTTAACATAGATAATTTTTTCATTATCTCGGTATAAATAAGATAATTTTTGAAGTCGGTTATAGGATTGCTGGGGGGTGCCTGGGAATTATGGTAACATGCAGTAAGTACTCTACCCGTGCGCAGAAGGTTTGCCGATAGTCTCATGATAATTTAACAAAACAATAATGAATTAATTCGGAGCGAAAGCAAAGCAACACACGTGCGTACCGACTGGGTTGCTAGCGGTACTGACCAGACGAGCGCGGGACGCGGTCAATGAAAGTAGGAGGGGTAGTCATCGGCAAACCTTCTCCGCGCGGCTTATATGTATACGTTGTGGTTCGTTGTTATAGTTTTTAATAGTTTATCCTTACAATTTTGCTCAATAAAATTTTTAAAGAATTGTATTAAATCATAAAAATTGTAATAATATTGAACAATTTGATTTGATATTTTTTATACCGCAGGATCATATTACATAGTGTAGCGCGCGGACCCGTAAACCGCCGCGGCGACCGTCGTGCGCATTCGTAAAGCGTCGGCTCGGCTCGGCCGTCGTCCTCGCCGCTGACATTCGGCTCGCTCCGCCCGCGTTCGGGGAGGGGCCTGCGATACACACATTTTTGCATCCCCAATACTTCACTCGATCACGATACACCGCGCAGGCGGCAATGAAAGTTTTCGCGTCCGATAGTCCGCGCTTACACTGGCGTTTTACGGGTCCGCGCGCTAAAATAGTTATTTTTTATTTGTCTAGAAATTTTAAATGAAGTATTAAAATATGCATGAATTTAAATATTACAAAACGGTGTCAATTTGAATTTTTAACTTTAAAAAAGGAGGAAATTTGAATTAAAACAAATTTTAATCGTGATGTCATGGCCCACGTATATGTATAATTTTACAGGGTATTTTATGTACACATAAATTCAAATATATTTTAGTGATGTCAGCGTCCTCGATTGGTAAGAGTGACAACCTAGCAGCTAATGAATCATGCAAATCTGATTGTAGGTCTAATTTAAATTATGTTACGAGTTGCAGGACTCGAATTAAAAATGCCGTTGGAATTACTATAGAATTTATTAGAACTATACAAACACGTATAACACAGGTATAAATATAACTGAATACAATCGATTCAAACGTAATGCGCGATTCAATACACACGCAAAGTTCGTCACTATATAGATTATCGAATGCACACACATCTTGTCTCGCTGCTGATTATCGCCTGACTGACGATCTCTCCATTGGGCCATTACTCTATAATGCACCGATGCAATATGTCTACCTGGCAAGCGTCGACGCAATTTCCCAGAAAACGTAATCCGCACACTTGCGTAATTATGCCTGCGAACGGCCATAAACGAGTACAATACACAATAGGCTGTTTCCTAATTACAAATTTTAAACACAAAGTAAATAAAAGAAGATAGTCATAAAACAGTTTCAATGTTATTAGCGCAAACGCTGCGGCAGGTAATAAATGTGCTTTGTCTATAGCTATGCGGGTTTTTTTTTATACAGGGGAAATCCGTTTGAGGATCGTAGGTCGAGCGAGGGGGAAAGGTCGCGACCCGTGAGTGGGATTTGCCAGGTCGGGGTGGCACTAGCACCCTACGTTGAGATGTGAGATGCTATTGCCACGCCGCGGTTAGGGATACCCACTAAAACCCCTGTCCGATCCCGAGTGTCCTTTGTCCGGGCTGTGGGCTCGCTTGCGCATTCACCACCAGCCCGGACGGACGGCGGCCGGCCCCTTTGCGGGCTGGGCTCACCATTTGGTAGCCGGAGATCTGGATCTCTCCGGCCTTTATGTGCGGGCGGGTCCGGTTTCCCCGCCGGTCGTTCGCACGGCCGTAGCCTACGGCGGCTGGAGGTCGTCATGGACGACCCTCCGACGCCGCCGCCGGCTCTGGTGGGAGGGGAGCGTGGCGGATTGCTCCCTCTCCCGCTCCGCCGCCTCCTGTGCGGACATGACGGTTTCGCAGAAGGAGGCGGCTGCGTCCCACCCGTCGGCGCTCCCGACCATGGCCTTTACCACGGCCGGGAGGGACAAATCCGCCCCGAGAATAGGTATGCAGGGGGCTCAACTTGTAACAATTATTTATTTATTCGCTAAATTTTAATATTATCACCAAAATATATTTATTGTTATTTAGATACATTTGCATGCATATCCACTATTATAATAACACTAACGTTACGTTTAACTATAATAACATGTCCTAGGATTTTAGGAGCTTGGTTTTATAATCCCGTCTAGTCTCCAGCGCTGGCGATAAGACCAATACTATCGGGTTTTATTCCTCTTAATAGCAACCCTTGCTTCTATGAGTGGTACTAGATATAACTATTACGTTATATTAAAATATGATTGTACGATATTGGGGTGCTAGACTGTATAGACATTACATTAGGTAAGGGACAAGTATAAGGACAATAATTTGTGTACAGTCGTGGTATGAAAACGTTCGCCAGTTTTCAAATCGATTCATTTAACGTTCCGCGAGCACGTTACCTTTTCAGACTAATAGAACAGACTGTTCTACAGAAAATTATGTTTTACTATTTGATAATAAAGTTTAAAATTTAAAAGATAGTTTAGAATCCGCTTTGTTTTTTGTTTTATCTCAGTGTCTGTCATTATCAACATTACAATTTCCTTTTTTTAAGTTTCCGTATTTTATAAACGTAACATTTATTAAAACGTTGGCAGTATTGTTTCTTGTACTCGTACAAGCCCAAGTAAACTTTAAGATGACGAACATTTTCATTCCTCGACTGTACATAATAATTACCTGGTGACTCCTCACGATTTGTATCGGTGTGGGTTTTATAAGGCTTACGTTTCGCCGCTGTTGCGCGGTGGCGAAAACAATCTCCAGCGAAGTTCGCCCGGACGTTCCGTTTTCTCCGCGCTACGACAAAGTAAACATTTCACATTCCATTCTTAAACTCCGTATCCGTGCAGGAACGGAGAAAGAATACAATTTCCTGCGGCCGGGCGGCCTGTCGTAAGAGGCAACTTAACAACCCACAACCAGGTGGTAGGGTATTTGCTCGACTAGATCGCTACCACCCCTGGTCTAAAGTATGTCGCCATAAGAACCTTGAGTTGTGTTCCGGCATTAGTGACCAGGTTCCAGTCTTCGTTAAGATAGCAGCAGCGCATTTGTAGCACCTTTGGTGTTGCAAATGTCCATAGGCGATGGTAACCGCTTTCAATCAAGTGGGCCGTCTGTCTGTCTGTCTGTTGAACTGCTGTAATAAAAAAAATCTTAAATTTCTAAAAGGGCGTTTAACTAAGGATTCGGGCGATTCGGCCGTTTTTCAGATGCATTATTTTATTGTGAACTAGGATATGCCCGCGACTTCATCCTCAAGGGATCTTCCTCTTTCTTCTTCCTCATCCGTCATCTCAAATAGCAGGGTTTTGAAAGCAAATTCCACGCGGACGACGTCGCGGAAGATCTCAAAAGGAAAAAAACCCCGATTTTGAAACATTCTTCATTGGTGCTCCGCTCCTATTAGTTTTAGCGTGATGATATATAGCCTATAGTCTTCCTCGATAAATGGGCTATCCGACACTGAAAGATTTTTTTCAAATCAGACCAGTAGTTTTTGAGATTAGCGGCTTCAAGCAAACAAACAAACAAACTCTTCAGCTTTATACATTAGTACTAGCTGTCCCGGCAGACGTTGTTCCGCCCTGAAGAAATAAAATTTAGAACCCCATTGCAGCGCCACCTACCGGGTCCAATTGTGAATCTAAACCATCCTCGAATCCACTTGAACACACACACACAAAAATTCATTCAAATCGGTCCAGCCGCTTAGGAGGAGTTCACTGTCGACACACGTACAGAAGAATTATATATATAAAGATAGATATACGCATGTAATTCAGAGTTCTTACAAACGCAACCAAATACAACAAATCCAAACCGTAAGCCAGACGATAGTAATGACATAAGTTTTTCGACTCCCAATAAAAATCCATTCATTGGTATTTAAAAACTTTTAAGCTTAATTCCAAACGACGTGACTGAGAATACAGTGAAAGAACAATAAAAACGATTTATGATGTCTTATTCGAAGGCTGGCCATAAACACAAAGGGATTAGCGATTGACAATAGACATTGTCTTGCTTTGGAAAAAATATAGTTTCAGCGCCACCTACTGGGTCCAATTGCGAATCTAAACAATTCTTGAATCCACTTGAACACATAAAATCGGTCCAACGTGTATAAAGGATAGATGTCAAACAATGGCGTAGCTTCTGTATCTTGACCGTCTAATAATAATTTTTGTTTATCGAACAAGCATGATATTTTTTATTTTATTTTTATTTTATTGCAGGAGTTCAGCAGACAAGCAGACGGCCCACTTAGTGGAAAGCGGTTACCATCGCCTATGGACATTTGCAACACCAAAGGTGCTACAAATGCGCTCTCTTAAAGGGGACTGAAACCTGGTCACTAATGCCGGAACACAACACAAGGTTGTTATGGCGGCATACTCTAGACCAGGGGTGGTCGCCATCCAGTCGAGCAAATACTCTACCACCTGGCTGTGGGTTGTTTAGTCGCCTCTTACGACAGGCCGCCGGGCCGCAGGAAATTGTATTCTTTCTCCGTTCCTGCACGGATAATATCATATTCGAATCGAGATGGACACGATACGATTCTCAAATATGTAGATGTCGAAACGTTGTGAATCGGTGGGTTAAGTGTCGAGCGAGTGTCAGCTTCTTGTCTCAATAGAGAGGGCTGTGACCTGTCTGCGAACATTTTTACCTTGACTGCGGTAAAGAAACACTTTCATAATAAAACTACGTTTTAACGGTTTTAAGCGCGGTAATTTTATTTGATTTTGGTTATTCCGACGTTTCGGCTACTTTTCAGTAGCCGTGATCGCGGAAGACAAAGATGTGAAATGTCAACGAGTATTGTTAAAGTTTTATTTAGCCTACCGCCAAATTGTTCATTTTAATTATTTAGTTTTAATTTTGTTTATGGTTATTATTTAGTCTATGGGAGCCTAATCTAATTTACTACGGCTTCGCAACATGTTATGGCTTGAAGAGAAGAAGCGGCGCAAGAAACTCTTCAGCAAACATGCCTAGCTCTAATAATTTTATATAATATGAAAATGGGTGGAAGGAAAAATAAAAGTAATTATCAGTCAAGTTGGTTTGTGTTCCGCTGTACGCAGAAAGAGCTTACAGTGTCTTGAGATCTGGCAGCTGGTTTTTACTGCGTTTGGGTCTTAATAGTTTTGATGATTGGATCCCAAACAGGTGGTATTTTCCAACCATCTTCTCTATTGAAATTTGGGTGATTTTTGATTTAAAAATGTTACGAGTTAAATGTCACAGCTAATATTTAGGCGAAACTTATTTATTTATTTAATAGTTAATTGTAATTTATGGTTCTCGTACAATAATTAGCTACCCAAGAGCGCTCCTATGACATGCGCATCCGACCAGTGTCGTAGTGAGAATGATATTTCGTTGCTATGCCCGCTCGCTTTTATATTCTATTAGTAATCACAACTACCCGCAATTGTTACAATAGTAGATGGTATTACTTATAATAATTGTCATTTACACTAGCTAGCCAGCGGCTTCGCTCGAGTTATAAATAAAAAAAGGATACGTATATTATGAAGCGGAGATATCTTTTTTACATTGTTACAAGTGTCGAATTTAATTTGTATTTCAAAGTACCTAACGATAAGCACACGCAACGCCATGTAGCGAAGCGAAGGTGGAACCAACCACGAGAGGAACGTGTTAAAATTGTCGCTGTTATATCATTGTAGTTGCCATGGCGATGTATTTATTAGTGAATTGCAGTGCTAAATTTTTGGATTACTTTTTCCTGGATAGAAGGTACCTCTGTCAGGCTCTGTCCTATTTTGCAACCCTGACAACGTATATACAAAATTTGTGACGATCTGTTGCGTAGTTAAGGCATGAAAACGTAACGAACAAACAGACTCACATTCGCATTTGTGATATTATTTAGAATAACAGTTGTCTACAAATAAACGTAACAAATATTTACAAAAAGTGTCTATTTGACCGGAAGCTACTAAAAATAATGAAAATACAATTGAATACTCTTTATTGGACACTAACATGATTAAAAGAAACAAAATAATCTTAAACTCGATGGCAATGAGGTTTAATGTACTACGTACTAGACAAGGCGTCCCTAACTAGTTTATTTGAACACTCGTTATGGTCCATGGACAAGAACTCGCTTAGTCTGCGACGGGCTGTTGTCGCTACTTTATGTGTTTGAGGGAAAAGTAACTATTAAAACAAAAAAATGTGTGTGTGTGTGTGCAGTTCACACGCAGTAGAAGTAAAACTTCAGAGAATATACTCACAGATAATCCTAATCATCCGTGCAGGAACGGAGGCATCCGTGCAGGAACGGAGAAAGAATACAATTTCCTACGGCCGGGCGGCTTGTCGTAAGAGGAGACAAAACAACCCACAGCCAGATGGTAGGGCAATTGCCCGACTGGATGGCTACCCCACCCTTGGTCTAGAGTATGTCGCCATAACAACGTTGAGTTGGGTTCCGGCATTAGTGACCTGGTTACAGTCTCCCTTAAGAGAGCAGCAGCGCATTTGTAGCACCTTTGGTGTGGCAAATGTCCATAGGCGATAGTAACCGCTTTTCATCAAGTAGGCCGTCTGCCTGTCTGCTGAACTCATGTAATAAAAAAAATTCTTCTCTAACTGTTATTAATTTAAATATAATTCCTTTAGCCTACATCCGTCAATATATTATAATTCAAAATAAACTTCTTAAGTATCACATTAATTTTTCACTGTTTTAGTCTAGAAATATTATTTTCGGTCCAAATTGGACTTATGTTTAATCGTCGGTCTTATTGGATCTCTTATCTGTGTGCTGCACAGTGTAAAACTCGTATCTCATTCTCTCGCAGGCTTAGAATTATATGTTTATCTTTTTAGTATCGCTTTTTGAAGTGATAACTTCTTATGGGAGTGTAAACCACTTCGTTACGTAACGCGTTACGGCGCCAGTCTGTCTGGCTTCCCTTTCTCTCACGTATACGGCAGCGGTAGGCTGGCTCCTCCTCTCTCACTCTAACCCACAGCGCTAGCCGTATTTCTTGTAATGTACATATTCAACAATTGTAACTAAGAATAAAATATATTTTATAATCAATATAAGATTTTATTAATAAATAACCTTTCCTTCAATTACCATATTAATATACATAAAATTTATGTAATAGCCTACGCTTTTCTCAAGTTAAACAATTTCAATATTGAATAGTTCAACTTAGATTACTTTAAGTTATCACTTCTGTCGGGCGTCCCGAGACGCACACCCTTGTTTCGTTTCATCGAGTTTCAAATCACAACGATTCTAAGGAAGTTTCATTTCAAAAACCCTTTATGCGTACTAAGGTACTGTCCAAACCACTCAAGAAACTCAAATAAAAGTCAAGGGGTGACTTTTCACCGATAACTTGGTTATATTCTCGATAAAATACCTTATTTTAATTAAATTTTATTCATTTTAACTCGTCTCGAGGAGTTATCGTTGCGGCCATGTTCAGGCGAATTTAAATTGTACTCTCTAAGCGATCTAGCGCTGTATCATTATATTGTTACAATTTGGGCCACCTGCATCCGTAAACAAAGCACATTTATTATCTGTCGGTGTGTGAACTAATAACATTGAAGCGCTTTTATGACCGTCTTCTTTTTGTTTACTTTGTGTATAAAAATTGTGATTGTAAAAACAGCCCATTGTGTATTGTAATCTTTATGATAGTCAGTAGCCAGGTGTGATTCTTAGAAATTCAGTCGACAGACATATTGTATTTGTACAGTATAAAGCAATGCCCCAAGGGAGGGGTGAGACGTGTATACATTTGATAATCAATATAGTGACGGACTTTGCGCGTGTTATTAAATCGCGCGTTACGTTTGAACTGATTCTGTTCAGTTATATTTGTACCTGTGTTATACATGTTTGTATAGTTCTAATAAACTCTATAGTAATTCTGACGGCATTTTAATTCGAGTCCTGTAACTCGTAACAATATTAATACGTGAAGCAAAAACTCTGTACCCCTTTTTACGAAAATTGTGCGGACGGAGGAGTATGTAATTTCGAGCTTTTATAGTTTATATAGAGAAGGAGAGCGCAATGCTAATATTTTTTAAAAATTATGCATAAAAATACATTAAATCAATAAAAAAAACATTACACACAGTACCATGTATTTGACACACACACGCATATAACTCTTTTGTTTATTGTTAAAGTCAAATTAACAATGTAGCCTTGGCGAAATCTGTGATTATAAATCTTTGACGTCAGAACCTTAATAATGTTCAAACTTATAATTTAAATAAATTATGGTCGAATTTCGACCACTGGGCGACCACTAGTTTTAATAATTTGGTTAGACGGCATAACCAGTTTGTTTTGAATAGCTTCTCTAATACGTAGTACATCTCAATGGGTGGTCTTATTGACTATAGCAATCTCTTACAGGCAACCTTTGGATGTACAGGATCTAATTGCAAAGATTAGACAGTTAATAACTACGCATAAAAAAATACATATATACACACAAATAATAATCCTTATGCTCTACAATTATTTTGCAATTTTCTATGTTGCGCTCGTGCTGCCATCTGCGATTCTTTGTACACGATATAATTCGTATTGTCGTGACGTCGCTGCTCATGACCGCTGCAAAATGTTGGCGAAATAACCATTTATAAATTGAAAAGAAAATCGTTTCAATTTAAGTCCTGGTTAAAATATAGACAATGCAGTGCATTTCGTATATTTTTAACCGACTTCAAAAACGAGTGGGTTTGTTGTTTTTGTATGTTTGTTACGCGATTTCTGTGTCAATTGTGGACCTATTTTAATTTTTTTTTATTCGAAAGAGTCATTTTTTCTTCTTCAAAAATAAAAATGACTTCAAGACTAAGTGAAAAGCAAAAAATACTTTTTTCTAAACATCTTGAAGTCGGTTTTAAGTAAAAGATAGAGAACTTTTTTTTATTTTTTTTTATTGCAGGTGTTCAGCATACAGGCAGGCGGCCCACTGAATGAAAAGCGGTTACCATCGCCTATGGACATTTGCAACACCAAAGGTGCTACAAATGCGCTACTGCTCTCTAAGGGAGACTGGAACCTGATCACTAATGTCGGAACACAACTCAAGGTTGTTATAGCGACATACTTTAGACCAGGGTTATTGAGTTTATTAGAACTATACAAACACGTATAACACAGGTACAAATATAACCGAACGCAACAACTCCAAACATAATGCAGAAGATCGTAATTCAATAAACACGCAGAAAGTCCGTCACTAAATAGATTACCGAATCTACACAAGTTTTGCTTCGCTCGTGGTTATCGCTCGACTGCCTCCTCCCTCCATCGAGGTATTGCTTTATACTGCACAGATGCAATATGTCTGCACGGCCGCGTGGATCAAATTTCCTAGGATCACTTTGTACTTTAAATCCGACATAAAAGAGTACAATACACAATGGGCTGTTTTCTAATCAGAAGTTTTAAACACAAAGTAAACAAAAGAAGTCCAAATGCCGAAAGGTATTAAAATGTGTTTCTACAGGTATGCAGATGTGAATTTGTCTTTGTCGGGCGTCTAGGTCTTGACATATTTTTTGCTTTTTAATTACTCTTGAAGTCGGTTTATTTTTGCTACAATTATTTTATTAATTAGTATGTTAATGAAGATGACCTTTTTTGCGTTGTGTTATAATATTTCTTGTCAAATATTTGCTAAGCTTTGAAATCGCACAGCTGAGCTGACGTTTTAAGAAACAAAACGCCGGCGTTCTTGGCATTTCTCCACCAATCTTCCCTGCCAATCCAATTTCCGCCCACAATTTCTACGAACAAAAGAATTCATAAACAATAAAGGCATCCCATTAATTAGCGTCGTTCAATAAGTAAGGGAAAGTTTTGTTGGGCATTGAACGGGGGGCCTTTGTTGCTCGGAAACGTAGTGAATGGCAGTTTTTTGCTATCAAAAGTAACCGATTACAAGGGAAACCACTTGGCAGTAGAGCGGTTCTGTCGCGTGTTGCCGATACAAATTCGAGATTCATGTCTCAGTTGTCTTGTAATGTCGGGGAAATTATAAGTGAGAAGTTTTTCGAACCCTTTCTATGTTTTAAGTGCTTGTCAGTTTCCGTGCTATGCAGGGTCCCGTGGCTATGGACTTTTTTACAAGCTTTTATTTAACTTTCAATTGATGTACCTATGTATGTATGTAAGTTCAGGTGGAATCTTGTAAGTTAAATTAGACCAACTTCCCGGTTTCCGATTGAGCTGAAATTTTGCACGAATATTTTATTTATTTATTTTTTTATTGCAGGAGATCAGCAGACAGGCAGACGGCCCACTTGATGGAAAGCGGTTACCATCGCCTATGGAAATTTGCAACAGCAAATTTGTTACAAATGCGCTGCTGCTCTCTTAAGGGAAACTGGAACCTGGTCACTAATGCCGGAACACAACTCGAAGTTGTTATGGCGACATACTTTAGACCAGGGGTGGTAGCCATCCAGTCGGGCAAATTCCCTGCCACCTGGCTGTGGGTTGTTAAGTCGCCTCTTACGACAGGCCGCCCGGCCGCAGGAAATTGTATTCTTTCTCCGTTTCTGCACGGATAATAATAATATGTATATCGAGTGACAATGCAATAATATGGTACCATGGAGCTGATCTAACGATGGAGTCGGAGGGTGGCCATAGGAACTACTGTACTAAACAAAATAGACCCGCCGTGTTTGGGCTCGTTTTACTTGTCTTGGCTAGCACTCTGCTGCTATATGATATCGAGGATCTCAAAACCTTGTATTTAAAAACCGTTTTAAAAAAGCGTATTTTATTCTTTATTGCACACAAAGTCGTGGAAGGCCACGACACACCTTCCATGATCAAATTGATCGTGTACTAGCAGAAGGTGATGTCAGGAGCCTTAAGAACAGATGAGCATGCATGACAAGAGTTATGAATATCAAAGAAGCAAGTGACGTGTGTAAGAATAAGCCTAAATGGCGCTCTGTTGTTCGTGCCTACCCCGCAAGGAAACTGGCGTGAAGTTATGTATGCAGAAAAAATAGTTACAAATAAATCTACAAAATAGTGGTCATGTACAAAGTCGAGCTTAACCCTAAAAAGAGTTTTCTTCCAGCAAACCTATGGGTCTAGCGAGAGTGGGAAGACAAGAGGCAGGGTTGTGTACATGAAAGTTTATATGGATAAGTAAATAGGTTCTTATAACTAAATGTACATTAAATTTACTTATTGAAAATGATTTTACGAGACCCTGGGACCATGAGGGCCGGAGGCGCACAAGCTTTATCGAGACATAGTCAAACGTTTGGTGCATGTCTCACGTAACCAAAAGACTGGTTTATGCCTCGGGCAACGCATAAGCGTTGCCATTCATCGAGGCAATGTGGTCACTTTTTTGGGCACGTTTCCGACTGACAGCCGTCTGGTACTAGATTTTATAGTTTAATTTTAGTTTTATTTATTGTTTAGTTTAATTTATTGATAATTTAGTTTATTTTTAAATAAATTTAAATATTTCGTGTGTATTTTAGCGATATAGTAAAGAATTACGTATAACAATATTTAATTCAAAAACAAGTGAATTCAATTTTACATTATAAACTACATACATACACAAATATCTATACATGCTTAGTATATAGGTATACATATATAAAATACATATACATATAGGTATATCAGTTAATTAGGACAGATACTACCACTTAATATTTTCAAATGATTTTTTTTAAAATCTCTTTAATAGTTATCTATATAAGAAGTAAGGAATTGCAGGTGGTAGGGCATTTGCCCGACTGGATGGCTACCACCCCTGGTCTAAAGTATGTCGCAATAACAACGTTGAGTTGTGTTCCGGCATTAGTAACCAGGTTCCAGTCCCCCTTAAGAGAGCAGCAGCACATTTGTAGCACCTCTGGTGTTGCAAATGTCCATAGGCGATGGTAACCGCTTTTCATCAAGCGGGCCATCTGCCTGTTTGCTGAACTGCACCAATAAAAAAAAGGTAATAAGGTGAATAGAGCGCTAAACTCTTTTATGAAAAGCCAGAAAGTGTCTGTCAAGGCACGCTTGGCTGTCCATCAAGGGTTGTTGGTGCCAACACTAATGTAATGCAGTGCAAGTTGGGTATGGCAGAAGAAGCATGAAAGTAGAATAAATGCAGTCGAAATCAGCGCTTTGAGAGGTATATGTGAGGTAAACGTGAATGATATGGTACGGAATAGTGTAATAAGAGAAAGTTGTCAATTGATTGAAAGAAGATGTAATAACAAGAGGAATGTTAACGTGATTTCGGCATGCAGAGAGGATGGATGAAAATAGAATTACAAAACAAGTGTATGACAGCATTGTGAATGGTAGAGTTGGTACCGGTAGACCACGACGTACACGTAATGATCAAATAGCAGTGTTAAAACGAAGTCAGGTAAAAAGCATCTAAAATAAACGTACATGTATGAAGAGGTTAATGAAATTAGGTGAAGTGAAAGTTGTTTGTCAGGATCGTCGTAAGTGGAAATCTATAGTCTCTGCCTACCTCCATCGGAAACAGGGGTGATAATATGTATGTATGTATGTAATAATTATCTTAATCTTTTTTTCAGGTTATTCCACTTTATACTGCAAAAGTTAGAAGGGGGAGTAATTTTTCCAAAAGAAGCTTATCCTGGCTAATTAAAAATCCGAAAACGTTCTTCTGATTTTTCAACACTTAACGATCAAGGTGCGACAGACATATTAAAACTTATCATAAAGTAACTCCGTTACACTGTAGTGGCTTTATTATTATTAATTTTCAGAGCTTTCCGCTCTTTTCTCTCATAAATATATAAATACATAGATAGATAGATAAAACTTTATTGCTCACCAAATATAATACAATTTCAAAAATACACTATTACAATATTGTCATGGTAGAAACATTAGGCGGCCTTATCGCTTAAAGCAATATTTTCCAGGCAACCTAACTTAAGGAATAGTTTAACCCCTAATCTGGCGATGTAGGTGGTGCAGATTATTAGGTATATCATAAACAAACATACTTAAAGTACATATTTTATAAATTAAATACATTCAAACATATTTATAAGATAATTTATATTATATTATTGAAGTCAAACTTCTATATAGACGGGGTCTTAGGATTTTTCTGTCACGAAAAAGCGTTACGGCCGAGTGGAAGAACGACATAAATTTAGACTAGACGTGGTGAGAGGCCGCATAATATTAGAGTACACTGTCGATGTTTTTATTGGTTCCGGATCGAATTCAGTTTTTTTGTTTGATAAAATAAAATATGTTTAAATAAAAAATGCATTCATTCAAATGTACGTAACCTAACCAAATTATAATTT
Source organism: Dendrolimus kikuchii (assembly GCA_019925095.2). Taxonomy (NCBI): domain Eukaryota; kingdom Metazoa; phylum Arthropoda; class Insecta; order Lepidoptera; family Lasiocampidae; genus Dendrolimus; species Dendrolimus kikuchii. Next base: position 16,440,337 of record CM034407.1, read on the forward strand.
GCAGTAAACCTGTGAAAAATCGAAATGTGTGCTGGGACACATAGTAGAAGGGAAACTTCAACGGACAAGTGGAAAAACGAATCGCAACAAAGTTTTAACTAGAAGTTTTACAGGCAGATTGTTAATGTACTTGTCCAATTTGAAAACCTGCCCATAAAACTTCAATTTAAAATTTTGTTTCGATTCGTTTTTCCACTTATCCGTTGAAGTTTTATATTATATTATGTTAAAATAAGAATTAGGCATAATTATTTAAGAATAAGTAGTGTTTTCTGAGTGCGTTCTTAAATGTAGGCGATGTTTAGGCCTCTCAGACAGTAAGAGGCAGCGCAATCCAAAGTTTGACAGCCTGCACTGTAAAAGCGTTATCATAAAAGAATAAAGTATGTGCAGATGTAGTGAGTTTACGATACGTATGAGTACACAAATTGTGGGAAGTAGAAAGGCGAAGGAATTCATAACATACATACATATACATAAAAATATCAAACATCACCATGTTGCAGGTAGTGCTTACATTGAAATAGTTACATTTTCACTGGACATTTGACATTTTTCATATTCTTTTTCGAGAACAACAGTCGCAAGCTTCGTGATCACCTGAGGGCATTGAAATCTACTTAAAAATAAGGTTGCTCTCGAGTATTATTTATGTGACAAGCAAGTGCCCGCTCCCAAGAGAGGTCTGTTCAATAAATATTGTAAAAGGAAGCCGCGAAAGGGTTTATTGGATACTTTTGGTATAAAATAGCACTTGCCAACACTCGATAAGCATGAGAATTATGGTACAAATTATAATGTATGGCATACCCTCACTGCTTTACCCACTTAAATTTCGTCTGTCTATATCGTGGAATATAAAGTATTTTCCGGCACGAAAGTGTAATTTTTCCACTTATAGACCAGGGTCGATAATTTTTGAAACCAAAAAAATAATAATAGGATGAAACCCATTGAAAAAGGAAGAGAATATAACAAAAATGAAAGGAAAAATAATTTACGGGCGATCTGAGGTCGGAAAGTGTTAGGGGGTGAGTTTTAAGGGTAAAAAACGGTTTATCTCGATTTCCGGCAAAACTACAAGTTCTATGGAAAAAAGTTAAACGGCACAGTTGTAGGTAATAAAAAGATCTACAACTTTTGTATTTACATATTTGTCACATAACCTCAAAATTTATGTGAAAAATTCAAAAAAACCAAGTCTGGTTTTTTTATGTTTATCTTTTGCAAAAAAATCACGAAATTTGGTGAAGTTTACCTTTTTATGTCCCAAACACACTGTAATTTTTTTGATTTAAAATATTAATTTTTCACCTTATTTTGACTTAATGTCCAAAAAGCACTCTAATTTTCAATCGAAGTTTCTCGCGTCAAAATATCAGCTTTTTTAAAAGTCAGTGGGCTTTTTGTTCGTTGAAATCTCTACTTTCTGATGGTGTAAAAAAATATGCATTACTATGGTAAATGTTCTCAGAAAATGCAAAGAAATATAAATGTAAATTATATTATTATACCGAAGTAAGAAAGAGAGTTGGTCTGAAAGAGAGTGTCGGGGTGAAGGTAAGGAAAGGAACGCTCCGGTGGTTCGGGCATGTGGAAAGAATGCATGATGAAAGAATGACTAAACAGATATACAATGCAAAAGTGGATGGATGCAGAAGTCGTGGAAGGCCATGACACACCTTCCATGATCAAATTGATCGTGTACTAGCAGAGGGTGATGTCAGGAGCCTTAAGAACAGACGAGCGTGCATGACAAGAGTTATGAATGTCAAAGAAGCAAGTGAGGTGTGTAAGAATAAGCCTAAATGGCGCTCTGTTGTTCGTGCCTACCCCGTGAGGGAACTGGCGTGAAGTTATGTATGTATGTATGTAAATTGGTGGATAAAACGTGACGTAACACTGGAAATTGAACCTCCACTTTCAAATGAGCTCGGGCAAACTGCCGACTTCTTAGAGTTTAACTTATATCGCCAGTTCTATTAAAAAAATTTTACCACTTTGGTGGAACAAACTTTGTTCCATCTCCTAGCAACACACGCACAAATGAATATTGAATACGTTGCAAATGAGGACGTCCAAATGCGACCCTCTGAGGATATTCATTGCTCGTAAACTGTTCACGCTGCCCTTTCAAATGTAAAGATACTGCTATCCTTGTCTATCATACGGGTATGAAAGGGACGGCGTTACGGTCAATGGCAAAGTTTGTTGTACGGATGGAAGTAACGATGTGGTGTCTATTCGGAGATGAAATTTTGTTTGAGTCGCTGTACAGTTATAATTTTTTGAACTATTTTATTTACTAGTTGTGGTTGCTACTTGGTTTCCATGGCTCTTGGACTTTATATTCATATCTTCTGTATCGTTGTCAGAATTAAATTTTATATAAATCTACGATAAATATAAACTTAAAAATAAACTACAAACTATATACTATATAAAAACTAAAACTAAATAAAAAAAGGGAAAATATCTAAAGATATTGGTCCCAAACCACTGTCACTTACCGGGAACGTTCCCAAAAGGCTGGCGGCGTTGCCACGTTGTATAGCAACGCTTAATTTTTGACCAAAATAGACGCCAGCCTTCTGGTTGCGTGCGACGTCTAATAAACGTTTGGCGACGGTACGGTAGACCTTTAGAGCGTTAGGACTCGACGGACCCAGAGTTTCCACCCCAAATGCCGAAAATGTGTAACCCACATTTGCGGCGCTTGAGGGCCTCCTCTTCGGCTGCAGCAGCATTCATATCTTAAATATACGTAAATTATAAAGTAATACAATAAAGAAAAGAAAACTCACACTGTATTCTACCTATAATTCCTTAAGACTATAAGTAGAAAACTGAGCCTAGGTCATCGAAGTCAATCCACATCCAGGTGGTATAGAGCATTTGTTCGACTAGACGGCTACCACCCCTGGTCTAGACTATGCAGCCAGAACAACCTTGATTTTCACACCTTCGTTTCACAGTGGAAACGCTACCAGTGCGGACTAAACGTTTCGCGTTCCTTCTACGTACGGCAGAGTTGTGGAATGCACTACTACAATCCGTGTTTCCCGAAAAGTACAATCCGGGTGTCTTCAAGTCTCGGGTAAATAGGTACTATCTAGGTAAGCGTGCTCCACCATCGACCGCATCATCGTTCGGCATTGGACGTCATCGTAGTCAAACTATTTAATATAAAAAAAGATTTGTGTTCTGGCATTAGTGGCCAGGTTCCAGTCTCCCTTTAGAGAGCAGCATCCCATTTGTAGCACCTTTGGTGTTACAAATGTCCATAGGCGATGGTAACCGTTTTCTATCAGGTGGTTTGGTGGTTTTCATCTGTGCAGGAACGGAAAAAGAATACAATTTCCTGCGGCCGGGCGGCCTGTTGTAAGAGGCGACTTAACAACCCACAGCCAGGTGGTAGGGTATTTGCCCGACTGGATGGCTACCACCCCTGGTCTAGAGTATGTCGCCATAACAACCTTGAGTTGTGTTCCGGCATTAGTGACCAGGTTCCAGTCACCCTTAAGAGAGCAGCAGCGCATTTGTAGCATCTTTGGTGTTGCAAATGTCCATAGGCAATGGTAACCGCTTTCCATCAAGTGGGCCGTCTGCCTGTCTGCTGAACTTAAGCTATAAAAAATTATTGCTACATGTCTTGTGTCCGCATCCATAATTTTTTTCCTGGTACTAATTACGAATTCCTGTTAGTAATACTTGACATTTCTGCGATATCCGTGTGTACCGCGTTATTTGGGATCCCGAGAAGCCTTGCTACCCTTATCACTGTCTCTTTGACGCCCCCATACTGGCTCATTTAAAAGGGATGGTAGGATTTCCTGATGCCTGTTCTCAATTATTGATAATACATTTATTGCTCAATGTTTTTTTTATTCTCCTCCGCGAAACGAACAAGATTTGTCCGGCCTTTTTTTATCTTGTTATTTATGTTTATCTTTAATTTTTTTTTTTTGGGTGTAAATGTTTTCTTTTATTTATTTATTGCATGCATCTGCTTTTTTATGCATTTTGTTTTACTGTCTTTTTTGAAATGTTTTGTGCAATTTCTAAGGCCCCAATTAATCTATCATATATTTATCATGCGAATATGATTTCATATCTGTCAAATTCTATGATCGTAATGAAATGATGCTGTTCTTAATTTTTTCATTTTATGCTTACGATCATATAAACGTCATACATTATCAAGATGGATAACGCTTTAGTCGGGTTTGTTATTGTAGATCAATCCTTTCATATGATATGTCACAGTAATAACCCGTAAATGAATGGTATATGTTTATACATTTATTTTATTTCAAGGTACGTTTAACATGAGAAATATTATTTGAAATCTAGCCAAGATTAATTGAATGCCACTCAAGTTTGGAAAGTGGTTTGAATATTTGATTTGTTTTGTGAAAATCAAACAAGTCTTTGTACTTATATATAATGCATAAACTATGATTAATTCCAGTATTCTAGAACTTATCAAACTTAAGTCAAAGCTTACGGTAGCATATTAAATTAAGTCGTCAATGTTTGAAGTTATATTATGAGCTGGTAATGGTTTCAACACAGGACTTTTAACCATCCGTTCCCGAACCAACCAACCACGTGTTTCCAGGCAAATCTCTTTCAGCATTCAAATCAGGGCATATCTGGAACACGTTTGCAGGAGATTCTCTCGTGCCAGTTCGCAGATCGGCTCGTTATAAGCCCGCTGTGAAGTCAGGGCAGTGGACAGGACAGACTTATGTGTATATATAGTATAGTTATATATTTATTATTAAAATGTAAGTAATCGTACAATAATTATGTATACCACCATCGCCATTCCTAATCAGCAATATTCTTGCCACGGGTTGTCTGGAAGAGATCGCATTTTAGCGATAAGACCGGCCTTTGTACACAATTAGAATAATACTAGGTCATAAATTTTCTGTAATGGTGTACATTAAAGTGTTATCTATCTATACTTTGGTGTTTCTTCGTAGGTCATATGCCAGGGCAACGAGAACAGATCGTCGCCGACGCCACAGCGCTGGCTGATGTTAGCTCGCCACTGTCTTCGGGTGAGCCTCTCCTTGGGCCGGAGGATGGTGAGTTGCTCCTCCGGTAACTTCACGTCGCTTTGACTCGAGAGGGATGCGTGTAGAACACCTCCGTGTCTCTGTCGGTGGCCTGAGTGCGGGTGACGGCTTTGTTGACGCCCACCCAGCACCTATCGATATTAATATTCGTTATATTAGATAATCGTTGATTAATAATAATAATAATAATAAATCGGCAGACGAACTTTGTATATCCCTAAACAAGTTACGCTTGTGTTATGGGTAATATGCAACGAACGACTGGGGCCGATCCCAGACACTCAGTCCATAGTAAATAACTCAAAGTTCATTTACGAAATTTTTCATACCAGAAATCGAACCTGAAGCCTCTTTGCTGCAGTGAAATAGGCCAGCAAAGGCCTAGTCCACTGATCCACAGAGACCGTATGATTATAAGCTTTTTTTGAATTTGTGAAACTCAATTTGAGTCAAACTTGACATGACTTTTGACAAACGTTTCGCTCACAAATTTGACATGACATAATATGCCTATCAGCGCGTTCCATTAGTATCTCACAACGCCTAAAATACTCCGTTTGCCGTTCGTTCCACAAGGCGACCGCGGTCGTTGTGGTGGTGGCGAAAACGTCACTAATGACGTCATCATTTTCGATCACAAAACGCTCACAACGACCCATGTCAAGAAGTGGGTTGAATAACCGTTCCACTTGGGTATACGATTGTAATGCCGACAATCAAGTGGAACGGGACAAATAGTGGTCGTTGTGAGTCTCTAATGGAACGTAGCCTACATAGGCTTTTAACAAGTTCTTTAGCTATAAATATAGACACTTTTTTGGTCTTTTAGCCAGCTTTATAGACACACAGATTTCCTTCAAGAAACCATTACTGATCAGATCACAAGTCAAAATTCTTTATATATAACAATGTGGTGAAAACTCCACTTCATAAATCATCGAAATTAATTTCGCTTATGCAGAATTTTATGATAAACGTGGATTGAAACCTCGCGTGGAATTTACCAGGATTATTGTCCCGGGCCGGGATTAAAGAGCATACCTTTGGGGTCTTAACAGCTGTTCGTGTGAAGCCCCAGGTATGTTTGTTAGAAACATTAAAGCTTTATGCAAATGCATTGAGAGCCGAGAATTTATCCTAAACTCCATTTCTGATACACATGTCTAAACGTACAATTGAGTTTAGTTGTTTGTTTATTCATACTCCTTACTGTCATAATCTATACTATAATAAATCTGTTAATGGTTCGAGATTGTACTTTGCGTTTAAAAATGTGAAAAGTTAGGGGGCAAAATTCGGACCAGCAGATTACGAAAATACAATTTTTAGAATGTTTGTTTGTCTGTCTGTTTGCTAGAGCATCACGTGAAAACTACTAAACAATTTAAATAAAACTTGACATAGAGCCAGCTTATATCCCGGGGCGTAACTTAGGATATTTTTTATCCCGTTAAATGACGTAAACCACGTCATGTATGTGTGTATGTACGGGATAGACGAAAATAGCGAAAAAGATGGCGCTGCGATCGCATCTTTTTTGGAAACTACTGAATGTATGTAAAAGAAACTCCACACAGTGCTGGCTTATAACCCGAGTTAACACTTAGGATACATTTTATCCAGAAAAATGAAGTCAGTTCAGTCAGTTCAGAAGGGACGGATTAGCAAAATAGATGGCGCTGCAATCACGTTTTCAATTCACTACAAATATCTACGTTGTCGTAAATAAAATTTCATTCATTATACATATTACTTTAAATCAGGTTAGCTTAGACTCACCTCTATGTTTTGCTGGGCAGTTGTGTAGATTATGACAGATTTTGTTCCATCTGGGTTTGCTCCCGACCATGACTCGTACCACGGCCAGGAGCGAAAGGTGAAGTCCGGTAGAGGCGATGAGGTCTTCGCGCTGCTCTGCCCAAGCGGAGCAAACCTAGAGGGTGTGCAGCGCCTTATCCTCGTTGCCTGTCTGGTAGTGATGGCACCCTGACGTAGGCTCACGGTCTAATCGATACAGGTACCTCCCGAAGCAGCCGTGCCCGGAGAGGACCTTTGTCCGACGTCAGGCTGCCATGCCTTCTCTTGATCTATGACTACAGGATGGGCCTCACCGCGTCGATAGTGGCGTAACCCATGCTGGGATGTTGTAGGCGGTCTTCCCATACCACCGTGGCGACGTCACGGAGCTCCGACTGGCAAGCCTCGGTTTTCTGAGGCGCCGGGCTCGTGCTCCTCGCCAGGGCCTCCTTGCGCCACTGGTACCGTTGTACCAGTACGCAAGGATCTTAGCTTCGAGGTCCCGTGGTGGGGACTCGCGAGTAGCGAGGCCGCTTGGAAGGACACCGTTTAGTATCCTCGTACCGCCTTGACGGCTAGCACTTGCTTCGTTTGCCGCAACAGCGCCCCATTCTTGGCTGTCAGGCGGTTTGCCCATACAGGGGTTCCGTAAAGGACCACTGACCGCACGATGCCCTCGAAGAGTTTTCAGCACGTGGCTTCAGGCCCCCCAACATTGGTCAGCAGGCGTGATGACGCTCCTGTCGCCCTCTTCAGTTTCAGGGCCTGAAGTGTGCCGAGAAGTCCTATCGGCTGGCCGTAAGCGAGCCAACGCGAACGCCTAGACACCGGTATTGGTCGATAATCGCTCAAACTTTTTCAAAGCGGTCAAACGCGTTTTATACATTGATTACCTCGCTGACCAAGCGCCTTAAATAAAAATTCCTTCTACTTAACTAGATACTCCCAGTGTGACTCGAAAAATATTCAAACCGAATAGATAAACAAAAAGGTGGCACCCAAAACAACTGTTTGATGACACGTAAAACGTTGGGGTGAACCATCTTAAATCTGATAGATCGTTAAGGCCTATTGTGCAGTTGTGATAGGTCTTTGAACACATCCCTCAGTCAGTCTCGGTCACGTAACTTACCACAGTATTAAGTGTAACAGTAATCCGTTATCTTTGATGTTGACCGAAAAATCTAGACGTAGTCCAGTCGTAGTTATTGCTCGCGTTGTTAGTGTTGTGACTGTTTGGTAGCTATTATATATTTATTTACGAGCATGGATGGTTTTGATGACGTAAACAAAATCATCATCATCGTCCAAATGTTAAATCCCGGTTGCGTTGTGAGTGTTTGCTTTGAATCCCGGGGTCCGTTTTACTACATTTACTTTTTCACTTCACGCGGTTTTCGGCATCTCTTGTGTTAGATTATTGTACTATGTTGATTAGGTTTATTTATTGATAGAATAATAATAGAGGGTAGTTTGCATCCATTACCCCACTATTGGGCTCGTGTCGTCATCGCCCGAATACAAAAGCCTGCAAAAAGAACGTCGACGTAACATCCCCACTCCGACTTTGGGTGGGTGCAGTCACACTCCGGCTTTGGTCCGATACACATGTTATAGTAGCGCTCTAGGATGGCTAAATATTGTGCGAGAAGTGAAACTTATTAATTCGGCTATTACTTGTTTTGAGATTATTGGTACGCATATTATCCTTCAGGACATCAAGCCAGCATATTAGAGTCCATGTGATTTGAATGACAGACGTTACTTGACACTTCAGTCACTTTTCATGAAAATAGCCGTTTCGCAAATTCAGTTTATTAAACCATTTTAATTTTCCACTAAGAAACCAAACAACTAATCAACGACCGTGTAATTCTAACCCCGGTTTCTGATTACAACGTTGAATATTTTAAAACAAAACAAGATAGGGTTCTCAGTTTTCAAAATATTTTTGCCACTATTTGAGTTGGAATAGTCTCTTGACTTTTGGGAAAAACTTATTTTTCTAAAAGCTAATGTGTAATAAAGTAGAAGAACTGACAAGATATATTTATGTAATATTTTTCAATACTTTAATGTTATTATAGCTCTTAAACCTCACACTCTGTATTATAGGGAATACCCCTTTATGTAGAGTAATGAATGTGCATGAAATGAATTAGTGGGTGCTGTATATAAGAAATAGGTACATACAAATATCATGTTGATCATTCCTTGGAATAGATAATATTAACTACCAACATTTGTTGTCCTACTTGTACTCCATCCAAAGTTTATCTGTGAAAAGAAGTCATGGGCGATAACACCCCAAATCTTACATACATATTAATGTTCTTGATTTTATGTAGCATTTTATTAATAAGTAATATCTCTCACATATTGGTATTGCCCGTATGCAGGTTCCCTTAGAATGTTTCCTTTATTGTCAGCATGTGGTAATGCCTAATAATGTGACGATATCAACATTAAGTCAGAAATACTGCAAAAAGATTGCTGCAGCATAATCTCTAAAGCTCTTATATTTCATTCTTATAATATGAGAATGAATCTTGACCGGAGAGTATACATCACTTAAGCTTTAGCTGACTAAATATGTGTAATATGCTATATTTATCACGTGCTGATGAAAACCGAAAATAAAGTAAAAAAAGCTGCATTTTAAGTATACCGCTGAAATCCATCCCATCTTCGACAAGCAAGTAAACGTAGATTTATACGTAATTTAAATAATTGTTATTCTCACAAAATCCTAAAAAAAATATAGAGTCCCTAAATTTTGGGCAAATCTATACGTTGGTACCCCTTGGAACAAGAGAATACTTAAAATGGATTTAATGAGAGGTCAGACGTATATAATAAGATTTATTTATATGCTAATCAGATTTCACGATACTTAGCCAGGTTAACGAGTATTATTAAAATTTGAATAATATTTTTATAGCAGCTAAAATAGGTGAAATGAATATATTACCCTTCGAGGAGTAAAAGGTTATTTAAGCATTTTTATACCATATTTAGCTAAATTCCAAAGACGGGAAACATACTAAGTTAATCAAACCAGTTTTTGATAAAAGTTATTTTTGAGTGTCTACCCTTACATAAGTTGAGGTTTTCCTCAAAACACTATTATAAGGGGTTTTCCAAAAAGGTGTCACAAACCTTAGTGTTGCAAATGTCCATGGGCGACGGTAACCACTTTCTGTCATGTAGACTGTCTGCTGTAGGTATTTAAGCTATAAATAACCAAACTGTTATACACGTGAGTTTTTTGGGCCTATATGGTTAAATCCGCAACTATAGATATAGCGTAAATATTCAAAGGGGACTCGAGACCGGTTTTGATGAAAAGCAAAGCGATATTATTAGATTTTTGAAAAATCAATTACCCAAATTTTTTTATTTTTTTTTTATTGCAGGAGTTCAGCAGACAGGCAGACGGCCCACTTGATGGATAGCGGTTACCATCGCCTATGGACATTTGCAACACCAAAGGTGCTACAAATGCGCTGCTGCCCTCTTAAGGGAGACTGGAACCTCGTCACTAATGCCGGAACACAACACAAGGTTGTTATGGCGACATACTTTAGACCAGGGGTGGTAGCCATCCAGTCGGGCAAATGCCCTACCACCTAATCAGGAACTTGTAAATTTGGAAAAAAAAAACAGAACTGCATTATGACACCAACATTATCAAAGGTCAAGATGGAGGTTTTTTTCTATTTCTTTTCTCTTTTTTCTCATATTTTTCTTTTTATAATTCTTATGTCTATTTATTTATGATATTTCTTGATACATCTTATTTTCTATCAATATATCTGTCTATATCTACACGACTTCTATGGCTATCCGATGACTACTTAGTTTTACTACCTATAAGTTAACGCTAGCGGCTGCGTATGCTCAACATACGCCTCTGTCATTGACGGCCTCTGTGGTTGAGTGGGCTAAACCTTTGGCGGCGTACCTCACTGCAACGCAGAGGTTCCGCGTTCGATTCCTGGTATATTAAATTTCGGAAACGTATTTTCTCCGTTATTTACTATGGTCTGGGTATCTGGGATCGGCCCCAGAGTAGTCCGTTATATATTACCCATAACACAAGCGTACCTTGCTTAATTTGGGGATATACAATGTGTGTGTTTGTCTACCGATTATTATTATTATTATCATACGCCTGCAGCGTTGTTATTGGACCGGTTTTTGTGAACTGCTTTAGTAGCAAACTACTATTTTCTTCGCGAAACTAACGAAGTCTTCTCGCAGCCGTTTCCCCAGAAGTTAGAATTATGTTCTACCGCGTGATGTCCGTTCTGAAGGAACTTTCTGCGTTATACCTCTCAACCGCAAAAAGCGGGTAATGATCTGCACCGTCTGCTCTATTATTAGTTTTCATTAAACTTAATCCCGAGCTTTTTTTGAGTATTTTTGGCTATATTTTAAGTTTCGAATTTGGCATTAGACACTTGAAACCTCAATTTGTATATAATATTTATTTACTATAATAAATTAACTGAAACGGGTTATATTTAGATTGGTAATACTACAATAAATATAAGCTTAAAAATAAACTATAAACTATATAAGAACTAAAACTAAATAAAAAAGGGAAAAATATCTAAAGATAAGTTATTGGTCTCAAACCACTGTCAGTTACCGGGAACGTTCCTAAAAGGCTGGCGGCGTTACTACGTTGTATAGCAACGCTTAATCTTTGAGCAAAATAGACGCCAACCTTCTGGTTGTGTGCGACGTCTACTAAACGTTTGGCGACGTCACGGTAGACCTTTAGAGCGTTAGGACCCCATGGACCCAGAGTTTCTACCCCAAATGCCGCAAATGTGTTACCATTTCCAATGGCGTATTTGTGGCGCTTGAGGGCCTTCTGTTCGGCTGCAGCAGAACCGGCGGTTGTGCACGATGATACTTGAAAGATGGGACGCCGCCACAGTGTCAACGCAAGTAGCATCCCACACTAAGGGGCGGCCCATCTCCCATGAAATCAGCGTCATCCCGTCCGGTATACTGCCATCGTCGCGGCACAAGCCGTTTGGTTCCAAAATGGAAGGTACCCCGGCGATGATATAAAATCCATATATTCTACCGATTATAATTCTCATGTAACAAAGAGCAACTTAATAAAGTCTATAGTAACACTAATCTTATTGCTTGTTACATTAAGGCCTTAGACGTTCGCGTTGGTTAGACTTAATTCAACATGAGGCTTTTGGGTTTTGTTTCGTGGCCCGTATTTGCTTAATGCCTGGTTTATTGTATCACGAAACTACGCAGTGAGATAGATAAAAGGGATCAATACGGGTACTATACTGGAGCATTACGCAAAAAATTCTAACTGTAGGTAGGTACCTATACCTCACAAAGTATGGCTCATCATTTATAATTCCCTTGTAAAGTCTCACCTTTAATATCTAATAGAAATATGGGGAGCAGCTGCTAAAATACTTGACCAACTACATTAAGTAACTTATACACAAAATAAAATTGTCAAAACGTTATACCATTTAGATTATCTTTGTTTGTTTTTATTGCAGGAGTTCAGCAGACGGCTCACTTGATGGAAAGCGTTACCATCGCCTATGAACATTTGCAACACCAAAGGTGCTACAAATGCGATGCTGCTCTCTTAAGGGAGATTGGAACCTAAAAATCTTACACCAACTGCACATTTTTACTCTAAAACTAACCTATTAAATATTTCACAAATGTACATACATACATACATACATACATATATATATATATATATATATATATATATATATATATATATATATATATTAGTATATATATATATATATATATATATATATTATAAATTATAATATATACATTGTAGTGCCTCCTACCAGTTCTAATTGTGAATCAAAACCATCCGGGGATCCATTCAAACACACATTTTTTAAAAATTAAAATCAGTCCATGAACTTACGAGGATCTTAGGACCCAATCCCAGTAACACTTGCCGGTTCCAATTATGAATTCAAACCATCCGGGGACTCATTCAAACACACAAAAAATTTAATCGGTAAGTTTAGTATTTTGTGTCTTATACATAAGTAAATTTTTTTTAACTTTCACGACTTGTATAGATAACAAAACTACGTTTTAACGGTTTTAAGCGCGGTAATTTATTTGATTTTGGTTATTCCGACGTTTCGGCCACTTTTCAATGGCCGTGATCACGGAGGACAAAGATGTCAAGTGTCAACGAGTATTGTTAAGTTTTATTTCGCCTACCGCCAACTTGATCATTTTAATTATTTAGTTTAAATTTTGTTTATTATTTACTCTATGGAAGCCTAATCAAATTTACCACCGCTTCGCAACATGTTATGGTTTGAAGAGAAGAAGCGGCGCAAGAAACTCTTCAGCAAACATGCCTAGCTCTAATAATTTTATATAATATTAAAATGGGTGCAAGGAAAATAAAAGAAATTATCAGTTAAGTTGGTTTGTGTTCCGTTGCATGCATATACATAAGTATTTTGAATTGCCACATCTTTTACTAATATATAAACCTGAAGAGTTTGTTTGTTTGATTGAACGCGCTAATCTCAGGAACTACTGGTCAGATTTGAAAAATTCCTTCACTGTCAGATAGCCCATTTATCGAGGAAGGTTATAGGCTATATATCATCACGCTAAGACCAATAGGAGCGGAGCACCATTGAAGAATGTTTCAAAATCGGGGGGTTTTAGAAAACAAATTCCACGCGGGCGACGTCGCGGGCACAGCCAGTATTGAATATGGTATACAATAATGGAAAAAAAGAAGAAAAGCAGACTTCACCAGAACGTAAAACTGGAGCCAAAACCACTCTAAGTTGTATGTAAGATATAGCATAAAGTACCATTTTATGTTGATACTTGTCATGTTCATGACTATGAATTTGCTGAAACGACCTCTCTAGGCACCTAATTCTTTAAATAATATAAAAGCGAATCAGCAAAGGAATTAAATAAAAATCTTAAAAGCTGTTTACGATTATGATTTATTCATTAAGCGTCCCTTAAAATATTTTCCATTTCTAAAAGGAAAATCTCTTTTCCCTTTCATGCCTTTCCCCATGATGCCAATCAATTGGATAAAACCATAAATATGGCGCCTTCACTTTTGTCGTAACGGTGTAATTAATCTTATTTGAGAAATGGTCCGGGATGCAGGACTATACTTTGATAAATAGAGTTGTGCTTCGTACAACTCGTTCGGACTTGGACATGCCTCTGAGGTTAGTTTGAAAGTTGCTTAATGGATGTGACTTGATAAATAAATAGAACACTCTTTTCTGTTCACCACATAAATGTGGGATTGTCAATGTTTCCGAACGTATGAGTGGTTTTGCATAGAGTAGTAGAAAGTGATTCCGAACGTTGAGTGAGCGAGAAAGATAGATGATGAATGAAAGAAAGTCAGTGTATTTTTTGTAATGCCTGAAGCAGGCAAACTGGTGGACGGGCCACTTGATGGAAGGTAGTTACCGTCGCCTATGGACGCGCTGTCGGCCTCCGAGTAATTTTATAACGCCCTTCTTAAACGACCCCATGTCGTAGCGCAGAGGGTAAACCGAGGCAGGAAGTTCCCACCAGATCATCGTTCTAGAGAACCGTTGCGTAGTTGAGCGTGGGGGCTCCAGGAAATGGGGGTGAAAATCCCGTTGAGGCGTTGGCACCGGATCAAACAGCTCCTCGGTACACTTTCCGTTGTATAGGCGGTAGAATATGCAGAGGGACGCAGTCTCTCCGAAGGCAAAGAGCCAAATATGAATATTACAACAATTTAAAAAAAAAGTGGGAGCCAAATCTGCTTTTTTACATACATACATACATAACTTCACGCCAGTTCCCTTGCGGGGTAGGCACGAACAACAGAGCGCCATTTAGGCTTATTCCTACACACCTCACTTGCTTCTTTGACATTCATAACACTTGTCATGCACGCTCGTCTGTTCTTAAGGCTCCTGACATCACCTTCTGCTAGTACACGATCAATTTGATCATGGAAGGTGTGTCGTGGCCTTCCACGACTTCTGCATCCATCCACTTTTGCATTGTATATCTGTTTAGTCATTCTTTCATCATGCATTCTTTCCACATGCCCGAACCACCGGAGCATGGTGGTTTAGTAATCTTTTATTACACTAAATAAGTAGTACTTTAAATAAAACTAAATTTCATACTTAATAAATATTCATTAATTCGAACAATGTGCTTGCATCTCTTTGGAAAGTTTGAGTAAGTCAGGTTTGTATGTTGTTGTTTTTAATTTTAGGCATGATTCCAAGTTCTCATCAATAAGATTTATTATTGCACCTTCCGTGGATATTTGTGTCAGAGCCGAACTTAAGGAGCCAAAGAGCCACATGCGGCTCTGGAGTCGCACTTTGCCAACCACTGGGCTAAGCGATTCTAAACCGCCTGTTAGTATGGGATCGTCGACTCTACGAAAGGCGCGACGCTGGATGGAGTCGAGAGGGTCAGTCTGGTAAGCGGGTGCTCCAGACCATAAGTGTGGGCAGTATTCCATATGCGGCCTAATTTGTGCTTTGTAAAGCACAAATCTTTGCCGCGGGGTGAAATACTGCTTAGACCGGTTTAGCACATCAAGCTTTTATGAGGCAAGTTTAGCCTTGCCTTCCAGATGACCCCGAAACTGCACGTCTATGCATCCCTTACGCCCTGGGGCTCGTGTAGAAGTACCTTGCCACCTTTTGTGTCTCGTTGCGTAGATTAATAGCGTCAGACTCCTTGAACCAGCGCTGTCGTGGTCAGGTGCGAGGTAAGTGCAAGATTTTGTATTTTCCGGGTACCATCAGGAACACATAACCCTGTAAAGATTGCCCGAGAGTGTCAGAGTTCTTTGGTCACATCTCTAGCCAGTGTTACACTTCCCGACCGCGATCTCCCAACGGCGGGCAGTTCGTAAGCGTAATTCTCCTCGTGAAAACAATGCTAGGTCAAGTAAATGGGGGTTAATATCTCGTCTAGATAATTCCCTAGATCTTTGTTTTATCCAATTTTGGCCAATAAGAATGCGCGGCGCGAAAGGAGAGAAGAGCGCTGGCCGATATATGTGAATGATTGGCCTTATTCCTTTCGATACAGTATAAATGTGTGGGTAGATTAAAGTAGATGTATTTGACAGGTTGTAAATGTTTGTGTTGTGTTTCACCACTAACCCGGGGTGAGACGTGTTAGATTTATAAATGTGTAATATTTTTTCATTTCGACACAAGACCCCAAAAAGCAGTTCGACGTAATAAACTATCTCAAAAACCGTTCGATACATTTTGTTCAGACCAATTTTCATTGAACGTGTATTTTAAGTTTTCATCATATTGTTACAAGTTGGGCCACCTGCATACCTGTAGACAAAGCACAGTTTATTACCTTCCCGCATTTGGACTACTTTTGTTTACTTATTTATTGGCATACGGCCCATTGTCCTATTGTGCTCGTTTATGGCCGTTTGCAGGCATAATTAGCCAGGTGTGCGGATTAAGATTTGTAGGAAATTAAGTCGACGTTTAAAATGACGGCAGGATGGAGAGAGGAGGCAGTCAAAGCGATAACACAAGCGACGGACTTTGCGCGTGTTATTGAATGGCGCATTACGTTTGAACTGATTGTGTTCAGTTATATTTGTACCTGTGTTATACGTGTTTGTATAGTTCTAATAAATTCTATAGTAATTCCAACGCCATTTTTAATTCGAGTCGCACACTCGTAACAATATACATTACTTTTCAAAATTTTCCGGAGTCAAAAATTGGAAGGGAAAGGTATAATTTATGATTTGGGAATCTAATATCTGCCCATATAGGCATAATACAAAAATCATGTTATACCTTCACGATTTTCGTAAGTTAGTTTACATGTTTACAGCTACAAATGCTTTTGTATACACATAGAGAAAATCTAATAATTTCCTAGTAATGTTATACAGAACGATATCAAACATTATTGGGGTAAATTTATATTTGGGTTCTCATGAATATGGTTGTTGGACATTTTAGTGCGGTGTCTCGTACAAATTGAATTAACAAAACTATTATTGTGTTGTACTGAGGAAAGCCTTTGTTGTGTATAAAATATTGTTCGCGGAACGACGGTTTCGGGTATTAGAATGTCTTACGTTTGCGAGATAGTTGTATGTAATGATATTTGAACACTTCAAGAGGTCTTTCTAGATGTATAGCGGCTGAATAGTATGCGATTTTCAATCAGTTGTATTGTTTGACTATATATCTTTATCCATATGCATATCGACATCATGTTTAAATTTTTTATTTGATGGAAAGCGGTTACCTTCCCCTTTGGACATTTGCAAGATCAAAGGTGCTACAGCTCTCTTAAGGGAGACTCTCGCTTCGCTTCATCTTTTCTGGTGCGCACTGCAGAAGAGTGGAATAATTTGCCGGAGTCTGTTTTTCCTGACAAATACAATCTTGAAGTCTTCAAGTCACGAGTGAATAGGTATCTTCTAGGTCAGCGTGCTCCATCCTAGACTGCGTCATCACTCAACATCAGGTCATTATCTCAGATTGCTTTATGGGTGTCGGTAAAAATTAAACGATCATATATTTATACTGTATTGTTTATTAGGAATAACTGTTTACATAAGCCTTAAGTATTTAATCACTTAAACTATAATAAATTGGACGACAACATCGCGTTGTTTTGTCTCGCATAAATAAGCTTTCCTGACGTGTGCCGTGGGAGCAATTGCGCGCGGCCTTCCGGCTTATCGGTATACCCAAGACTGTCTGTCCTCCAGGACTCGGCTACAGTCGGAGTTCGATATTGCGAGAACAAACGAACATTCCCGAGCGCACGTCGGCTGTATTCGCCTCGCCACAGGTTCACTCTCTGGAATCTCAAGAGTGATTGACGGACATTCACGCAGACAGACAGACAATCTCTCGGCTGGGCATAACTATGTCGTTCCCCTAGCAATGACCCAGTTTGTGCGTAAATCGGATAAGCATTTTCCCTCGCCTCAAAAAAAAAAAAAAAAAATTGCGTTTTGTGTTCGACGCGACGCTTTTGTACTGAGCTATAGCTCGCAATGTACATGTATTGTACAAAACATGTTCCGGCTACCTTGCGACTGATCGGATTTGGTATGCAATACGGATTGTAGTTAAATAGGGCTGTGTTCTATTTTCAAATTTACAATATATTGTGTGAATTATGACCGCGGCTTTAGAAGAAAATCCGATGTATAATTAAGCCTATGATTTTTTGATTGCAGATACGGTTTACCACGACCTAGGTAATTGCCCAACATTCCCTAATGGCCGGTCCTATATCTTACTATTCTTTCACTTGCCTTACCATCCGTTGAATTTTGACGTTATTTGTATAGAACTTATGTTAAATTTTAATCAAGAGTAAGGCACATGGTTCATAAAATATAGTGTTACGAGTTTAGCGGGACTCGAATTAAAATGCCGTTAGAATTACTATAGAGTTTATTAGAACTATACAAACACGTATAACACAGGTATAAATATAACCGAACACAACAAATCCAAACCGTCGTTTTATACTTCACAAATGCAAAAGAATCCGCAACACTTGGCTAATGATGCTAACGAGCGAGTACATAGGACAATAGGCTATTCTCCACAATCATTAGAGACGTATGCCAATAAATAAGTGAAAAAAAAAGACGATCATAAAAGGATTACAATTAGTTCAAATGCCGACGGTAATAAAATGTGCTTTTATAGATTTGTACGTGGAATTTGTCTTTGTCGGCCCCTAGGTTATAATAATAGGAACCGGCCACCACATTTGCTGTTTATCATTTCAAAAAGCATAATTCCAGTTTACAAATAAAATGTTTCACTTTGCTTACCACGATATAAGAATTTAATTCTAGTACCCGTTAGGTATGGCAGAAGAAGCATGAAAGTTGGTTAAACGCAGTCGAAATGAGAGCTTTGAGAAGTGTATGTGAGATAAGCGTGATATGATAAGTAATAGTGTATTAAGGGAACGTTGTGGATTGAAAGAAGATGTAATAACAAGTGGTAAAACAGAAATGTTAAGGTGGTTTGGGCATATAGAAAGAATGGATGAAAGTAGAATCACAAAACAAGTATATGTCGGCATTGTTAATGGTAGAGTTGGTACCGGTAGACCGCGATGTATACATCATGATCAAATAGCAGAAGTGTTAAAAAGAGGACAGGTAAAAAACATATCGAATAAACGTGCATGTATGAACAGGTTAATGTAAGTAAATGGAGTGAAAGATACATACATACATACATAACTTCACGCCAGTTCCCTTGCGGGGTAGGCACGAACAACAGAGCGCCATTTAGGTCCATTCTTACACACCTCACTTGCTTCTTTGACATTCATAACTCTTGTCATGCACGCTCGTCTGTTCTTAAGGCTTCTGACATCACCCTCCGCTAGTACACGATCAATTTGATCATGGAAGGTGTGTCGTGGCCTTCCACGACTTCTGCATCCATCCACTTTTGCATTGTATATCTGTTTAGTCATTCTTTCATCATGCATTCTTTCCACATGCCCGAACCACCGGAGCATTCCTTTCCTTACCTTCACCCCGGATGGAGTGAAAGATGTTTGTAAGAATCGACGCAAATGGAGATCTATAGTCCCTGTTTAGCCCCATGAGAAACAGGCGTGATAATATGTATGTATGTATCTAATTCTAGTACACAATTTTTTTTGTGAATATATGGTGACATTATATTTTCAATTCATATAATTACATTGTATGTTACATTGGAATTTAGAATGTATTAATGATATAATTATCTTTTTTACCGACTTGTTCTTAATTAGTCTGTATGCTGTATTTTTTGTTTTTCGTTACTCGATTTCTCCGTCAATTGTGAACCGATTTTCATAACCGAAAGGTTATACTCCCGAATTGATTCCATTGTCACTGTCAGGATCTAATCAGTGGATTTTAAGGAATTAGAGAAAGATACGAAAATTGATAACAGACTTCTTCGTAACACGATATCTTCGTTAATTCTAAACCATTTTTTTCCTATAATCGTACCTTTATACTCCCAAGGTGGTGCCATGGGCAACAAGTCAGGATTTGGTGAGTAGATTCCAGGGAAATTGAGAGTAACCATTACATATTAAAGAACATCGTGCGCCTAAATTCTTCGAAAAAATTTGTATACGCGTGTAGTTATTAAATTTTCTACAGGCGCTTAATCTTCTTAAATTATTGTATATAATTTAAAGTTTTTATTTTTTATGTAAATAATTTCTTTTAAATGCATTAGTTACTTAACATATAAAAGCAGTGTATTTTTATTTTTTTAAAGCTGAACATTGATTTTAGTTTTCTTTTGTGTATTAGTGTAAATTAAGGATTGGTGAAATCTAATTAATTCTATTACATTTCTGCTTATAGCACTTACATTTTCTACTAACATATGATAAGGGTTTAATTAACATAGAGCTTATCTTCATTTAGTTTATGTGACCTGTTAATCAACATTCAAAACGTTTTGTATGTATTTCGGTTCACATAGCCGTATTAGCATATATCTGACACAGACGAGCAACCACTCTGTATTCTGAAATGTAGGGCTGACGATAAAGTGTGTTGATCAGGGTCTAGCTGATTTATGGCAGCCCTATCATAAATGAGACGTATTTGTGGTATTGTGTCGCACGCTCTTCGAAGTTCTATCTGTCTGTGATACCGGTTTTAGAATACCCGTAAACGATCTATATGTCGGAAATATATTTTACTTTTTTTTGAAGTGAAACTTCTATGTAAACGGGGTTCTTAGGATTTTTCTGTCACGAAAAAGTGTTACGGTCGCGTGGAGGAGGGGCGTAAATTTAGACTAGACGTGGTGAGAGGCGGCATAATTTTAGAGTATACTATGGATGCGTTTTTTGGTTCCGGATTGAATTCAGTTTTTTTGTTTGATAAAATAAAATATGTTTAAATAAAAAATGCGTTAATTAAAATGTACCTAACCTAACCAAATCATAATTTGCAGTAAACCTGCGAAAAATCGAAATGTGTGCTGGGACACATAGTAAAAGTGAAACTTCAACGGACAAGTGGAAAAACGAATGGCAATAAACTTTTAACTTGAAGTTTTACGGGCAGGTTTTCAAATTGGACAAGTACATTAACAATCTGCCCATAAAATTTCAAGTTAAATTTTTGTTGCGATTCGTTTTGCCACTTATCCGTTGCCATTCGTTTTTCCACTTGTCCGTTGAAGTTTCACTTCTATTATGTGTCCCAGCACACATTTCGATTTTTTTATTGCAGGAGTTCAGCAGACAGGCAGACAGCCCATTTGATGGCAAGCAGTTACCATCGCCTATGAACATTTGCAACACGAAAGATGCTAAAAATGCGCTGCTGCTCTCTTAAGGGAGACTGGAACCTGATCACTAATGCCGGAACACAACTCAAGGTTGTTATGGCCGCATTCTCAAGACCAGCAGTGGTAGCCATCCAGTCAGGCAAATGCTCTACCACCTGGCTGTGGTTTGTTTTGTCGCCTCTTACGACAGGCCGCCCGGCCGCAGGAAATTGTATTGTCGAAGTTTGTTGAAAAAATAAGACATTAAAAGAAAAGATTCTTCAATTCAGTCAAACGTAAATAAACTATTAGTTAAAATTGCGTAGTACTTTTTACTTAACTTTTTGGTTTTTTCGTAGGTTGCGATATAAAAATATTTTAATTAATAATTTATTTATACATTTGTTTTGTGTATAGGTCTTGTTTTTTTAACAGACTGCGATCCCCTTTAATAATAAACGCGACCCCCACAAGGGTCTCGACCCAGATTGTGAAACGATGGTTTAGAGGAGGGATTCCCAAAGTGGTCGATATCGAACCCCTGGTGCCGAAATCGGTTGTTTTTGCACACAGACTTTTTATTTCTTTTTTTCAGGACAGGACAATGTCTGCCACGACCTCTGGTTAATGTATAAGATGCGTATTCACATACAGTGCGCCTATGTGTGTATGTCATACACACATAGGCACTTAGGTGTATGATGCATTGCGCTGCAGTGTCTAATGTAGGTACAGTCCACCCTGTCAGCGAGCATCGCCATTGTGAAGTGGTTTTTAGCATTTGGCCACGGAGCCCTGAAAAGAGATACGTCCTGAAGAAAAAAATGGCTTCGCACAGAACGATGTGATATTAAAAATCCTACTGTTGTTTTTCCACTTCATTTGCGGCTAAGGGATGTTCCAAGACCGAGTTATCTTTGCGAGAAGGCGGTAAGTTTTTATTACAACACATGCGAGCTTCTCGCGATAGCATTGTGGGAGTATACGGATCGTAAATTTGACCGCTGCCTATGAAAACCGTAGGTACTTATATAAAAGACTTACTGACAAGCCTTTGTTTATTTTGTAACTATTTTTAATTGTATTTAAAATTTTCCAGACTTTTCCATTACGAGAGTGATGAAGACAAAGTTATACGTTGTATAACGAACTAATGAATGTTTTTGTGCTTTCTAGTTTTAGCTGTTACCGCACTTCGTTTTAAAGTTCAAGTTTATTTTAATTTAGTGTGTAGTTCGTAGTTTAATTTTAATAATATTTTTAATTTAATGTTTTATATCTCAACTAGAGTTTCCCCGAAGCTACGTCGCCGCCAAGCCCTTGTGAGTAACTCTCTTTTACTTAGATAAATACCTAGTTAAGTTTTTTTATATATATACCTTATAAGTCGTGCGGAGAAGGTTTGCCGATGACAACCCGTTCAGCCTCCCACAACCGCGACCAGTTCTTAGTACTACTTAGACAAGCCCCGATCGCAGTCGTAGGAGCGGGAGGGGCGACCACCGGCAAACATTCTGCGCACGACTGATAAGTGAATATTTATCTAACTGATGGTGAAATCGCTTTAAAGTCCGTTGCGTGGTTTAGGAGGAGTTAGCGGGTATATAGACAGACAGACGCGGAAAGCGAATTTTGTTTTATCTTATTTTATACTAATATATAAAGCTGAAGTGTTTGTTTGATTGAACGCGCTAATCTCAGAAACTACTGGTCTGATTTTAAAAATTCTTTCAGTGTTACATAGTCCATTTATCGAGGAAGGCTATAGGCTATATTTATCATCACGCTAAGACCAATAGGAGCGGAGCACCAATGAAGAATGTTTTAAAATCGCGAGTTTTTTTAGTTTACTTTTTTAAAACTATTCCACGCGGACGAAATCGCGGGCAGAAGCTAGTACAATATAAAAACTATTTATTATTTAGGTACTTGAAAAAAAAAAAGTAGCGTTTGCTACAATTAATATCAAACCGTATATTTTATTCCAAAATGTGTTACAGTTATTTCCATATTAAGCATGAAACAGCCCATTGCAAGTGTTTAGTGGTACGAATGCAAAAATGCTTTTGTTGTCAAATGGGCCTTAAGATATTTTATAAATTTAAATGGATAATTATAGTATCTTCTTTTAGCACATTTTCAAAATGTACTACCTTTTTCAACACGAATATGAATTTTTGAAAAAAAATATTATCTATGTAATCTTATGTTAATAGGATCTATGTGAATATTTCCGACAAACTGTTTGGTAGTTCAGTATAGAATTGCGTAAATTATATTTTCATAAAAAAGAAAATATCGCATCAAAATCGGTCCATTCGTGTGGGATGGATGGCAACGCTGCCACAGACGGACACACGATACACACGTTACACTCATAATACTTCTGTTTTTGCAGATAGTGAATTATATAGAAAATCTAAGTAAATTTGGATGTTGTGGATTAGTAATTGGTATAAATCCTTGCGATAACGGAGATGAATATAAAAAAATATCGTAGAAAAATAGAACACTTTCCACTAACAACGGCTTCCAAGTTAACACGAGAGAAACAGCGTAAATTCTCTAGTATTTAAATAGACTAGACACAACACGTGTGTAATTAATCCGACTCGTATTGCATGAAGAGTGGTAGATGTGTTATATATATGCAAATGTGTTGTTCGCACCGTAGAACGGTGTACGCGTTAATGCTACAGGACAGGACATTATGTTCTTCCATCCAGGATAGTACTGTTTTAGGAAGTGGAGTGTTAATAAATACACAAGAAGCATTATATAACACGAGAACATTGTCAACAAACGATTTTACAGTTTGACTGTCCTATTATAATAATGTACTCTGTGAGTTTACCAAAAAAACAAGTAAACATATTGCTACAACTTAACCTTCCGACAAAGACATTCCACGAAGCACGCTATTACCTGTCGGCATTTGAACCGATTGTAATACCTTTATGATTGTTTTCTTTTGTTTACTCATTCATTGGTTATTGTGGAGAACAGCCTATTGTACTCGTTTATGGCCGTTTGTAGACATAATTAGTCAGGTGTGCGGATTACGATTTCTAGGAAATTAAGTCGACGATCCGGCGGGCACACTCGTATTTGTGTAGTTTAAAACGACGGCAGGATGGAGAGAGGGGGCAGTCAAAGCGATAACAGAAGCGAGGCAAGACGTGTGTAAATTTTAGTGACGGACTTTGCGCGTGTTATTGAATTGTGCATTACATTTGGACTTATTGCGTCCGGTTATATTTGTACTTGTGTTATACGTTTTTGTATAGTTCTAACAAATTGTATAGTAATTCCAACGGCATTTTAATTCGAGTTCCGTACTCGTAACAATATTACTATCACGGCCTCTGTGGTTGAGTGGGCTAATTTTTTGCCTGCATACCTCACTGCAACCCAAAGGCTCCGGGTTCGATCCCTGGTTTGTAAATTTCGGAAAGGAATTTTCTCCGATATTTACTATGGTCTGGGTGTCTGGTATCGGCCTCAGGGTAGTCCGTTGTATATTATCCATAATACAAGCGTAACTTGCTTAATTTGGGGATATAAAATATATGTGTTAGTCTGTTTATCATAAAATAATAAAAAGAAATATGTAAAAATATTATCAGAAAATAGAAATTAAATAAAACGAGAAAGTAATTTTGTTTTGATGTATTTTTGTTCATTCTATAGGTCTATACGACCTCCATAATAAACTATTATATTTTATTTTATATTATATATAATTCTTCTGTACGTGTGTTGACAGTGAACTCCTCCTAAACGGTTGGACCGATTTGAATGAATTTTTTTGTGTGTGTTCAAGTGCATTCGAGGATGGTTTAGATTCACAATTGGACCTGGTAGGTGGCGCTGCAATCGGGTTCTAAATTTTATTTCTTCAGGACAGAACAACGTCTGCCGGGACAGCTAGTATCTTATAAATATGTCTGTATGTATTTAATTTATAAAATATGTAGTTTAAGTATGTTTGTTTATGATATACCTAAAAATCTGCACCACCTACATCGCCAGATTAGGTTAAATTATTCCTTAAATTAGGTTGCCTGAAAGAGATTACTTTAAGCGATAAGACCGCCTATTGTTTCTATTATGACAATATTGTAATTGTGCATTTTTGAAATTGTAGGTATATTTGGTGAGTAATAAAGTGTTATCTATTAGCTTCTATTCTATTATTATTTAGAATATATACTTTTGATCATGTTGACAAACATCATCTGCAGTTTGCAAGCAAACCTTATGAATAATTAAGTATTTAAATAACCTATTTATATGCAAATGTGTTGTGTGGACTGGTACGCGTTATTGTTGCAGGACAGCCCATTATATGCTTGTATCAAGGATAGTGCTGCTTTTGGAAGTGGAATATTTGTAATGCATAAGACGCATATTTACATACAAAAGTAGAGAGACAAATCAACTGAAATACTTTTATAATTTTGCTAGCATTTGCCTCTGATTTCGTCCACGTTAAAATATCGCATCGGAATCAGATTTTTCTCACTCTGCTCACTTAAAATCTCTCTCTCTTTTCTTTTACCATATCACAATTATTTGGGGTCGGTAAATGTCTTTTCTTTCCACACTCCTCTATTCCGACATACATCTTCTGTCACACCACAAATCATCATATTCACATAATCCATCCATCTATTTTTTGGTCTACCTTTACATTTCTACCCAACCATCTTGTAGTTTAACATTCTTTTTGTCACGTGACTTTCGTCCCTCCTCATTATATACCCATACCACCTTAATCTTCTTCCTCTCAATTTTTTAGTCACGGGTGCAACTTTCAAAGATCCCCTGATCTACTCAGTTCTCACCTTATCCATTCTTGTAACACCACACATCCATCTCAACATTCTCATCTCAGCTGAGTGTAGACCTTTGGTGCTAATCACTTTAGTGGCCGAACATTCGGACTCGTATATCATGACTGGTCGTATGACAGATTTACATATTTGATCTTTTAAATTCAGTGGTATATGTTCGTCACACCGGTTATCTGTCTCCATTTGCTCCATTTCCTCTGCAGTAGTGCTCGCTTTAAATTATTCCTACGAAAATTTCACCACGATTCCCCGAATATAAAACACCGGAGATTTTAAGTCCGTGAATTTGCTATTGGTCAGTGAAAACGGCATCGAAATCGGCCCAATAATTTCTACGTGAATTCCGAACAAACAGACAAACACAAAATATATAAGAAACAAAAAGTACACTTTTACAATTTTTTATATTATAGATAAAACGCTGCAGCCTTGTTGTAGATTTTGTACAAGTTTATGACGTCATAAGTAAACTTGTTTAAACAGTAATTCAATAACGTTTGTAGTTCTTATTAAAACACAAGAATGGATTAATTACGTTTTCATGAAGCAAGACAATATTCGACGCGGTCGTAATGCAAGTGCATAATTCCCACTGTTTCATGTATAGCCCGAGTTTCGGTTGGTCCCATTAGGGTTGCCATACTTTCGGAATTTTCGGGACAAGTCATTTGTTTATTTGTAATATAAATAATTATAACAATGAATATATTTATCACAAAATTGAATCTGTTCAAAATTAAATGTGGCAGATTACTCACTGGAAGCCATGATTCTACTATAGCTTCCTAAGCAATTTTAGTTACTGTTAAAGAAGAAGAGGCGACACAGTATGCTTTCCAGGTACATTTTTAAATTAATATTTAATATTGTTACGAGTTGCAGGACTCGAATTAAAATGCCGTTGGAATTACTATAGAATTTATTAGAACTATACAAACACGTATAACACAGGTACAAATATAACTGAACACAGCTAGTACAAACGTAATGCACGATTCAATAACACGCGCAAAGTCCGTCACTAATGTCTTGCTTCGCTTGTGGCTTTTTCTTTTCTTTTTTTTCATTGCAGGAGATCAGCAGACAGGCAGACGGCCCACTCGATGGAAAGCGGTTACCATCGCCTATGGACATTTGCAACAGTAAAGTTTCTACAAATGCGCTGCTGCTCTCTAAGGGAGACTGGAACCTGATCACTAATGTCGGAACACAACTCAAGGTTGTTATAGCGACATACTTTAGACCAGGGTTGGTAGTCATCCAGTTGGACAAATGCCCTACCGCCTGGCTGTGGGTTGTTTTGTCATCTCTTACGACAGGCCGCCCGGCCGCCAGAATATGTATTCTTTCTCCGTTCCTGCACAGATAAATTATTATTAAATGGGCACTTACTTAATCATATCTAAGATAACTTGACTAGTTTCTTTAGAATAAGAGATACCAAAAATAGTATTGGATAAAGACGGCCGAACAAAAAGCTATCAGTTGCGATGATTTGTGCCGCAAGTTTTATGGGTTCCAAACTAGTTCTTGAACAATCAATAAAACCGATATATCCTCATAATAACGCGGCAGTATTTTCCGCAAAACCAACCTGTTACACGACGGAAACAACTCGATTCCCGGACCGCTCATTTATCACTGATTCTGTCAAAAATATTATCGACTTAAAGACGACTCACACTAGTAATAATATTCAATGGAAAAAAGAAAGGAAAAAGAGTAAGTCTCTTTCTTTATTTCTAAGTAAAGAAAGAAATGTTTATTTATCGTTGTCTTTATAGAAAGAAAGAAAATAATTTTTGATTCTAGCATAAAAGAAGATATAAAAAGAGATTTGAACGATTTCATTCGTTTGTTGATGTAGAGTTATGCTATTTTTCGGATATAGGTAAATACATATCCTTTATCCGCGCAGAACGGAGAAAGAATTCATTTTCTTGCATTAATTGTCAGGTTCCAGTCACCATTTAGAGAGCGGCAGCACATCGATAGCACCTTTGGTGTTACAGGTGAAAGAAAGAAGAAAGGAAATAATTTTATTCAGGACAAATTACATTGGACAGTGTAGATATAATATAAATAATAAATATATTAAACAAAATATGTCTGATATATTAAACATTTACTTATTTATCTATTGTAATATATAAAATGCTTGTCACATATAATGTTAACAAATATATTTATTTAAATTATTTTGTATGTACGTATATATATTACTATTATATTTTTTAAAATATATGTATTAAATTTATAAATTAGTGTAAGTATGTATATTTAATTTGTACAGTCCTATCTTTTTTCTGCTCCACCTACATCGCCAGATTAGTTAAGAATTTCTCTTAAGTTAGGTCGCCTGGAAGAGATCGCTTTTAGCGATAAGGCCGCCTGTTGTTTTGCCAAGAAGTATTGTAATTATACATTTTGGTTTTGTATTTGTTTATTTTGGTGAGCAATAAAGTGTTATCTATCTATAATTGTTAACAAATTTATAACCAACATAACATAATCTTGTCCTGAAAGGGGCATCAGTCTCAGCATGAGCTGGTCTTTTAAAACCAGCGCTGATCTTCTGCTTAGTCTTTAAGGTACTGTCACGGCAGACATTACATCATTGCAAAGCATGAAGGTACAATCTTAAATAATATATATACACACACACACATACATACATACATACATACATACATAACTTCACGCCAGTTCCCTTGCGGGGTAGGCACGAACAACAGAGCGCCATTTAGGCTTATTCTTACACACCTCACTTGCTTCTTTGACATTCATAACTCTTGTCATGCACGCTCGTCTGTTCTTAAGGCTCCTAACATCACCTTCTGCTAGTACATGATCAATTTGATCATGGAAAGTGTGTCGTGGCCTTCCACGACTTCTGCATCCATCCACTTTTGCATTGTATATCTGTTTATTCATACACACATACATACGTAGTATATACAAGAAATAGGGAAAATAATAATCATGAATAGATATATTAGTGTAGTATTTCAAAAATAAAATAAAATAATCGCCATTACAATTAAATACATCACAAAAATGCGCCCAAATAAAAGCCCCAGTAAGTGTAGGAATATTGTAGGGAATGAAAACAAAGGTACCGGACTATTGGGATGAACTGCTAGTGGAGTTACAAATTGGCGACTATGGAGACTATGGCGTCTGCCCGTCGCAATGTACAAGGAACATAGAAAAATGTGTAGACGGCCACTCGTCACTCACTGTATGGGCCCCTAAAACTGCCGTATAACATTGGCGAGAGGAACATGAGTGGGGTGAAGAGGAGAAGGGGTGTCGAGAGGTGGGCTGCAGGTTCACCGAAGCTACTTCCGACGTTATGCCATTTATCACTTCCATCATTGGAGCTTGAATCTTAGCTCTAGTGATTTGTACTCCGTGCCGGCTGGCTAAGGCTAGCACGGAGGCGGGGGCCTCGCACATCCATATATAATATTATTATTACATAGGATAATTACTCTTTTCTGTTATTTTCTGTGCGCTCGGAGTGCGTCTTCAAACCTTTTCGAATACACTTGTATCATATTTTAGGTTGTGTTGTGAACGCTGGAGCTCTTTTAAAAATATCTTTAATTTAGTTCTAAACCTATTATATAACACACACAACACAACACACACATATACACCGTTCACATTACATACATAATCTGAACAGGGTTACTAAATTATTAAAATTGACATCACTTAATATCATGTTATAGAATACGTTACAAATAGAGATCATTACAAAAAGTAAGAAATCACTGTGGGTTGCATAAGTAATAGAAATGGGATAATTTAAGATTTTTTTAAATGTAGGGACGTCATGTGTTTAATTAGATACGTTATGTTGTGTTTAAATAATTATGATTTATTAAAATACTGTAAGACATTAAAAAAGGTGGCCCGAAATTTGCCGCCCTTCAAAAATTTGCTGTGCTAAGCTGGAGCCTATTGGTAAATCCACCACTGGGATGGAGGAAACAGCTCGTGCAAATCTAAGGATCACTCCCCAAAATGTATCCGATAGAAGACCGATAGCCCTGCGAGCTTGCGTCTATGTTTTAGACTCTGAAGTCGAGCATAAAAAAGACGGTCATTGTCGACCAGCTTCCTGGCTCTTTTCTTGATTCCAACAAGTCCAACTGGCATTTGGCTGAGCCGTCCCAAAGTTGAGAACAGTAGTTCATATACAACCGAACTTGTGCTTGATATAAGTTTAGCAGTTGTTCCGACGAGAAGTACTGTCACATCTTTGCGAGTATGCACGATGGCGCTGCGATCGCATCTTTTTTGGAAACTACTAAACGTATATGAATAAAACCCGACATAGTAACATAACATAACATAGTTCTTTATTTCCTCTTTAAGTATACAGTTAAATAATAAAACTACGTTTTAACGGTTTTAAGCGGGGTAATTTTATTTGATTTTGGTTTTTCCGACGTTTCGGCCACTTTTCAGTGGCCGTGATTACGGAAGACAAAGATGTCGAGTGTCAACGAGTATTGTTAATGTTTTATTTAGCCTACCGCCAACTTATTAATTTTAATTTTGTTTATGGTTATTATTTACTCTATGGGAGCCTAATCTAATTTACTACCGCTTCGCAACATGTTATGGCTTGAAGAGAAGAAGCGGCGCAAGAAACTCTTCAGCAAAACCAAAATCAAATAAAATTACCGCGCTTAAAACCGTTAAAACGTAGTTTTATTATGTATACAAGTCGCGAAAACTTAAGAAAATATTATATACAGTTAAACTTAAAACTAGTAACAACAGTACAGTAGTTAGTAACACATAGCGCTGGCTTATAACGAGTTAACACCTAAGATAGATTTTATCCCGAAAAATGACGTCGTTTCCATAAAATAGACTGATAAGCAAAATAGATGGCGTTGCAATCACGTTCTTCAATTCACTAACAAATACCTACGTTGTCAAAAACAATGTGTCTTCAATTGCATTATACTTCAAATCAGGTTGGCTTCGACTCACCTCTATGTTTTGCTGGGCAGTTGTCTAGACTATATGCATACATACATACATAACTTCACGCCAGTTCCCTTGCGGGGTAGGCACAAACAACAGAGCGCCATTTAGGCTTATTCTTAGACAC
Source organism: Dendrolimus kikuchii (assembly GCA_019925095.2). Taxonomy (NCBI): domain Eukaryota; kingdom Metazoa; phylum Arthropoda; class Insecta; order Lepidoptera; family Lasiocampidae; genus Dendrolimus; species Dendrolimus kikuchii. The sequence continues at coordinate 16,471,562 of CM034407.1, forward strand.
CTCACTTGCTTCTTTGACATTCATAACTCTTGTCATGCACGCTCGTTTGTTCTTAAGGCTCCTGACATCACCTTCTGCTAGTACACGATCAATTTGATCATGGAAAGTGTGTCGTGGCCTTCCACGACTTCTGCATCCATCCACTTTTGCATTGTATATCTGTTTATTCATTTTTTCATCATGCATTTTTTCCACATGCCCGAACCACCGGAGCATTCCTTTCCTTACCTTCACCCGACACTCTCTTTCAGACTAACTCTCTTTCTTACTTCGGTATTACGAACGCGGTCCGCGAGCGTCACTCCCCAGATTTTGCGCATTGCTCGCATCTCGACCGCGTTTACTCTACTTTCATGCTCTCTCTTCCATACCCAACTCTCGCTTCCATACGTGAGCGTAGGTACCAGCACCGCGTTGTGTACGGCGAGCTGGGCCTTCTGGCTGAGGTTCTTAGCGCCTAGAAGTTTACCTAACGCTCCATTCAAACTATTCCCCAAATTCACTCTTCTTTCTATATCAGCGGTGTACCTTCCATCCCTGCTAAAAGCACATCCAAGATATACAAACTCATTCACTTGCTCCAGCATAACATCATCGACCATTATCCTTGCATTCGTTCTGGTTTCTTCTCTTTCAAACACCATATGGACTATATGGACTTAGTTTATTTGACGGCCTCCGTGGTTGAGCGGGTTAAGCCTTTGTCGGCCTACCGTATTGCAAACTAGAGGCTTCAGGTTCGATTCCTATTATGTAAATTTCGGAAAGGAATTTTCTCCCTTATTTACTATGGTCTGGGTGTCTGGTATCAGCCTTAGAGTAGTCCGTTATATACCTAATTACCCATAATACAGTGTAACTTGCTTAATTTGGGGATATACAATATATGTGTTTGTCCGCCGATGATACGATGATGATGATTTTTATTATATCTAAGATACTGAATTAAATTTTTATGTAACAAAAATAAAAGCTACTGACCAGTGTTTGATACGCGGCGTAGCCGCAGGGAAATCTCTGGGCTACTTATAATATTATAAAATTCTAAACATACCGTGTCTACATTCAAGCTATTAAAAAAATGTATATTAAAAAAAATTCGATGCGGTCTTCGCTGATCCACAGTAAATTCTTAGACTTAAAATCTGCTCTACTTTTTATCTCGGGAATCCTGCGGCAATTTTTCTGGGAATTATTTAAAATGACTAGATTAAAATAAATATCGAAACCAAATATGATTTTTTTACTGATCTATAGCAAATTTAATGTATTAAAATGCTGTGGTACTTTGTGTCTCGAGAATCCCGCGGGATTTTCAAGTCAAGCGTGGAGGAAGTCGAAGTATAAATTTGCACGCCAAGCAGGCAAAAATATCTCAAACCACTATTTATATTATCATCATAAATGAACCATGTTTTAACCATTGAATTATATTATTATGTATTACGTAGTACATTATACCTCATGGGATTTAACAAATAAATAAATTGAATTGAATAGAATTTATTGTTCACCTGTGTTGGCTATCCAATTGTCAAGTGTGAAGACTCCTTTATTTTTTCTTACCGTAAAGAAGGGGGGCAATGATTTATAAGGCGGTCCTCTCAATGCCCTCCGGTGAAGAGGCACGTCCTTTGTCGTTCCTTAGGGACAATCGGCAGTTTTATAGATGGATTTTTTCAATTAACGCGCCGGGGGTCTCTCGTGTCGATAATGGAAAGATCTCGAGATTTCCACGGAAGATTACCTTTTGATCAAAAATTTATGGACACTTTATTTCTGTTTTAAATGTACAATAATGATTAAACTAAAATTATATTAGCCTTCCTTGTGGGGTTACTCAGCAAACAGCTAATTGATTTAATAGTTGTTGGTATGAAGTAAAAATCAAACTATCCCAATGGTTACAATCGCACGATTATACATACAGAAAAACAACTAAGTAACCTATCAAATTAATTTTCATCAACTAAATATTATATCAAATATATATAATTTATGTTCAAAAGTAACTGGCAAAGCGATTAAAATAATACAGAAATATATAAACGTACTAATTTTTCTGGGTATAATCAGTTGTTAATTAACATACACACCACAAAATCGCATGATTGCACACATATTCTCGCATGCACACGCAATCTGAGCAAACGCTTGAATAGATCTCTGCTTTTTGTACGACTTCTTGCATATTTACTTTAGTATATCCATAATCCTCTGCCGACCCTTCTGTCTCTTTGCCTATGACTATTTACCCAAAACTAGTATGGAAACTAGAGACCGATCTCCAAGTAGCTAGACATTGAAATATATACCACATCTCTATTAAGACAAGTACAAAGTGTAAGTTGATAAATCTAAAATCCTCTGCTAACCCTTCTGGCTCTTTGCCTATGACTATTTTCTCAAAACCAGTATGGAAACTAGAGACCGATCTTCAAGTAGCTAGGCATTGAAATATATACCACATCTCTATTAAGACAGGTACAAATTGTAAGTTGATAAATCTAAAATCCTCTGCCGACCCTTCTGTCTCTTTGCCTATGACTATTTTCCCAAAACCAGTATGGAAACTAGAGACCGATCTCCAAGTAGCTAGGCATTGAAATATATACCACATCTCTATTAAGACAGGTACAAAGTGTAAGTTGATAAATCTAAAATCCTCTGCCGACCCTTCTGTCTCTTTGCCTATGACTATTTTCCCAAAACCAGTATGGAAACTAGACACCGATCTGCAAGTATCTAGGCATTGAAATATATACCACATCTCTATTAAGACAGGTACAAATTGTAAGTTGATAAATCTAAAATCCTCTGCCGACCCTTCTGTCTCTTTGCCTATGACTATTTTCCCAAAACCAGTATGGAAACTAGAGACCGATCTCCAAGTAGCTAGGCATTGAAATGCATACCACATCTCTATTAAGACAGGTACAAAGTGTAAGTTGATAAATCTAAAATCCTCTGCCGACCCTTCTGTCGATTTGCGCGGGCCTATAAGTTTTTTTACCAGAACGAGTAGGTAAAATAAGTAGGCAAATCGAAAAACAATGTCAAATGTTTGGCCTCGTTCGATTCTGCTCCCGATTTGTATTCAATTGTAATATTTTTAAAATGGGTGTGCCTATTTTTGTACGAGTGCGTACCGCTTACATTTAGTGTGACAGGTTTATCGTTTTATATCGAATGTCTCGATTTTGAGAAACAAAAGACTTCGAGATAATTTCAGTGACAAACTTTAGGCAAAGATGATCGCTTCTATTCAATCAAACTTATGGTTGGATGTCGCCAGGTGGTAGGGCAGTTGTCCGCCTGGATGGTCTAGAGTGTGCCGCCACAACAACCTTGAGTTGTGCTCCAGCATTAGTGACCAGGCTCCAATATCTTTAAAGGTATTGACAAAACCACTTATATCTGTTGATAGTCTCCTTCGTATCCTTTTTTGAGTGGAATATCCACACAGTCTGTTCTATACCTAAATGTTATATTCATAGCTGGATACCGTTAATCAAATAGTTAACTTCGATAACCGTTAATCCGTTACTGAAAAAGTTAACTTCGTTAAAAGTTAAAGCGTTACATTTCAGAAAATTTAACGCAAGTTAAATTTAATTGTTAATCCGTTAACACATGATAAAAATTGCATCTTCTTATAAAAATTATTGGTTCTGGAAGTTAACAGGTTAGAAAAAAAAAGACGGGTATAATTATTAGAGTGTTTAATATAGGCATGTTGACAAACAATATTTTTCTCATTTATTTGAATTAAGGTTTAAAATTTATTTTATTAAGATAGAGTAGTTGCGTTCTGGACGAAACACTAATTAGACGAACTAATTTTAAGACGATTTGATAGTAATATAATCACCAATTGCTATTTAGATGAATTGCTACATAGACCACTTACATCTTAGACAAAACGATACTAACCCGTCCAATTTATCTGTCAATTTAGTCATCTGGCGTAATATGAATATTCCCCTTCATGAACATTAATATGTTGAAATTCTCGCCTGAAAGCGAGGCTCGTTTCGGCTGTTGTTATATTCTTGCCCGTGGAGAAAAGAAATTCAACTGCAGCGCTTGAGGGTATAGCAGTATTATATTTAATAAACAGATTGTGATTGTGATTGTGCTGAATTAACGATTAACGGATTTTGGGAAATTTAACGGAACATAATGAGTCCGTTATCATATTTTTAAGTTAACTTAAAAGTTAATCCGTTACTCGAAATGTTAACTTCGTTAATTAACGATTAACGGATTAACGAGTTAATGACCAGTTATGGTTATATTATATACTACGTATCATGTTAATAAGGATAACACGGTGACCATGGTGTTGTGCTTGTGGCTTATTAACTAAAAATTAGTGTTGCGTTCAGAACGTTACATCTACTTAATAAATTTCGGACGCTACCTGCGAAGTTCTGTGATAGATAAAAACGAATCGGAAACCGCAAGGAGTTGTTTCTAATATTATCTTTTTTGACAGTCGATAAATATGGGTACTTTACTTTTACGCGGTTTATATTTCATTTATCTTAAAAAATGATTTTATGTTCTTGCCGGTAAATAGGTGATTCGACACCTGGCAACACGAGCATGTGAACACCGTATGTTGGGAAAACAACGCTTATCCAATATCAATTTGGCAGGGGATTCCGTCATCTGGTACATTCCTGCCGCAGCGGTAAATCATGAATGTTATTTATCTATAAAGGACCCTGTAAGTGGGGACGGTTTAAGTTATAAAAGGTTGTCTATAATTTTTTATATATCTTCTTAGGTCCTGTAAATTCTGCATGGCGTAGTTGTTACAAACTTCTACTTTTATATGGTAACATTTATTACTTAATGCGTTGATACCTGCTATACATCGTCGTCGTCAACTAATCACAGTCCACAGCTCGACGTAGGCCTCCTCAATTAGGCGCCACGCATCCCTTCCTTCTTCCTCCCGATTCGTCTTCCGTCTTCCTCCCGATGGAGTGACGACCTTGCAGGTCCTTTATCAGCAGCGCAGTTGTAGCACCTTTGGTGTTGCAAAAGTCCATAGGCGATGGTAACCGCTTTCCATCAAGTGGGCCGTAGGCCTGTCTGCTGAACTTAAGTAATAAAAAAAAAGGTCGTCAATCCATCGGGCCCAAGGGTACCCGACACTGTTTTTACCGAGACGTGTTCTCCACTCAAGCACTCGTCTGCTCCATCGGCCATTGGTCCTGCGACAGACGTGACCGGCCTACTACCATTTCAACTTGCTAATTTTACGAGCTATGTCGGTTACCTTGGTTCTCTTACGGATATCCTATATTATAAACTGAAAAGAAAAATAACTTTACACTTTTGATTGAATTGGTCCAAAAAAATATGAAAGAGAAACAAACAATTAAACTCAGTTTCACATTTTTAGGACGCAAAGATATCTCGCTTAGAGTTACCAACTTAGGAAATAGCATTAAAACACCCTAAATCTTCTCGACAATAATGTTTGGGAGATAAAAACGGGCAGCAGATAGCGGGCAACACCGTGCAAACAACACGGTTATCGTAAGCAATTTAAATATTTCACTGTTGTTTTATTGTTAATATATACCACCTCCAGCCTCGACGAGATCCAGATACCGAAAATGTAATACCTGGACATAATGCGGAATATTAAAGACACTATCTGGCCACACTTAGAGAGGTTAACGATTAATTTGCAAAATGTTGTGATGACATTAACATTTTTGTTAGAGCATTCTTCAGAAGCTATTTTTGATTTCCCGTAGTTTGTTTACAGCTTTAGTCATAAGTCGCGGACGTGACTTTGAGTGGTCGAAAGTTTCATGGCAACCTAGATGCCACGTCTGATACTGGGCATGCACATTGCTTCGGACGTGTCCACGGCTGCGACTGACGGACGCGTCCCGTACTGTGTTTACAGCTTTAGTCATAAGTCGCGGCCGTGACTTTGAGCGGTCGAAAGTTTCATGGCAATCTAGATGCCACGTCTCATACTGGGCATGCACATTGCTTCGGACGTGTCCACGGCTGCGGCTGACGGACGCGTCCCGTAGTTTGTTTACATCTTTAGTCATAAGTTGCGGACGTGACTTTGAGCGGTCGAAAGTTTCATGGCAATCTAGATGCCACGTCTGATACTGGGCATGCACATTGCTTCGGACGTGTCCACGGCTGCGGCTGACGGACGCGTCCCGTAGTTTGTTTACATCTTTAGTCATAAGTCGCGGCCGTGACTTTGAGCGGTCGAAAGTTTCATGGCAATCTAGATGCCACGTCTGATACTGGGCATGCACATTGCTTCGGACGTGTCCACGGCTGCGGCTGACGGACGCGTCCCGTAGTTTGTTTACATCTTTAGTCATAAGTCGCGGCCGTGACTTTGAGCGGTCGAAAGTTTCATGGCAATCTAGATGCCACGTCTGATACTGGGCATGCACATTGCTTCGGACGTGTCCACGGCTGCGACTGACGGACGCGTCCCGTACTGTGTTTACAGCTTTAGTCATAAGTCGCGGCCGTGACTTTGAGCGGTCGAAAGTTTCATGGCAATCTAGATGCCACGTCTCATACTGGGCATGCACATTGCTTCGGACGTGTCCACGGCTGCGGCTGACGGACGCGTCCCGTAGTTTGTTTACATCTTTAGTCATAAGTTGCGGACGTGACTTTGAGCGGTCGAAAGTTTCATGGCAATCTAGATGCCACGTCTGATACTGGGCATGCACATTGCTTCGGACGTGTCCACGGCTGCGGCTGACGGACGCGTCCCGTAGTTTGTTTACATCTTTAGTCATAAGTCGCGGCCGTGACTTTGAGCGGTCGAAAGTTTCATGGCAATCTAGATGCCACGTCTGATACTGGGCATGCACATTGCTTCGGACGTGTCCACGGCTGCGGCTGACGGACGCGTCCCGTAGTTTGTTTACATCTTTAGTCATAAGTCGCGGCCGTGACTTTGAGCGGTCGAAAGTTTCATGGCAATCTAGATGCCACGTCTGATACTGGGCATGCACATTGCTTCGGACGTGTCCACGTCTGCGGCTGACGGACGCGTCCCGTAGTTTGTTTACATCTTTAGTCATAAGTTGCGGACGTGACTTTGAGCGGTCGAAAGTTTCATGGCAATCTAGATGCCACGTCTGATACTGGGCATGCACATTGCTTCGGACATGTCCACGGCTGCGGCTGATGGATGCGTCCCGTAGTTTGTTTACAGCTTTAGTCATAAGTCGCGGCCGTGACTTTGAGCGGTCGAAAGTTTCATGGCAATCTAGATGCCACGTCTGATACTGGGCATGCACATTGCTTCGGACGTGTCCACGGCTGCGGCTGACGGACGCGTCCCGTAGTTTGTTTACATCTTTAGTCATAAGTTGCGGACGTGACTTTGAGCGGTCGAAAGTTTCATGGCAATCTAGATGCCACGTCTGATACTGGGCATGCACATTGCTTCGGACGTGTCCACGGCTGCGGCTGACGGACGCGTCCCGTAGTTTGTTTACATCTTTAGTCATAAGTCGCGGCCGTGACTTTGAGCGGTCGAAAGTTTCATGGCAATCTAGATGCCACGTCTGATACTGGGCATGCACATTGCTTCGGACGTGTCCACGGCTGCGGCTGACGGACGCGTCCCGTAGTTTGTTTACATCTTTAGTCATAAGTCGCGGCCGTGACTTTGAGCGGTCGAAAGTTTCATGGCAATCTAGATGCCACGTCTGATACTGGGCATGCACATTGCTTCGGACGTGTCCACGTCTGCGGCTGACGGACGCGTCCCGTAGTTTGTTTACATCTTTAGTCATAAGTCGCGGCCGTGACTTTGAGCGGTCGAAAGTTTCATGGCAATCTAGATGCCACGTCTGATACTGGGCATGCACATTGCTTCGGACGTGTCCACGGCTGCGGCTGACGGACGCGTCCCGTAGTTTGTTTACATCTTTAGTCATAAGTTGCGGACGTGACTTTGAGCGGTCGAAAGTTTCATGGCAATCTAGATGCCACGTCTGATACTGGGCATGCACATTGCTTCGGACATGTCCACGGCTGCGGCTGATGGATGCGTCCCGTAGTTTGTTTACAGCTTTAGTCATAAGTCGCGGCCGTGACTTTGAGCGGTCGAAAGTTTCATGGCAATCTAGATGCCACGTCTGATACTGGGCATGCACATTGCTTCGGACATGTCCACGGCTGCGGCTGATGGATGCGTCCCGTAGTTTGTTTACAGCTTTAGTCATAAGTCGCGGCCGTGACTTTGAGCGGTCGAAAGTTTCATGGCAATCTAGATGCCACGTCTGATACTGGGCATGCATATTGCTTCGGACGTGTCCACGGCTGCGGCTGACGGACGCGTCCCGTAGTTTGTTTACAGCTTTAGACATAACTCGCGAACGTGACCTTGAGCGTTCGGACGTTTCGTAGCAATCTAGATGCCACGTCCGATACTGGGCGTACACATTGCTTCGGATGTGTCGTCAGCAGTTGCTGACGGACGCATCACGTTATTTGTTTACGGCTTTACTGCGTGCTAGCAAACTTAGAAAGCTAATAGTATTTATCCGGACTAAGTTCACGTGTGAAAATTAACATCACATGATCCGAACTTTGGTTGGTGCAATTAAGCAATATATCCGTCAAACTGTTAATTTCCCAGAAGGCTCTGATCCAATCAGACGGTTCACACGAGTTGTGGTGTTACAGGTTACAACGTGTGCAGAATTGAATTAGTTCGAGCCACTGATTGGTGTTGAATGCATACCTCTCTGTTGGGAATTGTTTTGATATGGTTACAAGCTTAACATATCACACCTTACAAGACAATGCCATCTATATTAAAATTACGTAAAGCGTGATTCATATTAGCCTTACATAAGTAATTAGTCAACTTGCAAATAAGTTCTTATCATATTTTGGGCATAGATCTTTTAAATTGAGAACTTATTGCTATACTAGACTTATCCGTGCAGGTACGGAGAAAGATTACAATTTTCTGCGGCCAAGCAGCTGTTCGTAAGAGGCGACAAAACAACCCACAGCCAGGTGGTTTTAGTGACCAGGTTTCAGTCCCCTTTTCGAAAGCGGCAGCACTTTGATAGCCCCTTCAGTGTTGCAAGTGTGTATAGGCGACGGTAACCGCTTACCATCAATTGAGCCGTCTGTCTATCTGTCTATCTGCTGAACTCATGCAATAAAAAACTAAATAAAAATAAAATATAGAAAATGTCTGTCAGGTCATGTCAAATTATTAGATCGTAGTAAGTACGTAGTGGTCTACCGGCACCACAGAGTACATGATCGGCACTGACTCTACCATCCACACTATAGCCATACACTTGTTTTGTCCATCTTCTATCATCCATTCTCTCTAAATGTCCAAACCACCTTAACATTAATTTCTTTCATGTCATTTTATAATCAAATAATTTTCTAAAGCAAGATTATGTAAGCCTTGCTGCAAAGTCAATTACGGCAGATATCAAATGAAGACGGCAGTTTGTGCGTCCGCTTGGGAGGAACGTTCCCGCAAATTGTTCGCGCATTAAGGTATACACTTCTGTTTGTTGTCATGCTATATAAACATAGCTAAACTTAAATCAGTAAGTCCAGTTGATCCTTACTAAGGCGGTTGATTGTTTAGGCAAATTAGAAGATTTTTATTTAAACTTAATGAATATTTTCCTGAAAATCGTACAAACTTAGTCAGCTCCTTATTCATAATAGTTATATGAGATTTGTAAGCTTGTTAAAAAAGTGTTATAAGAAGTGTCGAATGTCAAAGCATTAAGTTTATGCACCACTGGAATTGTCAGATTAGCTATGAGTATTATTGTTTAGTGTTGTCCTCAGGTCATCAGAAAACGTCCTCCACCGTTCAAAGTTGTCATTATAAATTAATTTCTGATCACCAAGTACCTGTCATTTTTATATAGTCACTCCAACATTGGCAAAATCAACGCACATTAAAGCATTGGAGCCATCGCCGAACAAAATAGAATAGAATATGAATATTATGTATAACTTTTTTACTTAATAGATTACTATAATACAGCGTGGACGAACATGTTAATGATATTACAATAAAATAAGATAATACATACATACATACATAACTTCACGCCAGTTCCCTTGCGGGGTAGGCGTGAACTACAGAGCGCCATTTAGGCTTATTCTTACACACCTCACTTGCTTCACCATCACCTTCTGCTAGTACACGATCAATTTGATCATGGAAGGTGTGTCGTGGCCTTCCACGACTTCTGCATCCATCCACTTTTGCATTGTATATCTGCTTTGTCATTCTTTCATCATGCATTCTTTCCACATGCCCGAACCACCGGAGCATTCCTTTCCTTACCTTCACCCCGACACTCTCTTTCAGACCAACTCTCTTTCTTACTTCGGTATTACGAACGCGGTCCGCGAGCGTCACTCCGCAGAATAAGATAATGACATTAAAATTTTCATATTTAACATGTTTTTAATCATTCTAACAATTCTTTTTTTATTTATTTGACATGAACTGAAATTATATTATGTACCTATTCATGTACCTATGTTTTTGCAAATAAAGATTGATTGATTGATATAAGTGTGTTCCTTGGAAGAAATTACTTTAAACGATAAGGCCGCATATAGTTTTATCCAAAAATATTGTAACTAGTATATGTCTGATATTTTTAGACATAGACAACAGTTTATTGTTCACCAAAACAAAAATTACAAAAAAAATGTACAACAAGACAATAGTTACTTGGTAAAACAAAAGGCGGCCTTATCGCTAAAAGCGAACTCTTCCAGGGAACCTGACTCAAAGGAAATTCTTAAATTATCTGTAATTATTATGCAACAAAGAAAAGGAAAAAAGAAAAATATGACTTATATGGACAGCAGATTGTAAACTAGCACACACATTATTGCGTAAGACTGACATAATGATTCCTAATTGAATTTTTAAATATGGCTAAGGATTTAGCTTTTCCGACATCAGTGGGTAAAGAGTTCCAAAGTAAGACAGCCTGCATGGCGAAGGAGTTGGAATAAAATGTTGAAGAGTGTGCAGGTGCCATTAACAGGAGATTATTAGTGGAGCGCAAATTGAGTGTATGTGATGTATGAAGGAAGTTGAAACATTCCTTAAGATAAGGTGGGGTATAAGTGATATAGTAAGTTGAGAAGATGAGCATTCCGGCGAAGTGAGATAGGCAACCACTCGAGCTTTTTGCGATATTCAGAAACGTGGTCATATTTTTTTAAACCAATTTTTTTTTTTTTTTTTTTTATTGCTGGAGTTCAGCAGACAGGCAGACGGTCCACTCGATGGAAAGCGGTTACCATCGCCTATGGACATTTGCAACACCAAAGGTGCTACAAATGCGCTGCTGCTCTCTTAAGGGAAACTGGAACCTGGTCACTAATACCGGAACACAACTCAAGGTTGTTATGGCGACATACTTTAGACCAGTAGCCATCCAGTCGGGCAAATGCCCTACCACCTGGCTGTGGGTTGTTTTGTCGCCTCTTACGACAGGCCGCCCGGCCGCAGGAAATTGTATTCTTTCTCCGTTCCTGCACGGATGAACCTTATGCAAACATTTTGAAGACGCTCGAGCTTAATAAGTTGCTCTTGAGTGAGATCAAGATAGCAAGCATCAGCATAGTCGAGGATGGGTAGTAGAATTGATTGAGCAAGCGAAATCCTGGTGGCAGTCGGAAGGAAATTTTTCAGTCTCCTAACCGATGCATAGGATGCAAAAATCTTGCGGCTTAATTCAGTAATGTGGAGTCGCCAACACAATTCCTTGTCCATTATTACGCCAAGATTCTTGACTTGATCACTGATAGGAATAGGCGTATCATGAAAGATCAGATTTTTGTAAGAAAGTGTTATCGATAATGTTAACATACTGAGGTTATATTGTAACTATGCTGGGGTTATACTACCCTCATCCGAGATCGGTTCGTCGGGAGTATAACTGTAAAATTTAATGTGCAACCCGTTCCGCGCCGTGTCGAGAGCTGCATTTTTATTTAATCTTTATTATTTTCCACTTTTCTGTCTTTGCGCTATTGTAGGAGCCGCTTTATTTTTAAACAAACATCGTGGTCATTGAACGCGAGCTGGAAAGGAATTGCAAACGATTTTGTATTTATACATTTTATTTTTATTTATTTACAAACTAGCTGCGCCCGCGGCTTCATCCGCGTGGTGATGGAAAATTGTTATATTTTGGATAATTCACACTATATCTTTATAATTTATAGCCTATGTGTTATTCTGATGTGTAAGCTATGTTACTGTAAAGTTTCATCAAAATCCATTCAGTAGTTTTTGCGTGAAAGAGTAACAAACATACATCCATACATCTATATATCCATACATACATTCTTACAATTTTTCGCATTTATAATATTTATAGGATAGGATATAGGATTTACAAGATATAGGATTATAGGATATAGGATTATAGGATATAGGATTATAGGATATAAGATTATAGGATATAGGATTATAGGATTATAGGATATAGGATTATAGGATATAGGATTATAGGATTATAGGATATAGGATTATAGGATATAGGATTATAGGATATAGGATTATAATATAGGATTATAGGATATAGGATTATAGGATATAGGATAATAGGATATAGGATTATAGGATATAGGATTATAGGATATAGGATTATAGGATATAGGATTATAGGATATAGGATTATAGGATATAGGATTATAGGATATAGGATTATAATATAGGATTATAGGATATAGGATTATAGGATATATGATTATAGGATATATGATTATAGGATATAGGATTACAGGATACAGGATACAGGATATAGGATATAGGATTATAGGATATAGGATTACAGGATACAGGATACAGGATATAGGATATAGGATTATAGGATATAGGATTATAGGATATAAGATTTACCAAGCCAGAAATCGTACCCGGGATATTTGCGTTACCACTCAACCATAGAGACTGCAAATTCAAAGAGAAGCGAGTGAAGCCAAGGAAAATATTTAGTCTACAACAAAACGTATTCCAAATAATATTTTATACTTTCGTTCTTCTATATCGGCTTACAAAGTAAACATTTAAGCGCTGTTATTAATTTTGAAAACTTTCTAAACCACCAAGTTATTTCAAGATACTTAGACACGTAAATCTTTAGAAGGAAACAAACAGTTTCACTTAACTTTTCCAATAAAAATGATGAAAATATAGCTGTTCTTGTTAGATTTATTGTATGAAGATAGGTATCTGGAAATTCGGTTTTGGACCGATATTTTTAAAACCAGAGTTATTTATTCATAGGGTAACTTACAAAAATTTATGAACACCCGGAAGATGTCTACAAAGACACGCCTAGCTGTCCATTGAGGGGTGTTAATAGCAACACTAATGTATGGCAGTGAAAGTTGGATATGGCGAAAGAAGCATGAAACTAAGATAAACGCAGTTGAAATGAGAACTTCAAGAAGTTTCATCATCATCATCATAGTAATGATATTTAAGACTTTAATTTTATTCACAATGGAGCCTTCTCCAATCCTCTTTATTCATTTAATTTTTTTCTACGACACGATACTTATCTTTTCCTTTATTTGGTCGATAAACACCATCCTATGTCTTCCCATCCCTCTTCTACCTTTTATTTTGCCTTATATTATCTTACATAGAAGGGCGTCGTGTCCGTAAATGTCCAAACATTCTTACTCTTCTTTCTTCTATGATTTTTAGAATTGCACGCCTTTATTTTACTATGGTCAATACTTTTCTCCGTGTCCGGTCTTTTATCCATGCAGGAACGGAGAAAAAATACAATTTCCTGCGGCCGGGCGGCCTGTCGTACGAGGCGACTTAACAGCCCACAGCCGGGTGGTGGGGCATTTGCCCGACTGGTTGGCTACCACCCCTGGTCTAAAGTGTGTCGTCATAGCAACCTTGAGTTGTGTTCCGGCATTAGTGACCAGGTTCCAGTCTCCCTTAAGAGAGCAGCAGCGCATTTGTAGCAACTTTGGTGTTGCAAATGTCCATAGGCGATGGTAACTGCTTTCCATCAAGTGGGCCGTCTGCCTGTCTGCTGATCTCCTGCAATAAAAAAAAAACTTCATTAGTCTTCTTCTCCAGTTTGTTATTTCCATACGCCTCCAACAACACATTTCAAATGCCTCTAGCCTTTCTCGATCCATTTTTGTCATTGTCCATGCTTCGGATCCGTGCAAAGCGATGCTCCAAATGTATGTTTTTTACTGTGTTTTATATACAAATTTAATGTAAGTGATGTTATAAGAAGCAGTATTATGACAAGGGAACGTTGAGGCTTGAAAGAGGATGCAGTGACAAGAGTTTAAAAAGAAACGTTAAACAATCAGTCAAAGTAGGATCACAAAACAGTATACGACAGAAATGATCACATTGCTGCTTGTTTTTTTTATTACACGAGTTCAGCAGACAGGCAGATAAGCAGTTAACATCGACTACAGATATTTGCAACACCAAAAGCACTGCTGCTCTATAAAGGGAGACTGGAACCTGGCCAATAATGCCGGAACAAAACTCAAGGTTGTAATGGCGGCATACTCTAGACCAGGGGTGGTCCAGTCATCTAGATGTGCACATACCCTGCCATCTGGCTGTGGGTTGTTTCGTCGCCTCTTACGACAGGCCGCCTGGTAGTAGGAAATTGTATTCTTTCTCTGTTCCTGCACGGATTGCTACCACTACTTGATGAAAGTAGATTAAGCGAAAAGTGTTTGTTAGAACTGTAGCAAATGGAGGTTCAATTTTTATTAATAAAATATACAAAGCGCTTATTTTAGTTTATAACAAATTTACAGAGTTCTAGTGGTCCTTTCATTTGCAGCTAAATATTTGTGTTTACAACAAAACTTTGCTAGTTAAGTTGGTTTAACTGATGCAGCTGTGTCGAAATTGTTATTATGAGTATCCGATGAAGAAGTTTGGTTTATTCAATGAATGTATGTTATTTATGTTTGCTCGTAGGCAAATTAGCAAACGATCCACTTGGTGGTAGGTGTTTTATATCGTCACCGATGGACATCTCAGTTGAGCAATTTCAAAACCAAGCAAGTGCATTCTAAGTAATTTTACTCCACAGCACAAACAATGTTAAGGACTTCAACGATGTACCTTTTGCAAACAATTTTTTAAGCTTATTGAGATCAATATCATATTTGATCGTTTTCACGTATTTTGGCAAGTACAATACATTGGCAAAGGCCTAGTAAGACAGTAAATGCAAAACATTAATTTAATAAACCATATCAGTTACGAAGTTTTGAAATTGCACAGCTGATCTATAAAACTAAGAGAATTGATGCATTGCCTACCTCAGTGAGACTTTAATCTGTCTGTTTGCGCCCTTTTTGAAGAACTTTTTGAATTGTAGCGCTCTTTGAAAACTGCAGGAGAGAGATCGTTCCCCAGCTTGCACACGTGTGGTATGAAGGAGCCTACTGTACTTACAGCATAAAGGCTGATAATATCTTCATCACGTTATCAGTGTCAAAATCCCAGGAATCGTGAAGCGCTTAAGATTTTTTTTTATTGCCTGATACAGGCAAACAGGCGGACGGCCTACTTGATGGAAGGTGGTTACCGTCGCCTATGGACGTTTGCAACACGAGTGGCGTTGCCAATGCATTGCCGGCCTCTAAGAAATTTTATCACGCCCTTCTTAAACGACCCCAAGTCGTAGCGTAGAGGGAAATCCTCGGCGGGAAGTTCCCTCCAGATCATTGATGTACGCGGAATAAAGGTTCTAGAGAAACGTTGCTTATTTGAGCATGGGAGCTAGGTAGTTTATCTGAACAAATGTGCAATTGTTGTTGCAATTATCAGTTGTGACAGTGAACGAAAAAATCATGGTGCTATAATAATAAAATCTTTATTGTCAGAAAGTCAAATTTACATTATTTATATTACCTACTGGTCCCAAACTGGGCGAAGCCTGTATTTTGAAGACCAAAGCCGATGTTCATAGCCACAGCGGGCAGACGCGCGCGCGCGCGCGTGTGTGTGTGTGTTGTGTGTGCGTGTGTGTGTGTGTGTGTGTGTGCGTGTGTGTGTGCGCGCCCGCGTGTGTGCGTGTGTGTGCGTGTGTGTGTGTGTGTATGTGTGTGTATGTGTGTGTGTGTGTGTGTGTGTGTGTGTGTGTGAGAGAGAGAGAGAGAGAGAGAGAGAGAGAGAGAGAGAGAGAGAGAGAGAGAGAGAGCGTGCGTCCGTGCATGTGTGTGTTTGTTTGTGTGTCTGTGTGTGTGTGTGTGTGTGTGTGTGTGTGTGTGTGTGTGTGTGTGTGTGTGTGTGTGTGTGTGTGTGAGTGTGTGTGCGTGTGTGTGTGTGTGTGTGTGTGTGTGTGTGTGTGTGTGTGTGTGTGTGTTTACGCATTATCGTGTAACACTATTCAGACGGACAACTTTATGTAGTTGTCTGATGTTAGTACTACCTTATGTGTTACCAATGACGTGTTCAAGATGAAAAGCTGCCGCACGGTGAGCACTTTGCTGTCCTCATACAACAATGTGGTTGAGTAGCGGTAGGGCTTATTCATCATAACTTTAAGTAGTGACCTTTGAGCTCTTTCTACCCGAATCAAACAAGTTTTAGCGGCACTACCCCAGCATGTGATACAATATGTGATAAGTGATTGGCATAATGCGAAATATACTGTCTTAAGCGTATCTATACTGCCGATCGAGATGTGTGCAACTTGCCAATCCGACTTGGAAAATCCCAACAAGTGTATATTTCGTTCTCTTAAAAAATTGGAAATAAATTGCAAATGTAAACAAAATATCATCTAAATCTAAAACGCGTGAAAATAATACTGAACTAGCTTACGTATATATAAAATATCTCATAAGCTGTCCGTATGTGCCCGGGGACTGTTGTTGCTCCGACGTGTTGGGAATATCACTACAATGTTGTAATGTTACGCGACATTTCCTATTGAATTTATTTCACTTGTACGTACTGTTATAAAGACCCTAATATTTATTGTGAGTTATTTTGTACACTTGGCTTTTTGTTTATAAGAAAATGGCGAATAAGCGGATGAGGAAGTCCCTACTTGTGAATATCTGCCATCGTTTTACGGAAAACTGTATCGGAATATGCTAATTTTTATGCACCCGAATAAATACAAACCGCTCGCGGAAAAATTCCCACACGATTTCCGGGATATTTTTTTTACCCATTTTATTACATATAATTTGCTACCGATCAGTAAAAAAATAATTCCCGCGGGCCTCCTAGGATAAAAAGTAGTAGCAAAATTAGCCCAGTAGTTTTAACGTGAATTCCAATCAAACAGATAAATAGATAAGAATTCTAAAATAAAAATTGCATCGTTTATAAAGCGTTTTTATATAGTCTATTCCAGTTGTTTTCTTCAAATAGCTTCAATGAACAGACACGGCAATTTTAGAATTTTATATGTAGCTTAGAGCTAGGCATAGTGCTGAAGAGTGTCTTGCGCCGCTTGTTCCTTTCAAACCACAACATGTTGAGAAACTGGGGTAAATTAGTTTAGGCTCAAGAGAGTAAAGAATGACTATAAACAAAATTAAATAATTAAAATGAATAAATAGGAGGATATATAATTACTTTAAGATTAACTCATTGACACTTCATATTGTTACAACTTAGGCTCCGACAAAGACAAATTCCAAGTACAGATCTGTAAAAGCACATTTTATTACCTGTCGGCATTTGAACTAATTGTTATCCTTTTATGATCGTCTTCTTGTTCACTTTTTTATTATCATACGTTTCTAGTTATTGTGGAGAACAGCCTATTGTCCTATACGGTCGCTCAGGAGCATCATTAGCCATGTGTTGCGGATTATAAGTACAAGCTAATTCTAGGAGATTATGTCGACGTTGCCGGGCGGGCACATTTGCATTTGTGAAGTATAAAACGATGGCCTGATTGAGAGAGGAGTTCAGTTGAGCTACAACTACGATCTAAACGTGACGTGTGTACATTCCGGAATCTGATAGTGACGGATTTTGCGCGTTTTATTGAATTACGACCTTCAGAATTACGTTTGGATTTGTTGCGTTCGGTTATATACCATGTTATACGTGTACCTTGTACGTAACACAGGTACGTTGTACATGTGTTATACGTATTTGTATAGTTCTAATAAACTCTATAATAATTCTAACGGCATTTTAATTCGAGTCTCGCAAACTCGTAACAATGTCTTTGTTTTCCGTGATCACGGCTACTCAAAAGTGGCTGAAACGTCGAAATAAAATAAAATAAAATACCTCGCTTAAAACCGTTAAAACGTAGTTTTATTAAAATCTATAGCGATTAATATTATTGTATGTCTAGTGAAGTGTATAAATAAATCACACCAACAACAGTTTTATTATAGTTTTTGAGTTTTTAACGACTACTGTTGCAATGAAATGTAAGGCATGAACTAAGAGCGTTTTTAAATAAGTTTAGTATAAAATTTAAGTATAATAGGATAGTTGATAGTCAAATCCACTGAGGTACTGTTGTCATCTTACAAAACGCTGAAGTCATCTAGATTTTATACGAATGATGCAAATTGTGACGTCATTTCTTTATCAACTTAAATAGCGTATCATCATTTAAAAATGGGTATGGAAGAGAGGTCATGAAAGTAAAGTAAACGCGGTCGAGATGCGAGCACTACGCAAAATCTGCGCAGTGACGCTCGCGGACCGCGTTCGTGATACCGAAGTAAGAAAGAGAGTTGGTCTGAAAGAGAGTGTCGGGGTGAAGGTAAGGAAAGGAACGCTCCGGTGGTTCGGGCATGTGGAAAGAATGACTAAACAGATATACAATGCAAAAGTGGACGGATGCAGAAGTCGTGGAAGGCCACGACACATCTTCCATGATCAAATTGATCGTGTACTAGCAGAAGGTGATGTCAGGAGCCTTAAGAACAGACGAGCGCGCATGACAAGAGTTATGAATGTCAAAGAAGCAAGTGAGGTGTGTAAGAATAAGCCAAAATGGCGCTCTGTTGTCCGAGCCTACCCCGCAAGGGAACTGGCGTAAAGTTATGTATGTATGTATGTATGTATATTTATAATAATAAAATCAGTGTCATTACAGCGCTCGTTGGGTTTGGTATTTCTTGCATTTTATCCTTCCCTCCAAAACTAAAACTGTACACACATTACAGTTTTTTGGTCCTTCGATACGGATCAACCAGCGAACCTACTGTCAAACCTATCAGCGCCTCGAGTAACACCTCCACGCCAGTTTGCGGTATGTGAGCGATGTGAAGCGAATGAGCAAGGTGAGTGGGCATTTCCGGCCTCCAAGGCCGCTTTTATATCTCACTTTCGTCCGACGCTTAGCTGCTAACTGTGCGAGCTATGGGCGTCGGCGGTATGCGGGGCGTGAAGAGGTGTGCTCCGGCGGGCGGGTCAGGTGGGAGCTCTCTGTCCGCAATATAATGCATTTAGCAAAATCTCTTATATCTTATCAATTGTTATGTCAACTGAGTAACAAGTCAAGTTTGCTCCGTCTTTAAATTAGTTCCTGTTCACGATTTTGCATCGCGAATGCAAATCGTAGCAAATAAAAACCGTTCTCCTTTTATGCAAACGGGGAGTAATGTTCAACGAAATTATATAATAACTTGGATTTTCCTAGGATTTCATCTACATTTTCCGAGGGATTTTCGGAATATAAAGTATAGGATCACTTCGAAATCGGCATTATTATGCGTACTAACTACTTTAAACCACTCCCGGGAAAATTGCCGCGCGATTCTCAGGATAAAACGTATCGGAGATTTTAAGTCTGAGAATCTGCTATCGCTAGTGAAAACCGCATCGAAATCGGCCTAGCAGTTTTTACGTGAATTCCCAACAAACAGACAATGTTGACAATGGATAAAAAACGGCTCGCTCGGTGTTGCCTATAAAATAAATTAACTATATTGATAAATAATATTAAACATATAATTTAAATATGCATATATAAAAGATAAAATGTAAAACATTTGTGTATTTACCTGTGTTTTGTTATTAATAAACTAGCTTCTGCCCGCGACTTCGTCCGTGTGGAATAGTTACTTTGGGCTAACGCTGTCTTTAACTCGCGACTTTGTTTACGTAGAAGGTGAAAATATTTTTAAATCTTAATGACTGCCCGCCGGCCTTGCACATCATAAATGCGCGGACTTTTTTAGAACTTTTAAAGGGTAACATTCTGTCACACATGATTTTTGCGAAACTTTAACCGTTTACGTAGCGCACGCAGCGGAAGCTCTCAAAAGGAAAAAAAACCCGATTTTGAAACATTCTTCATTAGTGCTCCGCTCCTATTGTTCTTAGCGTGATGATATATAGCCTATAGCCTTCCTCGATAAATGGGCTATCTAACACTGAAAGAATTTTTCAAATCAGATCAGTAGTCCCTGAGATTAGTGCGTTCAAGCAAACAAACAAACAAACTCTTCAGCTTTATATATTAGTATAAATAATAGCAAAGTGATTTATATATAATAATTTTGACATCTGCACGTACGAAAAATGACGGTGGATCGAAACAAAGTAGCAACCGCTAAAGAACTTGAATACGATGCAGCTCAAGCAAAAGCGGGGACTGAACTCAAAGAACCCCAGACTCAAATGGCAATGGTCAAGACTCGTATAAATAAAGAATTACTTGAGAAAAAATTGGCTGCTGACTTGGTTGATCTTGTCTAAACCTCTCGATGCTTGAAACGAGGCTCGTCTGTATTTTACAAAAGTAAGGTAAATACATGACTGGAAAAGTGTATTGTGTGTGTGTTATCACGTAAACACTTCTGGGTTCATGTGTGGACGGAGCCTTACATTGTGGAGATAATGTTACCAAAGTAGATAAGCTTTCAAATGCAGTGGTCGCTCAGTCGGCTGAGTAATTAAAGCTCACGCACTTTTGTGCAAATCATAGTACCGTACGCACGTGTATGTCAATGCATAATCTATTCACGATCACTTCTAATGTACACGGCTTAACCTGTCCGATAGCTCCCGGCGAATCTATATCTATAGATAGCTACAGTGAAGATATAGGTTTACAAAAATTAAATCATTTTCTAATTTACTCAGTCACCGATGCAAACCGCGCGAAGATGTCAATGATTTAAATTTTATGACTAAGTTAAATGATTTCTTTTAGTAATAAAACCAGAAGATATAGTTACGAGTTGCAGGACTCGAATTAAAATACCGTTGGAATTATTATAGAGTTTATTAGAACTATACAAACACGTATAACACAGGTACAAATATAACCGAACGCAATAAGTCCAAACGTAATGCAGAAGATCGTAATTCAAATACACGCGCAAAGTCCGTCCCTAAATAGATTGATGAATGTACACAATTCTTGCTTCGCTTGTGGTTATCGCTCGACTGACTCATCTTTCCATTGGGGCAATGTTTTATACTGTACAGATGCAATATGTCTGCCCGGCCGCGTGGACCGAATTTCTTAGAATCAGTTTGTACTTTTAAATCCGAGACACCTGGCAGTGATCACAATACAACAATAGGCCGTAAAAGATTACAATACACAATGGGCTGTTATTTTAAACAAAAGAAGTCCAAATGCCGATAAGGTAATAACATGTGTTTCTAAAGGTATGCAGGTGTGAATTAGTCTTTGTCGGCACTTAGGTCGTAACAATATATATAAATGGAGTAATGAGATGTTGTTTTAAAACTATTTGTTGAATAAAAAGTTGCCGAACTTTTTGCACTTTCCAGCGGCCATAAAGTTCTCTGCTGGAATTGTAAAAAGGGAGAGACAAACTCACTTTAAGTGCCGCCCGTTGCGGCTAATTAACTATATAACTTAAAAGTTAACTATAAATCACAAATATACAAACCTAGTTATAATTGTAGTCTTAAAATAAATAGTCGTCCGTTTAGCGGACGAATAGACAGTTCGTAAAATAAATTATATGTACATACAATTAAAAAAAAAAACACTAATAAAAACTACAATAGTTACAGTTATTTTGAAAATATATGATTCTTTTTACAAAGTTTAAGAGACTCGAAAAAACAAACATATATACATACATACATACATAACTTCACGCCAGTTCCCTTGCGGGGTAGGCACGAACAACAGAGCGCCATTTAGGCCCATTCTTACACACCTCACTTGCTTCTGTGACATTCATAACTCTTGTCATGCACGCTCGTCTGTTCTTAAGGCTCCTGACATCACCCTCCGCTAGTACACGATCAATTTGATCATGGAAGGTGTGTTGTGGCCTTCCACGACTTCTGCATCCATCCACTTTTGCATTGTATATCTGTTTAGTCATTCTTTCATCATGCATTCTTTCCACAAACATATATATGGACTTAAATCAGATTATAGGTATTAAATGTAGGGTAATACTTGCAACAACTTAAGGGTTTATGGTAATAAAAGAACAGCAACTGGTCTAGATATTTATAATCAGAGAACTTTACGGTTTTAAGGCATTGAACACGCTAACTCTTCACACTCTACAAGCATTTTTAGAACACCTCACGATCCCTCCAACAATTTTACAGTACATGAAACTTCGCAATTGGCACAACCGATAGCGGATTGAAGTCATTGATAAACTATTTTAATTAAAGTGTTATGAATGAAAAGAATTCATACATTACTCTTTGGAAATTCCAGATAATATTTTTTTCAACACACTTGCTCATAAAGTGGCTCTATGGTCACCGCAATTAGGCACAGAATGACACCCATTATCAAACTGTGAGTAAAAAACATTATTACTCACTAGTGAGTTATAGATTTTTTTTTAATTTTATTGGTTGAGTTGCTTTGTTCTTAAAAAAGTTTTTATTCAAAAAAAAAAGATCGTGTTCTATAGAACAAATAAATTAATGTTCCTATTGCTTGCTCATTTCATGCAACTTCTTATTTAAATAGATAATTTTAACTCGTACGTGTTTAATAAATAAAACTTTCATTCATATATAACTTTTTTTTATCTACTAAATAAAATGAGTTTTTGTTGTTATTTTATTCACAAGTGTGTTGAAAAACGTCGTATGATACACGTGTGTATTGATGATTACCGTCCTCGGCTCTCTTAAGACCCTCGCCTACGGGTCGAGTCTCAATGGCGCCTCGGCGGTAATCACCAATGTTACACACTAGTACCATAATGTAGTAATACAAGATATCATATAAAACATACTTAAAGTTTTACATGTAATAAAATAAACCGAACACAGCACAAATCTATCGCGTCTGCCAACATGAAATTAAAATGTATAGTGAATACCGTCTATATACAAGTGAGAGATTTTGAATTATAATCTGTACACAATCACTACATATTAGAGATAAACATTTCTACATAAAATTGTGTTAAATTATAGAGAACTAATTACTGTATACAAAACAGGCGCTAATCACCGAATAAATAAAAATATAACATTATTATTCAATTAAGGAAATGGCCGATTGTTTTATCCGTGCAGGAACGGAGAAAGAATACAATTTCCTGCGGCCCGGCGGCCTGTCGTAAGAGGCGACTAAACAACCCACAGCCAGGTGGTAGAGTATTTGCTCGACTGGATAGCGACCACCCCTGGTCTAGAGTATGCCGCCATAACAACCTTGTGTTGTGTTCCGGCATTAATGACCAGGTTCCAGTCTCCTTTAAGAGAGCAGCAGCGCATTTGTAGCACCTTTGGTGTTGCAAATGTCCATAGGCGATGGTAACCGCTTTCCACCAAGTGGGCCGTCTGCCTGTCTGCTGAACTCCTGCAATAAAAAAAAAATTGTATCGTTTCGAAATAAGAGGGTACATAACAAAAATTATTCCTTTAATAAATTAAATTATTAATAAGAAACATGAAAAGAACAACTATGCTACTAAATAACTGTAACAGTAGGTAACATTCGTAACTACGATGAAAACACGATGCAAGGTAATTTCTCTAAGGATTCAAGAGCATCGATTCGAATCGTCATCGATATGAACAAATCGATTAACGTCAAACACTGCACGTTCTAACTAATGTCTATTGAATCTGTTGCGAGCGTACTCTTGTCAGCCATTCAATTCAGAAACTAGAATAGTGATGGCCTAAATGAATATAGATTGTGATTAATAATCGGATATTACGAATTGGTTGAAGAAAAAGTTTTTACCCATACTAATATTATAAAGAAGAAATATTTGATTGTTTGTTTGTTTGCATTGAATAGGCTCCGAAACTACTGAAGCGATTTGAAAAATTCTTTCACTGTTGGCATGCTACACTATCCTCGGGTGACATAGGCTATATTATATTTACAAAAAAAATAGGGATCCTTACTAAAACTCCAATAATGTAACCCAAGGTGTAAAAAAATACCTAAAATCGCGTGCGCTGCGAAAACTATTGATGATAGAATAAAATAGTGTACTACGACTTTGCAGAACACATCATTATTTACAAAAAATGTCGCGACAGCATATGTCTAACTATTATAGCTATGCCACAATAAATGTTCTTTTATTTAAAAAATTTTTATTAAAATGCTGCCGTTAGAAAAGGCTCTTTATTTGTATCTTAGTATTCATCCTTATCAAAATAAATTACTTTATATTTAAGACTGCTTCAATACCTTTATATAACTTTTTGAATTATTCAATTCGGACATTTCATTCGAAAGATATCACGAGTTTAAAAATGTAAGTATTAGAAAAACGTTGCGTGGTCGCCGCGCACCCTAATCGGCTAGATAGGATAGTCACTGGGGTACGGGCCGTACGGGAGGGGAGTCAATGTCAAGAAATGAAGTGCCGCGGCTCATTCGCGCGGTCGGCTCCCTACGCAACGGTCGTGTGCGGAATCGAATAATTTTAGCTTAAAATTATTTTGAATTCGCTTAGTAGGTCATTAAACTCAACAAAAAAGTTTATATAACATAAGTATAACTATAATAAGTCTAATAATCTTATACTAATATATAAAGCTGAAGAGTTTGTTTGTTTGAACGCACTAATCTCAGGTACTACGGGCCTGATTTGAAAAATTCTTTCAGTGTTAGATAGCCCATTTATCGAGGAAGGCTATAGGTTATATATCATCCCGCTAAGACTAATAGGAGAGGAGCACTAATGAAGAATGTTTCAAAATCGGGGGGTTTTGAAAACAAATTCCACGCGGACGACGTCGCGGGCATAGCTAGTAGACTATAAATAAGTCACTTTGGGCCACAGTCACTAACACTAACTTTATCCCAGATGGAGCAGGGCCATAAGAAAATACGAAACAAATTTTATTTCACGTAAATAATTATAATAACAATGTAACCTGTCACCGACAGCCGACAGTCGTAGATTGTTTTGGCAAAAAGTAATTTTGGTCAAAGGATTCATTTTGTTTTTACTTAACTTGTACAGAGTGATTTTGGTTAGAGTTTCATAGTCGAATGATCAAAATAGACCTTACTTTTTTTATTGCATGAGCTCAGTAGACAGGCAGACGGCTCACCTAATCGTAAGCGGTTACCATCGCCTATGGACATTTGCAAAACCAAAGCTGTTACAAATGCGCTGCTGCTCTCTTGAGCGAGTCTGGAACCTGGTCACTAATGCCGGAAAACAACTTAAGGTTGTTATGACGGCATACTTTAGACCAGGGGTGCTAGCCATCCAGACGGGCAGATATTCTACCACCTGGATGTGGGTGTTTTGTCGCCTCTTACGACAGGCCGCTCGGCCGCAGGACATTGTATTCTTTCTCCGTTCCCGCACGTTGTGATATTTCAACAATCTAATAATTGACTTAGTACTTGTTATTACAAGTACAGCGAAAGGCTTTGTAGAATTCATGAACATCCTCTGTTTCATGATTTGGTAATTGAACATACATACATACATGCATAACTTCACGCCAGTTTCCTTGCGGGGTAGGCACGAACAACAGAGCGCCATTCAGGCTTATTCTTACACACCTCACTTGCTTCTTTGACATTCATAGCTCTTGTCACGCTCGTCTGTTCTTAAGGCTCCTGACATCACCCTCCGCTAGTACACGATCAATTTGATCATGGAAGGTGTTTCGTGGCCTTCCACGACTTCTGCATCCATCCACTTTTGCATTGTATATCTGTTTAGTCATTCTTTCATCAATAATTAAGAAAATATTATGTGAACCAGTACGGTCTGGAAATCGCAAATAAAATTCGGCGGTGTGAGTGCCTAAAAACAAAACATGCGCGTTTAGTGACATCGTTAAATTTCTTAAAAAGGTGTCGCGATAATAATATTATACCGGTATGTGTAAAATTAACATCTAAAAAAGATATATCGGGAAGCGCCAGCATTCTACGCCAGGCTAGTTTAAAGTTATTAAGATGCCTTATCCGCCAACACCGTTTAAATTTGAACCACGTAGATAGAGCTATCGAGACGCAAAACAATGAAATACAGGTAATACTATCGACAGAAGATTTCCAAAACTACATTGATATTGTTAACAAGAGAGCAAAGGTCAAATATGAACAACTAAAAAACCGCCAAATTTCAAAATACAACCAAATGCTAACAAACCAAAACAAACATCTTGGTACAAGGAACGCGCAAAAAAATATACCTGAGCTCCATTGTGAAGCAATTGTTGATGTGCACGGAAACGCGACCACTAATCATATGTCACTGTCGGTGGTTAACCTGTCAAAACAAACATTCGATAAAAACACCGTTTCGGTATTAGAAAAAGGCCTTAATTACGCAATAACCCCGCGAAAAATACCTTTTGAAAACATAATCTGCAACGTAGAGGAATGTCTGGTAAGGAACAGCATGCAGAAAGAGGATGCGGAAGCTATACGACAAGATATCTCATCGGTTTTACGCCGTAGTCGTCTACCCAAACCGAATCTCACTCGTGCTGAATATATTGCCTTAAAAAACATTCGCAATAAACCAGAAATAACCGTGCTCCGTGCAGATAAAGGTAACGCGACTGTCGTCATGGATACGTCTGATTACAATAGTAAAATACAAGATCTTTTATCGGACGAAAGCACTTATAAAAAGGTCAAAACTGACCCCACGGATAAAGTAACCAAACAAACAATCGCGGTTATGAAAAAACACTCCGAAAAATTAAGCTTAGACGTATCCGCACTCACACCATCTTGCGCCAAAGCGCCTAAACTGTATGGGTTACCTAAAATTCACAAAAACAACATTGTCGGAAAAATTTCCGCGGCATTCCCGGGATAAAAAGTATCACACATTTTATTACATAAAATTTGCAATAGATCAGTTGAAAAATCACATTGGAATTCGATTTTTTTTAATCTGGCTATTTTAAAACATTCCCAGAAAAATTCTTGCGGACTTCTCGGGATAAAAAGTGGCGAAGATTTTAATTTTTAGAATTTGCTGCCGATCAGCGAAAACCGTATCGATATCGGCCCAGTAGTTTTTACGTGAATCACGAACAAGTAGACAAACAGACAAGAATTCTAAAAACAATTGCACCGTGTTCTCCATCGTTTATGTAGTATATTTCAGTTGTTTTTATTTAAATAACTTTAATGTACAGACACGGCATGTTTAGAACTTTATAATATTATAGATAGATACTTTCTCATGGGAGATAAATGCCATAGTTACCACGCTTGGCATATGGGTTGGTAACTGCGGTGCCAGTCTATTAACATAGGAGACGCTGCTGCCCGTCTCCGACCAGGGAATTGCTATAGGTTGCCAGGGCCTCGTGTGCTTACGGCAGGGTATACCGCGGGTGAGATTGATAATTGGCTCCACAAGATGTTAGTCGTAGATCCCTTACCCCCCAGACGCGCGGTGGCGCCGACTTGGGGAGGCCTACGTCCAGTAGTGGACTGCGAATGGCTGACGACGACGATAGATAGATATACATAAACGATAGTGGGGTTTGGATCTCTCATTTTTATAGATAAACTGATAGTACACCCGCCGCGTTTGTCAAAGGCGGATTAGCGGGTTTTATAAATCAGTTCAATGTGTAGATTTCATCACGATGTTTTCCTTCTTCGTTAGCACGTGTAATTATAACAATATACACATTAATTCAGACTAAGAGGTGTACTTAAGCAGTTTCTGGCCGGGATTTGATACCACGCCCTTTGTCTGGGACACGTGCGCTAGCATTGAACTACTACAAGCTTAAGACAAGACGTAATATCCATGAAAATCATGTTGTACGTAATGCAGATAAAAGTATTTAAATTTGAATGTGAATCAGATTTTCTTTACTCCTAATATTTAAATATGTACTCTTAACTTAACGAGATCTAGGAATAAAAAAGTTGTATGGAATGAAGTGCCCAAACTTTTGCTACGGCGTAGCACGTAGCTGCTACGAGTCACTGTTTGCTACGACGCTATAAACTTACAGTTTCACATTTAGCTACTTGAATAATATAACTTATTTACAGTAAAATTAAATATGTTTTATTATTAAGGTAACAATAGTTATTCCATGTTTATAATATTTGTAAATTTGTTTGTTTCTTGTTTACAGCATTGGAAATAAGTTAATCAACGTGATATTGGTGTGTGAACTACCTTTGATACCAGGAATATAGTATATTTTTCATCCCGGATAATGTAAGGGTGTATGTATGTATTAAGCAAGCTAAGCCACATAGAATGTTGTAGTCAACATTTTACTTATAAGTTAAATACTAGTTCTGTCTTAATAGTTAACTGCGAAAAGGTTCTTAAAATAAGGGTCGTATGATAACATTTCGTAAGAAATATTTTCTTGAAATTTTCATATATCGAGATATTTGAAGTTCAAGCCTTAAGTAGCAAATTTTAGATTAAAAAAGTTGTACATTCAAGTGTTCTTGTTCAAAAAGTAGAGTATCAACATTTGTTTACTTAGTAATATAGTAATTTATATTTATTATTATGTTGGGCTCGGCCATGAGGTCTTCTATTTCGGAGTTGGTTCGGACCCTCCAGCTGCCATCATGCCAACATAATTGGGGAGATAAAATCTCACCGTCTCCGCTGGCTCGGTCATGTAGATCGGATGGAGGAGGATCGGGGAGTGAAGAAAGCATACTTGGGGCGACGACCGGTTGGTCGTCCCAAGTATCGATGGAAGGATAGAGTGGAAGCTGACACAAGCCCACCATTGGCAAGACACTGCGCAGGACAGAGGAAAGTGGCGTGCTCTCGTTTCGGAGGCCAAGACTCACTTTGGGTCGCTGAGCCAACGGAGTTAGTTAGTTAGTTAGTTATATTTATTATTAGTGTCACATTTTCAAAATATCCTTTATAATATTATATACAACCTTCACCCCTTGATATTTTAAATGGTTTTGAATAATGTCTAAATTTAACTCCCAGGTCTCATTTCGGTTCACACCCACGCAGTTTCATTCAACCTACTCGTGATTCACCCTCGACAGTTTCGAAGCTTGAACGATATTGTCTTATGAATATGTATAGACATGGCATCAATATAGGGCAAACTTTTAATGAGTACAATATACATACATACATAACTTCGTCACTAATGCCGGAACACAACACAAGGTTGTTATGGCGGCATACTCTAGACCAGGGGTGGTCGCCATCCAGTCGAGCAAATACCCTACCACCTGGCTGTGGGTTGTTTAGTCGCCTCTTACGACAGGCCGCCGGGCCGCAGAAAATTGTATTCTTTCAATCAAATGGCCGATTGTATGGTTTAGAAATAAGAGGGTACATAACAAAATTGCATACATACATACATACATAACTTCACGCCAGTTCCCTTGCGGGGTAGGCACGAACAACAGAGCGCCATTCAGGCTTATTCTTACACACCTCACTTGCTTCTTTGACATTCATAACTCTTGTCATGCACGCTCGTCTGTTCTTAAGGCTCCTGACATCACCCTCCGCTAGTACACGATCAATTTGATCATGGAAGGTGTGTCGTGGCCTTCCACGACTTCTGCATCCATCCACTTTTGCATTGTATATCTGTTTAGTCATTCTTTCATCATGCATTCTTTCCACATGCCCGAACCACCGGAGCATTCCTTTCCTTACCTTCACCCCGACACTCTCTTTCAGACCAACTCTCTTTCTTACTTCGGTATTACGAACGCGGTCCGCGAGCGTCACTCCGCAGATTTTGCGCAGTGCTCGCATCTTGACCGCGTTTACTCTACTTTCATGCTCTCTCTTTCATACCCAACTTACCATACCCATAACAAAATTATTAAGTTTAAAAAGAAACATGACAAGAACAACTATGCTACTAAATAACTCTAACAGACTTGTTTTTCTGTCTCGAAGTGGGGATTAGAACTTGAAAATTCATGCCGGCCGGAACTCAAGGGCTCAAGGTTGTTTTGACGGCATACTCTAGACCAGGGGACCAATTTTACTAAGTCAATATATAGGCGTTGCAAAGATATTCAAGGTACGATTTCATTGCGCCGGTGTCCAAAATTAGTATTCTACTAAATCCACAATATCTGCTTTTCCAATGCAAAAAATTTTAAGAATTATTTTACGATTCTATTCACTCGGTAACTCTGCATACTCTACACCAGCTTATATTTCGTGTTAGGTCCCAATGGACAGCGGGGATCTGCACGCCTATTAGCTTCATTGCACTCCACTGCTTCCCCATTTATCGTATCCAGTCGTATTTAAAAATAAAGATTTAGCGGTTTTTTTTAAATCGACATAAAGTTTTATTTTAGCGCAAATGGTGAAGGTTTTTAAACCATGAAACGAAAGGAGTTTTTAAATAATACTGTTACGAGTCGCGAGACTCGAATTAAAATGCCGTTAGAATTATTATAGAGTTTATTAGAACTATACAAACACGTATAACACAGGTACAAATATAACCGAACGCAACAAGTCCAAACGTAACGCAGAAGGTCGTAATTCAATAAAACGCGCAAAGTCCGTGACTTATTAGATTCCCGATTATAGTACACATGTCTCGCTTCGCTCGTGGTTATCGCTCGACTACTTCGTCCCTCAATCGAAGCATTGCTTTATACTGCACAAATCTAATATGTCCGCCCGGCCGCGTGGACCGAATTTCCTAGAATCAGCTTGTACTTTAAATCCGTAACACCTAGCTAATGATTACAATACAACAATAGGCCGTATGCCAATAAGTAAACAAAAGAAGACGACCATAAAAGAATTTCAATGTTATTAGATCAAATGCCGACGGGTAATAAATGTGGTTTGTTTCAGATATGCAGGTGGATTTTGTGTTTGTCGGGATCTGAGTTGTAACAATACATTAAAAATAGACACTGCTTAAAAATGGTATTGAGTATTAACTTCACTCACAAGAATAGAGTGTCAGTTACTTCATTCTTAACCTCAATAGGTTAAGAATGGAGTGAGCTTTGTTTGATGTTTCTTTTATAGATTAAATCAGAAAAAAGGATATAAATAAAATCAACAAAGTAACCGATGTATTTCGTGTAATAACTTAGCAGAAGATAAAGAAGATCGAATGAACTGTTGCGCCACGTAGTCATATAAGGTTGTGGATATTTTTAGAGTTAGATGTTTAGTTTTAATTTAATCTAATTTAGTCCATTGCGGTTTCTGGTAATCTTCTTCCAAACTTTCATATCTAATTCGGTTTCAATGCTTAAAAGTTATGGTGAAATAATATCGGCGCTTAAAAGTTATGACGCAATTAGTTCGGTGCATAAAAGTTATGGTGAAATAACATTAGTGCTTAAAAGTTGTGGTGAAATAGCTTGAGCGTTTGAAAGTTATGGTGAATTAACTTCTGTGCTTAAAAGTTAGGATGAAATAAAAAATCTCTCAGCATACAAAGAAACATGCAAAATTATATAAACTCTGAAATCATAAAAAGTCTTTTAGGTAGATGTTTCAAATTTTGCTTTAACTTAACAGTTTGTAATTTTTAATTAAGTATGTTTTAAATACATTAAGTTCGTTTCCATTTCATTAAGTATTAAGTCTTAGAAGGTCTATACACCGGATTTTCCTTTGCTACAAATAAATCATGCCCCGCAATTTCTATTCTTGGGAAAGTACTGTTTTTATCTAAGTGAATTGCCGTTCTAAGCGTAATTGAACAAAGCTATTTGTCGTATTGGATTGTTTTTCTCTGTTTTATTGTTTCTAATTAACTAAACATTATTTTATATTTTAACTTATGCTGTATATTTTTTATAAGGAAAACTAGCGGGCCCAGCAGGCGTTATCCTGCTCTGGTCTAGATCACGATTCCAGCGCCAGCTACCGGATCCAAATGTGAATCGATATCATCCCGGGACCCACTCCCATCCACGCAAAATATTTTATAAAAATCCTGGAACCCGATTTCAGCGCCATCTATCGGATCCAGTTTTGAATCTAAACCATTCCAGGATACACTCAAACCCACAGACAATATTTCTTCAAAATCCTGGATTCCTACTCCAGCGTCATCTACCGGATTCAATTGTGAATCGAAATCATCCCGGGACCCTCTTAAATCCACACAAAACATTTCATCAAAAGCCTGGAACCCGATTCTAGCGCCATCTATCGGATCTAATTATGAATCTACCATCGTGGAATTTTATCAAAATCGGTCCAATCGTTTACGAGGAGTTCAGTGACATACACACGAACAGAAGAAACATATTTTGAAAGAAAGAAAGAAATAGCGACGTAATTACATTCCTTATACATTATTTTACACAGAGCATATTTTGAGAATTTGTATGCCGCATTTTCGGCAAACAAAGTTTGTACTCAGCATATTGCTGTGCCGGAATTATATCCGATACAACGCCGATTTTCAGTGCAAACCTTCCTTTTGGCGTAAGACTAAAACGACCCAATTTTGTTAATTATATAATAACTAATAATACGTACATACATAACTTCACGCCAGTTCCCTTGCGGGGTAGGCACGAACAACAGAGCGCTATTCAGGCTTATTCTTACACACCTCACTTGCTTCTTTGGCATTCATAGCTCTTGTCATGCACGCTCGTCTGTTCTTAAGGCTCCTGACATCACCTTCTGCTAGTACACGATCAATTTGATCATGGAAGGTGTGTCGTGGCCTTCCACGACTTCTGCATCCATCCACTTTTGCATTGTATATCTGTTTAGTCATTCTTTCATCATGCATTCTTTCCACATGCCCGAACCACCGGAGCATTCCTTTCCTTACCTTCACCCCGACACTCTCTTTCAGACCAACTCTCTCTCTTACTTCGGTATTACGAACGCGGTCGGCGAGCGTCACTCCGCAGATTTTGCGCAGTGCTCGCATCTCGACCGCGTTTACTCTACTTTCATGCTCTCTCTTCCATACCCAACTCTCGCTTCTATACGTGAGCGTAGGTACCAGCACCGCGTTGTGTATGGCAAGCTGGGCCTACTAATAATAATAATTAATAAAACTAATTCTACTTATGTATTTGTATTTTATATAATTATAACCTATATAACCTATGACTTAGTGCGTTAAACTATTGTAATAATTATGTGAGTTCAAATTATTAAAAAAATAAGTAAGAAACTTAACTTTAGCTCCAAAAACTTACATGATTAGAAGGCACCCAAGTTTTATTTTGATATTGCCTAAATTGGTCCAAATATAATGACAAGTATAAATAACGTGCTAACAAATTTACGAGCACATATAGTGAGCACATAAATTGTAAAGAAAAATACATTCTACATTTGGGCACATGCGTAAAAAAGTAAACAAAAATGCGACGAAAATAGTTAAACGATGGGCGCTGTAAGGCGTTTCATAAGCGGAAGCGCACAAAAAGCCTCTCAACAAAAACCATTACCCCCCAAATAACCGCGCAATAGGTCCAAAACGTCGTGCAATCCTTCCGAATCTTGACTAACGATGTGGAGACACGAAGCGAAATTTGTCTTTCTTTCAAACTGTATCTTTTATCACTACACGTCATTCTCGGCACGCATTACTTTTCTTCTAACACGCTCGCTGCGAAACGGAGTCCAAATGCCTCCGAACGTTTCTCACTTGCGGTGCAGCTAAGGAAAACTTCTTTGTGGTGCGGAGGGTGCAACTTCAATTTGATTCAGTGTAGAATAAAGATGAATATATATCTAAGATGTGCTATTACCAGAGTACAGTGGCAAACCTGCCTTAATACGGGGCTACCTTGACCTAGTATCGCACTACACAAAACAAAAATCCATAAACTATTTCAAAGAGCATTTGTAGAAAACGTGTAAAAAAGTTGTTAACCGATAAGGTATATTGTTAGGGTAAATTAATACTTAAACGATTTTTTTTTTAATATAGATTTTGTGAAATTACCTTTATGTATATATACGAGATATTACGAACCTTGACTCTATGTTAATATTTATTTTGATTGACATTGTTGAAATTTAAATACAGATTTATAATTTACTAGCGTCCCCGGCAGACGTTGTCCTGCTCTGAAAAAAATAAAAATCTAGGACCCGATCCCAGCGCCACCTACCGATTCCAATTGCGAATCTGAACCATCCGGGAACCCACTTAAACACACAAAAACAAAATCACCAAAATAGCTCCCGGTGATTAGGAGAATTCTAGAACTCGATCTCAGCGCCACCTAACGGTTCTTTTTGCGAATCTAAACCATCCGGGAACCCACTCAAACACACAAAAACAAATTCTTTATTTTTTTATTTTTTTTTTATTGCAGGAGTTTAGCAGACAGGCAGACGGCCCACTAGATGGAAAGCGGTTACCATCGCCTATGGACATTTGCAACAACAAAGGTGCTACAAATGCGCTGCTGCTCTCTTACAGGAGACTGGAACCTGGTCACTAATGCCGGAACACAACACAAGGTTGTTATGGCGGCATACTCTAGACCAGGGGTGGTCGCCATCCAGTCGAGCAAATACTCTACCACCTGGCTGTGGGTTGTTTAGTCGCCTCTTACGACAGGCCGCCGGGCCGCAGGAAATTGTATTCTTTCTCCGTTCCTGCACGGATAAAAAATTCACCAAAATCGCTACAGGTGATAAGGAGAAATGTAAAATCCGATCTCAGCGCCACCTACCGGTTCCAATTGTCGATCTAAACCATCCCGGGACCCACTCAAACATACACACAAAATTTCATCAAAGTCGATAAAGTCGTTCTCAAGTTATAAAATTACGACGAAAATATAGAAGATAGATAGATTGATTGACATTTTATTAGGTAAGTAATTAGAATAATATAATATACAAATTTAAGCAGAATATTTGCATATACACGTACCGGAAGGTAGGATTTGGAGAACTGTACTACATTAAATTTAACACCTTTGTGTATACCCATTTCACATTACATTGAATAAAATTTTACATACAAGTCAAAAAAGTAATTTCGTTTTTAAACGTTACGGGGCTGAACAGGCCTCGTAACGCCACAATGGTAGTTTTAGAACGAGATTTAAAACGCCATGTACCACAGAAATAGAAATGACAGATAAATCAGTGCCACTTTGAACGTGTTAAACTGGATGCCGACCTAAAACGGTCCACACTTTCTAATAAGCTTGGAACCAGTTTAAAATTAACCGCATTTAATGGGTTATAACCGGTTTTAGTCAATTATTTTATTCGGAGCGTAAACCTTAAAAATACCTTAAAAATAAAACACCTCACCATCCAACAATTTTACAGTATAAGAAACTTAGCAAATTGGGACAACCAATAGCGGATTGAAGTAATTTGATATAGCATTTTAATTAAATAGGTTATGAAGGACAAGAATTGATTACATTATTGTTTAGAAATTTTAGATAATATTCTATATAAAATATTATATTTAAAGTTTTATATGTAATAAAATAAATCAAACAATAAAAAATCTATCGCATCTGCTAACATGAAAATAAAATGTAGTGAATACCGTCTATATACTATTGAGAGATTTTGAATTGTAATCTACACAATTACCACATCATATTAGGAATAAATAGTGTTACATAAAATTGTGGTAAATTATAGACAACTACTCTATACAAAACAGGCGCTATCACAGAATAAATAAAAATATAATATTATTATTCAATTAAGGAAATGTCCGATTGTATCGTTTAAAAATAAGAGCATACATAACATTAATTATTAACCTTAAGAACATGACAACAACACTGTATACCATATGGCTGTGCTTTTGAGTAGCGGCAAGAACCGTTCGAAACCGGTTTACTCAACAAAACCTATTTAACGAACTTTTGTTGCTAAAAACCGTTTAATTGAGGTTTAAGTTTGAACGAAATCCAAAGGAAAGCCGTACGTCCCTAGACTGTAACCGGTTTTCGGTAAAAGAATTAAACTGGTTGCAGCCCTGCTTTCTAGGGCTTTGTGAATATTTTGGTAAATACACAACCCATATGAAATTGTGATATCAATCCGTCTGTGTATATCATAATCTAAATCAGAAACTACAAAATTGACATGAATGAAGACAAGGCTTGGAAACCGAAAAACAAGTCAAACCGGTTATAGCCTAACGGTTCTTTTCTTGTAGATTTCTTTATAAACTTTAAATATACGAGCTATTCTTTTAGGTTCCTAGTACCTTTAACTTAAATTAAACAGTTTCTAGCAAGAAAACTTTGATAAAATATAAACTTTTTGTTGAAAAAACCGGTTAAAAAACTGTTCACAATTAATTTAGTAGATTTGAAACGAATTCAATTCTTGTCAGATTGTTTTCTTTTTAACCCACTTCAAAAAAAGGAGGCGGTTCTCAATTCGTCAGAATCTTTTTTTTTTGTTTTGTTTTGTTTTTTTTAATGTATGTTCACCGATTACTCCGAGATTTATGGTCCGATTTACGTGATTTTTTTGTTCGACGCGGAATAGCTGCCATTTAGTCCCCTAAATATTTGACATAGTTTGGCCCAGTAGTTTTCATTTTAAGAATTTTTTTTATGAAAAAGTTTCCATTCCGTCCCATATGTACACCGATTACTCTGAGATTTATGATCCGATTTACGTGATTCTTTTTTTATTCAACGCGAAATAGCTGTAATTTGGTCCCCTAAAAATTTGACATAGTATGGCCTAGTAGTTTTCATTTTATGAATATTTTTTATGAAAAATTTTCCATTCCGTACCATATGTACACCGATTACGCTGAGATTTATGATCCGATTTACATGTTTTTTTTGTTCAACGCGAAATAGCTGCCATTTAGTCTCCTAAAAATTTGACATAGTTTGGCCCAGTAGTTTTCATTTTATGGACATTTTTTATGAAAAAATTTCCATTCCGTTCCATATGTACACCGATTACGCTGAGATTTATGATTCGATTTACGTGATTCTTATTTAGTTTGATGCGGAATAGTTGCCATTTGGTCCCCTAAAAATGTAATATAGTTTGGCCCAGTAGTTTTTAGCTATACACTAAAAAGTAACAAATAAAAAAAAATCGTTTAAAAAAACCGACTTCAAAAACTAAAAAACGAAAAAGTATAAAATAACTTATTTCTAAAGCTATTGTTATTAATATATATTATCTAAAACAACTTGAAGTCGGTGCAAAGTAAAGCATAAAAATTACTATATTTTGAAAATTACTAAGCACCGACTTTAAGATGTTTTAGATAATATATATTAATAATAATAGCTTTAGAAATAAGTTATTCAATTTAAAAATTATTTTCTAACGTACAAGATCGGCCTGTGAAAAAAATATTTCCAAGCAATCCGTTAGCAACACAGTAAATAATAAGGGAATAAAAGCATTATCCGACGGTCGCACGGCAATATAGTAATAATAGACGGCGAGATGAGAAAACTTTGTTAAAATATGAACCCTGACACGCTTTTACTTGCGCTTGTTGTTAGTTTGTTGATTCACAGATGCTGTGAAATATTTTCTTGTTGAAAAACTTTAGTTATTTTATATTGCTGTCAATTTTAATGATGATCGTGTACTAGCAGAAGGTGATGTCAGGAGCCTTAAGAACAGACGAGCTTGCATGACAAGAGTTATGAATGTCAAAGAGGCAAGTGAGGTGTGTAAGAATAAGCCTAAATGGCACTCTGTTGTTCGTGCCTACCCCGCGAGGGAACTGGCGTGAAGTTATGTATGTATGTATAATTTTAAAACAGTTTCTTCCAAGCGGTGGTCACGAATCAATGTTTTCAACAATTGCTGTCTTTCAAATTTTTTATAGTCTATGTGTCAGCTATAAACATGAATATTTTTAGAACAAAAGAAATTGCCAATCAAATGGGCAGGTGTCGAAAAAATGCCGTATAAAAATGTTTTTTTTTTTTTTTTTTAGTATTTAGTTTAGTCGGTTTTTCTAAGGAGTACTAAGAATACGGATTTATCACGTCTCAAACGGGGACACTTCGGAAGTAAATTATTGATAAAAAATAGGGAATCAACGCCATTATTCATAATTTTGAAGAGGTAAACTTGGTCTCTTGATGATGTTCTTTAATGACTTTTTTATTGAAGTCAATCGGATTGCGCCTTTTAGGTCCCTGCACACGAGTGCCACGCGCCCCTTGCGCCCCCGGCTAAAGACGGCCCTGATCTCCCCAGTAACGAATCGTATACAGAACTATTGTCTTCCTCTATACCCTTGACCCAGCAACCTAGCAAGATGATGAAAAATTTCAAAAGCAGAGATTTATCAGACGGAAACAAAAGCAGTGCTTTAGATCTCGTAAAACTCTAATGGAGTTTTGAATGAGACTCGTCTGTCGATAATCTCGAAGCAATTAATCATCTCACGGTTGATAGATGATACCAACGCGAAGTAAACATCGTAAAGTAGGTTATTATGATGCTTCAGAATTATTTTTGGAAGTCATGAATAAATCTCCACGTTATAATTCTCGATGATAAGCTTGGGTAATAGGAGGATAATGGCGTAAATTTGTATGTAGATTATAGAGTAATAATACCTGGGAAGATAGTTTCATGTAAAATTAAATTCAGAGTTGAAACACAAAACCAATCGATGTGTGCGTGAGCGCCATGTAATTATTTTCGCTGACACGCACACAAAGGCACAAATAATATTGCAAGTAAATATAGTATTCCTAAAAAGTAGGGAATTGGAACTGTTGAAGCTCTTCACACTGAGACTTTGTCTTACAGACTGACGGAACCGAGTCGTCGACAACCAAACTGAGACTCTTAGGTCTTACCTAAGAGTACTTGACTTTACTGGCACCTACTCGGATTCTAAGCATATTAATTCTATAATGTATCTAGATCCTTCCTGTATTTTTTTCTGAAGTATAGTGAACAAGCTTACCTGGTGAAAAGTATGTGTGGCGTTCTTCGAAGCAAATATTAATTTTTGGTACTGACAACACTAGGACGGCCATTTTAGGAAACACCAGAGGTCAATACCTTAATTTGACAGCTGCTCACAAGGGTCTTGATATAAAACTATATTATTGTGGAATTTGTAACATAAAAAAGTACCTACATGTAAACTTATCGGATAGAATATATACATAAGAGCGGAGAGCCTATATAGTCTCAATTTTTCGCCCTTGAATTAAAATTTACAAAGAAATCTAATATAGAATTTCTTTAGTTTAGGTTGGCTGTGATAATATGTCTAGTGATAGGTATCCTATGTTGTGTGTATAAATATTGTAGTAGCTCAGTTCTATGGAAATTTGTCTGGACAAGCAAATCATCTAAAAGTTTAGAAGTTGTTTTATCATACCCAGTATAATTCGCGACTTGTAATTATCTATTCATTTATAGAACGACTGCCTGTCGTTAGTTACCTACTTAGACCATTCAACCAAGTTACCTATAACGAGACTAGGATGAACAGAATAGACCGTTGCTGAATACCATCTTATACCTATGTATTTCAATATATAAATACATTATTAATATGAATCTAATTGATTAGGGTTTGATATTAGAATATTATGTGTATATAATATGTACGTAGTGATATGTAATAAATATGATACGTATAAATAAATATAATACATGTGTAGTGTAAATATAAGTATATATGTAAGTATGTATATGTAATTATGTAATATGTACGAATAATATGGTGAGTAATATTATTTATGATATTAAGTGTGATTTTAGTGATTATGAATTAAGAGTTTAGTGATATATAAATAGTATAATAGACTATAAATATGTGGAGTTTGGGAAGGGATTTAATTAATGAAGATTTAATAAAAAGGTATAATAAACCCAAAATGCCTTCCACCCGGGTCAAGAAGTGATCCCTCACAATCACTTTTTATTACACCTTCAGGATTAGAAAGGAACTAGTCGATGAACCAATCCCAAAATTATATCCTTTAAATATTATGTGAGTCATTTAGGCCGATAATCCAGTTCGGTTAATGTGTGTGTGTGTAAGGCCAGAATTGGGTTTTGAGAGTGCCGAAGCAACTCACAAAAATACATAGCGTCCTTTCGGTACTCAGTATCATAATACTGTCCCATGAGGCTATCTAGAATAAATAGGCTGTCTTTCTGTAAATAGAATTTTGACGCCGAGTAATTGGTAATATAGCACTCAGGTGGGAAGCACTTACTAGTCACGCATGTATTGATTTGAGATATAGGCCACGTAGACGAGCGTTTTAACCAAACATTCCATATCAGCATTTAAATGACTAACAATAATTTGTTGAAAGTGCCAAAATGCAACTTTCAAAAATACATTGTGAACATATCAGACGGTTCGGATATTTCGAACGTGCACTGCGAGTTACTGTGTCTAGGCCAACTATCTATTAAAGAATCATCGACCATAGTTAGACAAGTAAGCTATAATAGCGCTCAAGCAGATACACGGCTGACGAACACAAGTATTATATAATTTAATTACAATATAAAATATTGGCTCATTCCCCAGTATGAGGATAGGAAGGGTATAACATGATACCATTGGCATAACCTTACCTTTTAAGTGTTTTAATTTGAGACAAATAACCATAAACAGTCATTTAGATCAGAGTCAATTCCACTGATAATCAACACAGAAAGGCAGGCATTCAATGCCGAACTGAATTTAATAGTTCATTGGTGAGTCATTTCTTCCTAAAAACAGTCCAAGTCAAACTAGACCGGACAACAAGAGCCGTTTACTTAAGCAGACAAGACAGTTAGAGCACTGACTCGAGGCACTTCCCGGTAACAAACCATTCCGCCGCATTTGTCTAATCGACGTTTGCGAACGACCTATGTGTAAAACACAAACTGTCGAATGAGTATGTCACGATAATAAATATCGTACCCAGGTAGGCAAGAATCATGTGCTATAGCTACGATGTACAAATCTCAAGAACTAATCGAGCTATCTGTCCATTTTGCCAAGCACTGCATTGCATTTGAAGGCATAATTGCCAGATAGCAATTTATAAGGTAGAAATGACTAGACAAGAACTTGTAAGTCAAGAATAGAATAAATATGTATAGGGCTTTTAACCCTGATCCATTTTAAACTGGCATGGATTTACCACAAATGAAAACACATTATCTCGTTGAAGATTATTATAAATGATAAGTTACAACTACTTTACGTTGATATATACATGTATATTATATTTTGTATAGACAAAAGATATCTGTATAAAGTATAAGAATTGTAACGTAAACTTAATTTATATAGTTGTTGATATAATAAATATTAAACATTTATATAATGTGTCGTGTTATAAAATGATGTATT
Source organism: Dendrolimus kikuchii (assembly GCA_019925095.2). Classification (NCBI taxonomy): domain Eukaryota; kingdom Metazoa; phylum Arthropoda; class Insecta; order Lepidoptera; family Lasiocampidae; genus Dendrolimus; species Dendrolimus kikuchii. The sequence goes on from CM034407.1 coordinate 16,513,284, forward strand.
AAACAACATCAATTAATCGTTAATCTAGTTGCATTCTCAACCTTTGCTTTAAAGGTAGGGAACTCGCTCAGAATAAGTATTATATAACCGCTACTAAAACTACGACAACTGTATACTATAATTCGTATGATATCAAACGGTTTCGTCAGGAAACAAAGACCAATAACTCGGTATTTATCGCTTTATTAATGGCGCCCCATAGACTTATTTAAAGTAAGAGAACCAATATTATAATCGAGAAGTTTGAATTCAACGACTTCAAAGATATACTTCAATCAAAGATGTTTGAAATACGTATATTTGATTATAGTGCTTTAAATAAATAGTCAACGTTATTTACCGCTGTGATTTTGTATAAAAATACGAGATACCTATTACTAATTGATTAATAATTAATTAAGTTTTGTCAACATTATGATGTCCAACAGATCATATAATGAATTAGATATAATTTTGAATGAAATATTCAATCATATTGCTTAAACGTAGAATTACTCAGATTAAAAAAAAATCATTATAAAATATATTTTAATACACCTCGACTATTTTGGATTAATATGAAAATTACGTATATTACTCAACCTGAATGTTAATTGAAAAATTTTGCTTATTATAAAACTTCGTGGATTCCGGACGAACTCTATTCAGCCATCTTATAGGCTGCTAAAAGCAAACAACTGTAAGCAATACGACTAACATGCTAGTCCTCGTCATTCAACGGGGACTCTATTACTCACGTAACCGCTACTATTATTTCAGGATATAGATGGCTGGAATGCGCCTAACTGGAACCACTTCTAACCTATCGATCTCCGCACAGATCGGACTAACAGTTCGGAATACTAATTTCTAAAACTTTGACGTCTATAAAATTTTATTATAGAAAATGATTTATCACAAGATTATTAATTAATTTGTCGAATTGACTCTAAACTGCTACTAATCTAGTGACTACAACTTCGTTCGCGTAGCTCATCGGCGTACCCGGAGCTATATTTCGACCGCGTGATCCAATATTAAGAACCCGATGGATCTCAGACTTGACAGCGAGGTTTCGACCTCTGAACGAAAGATAACACAACTGTCAAATCTTCAAGCAAAACTCGCGATTTCACGCTTCGAAAGACTGTCTAGAATTCTTCACGAGAGGCCCTGTATAAGTCTGTCTGAAAATCTGTCAGAGTTTCCCCAAAAGTCTGTGTAAAAGTCTATACAAGAACCTTCGTGAGTCCTCGTTGAAAGTCTCCCGATTCTTCCCGATTTACTATCCCGATTCTCCCGATTCCTCCCGATTTCGCGCTCTCTCTCTCGATTTCTGTCTGATTTCTCCTCCCAAAACGACCGTTTCTCAGGCTTTTATTGTCAAAAATCCTGCCACCACCACTTCCAATAAAAGGGTGTTCTTTCATTAGTTGGACCGCCCCTTTCAGCGATCCTTGATTGTTTACGCATTATTATTTGTAAATTAGACCTAATTAGCCTTAGTTTAAGAGCGTTAGTTAAATATGATTGAGAAATTATCGATCAATCGATCTATACTGCGACTTCAAATATGTGTCTTAACTGTGTTACTATAAGATTCAGGATAACTTATACTCAATAATGATTAATTTCTTAGACCCTGTAAACTCCTATCGTCATTTCTCTATTCGTTGACTATGTTTTAAAATGTAAATAAAATAGTAAATTAATTTTCAATACAATCATACAAGTATTAGTTCTGATTTTTCTACTTTTAATGCTTCTTACTTGTTTTCTATAGAGTACAAAAGTTTTTATTATATAAATACAACTTTAATGAATTATAATTTAAAAATAAAATTCATAAGCATAGTGGATCCGCAAAAAAGCAACTGACTTGAAGAGTAACTAGAAAACACGAAATAAATATTTTCTACATAATATTTTCTTAAGTTTTCGCGACTTGTATACATAATAAAACTAAGTTAATAAATAATAATAATAAAATTACCGCGCTTAAAACCGTTAAAACGTAACTACGTATTATATTTTCTACATCTTGAAATCAGTGCGAAGTAAAATATGAGAAATTACTATATTTTTCAATATTTTGCTGTTGTAGCAATTTATATAGTAATTAAGAACAGACGAGCGTGCATGACAAGAGTTATGAATGTCAAAGAAGCAAGTGAGATGTGTAAGAATGGGCCTAAATGGCGCTCTGTTGTTCGTGCCTACCCCGCAAGGGAACTGGCGTGAAGTTATGTATGTATGTATATATAGTAATTCTTATGTTTTATATTAAAAGTAAAATACTGAGCCTAGATCATCGTTATTCATGGGTAAGGTGCCGAGAAGGCTGGCTGCATTAGCTTACTGGAGAGTTATTTTTGTTACAAAAAAATTATCAAAACACGATTCAGTGTTGCCACTGTCATGATAAGTTAGACTTGAAAGGTGATGGGAGGGAGGGATGGATACTCGCCGGGCGAGTTAATCCCGGTAACAATGCCAATTTAGTGGCGCCGTTCGAGATCGGAGCCGATGAAATGAGGACCTATTCAGAATAACAAACGGAATTGTTATTGGTAGGCCACTAAACGCGCTTTAAACTTACTTTTGAATGGTAGTATTTTCATTTAATAAACGGGCAAGATATATGTTTAAGTTTAAAGAATGTGTTCTAAATATTAAGACACTGGTTGAAAGTTTTTATTGAGATTGTTTATAAAACCAAGAAAGGACTGCTGGCACTAACTATGACTGCAGTGTTTTTTTTTTTTGTATAAATGAAGTATTTAAGAAAAAATGTCTCATTAATATTACCATGTAATTTAAAAAGACTAATAAATAATTTAAATATAACCAAAATTAACTAAAAGTATGCAGAGTGTATTTTTTTAAATTTTATATCAATGAAGTATTTAAGAAAAAAAGTCTCATTAATGTTACCATATAATCTAAAAAGTGTAATAAATAATTTAAACATAACCTTAATTAACTAAAAGTATGCAGTGTTCTTTTTAAATGTTACATAAATGAAAAATTTAAGAAAACATGTCTCATTAATATTACCATCTAATCTAAGAAGACTAATAAGTAAATTAAATATAACTGAAATTAACTAAAAGTATGCAGAGTGTATTTTTAAAATTTTATGTAAATAAAATATTTAGGAAAAAATGCCTCTTTAATATTACCATCTAATCTAAAAAGTGTAATAAATAATTTAAATATAACCTACATTAACTAAAGGTGTGCAGAGTGTATTATGAGTTAAGTTTTTATTACTTACTTGTCACTCCATTATTTTTTCATGTTATAAGGTACCTAGGTAAAACGTCACTCCATAAATGTTGCTTTCTACCCTCGTTTTCAGTGTGAAGTTTCACCGACACGAAACGGAGTTGAGGCAGCCATTCTGAAAAAAAGTTATACAAAAAAATAGTTATATCCCCAACATACAGACGTGAGCCTGATATTCCTTTTTTTTTTTTTTTATACAGGGGAAATCCGTTTGAGGACCGTAGGCCGCGCGAGGGGGAAAGGTCGCGGCCCGTGAGTGGGATTCGCCAGGTCGGGGTGGCACTAGCACCCCACGTTGAGATGTGAGATGCTATTGCCACGCCGCGGTTAGGGATACCCACTAAAACCCCTGTCCGATCCCAAGCGTCCTTTGTCCGGGCTGTGGGCTCGCTCGCGCATTCACCACCAGCCCGGACGGACGGCGGCCGGCCCCTTTGCGGGCTGGCCTCACCATTTGGTAGCCGGAGATCTGGGTCTCTCCGGCTCCTCTACCTCACCGCGAGGTGAGAGGGGGCGCGCGGATCGGCGCGCGTTCCTCCTCTCCGGCCTTTATGTGCGGGCGGGTCCGGTTTCCCCGCCGGTCGCCCGCACGGCCGTAGCCTACGGCGGCTGGAGGGCGTCATGGACGACCCTCCGACGCCGCCGCCGGCTCTGGCGGGAGGGGAGCGTAGCGGATTGCTCCCTCTCCCGCTCCGCCGCCTCCTTTGCGGACATGACGGTTTCGCAGAAGGAGGCGGCTGCGTCCCACGCGTCGGCGCTCCCGACCATGGCCTTTACTACGGCCGGGAGGGACAAATCCGCCCCGACGACCGCGACGAGATCACGACGCTGCTCGTCCCATGCTGGACACACCTGGAGGGTGTGCAGCGCCGTGTCTTCGTCGCCGCCGACGCAGTGGTGGCACCCTGACGTCTGTTCACGTCTTATTCGACACAGGTACCTCCCGAAGCATCCGTGCCCCGAGAGGACCTGCGTCAGGCGGAACGTCAGGGTGCCGTAACGTCTTTGCAGCCATTCTGGCATGATCGGCCTCACCGCTTGGATGGTGGCGAGGCCAGGAGGATAGTTCAAGGGAGAGCAGCTTTAAAACAAAATCCAAGAGCACTGTCTGTCTTAAATTATCTGTAAATGTTTATATTTTATATGTATGTATGTATCTTATGTGTATGCATCTTATATATATGTATGTATTTTCTATAGTAGATATATTCTAATTCTGTTGTTAGATTTTTGAAATATGTTTATATTATATGGCTACCATCCTTGGTCTAGAGTATGCCGCCATAACAACCTTGAGTTGTGTTCCGGCATTAGTGACCAGGTTCCAGTCTCCCTTAAGAGAGCAGCAGCGCATTTGTAGCACCTTTGTTGCAAATGTCCATAGGCGATGGTAACCGATTTCCATCAAGTGGGCCGTCTGCCTGTCTGCTGAACTAATGCAATAAAAAAAAATATATAATTAAATCATATAAAAAATTTAGTGCGCATAACCCTGTCTGTTGTTTCTCCCTTTCTTGCTAGCCTCATAGGTTTGCTGGAATAAAACTCTTTTAGGGTTAAGCTCGCCAATATTTTATAATTAACTTTTTGTGTAGAATAAAGAATACGTACTTAGTTAATCGTTAACACGTTATTTTTTAACGCCATAATTAAGTCGCATTTGGTTATAGTCACTAATTTTAATGCTGGTGTAGCAGAGGCATGAGCATATCATCAGTATTACATATCGCGAGTTTCAAGGCCACAACACCAAGTGGTGGCCTCCTTGACGATTCAATCCCCTAAAAGCTCCCTTATTCCCTTGCTTTTTAAAAAGTCGTGTAAAGAATAAACGGGGAACGGCTGTTTGATAAAGCAACGAATTCTTTATGTTATTGACCAAAAATGAAATGGCATTCGATTGATCTTAACACATTAGTGAATTGTATTTCGTTCTAAGAAATACAAGGAATGATAAAAAAGACCAAGTGTCAAACGATCTGTGAAGACTGAAGGATTCCGTGGTGGCGATACAAGAATAACAGACGGTTTAGAAATGCTAATAGAACTAACAGACGGCTTAGAATCGCTTAGCCTTCGGAGAGTGTTCCGAAGAACTCTTTGATTTGATGCCAACGCCTCATATTTACAACCACACCGCTCGCCATTAAAGGGATGTTTACTCTGATTTCCTTGAGCTCCCACGCTCAACTAATCAACGGTTCTCTACTATGTTTGTTCCGCGTATCACAATGATCTAGAGGGAACTTCTCTCCGAAATTTTCCTTCTACTCTATGATATGGGGTCGTTTAAAAAGGGCGTTATAAAATTCCTTAGAAGCCAGCAATGCTTTGGTAACGCCCCTGGTGTTGCAAACGTCCATAGGCGACGATAACTACCTTCCACCAAGTGGGCCGTCTGCTTGTTTGCCTGCCAAAGGCAATATAATAATGATAACGTTTCAGCATCACTGTCAGTGACAAGCATGTCCAGAAGGCTGGCTGGATTGCGACGTTGGATAGCAATACTTCGCTATTCGAAATATGAACCAGCCTTCTAGTTATGGGTGCCATCAAAGAGATTCCTACAGATTTCTTTGTAGAAACTCTTTATAGATAGACCTCACAGATTTATTATCTCTACTTCAAACTGCACAAATATGTAATATCTTTCTAATTTACCACACTTGAGCCTCTTGAGATCACCATTTGATAAAGCGACGTTGCCAGCCGCTGACTCAGTTATTGAAGATGCGTTACGAGGCTGGTGTCGATGCATGTTGCGTCCTGCTGGAGCAGTTTACAGTTAAAAGTGGATGCAATAAAAGGAGTGTCTAAACAGGTTTGAACATATATTGTAAAACTGCATAGCAAAATATCTTGTTCAGATTCACACTAAAAACTTTATAAAGATGTTATTAAACTATAATGATATGTCTAATGTGAACACAATTTTGAAAAGCTTATCCAATAAGCAGCTCGTTATTTCTCGCAAGTGAGACGCGGCCTGATGGATCGACTTCTGTATTCAACGTTTCCAAGAACATTTTCTCACGGAATTTAAGATTGCTGTTTAGGTAAGAGATTTTTTACGGTATACGGGAATACTTAAAAACTTCCAAAAGGTCAAGTGCTTGGTCTCGTATAGAATGATATTCAAGTACCAGAAGACTTGATACGATCATGTCTAAATTTGAAACATTGTTTCAAATATTCCGATGTTAATTCAAAAAGAGACAAGTTTCTATGAGTATTTCCTGATAACCTCGGAATGCCGCTCCCGCACCGATACCGAGTGAATCAGGCCCCATAGACAAGTGGAATTAGTGCTAAGCAAATGGAATAGAAAATGTATGAGAATGACATATCATTACTCTAAGTATTATGTAATATTTTTGGCTATGTATTTATTTCACGATAGGCTATGCTAGGATGGTAAATGATCTGGGAAGAGTGCCTCATACACCCCAGCGCGGGACTAGCCTCTATCAAACCGGTGAGGCCCATCCTGCAGGACTGGATCAAGGGAACACACCGTACCCTGACTTTCTGGTTGACTCAGGTCCTTTCGACGCATGGCTGCTTCGGGAGCTGCTTAGTCAGGCCGACATACAACGTCAGGGTTCCATTATTGTGACACAGGTGACGAGAATACGGCGCTGCACATTCATCAGGTATGTCCTGCTTGGACAAAGCAGGGTCGAGAACTCTTTGGTTGGGGCGCCCTGTCGTAAGAGGCGACAAAACAATCCAAGTAGGATATTTGCCCGACTGGATGGCTACCACCCCACTTCTAAATAATGCCGCCGTAACATCCTTATGTTGTGTTCCGGTATTACTGGTCAGGTTTCAGTCTCCCTTTAGACAGCAGCTCTACATTGGTAGCACCTTTAGTGTTCCAAATATCTATAGGCGGCCATAACCGTTATACATCAGGTGGACTGCCTGTCATTTTCTGGAATAAAATCTTTTTGTCTGTTTCTGATCAATAAAGAATACTTATACCTATTATACAAATTGGTTTATATTAAAAGCTTTAAAATATAAATGGACAAATATAAACACATCAAAACAAATTCACTTTTATATTACATATTAGTGCAGATGTTTTAAGATTGGAGCGCAATCCAACAAAAACTTTAAATCCAATCCGCCAATGGTATAGAGCTTCAACATTAAACTGAGAACAAAGTGTAAATTCGAAGACGCCTTGTGGAACTTAAACTCGAATCTGGTGCAGCAAAATAAACGAAACACCAAGCCGTGCTGCACATAGACAAATAGAAACAACAACTGACTTGTGGCAAGTTTAAGGCCATACACATTTTTACGCTTCACTTATCTTAAGTAATATTCGGAGAGACTTTTTTATTTTATCGTAGTATAGATTCGCGTTTGACTATGATCTCGTTTGATACTAGGCGAAGATATGATCTCAGATGGTCACGCTCACCTAGAAAGTACCTATTCACACGGGACTTGAAAACACTGAAATTGTAGGTATCGAAAAAACAGATTCTAGCAATGATTTCCACACTTTTGTGGTGCGCATAATAAAACTGGATGCGAAGGGGTTAGTTCGTATAGGTGGTATTTCCACTATATACCGGTGTCGCATGGCAGTGCGTCTGGTTGTCCGATGATGGAAGAGTGACGGCGGGATCAGATTGAAAAATTCCAATGCACACTTTCATCTCTCTGCGATTTCTTGTCTTCTACCGATTGTGTTATCAAGAGTACTGCAAGCGACTATTTAGAATGATATCTTCTCTCCAGCATCACTCGTTATCAGCTTGTAGCTTACCCCCACTTCCTTGAGGCTGCTACATTTGTACACGCTGCGGTTTACAGAAACTTTTTCTTGTACCTTAGAGATTTGATATGTGCTACTGGTAGGTGTTTCGTTTAGCTTTTTGTTTTATTTTTTTTTATTTTTTTATTGCAGGAGTTCAGCAGACAGGCAGACGGCCCACTGGATGGAAAGCGGTTACCATCGCCTATGGACATTTGCAACACCAAAGGTGCTACAAATGCGCTGCTGCTCTCTTAAGGGAGACTGGAACCTGGTCACTAATGCCGGAACACAACTCAAGGTTGTTATGGCGACATACTTTAGACCAGGGGTGGTAGCCATCCAGTCGGGCAAATGCCCTACCACCTGGCTAATATGTCATAAAATTCATTTAAAGTCAGCAGTATCTTTGATTATGTAAAGTTTCTAGGTAGCGGTAGCCACTTTTTGTCAGATAGGTCGTTAGACTATTAGACGTTGCTGGTTAACAATAAAAGAGAGTTTTAATAATTGGTGTTATTGTATATTTTTTATACGTGTATATAGGTCTCTGACGGCATCTTAAAGACAATAACTTTCGGGAGTTTTTTTAGCTCTGGAGTTTAGCATCGACAACCACAAATATGCATAAATTTTTGCTGGATAAGTGCTGGACACATTTCAGGGCTTTTTGATCTACGACAGCTAACCCATCCTATGTTCAATATGATATGGTTACTAAAATTATACCAGAACTCGTCCGTTTCATCGACCACCGATTTTACGACAGGCGTGACACAGCATCTAGCGAAATATTTCGGTTGCTCCAGAACTTGTCCATTTCATCGACCACCGATTCTACGACAGACGTGACACAGAATCTAGCAAGATCATCAGCATCTAGTAAGGTCCCTTTTATATTGAAAAGTTTGTCCCGTCTTGTATCGACTTACAGTCGTCTCGTGTACGCAAACTGTAAGATCTTGTATCCACTTAAAAATATATTTCACACTTTTTTCATTCCAAGAGAACATGCTTGTTAGCGTGTGATGAATATCTTTTTAACTATGAGTTAATTTTTGCTGTCTTAATTATTCTTAGTTTAAATTTTATATTTCATCGCTTCTTTTAAAATTAACCGATTGTTATTAAATTTAGTCCACACAAAAATCTAAGAATCTATTACACGAAAAATGGTATAACTTCCACTGGATAAATATTCGACGTATAAGTAAGCGAGCGAAACTAGTTATCAAAAAAATTGCACCATTATCAATTAATGTTTATCCTCGAAAATATGATTATTTCACACAAATGCATCCGAAATTTACGCGAAGAAAAATACTTCAGAAGTCCCAGTTGATAACAAAATTATATTTATTTTATAAATCAACTTGATAGCGTAAGATGCTGCAAAAAGATTTTTAAATGTCTCTCCCAAGTAATTTTTTCTCATGCTTTTCCTGTGAGGATTCAGTGATGGAGTGTAATATTTTATCAGGCTTGTATCCCACGTATAATAGCCGTCACTGGGCTCGAGACTTTACGTGTGTCTGAGAAGGCGATGTTAGAAGTTAATATATTATACACACTGCGTATGTTTCCTATGAGAAGGGTCTTTTATGTCTTTGTAATTTAATATAATTTATGTATTTGTTACTAAAATGTAAGTCTTCGTACAATATATTACTGATACCACCATCGCCATTATGATTTTAATTCTATTCCTGGCGTTGTCTGGAAGATATTGCTTTTTAGCGCTAAGGCCGTTTGAATGTAGAAGTAGAATGTATAAACATGCTTATAGAGACTGGGGGCACTTGGCTTCCATGGACCTAAAGTCTCCACCCCAAACAGCTCAAATATGTAGCCTGTTCCAAGGGTCACGTACTTGCGCAGTTTGAGGTATTCGGCCGAAGTGCCACTGCGACCGGCTTCGATTGCAGAATCCTTTTATCCGTGCAGGAACGGAGAAAGAATACAATTTCCTGCGGCCGGGCGGCCTGTCGTAAGAGGCGACTAAACAACCCACAGCCAGGTGGTAGGGCATTTGCCCGACTGCATGGCTACCACCCTTGGTCTAGAGCATGCCGCCATAACAACTTTGAATTGTGTTCCGGAATTAGTGACCAGGTTCCAGACTCACTTAAGAGAGCAGCAGCGCATTTGTAGCACCTTTGGTTTTGCAAATGTCCATAGGCGATGGTAACCAGCTTTCCACCCAGTGGGCCGTCTGCCTGTCTGCTGAACTCCTGCAATACAAAAAAATCCTGAAGATGGGAAGGCGCCAGTGTGTCAACACAAGAGCACACGTCCCACACCAACGACCTTCTCATACTCCGGGGAATCAAAGTCCCAAAATCATAACTGTATAAAATTAATACATAATATATCAATGAAGTTTCCACTAAAGAAATAAGTACATACATACATACATAACTTCACGCCAGTTCCCTTGCGGGGTAGGCATGAACAACAGAGTGCCATTTAGGCTTATCTTACACACCTCACTTGTCTCTTTGACATTCATAACTCTTGTCATGCAAGCTCGTCTGTTCCTAAGGCTCCTGACATCACCTTCTGAAAGAAATAAGTAATCTACCTATTAAAGTTCTTTTACTGAGCGATTATCTTTTGAAGTGAAAACCTCTTTAAGCACATTGGGCGCTTTTGAGATGCGGTAGGTAAAAGAAAAATCAAACACGTAGAAAATCTTTAGAAAAACAACTCGTAATATTACAAGTAGTGAAGAATTAAATTTTCAGGCACTCACAGCCGAGTGCGTTAACTCTCCTTTTAAAACATCTGAGCCCGTACTATGTTCAACAGCCAAGTTGTATTCACGCTGAACTTGTTTACTTATTTACTTAACCTCGTACTGTAGACAGCAGTGAGTTTTCAGAGAACTTTAGGCTTTAATGCTAAAGAACACGAGAGAGAAGATTTTTGTATGTAATTGAAGTAAATTGAAACGAAATAGTCTTTGAGAAAATTAGGTTGGCAAGGCTTATCACATTTAGAGATAATTGTTTGAATAAAAGATTTTTAAATTCGAAATCTTCCATCACGTAGGCTATCTGCCTGTTTGCCAACAGGTAGATGGCCCATGCAATGTAAACTGTTTATTGTTGCCTATAGTCGTGTACAACACGGGCCAAGCCAATGTGTTCCCTACCTTTAGAATGGGATAGAGGGGATAGTGATGCCAAGTTTAATTTTCGAGGTCCTTCCCCACCTCTCCACACCATGTTGCGGCGTTTATACAAAATTGCCCTACCTCCTGGACTGGTGTGGCTTTCAATAATATAGCTCAAGAACTGTGGACGACAGGATAATCAGATCAAACGTTGCATCTGATTGATCGTATGGGAAGGAAAATTCAAACCTTAACCTCCAGAAGCTGCACTTCTCCGAATTCGGCAAGCCTGGAGACGTATAGCAGTGGTCGTCGAGGATTAAATGTTGCCCACAGCGGAATGACAGAGGCTTTGTCACGCAATAGATGCGGTTAAATAATTGAAATTTAGTACAAACGGCTGCGGAGCGGGTCGGTAATCGGCGCGCGATGGTTTAGGCGATATTCAACTTTATACCCGTGGTGGGACGGCGGCGGTGTCCTTCCAGTGTCATCGTGTGAGGACACAACGTCGATGGCTAATGAGCCTCTTTAGGAGGGCACAGATCCGAAGATGTCGGTGTGATTGATTTCATTCCGATCATATTATTCAACGAATGAACACATCAAAATAATTGGCTTAAACAGGAGATGGGGTAGAAGTGATTTATTTATTTAATTTATTTGGGAAACATACAATAATTATAATTCTTACAATATAAAACACATAACTTAATACACATATCAACTAAGTTTCCACTAAAAAAATAATTCTTGTTACGTATTTGGCTCATACAATGTGATGAGGAAAAGGGTCAAACAGGAGGATTGGGATAAACGGGGTATTCTAAGGGGATGTAATGCAAAGTCAATATTTTAAAGGGTTACCTAAGTGGATCTCGTTATCTTGCTTACGCATTACCACATTTTTGTAGATAATAAATTATAAATTAATATAATTATAAAAAGTATATTCTGTTTAAATTGTTAGGCATGCTATTGAAGATCTTGCGCCGCTTCTTCTCTTCAAGTCACAATATGTTGCGAAGCGGTAGTCAATTAGATTAGGTTCCTATAGAGTAAATAACAACCTTAAGCAAAAATTAAATAATTAAAATGACAAGTTGGGAGAAGTCTAAATAATTTATTTGGTAAACTTACAATAATTAATATTCTTAAATATAAAAAACAAAATTTATACATATTAGTAGTCGCCCAATGGTCGAAATTCGACCATAATTATTTTAAATTATAAGTTTGAACATTATTAAGGTTCCGTTGTCAAAGAATATACTTCTATAATCACAGATTTCACCAAGGCTACACTGTTATTTGACTGTAACAATAAACAAAAGAGTATATATATATGCGTGTGTGTGTCAAATACATAGTATTGTGTATAATGTTTTTTTTATTGTTTTAATGTATTTATTATGCATAATTAAAAAAAAATAGTAGCATTCTGCACTCTTTCTCTATATAAACTATTAAGTGGGCGAAATTTCATACTCCCCCATCCGCGCAATTTTCGTAAATCTATACTTATATTATAAAGAGGTAAAGTTTGTGAGTTTGGATATTCGGGGTAATCTCCGGTAATACTGATCCGATTTTTAAAATACTTTCATAAGTAGAAAGCTATATTATTCCTGAGTGACATAGGCTATATTTGATTGTTGATTGTGATTAATAAATTCTGTCAAATATGTAACAGCAATAACGTTCCACGCAAGAATTGCGCACGTCTTGGTACGAGGCACTGCGAGTGCTTTCTGCGTTTATGAATTAATTAACGGTTACATAGTTTAATTAAACCTTGATATGCGTGCGTGTGTGCGTGGATGCATGTGTATTTTTTAATGACGCCCAGCGAATTGAGCATGGGTCAGCTAGTAGTAAATAAATGTTTTGTTGAAGGGTGAACAATGAACATCTCGCCGACAATGATTGACAGATAGGTTCACTACATGAAGTGCATTAAGCATACCACTACTGGTTAGACTGTGGATTAATCTCGATTTAAAATGTAAAACAGCAGCCGACGCCCTGAAGCGCGTTGCCTCGTAATTAATGCGACCCCACTTATCCTCATTATGGTTATTATGGGTTGTATCGGCGCGGATAGGCCGCGGATCGTGCCGCTGAAGTTATTACATCCGCATACGGGAATTATCGATGCAGTATACAAAAATCGGGCTTGCGCAACGTTATAATGCAGTGGTGTCTCGAATTTGCCTCCGGCCGTGATTCGTTCTATGGTCAAGAACATCACTGGATGGGACGCTGTCTTCTCGTTCTGCAAGCGTTTCATGCTCGCTAATTGTTTATTAGTTATAAGTAATTTTTATAATCTGTACTAATATTATAGAGGTAAAGTTTGTGACTTTGTGACGTTGTAGGTAATCTCTGGATCTACTAAACCGATTTTAAAAATTCTTTTACTGTTCGAAAGCTACGTTAACAGGGAGTGTCATAGGCTATATACATATGACATGACGCTATATAACTTGGGAGCGGGACAGAGCGCCGGTGAAACCGGGCCGGGCTGCTACTATGAGATATTTTTACCCGACTGCCAAGGAAGGGTTATGTTTTTCGCGCGTGGGTACCTTGTATGTTTGTAAATGTCTTTATTACGTTGTATCTTCCAAACGGCTCAATAGATTTCGGTAGTTAATGGATTGTTATATTCATCTTAAAAACCCAAGTGTCCTTAGATAGGTGTTTAAAAAAAATGGCAGATGTTTAGCGCGAAATAGTAATATGTTAATAAATGAAAAAATAATCAAACCTATCGAGTAGGATATTAAAATAAAGGAAATTAAAAGGGAATTACACACACACACACACACACATATATATATATATATATATATATATATATATATATATATATATATATATATATATATATATATATATATATATATATATATATATATATATATATATATATATATATATATATATATATATATATATATATATATATATATATGGAATTGAATCACTTAGATAAATTGTAATTTTAATTTGTCTGTTATATTTGGCATGCAATCAATCATCTCTAAATTTTAGCCGACTTATGTAAGTAACACAGTTTTTGTTTATAAGAGTGCACCGGGACATTAAAAAGTCTAAAATAAAATACATACATACATAACTTCACGCCAGTTCCCTTGCGGGGTAGGCACGAACAACAGAGCGCCATTCAGGCTTAGTCTTATACACCTCACTTGTTTCTTTGACATTCATAACTCTTGTCATGCACGCTCGTCTGTTCTTAAGGCTCCTGACATCACCTTCTGCTAGTACACGTAAAATAAAATAAATAATATAAAAAAAAGACAATTTAAAAGTAATGCATTAAAAAGACCGAAACAAGATTGAGAATAGAAAACAAAATAAACTATAAACAAAAAACTCTACTTCGGTTTAACAGACTGTATTATGAGCTGAAAGCCTAAGTTATACCCGCATTATGTTTAGTAGCAGGAGAGACCCAATTGCAAATTATAAACTGAAAGAACATAAATGGGTTTCGCTTGCTACTAAACATAATGCGGGTATTTAATTTAGGATTTCAGCTCGTAATATAGTCTGTTAAACCGAAGTAGAGTTTACATTGTTTATAGTTTATTTTGTTTTCTATTCTCAATCTTGTTTTACTCTTTTTAGTACTTTTTAAATTTTGTTTTCTATTCTCAATTTTGTTTCGGTGATTTTAGTGCATTACTTTTTTTAAATTTTGTTTTCTAATCTCAATCTTATTTTGGTCATTTTAGTGCATTACTTTTAAATGGTCTTTTTTGCAGTCGGATTTTTTATTTTTTATATTATTTATTTTATTTTAGATCATTTAGTGTCCAGGTACACTCTTATGAACAAAAACTGTATTACTTATATAAGTCGCACAAAACATAGTGTTGATTGATTGCATACCAAATAAAGCAGGCAAATGAAAATTATAATTTATGTTAATTTTTGACGGCCTCTGTGGTTGAGCGGGCTAAGCCTTTGCCGGTGTACCTCACTACAACGCAGAGGTTCCGGGTTCGATTCCTGGTATAGTAAATTTCGGCAAACGTATTTTCTCCGTTATTTACTATGGTCTGGGTGTCTGGGATCGGCCCCAGAGTAGTCCGTTGTATATTACCCATAACACAAGCGTAACTTGCTTAATTTGGGGATATACAATGTGTGTGTTTGTCTGCCGATTATTATTATTATTATTATTATGTAAGCGATTCAATTCCATACCTATATTATTTATAAACTGAAAGAACATTAATGGGTTTCGCTTGCCACTAAACTTAATGCGAGTATTTAATTTAGGATTTCAGCTCGTAATATATATAATCTGTTAAACCGAAGTAAAGTTTACCTTGTTTATATATATTTTGTTTTCTATTCTCAATCTTGTTTCGGTGTTTTTAGCGCATTATTTTTTTTAATTTTGTTTTCTAATCTCAATCTTATTTTGGTCATTTTAGTGCATTACTTTTAAATGGTCTTTTTTGCAGTTGGATTTTTTATTTTTTATATAATTTATTTTATTTTAGATCATTTAGTGTCCCGGTACACTCTTATGAACAAAAACTGTATTACTTATATAAGTCGCACAAAATATAGTGATGATTGATTGCATACCAAATAAAGCAGGCAAATGAAAATTACAATTTATTTCAGTGATTCAATTCCATATATTACTATAAACTGAAAGAGCATTAATGGGTTTCGCTTGCTATAAAACTTAATGCGGGTATTTAATTTAGGATTTCAGCTCATAATGTAGTCTGTTAAACCGAAGTAGAGTTTACATTGTTTATAGTTTATTTTGTTTTCAATTCTCAACCTTGTTTTGGTTTTTTTAGTGCATTACTTTTAAATTGTATTTTTTACAGTCGGGTTTTTTTAAAAGATATGTCACGTTTATTTTGGAAGGCATTTATATAGACAAACTTAAAAAGCAAAACCTTACCCGAATTTTCTCCTTGCAGGAACGGAAAAAGAATTCTAATTCCTGCAGCCGGGCGGCCTGTCGTAAGAGGCAGGCGACAAAACCATCCATAGGCAGGTGGTAGGGCATTTGCCCGACTGGATGGCTACCACCCCTGGTCTAGAGTATACCACTATAACAATTTTGAGTTGTGTTCATCAGTGGCCAAGCTCCAGTTTCTACTTCAAGGTCGGCAGCACATTGGCAGCACCTCTGGTATTGCTTATGTCTATAGGCGACAGTAATCACTTTCCATCACAGTTGGGCCGTTAAAAAACCCGAATACAACATTTGATCCCAATCTTTAGAGCATTTTCAGGATACTAGGAATAAATATACGTATGTATGTTTAAGAATTGCTCGTTTACAGTCATAAGATATTATTACAATTTCTGGCCATGGTGGTGCTGAAGATAAACATCGCGATGAAACCGTGATAACCGATGTGTCGGAATTGATAACCGTCAATTCCGTAAAAATAGGCAGGCCAGTGCCTAGCAATAGGACCATACAGGGCTGAATAATATTATAATAAATACAAAATAATTTTCGAATAATGCCAACACGTAATTTCCATAAACAAGCTTCCACCCACTCTCATACATTAATCTAACAAGTAATATAACGCTCGTATATTATATTCACTCATTTCCCAACAATAGATAGAAGCGTACAAATGAATGAATTAATAACATTTCTGCCTATTTAGAAACCTCTAAATCCTTGTATTGCTGGAAGGCGAATTGTGTGACACACCGCTGTTACGTTAAGCATACTTGGCTAAGTATGATTTCCGATCTGCCAAGGCATTGCGGAGTCGGGCAGCCCATTTCCCGTAGCCCTGGCATAAGGCGCAGGACGGAACACCCAGGGGTTTTAGTTGGTATCCCTAACTGGGAAGTGGCAATAGCGTGGCACCGGTTCTGACCGGGCACGCTAGTGCCACCCCCGATCTGGCGAATGCCACCACACGGGTCGCGAACATCCCCCCAGGCTTCTGTGCCTGTCGCGGCTTAGTCCTCGAACGGATTTCCCCTGGCCAAAAAAAAAAGTATGATTTCCGATAGGATTTATACTTCGTTCTGGTTGTAAATTCTCACTTTCGACTGTTGTCCGGACTATGAACGGAAGCCAAATTACAATAATTAATTACAATTACAATAATTAATTACATCTGTATTACAATAATATTATCTCACATATACGTATTTACTGTTATTTGGGGGATTTTGTTTTGTTTGTGTGTGTGATGTTACTTAGTTTATGTCTATGATTAAACTATACTATAAATAAAACTATTTTTTTGATGTTTTATTATATAAAACATAATTATTATTATTTTTTGTTAAAATTAAAGCTAAACATACTTACAAATAAAACCTTAAAAATAAATAAACTAAACTATACTATAAATAAAGCTACACCTACAAAATAATATAAATCTATAAATGAAAAATTGACTCCAAGGGCGGGGAGCATGCCCAAAATGCTGGCCGCATTTCCGGGTTGGGATGGTAACGCTAATTCGTTGCTCTAGGTGCAAGCCAGCCTTTTGGTCACACGAGACCTCAATTAGATGCGTTGAGAGGTCTCGATAGAGGTGATGAGCTCCAGGCCCCAGGATCTCGACCCCGAAAGCCACAAATACGTACCCACTACCAATGGACACATATTTGCGACATTTCAGGGCCTCCTAGTGTGCAGCAGCAGCCCCGGCGGCTAATAAAATTACTATTACAAAATAATCCTTGCAGGAACCTACTATCCGTGCAGGAACGGAGAAAGAATACAATTTCCTGCGGCCTGGCGGCCTGTCGTAAGGGGCGACTAAACAACCCACAGCCAGGTGGTAGGGTATTTGCTCGACTGGATGGCGACCACTCTTGGTCTAGAGTATGCCGCCATAACAACCTTGTGTTGTGTTCCGGCGTTAGTGACCAGGTTCCAGACTCCTTTATGAGAGCAGCAGCGCATTTGTAGCACCTTTGGTGTTGCAAATGTCCATAGGCGATGGTAACCGCTTTCCATCAAGTGGGCCGTTTGCCTATCTGTTGAACACCTGCAAAAAAAAATATATGTGGAGATATTTCTTGTCCCTATGACACAAGCTAAATGTCTTATCTCGGCAATATAGACAATGTGCCAGAATGGTTGTTGTGTACCTTGTTTTTCTTACAAAATAAATTTCTGAATAAAGTTTGAATTAAATTGTGAATTTAGATGATTAATATAAAACATTTTCTACTGTAATACCTAACTTTATATATAGCTTAAGTGGTCTAAGACATTTATACTTCGTTAAATAGTGTAATCCATTGAAAAAATCCTGTTTGTAGTATATGTCTAATGACCTAAGGATAAATATTACATAGATCTGTCAATTACCAACGCTGATCTTCTGCCATTGTCGTCTTATATACGCTCAAAGCGTGTTATTTCTATAAATTGTGTATTAAGTGTATACAAAATAAGAACATATTTATGTTTTTTTTTTATTTATTGCAGGAGATCAGCAGACAGGCAGACGGCCCACTTGATGGAAAGCGGTTACCATCGCCTATGGACATTTGCAACACCAAAGTTGCTACAAATGCGCTGCTGCTCTCTTAAGGGAGACTGGAATCTGATCACTAATTCCGGAACACAAATCAAGGTTGTTATGGCGACATACTTTAGACCAGGGGTGGTAGCCATCCAGTCGGGCAAATGCCCTACCACCTGGCTGTGGGTTGTTAAGTCGCCTCTTACGACAGACCGCCCGGCCGCAGGAAATTGTATTCTTTCTCCGTTCCTGCACGGATAAAACTACGGATAATATGTTCGCCAACCTTAAGTGTAATATATAGACGACAGTAAAACAGATAATACGCGTGACATTAATACGTGCGTACAAAATGTTGAGTTTGTAGACGAAAATCTTTAATTTTACTGAGTATGTAATTTTAATCATCTTTTGATATGTAAAAGAGAAAATATTATGAGAGAGTTTTCTGGTTGTGTAGCAATCGTCATACAAACATTCCACAATAGGCGGTTGTGTTATTTAAAACTAATAAGGGTAAATTCACAGGGTGTAACTAATAAAGCTATAACAGCTTTTATAGGTTTACGAGCTTTTAACATTATACAAATTGAAATGAACTAATTAATGGTCCGGAAGCACGCGGTATTATTTTATGTCTTATTTTTAGACCATATTTTCAGGTAAATGAAGCGAAAATTGAGAACATACCAATACTTTTAATTTTGACTGGTTTGTTCTAAAAATGTATTTTATGTAATCTATATATATAAAAGAAAGTCGTGTTAGTTACACTATTTATAACTCAAGAACGGCTGTACCGATTTGGCTGAAAATTAGTGGGGAGGTAGCTTAGAACTAGGAGACGGATATAGGATACTTTTTATCCCGCTGGAACCGGTAGGTGGCGCTGAGATCGGGTTCTAGAATCCTCCTAATCACCTGGAGCGATTTTGGTGATTTTGTTTTTGTGTGTTTGAGTGGATTCCCGGATGGTTTAGATTCGCAATTGAAACCAATGGGTGGCGCTGGGATCGAGTCCTAGATTTTTATGTTTTCAGAGCAGGATAACGTCTGCCGGGGCCGCTAGTAAAATGATAAAAAGCAAGGGTAGCCTGTGGCGCCATTTAGTACATTCTCATTAATAGTACTTTACTTCCATGGTCGTCCATAGTTCAATTGTGTACGAAGCAATGCAATGCAATGTAAGAAGCTTGATGTCATCTGAAACGATATGGATCCAAATGATCCGATTGTTTGATATTGAGGAATGTGGAAAAGTAGGAAAACAAACCACGGCTTTCGAAGCGGAAATTCTGGACTGATAAAACTATTGAAATACTAGCTGACCCGGCAAACTTCGTACCGCCTCAGAATCAATAAATAAAAGAGCTGAATGATAATTACAAATGAAAGAAAAAACCAAAAGTATTCTTTTAAATTTAATCTGTTTTCTGAACGACGGGACGAACATCAAATGTTTGACAGATAAGAATAGTTTCTAAAGGAAAGCGAAATTGTTGTTTTTACTATATTCTAAGCATTTATTTTATATTTACTCACCTTTTAAACCTTCCCTGGACTTCCACAAATAATTCAATATCAAAATTAGCCAAATCAGTCCAGCCGTTCTCGAGTTTTAGCGAGACTAACGAACAGCAATTGATTTTTGTATATAAATTGAAATAACTACAATTTTAACACGTTATATTGAAATAATATTATTATATAATGATTTATTGTTATATTGAAATAACTACAGTTTTAACACGTTATTTGGCATAAATTCTAACATAAAATTTTGTTTGATTCAGAATGCATAGGCTCCCGATCTATCAATTAGCATACGTTTATCTAAAAATGGTAATATTTTAACATATAAAGAACATAAAAATAATGATGGAGCATTACCTTGTTTTATTACTGTTCTTAATTTTAGTTCGAATTCAAAAGCCGACGAAACCGGTACAATGGATCGTGCAGGAGACATAAGTGAGTTGGAAAAAAATAAAATAGGAATTATTAACAAAAGTCACAAACGGACGAAAAGAAACAAAAAACTAAATAAGGTTACCAAGAATGGGATTATTAACTCGTTAGATGAATTCGTCCAAAACTCTACTCTACATGGATTACGATACATCGGTGACAAAAATTTAAGTAATATCGAGAAATGCTTCTGGTTGATAGTTGTGACTACCAGTATTACGATATGTGGTTTCCTCATACGCAACGTATGGGTCAAATGGCAAAACAGCATCATCATAACATTGAATGAAGAACTAGTACCTGTTGACTCCGTTTATTATCCTTCGTTGACAATTTGTCCACAAATTAAGATAAGAGAGAATTCCTTCAAATTCGAAGCAGAACGAGAATATTATCAAGATTTCATGTGGAGTGGCTATGATGAAACTCCAACAGAACGCATACGACTGGGTAGGGTTGCAGATATAGCTTTGGTCTGTGACGATGATTTGCGGGCAGGTATCGTAAATATACCAATATCCAACCACACCGTGAAAATTAATAGTATTCTAGACGTAGCGTTGGATTTTGAAGATATATTTGAGAGTTGCGAATGGAATACCAATTCCATAGCATGTGAATCACTCTTCCAAAAAGTCTTGATTCGAGATGGAGTTTGTTTCACAATGAACGCTCTCGATGAAGATAAAATAATTCGCTCGGAGAATGTAATGAGTAGACATTTTCTATCCAATAAAAATTATCGTGAAAATTTAAGCTCAGTATATCCTATTAGAGGAAGTGCAAATGATGCGACACCTGAGTTTGCGGTAACACTAAGAGAGTATCTTGATTACGACGATAAATCTTGTAAGAGATACAGCACAGGGTTTTTCGTATATTACCACGATCCTGCAGATATGCCACACGCATCAATACACTCTTACTCAGTTAAAACTAACCAAATAATGTCTCTTGCGCTCAAATTCGATTCTGTGTCTAGCTCTGAAGATGTGAAGTCATATCCAATCAAAACACGCAAGTGTTACTTTCCTGACGAACCGTACCTTATTTTTTTTCTCACATACACAGAGAGTAATTGCAGATTGGAGTGCTTTACCAACTATACTAAACAACTGTGTGGATGCGTTGCGTTTTATATGCCACGAGATAATGCAACTCGCGTTTGCCCTGCTCATTACATGTACTGCGTAGATGTTGCTCAGATCCTTCTATATGGGTCTTTACAACCAAAGAAACTAGAAAGATTCATCAACATGTATTCTTATAAACGAGACAGTATGAATGTATCACTAATAGACAAAGGAAAAGAATTAGCAACTGCGTGTGCCTGCTTGCCAATTTGTAACTCAGTGAACTACAATGCCGATGTTATGAAAATGGATTATGATTTTGAATATTATTTCGATTTTTACTGCACGTATTTGGAAATCTGCAACAACAGAAACAAGAGCTATACATATTCTAAGATAGAGTGGATATTCAAGGATCCCAGTTACGTTGGGATGATCCGGTCTAATATGTTTGGGGTGACTGATTTTATCGCTCAATGTGGTGGACTGCTGGGACTGTTCCTTGGCTTTTCCTTCCTTACCGTTGTCGAGATAGTTTACTACATCACTCTAAGATTAGGCTGTATTATAAGACGAGAAAATTTAAATGTAAATTAAGACGCTATAATTAAAGAGCAGAAAGCCAACTAAACAGACATTTTTTTTCATAAATGATGTATCTTAGTGATACAATATTAAAATTACAATCTAATCTAGGAAATAAGACTAATGAGTAATTTCAATCTGATGTAAAATAACTAGATATAACTTTAACTAAGAATGTGTGTAATATCACTTTTTCTATTGTCTTTATTAAGGAGAAGACTTTTCGTTCATGTGTTCTTTGTTAAAGTTTAGCACATAGCACTACACTTTAATTATCAGCATATTATAACACTAACTCAAATGGTTTTGTCCCTTTGAGTCTTCTTAATAAATTTGTATTATCAAGGAGCTAAATGGCTTCGACATTTAATGGTGAAGCCGTTAATGACGAGGTCCACTTTTAAATCTCGATGAAAATCGTCTGATCTTTGGTACCAAGGAGTTCTGACCATGTCCTTAAGTACTTTATTTTAGAACCTTTGTATCATGTTTAAATTGGTTGACCTGGTGCAGCCCCATGGTTGTATACTATAGGTTCATATTGGCATCAGAATCCGTTTATACAGGAGTATCTTATTAGGTGCTGACAGAACAGAATATTTGCCGAGAAGCCAGTATATTTTTATGTAGCGTAAATATAGCTCTTTACGTTTTTTTTGACATAGGCAACTAAACAGTCATGAAACTGATTATATTTTATTTATTTCAGCGTCTATTTTTTCATCGGATGTACGGAACCTCCAAAACTTGTGTTGGTTCAATGGTTAAAGCCCTTGCGTCTTTTACCGAAGACATCAAAATTTATGTAACAATTGTATTTTGTACGATACCTAATCATAGATCACCGTTTTAGGAATTGTTACCTGTCAGTCTGTCTAGATTGCCTCCTGTTAGTCGTAAAAATTCGTCTATCCCACGGAAATAATGTCATTTATAGGGCTTAAAAGTATCCTAAAGATTGATCTGGGATATAAGCCAGCATTGTTTCGACTTTTATACAAATCAGTTCAGTACATAGTTTTCACTTGAAACAATCAGACAGAGAGAAAAAATCTAAAGGGGGAAAATCTGCTCATCCGAATTAGCCCCACTGATTATTTTCTTATTTTTAGATTCATCGTACAAACTCGCCACCCACAATATACTTTTTATAATAGTATATATAGATTAGCTATAAACTTAATTATACTAAATTGAATATTTATATCTAAACTCAGTTATTAATAAATATTTTTATAGACTATGTACCATATCTTTTCCAGAAAGAAGCGTGTCTAGAATTATGGTTGCATTACCAAGTTGGATGGAAAGAAAGAACAAGATTTTAGTTGAAGAAATAGCGACATACTTTTTTTTACCAGGGGAAATCCGTTTGAGGACTAAGCCGCGACAAGGGCAGAACCTTGGGGGGATAATTCGCGACCTAGTGTGAGATTCGCCAGATCGGGGGTGACACTAGCATGCCCAGTCAGAACTGGAGCCATGCTATTGCCACTCCCCAGTTAGGGATACCCACTAAAACCCCTGGGTGTTTAGTCTTGCGTTTTTGCCAGGGCTACGGGTATATGGGATACCCAACACCGCGTGCCCTGGCGGGCGTAGGCCTTACTCACAGGCCTCTTCCATTGCCGGAAAACTTCTTTTGTCCCCCGGCATCATCTAGGTCTATTCCAGGCGTGGGGCGGTTTGTAGTGCGCCCCACGGGAAGAGAGAAGAGCACGCGCGGAACACTCGCGCTCTCATCTCGACGGCAATAGCGACATACACTAACTACAAATCATAGCAAAAAGAAAGAAACAAGCCGCATATTCAGTAAATGAACTTTGCACTCAGCCTATTACTGTGCTGGAGTTTTATCCGACACAACGCTGATTTTAAAGGCAATGATGGCAATGCCACTTCCTCGTTCGATATATGTATCACAGCCTTTTGGCCATGGATGGCATCAAAGATTCTCCATGGTACTCAAAAGCGTTTTGAAAAAAAATCCTTTTGATCTACATTGACCTTAAGGCAGAATATCCATAAGAAGCCGGAGCATTTGCGTATATAAACGTTGAATGGTAGAGAAACCAACCAGCGGCCATTTCCTCAGATATCGCTTTTCACCCGAAGGCATTGCTTCCTGCCCTTGGTCGGTCTAAATCGACCCAGTAACGACCTGATATGGTCCGAAGACACCTTATTATTTTTTACGGGTTTCCTGTAATACCCATAACGGTTGGTCGGTAACCAAATTTTCTGAGATTTTTTATCTATACTAATACTAATATTATAAAGCTGAAGAGTTTGTTTGTTTGTTTGTTTAAACGCGCTAATTTCAGGAATCGCTGGTCCGATTTGAAAAATTCTGTCAGTGTTGAATAGTACATTTATCGAGGAAGGCTATATTATATTTTCAAAAAAATTAGGGATCCTCACTAAAAATCCAATAATGTAACCCAAGGTGAAAAAAAAATGACCCGAAAAAATCCTTATACGGCGTGCGCTGCGAAAACTATTGATTATACAACAAAACAATGTACTACCACTTTGCAGAACATATAATTGTCTACAAAAAATATCGCGTAACTATATGTCTAACTATTGTAGTTAACTCACAATAAGTGTTTTCTTTTCTTTTTTTAAATAATTAAAATGCCGTCGCTTCAAAAACTCTTTATTTTGTACCTTGGTATTAATCTTTATCAAAATAAATTACTTCATATTCAAGATGAATTCAATACCTTTTTAGAACTTTTTGAATTATTCGATTCGGACGTTTCATTCAAAAGATATCGCGATATTTAAAATGTAAGTATTAGTGTTGTAGCCAAATATACTAATATATTGTTTGATTGAACGCGCTAATCTCAGGAACTACTTACTGGTCTGATTTGAAAAATTCTTTCAGTGTTGGATAGCCCATTTATCGAGGAAGGCTATATATCATCACGCTAAGACCAATAGGAGCGGAGCACCAATGAAGAATGTTTCAAAATCGGAGGGTTTTGAAAGCAAATTCCACGCGGACGACGTCGCGGGCACAGCTAGTTAAATATAAAGTTTTATTCGAAGTACTTTCAAGCATTCATGACGCTTCATATACCCAAGACAAATCCAGTAAAGTACATTGCATATTACAAAGCCAAGCAAGTCACGCATATGCTATGGGTAATACACAACGGACCACTCTAGGGCCGATCCTGGATATCCAGACCAAAATAAATAACGGTAAGCCCGTGTACTAAATTTTCTATTCGAGAAATCGATCCCGGTGTCCGTGTCCCAATAATTTCGGCAAAGTAATGTCTCTTCTTCAGATTACAGATTTCTGACAAATTTCATCTATACTGATCATACAGTTCCTAAGAACTTTTTTATTATTACTTTTTGACATTTATCAGTAATTTTTTTTCAAGTGTTTCATTTAACATTATATAATTTAATAAAATTTATTATAAATATTTGTATGCTCCTATGTGAACAAAACATGTGTACACTATAACATACTTATATATATATATATATATATATATATATATATATATATATATATATATATATGTAGGAATCGTATTTGTTATTATAAATAACCATATGAAGGAAGTAGTCAATAACCGAATAGAGTATTCCTTCATGTAGTAATTGGAGGTTGTATAACCGGATGTCAACGTAGAAACATTTATTATTAAGCTAACGGATATCGGAAATGGAGTAACCGGATGTTGGAAGTTAATAATACGTATGGCAGAAGTTGGTTTTATGAAGGAAGTTTAACTGAAATGGCGCCACAGCATTACCGGATGGTGTCACTGCGGCGCGTGCCTGTTACCTGTTAAATACGCGGTGTTCGGGCAGAGGAGGGGCAGTCTTGAACCGGCAGTCTACAATCGGCAATCTACACTGACAGTCTACAACCAAGTCTACGACTGACAGTCTACATTGGTAGTCTTGGACGAGGACCACATAATATAATTGCTGCTCGTCACCTGACAAGCGTGAATGCAACTCATGGAGTTGTCTTAATATTTCTGTGCATTATAGTGCAATATTTAATATCGTAATTGTAATAATTCTAGTGTAATAAACTTTGATTATAATATTTCAGATTATTATTGTGTTATTCTCGAAGCGTCATTCGTTCGCTCCCGGCGTGAACCCGACATATATATGCCAACTGTTCAACCATATTTTGAACAAATAGATTTGATTTGAAAGAAAAATCACCGTGACCTACATAACCAGGAAAATAGATAAACATTATTGGTTTTACAAGTTATTCCGTTTTTGCTAAAATAGAAAAAAAACAAAAATAGTTATTTTGGAAAAGATATAAAGAGAGGTACAAAACAATAAACATAAAAATAAATGATGGTGTCCTAAACAGACTCATGCTCCGCATAAAGCTAGTTACACAACCAGCGCTGATCTTCCCCAATGACAAAAAAAAACAAAAATTCAAGTTCATACCAGGATGTTACTAAGAAGAACTAAAACAAAGAATACTAATTTCTTCGGCTGGATAACCTGTCGTAAGAGGCAACAACAACTCCTATGAGTTGACAATAACTCTGGACTATTCAGGTGGTAGAGCATTTGCCCGCACTAGAGTGTGCCGCTATAACAACTTTGAGTTGTGTTCCGCGGCATCAGTGGCCAGGTTCCAGTTTCTCCTTCAAGCCCGGCAGCACGTTGGCAGGACCTCTGGTCTTGTTAATGTCCATAGGCGACCTGCGACAGTAACCTCTTTCCATCACAGTTGGGCCGTCAGCCTGTCTGTTGTGCTTCAGCAATAAAAAAAGTTCTTACCTTTTGCGTGCAAATATTTATCAAGCAAATAATTTTGCTTGTTTTTATTGGACCTGCTAGAAATGTTTACAAGTACCTAATAAATAAAGAATAGCGATAGATCAATACTAAGATTTTCATGCCTAGTAAATATTATTACCTTTTCCCCAATAATCACGCGCCATTGTGAGAGTGAATTTATTACATCCTTGGGCAGATCTTAGAAATCATATAATGATTTATTGCGAGGAATGATATAGGCAATAATATTTTACGTGGCCGGCTACAAATGCCATCGAGCGTAAGGCGTTATGTGCCGCTGGGTTACGGCGCCTGCTATTATCGTAAATCGAAATTACCATTATTAATGCTGGTCAAGGTATAGCAGTTAGCGGGTATTAATACGCCGTTATTAGGCGGTTTAGCGAAATTGAAACAATTACATTAAAAGGCACAGAACTGATCAGATATAATGGTCTTCAACGACATTGAATTATTTTATGTTTATATGGATCAATTTTATTAATTCATCCAAAAGTTGAAGGGCGAATTGATCAGTCTTAACATCGGTTTAACACTGGACGCCAAGAAAGTAGCCAGATTGGTTTAAAAACGGGGTGGACTGTATAGGAGCTGGTTTACTTTTTAAAAGAGCTTTGAGTGTGACTTACTTGTTTTCGATGATGTGAACTTCTTTGGGCCGGCCCGTGGTCTTGCTTCTTTCTCAATAATTGAACACACACACACTGTATTTGGGATTGGTGGTCCAGAACACGGACAAAGCACTTCAATATTATTAAACTTGTGGCGGTCAGTGGGTGTGAATCGAAAGAAAATATCAACGCGGGGGCGAATAACAAGGGGTGGGAGAAGAAAAAAAAGACTTTACATCACAAAATGTCACTGTCAATGACAACTTAAGTTTTTTTTTCTTACGCGGTACGAGTGTTTGGCCTTAACAAAAATATTCTGGTAAAAAACCATCTTACTTTTACAATATCGCGAAAAAATAATGTTAATATAGGTATAATCTCTTTATACAGTAAATTAATACGCTCGTTATCTCATTTAAATTATGACATCATAGCTTACTTTTCTCTAACAAAATATCGGAGTCTTAGGCGTTTTGTAAGATGCGATGTGACTAGCAGACCCGTCGTGCCCACTTTGCTGGGCGTCATTAAAAAAGTAATAAATATTAATAATTACATTTAAATATAACCTATGTCACTTAGGAATAGTGTAGCTTTACATTGGTGACAGAATTTTTGAAATCGGTCCAGTTTCAGAGCTACGAACAAACAAACTCACCAACTTTACCCCTTTATAATATTAGTATATGATATGTTTATTTGTGATTTTTTGATAATACAGTAGACAGGCTGACGATGGAAAGTTATTATCGTCGCCTATGGACGTTTCCAACACCAGAGGCGCTGCCAATGTATTGACCCCAAAGGGGCTATTGAAACTTGGCTACTGATGCCAGAACACAACTCATGTTGTTATAGCGGCAGACTCTAGACTACAGGTGGTAGCCACCCATATATGGGCAAACACCACCTGGCTATGCCCCCTGGCTATGGGTGGTCTTGCCGCCTCTTACGACAAGCCGCCCTGCTGGAGGAATTAGCATTCTTTCTCAGTTCCTGCACAGATGAAATGCTTATTACTTACACCACACGAAGTACGCATGGTTTGCAATATGACAGGAATTATTGATATCACATGTGTATTATACAATATTATGCTCATACGAGGTCACTTGTCACGAGGTATGGGGCCAATAACGTCTTATAATTTAGTAGTGAAGTAGGTAATAATGATAACATATTGTTTAATAGGTATTGATCAAGACTTAGTAAAATTTCGCTTCATTTGTTTGAAGTTGAATGAATAATAAACTTCAATTTCAAGAGCAAATGTTCATGTCAGTCGCCGCCTTTATATAATATAACTAGCTGACCAGGGCTAACTTCGTACCGTCTCAGAATCAATAAATAAAAAAGCTGAATGATATTTGCAGAATGTTTCAACTTTAATAAAAAATGTGGTCAAAACTTAACCGGAACGAACATCAAACGTTTGACATTCAAACCCAAAAAAATAAACTTCATTTTTAAATTTAATTCAATTTCTGAACGACTTTTAAATTTAATTGATTTCTAGGAGTTTTTGGCGGGAACTGAAAGGAGATGTTGTGCTGTGCAGTTTTATTTTCTACAAATGTGTAAAATTACTCTAAAATGAACAATAGTTGTAGGATATTGATAGTTTTTGAAGAGTAATTATGTGTTTTGTGAGAAATGTGAACTGTATAGTCAAATGCGGCCTTTTGAGTTGTCACAAGAACTCCGTTGAATGGCACTGGCTGATTACCTACAGGACAGCTGTGCTATACATGGGCTTAATAAAAAGAAGAAACTATATTGTAAACTAAGATCTGGCTTCAAGGCCTAGCTGCCAAGCCATAAACTTAAATAAATAATTGATTTCTAAACGACGAGACGAACATCAAATGTTTGACAGGTAGGAATAGTTTTTAAGGGAAAGTGAAATTGTTGTTTTTACTAAATTTAAAGCATTTTTTTCATATTTACTCACCTTTCAAACCTTCCCTGGACGTCCACAAATAATTCAAAACCAAAATTAGCCAACTCAGTCAAGCCGTTCTCGAGTTTTAGCGAGATTAACGAACAGCAGTTGATATATATATATATATATATATATATATATATATATATATATATATATATATATATGTGTATAGATAAATGTTGCAAATAATAAGACGATCATAGAAGAAGTTCTCTTTACAAAATTATTACGTTACGTTTTTTTCTGGGTGATTTTTACAATTCCTTTCTAATTTCTCATGATATCTGACATGTTTTGATTTGATACGATGTGTTATAGTTAATTACACATCCCTTTAATATGCAGTGGGCGGCTAAATACCACTCAAGGGAAGTTCATAAAACTGAAGTAGCCATAACTTGGTGACCTCTACACGTTTATGGGCTGGTCGTTATAGTTACCCACTATATGAAGAAAGTGCCCCAGTATAGGGTGGACGAGCGAGATGGAATGCTCCTCCGTCTCAAAGGAAGATCTTCCAGCGAGGCTAGTGTTGTTCCTTGCAGATCTAGACACATCTGTTAATGTTGGAAATTTGGATATATTCTTTATACGTGTCGGGAAACGTTTGCGACCTCAATTATTGTACAGCGCCATCTATTGGCTTGTAAGTCTTCCACCACATTCTTATACTTGTTGGGCTAGTCTGTTGAACCACCGTAGGCTGCGTACAGCGTGACATTGTACACGACCGACGATCTTTGTAAATGATAAAATAATATTAACAGTTCATAATCGTCTCACTGCTGGGCTCAGACCTCCCATTTATAGGCAGACAATACTCGCTACGCTTGTCCAAGGCGGATTGGTGGATTTCACACATCGGTTATCACGATTTGCAAGTTTCATCATGGTGATTTTCCTTCATTGTTATCATGTGGTAATGTAACAATATGCATATTAGGTCGGAAAACTGCTAAAGTAGTGAATGCTTTCCGGCCAGGGTTCGAATGTGCGCTACCAAGCGACCACGGTTATATGTGTACTTATATCACTCTAAAGTTTCATTAAATTCTGTTCAGCAGTTTTTGCGTTAAAGAGTAACAACAACATCACATTTTTTTCTTTTACAATGTTAAGGTCATATAATTCATTAGAGTAAAATGACACTCGACTAGCACCGGATCGCCTCATGCTGCTTATGCGCGGTCAACGAGTGAACTACTCGGTGACAACCTGCTGCTCGGAGTGATTCACGTATTTATAGATATAATACCAATTGTGCAATGCTGGATCACGGATCCTTATCACACAGCTTCGCTGGTTTTAGTAATTAATTTGTGCACTGTAGATTATATTTGAGAGTGAGAGGTATATGCTAAATCCTGCACAAAAACCAATGGGGTAATAAGCACCTCGGAATCCACCTCCAATGGGACAGCTAGACAGCTTCTGAAAGTGCACGGCACTAACAAGTCCTCGGATGGCAATTAGGTTTAAATTATGGCACTCACACCAATAGCAAGCACGGCTTGTGTATAAAGTTTAATAAAATATCCAAGAATCGGATGTGAAACGGTTATTTGAACGTCCGAACTGACCTCGCGTGCTTTGGAGACTGGCTTCACCACCACGCAATGGCGGCAAAACCGAAAGCCAGCGGCACTTACAAAACTACCCACATCAGTATAAATGGTGAGGATCCAACACCAATCGCTGACAGACTACTCGGCAATTTTTGGATCATTCTACGTTCATTTGTTGACCACGTAGCGTCGACCTGTCGAAGTCGGTGCTTGTCGGGTGCCGCCAAGCTTTAATAATCTATGATCCTTAAATAGGATAGGATGTGCAATAGGAATGTGGACACTTGTTACAATAAACTCTAAAAAGATACTTGGTACATATAAAAGAACATACATACATAACTTCACGCCAGTTCCCTTGCGGGGTAGGCACGAACAACAAAGCGCCATTCAGGCTTATTCTTACACTTCTCACTTGCTTCTTTGACATTCATAACTCTTGTCATGCACGCTCGTTTGTTATTAAGACTCCTGACATTACCTTCTGCTAGTACACGATCAATTTGATCATGGAAGGTGTGTCGTGGCCTTCCACGACTTCTGCATCCATCCACTTTTGCATTGTATATCTGTTTAGTCATTCTTTCATCATATAAAAGAACATATGTTAAAATAACATATAATCATCTAAATTTCAAAATGTCATCATTGAAATAACTTTAACTGGTTTTCAAACAATAAACAATACGCTATTTGACTCCTTGTTAGGGTTGCCACCTCTTTTGAAAGATATAGTATTTTTATATTTTAAGCCGTAAAAATGTGTACTTTTGATAAATTTTGAGGAAAATAGTATACACTGAATTTTCATCATTATATCATGTGTATTTATTATTTCTTTTCTGCTTTGGACAGCTAAAGAACTATTCTTTTTAAAATAATCATAAGATTCAGAACAAAAAGCGTGACAATTGAATTACAGCTATTATAGTACGTTTCTTACTTAATAATTGGCTAAAATATAGTACGATACTATATATTATAGTACGGTTGGGAACCCTACTTACTTATGGCGTCATAAGTAGTTGGACTCGTAGAAATGTTATGAGGCTGCGAAATTCTGTAAGTTTATAAAAAGTGTCTTTGTTATTTTACAGTCCACTCCCCTATTAATCCTTGATAAATGAGACCAATTTCCAACCATACAACCGATCCGCGCCTCAAAATACAAGCGTAAAATGTAATTACACCACTTCCCCGTCTCAAAACCATCGTGCGGAAGTAATAATTGTACCATAAAACCATAATGTCTTGCAATTTGGATAAAGGGGGCGTTTAATTAGGGAAAGAAACCTCAGGATTTGAGTTATAACTCAAAGTTTAATGCACGATTCACACTGTGATGCCATTCACGGTCTAGATCCGGTCAATATTGTTCGTGTAACAATATTAAAGCCGCAATAAAGATATCAAATCACATTGGGATAATGTAGTTTTTATACAACCACCTCAAAACTACAAGCAGCACGCATGCCATATCACAGTAGCCATCGATGTGGGCAAATGACCACCTAGCTGTCGGTTGTTTTGTCGCTTCGGCCCAATGACATTGAATAAAAAGAAGTAGACAAGGGATTAAGGCTCTGCGAGTGGCACGTAAAATCTGAGCTAACTAGCAAACTCGGAACTCGGTCTAGCGTCGGCGTCAACGGAGCAGATGACGTACGACGCCCACAAAATATACTCGTCTCTCTTTCGCTTACGCTAAACAAGGCACGTTGTCTTACTTATACATGTGTTGTAATGTAGTGTGACAGTACAATGTTACATTATCTATGTGTGCGTCAATGTGCCATTTCTAAAGCTAGAATCCTATAGAGGTACCATGTCTACTTCTTTTTATTCAAATGTCATTGCTTCGGCCCCCTAAACATTTTCCTTTTATTGTGTATTTGTCTTATTGAGTATACACAGTTTGCTACAAGTCCATTAATTATTCAAAAGTAATTCTGTAGCATACTTCTGTATAAAACTTTAAAAAAAGATCATAGTTATGAATAGAATGTTATACTAATATATAAAGCTGGAGAGTATGTTTGTTTGAACGCGCTAATCTCAGGAACTACTAGTCCGATTTGAAAAATTCTTTCAGTGTTAGATAGCCCATTTATCGAGGAACGCTATAGGCTATATATCATCACGCTAAGACCTATAGGAGCGGAGCACTAATGAAGAATGTTTCAAAATCGGTGTTGTTTTTAACTTACTTTTATTTAACTATTTCACGCGGACGAAGTCGCGGCCAGAAGCTAGTAAGAAATATAAAGAAAAACAGTTTTTAGCTAGACGTGTTGCTGGGGAGTTTCTCGCCGCTTCTTCTCCTTAACAGCAATAGCAAGTTGCGAAGTGGTCTACATAGAATAGGAAGTAAAATTAAATTTTAAATTATATGTATGTACCTTCAAAAAGTGTTCTCGAGTGGAATTTGTTTTGAATAAAAACTCTCGAAAGTATCGTAACTGGCCACAAATTACATAAACTTCTGCCAACACTCGACGCAAGTACCTGAGCGGTCTATGCTATACATTTCAAAGTCTTACTGGGATAAAATGTATCAATTTCCACAGCAAAGTGCACAGATGCAATCCATGATCATACATCAGCGTACAGTAGCAGGTTTCTTTAAGCTTTTAAACTTTATTTTTCAGGAGGATTTATTTATTGGTTGTCTACGTCGGGTTTACAGTTTCAACCAATTTATTACTTTGTTTTAACCTAATATATTTTATGGGTGGAAAGATCATCAATCTTCGAGTCGTAGAAAGAGTTCTCTGTGAAAGAATTTTATATCAGTCTGTTAACGTCGAACTGCTAGGCTCGGGCCTTCTAATTTATATATGGTCCGCTGTTATATCTGCCGCGTTTATTTAGGGTAGATTAGTGGGTTTCACCCATCAGTGAACTTGATACGCAAATCACTAAACTATGTTTTCCTTTAGTGTGAACACCACTAATATGTAGCAAAACTAATATAAGTACAATATATTAACAATTTTTCTATAGACTGTGATAGATATGTAGTTTTTCATTTGTCTTTATATCTATACTTATATATTAATACGTGAAGCAAAAACAGAGCAAAAACTTTGTACCCTTTTTTACGAAAATTGCGCGGACGGAGGAGTATGAAATTTCTCACACTTATAGTTTATATAGAGAAGGAGTGGAGAATGCTAATATTTTTTTTAAATTATGCATAAAAAATACATTAAATCAATAAAAAAAATTACACACACTACCATGTATTTGACACACACATGCATATATAATGTTTTGTTTATTGTCAAAGTCAAATTAACAGTGTAGCCTTGGCGAAATCTGTGAATATAGAAGTATATAGTCTTTGACATTAATTATTATGGTCGAATTTCGACGACGGGTGACCACTAGTACGATATAAATATAATATTATATCAATTAAAGTACGAGCTTAACCAATGTAAATTATTACATTTGAAACAATCCTAAGCCCCGAAGAATATCTTGGATTGACAGGTTGATTAAAAAAGTAGTAATAAGATAATTATTTTGTATGTATCTTATCCGTGCAGGAACGGAGAAAGAATACAATTTCCTGCAGCCGGGCGGCCTGTCGTAAGAGGCGACAAAACAACCCCCAGCCAGGTGGTAGGGCATTTGCCCGACTGAAAGGCCCTGGTCTAAAGTATGTCACCCTAACAACGTTGAGTTGTGTTCCGGCATTAGTGACCAGGTTCCAGTCTCCCTTAAAAGAGCAGCAGCGCATTTGTAACAACTTTGGTGTTGCAAATGTCCATAAGCGATGGTAACCGCTTTCCATTAAGTGGGTCGTCTGCCTGTCTGCTGATCTCCTGCAATAAAAAAAAATGTATCAAAATACGTTGTTTCATTAATCCTAAAACAAATATATAAAATACTTAAAGGTTGAATTTATGGCCTAAAGTTTGGTATTTTTTTACAATTGTATTTGTGATCTATACTCATAAATAAAATTGAAGTTTCGGGTTACAATATGAAAATAAAAATGTGAAAAAAATCAGGGCGGATAATTTGAACCTGGAGGTTCCGATAATGCAGTTTTTAGAATTTTTGTCTGTCTGTCTGGATGTTCCAACTAATTTCTGAAACGGCGGGACTGATTTTGACGGGACTTTCACTGGCAGATAGCTGATGTTACAAGTGTACTAATAGTGTTTAATCTGTACAATAAAACGTCACTGTCAATATTGTTTGACAGTAATGACAGCTGACTTATCACCGAGTCCGTCGCCCCCTTCTACGAACCGAACACGGAGACGCATTAAACCATTGCTAAAATTAAGATTCATATTAACGAAAAAGTAATTTACCCCCGCACTTCCGCGTCTCAACGATAGTAAAAAAAAAAAAAAAAAAAAAAAAAAAAAAAAAAAAAAAAAAAAAAAAAAATTTTTTTTCGTTTGCTTTTCCTTTTCTTATTGTGCACTTCTCATCGTCATGCCTACCAAATCGCAATCTGCCATCTTTATGCAAACCCATAAGTACATAACTTTCCTATTAGAGATAGCTAACCTTATATTAAAAGGAGACAAAAAGTATAGTGTAAACGATTTCATAGGGCGCTTTACAAAATTGGACGATATAAAGGGCAAGTTGGATACAGTATATTATGAGATCTTGGACTCTAAAGACCTTGACGACAAAGTGGAAAAATGGTACTTTGACTACTACACCTCGGCTATAGAAGCATATGAAAAAATTTTGGTGGCAAACATCACCATCAGCTCAAGCATCAAACCAAGCTCGCCCACATTCTCCACGTCTACTGTTCTGCCCAAAATAGATCTACCCAAATTTTCTTCCAAGCTTGAGGATTGGCCATCTTTCATAACTATTTTCAAAAGCCTTACGGACACTGCCGGTAATTTGTCAGGTGCAGTTAAATTACACTATTTATTTTCTTGCCTCTCCGGAGAAGCTCTCAGTATGGTATCACACCTCAAGGTTACCGATGAGAACTACGATGTAGCGATGACAACACTTGCCAATCGCTACGAAAATCGCCGAGTTCTCATTGATAGGTTTATAGATATGATACTAGAGTTACCCCACATCACCACCCGCTCACAAATCAGACAGTTATTTTTAGCCCCTCTTATTTCAACCCAATCGGCGCTTAAAAACCTAAACTTACCACTACATGACTCAGACTACGTCCTAGTGTCAATAGTAGTGCGGAAGTTAAAGGGCGAGCTTCGCACATTATTTGAACGAACGCATGGGTCTTCAGACACTCTGCCCACCTTAAAGGATGTAATCACATTCTTAGAAGACCATGCACGTTGCACAGAAACTGAGACATATAACCCACCCCCCCCTCCCCTCAGCCCGACATACAGACAAACTGAACGTGCTTCTCCCTCAGCACGGTACCAACCACGCGCTTCTGCACCCAGACCAGAAATTCGGCACGTTCGTTTTCAGCCCACTACTTCCGTCCGCCCACCTTTAACGCGCCCTGCATATCCTCTACAAAGTCAAGCGTACCCTGTACAGTACGCTCAAGGATACCCACAGTCTACACAATATTTCGAGCCCATAGCACAAGATTCCGCCCACCCACCAGCACCGACCAATAATTATTACTGCCCTTGGTGTCACGTTAGAGGACACAGGTTGCTGAACTGCGGTGAATACCTAAGACAGCCTACGCAAGGGCGCTGGGATTTTATCCAAGCTCATGAACGGTGCCGTAAGTGTCTAGGACCCCATTACTCTGACGAGTGCAGATCCACAGGACGGTGTAGAGAATGTGATAGCGAGAAACACCATACCACCTTACATCGCAGTGGCTTTGAATCACCCACATGTGACAATTCTCACCTCTTGCCCCCATTATGGGTTCTGATGTCTTGGGCCAAATTTTGGATGGTAACAAAATTTTTTTGGGCCCCGGCAGGCCAATAGCCTTCGGCACGATCTTCAATTTCGCTCTTTTAGGTCCTATCAATCCAAACTACACAAAGCCTGAGCCTCAAGTTAATTCAGCACTAGTAAATATTGACTGTTTACAACCCCAACACTCAAATAAAGAAATACACTCCGCTCTGGAGAGATTCTGGGAAGTCGAAGAAGTGCAATCAAAGGACAACTCAACCTCTGACGAGTGTGA
This sequence comes from Dendrolimus kikuchii, assembly GCA_019925095.2. Taxonomy (NCBI): domain Eukaryota; kingdom Metazoa; phylum Arthropoda; class Insecta; order Lepidoptera; family Lasiocampidae; genus Dendrolimus; species Dendrolimus kikuchii. The sequence continues at coordinate 16,550,646 of CM034407.1, forward strand.
GGAGAACTTTCGTTCTACCACCACACGTGATCCCACAGGGCGATACATAGTATCCCTTCCCTTTCTTACAAAGGCACCTAAGCTCGGTGCAACCCACGCTATTGCACTACGACGATTCCTTAATTTGGAGCGCAAACTCCAAAGAGATCCTACCCTCCGCTCAAAATATATCGACTTCATGAAGGAATACATTGACATGGGCCACATGGCTCTTTGTCACCCCAGCACATTCAAAGGAAAAGACCATTTTTACGTCCCGCATCATGGCATCTTCAAAGCCAACTCTGAAAAACTTCGCACGGTTTTTGATGGCAGCTGTAAGAGCTCTAATGGTGTCAGTCTTAATGACTGTCTGCACACTGGCCCACCGCTCCAACGTGATATTACTGACATCATTCTAAATTTTCGTACTCACAAAGTGGTCTTTAGTACAGACATCCAGATGATGTTTAGAAATATACTAGTTCACCCAGACCACAGACGGTTCCAACTCATTCTATGGCGCTCTTCTCCGGATCAACCTCTGCTCACTTACGCCCTGTCCACTGTCACGTATGGCCTACGACCCAGCCCCTTCCTCGCCAATCGATCTATTATACAGCTGGTCACTGATGAAGGTCACCGTTTTCCCCAGGCTGCACAGGTTCTTACGCACTCCATATTCGTGGATGACATTCTGACTGGGCATGATTCAGTTGACAAGGCAATAGCTCTGCAGACTGAACTCATTGAGTTACTAGCCCTAGGGGGATTTCATTTGCGAAAGTGGACCTCAAACTCTCGTCAGCTTTTAGAACGCTTCCCGGATGATCAATGTGACATACCCAAGGATTTTGATGTTGTACCCGACTCCAATGCAATCAAGGTACTTGGTATGCAATGGATACCCCAAACGGACGAATTTACATATCACATTTCGGTACCTACACTGGAAAAATTTACCAAAAGGTCAATACTCAGTACCATCGCTCGTTTATACGATCCTAGTGGATGGATCAGCCCAGTTATTTTCCGCGCAAAACTGCTCATTCAGCACCTATGGACTCTAAAGTTAGACTGGGATGAATCGGCTCCCAATGATGTCACATTTCAATTTCAGCACATTTTTGAAGACTTACCTCTACTCTCTGCTCTTCGACTCCCCAGAACAATTTGCACCAGCAAAGATTCCACCTACACCCTACACGGTTTTGCCGATGCATCCGAATCCGGATATGCAGCCGCAGTCTATCTTCATGAAACGAATATCACGGGTCAGGTACACGTCAGACTACTTGTTTCTAAATCCAAGGTAGCCCCCATTAAAACCCGACAGACTATACCAAAGCTGGAACTTTCAGCTGCACACCTCACTTCGCTGCTCATTTCTCGCGTCTCTGTTCAACTTTCTGCCCACATTACCATTCAGCAACACTTTTGTTGGTCAGACAGTACTATCGTACTCGCCTGGCTTAAAACTCCTTCTCAATCCCTACAGGTCTTTGTGCCTGGTCTAAAACCAAGAAAAATGGTAGCTCACATCGCGGTTCCTGATCTAGACACGGATTTACTCACGAGATTCAGCTCCTTAGACACACTTGTAGGCGTAACCGCATGTATTAAACGTTTTGCACACAATTGCTTGGTATCTTCTCACTCTCGCATCGTTGGTCCCATTACCGTAGACGAACGTAAGAAAGCGCTCTTACACTGGGTACGCTCAGTCCAACAAAATATGTTCGCTGAAGACATCCACCGACTGCAAACTAACAAATTATGTACAGTGCGAATACAACGCCTCTCGCCCTTTCTCAAGGATGGTCTTCTTAGAGTAGGAGGGCGCTTGTCCAACTCAGCCCTTAGATATGACACACAACATCCCCTCATCTTACCCAGTTCAAGCCCCCTTGTGGACCTAATTATAGATCATTTCCACACTATACACTGCCACCCGGGCGCAGATACACTACACGCACTACTCCGTCAACAATACTGGATTTTATCTGGAAGGCGAGTCATTCGTCACCGTGTCTTTAAATGTGTACGCTGTTTTAGGCATCGAGCTCAGCCGAATCCCCCTTTTATGGCCGACCTACCGGCTGATCGAGTCAGCCCACAACCGGTGTTTAGTCAAGTGTCCACGGATTTTGCCGGACCATTCCTAATTAAATCAAGTACTCTACGCAATGCCAAACTTCTCAAAGGCTACTTTTGTGTTTTCGTTTGTCTCGCCACCAAGGCAGTGCACTTAGAGGCTGTCTCGGAACTTTCTACGGACGCCTTTTTTGCGGCACTGCAAAGGTTCGTTAGTCGGCGCGGAATCCCTACCCTAATTCGCTCTGATTGCGGTACAAACTATGTCGGCGCAAGAAATCAGCTCATAGAAGTACAAAACTTCTTAAAGGCCAATGATGATAGAATTACGCACAAGCTAGCCACACAGCAGATCACATGGTTGCTCAATCCGCCCTCAGCTCCTTCTTTTGGCGGTCTGCACGAGGCAGCCGTGAAATCTACTAAGCAATTACTCTATCGCGTATTAGGTGAGCAGCATCTGACCTTTGAAGAATTTTCTACACTCTTAGCCCGTATTGAGGCCGTTCTCAACTCTCGACCACTCTGCCCTCTGTCTTCAGACCCTACAGACTTCGAAGTCCTAACCGCTGGTCATTTCCTTATAGGTCGCCCACTTACCGCATTACCCGAACATTCCCATGAATCCTCTCCTCCATCAACCCTACGACGTTTTCGCTTAGTGCAAGCGTTGGCTCAGCGATTTTGGACCTTGTGGTCGAAATCCTACCTGCACACTCTCCAATCCCGATCTAAATGGACTACGGAAACCAGTCGACCCAAGATTGGTGAGCTGGTACTCATAAAGGAGGATAATCTTCCCAGACTCCAGTGGAAGATGGGAAGAATAAAGAAGATTCTGCCCGGAAAGGATGACGTCGTCCGAGTCGTAGAACTCAGCACCAAGGATGGCAGCTTAACGAGACCAGTCACAAAGATTGCTCGTCTTCCCCCCGACGACAACAGCACTTAGTCAGCACTATAAATGGGAGCCGTCACCTTTTCCCCGGGCCCCAGGATGTTCACGCCACCGCGTAACGAACGATGATTCCCCGAAAAAGTAATTTACCCCGCACTTCCGCGTCTCAACGATCAGTCTGAATCGATCCGTCGTAAAAACATTCACGCATCGCGCGCGCATTTGAGATATCCACCCAATTGCAATACTAACCGGGTTCCAAGAGCTTGGTGATAAGTGGCAAGATATATAACAAGAGAACACGCACTGCTGCTCCTGTATCGCAGACGCTCCGGTTACTCAGCTCATATTATTACGGGTGAGTCCATTTATCTCCATTCCCTCTTACCCTTGCACCCTTGAAATCTGGCAATCGGCCAGATCAAAAGCTTTAAATTAAAATTAAGACAATTATTAATAGATAAAGCATATTACACAATACATGTATTAAATTCACCAAAACTACACCTTTCTTGCCAACATTCCTCGACCCATGTTCTTCGTCTAACTTTCTGACGCCTATTTTATTAACATGTTCTTCCATTTCTTCTTCTTCCGCCAAATACACAATTATAATCATATCCCAGTCCACCATAGTTGACGAACTTTCGCGACAAACTGGCACGATTACTGTAGTGTGGTAATCCAGAACGGTTTACTCGCGCAGGCTCGCGAGGTCACGTATCGAAAACGCCCGAGACCGCGCGGGGATTATTCCTCTCTGTCTGCGCTGACCCTAAACGTAGTACATAGCTTACTAAATATTCCTTTAAAAGAAAACGAAGTAAACGGAACCCGGCTATGCGAGTGTCAAACGGAAACCCTTTGATGCGATGCCGATGCATATTCATGACACAGCGACAATCAAATGCCTTTCTTTTTTATATTATTTACACACACGGCATTTGTGAAACGCATGAAAGCCTTTTGTGAATATTTTATACCTTACATACAGGAAGTAAAAAGCCTCAAAGGATGTTGAAGTGTATTTGTTTTAGAAAGTTATTTATATTACAGTGAAGTTGTACGGTTTTGGCAGTTTTTTTTTATCTCATAATATTATACTGTGATCATATACTTCGAGCCTTTACAGCCATTTTATTGTAAGCGAGTTTTATCAGTGCAGGAACGGAGAAAGAATACAATTTCCTGCGGTCAGGCGGCCTGTCGTAAGAGGCGATTAAACAACCCACAGCCAGGTGGTAGGGCATTTGCCCGACTACCGTCTAAAGCATGTCGCCATAATAACCTTGAGTTGTGTTTCGGCATTAGTGACCAGGTTCCAGTGACCCTTAAGAGAGCAGCAGCGCATTTGTAGCACCTTTGGTGTTGCAAATGTCCATAGGCGATGGTAACCGCTTTCCATTAAGTAGGCCGTCTGCCTGTCTGCTGAACTCCTGCAATAAAAAAAAGCGAAATTTGCACCTAAGGTATATGTTTTGTTGCTGTGCTGTTGATTTTGATGATTTTTTTGTATCTTTGAGTTTGATCTTTGGCCCCTAGAAGGTTTGAATTCACAACTGGAACCGGTAGAAGGCGCTGGAATTGGGTTCTAGGATCCTCCTAATCTCCTGAACGGATATTGATGATTTTTTTGTGTGTTTTAGATTCACAACTGGAACCGGTAGGAGCCGCTGGGATCGGGTTTTAGGATCCTCCTAATCTCCTAAACGGATTCTGATAATTTCTTTCGTGTTTTTGAGTGGGTCCCCGGATAGTTTAAATTCACAAATGGAACCGGTAGAAGGCGCTGAGATCGGGTTTTAGGATCTGTTGGGGGCTAAGAAGACGTGATTATTGAATACGAGAGGTTTACGTTGTTACGAGATATATTTTCAAGTGGAACTTCAACGGTGGCAGAAACAACTTAAGACAGCCACGCATTCCAATATTAAATTCAAATTTAACATATACAAAAAGTTTGTATATTCATCAGGACCCTCTTAATCTCTTGAACCGATTTTGAGGGGAGTCCCCGGATGGTTTGGATTCACTATTAGAACCGGTAGGTGGTGCTGGGATCGTGTTCTAGATTTTATTTCTTTAGGGTAGGACGACGTCTACCGGGACCTCTAACAATAATATAAAACTGAAATATTTATATGTTTGCTTCTTTCCGAGCTATGAACACTATTAAATAATTTCATAACTTCGGTAATATGAAATAGTCCTTTCCTCACACAATCCGGAAATTCCATCGCCGAAACGAAGCTATTGTAACCAGATTTCCATCGGAAATGCGTTAAATAACATTGAATCGATTCATAAATAACAGGTATTCATATCACGACCCTTTTCATGGATTTGGACGATTGACTTTGGACGATTTGTTGCATTTTGCGATTTACGAATTTTATATGTCCCATTACAAGCATCACCTTCACCACCTTTGAAAAATATAATCTATTTGAATCCTGTCACGGGTTGTCTGGAAGAGATCGCTTCTTAGCGATAAGACCGTCCATTGTGCACATTTAGAATGTTTTTAGGCTATAAGTTTTTCTGTGTTATCTGTAATGATGTACAATAGGGTGTTATCTCTGTCTCTCTCTCTACAAATCTATACCTATATTGATTTATGGCCAGTTCCTATATCTCACTATTCATTCACTTGCCCTAGCATCGGTTGAATTTTGACTTAAGATGTATGGAGCTTATGTCAAGTTTTAATTTAATTTAAATTTTAAAGGCAAAATGAACGGTCGGTAAGATATGGGGAATTAGTAGACAATACTTTTGCCTAGTTTATTTAAGAAACAAAATGCTTTAATTTTTAATTGATATTGCGAATTCAGTTTTTTGTTAGGAAAAACAAAAGAATTTAAAATGCTGATTGCAGACGGAAGAACCAAATTGAATCAATTTGGTTGAAAAACACTGAACTGAAAGAAAATTGGACATGGTTTTCAATGACATTGAATGATTCAAGTTTATGTTTATATGGATTACTTCGGTTGATTCAACCAAATCGAAAGACAATTGGAGTGGGGGAATTTTATCGGAGTTATTATTTTGATGCTTTGTATTACGGAAAATAGAACATAAAAAGTTTAGATTTACATTTTCATAGCGTTTAGGTATCAAAATAAAATCATACTTTATTCAGAACTAATTCTAACCTAACCTATTAATATAAAATGACACTGAATATTTTTTTTGCTTAAATTGTTTAGTTTTTGATTTCGATAGCATACTCGTATATAAGTCGTCCAGTGCAATCGTAACGATTGCTCGTAACAAGTCAGTTTATATTTTTCATGAAAAAAGTGAGCCAAAATATATCATTAGATTTTCCAGTGTGTTTGTGACGCGGATATATATGTGGTAAGTCTGTCACTATGAGAAATGACTCCAAGTTTGGGGGGCAAGAGTTTACAATTGAAGGTGGTATGGTCGCGAAGTTGATTGATGGACGGAAATGAGTCATTTTTCGCTCGCCTTTCAGATGAATTTTATGTGCAGCAGGGTTTGAATATGTAAAGTTAATCAAAATATACTGAAGGGTGAAACGCTATTTATTATAAGTGACATTTAGAACATCTATCGGGAAAAGAATTTTTGTTATTTTACTAGCTTTTCCCGCGACTTCGTCCGCATGGAATAATTTAAAAAAAGTAAGTTAAAAATCCCCCTGATTTTGAAACATTCTTCATTGTGCTCCGCTCCTATTGATCTTAGCGTAATGATATATAGCCTATAGCCTTCCTCGATAAATGGGCTGTCTAACACTGAAATAATTTTTCTAATCGGAACAGTAGTTCCTGCGATTAGCGCGTTCAATCAAACGCTAAGACCAATAGGAGCGGAGCAGCAATGAAAAATGCTTCAAAATCGGGGGGCTTTGAAAACAAATTCCACGCGGGCGGCGTCGCGGGCACAGCTAGTACTAGAATATGTCTGCAACTTCGTTCATGCTTGACTTGAAATTGCCCCGGGATTTCCGGGACACAAAGTACCGCAGCATTTAAAAAAAGAATGTGAGCTATCGTTTCAGTGAAAACTGTGTTGGAATAAGCTGATTTTTATATACCCGGACAACTTAAAACCGCTCCCGGGAAAATTTTAGGGATAAAAGTAGCGTAGATTTTAAGCCTAAGAATTAGTGGTCGATCAGCGAAAACCGCGTCGAAATCGGCCCAACAATTTTACTTGAATCCCGAATAGACAAACAGAAAAAAATTGCATCATGTTCTTCATCTATACTAATATTATAGAGGTAAAGTTTGTGAGGTTGTGACGTTGTAGGGGGTAATCTCTGGATCTACTTAACCGATTTTAAAAATTCTTTTACTGTTCGAAAGCTACGTTAATAGGGGTGTCATAGACTATATAACATGACGCTATATACCACGGGAGCGGAACAGAGCGCGGCTGAAACCGCGCCGGGCCGCTGGTCGTTTGTATAGTTATTCCAGTTGTTTTTTTTTAATAACTTCAATGCACAGATACAGTATATTTAGAACTTTATAATATTATACATAGGCTAAGTTATACATTGATAAAAAATAAAATAAAGTTCTATTGTACGCTTTTGAAATAACCATTATTCTAATTTAGGTGACAAATTGACTATTTGTTATCTAGCAGCGATAAATTTTCACGGAGCTACGGTTCAGGGCTTTTAAATCTATAGATAACTGCGTTTCGGATTATTTTAAAGTTACTATTATAATTTTGCGGTTTTATTTTATTTATTAACAAATATATTATGATTTCATACATAGATATTTAATTCTACAATATTTAGTTATTCAAAAATAGTTTTATTGTTTCAGTAATATTTTTACATTGATTCATTTTTTATGCAAAGTCTAAGTAGTTTTTTTTTGTAGTGGAACAGTTACAAGCCACCAGATGGCGCTGTACAATAATTGAGGTCGCAAACGATTCCCGAAACGTACAAAAGATATATACAATTTTTTATTATTTTTATCCGTTTAAAGACGGAGTAAGAATTCAATTTCCTGCGGCCGGGCGGCCTGTCATAAGAGGCGACAAAACAAAACCACAGCCAGGTGGCAGGGTATTTGCTCGACTGTATAGCTACCACCCGTGGTCTAGAGTATGCCGCCATAACAACCTTGAGTTGTATTCCGCCATTAGTGACCAGGTTCCAGTCTCCCTTAAGCTACGCATTTGTAGCACCTTTGGTGTTGCAAATGTCCATAGGCGATGATAACCGTTTTACATCAAGTGTGCCGTCTGCCTGTCTGCTGAACTCATGCAATAAAAAAAATCCAACAATAATAGGTGAGCCTAGTCCCGGTCTAAGCCTGCGAGGAACAGCAATAGTCTCACTGGAAGATCTTCCTCTAAAACGGAGGAGCATTCCATCTCGGTCCACCAGCTAGTCGGACATCACTAAATGTTCGACAAGACTTCAAAATATTGTAGAAAATATTCACAATACTAATAATCTCTCCATAATGACACCTGTACACACTTCATCCTCCGTTGATAACTCCAGCACGGTACTGGCTGTCCGTTTATGAAACTTACTGCCTCTCAACATCAGACAAGCTAAATCCATATCTTCTTAAGGTCATTATAATGAATGCTTATTCTATATATAGTACAAAAGGCTATTTATTTTGTAGTGGATGCACTTACCACGTTTAGTTGTAGTTTTATATTATATCTGTTTAAAATATACCACGATCCTGGTTACCACACGCTCGGTTTTCTAACTCAATTATTTGTTTATACATTTATGGAATTTCATTTCATGTCTATCAGAAACTTTCGTATTATAAATAAAACTTGTATTTTAATCTAATTCATATTCATTATCAAAAGTAGGTCAAGTTCAAGGTTAGTTAAGAGAGACCATTTTGTATGACAAAAAGATACTTACAAAAGTGGAAATAAAAAGTCAGTTGAAGAGTGAAGTTATATTTATTCAAGAGCCTTACATCACAACTATAATATCATAGCACACTCTTCTATTTATTTATGTTCTAAATGTTTATTATTATTTATGATCTTCACTTAATATTTTCTTAAGTTTAAGGGTTTACCTGGAAAAGAGCGCTTAAGCGATGGACCCCCGTTGCTCAACATTAATTGTACCTAGTTTTTAAAAATGTAGTTTTAATTTTTGTTGTACAATAAAGTGTTTTAATTTATTAATTAATTTATTACATACATACATACATAACTTCACGCCGGTTCCCTTGCGGGGTAGGCACGAGCAACAGAGCGCCATTTAGGCCCATTCTTACACACCTCACTTGCTTCTTTGACATTCATAACTCTTGTCATGCACACTCGTCTGTTCTTAAGGCTCCTGACATCACCCTCCGCTAGTACACGATCAATTTGATCATGGAAGGTGTGTCGTGGCCTTCCACGACTTCTGCATCCATCCACTTTTGCATTGTATATCTGTTTAGTCATTCTTTCATCATGCATTCTTTCCACATGCCCGAACCACCGGAGCATTCCTTTCTTTACCTTCACCTCGACACTTTCTTTCAGACCAACTCTCTTTCTTACTTCGGTATTACAAACGCGGTCCGCAAGCGTCACTCCGCAGATTTTGCGCAGTGCTCGCATCTCAACCGCGTTTACTCTACTTTCATGCTCTCTCTTCCATACGTGAGCGTAGGTACCAGCACCGCGTTGTGTATGGCGAGCTGGGCCTTCTGGCTGAGGTTCTTAGCGCCTAGAAGTTAATTTATTATTTAGTTTGAAATCGGTTTTGGTAAAAAATATTATAAAAATGACTTGTTATCCATATTTTTACAGAAAGAAGAAACGAAGGAAAGAAACAACAAATACAAACTCCAACGTAGTTCTGCCACGGAAATCGTCTTCAAAAAGAGAGCAGTTTTCAAAATAACTGAAAAATCCTTTTGAAATTCCACACAGCGGTTCAACGTCACACGTCCACCAGAAAGCCGAATTCGAGAGAGTGTTTTGATTTTTTGAACGGTAAAACATTTCTGAAATTTCGTTTCTATTTACGATTTATCTCACAGTCGAAACATTGCAGTGAAAAAGATTAACAAGTCCTAGTTTTTCCGTTAGTTGTTGATTAAAACCGTTATATCATTGACGATAACAAATTCTAGTAAAAAAAGTTATTAGTTATTTACAACATAGATAGATAGATAACACTTTATTGCTCACCAAAATAAACAAATACAAAAACAAAATGTATAATTTTTTTTTTTTATTGCCAAAGTTGCTCACCAAAATAAACAAATACAAAAACAAAATGTATAATTACAATACTTGTTGGCAAAACAACAGGCGGCCTTATCGCTAAAAGTGATCTCTTCCAGGCGACCTAGCTTAAAAGAAATTCTTAACTAATCTGGCGATAGGACTGTACAATTTAAATATACATACTTACACTAATTTATAAATTTAATACATATATAAAAATATAATAGTAATGTATATACGTATGTAAAAAATAATTTAAATAAATACATTTGTTAACATTATACATATATGCGGAACTGTAGATAAATAAGTAAATGTCGAGACATATTTATTTAGAGACAGATAGTACTTTCTAAGTGAGTTCCGAAATGTAGGTAATGTTTTGGCCTCTCTGACAGTAAGAGGCAACGCATTCCAGAGTTTGACAGCCTGCACTGTAAAAGAGTTGTCATAAAAAGATGAAGTGTGTGCAGGTGCCAGGAGTCTACGATATGTATCTGTGCGCAAATTATGGGAAGTGGAGGGGCGAAGGAATTCAAAACGTTCCTTAAGGTAAGGAGGACTATTAGGATTGAATAGTTTATTATACAGGAGACTTAGAATGTGAGTATTCCGGCGAAAACGAATAGGAAGCCACTTGAGCTTCATACGAAATTCAGAAACATGGTCATATTTTCGCAACATATTTAAGTCGTAGATTAAATACGAAAAGGCGACACTAAAAAGAGATAAACACTCATCTTCAAACAAATATTCCTCCAGGTATGACCTGGAATCAGTAACCAACATGAAGTTGAAATATTCAACATGGTACGAAATGTTAGCTGGCAAATATTCCAAGTTTGAATTTGGAAGCATTCTGCACTAAAGTGGTGGAGGACGCCGGGAATACAAATAAGGCGAGGCAATGATTACTATAGCGTCGACTTATCTCTCGGCCGCCGCGTCATACTATCGCCTTTTTTTTATTGCAGGAGTTCAGCAGACCGGCAGACGGCCCACTTGATGGAAAGCGGTTACCATCGCCTATGGACATTTGCAACACCAAAGGTGCTACAAATGCGCTGCTGCTGTCTTAAAGGAAACTGGAAGTTTCGCCTGTTTTAATGATATAAGATTGTGTAGGTAGCAGTGGCGTGGACTTCATATAACTCGATTCCCCATAGGCTACCTTTAAGAAACTAACGACTAGTGACCAAAAAGGTCGTTATTATACTAATTATATATACTTATTATGAATGACTAAACAGATATACAATGCAAAAGTGGATGGATGCAGAAGTCGTGGAAGGCCACGACACACCTTCCATGATCAAATTGATCGTGTACTAGCAGAAGGTGATGTCAGGAGCCTTAAGAACAGACGAGTGTGCATGACAAGAGTTATGAATGTCAAAGAAGCAAGTGAGGTGTGTAAGAATGGGCCTAAATGGCGCTCTGTTGTTCGTGCCTACTCCGCAAGGGAACTGGCGTGAAGTTATGTATGTATGTTATTAATTAGCGTTTACGCGTTCTGTTCAAACATATTATTGCTATTTTCTTTTCACCTGTCTACCCCCGATGTTCTTCGGGGCCTATATAGCCTTATAACTGTATGCCCTTTAAGATCACGGGCCATATAAATGGACCCGGATTTTTTGAGAGCTTGCGTGGGGCCATGGAAAGGCCAACACGTAGAGGCCCCTTGACAAATTTAATCTAATTGTGGCGTGACACTTACCGGCGATTATCCGTCTACATCATATAAAAATACAGCCAAGTTCAAGCCCCGGTCAGTGTATGATTATTGTAGGGAATGAGAACAAAAGGTACCGGGCTATTAGGATGACCTGCTAGTGGAACTAGGGATCCGGGTTATGGGGACTATGGCGTCTGCCCGTCGCAATGTTCGGAGAAGATGGAATAGTGGGCAAACGGTGACCCGCTACTCCCTTCATGGGCCCCAAAAAATGTATATAACCTTATTATTACTATATTCACGTTCGCTTGCTTTCTGATTGGGTTTTGTTATATTATAAATCTAATTAAGCTCAATATTATTACTATTGTCTCTATAAAATAACTAGCGACCAAAAGGTCATAAGAGCTACGTATTTATTGGCGTTTACGTTTTTTATTCGTGCATATATTATATTATTATTGTATTACGATTGTTTACGCTCGGCGGCTTTACACAACGTATATTTTTTTTTTTTTGAGGCGAGGGAAAATGCTTAACCGATTTACGCACAAACTGGGTCGTTGCTAGGGGAACGACACGCGTCGGTCGGGGGCGATAACACTGCAGCAATAGTATGCTCTTGGCAGCGCTCCGTCCGCGATCGACGTCACAGAATAGTGTGGAAGACTCCGAGCGTTGCTACACGAGCGAGCAACCCCAATATCCACTAAAAACTCCCTCCTCCCTGACGACCCTGCGCTTTGTATGTGTTGGAAAGGCTGAGATTTAGAACATAGTTACGCCCAGCCGATCCAGCGCAATAAAGTGCCTGGAGTGTGCCCTGGGAGAACACACCCCACTTCGTTGTGCGGGGGTAGAAGATCCTTTGCTCTCCTAGCAAGCTAAAGGCCCCCCGCGGTAAACGGAACTTACACAACGTATTGGATCGACCGTGGTCAACCGGCTTACTCTAGCCGAATTTCCACCCCACAGTACTTTAGTTTTAGTATTAGTTAAGTTTACGATTATACATAGAGATAATTTAAATAAGGTATGCTTTTACAAGTTCAAAGTCGCTCAATGGGCCATGGAGCGAGCTATGTTAGGTGTTTCTCTTATGGATAAAATCAGAAATGAGGACATCCGTAAGAGAACGAAGGTAACCGACATAGCTTGCAAATTTAGCAGGTTGAAGTGGCAGTGGGCCGGTCACGTCTGTCGCAGGACCAACGGCCGATGGAGCAAACGAGTCCTGGAGTGGAGACCACGTCTTGGCAAACGTAGCGTAGGACGCCCGCCAGCCCGATGGACTGACGACCTGCGCAAGTTCGCCGGCAGGGGCTAGATGAGGAAGACGGAAAGCCGGGATGTGTAGCGCGTACTTGAGGAGGCCTACAGTGGACAGAGATTGGCTGAAAAAGAAGAAGCAGACGCTTTTACAAAATCTATGAAGTATCTTAGATGATATGACAACAATCCACTTCTCTATTGTCATACAATTATCGGAAAGAGTCGATTTGCCTATAGTCAGTTTTATCCGTGCAGGAACGGAGAAAGAATACAATTTCCTGCGGCCGGGCAGCCTGTCGTAAGAGGCGACTTTACAGCCCACAGCCAGGTGATAGGGCATTTGCCCGACTGGATGGCTACCACCCCTGATCTTAAGTATGTCGCCATAACAACCTTGAGTTGTGTTCCGGCATTAGTGACCAGGTTCCAGTCTCCCTTAAGAGAGCAGCAGCGCATTTGTAGCAACTTTGGTGTTGCAAATGTCCATAGGCGATGGTAACCGCTTTCCATCGAGTGGGCCGTCTGCCTGTCTGTTGATCTCTTGCAATAAAAAACTGCGTTTTGAATTTTCACGTCTGAAGTTTTTGAATACCGAATTAATACCATAAATCATAATTCCTCTGGGTATACTAATCCTTCTGCCTTTCGCGTGATACCCTGTTGAATATTAAACATAATGTTAACGCGACTAAGGCCTTATGAGCTTATATTGGTAACCTAATATTGTATATTGTGCCGAATAAAGCCGGCATTTATCAAATTCTGTGACTTTGCCAAAGGATTTTGGTACATAAGCCTTAATACAAACTATTTAAAGAAATGGGATTACTATTACATACAGTTATAATTGTTGCAGTTTGGTATTAAAATAGTACTGGCTATGTAAATCTTATACTAATATATAAAGCTGAAGAAATTGTGTGTTTGAACGCGCTAATCTGAGGACTTACTGATCTGATTTGAAAAATTGTTTCAGTGTTAGATAGTCCATTTATCGAAGAAGGTTATAGGCTATATATCATCACTCTAAGACCAATAGGAGCGGAGCACCATTGAGGAATGTTTCAAAATCGGGGGTTTTTGAAAACAAATTCCACGCGGACGACGTCGCGGGCACAGCTAGTATATAATACTAGCGGCTCGGCGCGGTTTCACCCGTGCTCTATCCCGCTCCCGTGGTATATAGCGTCATGTTATATAGCCTATGACATTCCCTGTTAACGTAACTTTCCAACAGTAAAAGAATTTTTAAAATCGGTTTAGTAGATCCAGAGATTACCCCCTACAACGTCACAAACTGTACCTCTTTATAATATTAAGTATAGATAGATAAGTACATGATGGACACATTTAAATATTAACAAAATAAATTGTCACTCCAATCCAGCTTCCACCAAAATAAGTCGTAATAACAAACCCGGAGGGGGGGGGGGGTCTTTGTGGTCGGAGATCGCTAGAGCTAAGACTCAAGCTCCAGGGGTGGAAGTGATAAATGGCATCACGTCGGAAATAGCGGTGTACCTTCAGCCCACTTCTCCACACCCCTTAGCCCCTGACACTTATGTTACACCTCGCCAATCTTGTACGGTATTTTTTGGGGCCCACGCTGGGAGTGGCGGGTCATCGTCTGCTCAATATTTTCATGTTCCCCGAACATTGCGACGGGCAGACGCCATAATCACCATAGCCCAGGTCCCTAGTTCCACTAGCAGTTCATCCCAATACCCCGATACCTTTTCTCATTTCTTATAATAATCCTACCCTGACCGGGGCTTGTCCTTGTGTGCATTTTTATGTGTGTAGACAGCGATAGTTGCCAGTCAGTGTCACGCCACATTTATATTAAAGTTAATCTTGAATGACATACTAGAATAGAATAGAATAGAAGTACTTATTTCATACATTTTCTTTAATATTCGTGTCTAACGGTTGGTATCTGCTATATATTTTTTACTGAATTTAGCAGACATTTGTAACACCAAATGTGCTATCAATATGCTGCCGCTCTCTGAAGGGAGACTGGAACCTGGCCAGTAATGCCGGAACACAACTCAAGGTTGTTATGGCGGCATACTCTAGACCAGGGGTGGTAGCCATCCATATGGGCAAAGATCCTACCACCTGGCTGTGGGTTGTTTTGTCGCCTCTTAAGAGAGGCCGCCCAGCCGCAGGCATTTGTATTCCTTCTTGATTGCTGCACGATGTATGTACGTAATAATATGTATATAAATGTAAACAGAAGGTTAATTGTAAAGGTTTGTTCTAAAGAAATCTTTACAATTAACCCATCTTCTTTTTTGTGTAATAAAAACTTCTGTAGAATTTAAACAAAGAATCGGAAATAAGAAAAAATTATGTATCTCTAATTTATTTTATTATAGTTTATTTCTTCTAGCGAAAAAGCACAACTTTATTAGGGCTTGTAAGCCTTTTTTAAACTAATATTTTTATCGAAATTGAAAGACAAGTGAACCCGTGTAATTTCAGCGGACTAAACTACAGAGGCCGCCTTCTAATATTTAATTATTTTCTCGTTTTTACTTATATATATATGTATTATACATATAGATGATATAAATCAATTGCTGTTCGTTAGTCTCGCTAAAACTCGAGAACGGCTGATTTAGCTAATTTTAGTTTTGACATATTTGTGACAGTCCAGGGAAGGTTTAAAAGGTGAGTAAATATGAAAAAAAAAATGCTTGGAATATAGCAAAAACAACAATTTCGCTTTCTCTTAGAAACTATTCCTATCTGTCAAACATTTGATGTTCGTCCCGTCGTTTAGAAACCAATTAAATTTAAAAGTCTTTAAGAGATCGAATTAAATTTAAAAGTGAAGGTTTTTTTTTGGTTTGAAATGTCAAAAGTTTGATGTTCGTCCCGTCGTTCAGGAATCAACGTTTTTTATTTGTTGATTCTAAGGCGGTACGAAGTTTCCCGGGTTAGCTAGTATTGTTATAAAATACACCCTCCTAATCATTGTGCGTAGACAGACACACACGCACCTCACAAGAGTTTTAATACTAATATGTATTTATGAAAAGTTTCAATAAATAAGTCCAATAAAATTCTCTCAATACCAAACCGCAACCTCCAGCCGACTGAACATAGCGATAAATTCTATTCCATATCATTATTCTATCAATATACAAAAACGCGAAAACACAGCCGTCTATTTGTCTTATGAAATTTTCGAGTTTACGACTACAGTTTATGGGTCATATATTTAATATTTTACTGTTACCTGCCGCAGTAAAAACCTGCGACAGACCGGAAATGGCCGGGATCACATTGAAGCCTCCCGCGAAACCTAACGACACTCTAGTGATGTGCAATAAGCTTTGGAGTCAGATGAGTACAAACCTCATTTCCAAAGTGCGGCATAAAATTTCTCTATATTTAACTGTTATGTTATTATTTTGTGTTGTGAATGAATGAATGAATGAAAACGCTTTATGGTTCACCATAAACTTAAATCTAGATAATTGATATGGATACATTTGCATTAGAACAATGGGTATCTCTTCCAGGCAAACCAGTGTCTAAGGCGATTTTAAAGAAAAATTAGATATACCATTTTTGATGGTGTACTAAACTAAAATACAAGTATTATAACTGCAATCATCAACTGCCATTAAAAATAAAATATAAATAAACTACTATATACTTAAATCCGTCCGTTCGCAAAACGGCACTCTGTTGTTCGTGCCTACCCCGCAAGGGAACTGGCGTGAAGTTATGTATGTATGTATGTATGTATGTATATACTTAAATATATAGATATATAATATTATAAATTAGATATATCATTTTTTTATACACGAATAATAAATAATTTAATTTAATGCAACAATTTTTATTTAATAGACCAATAATGGTCAGTGATCATACATTTAAATGAAATAATTAATTTAGCTTGTCTGATTGGTAAGGAGAGGGAGTTCCACACGTGATTCTGTTCTATTTTCAATTCTATCACGCGAGATTGTAGCTTTCGATGATGAGATAAACCTTCTTATTTCAAATGTAATAGCGGATCATCTGTTGACAGTGACAGTGAGTGAGGTAAATTATTATGAATCTGATATAAACTTACACATCACTAATCTATGGAAGGCCGCCATTTTTATTTGTTTTCGAGTTATTAAAACATGTTTGTTGATAACATGTTTTATGGTTTTTAAGAATGTTTTATTGTTTTTATGTGAAATGTTTGCGTAGACTTTAGTTATTGCCTCACGAAAAAATCTATTTTAAATCTTGGGGTGGAATTATCCTACTGCCCTTATGATAAGAGAATCTACTAACAAGTCAACTTTTGCCATAATCGGTATGGATGTGTATGTGTAGTTCATAAAACAAAAACTAATAAAATTAGATTTACATACATACATACATAACTTCACGCCAGTTCCCTTGCAGGGTAGGCACGAACAACAGATCGCCATTTAGGCTTATTCTTACACACCTCACTTGCTTCTTTGACATTCATAACTCTTGTCATGCACGCTCGTCTGTTCTTAAGGTTCGTCTGTATAAAATATGATTTCATACCCAAAATGAAGCAAGAGGCTATTGAAATCAAAACAATAGAGAAGATGGTTCGCAAGTGCCACCTAGTTGGAATCCGATCATCAAAATTATTAAGACCCAAACTCAGCAAACAACAACTGCCAGACTTCAGGCTTTTTCTACCGGTACTGAAAAGCAGCCCAATTTGATTGATATTTTCTTCTTTTTATTTACCTCCCACTCATTTAAATTTATATAAAATTATTATAATACTTGTATGTCTCTCAAGACCACGGCCCAGACTTTTGGAGTGCTTGCGTGGGGCCATAGGGAGGCCAACACGTAGAGGTCCCTTAACAAATTTAATGTAAATGTGGCGTGACACTGACCGGCGATTATCCCAGTCGACACCATATAAAAATGCACCCAAGAAAGAGCCCCGGACAGTGTAGGACTATTGTGGGAAATGAGGACAAAAAGTACCGGGCTATTGGGGTAAATTGCTAGCGGTAATATCTATTATTATTATTTTATTCCCCTACTCCTTCGTCCTATGCCAAGACAGACTTCTTTTTCGTGTCTTGTTTTAATCTACTTTTTTAAATCTAGGGAAATGAATTGGGAGGTAATCTTATTCTGTCCTTTCTTTTCTTTTTATCCGTTTTTTCAAAGCACAAGAGTTTAATACCTGTTATCTTGCAATCTATTACATTTTTTTATTATATGTCTACCTTTCATCTATTTCTACATATTTATTGCATTTTCTTAATATCTATTACATTTTTACATCGTTTTATCGATTTTATTTACATTTTCATGCATACTTATTTTATTTTATATAAAATTATTAGAGCTAGGCATGTTGTAGAAGTTTTCTGCGGCGCTGCTACTTCTTCAGCTACAACATGTTGCGAAGCGGTGGTAAATTAGATTAGACTCCTATAGAGTAAATACATACATACATACATACATAACTTCACACCTGTTCCCTTGCGGGGTAGGCACGAACTACAGAGCGCCATTCAGGCTTATTCTTACACACCTCACTTGCTAGAGTAAATAAAAACCAAAAATTCAAATCAACAAGTTAGGAGTAGGCTAAGTAACAACTTTAATATTACTCGTTGACACTTGACATAGGTATTTGTCTTTTGTGATCACGGCTACTGAAAAGTGGCCGAAACGTTGAATTGAAAATCAAATATATGCCGCGCTTAAAAACGTTAAAACGTATTTTAATTTTATTAGACCACTGCAGTTCCCTAAAAAGCGAAGTCTTACAGTTATATCTAGATTGACGTTCGCCCGTGACTTCGCCTGCTTTTGTCTTGAAAATTTGTAATATGGACATAACAGTCAGCAACGTCTGCTCTCACGCTTCTACTTGTCTCCGGGATGTGAACACGGCTATGACGAGTGTTATTCCCCTCATCCCGAGCTTCACCCACACTCTATTGAACGCCATGGAATGACTCAAGCGGTAGCCTTTCTATAGGAATCTATTCCCCAAGAACTTTGTTCTGGATGAAATGTAGGGTATCCCATCATTTGCATACATGTTCTTATTGTACCTTAATGATATTTCCTAATGATTTTATTTATATATTCTTCATTACGTAGGAAGGTGAGCACTCAAAACTTTTGAACTATGAAAATGTTTTTTTTTTTTATTCCGTATAGGTTCGCGTTTGACCATTATCTCGCTCGATTTGAGCGGAGATATGGTCTAAGATCGAGCACGCTTACCTAGAAGGTACCTATTCACACGAGACTTGAAGACACCCAGGTTGTAGGTTTCGGGAAAAACAGACTCCGGCAGTGAGTTCCACTCCTTTGCGGTGCGCATAATAAAGACTCAAAGCGCTTTGTTCGTATAGGTGGTATGTCCACCATATAGCGGTGCCGCATGCCAGTGCGTCTGGTTGTCCGATGATGGAAGGGAGACGGCGGGATGAGATTGAAAAGCTCCAATGCACACTCTCCAAAATGTATCCGATAGAAAACCGACAAGCTGGCAACGCTGCGCCGATGTTCGAGACTTTGTAATTTGTGATTAAATAGCTGGTCGTTGCCTATCAACTTCCTGGCTCTCCGCTCAAGCTTAATAAAATTTGGTTAATTTATAGATAGATATATGTTATTTGTTTCGCTGCTGCTACAGTTATTTTATATATGTAGGTGTTACGCTTTTAAATTATTGCTTTTTAAATACTATATATTATTTTTTTAAGTCTACATTTCATTAAACTTTATCAAACTGTATTATACTATATATTTTGTGGTTGTTATGTGTTGTATTGTCCACCGTGATTTCACTTTCTGGTCCCAGACGGAAGAACAGCGCCAGTCCTTGTTGGCTAGCAATATGCTGAGACTGGGTCCAATTTAGGACTTATTTTGTTTTTTCTTTTTCTATTTATTTTAACTTAGTTTTTGTCCCAAATAAAATATTTTCTTTCTTTCTAAAAAGAGAATTCTGAAAAGAAGCATTATTGCTCCGAAAATCATTTACATACATAACTTCACGCCAGTTCCCTTGCGGGGTAGGCACGAACAACAGAGTGCCATTTAGGCTTATTCTTACACACCTCACTTGCCTCTTTGACATTCATAACTCTTGTCATGCAAGCTCGTCTGTTCTTAAGGCTCCTGATATCACCTTCTGCTAGTACACGATCAATTTGATCATGGAAGGTGTGTCGTGGCCTTCCACGACTTCTGCATCCATCCACTTTTGCATTGTATATCTGTTTAGTCATTCTTTCATCATGCATTCTTTCCACATGCCCGAACCGAAAATCATTTACTTTCCATAAATAATTTTGGATACGATAGGTTCTGTAATACAGCAACTGGTCACTATACTTATAATCAAAGAATCTTACGGCTTACATATTATATTTCACACACTGATTGGCAATGACATTCGACAAACATTTTTAGAACACCTCGCCATCCCTCCAACAATTTTACAGTGCAAAGAAACTTAGCAAATTGGGACAACCGATAGCGGATTGAAGTCATTGATAACCATTTTAATTAAATAGGTTATGAATGACAAGAATTTATTACATTTATGTTTGGAAATTTTAGACAATATTTTATATAAGATTATATAAAATATTATATTTATAGAGTTTTACATGTAATAAAATATATCGAACACAATAAAAAAATATATCGCGTCTGCCAACATGAAAATAAAATGTAGTGAATACCGTCTATATACAAATTGAGAGATTTTGAATTATAATCTACACAATTACCACATCATATTAGAGATAAATATTGTTACATAAAATTATGGTAAATTATAGAGAACTACTCTATACACAACAGACGCTAATCACAGCATAAAAAAATATAACATTACTAGCTGACTCTGCAAACTTCGTACCGCCTCAGAATCAATAAATAAAAAAGCAGAATGAAAATTTCAGAATGTTTCAACTTTAGTAAAAAAATGTGGTCAAAACTTAACCGGAACGAATATCAAACCTTTGAAATTCTAAACCAAAAAAATGAAAAAAATCTTCACTGAAATTTAATTTGATTTCTGAACGACTTTTAAATTTAATAGGTTTCTAAGCGACGGGATGAACATCAAATGATTGACAGGTAGGAATAGTTTCTAAGGGAAAGCGAAGTTGTTGTTTTTACTATATTCCAAGCATTTTTTTCATATTTACTCACCTTTTAAACCTTCCCTGGATTTCTACAAATAATTCAAAACCAAAATGAGCCAAATCCGTCCAGCCGGTCTCGAGTTTTAGCGAGACTAACGAACAGCAATTGATTTTTATATATATATATATATATATATATATATATATATAAATATATATATATATATAGATTATTCAATTAAGAAAATGACCGATTGTATCGTTTAGAAATAACATGTAAGTTTAATAATAATAAGATGGTACATAACAAAATTAATTGTTAACCTTAAAAAGAAACATGACAAAAACAACTATGCAAGTAAATAAATGTAATAGTTGAGTAGTTACTGACACCAGTGGTCGCCCCTGGTCGAAATTCGACCATAATAATTAATTTAAATTATAAGTTTGAACATTATTAAGGTTCTGTTGTCAGATCACAGATTTCGCCAAGGCTACGCTGTTAATTTGGCTTTAACAATAAACAAAAGAGTTTGTATGCGTGTGTGTGTCAAATATATGGTAGTGTGTGTTATGGTTTTTTTATTGATTTAATGTACTATTTTTTATGAATAATTTAAAAAAATATATTAGCATTCTGCACTCCTTTCTGTATAAACTATAACTGTGCGAAATTGCATAATCCTCCGTCCGCGCAATTTTCGTAAAAAGGGGTACAAAGTTTTTGCTTCACGTATTAATATATAGATAGAAGTTATTATCCACCAAATGTTTTTAGGGTTCGTAGTGCGTGGGATAAAATGCACTTGGCCGATATTACTTACATTAATCAATATGAAAATAAATATGATAATGGTGTTGGTTTTTAAAAACAATGTATTCAGTTAAATGTTCCCTTCTCATTTTTGCAGAGCGGATATTATTATACCATTATACCGTCGGCCCTCAGACATGGATCTTTCATTAAGGGAAAGAACTTAGTCAAAAGTCAAGGATTCAGCAAGCACCTAAACTTGGAAGTTAAGTTAAAATAAGTGAATTTTAAGTTGGCAAGGGGGCGCACTGCGGAACCGTGTCCTAAGAAGTAAGTTTTAGCGTTATTATTTAAAATTCTTTTTTACCTCCGAAAACAAGTCATCAGGCAACGTGAAGCACAAGTCATTTCGTCACTTGCCTAGTATAAAGTAAGTAAAACATCGCTCCATCAATTTTGCTGTCCACCCTCTTTTCTGTGTGAGGTGACAGCTAACGCAGTAAGGTATAGGCAGCCATTTGAGTTAGTTTCCGAGTCAGCGTTTGATAAAGAACACACTGCGCCGAGCGCTCATCTTTGACTATCAACTATTCTGAACTTGAACTTATTGTGATGGCTGGCCGTTGAATAAGCTTTGTGGTGTATTAAAGAAAGAAAAGAAAAGAAAGAAAGAAAAACTTTATTTGAAGAAATTGCGACGCAATTACATTCCTTATACATTTATACACACAAAGCATATTTTGAGAATTTGTACGCCGCATTTTCAGCAAACAAGGTTTGCACTCAGCATATTGCTGTGTCGGAATAATATCCGACACAACGCTGATTTTCAGTGCAAACCTTCCTTTAGGTGTAAGACCAAAATGACCCAGTTTTGTTAATTAAATAATAAATGAGAATAATAATTAATAAAAACTAATTCTACTTATATAATATTTAAATTGTAAAAAAAACAAATAAATAAATTTTAATAAAAACCAACAATAAATACGTTACAACAAAATTAAAATAAATACTCGTGTATAATATAAAGGATGCAGTTAACAAAAATGACATTTTACAATACAATTCTCGGTCTTATCGCTTATTATACAGAGTAAATTTTTCAAGTGGGCTTTCAGGGTCAAATCCAAAATCATAAGATACAGAGAAAAATCTTAACGTAATCTCGGGGTCTAGAATATGCCGCCATAACAACCTTGAGTTGTCTTCCGGCATTAGTGGTCAGGTTCCAGTCGCCCTTAAGAGAGCAGCAGCGCATTTGTAGCACCTTTGGTGTTGCAAATGTCCTTAGGTGATGGTAACCGCTTTATATCAGTTGAACCGTTTGCCTGTCTGCTGAAGCCATGATGCAACTTTTTTTTAAATTTTAGTGTAAGCCTGTCTTAAGACTTTTAGAAAAAGCTGGAAGATTCTAGAAGGAAAAGAAAAGGACAGATACATTTTAGAAAGGGATAGATGATTCTAGAATAGAAGGTTTGGGAAGGAAAAAACAGAGATAGATAGATATTTAGATAGTAAATAAAAGAATTACGAAAAGAAGATCGAAATTAGGGATTCCAGAAGATTCTTTTGGGTATATAAGTAGCGACAAGTGCGATACGAAAGAGTTGGAAGAGAAGGCTAATTGAAGACAATGACGGGTTTAGTGAAATTAGAAATTTAGTGAAAAGTTTAGTGGGCAGTTAAGTGAAGGAGAAGTCTAGCGTAGTTAAAGAGGAGATCCAGAAGCGAGCTACACGCGGTAAATTAGGGTGAGCACTGCAGTAGCCGGGGCTAGTCTACGCAATATCGGCGACGGTATTGTGAGTAAAACATCTTATCGTCGGGACAGTGCGTCGTTAGTTGTGCGTGTAGGGACAACCCTGCGGAAAAAAACACGTACGACTGTGCAAGTTAATAAAAGCGTTTAGTTAATCCTTCCAATCCTAAGTGCGTAACCCCGCTCGGACGTAACAATATTATAGATAGACTTCATAACGATCGCTTCCTTCATTAACTTGAAGTCCACCGGTCGGGTTTCCCCCCAGCAGCAGATTCTGTTTTCGTAACGAACACGAACTTAAATTAGAAAGCTTAGCCCAACTGTGAATCTTACATTCGGTTCAAATTGGCAGTTAATGTGTTTTACTTTTAATGCTTACTTACGAAGAAGGGGTGAATACTGATGAGGGGCTATATTTATGCAATATTGTTCAAATGAGGTTGTATCTTGACACTGGTTCTGTAGTATGCAAGCATAAGCATATTTTGTATCCATATAGCCTGTTGTTTGATACTAAAATCGGTGGACAAGAAACATCATTGAAAAACATCACCAGCATGTAACAGATACACTCTACATTGGTATAAGTTTAGTATTAAAATTAGAATAAATTAATATAATAAGTTATTCTTAAGGTACACCACAACATAAAAATTACTAAATTAATGTCACACACTGTAACAAAAATAAGCGTGTATGGAGTCTAAAATTTTTCATAGAAATTAAGTAGTAAAAAAGGGTACGGAACTCGAGTCCGTAGAGATATTAATAATAATTAAAAAAATAAACATCATTGAAAGGGGCCATCTCACGTTAATTAAAATTATGCAGATGTAGCTTAGATATTCATTGTATATTTACATATAAAGTTCTTATTACTGTAAAATTAACACAAAGACATCTCACATTGCAACAATAATAGATAGATAACACTTTGTTATATACTGTTATATTTTTCAGAATACAATATTAATGAAAATCACATATTACTTACAAAATAACTGTATTTCAAACTTTAGCAAAGTTCGTACAAAGATCTATAACATGGAAGTAGTTTATATTTTGACAAAGACAAAGAGTACGGACAAACAATAGACAAAATACAAAATAACCACAGACAAGTAATAAAATAATAATAATAATAATCGGCAGACAAACACACACATTGTATATCCCCAAATTAAGCAAGTCACGCTTGTGTTATGGGTAATATACAACGGACTACTCTGGGGCCGATCCCAGACACCCAGACCATAGTAAATAACAGAGAAAATACGTTTCCAAAATTTACTATACCAGGAATCGAACCCGGAGCCTCTGCGTTGCAGTGAGGTAGGCCGGCAAAGGCTTAGCCCGCTCAACCACAGAGGCCGTCAAATATAGTACGACTACATTCACATAATATTTTCTTAAGTTTTCGCGACTTATATACATAATAAAACTACGTATTAACGGTTTTAAGCGCGGTAATTTATTTGATTTTGGTTTTTCCGACGTTTCGGCCACTTTCCAGTGGCCGTGATCACGGAAGACAAAGATGTCAATTGTCAACGAGTATTGTTAAAGTTTTATTTAGCCTACCGCCAACTTGTTAATTTTAATTATTTTGTTTATGGTTATTATTTGCTCTATGGGAGCTTAATCTAATTTACTACCGCTTCGCAACATGTTATGGCTTGAAGAGAAGAAGCGGCGCAAGAAACTCTTCAGCAAACATGCCTAGCTCTAATAATTTTATATAATATTAAAATGGGGGGAAGGAAAAATAAAAGAAATTATCACGGCTACATTCATTTTAGTAATAAATACATAAACGTTATATATACAGATATAAATTATCATTAACAATCATTTAATGCGTAAGGCTTTGGAACTCACTACCTCAAAACATAAAACAAGCCAAGTCTGTGCATTCGTCTAACCTCGTGAAACGACACTATCTCAAATTTGTAACTGAATAATAATGTTATTTAGTTGTATACTTCGGATGGTGTTGTTGACGACACACTACTTGTATATTTAGAGAAATATGTATGTTTATATTGTAATTTATGTAACATTTTCCTTTATATTTACGTATATATTAGTATATTATATCTATTGCATACATACCCCCAACCATACCAAGTTTCTGTCCATCCAAAGGTCTGGAAGACATCGATCCCAGCGATAAGACCGCCCATTGTACTTATCATTACGATTGTATGTATAAATTTATTTTGTAACATTGTGTGCAATAAAGTATATTCTATTCCGTTTGAAATAGATTGTTTAACAATGATGTCAGGAGCCTTAAGAACAGACGAGCGTGCATGACAAGAGTTATGAATGTCAAAGAAGCAAGTGAGGTGTGTAAGAATAAGCCTAAATGGCGCTCTGTTGTTCGTGCCTACCCCGTAAGGGAACTGGCGTGAAGTTATGTATGTATGTTTAACAATGTAGTTTTAATACAAAGTACGAACCTACGCTGCATGCCACATGGACTGTTATTACTAACCTACAACTACTACGAGCCAGCACACCCATACCACCGCTCCTCAGGTGTAGAGATATTAGTAGTAGGGATTCCAGAGTTCTGGCTCACGGCAAAAATCGTGTTACTGCCGAGCAAAAAGTGTTTCGAGGGACAACCCTGCCTAAAAAAAAAAAAAAAAAAAAAAAAAAAAAAAAAAAAAAAAAAAAAAGTTTGGTGTCAAATTGGGGGTTCTCGAGTACGCCCGATCGTTCTACGCTATCAGTTTTTCGATATATGCTGTATTTACAGAGATAACTTTTTTTAATTCCGTGCTAATTACAGCACTAATTAGCTACTCATTTGTTTATTCTTTTGTTAATTACTATTTCACGTTCACTAATTACCCGTCGTCCGATACTCCCTATTGTTCTTAATGACGTCAACAACGACTTCAAAACAAAAACAACATGTTCTTTTCTTCCTCAACCTTTTATTTAAAACAGTATTTGTACAAATCGTATACTAATATATCATTAAGGAGTGTTTCCTGGCTTTCGAATAAATTGGTCATATCCGTCATACTATATCCATGAAACTTATAGTATAAGTATACCAAACAGTATGCACCACATACTGAAGTCCAGTCATTTTGTATTCTCTTAGTATTGAAATGCCATTTTCTACAATTCCTATTTAGAAAAGCCAAGTGGAATCCTACAGGTGACCGACCAAAGGAATCGAAGTATTGTCCAATGTTGTGTTGGTCTATGTGCATGGCTACCCAGTGAGAACCTGGCTGGGTGCTTGGATCCAGATTGCTCACTAAGAACGTAGGCGCTTCCATGTGAATTGGTAAGTTGTTTGCTGCATACACGTTCCTCTCTAAAGATGGGTGAATTTTGCATAAACAGTTCTGGATCTCGATTGTGTTCATATTTGTAACCAAAGTGCACACGTGCTACTCGATGAAGAATACTATTGTAAATGTTCAACATAATCTTGTGAACTTATTATGTAAAGGAAGTTGTAAATAAAAAATATGAAAGCTATGTTGACAGTTTTATTTATTGATATCTTTCTTATGATTAATACATATAATTCTATCTTAACTACTATAGTCTACGATTACATTGCGGTTCTTATCTATTTCAATAACATTATCGAACTCGGCATACACAATACAGTTAATAGTTTGTGAAAGAGCAGATTCAAAACGAATTTCTAATCTCACGCTACCATTCCTAATCAGATTCCAATGACTTGAGGAGTTAGCTGATAAATCAGGAGTTAAGTCAAAAGCTAGCAGACAGTAACCTTGAGCGTACTGTTCCCTAGATATCCCGTTACCTTCGTTAAGAAAATGTATACCCGTTCCAGAGAATAACGTATGATAGGCTGTAGTGAAAATATTACTCTCAAATGATGGTTGTAACGCTTTAGAAGGTATTTGCTGACCATCAATGTATAAACAAAATGAACTCATTTCATAATTCTCAAAATTAAAAGGATTTTTAGTAAGACTACCATTAAACGCTGCATTATTAACAAAACCAACTATGCATCTTTTAGGTACCTGTCCCAGGAATATATTATCGAGGGTCTTTCCTTGAACCCCTGATGGTATCGTTAAAACTTTGACTTCAGCTCGAGTAATAGGATATTTTGCAGTAGTAGAGGCTAAAACTTTTTGATGTGCGAGTAAAACAGTTGGGCTGATTCGAGATCTACGGACAATAAGAGTTGCATCCATTATGCATACTTTTAACTTTAAATCGTTCGAAGAAGCCATCAAGTTAAACGTTTCTCTCGATCGAACTAATTTTACAGACATATCAACACTTATCATAACGATTTATTTGACAATAATTATGTATCATAACCATTTATTGGTCAATAATTACAAATTAACATTTACCGTAATGAGTTGTTTGAAAACTATTGTAAGCATCATTTAATCATAACGATGTATTTGCATGTCATTTGTTAATTAGATTTAATGGGATGACTCCAACTATATAAACTAAAAATCAAAATAAAATATTATCAGTTAACTGTAGTAAAGTAGTCAGTGGAGTGTATTTTCGTGTTGTGAAATTAAATACTTCAGATCTGAAATGCAGGTAAGATATGTCACTTAATATCACCACTTAATATTTTTTATAATTATTAAATTATCTTCAAAATGATAGTACAATTTCTTACAAATTTTGTTGTTTCAGAACCTATTTGAAGAAAATACATTCAAACAGTATTATTACCAAACACTTTCTGATGAAGACAGTAGCAATATCGATAATTTGAGCATTGTTAAAGATTCTCCAAAACAAAAAAGAAAAAGAGACGAGGAAGAAAGTCTTGACAAGTTTTTTGAGTTTTCAAAAAATAAAAAGAAAAAGCAATGTTCATCTGTATCCCGAGCTCAACCAAACGGTGGTGTTGCATATTTATCGACTAATAGAGAAGATGCATGTTCCTCAACGCACTTAATAAAAATTGAAGTGTATGAATTGAAAACATTAGCAAAAATACCCAGCAGTGAGCATTGGAAAAACGCCACAATAAGAATTAAATATTATACAGATGACAAAAACAAACATTTTGAAAGCATCAAAAAGACTGCATACAATATCACAAAAGAAATTTCCATGATTGATTCATGTAAAAAATTTCATTATAACAATAGTGATAATAAATAACAAAGATTGTTTACTACCTTGCTCTAGTACTTAGCTAATTATGTTATTGTGTAATTTTAAGTTAAAAATAACAGATTTATACCACTTCTCAGGTATATAAGTAGTCTGTGTTATCCGAAAGTGATAACCATTTATAATTTCAATCTTGTTGCTACATCATCGCAAAATGGAACGTGTTTGTGTCAGTGCTTTTTTTGTGTCGTCGGAGTTTGAAAGCAATGAAAATGATAAGAAACGTGAACTTGATGAAATGTGTGAAGATAGGGATATGGTGGAGTTATGTGAAAATGTTGAAAAAACGGATATATTCGATTCTGAATACGATCAAGAGCTATACGAAATTTGTACCATGTATGAAAATTTATTCGATTCTGAATATGACACCAACCTTTATGAAATTTGTACCATGATTGAGAATAATGTCATGTAAGTATAATTTAATTACTTATCTTATTTAACTTAAAATACTTACATTTTTACTCGCTAACTTTCATCTATATTTTGCTTAAATATAATTTTTATTTTTTACAGTCAATCATCATCCCATTCAGTACAGACAGGACAAGGAGTGTTTAAAAGAAGCATTGAATCAGACAACAGTAATAGTGACGCAAAGAGACAACGACAAGATGAACCTTCTACCAGTACAGATAAGTTACATTGTGAAACGTGTAATATACTAGTTAATAGAAGATATTTTGTTAATCACACTAAGAGCATAGTACATAAAAATAATATATTAAAATCTCATTGCTCTCTAGATAATGTATCTGTTGTAGATTCAGCTTTTGGACAGCGTATCATATCTTACAAAGTTAAAAATAAAAATCAATCTGATTCAGTGTTCCAAACACCGGAATTGTTTCTTGAATTAATTAAAAGTGATATATTTTTTTTGATTGATGAAGTACTTAAACAACATTCTACTGTTAAAATAAATTTTATATTACATGCAGACTTTGTTCAAGAATCAAAAAATCTAACTAATTCATTCGATTTTCAAACTAGTAATTTCATTATTTCTCAAGCGGATGATTTAAATATTTTCATAGTATCCTTGCGTGACACTTTAGTGCATAAAATAAGTACTTTTGAAAAGAAAGATAGTGGATGGAGTCTCACAAAAATAAATTTTATAGAACTAAACATAAACAAATATAATCCACTACGTGGAAATTCATATATTGATTTACCAAAAGATATCAAAGATAAAAAAGCCGTTATAAACGTTAATAATTCAGACAATTTCTGTTTCAAATGGGCATTGCTCTCAGCATTATACCCTGTTAACAAAAATTCAGGACGACTGTCATCTTACACTATTCATTCAAATAAACTAAATTTTCACGGTATTTCTTTTCCAGTTAAATTGAACGATATATCTAAAATAGAGAAACAAAATAATTTAAGTATAAATGTTTTTGGGTTGGAATATGATATCAAACAAAAAAAACATTCTGTTGTTGGTCCGCTTTATTTTACAAAATGCCGTAACAGTACACATATAAATCTATTATACTTACAAAATGGAACAGTCGGTCACTATTGCTACATAAAAAACTTATCGCGATTAGTAAGTAA
This sequence comes from Dendrolimus kikuchii, assembly GCA_019925095.2. Classification (NCBI taxonomy): domain Eukaryota; kingdom Metazoa; phylum Arthropoda; class Insecta; order Lepidoptera; family Lasiocampidae; genus Dendrolimus; species Dendrolimus kikuchii. The sequence continues at coordinate 16,581,168 of CM034407.1, forward strand.
GCAAATATCGAATACAAATGGTGTTGTAAATATATGTGATGGGTGTTTGTTGCGCTTTTCCACTAGAGACAGATTGATTAACCATCAACAACATGATTGTTCGCACATCACTACAAATTTACCTAGCAGTGAAAAAACATTAAAAAATTGGTTCGGACAACCTATATCAACCGATAAACTAAAATTCGATAAGTTCCAAAAAAAAATTAAAATTCCCTTTGTTGTATACGCTGACTTTGAGGCATTTTTAAACCCCATTATAACATGTACTAACGATCAATCAAAATCAAATACTAACAACATTCAGAAACATGAGGTTTATAGTTTCGGTTATTATATCAAATGCTCATTCGATGATAGCTTATCAAAGTATGAAACATACACTGGACCAAACTGCACTCAAGTATTCATGAATCGTTTATATGATGATTTAAAAACTATTCGCAGAAACGATTGTTTTCAAAAACCACCTGAATCACTGTTAACTGTAGATACAAATACTTGTTACATTTGTGAAACTGATTTAAAGGCTGAAGAAGTTTTAGATATTGATAAGCAATTAGGTGTTGTACATGAAGTATGTAAGAAAAAGTTCATTAACCCTTGTTATATTCCAGTCTTTCTACATAATTTAAGTAATTACGATGCACATTTCATCGTCCATGCGCTTAATTTTGTTGAAGGTGAAATCGATATAATTCCTCAAAACAAAGAAAAATATATTTCGTTCTCAAAACACGTAACAATAAACAATCAAAAGGTCACCTTAAGATTTGTAGATTCTTTTAAATTTTTACCATGTAGCCTCGATCAGTTAGCAAAAAACTTAAAAGTAGAAGAATTTCGTGAACTAAAAAACCACTTTCCTGATAAAGAAGACTTCAATCGTCTCTGTAAGAAAGGTGTTTACCCATATGAGTTTATGACTTCGTTTGACTCTCTAAATGTAACCTCTCTACCAAGCCAAGATAAATTTTATAGTTCGCTTACGGATACCAAAATTTCTGATAATGATTACAATCGTGCACAGGATGTTTGGCAACACTTTGGTTGTCAGAACATGTTAGACTATTCGAATTTATATCTAAAAACAGATGTGCTATTGCTAGCTGATGTTTTTGAAAATTTCCGTGACCTTTGTCTCAAAACATATGGTTTGGATCCTTCCCACTATTATACAGCACCGGGTTTAAGTTGGGATGCTATGTTAAAACAAACAAAAGTTGAATTGGAACTACTAACAGACATTGACCAAATTGCTTTCATTAAAGCAGGTATCAGGGGTGGTATATCTCAATGTAGTAATCGACATGCAAAAGCTAACAATAAATATTTAGATGATTTTGATGAAAATAAACCTCCATCATTCTTGGTTTATTTTGATGCAAACAATCTTTATGGTTGGGCCATGTCTCAGTACCTTCCTGAAGGTGCTTTTGAATGGGTGAGTCCGGAGACAAATTATGAAGTTACTGATACATCTGAATACGGTTTCATTTTAGAGGTTGATTTGGAGTATCCTGAGAAACTACATGATTTACATTCCGATTTACCATTGTGTCCTGAAAATATATCAATAGGGGGTACAAAAGAAAAAAAACTAATACCAAATTTAAATAATAAAGTAAAATATAAAATTCATTATAGAAATCTTAAACAGTGTCTTAAAATGGGTATCAAATTAACCAAAATACATCGAATATTAAAGTTCCGACAAAGCCCCTGGCTAAAAAAATACATTGACTTAAATACGGAACTCAGAACAAAGGCAACATCAGATTTTGAAAAAGACTTTTACAAATTAATGAACAACTCAGTCTTTGGAAAAACAATGGAAAATGTTGATAAAAGAGTAAACGTAAAATTACTAACCCACTGGGAAAATCGTGGTAAAATTTTAGGTGTTCAGGATCTTATTGCAAAACCTGAATTCAGCAATCTGTCAATTTTTTCGGAAAATTTAGTAGCAGTCCAATTACAAAAAACAAAAGTTTGCTATGATAAACCCATTTATTTAGGTTTCTCTATTTTAGATATATCAAAAACTCTAATGTATGAGTTTCATTACGACTACATTCTAACTAAGTTTGGTAATAATACAAAATTATTATACACTGATACCGATAGCTTGATATATCAGATTTTCACAAACGATTTCTATGACAAGATTAAATCCGATCTTTCATTACGGTTTGATACATCTGATTATCCTACGAATAATATATTTGGTTTTCCACAACTCAATAAAAAGAAACTAGGTTTTTTCAAAGATGAAAGTAATGGTAAAATTGTTAAAGAATTTGTAGGATTAAGGTCAAAAATGTATGCGATTCAAACCGAAAACAAATTGATATCGAAAGCCAAAGGTGTCAACAAAAGTGTCACAAAAAGAATGACAATGCAAAATTATAAATCATGTCTTTTTGATAGAAATATTAAATACGATACCATGTATAGATTTAGATCAATTAAACATACAATATTTACCCAGCAAATTAACAAAGTATGTTTATCTTATAATGACACAAAAAGATTTATTTTACCTAATAATGTTGACACCTTAGCATGGGGTCATTATAAGTTAAGATAAAATATTTAAATAATATATAAATGTAAATGGTGTATAAGATTAAAATAATTTTAAGATGTAAATTTTATAAACTTTATACAACATAAAATTGTAACAAATGTTTTTTAGGTAATATTAATGTAACTAAAATATCTTTGTAGAAGGTTAAAAATGATTTTAAATGTAAATAACTTATCTTAGTGTACTCTAAGTAATATTTTTTTTAATGTATAATGTGTGTATTTTTAAGAAAATAATTGAAATAAAATTAATGTAATATTTTCTTAAGTTTTCGCGACTTGTATACATAATAAAACTACGTTTTAACGGTTTTAAGCGCGGTAATTTTATTTGATTTTGGTTTTTCCGACGTTTCGGCCACTTTTCAGTGGCCGTGATCACGGAAGACAAAGATGTCAAGTGTCAACGAGTATTGTTAAAGTTTTATTTAGCCTACCGCCAACTTATTAATTTTAATTATTTAATTTTTAATTTTGTTTATGGTTATTATTTAATCTATGGGAGCCTAATCTAATTTACTACCGCTTCGCAACATGTTATGGCTTGAAGAGAAGAAGCGGCGCAAGAAACTCTTCAGCAAACATGCCTAGCTCTAATAATTTTATATAATATTAAAATGGGTGGAAGGAAAAATAAAAGTAATTATCAGTCAAGTTGGTTTGTGTTCCGTTGTACGCAGAAAGAGCTCACAGTGTCTTGAGGTCTGGCAGCTGGTTTTTGCTGGGTTTGGGTCTTAATAGTTTTGATAATTGGATCCCAAACAGGTGGTACTTGCCAACCATCTTCTCTATTGAAATTTGGGTGTTTTTTGATTTCAATAGCCTCACGTATCATTCTAGGTATGAAACGATTCTCTTTCGCGAGGATTTGTGGGTTATCGAATCTGATGTAGTGGTTGGGTTTATCCAGCGTGTGTTCACTGATCGCAGACTTCGTAGACCTTGTGTGTTTCATGTCAGCAATGTGTTCTTTTACTCGTGTTTTTATGCTCCTCTTTGTTTGCCCAATGTATGACAATCCACACTCACAATCAAGCTTGTAAACCCCTGCATCCTGGAGTGGGATATTGCATTTCACAGGTCTCAGAAATTGGGTAATCTTTTTCTGCGGCTTGAAATATGTTTTGATTGAAGCTCGCCTGAGGATGTGACCAATTCTGTCTGTGACCCCCTTGATGTAGGGTAGGGTAGCAGGGCACCGCTCAACTGAAGGTGGTTTGGGGCCTTTGTGACGTTGGTGTGGAGTCTTCAGCTGATTGCGTTGTATTTTAGGCAGAGACTTTATCGTTTGGGAGGACGGCAAAAGTATCGTCTACGTACCTTTTATACATCTTCGGCTCAGCCGGAGCGGTATCCAGTGCCTTCTGCTCGAAGTCTTCCATAAAAATGTCAGCTACGACAGGAGACACCGGTGAGCCCATGGCTACACCGTTGATTTGGTCGTAGAAGCCGTAGTCCCACACGAAATAGCCAGATGTGAGGCAATGTTTTACTATTGGCTTCCTGTTGACAATCTCAATGCAGTCTTCCACTGGTAAACTGGTGAATAAGGACTGGACATCAAAACTGACTAGTACTTCATCCTCAGCCAATGTCAAATTTTCAATTGCGCTGATGAAGTCGAAGGAATCCTTGACATGGTAGGGTGTGTTGCCGCGGAGATTGTTGAGTGTCTTCGCGAGATGTTGTGCCAGTCTGTATGTTGGTGAGTCAAGCTGGCTAACTATAGGGCGCAAGGGGATGTTGTTTTTGTGAATTTTAGGTAACCCATACAGTTTAGGCGCTTTGGCGCAAGATGGTGTGAGTGCGGATACGTCTAAGCTTAATTTTTCGGAGTTAGGTGCTTTCGTCCGATAAAAGATCTTGTATTTTACTATTGTAATCAGACGTATCCATGACGACAGTTTGGCGCTAGATGGTGTGAGTCCGGATACGTCTAAGCTTAATGCTGTTCCTTACCAGACATTTCTCGGAGTGTTTTTTCATAATAAGAAAATATTATGTGAACCAGTACGGTCTGGAAATCGCAAATAAAATTCGGCGGTGTGAGTGCCTAAAAACAAAACATGCGCGTTTAGTGACATCGTTAAATTTCTTAAAAAGGTGTCGCGATAATAATATTATACCGGTATGTGTAAAATTAACATCTAAAAAAGATATATCGGGAAGCGCCAGCATTCTACGCCAGGCTAGTTTAAAGTTATTAAGATGCCTTATCCGCCAACACCGTTTAAATTTGAACCACGTAGATAGAGCTATCGAGACGCAAAACAATGAAATACAGGTAATACTATCGACAGAAGATTTCCAAAACTACATTGATATTGTTAACAAGAGAGCAAAGGTCAAATATGAACAACTAAAAAACCGCCAAATTTCAAAATACAACCAAATGCTAACAAACCAAAACAAACATCTTGGTACAAGGAACGCGCAAAAAAATATACCTGAGCTCCATTGTGAAGCAATTGTTGATGTGCACGGAAACGCGACCACTAATCATATGTCACTGTCGGTGGTTAACCTGTCAAAACAAACATTCGATAAAAACACCGTTTCGGTATTAGAAAAAGGCCTTAATTACGCAATAACCCCGCGAAAAATACCTTTTGAAAACATAATCTGCAACGTAGAGGAATGTCTGGTAAGGAACAGCATGCAGAAAGAGGATGCGGAAGCTATACGACAAGATATCTCATCGGTTTTACGCCGTAGTCGTCTACCCAAACCGAATCTCACTCGTGCTGAATATATTGCCTTAAAAAACATTCGCAATAAACCAGAAATAACCGTGCTCCGTGCAGATAAAGGTAACGCGACTGTCGTCATGGATACGTCTGATTACAATAGTAAAATACAAGATCTTTTATCGGACGAAAGCACTTATAAAAAGGTCAAAACTGACCCCACGGATAAAGTAACCAAACAAACAATCGCGGTTATGAAAAAACACTCCGAAAAATTAAGCTTAGACGTATCCGCACTCACACCATCTTGCGCCAAAGCGCCTAAACTGTATGGGTTACCTAAAATTCACAAAAACAACATAAGGAACCCTGACAATACTCTTGGTCATACGGTGTATAGGAAACCTACCCATACAGATAAATACCTTAATGGTTCGTCTCACCACCATCCTAGTCAGTTAGCTACCGTGGGCAAATCTTTGTTTCAGAGAGCACGGAAAATTTGTGACGGGAACCACATAGCTGGAGAGCTTCAGCATGTCAAGCGAGTTCTACAACGCAATCAGCTGAAGACTCCACACCAACGTCACAAAGGCCCCAAACCACCTTCAGTTGAGCGGTGCCCTGCTACCCTACCCTACATCAAGGGGGTCACAGACAGAATTGGTCACATCCTCAGGCGAGCTTCAATCAAAACATATTTCAAGCCGCAGAAAAAGATTACCCAATTTCTGAGACCTGTGAAATGCAATATCCCACTCCAGGATGCAGGGGTTTACAAGCTTGATTGTGAGTGTGGATTGTCATACATTGGGCAAACAAAGAGGAGCATAAAAACACGAGTAAAAGAACACATTGCTGACATGAAACACACAAGGTCTACGAAGTCTGCGATCAGTGAACACACGCTGGATAAACCCAACCACTACATCAGATTCGATAACCCACAAATCCTCGCGAAAGAGAATCGTTTCATACCTAGAATGATACGTGAGGCTATTGAAATCAAAAAACACCCAAATTTCAATAGAGAAGATGGTTGGCAAGTACCACCTGTTTGGGATCCAATTATCAAAACTATTAAGACCCAAACCCAGCAAAAACCAGCTGCCAGACCTCAAGACACTGTGAGCTCTTTCTGCGTACAACGGAACACAAACCAACTTGACTGATAATTACTTTTATTTTTCCTTCCACCCATTTTAATATTATATAAAATTATTAGAGCTAGGCATGTTTGCTGAAGAGTTTCTTGCGCCGCTTCTTCTCTTCAAGCCATAACATGTTGCGAAGCGGTAGTAAATTAGATTAGGCTCCCATAGATTAAATAATAACCATAAACAAAATTAAAAATTAAATAATTAAAATTAATAAGTTGGCGGTAGGCTAAATAAAACTTTAACAATACTCGTTGACACTTGACATCTTTGTCTTCCGTGATCACGGCCACTGAAAAGTGGCCGAAACGTCGGAAAAACCAAAATCAAATAAAATTACCGCGCTTAAAACCGTTAAAACGTAGTTTTATTATAAAATTAATGTCTCATGCAAAATGACTTTATTTATTTATCATACCTCATAGTGTTGACACGTACGCTAGGATGTTTCACTTTGTTCATCCGTTCACTTCCATAGTAGCTGGTCCAACTGGCTGTGGAAAATCAAATTTTGTTACAAATTTTATTAAACATGTTAAATATATTTGCAACACTTCTTTCGATCAAATAACATGGTGCTTTGATGAAATGCAACCTTTGTACAATTTAGAAAACGTAAATTACTATCAAGGCATTCCGGACCTTAATATGTTTGATGGCAAATATCCAAATCTTATAATTATTGATGATCTCATGAGAGAATCGGATGGACGAATAGTTGATATATTCACTAAAGGTAGTCATCATAAAAATTTAAGTGTGTTTTACATAACACAAAATCTATTTCACCAAGGTAAAGGACAAAGAGATATATCGTTAAATTCAAGTTATATTATTTATTTTAAAAACCCACGTGATAAAACACAAATTCGGTATTTGGCCCGTCAAGTATCTCCAGAGAATCCAAAGTATATAGAAGATGCCTACAGAGATGCAACCAAAGAGGCACATGGTTACTTATTGATTGATCTGAAACAAGGTACAAGTGATATATGTCGAATCAAAACCAAAATTTTTCCATCAGATGGGTTATGTCATGTATACATACCAACAAAAGGGTTTAAATATGCCAAGAACAGCCAAATCCCCATCATTTATTAATAATGTCGCGAAGTCTCAACACGCATAAAGATTTGTTGTCAGCGTTACATAAGTTGAAACCAAAATATAGAACAGCTCTTTTAAAATCTTGTGATGAAGATGAAATAAATTGTATTTGTGAATGTATTCATAACGTTCTCCAAGGAAAGGTACCAATTGAAGAGAAGAATAAGAAAAAATTAAAAAACTACAAATCGGTACTTCGTAAGTTAGTTCGCAAAGGGGTAAATAAAGCAAGGAAAAGTATAATAATACAAAAAGGTGGTGCATTCCTACCAATAATATTGGGTGCAATCTTAAGTGGATTAGTTGAATCTCTTGTAAAATAAAAAATAACAATGGAGCATGCTAAAAAGATGTTGCTCGTTGAACCAAGTCTTTTAGAGAAATTAAATCATCAAAATAATGATAATAATAACCCTACATCCCGATTAGATAATGAAATGAAAAACATCTTAAACAGTGATATGGATGATAGAAAAAAATGTATTTTGTACTTACAAATATTGCAAAGATATTTACACTTCCATGAAGAAAATCGACGACCTATTGAATTGCCCATAATATCTAAAAATATAGATATCACTGGAACAAAATTAAATATAAACGATGAAGCTGACATTAAAGAACCAGTCTCTACTCAAACATCAGAGATAGAAGAAAAACGTGAAGGGCACACCAACAGTAAGAGTAACCCTCTTTACACAACAAATCAAATTCTGAGTCTAATACCCAAAACCTATTCTAAAAAAGGTGAATCATTGTTAAATGTGATTTCATTGAGTGAAAACAAAATTCGATGGAATAAAGATGGCACAGTGGTTATTGATGACAAGAATATTTCTGGGAGTAATATTGTAGACTTGATCAATGATTTACTACGTCCACTTAAGAAAAATGATCCTATAGGATGGGAAGCTTTTGCCAAGGCATTGCATGATATAAAAATACCCTTGTCTTACTTGGGTAATCCACAAAGAATAGAATACATAAATAAACTTAAATTGCATGAACTTGGTCAGATTTCTACGGATGAAGAATTTTCTACTCCTCCTAACAAATACACAAAGAAGATTCGCAAAAAACTTGATTGGGAGAAATGGACGCCATACTAGACGATCGTGTAATAGACCCATTAAAAATGATTAATGAAATATATTATGATGCTTCACATCCTGCTGGTTATAGTAGCATAGAAAAACTAACTAAAGCGATGAACGGTAAAATGACTAAAAGTGATGTTAAAAATTGGTTGCAATCACAAGAAACATATACATTGCATAGACCTGTACATAGAAAATTTCCTAGGAATAAGTATGTTTTATCTAACTTTAACGAACTCTGGCAAGTTGATTTGAGTGATATGGGAACTTATTCTAAGTATAATGATAATTATAACTATATACTTTGTATTATTGATGTGTTTTCGAAATACGCTTATGCTAGGGCTATAAAAAATAAAAATTCTGAAACAATAAAAAAATGTTTTGATAGTGTATTCAATGAAGCTAATACTACTCCTACTCACATACAATCTGACAAAGGTACCGAATTCGTTTCCATAGATGTTCGTAGATACTTTAAAAGTAAACATATAAATTATTATACCACAAACAATCCTGACATTAAGGCAAGCATAGTAGAGAGATTTCAAAGAACTCTAAAAATGAAAATGTGGCGATACTTTACTCACAAGAACACTTACAAATATGTCGATGTTTTACAAGATTTAATAAATGCCTATAATCACAGTTATCACTCCAGTATAAAAATGTGTCCAAGTGATGTTAATTCGAGTAATATAATGACCGTTTGGAATAATCTATACGATAGAAAAAAAAATGCAAAAAGCCCAAATAATTCATTACCAAAATTTCACGTAGGAGATCATGTAAGAATCACTAAGTACAAACATATATTTCAAAAAGGCTATGAATCTAATTGGAGTGATGAAATATTCATTATAACTTCAAAAATAGATAGATCACCATGGGTGGTCTATACGTTAAAAGATCTAAAAAATGAGCCAATTGTAGGGACATTTTATGAAAGAGAATTACAAAAAGTTACGTACGACCCCACTTCATCTTATAAAATAGATAAAATTATCCGTTCTCGACAGTCTGGTAACAGAAAAGAAGTATTAGTCAAGTGGAAAGGTTATCCAGAAAAATTTAATAGTTGGATTTTAGCATCTAGTTTAAATCAAATATGATAAAAGAAAGTTTTTATTTAACATTACTTAGCAATAGTTCTATGGAATATTTTCCAGAAAACAAAACTACTTTGTTTTCAACAAAGTTACCAAAGTCCATAATACTTGAAGGTATGTGGTACGTGGGCGTTGTAGAATTTCAATATCCATGTACAATGTTTACTGTTCAAGAACATGAAAATGTTGTTTATGTGACTAAAATAATGCAAATACCTAACGAAGAAACAACTTCTCTTGTCTACTACAAAACTCGTATTCCAGCTACAAATTATGACAATATTAAACATATATTGATGGCGTTAAACAATATAGGAGAAAATGTAAGATTTCACTATGATGAACTATCTAAATTTGTCAGTGTAACAGTAATGGATGAAAATATCAGATCTTTATCATTATCACCCCAGCTGTCACTTCAACTTGGATTTGAACCTAATAAAAATCTGGTTGAAAAGGGTCTTGGAAAATGTCCAGCTAATTTGCATTTAGGTTTACCACCGCAATTATTTGTTTACTGTGATATAATTGAACCACAAATTGTAGGGGATGTTATGACCCCATTGTTGAGAATTATACAATTGGATCCGTCAAAGTATATCTATGGAGCTAATAAAATGCATGTATTCTCGCCACCTCACTACTTACCTGTAATGCGGAGGGAGTTTGATACAATTGAAATAGATATAAGAACAAGCACTGGTCAAAAAATACCATTCCAGTTTGGAACAGTGTGTATAAAGCTTCATTTTAGAAAATTATAATAATGTCCTCCCAAGGTAATAGAATAACTTGCCCCTACGAACACTATTATTCACATCAAGCTGGATCTGGAATCGGAGTTATTTACAAAGGAGCCCCATACCAGCGTGGACATGGAATCGGTAGCTTTTTAGGCGGGCTATTTAGATCAGTTTTACCATTACTGTCCAGTGGAGCCCGAGTAATTGGTAAAGAGGCTTTAAATGCTGGTGTAGGTCTCCTATCTGATATGGTTAGTTCACGGCCTATGGAAGAATCAATTAAAACCCGGCTTAAAGAGGCCAGTTCGAACTTAAAAAGGAAAGCAGATGCCAAAATTGATAGCGTTATGTCTGGTTCAGGGTATAAAACAAAGAGGAGAAATCAGTCTTCATTCATTTCACCATCAACCGCCAAAGCAAAAGCTGCTAAGAAAATAAAAGTGAACAAGAAAAAAATAAAAGACATTTTTTCTTAAAATAAAACAAGATGTCTTTTCTACATAGTCATTCTTGCGAGTGCATTAAGTCAGAATTAGATTTATTTGCTTTACCTTCAACACAAACAAGTATCGAAAGTGGATTATGGATACATTACAAACCAATTTCATCTCTGGCTGATGATGGGCCGATAGAATTTCAAGTACCAGGAGGAGGAGATGACTACATAGATTTATCTCATACATTAATACATATAAAAGCGAAAATATTACATCAAGACTCCACCAAATTGAATTCATCAACAGTGGTGGCTCCAGTTAATAATTGGTTACATTCACTTTTCAACCAACTTGATGTATATTTAAATCAAAAACTTGTTTCACCTCCGAATAACACATATGCATATCGTGCATATATAGAAACACTATTGAATTATGCTCCTGCAGCTAAAGACTCCCACCTTACTTGTGGTCTTTGGTATAAGGATACATCTGGAAAGATGGATTCAACTGATGATTCCAATGAGGGATTCAAAAAGCGACAAGAGTTGGCTAGTGAAAGCAAGGAAATCGAAATGATTGGACATTTGCATGGTGATTTATTCAATCAGGAAAAATTTTTGATTAACGGTGTTGATATGTCTGTAAAATTAGTTCGATCGAGAGAAACGTTTAACTTGATGGCTTCTTCGAACGATTTAAAGTTAAAAGTATGCATAATGGATGCAACTCTTATTGTCCGTAGATCTCGAATCAGCCCAACTGTTTTACTCGCACATCAAAAAGTTTTAGCCTCTACTACTGCAAAATATCCTATTACTCGAGCTGAAGTCAAAGTTTTAACGATACCATCAGGGGTTCAAGGAAAGACCCTCGATAATATATTCCTGGGACAGGTACCTAAAAGATGCATAGTTGGTTTTGTTAATAATGCAGCGTTTAATGGTAGTCTTACTAAAAATCCTTTTAATTTTGAGAATTATGAAATGAGTTCATTTTGTTTATACATTGATGGTCAGCAAATACCTTCTAAAGCGTTACAACCATCATTTGAGAGTAATATTTTCACTACAGCCTATCATACGTTATTCTCTGGAACGGGTATACATTTTCTTAACGAAGGTAACGGGATATCTAGGGAACAGTACGCTCAAGGTTACTGTCTGCTAGCTTTTGACTTAACTCCTGATTTATCAGCTAACTCCTCAAGTCATTGGAATCTGATTAGGAATGGTAGCGTGAGATTAGAAATTCGTTTTGAATCTGCTCTTTCACAAACTATTAACTGTATTGTGTATGCCGAGTTCGATAATGTTATTGAAATAGATAAGAACCGCAATGTAATCGTAGACTATAGTAGTTAAGATAGAATTATATGTATTAATCATAAGAAAGATATCAATAAATAAAACTGTCAACATAGCTTTCATATTTTTTATTTACAACTTCCTTTACATAATAAGTTCACAAGATTATGTTGAACATTTACAATAGTATTCTTCATCGAGTAGCACGTGTGCACTTTGGTTACAAATATGAACACAATCGAGATCCAGAACTGTTTATGCAAAATTCACCCATCTTTAGAGAGGAACGTGTATGCAGCAAACAACTTACCAATTCACATGGAAGCGCCTACGTTCTTAGTGAGCAATCTGGATCCAAGCACCCAGCCAGGTTCTCACTGGGTAGCCATGCACATAGACCAACACAACATTGGACAATACTTCGATTCCTTTGGTCGGTCACCTGTAGGATTCCACTTGGCTTTTCTAAATAGGAATTGTAGAAAATGGCATTTCAATACTAAGAGAATACAAAATGACTGGACTTCAGTATGTGGTGCATACTGTTTGGTATACTTATACTATAAGTTTCATGGATATAGTATGACGGATATGACCAATTTATTCGAAAGCCAGGAAACACTCCTTAATGATATATTAGTATACGATTTGTACAAATACTGTTTTAAATAAAAGGTTGAGGAAGAAAAGAACATGTTGTTTTTGTTTTGAAGTCGTTGTTGACGTCATTAAGAACAATAGGGAGTATCGGACGACGGGTAATTAGTGAACGTGAAATAGTAATTAACAAAAGAATAAACAAATGAGTAGCTAATTAGTGCTGTAATTAGCACGGAATTAAAAAAAGTTATCTCTGTAAATACAGCATATATCGAAAAACTGATAGCGTAGAACGATCGGGCGTACTCGAGAACCCCCAATTTGACACCAAACTTTTTTTGTTTTTTTTTTTTGTTTTTTTTTTAGGCAGGGTTGTCCCTCGAAACTTTTTGCTCGGCAGTAACACGATTTTTGCCGTGAGCCAGAACTCTGGAATCCCTACTACTGATATTTTGAGTTTTATTTTGAAACCAATTTTTCTCTTGTTCTTTTGTACTCTCCAGTCTGTCTTGTATATACATACATATATGTTATCACGACTGGTTCCCACAGGGATAGGTAGAGTTGGCAGATTTCCACTTGCTACGGACGAATTGTTTGATCTGGTGCCAACGCTTCATTTTTACAATCGCACCGCTCGCCATCGACGGGATGTTCACCCTCATTTGCTTAAGCTCCCACGCTCAATTACGCAACGTTTCTATAGAAAGTTTGTCCCGCGTACGACAAGAATCTGGAGGGAACTCCCCGCCGAGATTTTCACACAAACATATAACTTTTATCGAGAGTCGCATAATTGCAATCGCAGTCTTAGGCAGCACTTCACCCGTTCCACGAATTATTAAACTATACAACCAATACAGCTCCACTTTGCATATATTTGCCAAATCATTACCTACGTTTTGCCGAATATTGCACAATATGCTTCCATCTAATACTTTATATCGTTACTAATTTTTCTTTTTTTAATAATCCTCATTTAAGCTATAAATGTGTGCTTGTGGTTGTGTATTTATATAAATGTATGTCTAAATTTGTTTATCCTTATTTATTTTTTATCTCAATCTAAGCTGTGTTTGTTTGTAATAGGGTACACATTAATCTTAGTATTGTACTTTAAAATTGTCTCCTACAATGTTTTGGTGTAGTAACTGTAAACGAAACAAATAAAAAAATAAAAAATAAAATAAACAATAAAATAATTGCGCCGCTTGATAGATTCAGATTCAGCTTTATCCGCTGCCGAACCGGCTGCTCTAGATGTTTGATAAATAGGATGCGGCCGACGTGTCCACGCAGATCGCATCCTATACCAGGCTTGCCACGTCACCAAGACATCAGAGTCATTCCTTCAGGACGTCTATCATCTTCGTGTGCACCGTTATTACTATTTCTTATTATTACATAATTGGATAGGATGTGATCTTAATTTACATTAATTGTTTCGAATTACATACATACATAACTTCACGCCAGTTCCCTTGCGAGGTAGGCACGAACAACAGAGCGCCATTTAGGCTTATTCTTACACACCTCACTTGCTTCTTTGACATTCATAACTCTTATCATGCACGCTCGTCTGTTCTTAAGGCTCCTGACATCACCTTCTGCTAGTACACGATCAATTTGATCATGGAGTGTGTCGTGGCCTTCCACGACTTCTGCATCCATCCACTTTTGCATTGTATATCTGTTTAGTCATTCTTTCATCATGCCTTCTTTCCACATGCCCAAACCACCGGAGCATTCCTTTCCTTACCTTTACCCCGACACTCTCTTTCAGACCAACTCTCTTTCTTACTTCGGTATTACGAACGCGGTCCGCGAGCGTCACTCCGCAGATTTTGCGCAGTGCTCGCATTTCGACCGCGATTTTGATTTTGAATTAACACCATATTATTCCAGAAAACGTGTCTAACAGTCGAAAAAGTATTTTAATTTACGTGCTTTGTAATTTTTTTTAATGTCGTTTTATCTCCTATTTTCTAAAGGTGCTAATCTAAATTTATCCCAGACCAAATTTAGATTAACTATCTCCATCTAACTACATTAGTTTGCGAACTTCATTATCTTGATTAAATTTTATTATGTTCAGTTTTTTTGTTTTCTCATTGTTTTAATTTCATTTAAATAGAATTGTACTAGAATAATTTATATTTAGAGTTCAATGTATTTAATTTATTTTTAGTCTTCTTGCGAATAAAATGAGTCTATTTTGTTTTCGCTAAGTAATTTATTTTTAATCTTGGATGTTATCGGGCTTTAACCTTTCAATTTACACTTTCTGCACGATCTTCATGACCCCAATCAGTCTGTTGGATCACATGTGATTTCTTTTTAATTGGTTATATATATATTTTTTTATTTTATTACAGGAGTTCAGCAGACAGGCAAACGGCCCACTTTATGGAAAGCGGTTACCATCGCCTATAGACATTTGCAACACCAAAGGTGTTACAAATGCGCTGCTGCTCTCTTAAGGGAGACTGAAACCTGGCTACTAATGCCGGAACACAACACAAGGTTGTTATGGCGGCATACTCTAGACCAGAGGTGGTAGCCATCCAGTCGGGCAAATGCCCTACCACCTGGCTGTGGGTTGTTTTGCCGCCTCTTACGACAGGCTTCCCGGCCGCAGGAATTTGTATTATTTCTCCGTTCCTGCACTAATAACCAAGAATATAAATTAGGAACTAACAAACAGTCAGATAAATTAATTTTCATACTTTAATATTCGCATTCTTCAGCCAATCAATGTCCACTGCTGGACTTAGGTCGCGTCAAGTCTATACCACAAATCTCTGTCCCTCGTTGGTAAAATCAGTCTATTGCGAGACGTGAGGGCAAGGAAGGAGGACGCCCCCGACCTTTGATCCTTTGCGCCTGGACGACGCACAGTTTTGAATATATAAATTTTGATTTGCAACTTGCACGCATGTGCATCGGTTGTGTGAAAATTGTCGTGTGACAGCAACTGACGTTTCGGTTGTCGACCGCGTAGGCAGATAGCGCCATCTCTTGACGTATTCGGTGTTTTTTGTTTTTTTACACAGTGTTTATGGAATGGAATGGAGCGTTATGGAATGGCTTAGAAAAGGTATCTTATCCAGCTTCTGCCAACGATCTGCCGGTCCTGCGACAGACGCGACTGGCCCACTGCCACTTCAACTTGCTAATTTTGCGAGCTACCTTCAGTCACTTACCTTGATTCTACGGATATTCTCATTTCGATTCTATCCATAAGAGAAACACCCAACATAGCACGCTCCATAACCCATGACTATATTAACGTTAGTTTGGATGATATTTTATGAATAATGCCTTATTGAAATTATGGAGCGTTGTGTAATCTTGTTAGTGGTCAGAGACGTGCTTTGGAAGACGTTTCACAGATTATTATATTGACCCAATATATCTGCAGTATTAACCGCATATTGATGAAAATATACTATGATATATTCCACGAAGAATTGTAATAAACTACTGTTAACTATCTAAAAGAACTAGTGGTCGCCCGTGGTCGAAATTCGACCATAATAAACAATGTTAAAGACTATACTTCTATAATCACAGATTTTGCCAAGGCTACACTGTTAATTTGTCCTGAACAATAAACAGAAGAGTATATATGCGTGTGTGTGTCAAATATATGGTAGTGTATAATGTTTTTTTTTATTGGAAACGTATTTTCTCCATTATTTACTATGGTTAATCGGCCCCAGGTATCCGTTGTATATTACCCATAACTCAAGCGTAACTAATTAAAAAAAAATATTAGCATTCTGCACTCCTTCTTTATATAAACTACAAGTGTAGAAATTTCATACTCCTCCGTTCGCGCAATTTTCGTAAAATGGAGTACAAAGTTTTTGCTTCACGTATTAATATATAGATAATCTTACATGAGTGTTTCACATGTATTGTTGATCTTCTTTCGCTTATATCATGTATTATTTAAAATATATACAATAATAAACTTAAATAACAAATAAGTTTAATTCATATCATTGTATAGATCTTGTCAGTATGTTAGTTACAGGTGTCTTCAACAACAAGAGGGATAAAAGTGCGATGTCTTTTATTCCGGAAGATAAGGATAATGTCCCGGAAATTGCGATATGTGGGGATTAAAATGAGTTGAATGCTACGTCGTGATGGTTACGCCGTTGGATAGGGTGATCCACCACTGGCGAGCGCCCATGGCTCAATCGCCCGAAAGGGCAGTACAAAATAACACGACGAGTTGTTGCACTTCTGCAGTATATTAATTTCTTACATACATACATAACTTCACGCCATTTCCCTTGCGGGGTAGGCACGAACAACAGAGCGTCATTTAGGCTTATTCTTACACACCTCACTTGCTTCTTTGACATTCATAACTCTTGTCATGCACGCTCGTCTGTTCTTAAGGCTCCTGACATCATCTTCTGCTAGTACACGATCAATTTGATCATGGAAGGTTAATATTAATTTCTTAATTGTTTCTAATTTAACTTAGACTATATATACAGAAACCTTATCGTTTACGTGATGTGCACACCAGTATTCTAATCATTATTAAAGATTATATTTACACGTTTATGAGATTGGACATTTCTGATGATACAGACAGATGCCCAATCTTATCGGCAGCTCTAACACCAATATATATTATATGTATTTACTTCAGCATGAGTTGGTCTGAAAGAGGGTGTCGGGGTGAAGGTAAGGAAAGGAATGCTCCGGTGGTTCGGGCATGTGGAAAGAATGACTAAACAGATATACAATGCAAAAGTGGATGGATGCAGAAGTCGTGGAAGGCCACGACACACTTTCCATGAGCAAATTGATCGTGTAATAGCAGAAGGTGATGTCGGGAGCCTTAAGAACAGAGGAGCGTGCATGACAAGAGTTATGAATGTCAAAGAAACAAGTGAAGTGTGTAAGAATAAGCCTAAATGGCGCTCTGTTGTTCGTGCATACCCCGCAAGGGAACTGGCGTGAAGTTATGTATGTTACGTAGGTTATGCATCGTTCATGCATTTGCCTTAGCCTTTAATTGTGCTAAATTATATGTCAATAAATTGGTGGATAAAACGTGACCCAACACGATTCAAAGTTTACGAAGGTTTATCACCGTTGTGCAGTTTTAAAACCTAACAAGTGTAGGCCAAGAAATTTTACATCACAATGCAAAATATGACATTTACTTCAAAGATATGCTTTTACAACTATTGGAAACGATTTGATATTTCGATACAGCCTTTATAATAAAAGCCTTAATAAAAAAAAAGACAGTAAATAGACAAAAAGTCATTAAAAAAAAAATAACAATTACTTGGTTTTGAAATTGGTTAGCGGACCTACCTTCACAGCTCCAGTATTTTTCAATACTAATAAGATTTTACGAACCTCATCTACTCTATAGTAATACTAGCGGTCCCGGCAGACGTTGTCCTGCTCTCGAAAAATAAAAATCTAGGACCCGATCTCAGCGCCACCTACCGGTACCAATTGTGAGTCTAAACCATCCGGGGACCCACTCAAACACACATAAAATATTTCATCAAAATCGGTAATGTCGTTCTCAAGTTATACGCGTACATAAATTTCTACGATTCATTTTTATATATTAGAAGATTCCTACTTGTTTAACTTGTTGTGTTTCACACATTTTTTAAATAATTTAATAGCAATAAAGGGCCACCCATAAATTATGCCACATTTTAAGGGGGGGGGGGGGATGTCTTAAATTTAGCTATTAACGAAAAACTTCAAAATATTTCCAACTCTAACTGTATGAGCATAGTGTTTAAATTAATAAAAAATAGTTTAAATGAAAGTAAAACTAATCACGGAACTGCTGTTTTAATGTGATAATTACTTGATGTAAAATTGCAAAATATGTGATGACTCCCTAGGGAGGGAAGTCTCACTAATATGTCAAGCTGTGACTAGAATGGGGGAGGAGTCAAAAATCATGAAAATCGTGTGACGTAATTTATGTTAATCAATTCACGACTTACTCTCTCTTTTCTTTCACCATATCCCAATTACTTGGGGTCGGCACAATATGTCTTTTCCTTCCACACTCTTCTATTCTGACATACCTCTTCTGTCACACCGCATATCATCATGTCATCCTTCACACAATCCATCCATCTTTTTTTTGGTCTACCTTTAAATTTGTACCCATCGATCTTGTAGTATAACATTCTTTTTGTCACGTGACTTTCATCCCTCCTCATTATATGTCAAGCTGTGACTAGAATGGGGGAGGGGTCAAAAATCATGAAAATCGTATGACGTAATTTATGTTAATCAATTCACGACTTACTCTCTCTTTTCTTTCACCATATCCCAATTACTTGGGGTCGGCACAATATGTCTTTTCCTTCCACACTCTTCTATTCTGACATACCTCTTCTGTCACAGCGCATATCATCATGTCATCCTTCACACAATCCATCCATCTTTTTTTTGGTCTACCTTTAAATTTGTACCCATCGATCTTGTAGTATAACATTCTTTTTGTCACGTAACTTTCATCCCTCCTCATTATATGTCAAGCTGTGACTAGAATGGGGGAGGGGTCAAAAATCATGAAAATCGTGTGACGTAATTTATGTTAATCAATTCACGACTTACTGTGAATAATAAATTAAACTAATCAACAAAAAAATAACAAATGAGAAATTTTAGAAGGATTACTTTGTAATCAACTTTTCGAGTGGAAAGAGGATTAAAATTTGATTAAACAACCTGTTAAGTAAATAAAACGGCTGGTTGTGTTAATATACAAGATTAAATCAGATAACCCGGGCCCGAGGTATAGAGTTTTACGATTCCAAGAAATTTTAGAGGCTCCGCAATTTTGCCCCCGAATTTGGTAAGACGGTCTTAAAGTTAGTGAATAGTTGTGCGTTATGAATGAATGAATGAATGTGTGTTAAATGAATGAATGTGAATGTGTGTTACATGAATGAATGTGAATGTGTGTAACATGAATGAGTGTGAATGTGTGTTACATGAATGAATGTGAATGTGTGTTACATGAATGAATGTGGATGTGTGATACATAAATGAATGTGAATGTGTGTTACATGAATGAATGTGAATGTGAGTTACATGAATGAATGTGAATGTGTGTTATATGAATGAATGTGGATGTGTGTTACATGAATGAATGTGAATGTGTGTTGCATGAATGAATGTGAATGTGTGTTACATGAATGAATCAATATGTCTCGTAATAATCATTGACTGTTCAGGTGATCAGAAGGCTGGTGCCTACCTCGGACAACGGATCAGTATGGCGATCCAGCAAGGAAACGTAGCCAGGCTTCTGGGCACTTTACCCATAGAAGACGGTGATCTAGGCTCAGAATTCTATTTATAGTCTTGAGGGACTATGGGTAGAATACAATATAAATAAGTTAAGTTTTCTTTTATTGTATTTGAATTTTTATGGTATTGTTTCTAATACATATCTATTAATATGTGTTATATGCATTGAGGTGATAGTTCTTTCTTGGTGAAGCTATAAAATGATACCTATATCAGTAGATATAAACATTTTATACATGTTTATTTATTTATTTAACTTATTTACACTAATTTAAAAAAAAAATTAAATATACATATACTAATAATATGTATGCCTTAATTTCGAAAAAATAATACAATTAGTAAATGGGTCCCAAATCCTCGTCAGTTGGGACGTTACCAAAACACTGGCCGCATTACCACATTGTATGGCAACGCTTATGCGTTGCCTAAAATACAAGTCGGCCTTTTGGTCGCGATATTAATCCATATAAGCCGCGCGAAGAAGGTTTGCCGTTTGTCCGCGCGATTTTCGTAAAAAGGGGTACAAAGTTTTTGCTTCAAGTATTAATATATAGATTATTCTTCAACCACGCTAAGAGCCGTGTATATTACCATCTAGCAATGCTTGAAAAAGAAAAACAAAATAAGAACATCTTTTAAATCATAGATTCAGTGACTGAGCCCCCAATCCCTCGAGTATAAACGCCTTAATAAATATTCCATACATGTCCCGTATAATTTATAAAGAAAACAGCATTCTCTCCGAGTTTATCGAATAAAAACGCGCGTTAAACTAATCTTGCGCACGATCGCATCCCGCATAAATCAAGTATCGGCATAAAAATTGTTTTCTTTAGTGCAATGACATTTTATAGCATACTAGTAGCCCCCGGCAGACGTTGTCCTACATCGAAAGAATAAAAATCTAGGACCCGATCCCAGCGCCACCTACCGGTTCCAATTGTGGATGAAAACCATCCGGGAACCCACTAAAACACAAAAAAACCAAAATCGGTCCAAGTGATTGAGAGGATTCTAGAATCCGAACTCAGCGCCACCTACCGGTTCTAACGGGATAAAAGTATCCTATGTCCGTCTCCTGGTTCTAAGCTACCTCTCAACCAATTTTCAGCCAAATCGGTACAGCCGTTCTTGAGTTAAAAATAGTGTAACGAACACGACTTTCTTTTATACATATAAGACAGCCGCGGATGTGGGAGTTCCTGACACGGTCTTTCCGCGTTATTCCACACATCCATCGCAGCATATTCATCTCCGTGACACGCAGTTATTGCTCGTGTCGCTCAAGTACAGGTCACGCTTCACTGCCATACAAAAAGACAGGTTTAATGATGGATTTATAGAACTATCATTTTAATTTAACCGACATTTTGGAGTCACAAATGACACCTGTCACCTCACGCCACTTGGCCCCAGCTGAAAGCTTCTATATCTATCTATCTATATATATATCGATGGGTGAAAGGCTATATGTTATAAACGACTTTTTTTAAAATTGTCGGGAGAAAAGTTTGAAGTTACAAATAACCCAGAAAAACACATCACCAACGAACTATGTACCTTACTTAAAAAAAAGGACATCTATAGATTGAAACTAGACATCAAGTTCTTTATATTTCTTTAGGTTGAGACATTACGATATAAAAACCCATAGTGTTAAGTCTCACAGAAAATGTCGCTTAAAACAAATAGCCTTTCAACCCTCGATATAATTTCTGACTCCAATGTACTTTTCATTAATGATTACTTTATATTCCACAAATAACTCCACATTAAAAGATGTTAATTTAGTCGTGACTTAGTTCCTAATTATTTGACATATAACCCATTTTAAACTATCTATACATCTATGCAGATAAATAAAATTTAATTGTCTGTTTGTAATGTCAAAATAATAGCTTTTTACTAAATGTAAATAAAAGTAGCTACGGTACTTAAATGAACAATTGTTGTCTGTCTGGATGTTCCGGCTAATCTCTGAAACAGCTGAACCGATTTTGACAGGATTCCCACTGGCAGATAGCTGATATTATAAGGAGTAAATTAGGATACTTTTTTACTTTTTTTAGGGCACAGCTTCTTTAGTAATAATAAAAAAAAAGTAAATATAAGCACCGAATTCTCATTTTTTTTCTGATACTCTAATTGTGTCGGACTGTGTATTTACACAATTTTTGGATTTCATAATTTTCATTCACAAACAGTCCATTTCTCCATGGCAACAAACATCCGAACAAAGCAATTTTACATATTAGTACGTATTGTCCCAATGCAAAACATCCCGGACGGATTTTAACACCCACTTTCGTGGTTAGAGAGCAAAACAACATAAATCGCTATGGCATAACACCCTAAGTCGGTCCCGCGGGTCGTTTTCTGCTTATAATGCTTTAAACGGTGTTCCGGGAGTCATGAAGGGACATGTAAATGCGTCACATAGACTTGTAAGACCTTCGGTGTATTGGGAATTGGCTGTCTTTTTTTCCGTTTTTTGGAACGAGGTTCCTTATCGCGCGTTACACGCTCTGAGTGGATAGGAACGAAACCGAAAAAGTGTAATAAGACTTTTCCCACACTTCTTGTTTTATTATACAACTAGCTTCTGCCCACGACTTCGTCCGTGTGGAATGGTTAAAAAAAAACGCCGATTTTAAAACATTCTTTATTGGTGCTCAGCTCCTATTGATCTTAGCGTGATGATATATAGCCTATAGCCTTCCTCGATAAATGGGCTATCTAACACTGAAAGAAATTTTCAAATCTGACCAGCAGTTCCTGAGATTTGCGCGTTCAAGCAAACTAACAAACTCTTCAGCGTTATATCTTATACTAATATATAAAGCTGAACAGTTTGTTTGTTTAAACGCGCTAATCTCAGGAGCTACTGGTCTGATTTGAAAAATTCTTTCAGTGTTGGATAGCCCATTTATCGAGGAAGGCTATAGGCTATATATCATCACGCTATGACCAATAGGAGCGGAGCAGCAATGAAAAATGTTTCAAAATCGGGCTTCGGGGTTTTGAAAACAAATTCCACGCGGACGGCGTCGCGGGCACAGCTAGTATTAGTATAAGTATAAGATTTAAAACTTTAATGCAATGAAATAAGATCTAAAATAATATCCATTTGTGTAATATACGCTGTTTTTGATACAATTTGTTTGTTTATGTATTTCTATACATAGATTTTTGATAAAATTTGTTTGATGCTTTGCTTGCACTTTTTGAGACGTTTTGAGAATTTTAAGAATTTTTAAGACATTTAAGAAGAACATCGTTGCAACCAGGTGTTCCAAAGACACCTCGTTAGTTTTTATTACAGTGTAGGTTCGATATGTTATACGGGGCCCAATTTTGGGCCACCACAGTAAGACCACAAACGTCTTCACTCGGCTTAGATGAGAATGTTGAGAAGGATGTGTGGTGTTCAAGAATGGATAAGGTGAAAAACTACTACATAAAGGGATCTTGAAAGTTGAACCCGTAACTGAAAAATTGAGAGGAAGAAGATTAAGGTAGTATAAGAATGTAATGAGGAGGGATGAAAGTCACGTGACAAAAAGAACGTTACATAGACGACTGATGGGTACAAATTTTAATGTAAAGGTAGACCAAAAATGAGATGGATATATTGTGTGAAGGGTGATATGATGATTTGTAGTGTGACCGAGGATGTATGTCAGAATAGAGGAGTGTGGAAGAAAAAGACATATTGTGCCGAAATAATTGGGGAAAAGTGAATGAGCAGAGAAAGAGAGTAATATAATATAATAATAGTCCGAGAGCTGGTGAACAATTTAGGTTAGGTTCTTGAGGCAGTGTAATTTTTTTTATAACAGTCATTGAAAAACCACTAAATAAGAAAATCGAGGTCTGGATGAAGGGTAGCGGCCCGTTACCAACCCTTGAATTTTTCTAAACGGGAATTTTTTTTTTTAAATGGTTTGAGCCATTTTGAAATTTTTGTATATTTAAGTTGGATGTTTAAGGAATTAAAAAATAAAAGCCATGTTAATTAGTTGGGTTTAAATGTTAACAAGACAAGGTTTTTAAACAAATTTAATAAATGTCCTTGAGGCACCTTGAGTTTTCGGGAGAGTAATATATGTACTTAAAATATATAATCCCAAAAAGTCAGATTAAATTGATGGTAATTTTCACCTGCCAAATGATTGAGAATGTAATCCATAAGTGCGTGTGAACAGCACTATGCTTAGCTTAGGTGTGAGAGAGAGCGTGTATCGACTGTACCTCTCGCTCAAGGCTGCTTAATGGAAAGTGGCACCTCGAAAAAGCACTTTTCATGAAATAGTTGTGATTTACATCAAAAACCTTCAGGTTAAAAACAATCAATATCCTATTAATACATACATACATACATATCCTATTAATGATATAAAATATTGTCCATTTTTATTAATCAGCATAGCTTTTTGAAAATAAACTACACAGCAGAGTATGTATGTTAACCCGTACTACTGTAGTCTGTAAGAGAGCAGCAGCGCATATACATTCGTTATGTGGGCCGTCTCCCTGTCTGCTGATCTCCTGCAATAAAAAAAAAATGTTAACCCATACTACTGTAGTCTGTATATACATTCGTTATGTGTCAATATTTAACGTCATTAACAATGTCGCATCTCAAATAACGCATTGAACCCATCGCCACATCTGCGTGAAACGGCCTAAACTTTTAACACTAATGCAGATGAAGCCCCAGCAAAAAATTTAAATGTCAAATAAAATTGACAGACAATGACGTAAGACCAGAGACAATGCGTCTTTTATGATGCGTTTCGAAATTCAAATTTAAAACGCCAAATCCAACTAGGCATAAAACATTTTAAAACACCAACCTTTTTTCTGACCCCTATCAAATGCCCATCAAGTACTCCCAAAAGGTAAGACATAAGATTAACAACTTGTTCACCGGGACCCGCACCCACGCCCCGTCGATCGCATTTACGCGCCATTAAGCACAACCATGGACAATGCATCACACCGGAAACGGAAGAAAAGCCTTTCAAGAGGCTTTTCAATTATACTTTACTAGAGTTTTCCCCGCGGCGTGAAAAGCCCTGGGTAGTAAGTAGCTCTATGTTATCTACTCACATAAAAACTAAATTAAGTTTTTTTTATATATATTAGACTTAAAACTTTACTCTTTCTTGTTCAATTCACTATAATAACAAAGAAACTTAAGTCCATATAGTCTAAACAGCTGCCCAGCAAAACATAGAAATAAGTCGAAGCCAACCTGATTTGAAGTAATACAATGAATGACTTATTTCCTATGACAGCATATTTGTTAGTGAATTGAAAAAGCGCGATTGCAGCGCCATCTATTCAGCTAATCTATCTATTTTATAGAAACGACATCATTTATCGGGATAAAATGTATCTTAAGTCTTAACTCGGGTTATGAGCCAGCACTATGTCGAGTTTCAATCATGTAAGTTCAGTAGTTTTCGAAAAAGATGCGATCGCAGCGTCATCTTTTTCGCTATTTTCGTCTATCCCACGGAAACCACGTCATTTATCGGGATACAAAGTATACTAAGTCATGCTTTGGGATATAAGCTAGCTCTATATCGAGTTTTATTTACATCCGTTCAGTAGTTTTTAAGTGATGCTCTAACAGACAGGTAGAAAGACAGACAGACAACAATTCTAAAAATTGCATTTTCGGAAGCTCTTAGTCGAATTCTTGAACTAATTACAGATTTATTATATATAGTATATAGATAGATAGATACAAGTGTTTTTTATGGTTCCGTGGCATTTTGAAAAAAAAAAGAGAAACGATTCTTCTTCTTCTGCAAGCCGCTTCTTATACATTACTAGCTGACTCATGCCCTCTTTGCTGGGAGTCATTAAAAATATACATGTTCCCACGCACACACGCACGCATATCAAGGTATAATTTAAGCTTTAATTAATTCACAAAGAAAGAAAGCACTCGCAGCGCCTTGTACGAGGATGTGTGCAATTATTGCGTGGAACGTTATTGCTGTAACATATTTGACAGGCGTTCTCGTGCCCAGTCCACTGGTGGTCATTAAATAATTTAAAAATATTATTAATCACAATCAAATATAGCCTATGTCACTCGGGAATAATGTAGCTTTCATCTGGTTAAATAATTTTCAAAATCAGTTCAGTAGTATCGGAGATTACCCCGAACATCCCAGTTCCCATTACCTCTGTATAATACTGTATAGAAGTATAGATGTATCAATTACTCTTGATTTTTTTGTTGCGTAGCTTGCAAACAGGCAGACGGCTAACCTAATGGAAGATGGCTACCATCGCCTATTGGGGTTTAGAACACCAGGAGGGAAACCAACACCTTGTCAGCTTTTCATTAGGATAGCATGGAAGGGATAGAATAGTGGGAAAGAGTAAAAAGGATCAGATAAGTATTAGTAGGAACTCTATTGTTTCTAGCAATAAAAAGAGCCTATGTCACTGAGGGGAAATGTAGCATTCTAATGGTGAATGAATTTTTGAAATCGGTCCAGTAGTTTTTGAGTTTTTTCGGTACTAGCGGTTCTAGCAGATCTTGTCCTGCCCTGAAAAAAATAAAATGTAGAACCCGATTCCAGCGCCAAATATCGGGTCTAATTGTGAATCTAAACCATATCGGAACCCATTCAAACACTTATTATGTTCACGCCCACTTCCTTGAGCTCTCACGCCTGAGTAATGCTTTTAAAGTCCTGAGATAAAATACTGATATACCTTAATTTATATATATATATGTATGTATGTATGTACATATGTATAGTATACTATAGATAGCTAGTGTCATCGTAAAACTACATTTGACAGAACAGTCAAGGAATTTAACAAACTCAGCAAGTCGGATTATGTGGACATTGACTTGTTTGTGGATAGTCTAGCATCTGTAAATGCGAATTTAATCATACTCTTTTTAATAATAATTAGTTTCCCGATCATAAATTTTTCATATTTTTTTTCTAAACGCATGTATATTAATTTTTTATATTCCCTCTGCCATCTGTGGAGGTTTATCAATAGCTATTTTTTATTTATCTCTGTACATATCCTACTAATATTATAAACGAGAAAGTTTGTAAGAACGTATAGATGTATGTTTGTTGTGAAAAACTACTGAATGGATTTTGATGAAACTTTACAATAATACGCTTAAGATATAGATCCAAAATATAACGATTTTCCATTACCACGCGGGCGAAACCGCGGGGCGCAGCTAGTACTCTATAAGACTACAGTTGTTAGCCCCCTCAAATAAAATAAAGTAAATAAAATAAGATAGTGCGGGATGGAGGTAGAGACGAATAAAAGTATAGTACACTAAAATCCATTGAGACAAAGTATAACCGTAGATTTTAATTCAATAAAGTGCAGAGCTGCTATACCGAGGATGCCTTAATCCTCACACTCCACGATGTATTCGGGATGAGTGCATCTCAGCTTATTTACACTTAAATATTGTACGTGTTCAACTGGTATCAACACACAACGAGATACAAAGTTTTATAAAGAAGACTACTTTTGTAACCCGACTCCGCTGTTTATCTATACTAATATTATAAATTCAAAAGTAACTTTGTCTGTTACGCTTTCATGGAAAACCACTCTACAGATATTGATTAAAGGTTTTTACGTATTGGGAATGAATTTATTTATTTTCTTTTCTACAAAACATAACAATAAAGCGGGAAAAAAATCTGAACTATAGGTGGAAAAGCCGGGAGCCCAAACTGGGAAAAAAACCTGTCATTATGGCACCGTGCAGGAACGGAGAAAGAATACAATTTCCTGCGGCTCGGCGGCCTGTCGTGAGGCGACAAAACAACCCACAGCCAGGTGGTAGGGCATTTGCCCGACTGGATGGCTACCACCCCTGGTCTAAAGTATGTCGACATAACAACCTTGAGTTGTGTTTCGGCATTAGTGATCAGGTTCTAGTATCCCTTAAGAGAGCAGCAGCGCATTTGTAGCACCTTTGGTGTTGCAAATATCCATAGGCGATGGTAACCGCTTTCCATTAAGAAAAAAAACTTCTGCACCCTCACCTCCAACTTAAAAATATATAATGAAGGGGGTGACCCGTATAGGGTGGAGGAGCGAGATGGAGTGCTCCTCCGTCTTAAAGGAAGATCTTCCAGCGAGGCTAATGTTGTTCCTC
Organism: Dendrolimus kikuchii; assembly: GCA_019925095.2. Classification (NCBI taxonomy): domain Eukaryota; kingdom Metazoa; phylum Arthropoda; class Insecta; order Lepidoptera; family Lasiocampidae; genus Dendrolimus; species Dendrolimus kikuchii. The sequence goes on from CM034407.1 coordinate 16,609,509, forward strand.
GGAGGTCTAGGCCCATCTGTTATAGTTGAAATGTTGTATATATTCTTTGTATGTTTCGGGAAACGTTTGTGACATCAATTATTGTACAGCGCCATCTATTGGCTTGTAAGTGTTTCATTACAATAGTATCTGGCACTAATGTAGATAAAATAGTGAATTAAGTACAGGCAGTGAAGCGTGGCCGGTACTTGAGCGACTCAAGCTAGAACTGCGTGTCACGGAGATGAATATGCTGCGTTGGATGTGTGGAGTGACGCGGAAAGACCGTGTCAGGAACTCCCGCACCCGCGGCAATCTTCATGTCCGTGACATAGCAGACAAACTGCAAGAGTTTCGCTTACGCTGGTGCGGCCACGTTTTACAGAGAGCGGCTAATTATGTGGGGAACAAATGTCTAGCCATGCCGCCTCCGCCAGGTCCCGGTCGAAGGGGAAGTCCTAAGAAATGTTGGCTTGTCTCAAAACAGGGGATGCTGAAGACCGCGCGAAGTGAAGTAGAAAAAGTAGGAAAGCGGACCCTGGGCGATGATGATGATATAAAATATGCGAGTAGTATAAGTTATATATGAATTATACGAGCGTGTGCCTGTGGTGTGGGTGCATATGGGTATATGTGTGTGTATTTCTGAGGGCGTATGGTTGTTTATTGATAACCCATCACTGGAACTGTGAAGATAATCATTTAATAGGTAGTATAAGGTTTTCAGTGTTTTTATAATCAATTTTTAATAGAAAAGATTTGATTTGAATGTAGAATAAATACTTTTTATTAATTTATTCATTTTACATTGCATTAAGCGTGGTACAAAGTAGGCCTTATGAGTTATATCTGTCTCTACATATTTATGTTAAGCCATGCAAAATATACTCCTTGACAAAGTTAACGTGTCAACCTTATAATAAGTATTTATAATTACAATGATTTGTTATTAATGTTATGTATTACGTCTAATTAACAAAACTATGTAACATAATTTATTCATTCATTTAGTAATTAATTAATAATGATTTGAGCAAATTTTGATATCAGTTTAATGTAACAATAATAAAAAAAAATATCTGGAGTACAGTAGACAGGCAGACAGCACACCTGATGGAAAGCGGTTATCGTCGCTTATGGACGTTTGCAACACCAGAGATGTCACTAACAGGCCCTGCCGGCCTCGAAAATTTATGACACCCATTAAAAAAGAGCCTATATTGTAGCGCTGTGGTAAAATCATAGCTGGTAGGTATACCACAATATGTCATGTACTTAAAAGTAGTTGATTGGTCTATTTTGATATGTATTACATAATTTATAACACGCCAAATATCGTTTAAAAACAATACTTTTAAGCGAGGTAATTTATTTGATTTTCATTATTCGGACGTTTCGGCCGCTTTTCAGTAGCCGCGATCGCGGAAGACGTCGGAACGTCGGAATAATAAAAATCAAATAAATTACCGCGCTTAAAATCGTTGAATCACATTTTTTTAATGTATACTAGTCGCGAAAACTGAAGAAAATGCTGAGAATATTTCTCTTAGAAAATTTTCAGTGAAGGAAAGCGGTTACCATCGTCTATGGACATTTGTAACACCAAAGGTGCTACAAAGGCGCTGCTGGTCTTTTAAGAATCACTGGAACCTGGTCTCTAATGCCGGAACACAACACAAGGTTGTTATGGCGGCATACTCTGGACCAGGGGTGGTCGCCATCCAGTCGAGCAAATACCCTACCACCTGGCTGTGGGTTGTTTTGTCGCCTCTTACGACAGGCCGCCCGGCCGCAGGAATTTGTATTCTTTCTCCGTTCCTGCACGGATAAAAATTTTCGAAATTGTAACTTTTGGAACTACCTCAATATTCTGTTTGGTGGTAAACAATGATTTACAATTGCTAAGAGTTAGTATAGCGAAAGATGGTTATTAAACTACACAAAACACACAAACGGACTTGTTTAATTTTACTTATATGTTTGTAAACACTCCATACTCGTAAAAGTTGACGAAAATGCAGATAGATATAGACGGGTCACTGAACTTCGTATTAAACGTTAGAGGGCCTTTACACGACAAACAATTTGTATTTACATAGACTTATTATTCGCAGGAATAAAGTACAACTAAGGCTCTTCGTTCAGCGACCTAAAGTGTTGCCATCACCACATACCTTCAAGTGGACTATGATTATTTGGTAAATGTCTGCTCTTTTTTCACGTTTGAGAATGAATTAGTTATCGCGAAATTTGGCATATGTTCGCTTTCAGTAACGGAGTGGAAAGGAGAGTACTTATAATTAAAGATAATATTTTGCTGATAAAACTTCGCTAATTTTTAATTTATGTAAAAGCATATAGACGAATTGAAAACCTCCTTGTTTTTGAAGTTGGTTAAAAATGAAATATTTTCTTTTTCAAGTCATACAATTTGTAGTTTATTGTTGGTATTTCTTTTTAACTAAACTATGATTGTATCAGAAGTTTCCACTCTTCCGTAAACTTAATTTTACATTTTTATTTAAAAATAGTTACTATACTTAATATTTTTATTGCGTAGAATTGTAACAAAAAAAAACTACATTATATTCACATGGTAGTTTGTTTATAAGTCTTATATTGTTGCAGAGCTAACCCCGCGGCCACGCCGCGTGAAAAACCCTAGGTAGTAGCTCTATGTTAAGTACATAACATTTTAATTAGGTGTTTTATATATATAAACCTTCAATACTTTGGTTTCTTGTTCAATTCACTACAATTACAAAGAACCTTAGTCAATATAATGTACACAACTGCACAGCAAAACATAAAGAAAAGTCGCAGCCAACCTGATTTGAAGTACCTAATACGTAATGACATTTGGGCAACATGACTACGTATTTTTTAATGAATTACAGCGTCATCTTTTTTTTAGCCATTTATTCCACGGAAATGACGTAATTATCGATATAAAAACTATTCTTTGTGTTGACTCGGGTTATAAGCTAGGTCTATATCAAGTTTTATTCATATACGTTCAGAAGTGTCCAAAAAAGATGCGATCTTTTTCGCTACTTTTGTGTTTATCCCACGGAAACGACGTCATTTACCGGGATAAAAGTATCCTAAGTTACGTCTCAGGGTATAATATAGCTCTATGTCGAGTTTCATTTGAATCCGCTCAGTAGTTTTTACGTGATGCTCTAACAGACAGACACACAAAAATTCTAAAAATAGTATTTTCGGAATCTGCTGATCCGAATTAGCTCCCCTGATTTTTTTCACATTTTTAAATGCAATATAGTAACTAGAACCATTTACAGATTTATTATAGTATAGATTTAGTAGTCTCCATATATGTAGTCCATTATTAAAAAGAAAGAAAACTACATCACATTTAAAAGCCTAGCATAGTAATATTTAGTAATACAGCATCTATTAATCAATTATCTTCTTCAGCCAATCTCAGTCCACTGCTGGACGTAGGCCTCCCCAAATACGCGCCACATATCCCGGTCTCCCGTCTTCCTCATCCAGCCCCTGCCGGCGGTCTTGCGCAGGTCGTCAGTCTACCGGGCTGGCGGGCGTCCTACGCTGCGTTTGCCGAGACGTGACGAATTATATAATCGTGTTATATATATTAGTAGTATGACGTCTATTGACGCAGACTACATGGTCCTCACGGCATACTACCAAATCTAGGGCACTGTTGACTCCATATCACGAGGCCCAGCAGACTACAGACTACGCCGTAACAGCCATTTCTAATTCTCACATCAAATCAAGTAATAGTTGTTAATTCTAGAAATAGTATTTTGTTTATAATTCTTAATATTTAATTTTCATGATTGTTTTTAAAAAGTTTAATTTCTCTGAATACATTTTAAAATATAAATAAAAGTTGATTTTAAAAATAAATAAACTATAATATAAATAATAAACTAAACTAAGCTAGTGGTAGCGTAATGGCTAGCGCACGCATCCTAAACTCAAAAGGCGCGCGTTCGATCCTGGCCGGAACCGAACCGAGCACAACAAATACAAACGTAATGCAGAAGGTCGTAATTCAATAAAACGCGCAAAGTCCGTCAATATTAGATTCGCGAATGTACACACGTCACGCCATGACTGTGGTTCTCGCTCAACTGACCCCCCTCTCTCAATCAGGCCATCGTTTTATAGTGCACAAATTATGCAAATGCGCCCGCCCGGTAACGTCTACCCAATTTCCTAGAATAACACCTGGCTAATGGCCTGCAAGCGGCCGTGAACGAGTACAATAGGCTGTTTATCACAATATTAGAAACGTAGGCCAATAAATAAGTAAACAAAAGAAGACGATCATAAAAGGATTACAACTAGTTCAAATGCCGACAGGTAATAAAATGTGTATTTACAGACTGTACGTGAAATTTGTCTTTGTCGAAGCCTAAGGTGTAACAGTATTAATAAATATACTTTCTCCCCGAAAAAAGGACACTTTTTATAATAAACACATTTAAGATCAAGTGTGATATCGAAAATGTTCGCCATCTACAGGATTATCTTGAAAATATGGTTTCTATGAACTCATAGCAAACTTACTCCAGACTCAATTTATTTCGTTAGTGTAACGCAATATTTATGTATATTTTTATAACATACTACAGACGATTTATGATGAGATGAAATAAAAAGCCTTCACTGCATCGGAGTTGGGCAAATTAAATCGCTCAAAACATCTATACCGCCCAGTGATATATATATACAAGCCACTCTTTTATATCTAACTAGCGGCCCCGGCAGACGTTGTCCTGTTCTGAAAAAATAAAAATCTGGGATCCGATCCCAGCGCCACCTACCGGCTCCAATTGTGGATTTAAACCATTCGGGGATCCACTCAAACACACCAAAACAAAATCACCAAAATCGCTCCAGGTGATTATTTTTGTAATAAATATCGCCTATATTACTGTACTGTAGTGAAAAAGTTTGTGAAATCGGTCCAGTAGTTTTGAGTTTATTCGTTACAAACATACAAAAATTTTTTTTATTTTTTATTGCAGGAGTTCAGCAGACAGGCAGACGGCCCACGTAATGGAAAGCGGTTACCATCGCCTATGGACATTTGCAACATCAAAGGTGCTACAAATGCGCTGCTGCTCTCTTAAGAGTCACTGGAACCTGGTCACTAATGCTGGAACACAACTCAAGGTTGTTATGGCGACATGCTTCAGACCAGGGGTGGTAGCCATCCAGTCGGGCAGAATTATTAGTATAGACTAGTATACATGGAGCAAGGACATAAGGAAACACAATATATTGCTACACATTATACTTAGATAAAGCTAGTTCTTCATCTGACAATGAGATATGGATAAAAAAGAGGTATGAAGATTTAAAAAGTACATACATACATACATACATACATAACTTCACGCCAGCTCCCTTGCGGGGTAGGCACGAGCAACAGAGTGCCATTTAGGCTTATTCTTACACACCTCACTTGCCTCTTTGACATTCATAACTCTTGTCATGCACACTCGTCTGTTCTTAAGGCTCCTGACATCACCTTCTGCTAGTACACGATCAATTTGATCATGGAAGGTGTGTCGTGGCCTTCCACGACTTTAAAAAGTAATTGCTACATTTTACTGTAATAAAAAATATCAGCACATCGAAAAGAGGTGCTGACTCCAGTTTTATCAAAAAACCGGGAATATATAGGTGAGAATTATTCCGCACGTCCCGTGCTTCGGATTTCATTGCCTGGAAAGCTTTCAACCTTGTCGCAATTTTTTATTCAACACAAAATAGGTTTTAGTAACGAAAAATTTATTTTTATTAAACATACTATTTTTTTTTTTTTTTTTTTATTGCAGGAGTTCAGCAGACAGGCAGACGGCCCACTAGATGGAAAGCGGTTACCATCGCCTATGGACATTTGCAACAACAAAGGTGCTACAAATGCGCTGCTGCTCTCTTAAGGGAGACTGGAACCTGGTCACTAATGCCGGAACACAACACAAGGTTGTTATGGCGGCATACTCTAGACCAGGGGTGGTCGCCATCCAGTCGAGCAAATACTCTACCACCTGGCTGTGGGTTGTTTAGTCGCCTCTTACGACAGGCCGCCGGGCCGCAGGAAATTGTATTCTTTCTCCGTTCCTGCACGGATAAAAAATTATTTCAAATGGACTTATTATTAAAATGAATACTCGGCCCATTTTTAAGCTGTTCAATATCTTTCTTTGTAACTTCTTCCAATTACTTGGTGGCATCGTGGCGAAGCGCCATAATTGGACGGACAGAGATAGATAGATACGTACATACTAGTATAGAAAAGTGAAGGAAATATGTATGCATCAAGAATATGTATTGAAGTATGAACAAGTGATAGGGTTACCATGACTCAAAACCATTGTTCAGCATTAAATAATAAACAGTGCATTTATTAATTTATTATGCGAAGGCGCGATAATACTTACACTGATGAGCAATATATTTTGAAATATATTTTGGCACGTACATAGAGTCTATAGCGCAAGTGGCGGCCAAAAAGCTGGGTGTACTCGCAAAGGTGAGACAGTACTTCACATCGAAACAACTGCTGAAGTTATACTGTTCAAGACATAAAATATGCTAAATTAACTTTTATATATGACAACACTAAATATTAATTTTGATTGGTGACAACATTATAAAATAAATTCTCTTCAACTCAAAATGGCTTCTCATTAATACGTTCCCTAAAAGTTTTTCACTCTAAATAATTATTTAACATAATTAGTGGTCCTTCGAGCCGGATATGAACCAGCGACCTATGGATGGCCTATGGACAACACTAAATATTAATTTTGATTGGTGACAACATTATAAAAGTTAATTTAGCATATTTTATGTCTTGAACATATACCAAGCACAAGTTCGGTTCTGCATGGAGTACTGTTCTCATCTTTGGGACGGGTCAGCCAAATACCAACTGGAGGCGTTGGAATCAATTGAGAAAAGAGCCAGGAAGCTGGTCGGCAATGATCGTCTTTTTTATGCTCGACTTCAGAGTCTAGATCATAGACGTAAAGTCGCGGGGTTGACTGTCTTCTATCGGATACATTTCGGGGAGTGTTCCTTAGAATTGCACGAGCTGATTCCTCCATCCCCATTTTACCATGGGACAATAAGACGCACCGGTTTCGCCACCGTTACATGGTGGAAACATCACCAGTCAGACGCAGTCAACCAAGGGTTTCGTTTCATCTTTTCTGGTGCGCACTGCCGAAGATTGAAATAATTTGCCGGAGTCTGTTTTTCCTAACAAATACAATCTTGAAGTCTTCCAGTCACGAGTGAATAGGTATCTTCTAGGTAAGCCTGCTCCATCCTAGACTGCGTCATAACTCAACATCAGGTGAGACAGTGGTCAAACGCAGACCTATACTTACATTAAAAAAAATATATATATATTTAATAACTCTTACATTGATTCATTTTTTGTTACATTCCCGCAATCTCATATAACTAGTCTGGCCATAAATACTGTTACATAAAAACTTTTCTTTTTTTCAACTGTTTAATTATTTTGAATTTGGAACACGTATATTATTTTAAAAACTTCTTTCGATTTTGCGCCATTTCACATATTTTTTCGTGTTCATTATCAAATTACAATATGGAATGGGGTGTTAAAGAAAATAGGATTTCAGTGATCGCCTTGCACAAAGTGGGTATGGAGCCGTCGGTCATATTCCAGACACTTCAAAAGCTTGGTATCAGCCGTATGTTCGTATATCGTACTATAAACAGATACAACAACACTTCGTCTGTCGAAGACCAGATAAGACTGTTAATGCTGTTAAAGCCAGAATTCGTTCAAACCCCATTAGGAAGCAAAAAATCTTATCGCGAGAAATGAAGATTCCCGCTAGGACTCTGTCGCGTATTATAAAACAAGATCTGAAGCTCGGTGCTTATCGTCGATATACAGGACATGCCCTAAATCCTTCTTAACAATTAAAGAGAGTGGATTGATCAAAACGCCTTCTGTCGCGATACGCAGGTGAAAGGCACAGAAATAACCTCTTTACCGATGGAAAAATTTTCACGATTGAAGAGCACTACAATAAGCAAAATGATAAAGTGTACGCTCACAGTTCTAAAGAAGCTGCTCAAGTGGTCGGAAAGGTACAACGTGGTCATCATCCTGCGTCAGTGATGGTTTGATGGGGCGTGTCTTATCAAGGAGTCACAAAACTACACTTTTATGAAAAAGGAGTGAAAACTTCAGCCAAAGTGTATCAAGATACCGTCTCGGATCATGTCATCATCATCTCAGCAATACACTTTTTAAAAATATACTGTGGACTTTCCAGTAGGACCCTGCACCTGGCCACAAGGCACGAATTACCCAAGCCTGGCTTGAAACCAACGTTCCGGATTTTATAAGAGCTGAAGACTGGCCCTCATCTAGCCCAGACCTTAACCCTTTAGACTTCAAATTATGGTCAGTTTTAGAGGACATGGCCTGCTCTAAAGGACACGGCGACATTGAGTCTCTTAAAAAATCTTTGGAACAAGCAGTGACGAAATTTCCCTTGGAAACAGTGCGTAAATCCATAGATTCGTGGCCAAACAGATTAAAGGCCTGTATAAAAACCAAAGGTGGACATTTCGAATAGAATTTTTTTTGCTGAGACTTTAATAAATATGCAGGTAATTTTAATAATATTACATTACTTCATTAAAAAAAAAATGCATTTTCATTTGTAATAGAACTTATGGCTGGACTATAGACATAGACATAGACAAATCTTTATTGTTCACCAAAACAAAGATTACAAAAATGCACAACAAGACAATAGATACTTGGTAAAACAAAGGGCGGCATTATTGCTAAAAGCGATCTCTTCCAGGCAACCTGACTCAAAGGAAATGCTTAAATTACCTGTAATTATTATGCAACAAAGAAAAAGGAAAAAAATGTAAATGGAACTTCAACGAACAAGTGGAAAAACGAATTTTTAACTTGGAAGTTTTATGGGCAGATTGTTAATGTACTTGTCCAATTTGAAAACCTGTCCGTAAAACTTCAAGTTAAAATTTTGTTGCGATTCGTTTTGCCACTTATCCGTTGCCATTCGTTTTTCCACTTGTCCGTTGAAGTTTCATTTCTAGCACACATTTCGATTTTTCGCAGATTTCCTGCAAATTATGATTTGGTTAGGTTAGGTACATTTTAATGAATGCCTTTTTTTTATTGCAGGAGATCAGCAGACAGGCAGACGTCCCACTTCATGGAAAGCGGTTACCATCGCCTAAGGACATTTGCAACACCAAAGTTGCTACAAATGCGCTGTTGCTCTCTTAGGGGAGACTGGAATCTGGTCACTAATGCCGGAACACAACTCAAGGTTGTTATGGCAAATTTAAATAAATATTTAAACATATTTTATTTTATCAAACAAAAAACCTGAATTCGATTCGGAATCAAAAAAACGCATCCCTAGTATACTCTAAAATTATGCCGCCTCTCCGTTCCTCCTTTCGGCCGTAACGGTTTTTCGTGACAGAAAAATTCTAAGACTTATAATTCTATATGTTTATATAGAAGTTTCACTTCAATGAATAAAAATGACATACATGCATATATACATATATATTCAATTTATTTTCAATTTTTTATCCATCTTATCTTACGTGACCCGCATTTATTTCGTTCATTCGTTTCGTATTATAGTTACTTTCGCATTTATACCTAACATTAAAATATGGATTACAGAGAGAATTTGTACCGAGAATTCACGGACTACTTCTTTCATCTGAAATAAATATTTTATATTGAGAGTGCCTGAGAAATTATTAGCCCTAAAGCAGATTAGGATGGAAAATTACTAAATACAAACAAGGGATATGTATCCAGAAATAATATAAAAAGAAGATAGAACATGTTGTATGTGTTTGGCAAATATGTGTTCTGTGAGCTTCTGTACGTAAGCTACTGTTTGCCTTTAGCAAATTTCGCTTCTTACATTCGTGGTGTGTTAAAAATGGGTTTTTATATACCTATTTTCAATTACAATAACTAACAGAGTACTTAGGAGAACGTTTCTCTATGACACATCGGTTATCTCGATGTGCAGGTTGCATCACCATGTTTTCCTTCACCGTTATTAGCACGTGGTAATTATAACAATATGCACATTAGGCCGGAAAACTGCCTAAGTGGTGCATGCGTTCCGGCCAGGATCGAATGCGTGCCCTTTGAGTCTGGGACGTGTGCGCAAGCCATTACGCTATCAGGAGTTCACTTCTACTTTAACTTAACTTTAACTTCAGAAAATTTATTTTTGCAAAATTTAGTGAAACCCTTTCGTTTTCTATAAGATAACATTTTGATTTACACAAAAATCTCGGAGTTATCCCATGAAATAGCCTTGATTAGCCAAACACAAAGGCGTCTGAGGTCGCAAGGGGCTGTTTTTCAGTCTCCAAATTGCCAATAAATTTTTATTATGACCACTCTTATTCGAAGTACAGGGGTTTTCTGGATAAATAGGCCTGCTTTATTATGTAGTAGCGATCATGATTTGTGGTGCATGTTATAGAGGCAACATTTTCACAGATTATTAAACGGAAATTGGTTTGTTAGGATACAGATGTGGCCTGTCAAATCTATTGAGATGGTGTTTAGTTTTTGGCGGGAATTTATAAAAAGATTTTGGCCTGTGCAATTTTATTTACAAAAGTAATCAAAAAACAAAAAAATAAATATTTGCTACATCTTGAAGTGGGTGTCAAGTAAAACAAGACAATTATTATATATATATATATAAATTATTTAAATATTGAAACATGCACAATTTCCTGCGGCCGGGCGGCCTGTCGTAAGAGGCGACAAAACAACCCACAGTCAGGTGGTAGGGCATTTACCCGACTTGATGGCTACCACCCCTGGTCTAAAGTATGTCGCCATAACAACCTTGAGTTGTGTTCCGGCATTAGTGACCAGGTTCCAGTCACCCTTAAGAGAGCAGCGGCGCATTTGTAGCACCTTTGGTGTTGCAAATGTCCATAGGCGATGGTAACCGCTTTCCATCAAGTGGATAAAAAAAACATACTCATCAGCCATTCGCAGTCTACTGCTGCCTCCCCAAGTCGGCGCCGCTCATGTCTGTCTTTTGACTTCCTAATCCAGCGCTTACCGTCGACCTTGCACAGGTCGCCGGTCGATCGGGGCGTTCGACACTACGTTTACCGAAACGCGGTCTCCACTCCAGGACTCGTCTGCTTCATCGGCCGTCGGTCCTGCGGCAGACGTGACCGGCCCACTGCCACTTCAACTTGCTAATTTTGCGGGCTATGTCGGTTAACTTAGTTCTCTTACGGATATACTAGATTGAAACATACATATTATAAATTCCACAAGCATTACAAATTTTCTTTTTGGTTTTGAGGATGTTTGTGCTATATCTTCGGAACCCAAGGTTCAATAGCAAATAAATGTACACGAGATTATTCTGCAGCTTTGCTAAATCCAACGCAAAAAGAATGATCAAAGTCGGTTCAGAATCAAAAGTATTATAACTGAACATATAAACATATAATATTATAAAATTTAAAAAAATGCAGTGTCTGTGTATTGAAACTGATAAAAAAGAAATAACTGGATTAAAATAAAACCGCCACGACATGAAAATTTGAGAAAAAGAGAATGAAATGTACTGTGTGTTAATAGATATAATACGGCACTGTTGGATAAGAGTGTTTACGAAATGGCTCCCACAATATTCAATAAACTACCATAATCGTTAAAAACAATACCATTAAATATATTTAAAACAAGACTAAAGCAATTATTAATAGACAAATCATATTATTCCACAAACGAATTCCTAAATGACAAATTTGAAACATAATATCAATACATAATTAATAATAATATTTAAATTAGACATTAAATAATTGACATACACAGATTACAGTAATAATTGAATCAAAAACAGATATCTATATAATTAATAAATAAAGGTAATAAATATTATCCAGGTTACATAAAAGGTACTTAATAAAATAAATAGGAACTAACTATTTAAATAACAACTATTAAGATCCTGCTTACTTGCACACCAGTGGAACTGGTAAAATGTACTAAACCATGTATTTCTAAGAATAACACCTGTATACAACTACATTTATGCAAGAATAAATATTTCATTTCATTTCACTGGATTAGACTTTACAAACGATGGGGAACACGATGCAGTTTTTTTTAGACTTCTTGTCTTCTTGTTCAGGATTCACGTGAAAACTACTGGGCCGATTTCGATGCGGTTTTCCCTGATCGATGGCAAATTAGACTTAAAATCTGCGCTACTTTTTATCCCGGGTATCCTGCGGGTATTTTACTGGGAATGACTTAAAAGAGCCACATTGCACGCGGGAATTTTAAGTCAAGCGGGATGAAGTCGCGGGCATATTCTTGTGTAATAATAAGTAGTTCGGGCATTGTAAATGGTAGGTAGATTTGATGCCGCCGGTGATACGCGACGTATAATAAATACATCATGATCAAACAGTAGAAGTGTTAAAGAAAGATCATGTAAATAGCGTTTTGATTTCCTTCGCTTCTCCACTTCTCACAATTTGCGCTCAGATACATATCGTAGACTCCTGACACCTGCACACACTTCATCCTTTTATGATAACTCTTTCACAGTGCAGGCTGTCAAACTCTGGAATGCGTTGCCTCTTACTGTCAGAGAGGCCAAAACATTACCTACATTTCGGAACTCACTTAGAATCTGTCTCTAAATAAATATGTCTAATATATTAAACATTTTCTTATTTATCTATTGTAATATATAAAATGCTTGTCACATATAATGTTAACAAATTTATTTATTTAAATTATTTTGTATATACGTATATATATTACTATTATATTTTTTATATATGTATTAAATTTATAAATTAGTGTAAGTATGTATATTTAAATTGTACAGTCCTATCGCCAGATTAGTTAAGAATTTATTTTAAGCTAGGTTGCCTGGAAGAGATCGCTTTTAGCGATAAGGCCGCCTGTTGTTTTGCCAACAAGTATTGTAATTATATATTTTGTTTTTGTATTTGTTTATTTTGGTGAGCAATAAAGTGTTATCTATCTATCTATAGCATATCAAATAAACGTGTATGTATGAAGAGATTAATGAAATTAGATGAAGCTTAATTGGAGATCTAAACAGGCGTCACAATATGTATGTATTAATCTTTAATTAAAACATTACCTTCCTTTTTCTCTAACCGACGTAGGTTTAAATGGACTAATGAGATACTTTGTTTCCAAACTACCGCCAAAACGGGTCAAGGATGTTTAATTTTAAATTCACCGCTGCCACAGATGTCGTAACAAATCGACGACTCTGGTTTATTTTAAGGTGTAACCCATGTTATGCTGTCTATCAGCCAGTTTATGTATCTTCCTAACCATTCAATACTTTTTTTTTACGATTGCAATGTGTTTCTTTTTTTTATTGCATGAGTTCAGCAGACAGGCAGACGGCACACCTAATGGTAAGCGGTTACTGTCGCCTATGGTCATTTGCAACACCAAAGGCGTTACAAATGCGCTGCTGCTCTCTTAAGGGAGTCTGGAACCTGGCCACTAATGCCGGAATACAACTCAAGGTTATTATGGCGGCATACTCTAGACCAGGGGTGGTAGCCATCCAGATGTACCCTACCTGGCTTTGGGTTGTTTGGTCCCCTATTACGACAGGCTGCAGGGCCGCAGGACATTGTATTCTTTCTCCGTTCCTACACGAAACAAAAGCCGTTTTAGCATTGATTTTGCCAATGTCAAGTATTGAAAAGTCAGGTGGTAAAAATGGGAAAAAGTAGCTAAACTAGCAATTTGCCGGAAGTTTTTCCTAAATCTGCACAATCGTGAATAATATACATAACCGCCTCTGTGCTTCAGTAATGTGATCCTGAAAATTGAAATTTTAATAGAATTTTTTTGTCCTTCAAAAAAACAATTGTTTTGAAACGCAAACTTTTTCTCAATAACACGAAGTTATTCGTTTTGATACAATTATTTTTGAAGGTTAAGGAGACTCGTCTAAAGTTTCAATATTCAATATAACGACGAGGTAACATTTCGAAAGAAAGCAAAAAAAAAACATGTTTATTTATTTAACGCTCACCAAGGGCACACACATTATTATGATATATTACAAATCGGAATGTCTAAGATAAAAGTTCTGATGTCTGGACCCATTAAAGGAGTGCACAGCATTTATACAATTCAAATGTCGTCAATATACTAATAATAATAAGACTAAGACTCAAGCTCCAGGGGTGGAAGTGATCAATTATCACATCAGAAGTAGCTTCGATGAACCTGCAGCCCACCTCTCGACACCCCTGTTGCCCCTGTCTTCTATGGCATTTTTTGGGGCCCATGCAGGGAGGTACCCCGAACATTGCGACGGGCAGACGCCATAGTCCCCATATTCCCAGACCCCTAGTACCACTAGCAGTTCACCCCAATAGCCCGGTACTTTTTGTTCTCATTTCCCACAATAGTCCTACATTGTCCGGGGCTTGTCCTTGAGTGCATTATTATATGGCGTAGACAGGGATAATCGCCGGTCAGTGTCACGCCACATTTACATTAAATTTGTCAAGAGGCGTCTACGTGTTGGCCTTCCCATGGCTCCACGCAAGCCCTCCAAATGTCGGGGCCATTATACACACACACATAGAATTTTTTTTTTAATTAATTTCAACATTATGCATATGTCAAGTACAAATATAGTTAAACGTAAATGAATAAATAATGTGTTCAAAATGAATAAGGTAAAGCAAAGGAAATTCAATAAGAATTATATGAAAAATATATATATAACACAGTATAAGTGGAAACATGAACGAATTATATGTTTTGTAAAAATATCCAGATCATCTAATTTAGAGTTTTGGGGGGGGGGGGGAGACAGCGTAGTCGGTGTGGAGATAAATTTGATTGGGTCATCATGGCTTGTCTTGTTTGAGGAGTGCCAGTAGAACTTCACGTTATGCGGCAATCAACGGCATCGTCCGCCGGTCTCTTGTCACCGTTGGGGTACCATCTGTTCTTAAACCGAACCGACTGTGCCGTGCCGTCGATGGAAAGCGACCGGGCGGACTGTCATTGGTACTGTAACGACTAAACCTCCTTAGTGGCCATACATATTAAAAAATAAAATATTTTTAAATTAAAAATCAAAGAATGCCTCCCATAGCAAGTGAAAAGAGTATTGTGTCGGGCCGGGAGCAGAATACATCTATGTAAAAGTATATCTTCATTGCTAATATAAGCTTCTATCCTGAACCAGTCTCTTATTGAAGATCCCGGTCAGCTCAGCAACTGCTGGCCATTACAGTACATTGGAAGATGGGACGCTCTTTAGTATGGGATGCAACGTGTGTCGATACGTTGGCGGCTTCCCATCTTCCAAATACAGCCGTCACTGCCGGAGGAGCTGCCACACTTCAAAATAACCTGAAACGCCGCAAATATGCATCTGGTGATGGATAGGTACTTGTGGCTTTCGGGGTTGAGATTTTGGGGCCACGGGGACGTGAGGCTTATCAACCTTATCGAGACCTTTTGAAGGCAATTAAAAGAAGTTTCGCGTGACCTATATTTAGGGTTTGGGAACGCTCCCCACCGACAGCGATTTGGACTACATTTTTTAATTGAAAATATGTTTCTAATAGTATTTAAATTTTGAGCTTTTTTTGTAGTGTAGTTTAATTTTTAAGATGGTTTAGTTTGTAATTTAGTTTTATTTCTCTATAAGTCGAAATATAAAATGTCCTGTGAAATCACAAAATATAGTAACTGAATCAACATTAGTATTTACATAGTAAGCAATTTAAATAAAAAAATAAAACGTTCATTTGCCAAAGGCGACACAGACAGTAAATAAAATAGATAAAGTAAATAATTTAGAGTTTAGACTGTTCTATATTCTAGACCTTATGGCCAGGTTACATACTGAGCACGTTCTATCACATCGAACACTATAAAGCAACAGTGTTTCAAAGTACACTTGGTTCCGTTTGAAACTGATTTTTATTTGCCATATAAAACACGGGTTTACGTGACCAAGGGCTGGGCGCATGGCACATAAAACTAATGCTATCCCCATACGTGCTTGAAGAAGATGGGTATTACGGGCATGGGATTCCAAAGTACGTTTATCTGTCACTAGCTTCTGCCCGCGACTTTGTCCGCGTCGAATAGTTAAAAAAATAATTTGGTCCAGACCAGTAGTTCCTGAGATTAGCGCGTTCAAATAAATAAACTCTTCAGCTTTATTATTATATAAGACTTAGATCTGTCCACTAGCCGGTATTTTTTTAAACACATACTAGCAAGAGAGTTCATTATGCTATCACTGTTTTCTGATTTTGTTTTCTTTGTTATTATTCCTTTCACGTATACGTTGACTGTAATTTAATTTAATTTTGTTTCTTATTACCGTGGGTGCCATGACTTGTGATTAAGGAGGTGGGCACTGAAAATCAGTGCTGTGTCGGACGGTGTTTCGGCACAGCAAAATACCGAGTGCCAACCTCATTTCGTAAATTGCGGCACACATTTTCATTATTATTGTTATAATGTATGTCTTTAAAGACCACGGGCCATAAAAGTGCCCCGGACTTTTGGAGGGCTTGCGTGGGGACATGGGAAGGCCAATACGTAGAGGCCCCTTGACAAATTTAATCTAAATGTGGCGTGACACTGACCGGTGATTATCCCTGTCTACACCATATAATAATGCACCCAAGGACAAAGCTCGGCCGGTGTAGGACTATTGTGGGAAATGAGAACAAAAAGTACTGGCCTTCTGGGAACATGGGGACTATGGCGTCTGCCCGTTGCAATGTTCAAGGAACATGGAAAAAATAGGCAGACGGTAACTTGCCAATTATTGTTAATTATTGTTAAGTATCGCATTTTTGGAAATAAATATTTTCTCTCTTTTATGCTTTTTTTAGGGCGATTTTTCAATAATTAAATAAAAGGTATTCTTTATATTCTAAAGAATACCTTCTCACTCAACTCATGGGAAAATAAAAAGTGACAGTTGCATGAATAAAACAGTGGAATCGTTTCACTTTTGAATTAGGTCGGGTTATAATTTATTCATTATGAAGTCGTGGAAGGCCACGACACACCTTCCATAATCAAATTGATCGTGTACTAGCAGAAGGTGATTTCAGGAGCCTTTAGAACAGACGAGCGTGCATGACAAGAGTTATGAATGTCAAAGAAGCAAGTGAGGTGTGTAAGAATAAGCCTGAATGGCGCTCTGTTGTTCGTGCCTACACCGCAAGGGAACTGGCGTGAAGTTATGTATGTATGTATGTATTATGAAGTCGAGGTAGCGTAATGGCTAGTGCACGCATCCCAAGCTCAAAGGGCGTGGGTTCGATCCCGGCCGGAACGCATGCACCACTTAGGCAGTTTTCTGACCTAATGTGCATATTGTTACAATTACCACGTGCTAACAAGAATGAAGGAAAACATCGTGATGCAACCTGCACATCGCGATAAACGATGTGTCAAACCTACAAAGTCGCCTTTGACAAGCGTGGCGGATATACTCTGTCCGTTCTTCTGTGATGGGGGGCCCGAGCCCAGCAGTGGGATATTAATGGGCTGATATTATATTCAGTAATTACTTATATCGATTTATGGATTAGCAAATTATTACTCTGGCAGAATTAATTAGGGCGATTGCAGCGTGCGTGCAACTTCTTTCATAACGCGGACTCTGTGGTTGAGCGGATTAAGCCTTTGCTGATCTACCTCACTGCAACTCAAAGACTCCGGGTTCGATTCCTGGTATGGTAAATTTCGGACACGAATTTTCTCTGTTATTTACTGTGGTCTGGGTATCTGCGATTGATCCCAGAGTAGTCCGGTGTATATTAATCGTAATACAAGCGTAACTTGCTTAATATATTAATATACAATATGTCTGTTTGTCTGTCGATTATTAATTATAGGATAGTTTAATTATAGTGTAGTTTAATTTCTTGTAATTTTCATTGAAATAAATACAGCTCATATAAAAGAAAAAAAGCTTCTTAAATTACGTAATATTAAGTCTTTACTAAGCTAGGAAGCTAAGCTAGTAGTAGTAAGTTGGAAGTGTGTTACTTTTTGCTGTAAAACTAAGTAAAACACTTTTAACTACTCCTGGAAAGCAGGACTTAAATGAGGTAAACAATAAAAAAAGTTTTTTTTATAAAAAAATAAAATCATTTTTCAGTCGAATTCTTCATTATATTTCACAGGAAACGTAATTAGTGGCAAAATTCGGGATTTTACCACTGCCCAATAGTGGGCACGCAACATGAGGGTAGCTAAAAATTTCACGACGCAAACGGTTGTCTCGCCGACATTCCCGGTTTAAAATCTATTTTTTTTTCATATATTTAGTTTCAAATGTATGTGAATGAAAAAAAAGTAAAAAACAAAAAATATCAAATATTACCAATTGCACATTTCAAATGCATTTTTGTTTTAATTTAATCAAAAATTTGATTGTCAAACTATGACCGAAAATAATCAAAGTAAGTAAAATTCACGTGCCTCTGCTTCCTGTGACAATTTAAAAAAAACGTAAAATATAATATCTCAAGACAGGCTGAATTAGATTATGCCTTGATTACACGCAACTAGTACTGTCTCACGCCTGTAATGTAATCAGACATACTAGGCCGAGAGTTGGGCGGGCGAGCAGCAATTCATACGTATTTGAGGCGGGAAGCAGGTTACTCCGTCTAGCAAGCAAATCGTGGATCTAGTGACTCACTCGCCACACTGCTGGGCCAAGCGCTCGACCGAGTACTCGTCAAAGTGTTTATATACACCGAGTATTCGGCTAAGGGCACTCTCTCGCCACTGTACTCGTTACGTGTAATCAAGTCTTAATGCCTTGATCACACGTAACTAGTACAGTGACGAGACAGTACTAGTTGCGTGTAATAAGACATACTAGGCCGAGAGTTGGGTGGGCGAGCAGCAGTTCATACGTATTCGCGGCGGGGAGCAGGTTACTCGGTCTATCAAACAAATCGTGGATCTAGTGCCTCACTCGCCACACTGCTGGGCGAAGCGCTCGGCCGAGTACTCGTCAAAGTGTTTATATGCACCGAGTATTCGGCTATGGGCAGTCTCTCGCCACTGTACTCGTTACGTGTAATCAAGTCTTAATACCTTGATCACACGTAACTAATACAGTTGCGAGACAGTAAAATTATACTAGCCCGAGAGAGGTGGGCGGGCGAGCAGGAGTGTATACATATTTAAGGCAGGGAGCAGGGTAATCTGTCTAGCAAACAAATTGTAGATCTAGTGACTCTCGCGACACTGCTGGGCTGAGCGCTCGTCAAAGTGTTTTATATGTACCGAGTATTCAGTGAGCCACTGTACTCGTTACGTTTAATCAAGCCTTTACGTAACACACGAGTTTTTCACTAGTCATAAATATATTAGTACGTACCACCGCTGTCACCTATCAGGGGTGGCGAACCGTTCTGTATCAACGTGCCTTTTTTCTAAAGAAATGTGTAATAAGGCCATAGACTTGCCGTTAAATAATTTTGACTCCGTAATTATTGAGAAAGTAATAATACTAAGTAACATAAACACAAAGCTCTTTATTTACTTTTTTTTTAAACATTTTTTTAATTTCCTGCGGCCGGGAGGCCTGTCGTAAGAGGCGACAAAACAACCCGCAGCCAGGTGGTAGGGCATTTGCCCGACTGGATGGCTACCACCCCTGGTCTAGAGTATGTCGCCATAACACCTTAGGTTGTGTTCCGGCATTAATGACCAGGTTCCAGTCTCACTTAAAAGAGCAGCAGCGCATTTGTAGCACCTTTGGTGTTGCAATTGTCCATAGGCGATGGTAACCGCTTTCCATTAAGTGGGCCGTCTGCCTGTCTGTTGAACTCCTGCAATAAAAAAAATTACTACAAAAACAGTTCAGATTCAGTTACATGCTTAATTCAAATTAAAGAAACATTAGCGTGGCTTCTGTTGTTGCAGATTAGATGATAAATAACTTGTATTACGATTATAAGATGTTACTTTTAGCAGAATGCATACTGAACTGGAGTCATCTTTCAAACGCTTTCTTCTGAGTTCGTTCGTAATATAATATAATACTTCATAGTGAACGTTGCGATAGGTGGCGTGCCGAAAATATTGTGTCGCGTGTCCTCAATGGCTCGCGTGCCATTGGTTCGCTATCCCTGGCTTATAATAATGGCTATTATATTTTAGTCTATAGAAATCGAATATCATCTCGAAAGACAATATCAGGACACCAATAACAAACAAAGATTAAATAGTAGTACAAAGGTTTATGATAATTAAAGATATATATAGAATTACAAATTACAAAGTCGTGGTAGTGTAATGGCTAGCGCACGCGTCCCGGACTCAGAGGGCGCGGGTTCGATCCTGGCCGGAACGCATGCACCTCTTAGTCAGTTTTCTGATCTAATGTGCATATTGTTACAATTACCATGTGCTAACAACGGTGAAGGAAAACATCGTGATGCAACCTGCACATCGAGATAACCGATGTGTCAAACCTGCCAAGCCGCTTTGAACAAGCGTGGCGGGTATACTGTCTGTTCCCCCTATAATGGGAGGCCTGAGCTCAGCAGTGGGACATTAATGGGCTGATATTATTATATTATTATATACAATTACTAGCTGTCCCGGCAGACGTTGTTCTGCCCTGAAGAAATAAAATTTAGAACCCGATTGCAGCGCCACCTACCGGGTCCAATTGTGAATCTAAACCATCCTCGTATCCACTTGAACACACACAAAAAAATTCATTCAAATCGGTCCAGCCGTTTAGGAGGAGTTCACTGTCAACACACGTACAGAAGAATTATATATATAAAGATATAAAAGTTTTAGGTATATCAATAAATGCGTATTACAGTTTGAAGTCTGACATTTTCAAATTTAAATATTCTTTTTTTATAATCTACTAGGATTTGCCCGCGACTTCGTTCACGCTTGACTTGAAATTCCTGCGGGATTCCCGGCACATAAAGTATCGCAGCATTTAAAAAAAGAATATAAGCTATCGTTTTCGCGGAAACTCTTCATTTTTTTTTATTGCATGAGTTCAGCAGACAGGCAGACGGCCCACTTGATGAAAAGCGGTTACTATCGCCTATGGACATTTGCCACACCAAAGGTGCTACAAATGCGCTGCTGCTCTCTTAAAGGACACTGGATCCTGGTCACTAATGCCGGAACACAACTCAAGGTTGTTATGGTGACATACTTTAGACCAGGGGTGGTAGCCATCCAGTCGGGCAAATGCCCTACCACCTGGCTGTGGGTTGTTAAGTCGCCTCTTACGACAGGCCGCCCGGCCGCAGGAAATTGTATTCTTTCTCCGTTCCTGCACGGATAGAAAAACGGATAGACAGACAGAGTTACTTTCGCTATTATAATATTAATATTGATGGCTCTTCTACGTGGAATTTGCTAATCTACCGATGACACTAATAATACTAAAAGGTATATAACCAATAAACGGCGGAAATAATGACAAAACTTATGAAGCAAGCAAGGAAAGTTTTTGGTTAGGGACTCGTAACATCTGTTTTATGTGGATTACGTGGTTATTTAATGTAGAATATTAGTTCATAAAGGTCCCACTGCTGGGTTTAGTCCCAAACCTCATTTTTATCAAACTGACAGTATACACGCCACCGATGTCTAAGGATAGTTGACAAGTATCACAGATAGATTATCTCGACTTGCACGTTTCGTCGGAATGATTTCCTTCAGTCAGTATAACCTGGCCGTAACGTCTAGAAATAGTTGATCATGGAGGGTTTACCCTTTAATAAGGGGCAATCCAAACAGTAATCAACCAGCTTGTGTGGAGACTCAGAGAAGTTGCACGGGCAACAACCACTACCCACTAAAACCACACTCCTCCCATCTGCCTCGCGCTTTTTATGTAGGAAAGGCTGAGACTTAGAACGTAGTTACGCCCAGTCCGAACCAGCGCAAAAAGTGCCTGAATGTGCCCGGGAATCAGAACACATCCACTTCGTCAGCGGGGGTGATGAATCCTTTGCTCCCTTGATAGCTAAAGGCACCCCGAAGCGGTATTATTCAGGGTGGGAAGTCATGCGCATACCTGCGTCTCCGGATGCTAGCCAACCACCGGCGTCCGGGTGAAGTCGCATTAGTACGCGCAATAATACTCCTCTCCCTATCTCGTTCGGTGGCCTCTTTGAGAGACATTACCGTCTCACAAAAAGTAACCGCAGCCCCCCAGGTATCGCTTCTATGCAGCATGGCTTCCACCAGACTGCAGAGCGAGTCGATCGCTCCTACTTGTGTCTCGAGTTCAAAACGCTGCGACGCCCATGCCGCGCACTCGACTAGCGTGTGAAACGCCGTGTCGGGTGCGCCGTACTGGCGGCATTCCGGGGAAGGCAAGCAGCCCACAATATGACACAGATACTTATCGAAACACCCGTGTCCGGTAAGTATCTGTGTCATCCTGGTAATATTCTATCTTATCTGTAGTCAATGTCAGTGAATTATAAACAAATCAAATTTATATATTTTGACGTGTAATCCAAGTGTAATTCCAAGTAAAATAACTAATTACTCGAGCAGTGATTTTTAACATTTACTAAGGATATCTAGCGCAATTGAAAGCAAAAAACTTTTCGTCCTAATTGGACGATATTTGCCGAAGAACCGATGTCGTGACAGGTTTGTTCCGATATTGTTCATTTAGCTTCTTTTAATCAAATTTATATTATGTTAATCATCACAGGGTGTTAATGCTCTTGTTTAGAAAGTTGTAGTCATTACTGTTCAAATAAACATCATAGGTTATGTTAGCAAAATGCGTATGTCGTAAATAAAGGAACTTGATACTTGCACGATGGTTGATGTAGTACTATTTTATTTTATTGCAGGAGTTTAGCAGACAGGCAGACGGCCCACTTGATGGAAAGCGGTTACCATCGCCTATGGATATTTGCAACACCAAAGGTGCTACAAATGCGCTGCTGCTCTCTTAAGGGAGACTGGAACCTGGTCACTAATGCCGAAACACAACTCAAGGTTGTTATGGCGACATACTCTAGACCAGGGGTGGTAGCCATCCAGTCGGGCAAATGCCCTACCACCTGGCTGTGGGTTGTTAAGTCACCTCTTACGACAGGCCGCCCGGCCGCAGGAAATTGTGTTCTTTCTCCGTTCCTGCACGGCGAAAACTGTGTCGGCGTAAGCTATTTTTTTATGCATCCGGTAACTTCAAATCACTCCGGGGAAAATTCCCGGGATAAAAATTATCATATATTTTATTACATTAAATTTGACATCGGTTAGTGAAAAATTACTTTGGAATTCGATTTTTTTTTAAATTATTCCCAGAAAAATTTCCGCAGGATTCCCGGAATAAAAAGTAGCGCAGATTTTACGTCTAAGAATTAGCTGTCGACCAGTGAAAAACGCATCGAAATCGGTCCAGTAGTTTTTACGTCAATCTCAAACAAACAGACAAGAATTTAAAAAAACTGCATCGTGTTCTCTGTCTTTTATATAGTCTACTCTAGTTTTTTTAATAGCTTCAACGTACAGACACGGCATTTTTAGAATTTCATAATACTATACATGATAAATACCTAAATTTAAGTTATTTTTAATAATTGTGAAGGTGGTTTAGAAGATAGTGCCGGTGGCGACAAGATCTTGTATTGCTACATATGTATAATATGTGCAATGCAAAAGTTACTTTATTACTTACACTAAAAGTAATTACAAAGTATCAAAATTACTCTTCACATAATATTAGAATTGCTAGAGTTTAAACAAAATTGCGAAAGTGGCGCCCCTATTATTTAATTTTTCTACTCTATTTGGCCCGCATGTATATGAATGAAGGCTCGTTGGTCTGGCTTCATAATCCTGTTCGGTGGAAAGGAAAATCTCCAAAATTGCAATCAAGTTGGGAAGCATCTTACACAGAACATACTAGGATTAATGATGTCACTTATCAAAGTACAGACGGGAACAGTCTAACTGTTAATGGAATAGTGAACGGAGTTGCTTGTTTACTAATTGGACTGTCGCGTACGGTAGTTGGACCGCAGTTAATGAGGAAAATGGTGAAATAACTAATAAAAGACGGACTGTTCAACTCATGACGGCTACCGGTTACCGTGTGCCAGTAAAAGGGGAGCAGAAAGCAGCTATCAAGGTTGGTGACAAGCTTTATTTGCAACAGGCGATAATAGCCGAAATTATGGAAGGTTGTAAAGAGAATTTTCTGCCTTTAGCATCTACTCGGTATGCATAATAAGTTAGAACATATTATGTAGAATGTTGTGTATATCCCAAAGTTAAGCAGGTTATGCCTCTGTTATGGGTATACAACGAACGACTCTGGGGCCGATCCCAGACACCAAGACCATAGCAAATAAAACGGAGTTCGTTTCTGAAATTTACCATGCCAGGAATCGAACCCGGTGCCTCTGCGTTACAGCGAGTTCGGCCAGCTAAGACTTAGCCTGCCTAACCACAGAGGCCGTAAAATACTGTGATATAATGATAATAATAACAGCGTACAAAAGTGCCACTGTTGGGGTCGGGCATTCTATTATTATTTTTAAAGGAAGAACAAACAGTATACCCGGCATGTTTGTCCAAGGTGGATTTGTGTTGTTTGTTAAACTAATCAGTTTTGATTTACTTTCCTCATATTCGAAATGAAAACTGTTAACATCGGGTGACAGGCCTATTTAGGCACTCGATTTATTAGCGCCCCCGCTACGCGCGTTCGCCAAACCATCTCGAGCCTAAATGGCTCACTTTCATATCTCGTGTAACAATCTACTGTAACTGATGGTGAAAGCTGCTTAAAAATCCGTTGTGTGGTTAGGAGGAGTTAGCGGATGTACAGACAGACGTGAAAAGCGACTTTATTTTATACTATAGGTATATAAAGAGTCTCTAATACCATAAGCCTACTATCGAACAGAAGGCTAGCTACATTACCTCTCTGGACCGTCATACTTGGGCCCCAATTATGCTATTGCAATATCTTGGCGTTGCTAAGATATTTATGGGGGCTGCATACGTCTTGTCATCGCAGCGGACAACGCACTACTGGCTAGCGCAGCGTGGAGCGCACATATTAATAGTTGCTCTATCTCGCTCGCACATCATTCCTCCCGCTCACACAGTGTATGCTACGGACGTAGATACCCATAGCACTAATATAAACCCTAGAGGGTTTTCTATGCTATGTATGAGTAATATCAGATAAAAATTGTTATTAGCATCAACAAAAATGGCGTAGCCGAATTGTAAATTTTTAATAAAATAACAAAAGCTAACAAAACTTTAAATATTTATTTCGCTTATAAATATTTATAAAGATAAAGCAGAGGCCGATAGCCGGTTCTTATATCTTACTATTCTATACTTATTACTCCTTGTTTGTCTTAGGCATGGTTGGGTTGTTACGATCGAATGCCGACAAAAGACAAAATCACACCTGTGTCTGTAGAAACACATTTTATCACCTTTTTCGGCATCTGGACTTCTTTTGTTTGCTTTGTGTTT
The DNA here is from genome assembly GCA_019925095.2 of Dendrolimus kikuchii. Lineage (NCBI taxonomy): Eukaryota > Metazoa > Arthropoda > Insecta > Lepidoptera > Lasiocampidae > Dendrolimus > Dendrolimus kikuchii. Next base: position 16,635,136 of record CM034407.1, read on the forward strand.
AAAATATGTAATTAGAAAAACAGGCCATTGTGTATTGTAATTTTTATGATAGTCATTAACCAGGTGTGATTCTTAGAAATTATTGTTATGCGGTCGAGTATTGTGTCGAGACAGATTGAATAGTTTAGTATAAAGCAATGCCCGAAGGGAAGGGTGAGGCAGAGGCAATCAAAGCGTAAACACAAGCGAGGCAAGACGTGTGTACATTTAGTGACTGACTTTGCGCGTGTTATTGAATATTTTTTTTTAATTTATTATCCAATATGCTTACATTCATATACATTACATTCACATTTGAACTGTGGCACAGAAACCTCATGGATTTATTCGTGCCGCAGGGAGTCGTGTACACTATATTTTTATTTTAATAAATAGGAGCAGAGGCGCGTAGGGGTTATCATCATTCTAGTGTTTAGTTCCGATTTGATAATAAAGCGGAGGGGTATCATCATTCTAGTATATGGTTCTCATTTAAGTCCCAGGACTGCACATGATGGTCCGCTTTGGGAATCAGTATATAATCTTTTAAGATTATATTTGATTAATTTATGGTTATTTTCGTACTTGGTTTGCAGGTCCTCTGGGAGATCATTTATAATATTTGGTATCATATATTCCTCGCGCCTTGTCCCATACACATTATTATATTTAGGTATAATATATTTACACGTGTCAGGTCTCGGTCTTTTTAATTCGAGTCCTGTAACTCGTAACAATAATTTGGCTTCCAGACGAAAGTTTGCATTGGTCTACTTATTTAAATTGTTAAGAGGTAAACTGTTTAACCTAGGTATTAGCTGAAATCAAATTGAACATTCCAGCGAATTTTGTGATTAGACGTAGGCAGCCACCAATGTTCGTAGTACCATACGGCAGGACCAACTTGCTTAATAAGGCCCTGATGAAACAGACCTTGCGAACATTAAACATGATAAAATATGTCAACAAATTGACATTTATATCTGTACTGTATTATATTATATGTTACTTAAATATGTATGTATTCACAAGAACTGTAATCATATTATATTATAGCTTATGTAAAATTTTAAACTAATTCGGCTACGAAGGTGATATTCTAATATCTGGCCTCTGGTTTAATGTAATACTTTTAAATCTGGAATTTTTATACTTTAAATGTGACATTGCTTGTGGGTTTTTTCGTATATATACGTGTCTAATATGTAGGCATATTAGTCAGGAATAGCGATTATAAGTATTATATTGTTACGAGTTTAGCGGGACTCTAATTAAAATGCCGTTGGAATTATTATAGAGTTTATTAGAACTATACAAACACGTATAACACAGGTACAAATATAACCGAACACAACAAATCCAAAGGTAATGCAGAAGGTCGTAATTCAATAAAACGCGCAAAGTCCGTCACTATTATAATCCCGATTGTAGTACACACATCTCGCCTTGATCGTGGTTCTCGCTCGACTGCCCCTCCCTCAATTCGGCCATCGTTTTATACTGCATAAATACAATGTGCCCGCTCGGCAACGTGACCGAACTTCCTAGAATCAGCTTGTAATTTAAAATCCGTAACACGTAGCTAATGACCACAGCCGAAAGCGGCTGTAAACGATTACAATAGAACAATAGGCCGCCCTTTAGAAACGTATGCCAATAAATAAGTAAAGAAAAGAAGACGATCATAAAAGAATTACAATAGTTTCAATGTTATTAGTTCAAATGCTGACGGGTAATAAATGTGCTTCTACAAATCTGTACGTGGAACCTGTCTTTGTCCGCACCTAGATTGTAACAATATAAAATAAACTATATTGTTACGAATTTGTAAAGGATTTGTAGGATGTAAATTCGAGAATGCCATTGGAATTATCACAAAGTTTATTAGAAGTACAGACACATTATTCACAGTTCTTACAAGTATAGCCGAGTACAACAAAACCAAACAGTAGGGCAGAAAATCATTATCACACAATTTCTCGACTGATCGACCCTCATCCATTTGTAAATTAAACATGGCCTCCTAGCAACATTTATTTATTTATTAACTTACAAACATCGCTATCATTACAGTTGTCACCAATACAGTAGCGTGATAAACATGATACATTACATAAACATATTCAGTCGTCATAACAAATAATATAATATGCAGTTCTTGTGAATTCAGTCATAGTAAAAAAAAATGTCAATTTGTTGACATATCTTGTTCAATGTTCGCAAGGCTTGTGTACATGCCGCCCACTGGTTCTTGGAATCGTTGAATGGTCAGCTTAATGGCTTCCAAGAATTTGCATGAAATATCAACAGAAGAAAGAAAGTTTTATGACGTATAACGATGGCGCAAATAAAGAGGTTAGCGCGAACAATAGATCACTCAAAGGGGTAATAAGACACCTGCAAAGGATTAGTATCGACTTGCAACAATATATTATATATACTGTACACGTCAAGAGAAATAAGGTAAAAATATATAAATAGATAATTTCCGACAGTGAAATAAAATTCTCATATTTTTATATACATATTTTAATGAAATGCAATGGATAGGGGAGGCGCGCTATTACATTAAAATTAAAAAAAAAACGATGTAAGTGGGAACCTATGTACGGTTTCGAAGTCAAGCCAAGTTAGTAATGGATATCGATAAAATGACTACTAATTTACATTTAATATGGGTGTAATATTTTACATTCAAAATTCAAAAGTTTTTATTCAAAATAAGTTCCACTGGAGAACACTTTTTGAAGGTCATACATGTAAGTTAAAATTTAATTTTTACTTCCTATTCTATGTACACATTTAAATCGTAAACTAGTAATTAAGCTGCTGTAGTTCTAGTGATATGTGCATAATACTCAGATAATTATCTTTCTTAAGACAACGTTCAAATAATAGAAACCACACTGAAAAGGGAGGAACTAAACATTGTCCGAAACTGACGTACCATTGAAGAAGGTGAAATTAAAATTGTGTTTATTTACAAAAAATATACAATAATACAAACATAAATATTACGAATCACCTGCCAATCCTTTGGAGATTGTGAAAGCGGTTTACTTGTGGATAAAGCTTTCTATTCCTTAATGACAAATTTCAATATGTGATAACCTAAAATTATATACATAAAATCGTTCTTAAATGACATGAAATAATATAATTAACTTGACGACGACACCAACAATAATAATTTTACAAATATTATTAATATGTGTATTTTTTTTTATGAATGTTTCTAATTTTATTTTAGACTAGAGTAAACTTCACTTTAAACGTCGCGGGTCAAACTATAGTGCGTACCTCTTATTTAAAGAGTAGGCGTTAATACAGTTTATATTGTATTAAATTTTAATGTTAGTGCTATTTGCCTTGGAAGATTCACTTCCGAGGAATGAAGATGACCAAAATGGCCAAAATGACGAAAATAACAAATCACAAAAAAACTAAACCTATCTTACTGTCTGGGATAACCTTTACATAAATCTATCCCATTATTCAGGATGAAAAGTATCCCTTGTCCACCCTCGATATTAAAATTACATATATACCGAATTTCAGTCAAATCGGGATAAAAAGTATGTTATGTGTTCGTCTTTGGTATCGAATATATATATATATATATATATATATGTATATATATATGTGTGTATATATATATATATATATGTATATATATATATATATATATATATATATATATATATATATATATATATATATATATAATAAAATGTTTGAGCCAAATCGGTCCAGTAGTTTTTCCGTGAAAGCATAATAGACAGACAGACAGGGTTACTTTCGTATTTCTTCACATCTGTTATTGTAATAATTTTAAATATAATATTAATAGTGATGTTGTTTTTTTATAAAGAATAATTGTTTGTATTTGAAAAAAAAAATATTTTGTCCAATCTTTAAAAAAAAAGTATAATCTTTGATTAGAAATAAATTAATAATATACTATATTACATAGTACTAAATAAACGGCTTAGTACGTATAAAGTTGGAATAGTTTCTAATGGATACTATTAACCACACAGACGCAAACCACACAGTACATAGACTATACGCACAAGTTTAAAAAAAAATATTTACTCCATTTGACGCTTTTGTTTCCTGTATACGTATACTTTCATTCCGTCATGGTATCGATGACAAAAACAAATGCCCATCACTAAACACAATGATGTCATAAAACCGGAATGCATTATGCATATAAAATACAAACATTCGCATTCTGCGATCAACTTCAGTGATTACTCGTCTTTAGGCTTGTGCGCACGCGTCGTCCGTTCGAAATTCGAATTGCAGTGTTTCCAAAATGGCCACCAATATCCCTTACGATACGTGAGTTCTTTTTGCATATATCTTTTTGATTTAACAATCATTGTTTTTGATAATTTTTCTAGATTCTACCATATTAATGGAAAATCATAATTTGAATTGTACGTTGTGAAACAAATTTAAATGTACACATTATTTCACAACATTTCTTATTGCATTGTTCGTTGAAGTTTGGTTCAATAACAAATGCGCATTGGCATTGACTGACGCGGATTTTTGTTTGAAAAATAATACATCTTACGCGTATACTTCACTTTCAAGGTTCATTATTTGATAAAATACATTATTTACACTAGTTATGGGTTTAGTTATAAAATAGCTACAGTACTAAGTATTTTAGGTTAAGAATTTACGACATCAGTACAATGCTTGCCATGGAAGCTGTAAATAAATATGTTGTAATATTTTACACAGATTGTAGTGAAAGTAACTGTTTAAACAATAAGCTTTCTTGTTTACAAAAGGTTTGCTTACTGCAGATCCGGTGTTAATAATATCTTAAAAGGTAGGTAGGTAAAATAATTCTGTACAAGGGTTCATTTAAGTTGGATATAAGAAATATGTTTCGTAAAGGAATCCAGTATCTATTGGAGACGATGGGATAAAATTTATGTGCTTATAATATCATTTTTAAGATCCCGTAGCAAAATCACGAAAATGATGCGTGCCGCGTTGCTGCCACGACGGTACTCAACATTCCATAATTACTCGAATTTTTAACGTATTCTTGATGATGAAAGATTCAAATGCGATGAAAACATAAAGTTAATCAGTATGACTAATTGTAAAAAAGAATTCCATGTTTTAAAATAAAATTAATTTGAAATTAGAATTCATAGCCAAATAAATTTTTTGATTTAAAATGGCCAGTACTGCAGAACGGCAATTTCATAGGTAAAGACCTATTATAACTAACAACGTTGTTCTTATTTATTTTCAAATCGATATTATTAGTTCTTTACACACGAGTCATGGAAATTACTTAATATATTTTAAATATATAGACTTTGTACAGTGATAATTTCTTTACATTCGCTTGAAATAGTTATAATTATAATGAACTAAGCGAATTAAATAAACGGATATGAAGATAGAATTGTAACCTGATAAGTATTATTATACTCTTTATCGAATAAGGACAGTTTACACTTTTATAGATACAGATAAACAAAATTGTAGGTAATCAGCGGGTTTTTGTCAAACTACCTGCATTTTTTTCCTTGTGATTATACTGGTAAAATTGCTATGTAATTACCCTGTGACGGGTAAAATCATCCTTTACATAACACAAAGGCCTCAATACATTCAAATGATAATTACAAAATAGTAGGTTTATATTATATGTCGATGAGGTTACCAAAACTATTATATTGATAAAAATTAGTGAATTCAAATTCATTTTATTCCGAATATACATATATGATATACGTATCGTACCTAGATATATTCGGAAGCTTTGATAGCTTACGAATCTAGCGCACGCGTCTGCCAGGGCCCGCGGAGGAGCTAGACCATGTGACTATTGCCCTCTGTAATTTACAGAGGCGCAGGTTAGGTTTAGTTAGTAGTTTGATCGTTTAGTCCCCGGGGCAGGGTCTAATTTCCCTGAGAGTCCCCACGCACTCGTGCATGCGGCGTTGTGCGCTGCATTTGGCTTCACTACGTATTCATGCCCCGAGTGTGTGTCGCAAGAAAAGACATTCCCCCTATGTTAATAAAAAGGGCGAAGAATAGAACACCGAGGGGTTTTAGTGAGTATACCTCACCGTGGTGTGGCAATAGCACTTCATACGTACGGACTGCCCACCGCGCTTCACCCGTGGTGGGCAGTCACATTGGATCTCCCCTCGCAAAAAAAAGCATGCTGAAGCTCAAAGCACGAATGCATGCACAACTTAGGCAGTTTTCTGATCCGTGCATATTGTTATTAACAGGTGGTAACGATGAAGGAAGAACATCGCGATGAAACCTGCACACGGAGATAAACGATGTGTCAAACCCGCCAATGCGCCTTGAACATGCGTGGCGGGTATACTGTCTGTTCCGTTTGTAGGCTTCTTTAAGAACCTTAAAGAAGCCTACAAACTTACTCTAACTCGATATGAATAAGACCGTTAGTGTACAATATTGCCACGAAACATTCTATGTCAATACAATACGTATTGTATGATTATCAGATGCGGGCGGAATTGTGGTACTATTTATAGATAGTTTGTGTTCAGTTGCTTACTATAATTCCTATCAACAGTCACACCCAGAGACCTTAATAAATGATTAACTTTAAGGCAATTAATATCCGTGATTGTAATGATTAATATAATAAAAAATGAATATGAAAATACTAAATTTCGAATTTGTAAAATTATATCACTTTCGCTATTGTAAAAGTTAGCTAATTTTTGTATATCTATACTAATATTATAAAGAGGTAAAGTTTGTGAGTTTGTGACGTTGTAGGGGGTAATCTCTGAATTTACTAAACCGATTTTAAAAATTCTTTTCCTGTTAGAAAGCTAGGTTAACAGGGAGTGTCATAGGCTATATAATATGACGCTATATACCACGGGAGCGGGACAGAGCGCGGGCGAAACCGCGCCGGGCCGCTATTAATACATATTTTTGTTTTTTTAGAGAAAGATTTTAGTTAGCAGAGTCAGCACTTTTAGTTGATACGAGCACTTTTTCATATTATTTTAAATATTACGTACTGCCAATGGGTATGTATTTATCCAATCCAAGTTATATAATACAAATTAGATATGAGTGTACAAAAGTGATAAGTACGAAATTGAGACAGATATACAACTCATGCGCAGACGACAACTCCGGCGCCGGGTGGCCTCGATAACCTTCGGCGCCATGAGCAAATGGCCGCGGGCGAAACTCAGTTTAAGGGTGCGGTCACACAGAAAGCGGCCCAGCGTTCGAACGTTCCGCGTTCGCATTCTGCGTTCGAGCGTGCAAATATTCACGAACCCCGCTGTTGGACGGTCTAAGCGGTCACACTACTGTCGCCATGTTTTTTGACGATAGTTCTTCTTTGGACGACGAACTATTGAATCTGTGGTCATTAGCAGTAACAAAACGGAAAAGGATATACTGGGTGCGCCCAATAAATAAAGCTAGAGAAAGCAATGGAGAATTTTATACACTGGCATTTCTCTGTTGGAAATTCCAACCATGTTTATGCTACTTTCCCTCTGTTTTTATAATCGTTTCCTTCTAACAATAATAATAACAGCCCATTAATGTCCTACTGCTGGGCTCGGGCCTTCCATTATAGGGGAACGGACAGTATACCGGCCACACTTGTCCAAGGCGGTTTGGCAGGTTTGACACATCAGTTATCTCAACGTGCAGATGTTTTCCTTCACCGTTGTTAGCATGTGGTAATTGTAACAATATGCACATCAGGTCGAAAAACTGCCTAAGTGGTGCATGCGTTCCGGCCAGGATCGAACCCGCGCCCTTTGAGTTTGGGACGCATGCGCTAGCCATTACGCTACCACGACTTCATTATCGTTCGTCATCTTCAGCGTCATATAAAAAACGTCTCCATCTTCTTACCAATCTATGTGGAGACCGGAATAGTAGAGAACGCGCGAACGCGTGCTTTCTGGCGCCCAATTCTGCTATTAATTACTATTTCGTCAAAATCGCCAGACACTATCGTCTCAATCGTAGGTTTTCTTGATTTCGGTATTCCGTTAACACCAATGGCATGCCCGTGGCATTTTTTCAATAATCATTTAGGTTAAAGCTATTTCTGCTAATTGTAATACCATTTTTTTCTACTATTATTCCGCCGCGATAATATCGAGAAGATATTGTGGATTTAGTAAAATACGAATTTTTGACCAATATCGCAATGGCATCTCGTACTTTGAATATCTTCGCAATGCATAATTGCATTAGATATTAAAATAGCAGAATTAGGCCCCTGGTTGAAAGAGATAGATGGTCGGAGCTAGAACGCGTGACCATTTTCTGTCTGATAGCACCCTTTGGTCGTCAGATGAGGAAGCGGAGTTCCGCGATCAAAGCACCCGCGGCGGCACTGGCCGGCGCCTGTCAGAGCCAACGTGGAGCAGGCGATTACCATTTCCCACGGCCCTAGCTATAGGCGAACAAAAAGAGCGCGGGGCGTTTTAGTGCACATTCCGGCAGTGGTAACCTACCAGAACTTCACAAACAAACCAAGACGCACAAAGAGCCTAAAAATTAATAACCCAGACACAGAAAAGAAAAAACAACACACATGGCACTAGATAGGACAATATATATAAGTATAGATATAAGGCCCACACTACACATGCACTTCCTCACAACACCAGCATGTAACAGATAGACTCTACATTAGTATAAGTTTAGTATTAAAACTAGAATAAATTAATATAATAAGTTATTCGTAAGATACATACACCTCAACACAAAAATTAATAAATTAATGTCACACGCAAGAACCAAAATAAATAATAAGCGTGTTAAATTAAAAAAATTAAATCTAGAAATTAAGTTGTAAAAAAGGGTACGGAACTCGAGTCCGTAAAGTTGTTAATAATAAAAAAAAAACTACCAGAATAGGACCAGGCCGGCGAGTCTCCACATGCCCTCACCGTGATCCCCATACGAAGTTCGAAAATGGATATTCCTCGACAAAAACAAAATATACGCCTCATGATAATATCTCATTCAATGTACGTCATCGCTGTATACAGCGGGAGATAAGGTTCGTTACCCCCTTTTACCTTGTAAATTTTCTGTAAATTTATTCCTCAAGGCAAACTACGTTGGGTTTACACAATAAGATTTGAAGATTTATTTCTTCCTGGACAGCTCTTCCTTTTATGTCAATAATAATGATTCACAATCGATAATTTAAAGAGAATAATATGTATTTAATAAATATTAACCTATGACATCATTTTGAGGAAGCGTCGTGTTATTTACGCAAATAAATCGGAAAATACATATATGATAACTGGCGCAACTTTATTGTGAATTTACATTTCATTTATCTAAGTTAAAATAATTACAAAGGAGATGTAAACGCTTACATTAATCTTGGGCCCAGATTGTAAAAAGACGAGTGATTTTATGACTTCTTTTTATTATGTTGATATTTTTTTATACTTGAGGTAGGTTTAGTTATTTTGAATGAATTAGTTGTGTGGTGTATGTGTTTTCATATTAATAATTGTTGAAATTAATTTAAAATATATATTAAAATAATCGATAACTTATTAAAATTTTAAGATTTCTCATTTTCGTCATGTTATTTAAGGCTGATGTTTTTTATGTTGTTTTGTATTGTTTACAATTCTTTGGCCTCAAAGTGCCCGTCTCCTTTATCGGTACGTAGACCAAACGACGGGAGATGTGTCACTTGACCAAACTACTGGTATGTACCTCGGGCAACGAATTAGCGTTGCCATTCAACGAGGTAATGCGGTTAATCTTTTAGGAGTGTTGCCAGCTGACAAACAGTCCTCATGATAATGATAATGATAACTTTAATGTGTCAATGTGTTTAAAGATTTAAAGCGGTGACATATATAAACAAAAATTAAGGACAGTTTTATTAAATAAATGCCATTATGAATTACTGGACTTTATAAATACATTTTGATCACTTTTTTATATATATTAATGTGGTATTAACAAAATAATAAGGCCACGACACACCTTCCATGATCAAATTGATCGTATACTAGCAGAAGGTGATGTCAGGAGCCTTAAGAACAGACGAGCTTGCATGACAAGAGTTATGAATGTCAAAGAGGCAAGTGACGTGTGTAAGAATAAGCCTAAATGGCACTCTGTTGTTCGTGCCTACCCCGCAAGGGAACTGGCGTGAAGTTATGTATGTATGCATGTAATAAAATAATAATTGTAGACAAGTGTAGTTAGTATAGTAATTATTATATGTCTTTGAAGACCACGGGCCATATAAATGGGCCGGACTTTTGGAGGGCTTGGGGCCGTGGGAAGGCCAACACGTAGAGGCCCCTTGACAAATTTAATGTCAATGTGGCGTGACACTGACCGGCGATTATCGCTGTCTACACCATATTTATTATATATTTTTTTATGATATTCTTTTGTTTAAATTATTATTATGACATTGTTTGTAGGACATTTAATTATATTTATTATTGTAATTTTTCTATGCCTAACTGGCCGAACATAATACACAATTACTTTTATACCATCATGAATACTCTGATATGTAAATACTCATTTTTAAGAAAAAATAAACGTTGACTGACTTAGTGTTGTTTTCATGGTTAGTACCATCTTCACTAGATTGCTTTACGAGTATTCATCGACAGTGTTCCTGAGGAGTAGACAAAAGGACAGAATTTATTGGAAAAAAACTACGTCAACGCGAGCGCTAAGCTCAATACGGATAGAAAGGAATAGAAATTTCCTAGCGCGCAATTAATAAATATTTATTGACAAATGTGTGTGAATCTCAAACTTGTTTCTCGAAAACCCGTTGTCTTTTCTGTTTATAAACAAGTCATGAGTCAATAACGTTTTCCTGTTACTTGTTTTTGATCTGGGGAAGTACCTACGTTATCTATAGTTCGATATCTATATATGAACCTAGCAAGCGCGAGTCGCTACTCGTACCACGACCTATAAAGGTCCAAGTTTTCGTAAGTTGACAAAAGAACTACTCAACGGATATTCTTCTATTTTCGTTGCTAAAGTTTTTAAGGTCTTCAATGCTAACTTTTGTTACAACTTTCCATAGAATAGTTCATATTTAGTGGAAGAGGTTGCTCTGTTGCTGCTGTGAATTTCTAGCTACCTCTAGTCTGCACACTAGCAGCGCGTTGATGGTGTCATGTGGGCAAAAACATGGTGGTGTCATGCGGGCAAAGACATGGTGTACACGCGCGCTAAGGGCAACGTTTTTGCCCAAATAGCTACGGAAACCCAAAAACTGATAATCGAAATGACCTCATATCTCTAAAGTTATTCATCGTGTCTTATTAACTCTTTTGGGGTTGAGCGAGCTAAGCCTTTACTAGCCGACCTCGCTGCATGCTGCTGAACTCACACATTGTATATCCCCAAGCTAATCTAGTTACGCTTCTGGGTAATATACAACGGACCGCCTGGGTCCTATACCAGACACCCAGACCACAGTAAATAACAGAAAATTCCTTAACAAAATCTACCATGCCAGGAATCGAACCCGTAGCCTTCTGGGTTGTAGTAAGGTTAGCCAGAAAAGGCTTAGCGTAATGGAACTTCTGAGGACCAGAATCTGAATCTTAATTGAGATTTGTTTTTATTGCAGTATGTCAATAACCACGAGGTGTAATTCGTATACGAAATGCTGCTTTTGCGTCCCGCTGCGGCTGGGCTGCTTCATTCTTGGCTATGCTGCTCTGGTAAGTCTCAGTTCATATGTATATCTAGGTTTATGAAGAGTGGTTCCAGTTAGCTGTGTACCTGAACGGAATAAGAAGAATACCAAAGTGTCTAAACGAGAGGGATAGACAATCAACGAGAAAAAATGTTAAGGCCTCCCGGTTCCGTTGAGGAGAGAGGGGGCGGTGCAGTCCGCCTCATGTCGTCCGGAGACGCTTACGCATACAGTAAACATCGTTTCCTTTGTCTCGTATAATACCTGTACTGTGGTCGAAATAAAGCTCATCATATCCAACAGTCCACTAATTACTACAGGAACCCCACACCATCCAGGAGGAGCCTAGACATGGTCCTTCGAGCCGGATGGTGTGGGGGTTTTGTATAATAATAAAACAATTGCCGATAGTCAGGGAGAATATTCTAGACGGAACGGAAAAAACACGACGCGACGGTTTTCATTGATATTGAATTATTCAAGTTTGTGTGTATATGGATTACTTTGTTTGAATCGTCTAAATTGAAAGATAGTGAAATGAATCGCCCAATATTGGCTTAAACCTGGGGTCCAATTCTACTACTTCACAATATCTAGGCAATGCGAAGATATTCAAAATACGATTCCATTACGATAGTGCCAAAAACTCGTATTCTACTAATTCACAATACCTTCTCGATATTTTCGCGGCGGTATAATAGTAGAAAAAAATTATATTACCACTAGCAGGAACGCCTTTAGCTGAAATGAATATTGGAAAGCTACCCCAAATGCTTAATGCATAATGCTTAACCTTTGAACAAAATAGACGCCAATGGCTGCCTGAGAGGTCTACCGAACATTCGTCGACGTTTTGATAAAGTTTTAGAGCGTTAGGACCCCACAGACCCAAAGTTTCCACCCCAAACGCTGCAAATTTGTAACTATTGGGTATACTCACGGTACCGTGTCTTGATATAATGGTTGTCCTCTCATATCTCGCAAAAAATATTACAGAGTTTGAGACGCAGGAAGAAAGAGAACATAGAGAAGCTACAAGGAGGACAGATTTAAAAAATAAAATAATGCCATCTTTAAACGTTGTAAAGCAAATTCACATATCAGGCTGTTAAAATTTTCAAATAACTACCTATTGACCTATAGTTCAATATATACAAAAAGCAATATTTTAAGCATAACGTTAAAGCATTTCTTCTCAAACAAGCATATTATTTAGTTGACGCTTATTTTTGTTCTTAAATGTTAATCTTATACTAATATATAAAGATGAAGAGTTTGTTTGTTTGATTAAACGCGCTAATCTCAGGAACTACTGGTCTGATTTGAAAAAATCTTTCAGTGTTAGATAGCTCATTTATCGAGGAAGGCTATAGGTTATATATCATCACGCTAAGACCAATAGGAGCGGAGCACCAATGAAGAATGTTTCAAAATCGGGGGGGTTTTGAAAACAAATTCCACGCGGATGACGTCGCGGAAGCTCTCAAAAAGAAAAAAAAAGCCTATAGCCTTCCCCGATAAATGGGCTATCCAACATTGAAAGTTTTTTTGAAATCGGACCAAGTAGTTCCTGAGATTAGCGCGTTCAAGCAAACAAACAAACTCTTCAGCTTTATACATTAGTATAGATATACGGATGTAATTCACAGTTCTTACAAACGCAACCAAATACTAAATACATACAAATACAGCTAGTATGATTATATAAAAATGCCTTCCTATTGAGATAATATTTTATAAATTAATAATATTTATTGTAAATTTGAAATTTTTATAATGGTGTTGAAGCCCTCACACATTAGTTTTAGTGCAAACATTATTGTCTTTTATACTCTGTTACTTTTACATGTTTTTACTGAATAATATCTTATTCTTAAAAAAAATATGGTAATTATGAGTACGTATTTATATAATAAAACTACGTTTTACCGGTTTTGAAACGATTCTCTTTCGAATTCATCATACCTAGAAGGATGCGTGAGGCTATTGAAATAAAAAAACACCCAAATTTTAATAGAGAAGATGGTTGGCAAGTACCACCTGTTTGGGATCCGATCATCAAAACTATTAAGACCCAAACCCAGCAACCAATTGCCAGAACTCAAGACACTGTGAGCTCTTTCTGCGTGCAACGGAACACAAACCAACTTGACTGATAATTTCTTCTTTTATTTCCTTCCACCCATTTTAATATTATATAAAATGATTAGAGCTAGGCATGTTTGCTGAAGAGTTTCTTGCGCCGCTTCTTCTCTTCAAGCCATAACATGTTGCGAAGCGGTGGTAAATTAGATTAGGCTCCCATAGAGTAAATAATAACCATAAACAAAATTTAAACTAAATAATTAAAATGAACAAGTTGGCGGTAGGCTAAATAAAACTTTAACAATACTCGTTGACAATTGACATCCTTGTCTTCCGTGATCACGGCCACTGAAGTGGCCAAAACGTCGGAATAACCAAAATCAAATAAATTACCGGGCGTTAAAACCGTTATTAAAACGTAGTTTTATTATGTATACAAGTCGCGAATACTTAAGAAAATATTATACGTATTTATATTCAAACACAAATATTTTTGTTGATAAAAGAATGACAAAACAGATATACAATGCAAAAGTGGATTGATTCAGAAGTCGTGGAAGGCCACGACACACCTTACATGATCAAATTGATCGTATACTAGCAGAAGGTGATGTCAGGAGCCTTAAGAATAGACGAGCGTGCATGACAAGAGCTATGAATGTCAAAGAAGCGAGTGAGGTGTGTAAGAACAAGCCTGAATGGCGCTCTGTTGTTCGTGCCTACCCCGCAAGGGAACTGGCGTGAAGCTATGTATGTATGTAATATTTTTTAATGAATTAATATAAATAAATAAATATTTCCGATGGTAGCATACTCGCGGCGCTGAGAGCCTCCTGGGACGGATGGGACGCCGCCAGTGTTAACAAGCATCCCACACTAAGGGGCGGCCCATCTTCCAAATTACCAACATCATCCCATCCATCGCCATCTTTAATTAGGGTTAAATTTTCCCCTTTGTGTTCCCCTAACTTAGGGTAATGTTGAGCACTTTTAATAGATCTCTTTTTAATCATTTTTAATGACTGTTGCGGTTATTATTTTTTATCCTTACTTATACTATACATTCTTCTACTTATTTATATTACATTGTCCTTTTATTATATTTTATGCTATGCTCTTTTCTATTTATTAACATTTTAATAATATTTGTATTTACTACATCGTTTTATGTTTAGACCGTTGTTTAAACTTATGTGCTTATGGTCTTATTCATATTGATTTAGAGTAAGTTTGTAGGCTTCTTTATGGTTCTTAAAGAAACTTTCAAGCTTACTGTAATTCCATATGAATAAGACCGTTAGAATATATCTCTTTATTCTATCTTAATCAAGTCTATTAATACATTATTTACATCTGATTATCTATCATCTAGTAGTTTTATTGCTCCGGATTACCTCCTTGACGATATTTAGATAAAATCGAGATATGAACGGTCTGGTATATTTGTTTCTCATGATTTTCCATAGGATTTCTTCTTTGTATCAGTGTCGTCTAATAATGTAACCAACCTAATTGTATATTGTTTATTTTGCAGGTCTTCAACTGCTTACGTATTCTCTCCCTCGTAGGAGTCACCTTGTTCTTTGGAATCATCACTCATGGGTTTGATCACTTAGATCGTGATGCCGACGCAGAAGCGCAAGAAAATGATTTAGACAAACGTACCTTGAAGTACGCTTTGATCTTCTTCGTTGCGGCCATCTTCATTAGCTTGGTCTGGCTTGCGGTCAACATTGCTGCCTTGGTTGGATTGCATAAGGTAACAACTATATTTGTATATTATTGATGTTCAAACCATACTAATATTATAAACTGTATATTGTTTTTTTCTTATGTCCTTGCTACACTAAGGGCTCAGTCCTGTTATTACAAGTATCTTAACGTTGCGAAGATATTTAAATTTTAACTCAAATTTCATTTCTTAAACGGACGAAAAGCGTTTGAGAGTAAGGCCTGAGTCTCGGTCAAATCGAGATTGATTCAATATAGAAATTGTTTACAGATTACTAAAACCGTTAAAAGTTACTATTCCACTTTGATTCAATTGCCAATTTGAGTTCTAGACTCGGAGCCTAGAGGGCTGGTTCCTACCTTGGACAACGGATCAGTATAGCGATCCAGCAAGGTAACGTAGCCAGCCTTCTGGGAACCTTACACATTAACTTCGATGACCTAGGCTCAGTATTCTACTTATAGTCTTAAGTCTTAATCAAAATACTATGATAGTGGTACTTCTCTTAGGTACTACTATTATAAATGCGAAATTTTGGACGAATTTTTGTTGCTCAATCACGCCAGAACGGCTTGAATTGAATGAAATTTGGCACAGAGGTATATCATAGTCTGGAGCAGGACATAGGCTATATATTGTATCCCGTAGTTTTTTTTATGGCGACCGAAGCCGCGCGTAAAAGCTAGTCGAAAATATGGATCGATTGTTTATATTTGTGTATTTTAATGTCTTTATAGTTACTTAATTTAAATTAAACTTCAATACATATTGCAGAAACGGCCAGGACCTATCAGACTGTACGTCGGGTTCGCCAGCTTCCGCCTTGCCCTGCTTCTCATTGGCTTCATATATTTAGCGGTTCATGGCAAAACCTCCGCACGTTATATCTGTAGTCACATCATTGATCTCGGTAAGTTACATCGTTTCTACATCTACGCACTTTGTTCAAATTTTTCTGGACCTACTTTTAACAACGTAGTTTTAATTTTTAATTCATTCATTGATATTATATCACTCTTTGTTCGACGTACGTGCTAATACAATTGTGTGTTTTTTTTACTATTCCACGCAGATGAGGTCGCGGGCAGACGCTCTATATATATATATATATATATATATATATATATATATATATATATATATATATATATATATATATATATATAATCTTTAAATATTTACGTCTCATTAACACAATACAATTCATAATAATAGTAAACGTATTTTTGGATATATATATATATATATATTTGTATATATATGTGCAGGAACGGAGAAAGAATACAATTTCCTGCGTTGGGGCGGCCTGTCGTAAGAGGTGACTTAACAAACCACAGCCAGGTGGTAGGGAACTTGCCCGACTGGACGACTACCACCCCTGGTCTAAAGTATGTCGCCATAACAACCTTGAGTTGTGTTCCGGCATTAGTGACCAGGTTCTAGTTTCCGAGAGAGCAGCAGCGCATTTGTAGCAACTTTGCTGTTGCAAATGTCCATAGGCGATGGTAATCGCTTTCCATCGAGTGGGCCATCTGCCTGTCTGCTGATTTCCTGCAATAAAAAAAGACTTTTAAATTAAGTATTTATGTATCTATTGTCCCTTTTTCCCGCACTACCTACGTCGCCAGATTAGCTAAGAAATTCCTTTCATTTAGGTTGGTTGAGATCGCTTTAAGCGATCAGAACCTCTTTTGTATCGCCTACAATGTTGTAATTTTTTTTTGTTTATTTTGGTGTGCAATAAAGTGTTATCTCTCTATATTTTTAATTTCAATGTACTTTAATACTGCTTTGTATTAAACGTCCTATAACTCGGGCACCGGCTTGTTCTTTCCTTTTATCTGTCAACAAAGCATTTTCGTTCCAGGTCTCAGCGCCTACTTCATTCTGGTGTACTACATCTACGCCAATCAGTTGGAATACCAACGGGCTCAGCAACTCCCGGGCCCAGCTCCAGACGCTGTGTCCGTCAACGACGTGTCCTTCATATACCCCAAATCTCTTTCCGAAAAGCATCTCATTTCCTAACTTCATATCGATTCAATAGTCAGTTGAATGGAAAGTACTGGAATCAAGTCTCCTGTTTACAACTGAAGCTGTTTTTGTTCTATTTTATGCATTTTAATATTATTAGTTTTTAAGTCACAAATATAATAAAAAAAAAAATGAGAATGCCTAATTTAGAATGTAAGTCTTTTTATCTCGTTTAGTAGGTAATAGAATAGATCTGTGTGTATTTTTAGGTCATTCGTTTCTAAAAATGTGATTCGACTAAGTTACCTCAAAAATCTACAATAAGAAACGTGTCTATATAACAAATACTTGGAATTATATTGATTATTTTGAATAATATTAATTTTGTAAGGCAATATAGAAGTGGATGAATGGTGTATGCCATACGATTGGTGAATATTGAGAAAATAGGAAATAAAATTAATCCATGATTTTACATACACAGCCTTGAGTTTTTGGCGGGAACTGAAAGGAGACGTTGTGCTGTGCAGTTTTATTTTCTAAAAATGTGTAAAATTACTCTAAAATGAGCAATAGTCGTAGGATATTGATAGTTTTTGAGTAGTAATTATGTGTTTTGTGAGAAATGTGAACTATGTAGCCAAATGTGGCCTTTCGATTTGTCACAAGAACTCCGTTGAATGGCACTAGCTGATTACCTACAGTTCAGTTGTGCTATACATTGGCTTAAGAAAATGAAGAAACTATATTGTAAACTAAGATCTGGCTTAAAGGCCTAGCTGCCAAGCCATAAACTTAAATAAAAATAATCATACAGCCTTCAGCACTTTCTTGCTAAGACCAAGTTCAAAATGGTGTTGTTTTAAGTTCTAATATCATTTGTATACACATTACGCCTTTACTCATTTTCAGTCAAAAATTAATAAAATGTTACATAACTCTTTCATCCATTGATGTCTTAATATTAAAATATTTTAAGACATCGGTTTATTAAATTAAATCGTCGTCTTATATATAAATATGTATTAATTGTAAAAATCATTTATATAATTTTTTAGATGATTTACTTTATAAAATCATTGAATCTCGGAATGTAATTTTTCATTTCAATGTACACAATGATGAGATGTGAAACGACAAATGTTTGATTAGTTACAATTTATATAATATACTAATTGAGTGGAAAATGTTGTTTCATTTATTGAGCGCCCTATTTCAATTGTAGACATATACTAATTTACAGACACGGCATGTTTAGAATTTTATAATATTATATATAAGAACTTAATTTAAATTACAAAATAACACTACAAAAAAAGGTTTTAGTTGTTTAGGCACTTTCTCAGCCCCTTTCTCCGAGACACAGCGAAATTCTTCCCAGCAGAAATTAGCAGAACGGCTGTATCTACGGAGAAGAACGTTGCACATAGTCCGACAGTTAGTAAGGATATCATGAAAACGCGAGAAAACAACACGAATCCGTTCCACATTCTCGTTTCTCGTGCTTTGACCGCGTTCTCGAGGTACTCGCGCCGTTAGAAAAATTGCTATGACTATATATTATGTCCATACAGCCTTCAGCACTTTCTTCTTAAAAACAAGTTCAAATGAAGTTGTTTTAAGTATGTATGTATAATCTGTATGTAGTTTATAAAATTATACTTATTTTCAATAAGTACTTTTATGTATCAACTTTCATGTACACAACCCTGCCTCTTGTCTTCCCATTCTCGCTAGACCCATAGATTTGCTGGAAGAAAACTCTTTTTAGGGTTAAGCTCGCCTTTGTATGTACATCACGATTTTGTAGTTTTATTTGTAACTATTTTGTATACAATAAAGAATAAAGAAGTTGCTTTAAGTTCTAATATAATTTGTACACACATTACACCTTCGTTAATTTACAGTCAATTAAAAAAACAGTGTTATATAACTTCTTCATCTGAAAAAAAAAGAAAGAAAAACAATAATTTATAATAATAATTTTTGGGGCCCATGCAGGGAGTGGCGAGTCACCGTCTGCCCATTTTTCCATGTTCCCTGAACATTGCGACGGGCAGACGCCATAGTCTCCATATTCCCAGACCCCCAGTACCACTAGCAGTTCATCCCAATAGCCCGGTACTTTTTGTCTTCATTTCCCACAATAGTCCTACACTGGCCGGGGTTTGTCCTTGGGTGCATTATTATATGGTGTAGACAGGGTAATCGCCGGTCAGTGTCACGCCACATTTACAATAAATTTGTCTAGGGGCCTCTACGTGTTGGCCTCCCCATGGCCCCACGCAAGCCCACCAAATGTCCGGGCCATTTTTATGACCCGTGGTCTTGAAAGACATACAATGAATAATAATAATAAATATAAACCCGCAGGGGGACTTTGTGGCGAAGCCTTAGGTGAGTAGCGACACCTCGTACCTGACTCCGGGGGCCAACACAAGGCCCCCACTTCCGTGCTTGCCTTACCCAGCCAGCACGGAGTGGAGATCGCTAGAGCTAAGACTCAAGCTCCAGGGGTGGAAGTGATAAATGGCATCACGTCAGAAGTAGCTTCGGTGAACCTGCAGCCCACCTCTCTACACCCCTTAGCCACTCACACCCATGTTGCCCCTGTCTTTATGGCATTTTTTGGGGTCCATGCAGGGAGTGGCGAGTCACCGTCTGCCCATTTTTCCATGTTCCCTGAACATTGCGACGGGCAGACGTCAGAGTCCCCATATTCCCAGACCCCTAGTACCACTAGCAGTTCACCCCAATAGTCCGGTACTTTTTGTCCTCATTTCCCACAATAGTTCTACGCTGGCCGGGGCTTGTCCTTGAGTGCATTGTTATATGGTGTAGACAGGGATAATCGCCGGTCAGTGTCACGCCACATTTACATTAAATTTGTCAAAGGGCCTCTACGTGTTGGCCTTTCCATGGCCCTACGCAAGCCCTCCAAATGTCCGGGCCATTATGGCCCGTGGTCTCGACAGACATACAAATAATAATAAAAATGTGTGCGGCAAATTGCGAATTGAGGTTCGCACTGAGTTTTTGCTGTGCCGAAAAATAGTCCGACACAGCACTGATTTTCAGTGCCCACCTTCTTAATCAAAAGTCATGCGACCCACGATAAAAACAAATTAAATTAAATTAGAGTCAACGTATACGTGAAAGGAGTAATAACAAAGAAAAAATAATAATAACAGAAAACAAAGATAGTGTAAAAAAAAACCTTAATAGAACACTTATTATATTATATATATTATTATAAGCTGGAAGGATTTTGTTCGTTTTCCTGTCATTGTGACGTTACTGAAAACAATACACGTGGTGCCAGACATGTTTTATCTATAGTACTAGTTGCCACATCACTGGATGTTTGCCACGTCCATAGCCTAACCTACAAATTAAAATTCAGTCCAGTTGCAACATATTATTCTAAATGTAAGTAAATTATCTGACCTGTCAAGATATATAACAGACCAATATAGTTGCCTAAAAATAGTGATATTCAACATTATTAAGTTAAATAAATCACAACTACTTTTATAAATAAATGTATAACTTTATTAATGTGTATAGTATTATTACAACCTAGTCGCCGACAAAGACAAATTCCACGTACAGATTTGTAGAATCACATTTATTACCTGTCGGCATTTGAAATACCTATTTGTAATTCTTTTATGATCGTCGTCTTTTGTTTACTTATTTATTGGCATACGTTTCTAGAGAACAGCCCATTGTTTTATTGTACTTGTTTATGGCCGCTTGCGGTCGAATCATTAGTCAGATGTTTCGGATTACGTCGACTACGATACGGGCACATTTGTATTTGTGAGGTAAAAACGACGGCTTGATGGAGAGAGGGGCAGTCGAGCGAGAACCACGATCAAGGCGTGACGTGTGTACAATCGGGAATCTAATAGTGAAGGACTTTGCGCGTTTTATAGAATTACGACCTTCTGCATTACGTTTGGATTTGTTGTGTTCGGTTATATTTGTACCTGTGTTATACGTGTTTGTATAGTTCTAATAAACTCTATAATAATTCTAACAGTATTTTAATTCGAGGCCCGCTAAATTCGTAACAGTAGGTATATATTATATCATTATATGTTTATTATATTTGTAGATATGTGTATGTTATAAATATTATTTTGTAAGTAATTAGTTTTTGATATATGTAGGGTCTTCTTTTTGCAACTTCAGTTGGTTTCTTTTATAATTAAATTTGAAAGAATGTATTGTTTTCAGGTCCCTTACGAGTGGAGGAATATCATTCTAGCATTTAGTAGAAGCATATTTGAAACATCCTCTAAATGCGCTAGTTTTATGCTTGGCTTTTACTAAGGGCCTGATAATACAGCGATCATCAATAGTTATATAAATATTTCAAGGCATTGATTTGTTAAATTAAATCATAGGCTTATATCTAACTATAATTGTAAAAATCTTTTATAAATATTTTTAGAACCAAAATAAGTGATTTATTTTATTAACGCTGAATCTCCAAACGTAATTCATTTAAATGTACACCATGGTGAGATGTGAAATCGCAAAAAATTTAATGATTTTCAATTTATATAATATACTAGCGGTCCCGGCAGACGTTGTCCTGCTCTGAAAAAAAAAATTTAGGACCCGATCCCAGCGCCACCTACCGGTTCTAGTTGTAAATCTAAACCATCCGGGGACCTACCCAAACACACAAAAAAGTTTCATCAAAATCGGTAAAGTCGTTCTCAAGTTATGTGCGTACATACATTTACCTAAGATTCATTTTTATGTATTAGAAGATTAATTAAATGGAAATGTGATTTTTATTTAAAGAGCCCCCCATTTCGATAGATATTTATTCTTCTGTTTAATCTTATTTTAAATATTTATTTATCTATAGAATAGAATGAAAAAAACATAACTTATATTGTACTAGAGTTTACCCCGCGGCTATGCCACGGATCATATCCTGCTAAGTCACTCTATGTTACTTACTTAACATCTTAAAACTTTTCTTTTCTTTTTATTGTCTTTGTCATACTGAGTATGCACTGTTTGCTACAACTCCATTAATTATTCCAAAAGTAATTGTATTACAACATACTTCTGTATCAAATTTATTTTTAAAAAAGAGCTAGAAATAGATAAAAACAATGTTTAGCTACTAGACGTGTTGCTGGGGAGTTTCTTGATGCTTTTTCTCCTTAACAGCGATAACACGTTGCAAAGCGGTATACATAGAATAGGAAGTAAATTTAAATTTTAACTTATATGTATGATCTTCAAAAAGTGTTCTCCAGTGGAACTTATTTTGAATTTGAATTTAAATGCATTATGCATCTAAAAGAGCGAAGTCATCACTGGAAATAATATCACGTGAGCTTGGAATGCCATTCGGTTACGACGGTTCGTCTTGTAGTTCACAACGCTCAAAATGCTCCTTCAGCCGTTCCATATAGCGACCACGGTCGTTATGGTCCTCGCGAAAACGTCAGTAATGACGTCAAAATCTTCGCTCACGCAGCGCTCACAATGACCCATGTCAAGAGGTGGGTCGAATAATCCGTTCCACTTGAGTTTACGAATGTAACGCATTCAAGCAAGTGGAAGAGGAAATATTGCGGTCAAAAGCGTGGTCGTTATGAGCCTACTGTGGAACGCAGCCCTAGTCTCTGGTCTAATGTATTTGAAAATACTTTTGAATTTGGAAGCTTTATAATTCAAATGTAACATTGCGTATGAGGTAGATATATTAGTATGAAATAGCGATTATAAGTGTTCTATAAATAAACTATTATATGTGTTATACACGTCTACAAAAACTAGCTAAAACTATTTAAATAAATGATTCTCAACCATCAAATAAAATTCTCAAACTTTTTATATTCATATCATAATGAATTGCAATACTTAGGGATGTTCGCTATTACATTTACATTATAATTTATCGATGTAGGTGTTCTATTATCGATAAGATGAATACTAATTTATATTTAAAAAGCGTTATAATATTTTTACATTTAAATCATAATTTACTAATTATTAAGCTGCCATAGTTAGCGATGTACACAATACTTTTTTTAATAATAATAATAATAATCGGCAGACAACACACACACATTGTATATCCCCAAATTAAGCAAGTTACGCTTGTGTTATAGGTAATATACAATGGACTACTCTGGGGCCGATCCCAGACACCCAGACCATAGTAAATAACGGAGAAAATACGTTTCCGAAATTTACTATACCAGGAATCGAACCCGGAGCCTCTGCGTTAAAGTGAGGTAGGCCGGCAAAGGCTTAGCCCGCTCAACCACAGAGGCCGTCAAGGCCGTCCGTTTCTTAAGGCAACGTTCAAATTATAAAAAACTACTCCCAAATTATCAAAGTTAATACAAGAAAATAGAGAAAACTAAATATTTTTCGAAACTGATATACCAGATTTATTGAAGAAGGTGAAACTAAAACTGTTTCTCGTTTACAAAAATAAATAATAATATTTAATAAATATTACAAATTGTTTACCAAGTTCTCAGAGCTTATGAAAGTGGTTTTACTTGTGGATAAAGCTCCCTATTCCTCAATAACAATTTCAATAAAATTATAATTATGTACCTTGTAGCTTGAGTTAATTAGAATCGTTCTCAAATGACATCAAATAATATAATAACAATAATATAATATTAATAAGTGGAATTCCCGAGAATTCCCGAAATCACAGAATTCCCGGGACACAAAGTAACGCAGGGTTTAAAAATGAATATAAGCTATCGTTTTAGTGAAAAGTCAACAACTACAAATCGCCCCTGGCAAAATACCCGCGGTATTCCCAGAATAAAAATTATCTTTATTACATTAAATTTACTATCGATCAATGAAAAAAATCACATTGGTATTCGATTTCTTTTAATCAGACCATTTTAAATCATTTCTAGAAAAATTCCCGCAGGATTTCCAGGATAGAAAGCAGCGCAGATTTTAATTCTAAGAATTTGCTGTTGATCAGCGATTTAGCGCGATAATAATATATAAGATTAACAGATAATTTCCAAGTGAAAATTAATAAAATATAAATTACCTACCTCTACAAAATAATGTATTTATAATTTTTAGAAAAATATGTACGACGATTACGCAAAAAGAAATTGTTATGTTGTTGTAAAATAGATGTTTGATTTGCACAAGCGACTAATAACAAGCATTTTTTGCGTCTATATCAAAATGCAATCTAAACGCAATAATGTAGTCAACGCTTTTTTTATATTTATAAACTTTAACGATGGGCGATGTAGTGTGTCTTTTTATTGGATATTGACTCAGACGAATAAAATAGGTAGATCAAGCCCAGAGCTCTTAGAGTGCGGTTTTGGAATAGGAAACCTTAAATTAAATAAACTAATTAGTACGGATAAAGTTGGAATAGTTTCTAACATTATTATTAACCACACAGACGCAAACCACATCAGTTTACGCACAAGAATTTAAAAAGATGCTTGACTTCATTTGGCGCTTTTCTTTGAATTTTCTTTTAGTGGTCGTCCATGGTGGAAATTCGACCATAATAATTTAAACTATAAGTTTGAACATTATCAAGGTTCTGTTGTCAAAGAGTATACTTCTATAATCACAGATTTCGCCAAGGCTACACTGTTAATTTGACTTTAACAATAAACAATAGAGTATGTATATATATATATGCGTGTGTGTGTCAAATACATGGTAGTGTGTGTAATGTTTTTTTTATTGATTTAATGTATTTTTTATGCATAGTAAAAAAAATATTATCCTTCTTTATATAACCTATAAGTGTGCGTAATTTCATACTCCTCCGTCCACGTAATTTTCGTAAAAAGGGGTACAAATTTTTGCTGTTTTTGCTTCAGGTATTAATATATAGATATTTACTCCGTGTATACGTATACTTTAATTCATTTGTTTGTAGAAATCAATATCGATGATAAAAACAAATGCCCATCACTAAATACGGTGATGTCATAAGACAGGTATGATGCATTTAAAATATAAACATTTGCTTCGCATTGTGCGATCAACTTCAGTGTGCTGTCGTCTTTAGCCTTGCGCGCACGCATTGTCCGTTCGAAATTTGAATTGCAGTGTTTACAAAATGGCCACCGACATCCCTTACGACACGTGAGTTCTTTTTTAATTTAATTTAATTATATATCTTTTTAATTTAACAATCATAGTTGTTCTAGAATATTATTCAAAAATCATTGTTAGAATTACATAATATAGCGTTATGAAACAAATTTATAAGGAATATTGTGAAATAAATGAGTAAATACTTACTCATTTATTTCATAAAATTTGTTATTGTATTGTTCGGAGTACGGTTCAATAACAGATGCGCTTTGACTGACGGTGGATTTTTGTTTGAAAAAGAAAACATCTCAGGCGTATACTTTATTGTCACGGATACACCAACTTGCCAGAATTTCATTTACCATAATTTCATCTGCTATACTGGTCAACAGACATAATATTGTTTTTCATAATTTTATATATCATACTCACTGTTTACTATATTAGTCACTTGCTAGAAACTTTGTTTCCCATAAAGTCAATATCAATAACATCATTTGTTATAATCATTATATGGCGTAATTATCATATGCCATAACATCATTTGCTATCGAAATTGCTTCTAGAAAAAAATCATAAAATTGGTTTAAACTAAACGATTAGGTTTAGGTTTGGTTAGGTTAGAACATGAAAAACAACGCACGAGCCGTGCGAGTGAAGCGAGCGTGCCGCGGCAGCGGCCGGCGGGGTGCTAGAAAGCCAATCGCTTTTTAGGGTAAAGGCGTTAGGTTAATTTTTTACGGTGAAATTAATTTAGTATGGCGTTGAAATATTCTGTTAAATAATATTATTGCAATTAATAAAATGGATAACAATACGTATGGCACTGGTGTCATTATGGAGTCTAATGTACGGACAAACAAGAGTATGTCACATAACTTTTATGGTAAACAAACAATTCGGGCAAATGAAATTCGGGCAAGTAACATTATGACATATGAGTATTATTGCTTATATTTTTCGGGCAAACAATAGACAGCCTTATTGTCAAGGTGGATTATTTGATAAAAGAACATGCATGACTCGTAGGCAAATTGGGTTGGGTATAGATACATTCCCAGATGTATTTAATGCTGAATATGTTTAGGAATAAATTTAAGACTTATTAAAAAGGTTTTTAATTAATTATGGCAATATAAAATTCTCGACAATGATATTGTTACTTTGATGGAACCGCACGAGGCTAAATTATATATATTTAAATTAAAATGGGACTAGAAAAAATAAATCGCCATTTTTTCTTTACGTTCGAATCACAACCAACTCGATTTTCTTTGAATTGTAATTACGTAAAACCGAGCTGCCAGTATTATAATATTTAAACAAATAAGTATTTTCTTAAGTTTTCGCGACTTGTATACATAACAAAACTACGTTTTAACGGTTTTAAGCGCGCTTGAAACCGTTAAAACGTAGTTTTATTAAATAAGTATTTATTCCATAACAGATATTTTGACAATAATAAAATAATGTACCACGTATTGTATAACACTACTAAAACTGTTTTTAAGGCTGCCAATATTAATTTACATTTATTCTATGGTGAATAAATCTGTAACTACGCAAATAATCACATGCTCGCCTACAGTTAGTATCTAAATAAAATTTCATAGCTTAAAGGCCTAGTTTACTAATCATAAACTTTATATTTTCGCCACATAGGAGTTGCAGAAGGGGTAAGTATTCCTTCCTGTCCCTTCTTCCCCTCTTCATTAGTTATAATAACCCGGGATATATCTTTACCAGACCCGGCAAATTACACTAATTATGCGTCTAGTTATGAAATAATTATAGTACTAATTTTACGTTACGAATTTACAACAACAGTACAACGCTCGACTTCTAACTGGTTTTGCCGGCTGTACACTCTCGTCGAGGGACGGCGAGGCTGGGTTAGCGCGAGAGTGTACAGGGTACGAGGGCGACACTGATAGTTTTTAGAACTGGCCACTTTTAAAGTATATAATAAAAAAATAAGTTTAAATTTTGAAAATAGAACTCTTTGCTAATATTATTGAGTACTAATTTCATTCATTTGTCATTTGTTTTACGATTTGGCGGCAAATTGAAATTTGCCTGTGTCTCACCAGTATGAATTTAACGCGAGAAAGTTCTCGTACTATGATTTTTTATGACTTTCGGTGTCATTTAAGTCAACAAGAATGTTATGACAGACTTCGATTGGTCTTTCACGATGAAGCCCCTTCTCGGGCCACTGTTTATAACTGGTTTAATGAGTTTAAACGTGGTCGCACTTAACTTGCTTAGCTTTGGGATGTACAATGTGTTTGTTTGTCTGCCAATTGTTTTCGACTGAGACCGACACGAGTTTAACTCGGCTTTTCGTATATATAGGTTTTTTTATTTTTTATTGCCGGAGTTCAGCAAACAGGCAGACGACCCACTTGATGGTAAGCGGTTACTATCGCCTATGGACATTTGCAACACCAAAGGTGCTACAAATGCGCTGCTGCTCTCTTAAAGGAGACTGGATCCTGGTCACTAATGCCGGAACACAACACAAGGTTGTTATGGCGGCATGCTCTAGAGCAGGGGTGGTCGCCATCCAGTCGAGCAAATGCCCTACCACCTGGCTGTGGGTGTTTGTGACGCCTCTTACGATAGGCCGCCCGGCCGCAGGAAATTGTATTCTTTCTCCGTTCCTGCACGGACAAAAATATATGATTATCAAATAGCTATATTAGCTATAGACATTTGTTTGTCTATACAGTTTGAATTTACAATTTCAGTTATTTAACAAATGCAAATAATATAACTAACAACACTATTTTCATTTATTTTCAAATCGATATTTTTAGGTTTCTACTCACGTGTCATGTGGAAATTACTTAACATATTTTAAATATATACGGTCTTATAATTATAAAGAAGCCTTTAAACTTACTCTAACTCAACATGAATAAGATTGATAGACTGTATAGTGATAATTTTGTTTATATTCTCGGGAAATAGTAATAATTATAATTAACAAAATGAATTAAATAAATGGATATGAAGATCGGATTGTAACCCTTCTTCTTCTTCGACCAATCATTTCACTGCTGGACGTAGGCGTCCCCAAGTACGCATCATATATCCCGGTCTCCCGTCCTCCTCATCCAGCCCCTGCCGGCGATCTTGCGCAGGTCGTCAGTTCGCCGGGCTGGCGGGCGTCCTAAGCTACGTTGTTGAATTGCAACCTGAATACTATTATATAGTATACGTACTCTTCGTCGGATACGAACACAGTTTACAAATAACAAATAGATAAATAAAATTACAGGTAATCAGCGAGTTTTTGTAGAACTGCCTGCATTTTTTGTACACTTTTGTTACACTGTTAAAATTACTATGTAATTACGTGGTCACGGTTGAAATCATTCTTTAAGTAACACACTTTAAATTCCTCAATATATTCAAACGATTGTAAGCGTAATTGAAACTTTGCATAATAAATCAATAAACACATATATCAGAACTACAGAAACAAGAGAAAGAATAACTATTCAATCATTTCATAGTAACAAATTTAGATATATTACCAAGATGACATAAATAATGGGCCCAACCTGGCCCGGTGACCTCCAAGCTCCCCTTACAGTCACCCCGTTCCTCACAGTTAGTTTTTATCATCTCAATTCTACACACATTAACTATTTCATAAACATTTAAATCTATATATATATATATACATATATATATATATATATATATATATATATATATAATTGAAATCCACGTATAAAGTGACTCATCACGATATCTCAGGAACTATTAAAATACCTAATGACTTGAAATTTGGCATGGACCTTCCTTTCGCTAAGTAAAGGTCAGCTAAGAACGGAATATACGGCACGCGAAGCGGGCGGGTGTCAGCTAGTAGAAAATAAATAACCTCACCTCACGTAACGCTTAAATATCATAAATTATTCGAAAGTACCGTCAATTAAATGTTTGCAATCTGAAATGTCCAGCAACTTGTTAATACCTGTCACAAATGCCACTAAAACGTTTAATAAACATAACAGTATCATATTCACTAACTAACCTTGTTATTCACTGCAACAGATCAATAAACATCTGCCTTAAAATAGCTATTGTTTCGTGAAATCTAAACTAATGTATTAAATTATGACATTATTATACGAGTAATTACTACATCTGTAGCTTCATAACAACTGTTATAAATATATATTAGCTCCCATAAATTTAGGATACCAACACGATAATGACAAAATTGTAAGTTTGAATGAATTAATTAATAGGCTTTATTGTGTTTTAAAAGATAGAGTTAAAAGAAAGAAAATTTTATAATACAATAGGCGGTCTTATCGCTATTAGCGATTTGTTCCAGACAACCTTTGGATGGACATGAAATTTGATAAGGTATGTTGCATTATTCTCACTATCGAATCAGTATCTTATAAATATATACATACACTAGCTGTCCCGGCAGACGTTGTTCTGTCCTGAAGAAGTAAAATTTAGAACCCGATTGCAGCGCCACCTACCGGGTCCAAATGTAAGCTATCCTATCTTTCAAGTCGGATCAAACTGCACACGGTGTGCAAATTTGATTAAAATCGGTCAAGTAGTTTAGGAGTCCATCGCGGACAAACAACGTGACAAGTAATTTATATATATTAAGATTAATAAAATATAAAAATTATACTAATAAGATATATGTAAATAAAATATTATACAATATACTTATATAAATAAATATAAAACGAGAAAAAAGCTGACAATAACTGTTGCTGCATCCTTAAATTGAGCTATTTGGTAATAATAATCCTTCACAAGTAAAAAATAGGCAGTGACTTGGCTACATTGATATTAACAGGCAACGCGTTCCAAAGACGAACTGCCGGCCCCAAGATATAAATTTATCTACAAGATCTATTTTATGTAACTTACTACATGTCAAATTATATAATATTTTGGACTCTACTTTGGACTCCTGGAGATGAGAAGGCGCCAGTGTGTCGACACAGGTAACGTCCCACACAAGCGGCCTTCCCAAGCTCCAGGGAATTAAAGTCATACCGTCGGGCCTCTTGCCATCGTCGCGGATCAGGCCGTTCGGTTCGAGAACGGCTGGCACGTCGACGCTGACAAGAGCCCGACGTATTATATCGTTGAGGCCGGCATGTCGAGGAATTCTGCCTGCGCTTCTACCACACGATAGGCCATAGTGGCCAAGCCGGTCTACAGCTCGGCCGCAGTGACAGTTGTGTGGTTCACAGCAATTTGTACCAAGACGAAGGCAGAATTAGAATTAGATTAGAACGCATACAAAAGAGGTTTTTGTGGCATCTTTCTTTTGCTGAGCATAGGGTAAAAAAGGAAACATCATTACAGAAAAGATTGATTTATTTCAAAATTGATTCCCTGGAGACACGTAGAATCATTTTAGATGCCATATTTGCTTATAAATTATTTCATAATAACATTGATTGCCCTCAATTGTTAAGCCAGTTCCGCTTAAGAGTTCCCTCGAGACCCCCACGACAACCTATAACCCCCTCTTCCCCCCATTAAGAACAACAGTACTAGGTGCAAACTCCCCTATCTCTAGAATGTGTAGAATTCTCAACAGCAGCAGTGATGTTACTGACATTCACTTTGACTCCAAAAATTTATTTTATAAAAAGATTCGTTTAACCCAACAGGACACTTATTAGACAGACTGACGGACAGACTAATTTCAATACCCCGAACATTTTTTTGTTATATTTATTATTAGAATCTAAGTAAATAACAGTGAAGAAATTATACTGCAAGTTGTGTTCATCTATAATTAGTTTTTACATCGCATTGTAAACCTTAGTCATAAGTCTAGTAACTGATTAAATGTACAAAACTGTTGGTGATCCTTATTAAAAATAAAATAAAATAAAATAGTGAAGATAAATAAATCATAACAATGATTGAAGTGGTAAATGACATAACTTCGGAAGTAGCTTCGGTGAACCTTCAGCCCAATTCTCGACACCCCTTATCCACTCATATCCATGTTGCCCCTCGCCAATTTGTACGGCATTTTTGGGGTCTATATGAGTGGCGAGTAGCAAATCAGTGTCTGCCCATTTTATTCATGTTCCATAGCCCAGATTCCTAGCTTCACTAGCAGTTCGTCCCAATAGCCCGGTACCTTTTATTCTCATTACCTACAATAGTCCTACACTGGCCGGGGATTGTCATTGGGTGCATTTTTATATAGTGTAAACAGGGACAATCTCCGGTCAGTGTCATGTCACATTTACATTAAATTTGTCAAGGGGCGTCTACGTGTTGGCCTTCCCATGGCCCTACGCAAGTCCTCCAAAAGTCCGGGTCATTTTTATGGCATACAAGTAATACTCTGGATAACATCAAAATAATTACAATAATAATATTAAAAAAAAATTCTGTGAAAAATAACAAGCATTCTTAAATAATAATGTTTTAAATTATTTTTGAAAGCAATCGAACTTGGATTCTTTAGTAAATAAAGCCTTTTGAAGGTTACAAATATTTTTTTCTGAAAACTGCTTTTAACACATTACACATTTAGACCGACGAGAAGTGTACAATTTTTATATATAGTGTCTATCTGTACAATATTGTTACGAAACATTCTATGTGAACTCGTATGTTTATCAGATGCGGGCGGAGTTGCAGTACTATTCATAGATGATAGTTTGTGTTCATTTGTTAATTTTAATTCCCGTCAATAGTCACACTCAGAGACTTTTAATAAACTTTAAGAGCAATTAATATCTATGATTGTAATAATTAATATATCTAATAATAAATTGTTTTCTTTATAATTGTTCGGTCCTTGCCTAGTATAAGGTAGGTAGAATATCGCTCCATAAATTTTTTTACCCTCTTTCTGTGTGAGGCGACGGCCAACGCACAGCAGGGTAAGGGGCAGCCATTTTGAACTGTCACTGTCGACGTTTCACGAGACCACAACGCGCCGTGTGCTCATCATTATTAGAATAACATTCATTATACTCGTACTTATTGTGATTACTGGCCATGCCAAGAACTGACTATATGTGCTTAGACTTTGTCAAAAGTGTTAGCTCTAAGGTGGAGTTTAGTGCCGTGTGCTGTTCCTGTGTGTTTTATCCGTGCAGGAACAGAGAAAGAATACAATTTCCTGCGGCCGGGCGGCCTGTTGTAAGAGGCGACTTAACAACTCACAGCTAGGTGGTAGGGCATTTGCCCGACTGGATGGCTACCACCCCTGGTCTAAAAGATGTCGCCCATAACAACCTTGAGTTGTGTTCCGGCATTAGTGACCAGGTTCCAGTTTCCCTTAAGAGAGCAGCAGCGCATTTGTAGCACCTTTGCTTTTCCAAATGTCCATAGGCGATGGTAACTGCTTACCATCAAGTGGGCCGTCTGCCTGTCTGCTGATCTCCTGCAATACAAAAAAAACCTGAACTGAGTCAGGAGAGGGCGGATCTCAAGGTTGGTGGAGCTTCTCTTTTCTAGTGCAAGGATCTAGGTCATATCTCTCTCATACATTCCATTAAAAACTGAACTAGCATTTTATCCATGGCCAACAGCGCCCCACAATAATAAATAATTATTTATATATATCCGTGGCTGACGGGAATACATTGATGTCTCGACATACATCTTTTTTTTTATTCGTTTAGACGCTTCCTACGCCTGTGTTTTTAGAAGAAAAAAATTGACAGTCCGAAATATTCCTAACTTTTTAAGATTTTAGATAGATAGATAGATATATATATATATCTTTTTATATGAAATTGGCGTTGTGTAAGGGAGGACACAAAGTCGTTTTTTTTTTAAATATTATTTATTTATTTAATCAAAGTATGTACCATTGCTATCTACGCACTTCTGCCATCACATAGGTAGTTCATTGATCCCTTTACTAAAAAAACCATTCGGAAGGGAATCAATAAAATCTTTGAACGCGCTTTGGACTGCCTCATCGGAGTTGAATTTTTTCCCTTGCAAGAAGTTATCCAAATTTCGAAAAAAATGGTAATCTGTTGGAGCAAGGTCCGGGGAGTACGGTGGATGTCTTAGAAATTCCAATTGAAGCTCCTCTAATTTGGTAGCCGTCTGTCGTGTAGTGTGTGGTCTAGCGTTGTCCTGAAGCAGTAGTGGCCTAGAGCGATAGAACAGCATCTGTTGTTTAGCAGCTAGCTTTTCCATTATGGTTTGCAGTTGCTGACAATAGACATCCGCCGTAATCGTCTGGCCAGATTTAAGAAAGCTGTAGTGAACGACACCGGCACTAGTTCAGACGACTTGAGAACTTTCTCCTTTTTGAAGTCGGTTAAATAAGATTAACGCGAGCGCTAACCTAGTATAGGAATAGAAAGAAATAGAAATTCCCGAGCGCACAATTAATATAGATTTACTGACAAATGTGTTTGATTCACAAACTTGTTTCTCGAAACCCGTTGTCTTTTCTGCTTATAAACAAGTCGTGAGGCAATAACGTTTTCCTGTTACTTGTTTTTGATCTGGGGGAATACCGACGTTATCTATAGTTCAATATCTATATATGAGCACAGTAAGTGTGGGTCGCTATTCGCACCACGGCCTACAACCGTCCAAGTTTTCGTAATTTGGTAAAAAAACTACTCAACGGATATTCTTCTATTTTTGTTGCCAGCATTTTTAAGGTCTTCAGTGCTAACTTTTGTTACAACTTTCCATAGAATAGTTTATAGGTGTGGACCACTTCCACTATCTGCTTGCTCTGTTGCTACTGTGAATTTCTAGCTGCCTCTAGTGTGTACACTTCGGCAGCGCGTTGGTAATGTCATGTGGGCAAAGATATGGTGGTGTCATGTGGGCAAAGACATGGTGGTGAACATGCGCGCCAAAGGCAACGTTTTTGCCTAAAGTAGCTACGGAACCCCAAAAACTTGCAATCAAAATTACCTCATATCTCATATCCCCAAAATTAGTCATCGTGTCTAATTCCAACAATTTTCCTTGTAATGTTTTTTAAGTTCATAATATTTTTGTTTATGCGGACCGAATGTATGTCACAGTCATTTTTGTCTAAGTGTTGGAGCGTAACCGGTTCTGATCTGCTAGGAGGAGAGCCGCCAACGTCATAGTCACACAGCAATCACTCATCAGTTCGCCTTATACCTTGGAAGAAGTATAATTTTTCAATGCTTATACCGTCCGGTTACGACTAGCCGACCTATGCCGGCAACTTTTTGTCAGCGGTATGTCGGCGGCTCGAGACGAGGGACAAAAAATACAGTATGTCACTACAGCTTAAGTGTCGCCAAGACTGAGCCCTTGCGTACGCAAGTCGCTAACATGTCGGCGGGCAGCACGCGCGAGCGCATTTTGCTGACATCATTGTTTTTATATAGGCCGCCGGGTTGTGTCGGCGGGTTTAATGTGTATTATGCATACAATAAACTATACATCGTTTACTATATCGCGTGTTGTGTTGTCGAGATAAAGCTTATATAATCATAACAGTCCACTAATCACTTCAAGAACCCTATACTAGCCCAGGGAGAAGCCTGGTCACTAACACTATTGACAGTTGTCTTTGTAATTGCGATGCTGGCAAACAGGCAGACGGCTCGCTTAATGGAATGTGGTTACCGTCGCGTACAGACGTTTGCAACTGCAGGGGCGAAACTGACGTGTTGCTAGACTTTAGAATGGGATAGGAACTATGGGATAAAATTGATGGGATAGAGAGTTCAAACAGGAAAAGTGGCTAGAAGGGATTGGATATAGAAATGGAATAGTGGGATGATATAGGAAAAATTGAATGGGGAATGAGGAAATGGGCCATTGCAACTCTTACCCTTCGAATGAAACACAAATAGCTCAATGCTGCTCTTTTGAAGCCGAGTCGTTGTGAGAATGTGTTATCACACCGATCCAGCCGGCCCTAAGAGCTGTAATCAGGGTAATGATTGCAGCATGGCTCTACCGCGTCCAAGTGTACCCACCCCCACGGAATCTGTATTGAATCCGTGAAATATCTACTGTCTTTTAGGTAAATAATAAATAATAATATTACTAGCAGTTCGCCCCAATAGCCCGGTATCTTTTGTTCTCATTTCCTACAATAGTTCTACACTGGCCGGGGATTGTCCTTGGGTGCGTTTTTATAAGCTGTAGAGAGGGATATTCGTCGGTTAGTGTCACGCCACATTTATACTAAAATTGTCGAAGGAATCGCCTCTACGCCTTCTCATGGCCCCACGTAAGCCCTCCAAAAATTCGGGCTATTTTTATGGCTCGTGGTCTACAACGAAATATATTAACAATAATATAATAAATCGGCAGATGTACACACATTGTATATCCCTAAGCTAAGCAAGTTACGTTTGTGTTATGGGTATAATATACAACAGATCACTCTGAGTCCGATCCCAGACATCCAGACCACAGTAAATAACGGAAAATTTGTTTTCGAAATTTACCATGCCATTTTTTTTTTAAATCTTTATTTAGAAAGGGCTTTGCCGCTTAGCGGCCATGTCACCCCGTAAAGTACCCAGATCCTAAATAACATTTCTAATATGATCTAATTAATTTGAACTAAAAATAGAGTTATATAGTTTGCAAAACATCTTGGCATCTCTCGATAACGGAAATGCCAAAATGCTATTGCATTCTCCCACGGCAGATAAATTTCGCTCTCGAAGTAACTCTTTTCGTAGTTCTTCGTTCCGAACACATTCCATCAGAACATGTTGGACATCTTCAGTCACATTGCATGTTATACAGTTGGGGGAGTTAACTTTCTTAATGAGATATCCAAACTTGTTTGAAGGAATGTGTCCGGAACGTAATCTGAACAATGTTACAACATCTTTTCGCGTCATGGAACACTGATTTATCCACATCTGGGCTGGAAGTTGTGGCTGGATTGTCTTAAACCAAATTCCCTTTTCTACGGATCTTCTGTCAAAATATTCACTCCAAATATTAATACACTGATTCTTTAAGTCACCTAAATATTTAGAATGAAGTGGCGAAACCGTAAAAGAGGTAACATCTGAGGTAGCTTCTTTAGCTAAGGCATCTGCTACCATGCCATGAATCGAACCCGTAGCCTCTCCGTTATAGTAAGGTTGGCCGGTAAAGGCTTAGCATAATGGAACTTCTGAGGACCAGATGAGATTTCTAAAAGCTTGCTTAATTGAGATTTGTGTTCATTGCAGTATGTCAACGACCTCAAAGTGTAATTCGTATACGAAATGCTGCTTTTGCATCCCGCTTCGACCGGGTTGCTTCATTCTTGGCTATGCAGCCCTGGTAAGTCTTAGTTCATATGTATATGTAAGTTTACGAATGGATCCGAATGTAAGAGTGGTTCAAGTTAGCAGTGTATCGAACGGAATAAGAAGAATAGGAAAGTGTATAAGAAAGAGAAGGAAGATAGTCAATGAGAATATTCTTTACGTTGTAATATTGATATTACACTGATCAACCAAACTGAATCAATTTGATAGAAGAGCATAGAACGGAAAGAATACGACGCGACGGTTTTCAATGACATTGAATTATTCCAGTTTGTGTTTATATGGATCACTTTGTTTGAATCATGTTTTTTTTTATTGCAGGAGTTCAGCAGACAGGCAGACGGACTACTTAATGGAAAGCGGTTACCATCGCCTATGGACATTTGCAACACCAAAGGTGCTACAAATGCGCTGCTGCTCTCTTAAGCGTCACTGGAACCTGGTCACTAATGCCGGAACACAACTTAAGGTTGTTATGGCGACATGCTTTAGACCAGGGGTGGTAGCCATCCAGTCGGGCAAGTGCCCTACCACCTGCCTGTGGGTTGTTTAGTCGCCTCTTACGACAAGCCGCCCGGCCGCAGGAAATTGTATTCTTTCTCCGTTCCTGCACGAAAAATAAATAAATTGAAAGACAGTGAAATGAATCGTGTAATGTTGCCTTAATTTACTTTTCACTTAATCAGCCCTTATTTAGTTCCAATCTTATAGTTCTTAAAGAAGCTTTCCAACTTACTCTAACTGCATATTAATCAGGCCGTTAGAATATATATATTTATTCTATCTTAATCTAAGTCTATTAGTACATTATTTACATCTGTCTATCTATTATCTAAATTGTATTGCTCTGGATTACCTCCTTGGCGACATTTAGATGAAACCGAGACAAGAGCGGTCCAAGAATTTTCCCTTGGGATTTCTTCTTTGTATCAGTGTCTAATATTGTAATCAACCTAATTGTATATTGTTTATTTTCAGGTCTTCAACTGCTTCCGTATTATCTCCTTTTTAGGAGGCATTATATGCTTTGGAATCCTCACTCATGGGTTTGATCACATCGATCGTCACACCGATGCAGAAATGCAAGAAAATACAACAGACGAAATTGCCATGATTTTAATCTTTTTAGTTGTGGCCCTCTTGATTAGCTTGGTTTGGCTTGCGATCAACATTGCTGCCCTGGTTGGACTTCATAAGGTATCTATTTGTATATAATTGATGTTTTAACTACACTAATATTATAACCTGTACATTGTGGTTTTTATAAAAAAAACTTTTGAAGTGTCGTCTTTGTGCAGGTGGATTTTGCCCTGCTTTATCCAGACATACTTTACATTTTTTTTTAGCCAGTGCTCTAGTTTTATTTAAAAGTTGCTGAGAAATGGCGTCAAGGTGGTTGTTAATACAGATTCGAGTAGTAGTGCCTAGAAACCCAATATCATTATATAGTTGATATAGTTTTTTCCACGTGCAGCAGCAACAAAGTCTTCTTTAATATATCTATTTACTAAACATACTATGATTGATTTATCGAATTGAATGAATTAAATAATGGCACTCTTGAAATATAATTATTTTGGTTCTCTGGGATGATGCAGTTAACAACATAGCTGATTTTATCAATAATTTTGGAAACATGTTCGTCTTTTTTTACGGGGACGCATTTTATTTCTGCATTATTAAGTCGGGATCTTTAATCATTGGCTGAAATTTCCGCTCTCAGTTTAGCTATCGTATCTCATGAGCTTGCAAAATATCCTGGGGTTTTTCTATTTGCTTGATTTTGGATGCGTAGCCACTGAGCTTTGAAGTAAAGTCTTCCACCATGTTTTGGATCTTTTAGTTCACCTTTTATGGTACGAACATTATCAATCAGGGCTGGGTTATCAGATAACTTATTTTTCATTTCTCAAATCTCACTCAATATCGACTTCAGTGAAACGAATTCCGAGGTACTAGTGTTTAATAGCGAGGATAAAGCATATCGGCAGACTTGAATTTTCCATGCCATTCTCCTCTCCAATTTTATAATATTATAGATTACGCTTTATCAGTCAAATATTATGTACCTACTTTAAAAATCTCTGAACATCTGAATTTATGCACCACTTACATCGCCAGATTAGCTTCAAATATCCTATAGGTTATGTTGCCTAGAAGAGATCGGTCCACGTGAAAAGGCCGCCTAAGGCGCAGATATGCGCAAAATTTCCTCCCGTGATTTCACTACAGGGGTCCTTCAGCATCTGGGAGCAACCCCTATTGACGAAGTGAGTTTGTCTCTCCCCGTGCATTCTTAAGCACTGATGCGCAGGATTAGTGTGGGCGTAACTATGTTCTAAGTCTCACGCTATTCCTGCCATGAGCGCGTGGCACATGGGAGGAAGGGGGTTTTAGTGGAGTATTAGCCCATGGGTTACCTCTTTAATAGGGATTCCTTGCTGAGTCTCCACACAAGCCGGCAATTGACTCTGTTATTTGCACCATCTTCAGTGGATAACTCTCATTGCTTTGGTCTAATTCTAGTAAAGGACCCGGTAGTGTACGAAATGTATTTTCCCCTGCCTCAAGAATAAGCCCCGCTTTTGTTGTGCCTAAACTGTAATTAATATTTTGTGTCTGTTATTATGGTAAGAAGAAGTATTATATGTATTTATTGCAGAAGCGGCCAGGACCTATCAGGGTGTACGTTGGGTTCGCCAGCTTCCGCCTTGCTCTGCTTCTTATTTTATTCATATATGCAGCGGTTAATGGCCAAAGTATGACCAATTATATGGGTAATCACATCGTTGATCTTGGTAAGTTACATCGTTTCTACATCTACTAATTATTATTATGTTTATAGTAATTAATGTATATTGTTACGAGTGTGGGACTCGAATTAAAATGCCGTTGGAATTACTATAGAATCTATTAGAACTATATAAACACGTATAACATAGGTACAAATATAGCTAGGCACTACTAGTATAGCTGCACTATTGAATAACACGCGCAAAGTCCGTCACTATATCGCTTGTCGAATGTACGTCTTACTCGTATCGTAATCGTTGCTTGACTGCCCCATCCCTCCGTTCGGGCATTGTTTTATAGTAAACTGTATAATACACAATCGATTGCGTGGGCTGGTTTCTTCCAAGAAAATGTAATTTGCACACCTGCGAACGGCCAACAAAGTCGAAAACAATAACAATAAGGATTAGTTTAACACTAGTGACGGTCATAAAACAAGTAGAAAAACAATAGCATGTTTTTCTGAATTACAAATTCTAAACAGAGAGTAAAAAAAGAATTCCTAAATCCGGGAAGGCAACAAACTGCACTTTACGACCGGCAGGTGTGCGCATTTCTTTGTCAGTATGTAACAATATCTATATATTAGGTTGGGGAAAAGGTTTCTTCGCATTTTATATAAAAATTGAAAAGGTTTTTTTATGAGGTTTATTTACATTTGACTATAGTATGTAGGTGCCATTTTGTTGGATAACTTTTTGCCATCTTGTAGGCAGGGACGTGATCTCATTACTATAAAAATTTTGGGGCTTCTGATTAAAAAACTGCGACAAGTGGTTTTGGCAGTCCTCTCGTGATGTTAACCTGACACTGCCTAAGGAATTCTGCAGAGACGGAAACAGGTGAAAATCTGAAGGTGCAAGGTCAGAACTATACGGCGGATGCATTAACACCTCCCAGCCAAACTCTGGTAATTTTTGCTGAGTGGCTAAAAATGTGTGAGGTCTAGCGTTATCATGGTGAAAAACCACACCCCTTCTGTTGATTAATTCCGGCCGCTTTCTCTCAACTTTTTGCTTTAATCTCATCAGTTGTTCGCAGTACAGTTCAGAATCGATGGTCCTGCCTGGCGGTAACAGCTCATAATGAATAATGCCCTTCCAATCCCACCATACACACAGCATCACCTTGTTGCGATTTAACCCGGGTTTCGCCACAGTCTGTGAAGCCTGACCGGCCTTTGATCACGATCTTTTTCACACGTTCTTGTCGTACGTGATCCACTTTTCATCACCAGTTATCAGTTTTTTCAAAAATGGTTCGTTTTCATTACGTCGTAATAAAGAATCACAAATGAGTACACAGTTCGTTAGGTTTCTTTCAGTGAGTTCATGAGCCACCCAAACATCGAGCGTTTTTGTGTGCCCAGCTTTTTTCAAATGCGCCAAAACCATTTTGTGGTCAATTCCCATTTCTCCAGCTACATCGTAACTACTAATATGCCGATCTTGCTCCACTTTTTCAAAAATGGCATCTATTTTATCCGTAACAGGGCGACCAGAGCGACGTGCATCTTTGATATCAAAATTTCCGGATTGAAAACGCTTAAACCAAATTTGCGCTACTCTCATAGATATACTGTATTAGGTCCATAAACATCACAAATTTTTTCCGCGGCTTGTGTTGCATTTTTACCTTTTTTGTAGTAAAATTTTAAAATGTATCGAATTTCTTCATTAGGTTCACTCGTTTTAACAACAAGAAAAACAAATGAAAATCACACATTTTCCTAATTTAAATTTGGAATTGTCTTCTTTAAAATTAAAACTTTTTAATGATACCAAAACCAGCCAGATACAAATGGTATAGCCAAAGAGATCTTATTACAAGTTCATACATACTATATGCGAAAATACTTTTTCCCCAACCTATTATATGTATTTAACGCCCGATTTCATTGGAGAAGTAGTTGTTGATTTTACTAATCAGTTTTTATTTACTTTCCTCATATTCAAAATGAAAATCAGTGTTTGTTTTTTGACAAGTCTACGGACTTCTATTCCGTACCCTTTTCTATAACTTAATTTCGAAGAAAGTTTTTAGGATTTATACACGTTTCTTGGTTATTTTTGTTTTTGTGTGTGACATTTATTCAATGATATTTGTGTTGTGGTATACCTAACGAATAACTTATTATATTAATTTATTCTAATTTTAATACTAAACTTATACTAATGTAGAGTGTATCTATCTGTTACATGCTGGTGTTGTGAGGAAATGCATGTGCAGTGTGTGCCTTATGTCTATACCTATATATATTATCTTAACTAGTGCCATATGTGTTATTTTTTCCTTTCTGTGTCTGGGTTATTAATTTTTAGGCTCTTTGTGGGTCTTGGTTTGTTTGTGAAGTGTGTGTGTAATGCAATGCCATGGTAGTGCGCATTGGTGTGAGTATGTGTGTAAGTTTTATTGTTGGTTGTGTTTGTGACTTTGTGTGGTGTTATAATAAAGCAGACTGTTAACCTCGGGTGTACGGCCTATTTAGGCACTCGAATTATTAGCACCCTCGCTATGCTTGTGCGCCAAACCATCTCGTACCTAAATAGGTCACCTTCACCTCTCGTGTAACAATCTACTATTAACCAAGTATGCAAACTTTTGATATAAATTTAAACTGAGAACTATAATATTGGGTTCTTTAACTTTAAAACAGTGTAGTATCGTATCCTTAAGTTTAAGTTTGATTACTGGAAAGGACCATTATTTTTTTTAACAATAATGATAAATGGAACAAAACTTTTTTTAGGAACGGAGTCGCGGGCATAGCTAGTGTTATAGATGTGTGTTGTATTAGGTATCTGTTTATCTTTAAAATTTCAATGTACTTTAACACTGCTCTGTGTTAAACGTCCTATAACTCGGGCACCGTCTTGTTCTTTCCTTTTATTTGTCAACAAATCATTTTCTTTCCAGGTCTCAGCGCCTACTTCATTCTGGTGTACTACATCTACGCCAATCAGTTGGAATACGAACAGGCTCACCGACTCCCAGGCCCAGGTCCAGACGCTGTGTCCGTCAACGACGTGTCCGTCATATACCCCAAAACTCTCTCCGAAAAGCATCTCATTTCCTAACTTCATATCAATTGAATAGTCAGTTAAATGGAGAGTATTGGAATCAAGTCTACCGTTTATAACTGAAGCTGTTTTTGTTCCATTTTAAGCATTTTATGTTTTCAAGTCACAAATATAATAAAAAAAGATTTAGAATGTAAGTTTTATCTCGTTAAGTAGGTAATAGAATAGATCTGTGTGTATTTTTAGGTCATTCATTTTTAAAAATGTGACTCGACTAAGTTACCTCAAAAATCTACAATAAGAAACGTTTTTTGATAATAAATACTTGAAGTTATATTGATTATTTTAGTGGATGAATGGGTTATGTCGTACGATTGGTAAACATTGAGAAAATAGGAAATACAGCCTTCGGCAGTTTCTTGCTGGAACCAAGTTCAAATGATGCTGTTTTAAGTTCTAATATGATTTGTATACACATTACGCCTTTATTCATTTTCAGTTAAAAAATAATGAATTGAACGTAGTTTAGCAGAAACGACCTAACACACAAAAAGTCGTTTTTTGAGTTATTGAGGTTTTAAGTTTACACAAAAATTGCTGGTAAATTGGTATATACAACTCATTTTTGAACACAATGTGGGTTGAGTCCTTTCTGCTAAACTACGTCCAATTGTCACTCACATCACACAATTGTTGTATTTTAAGGCATTGGTTTATAAAATTAAATCATAGTCCTATCTAAATATAACTAT
The DNA here is from genome assembly GCA_019925095.2 of Dendrolimus kikuchii. Taxonomy (NCBI): domain Eukaryota; kingdom Metazoa; phylum Arthropoda; class Insecta; order Lepidoptera; family Lasiocampidae; genus Dendrolimus; species Dendrolimus kikuchii. The sequence goes on from CM034407.1 coordinate 16,678,557, forward strand.
TAATTGTAAAAATCTTTTGTACATATTTGTAGAACTAAAACACATGTTTTACTTTATAAAATCTTTGAATTTTCGCACCTATAAGCTGTGGACCGAAGTTTAGATCTTCGAGTTACTTTGTTTTTTTTTGTTTATGGCTTGGCAACTAGGCCTTTAAGCCAGGCGCAATTGTATTGTAGGCTACAATCGACGTCGTATAACGGAGTTCTTGTGACAACTCGAAAGGCCACATTTGACTATACAGTTCACATTTCTCACAAAAACACATGATCACTTCTCAAAAACTATCAATATCCTACAACTATTGTTAATTTTAGAGTGATTTTACACATTTTTAGAAAATAAAACTCCACAACACAACGTCCCCTTTCAGCTCCCGCCAAAAAATCCTCTTTGTTTTTAAAGGCGAAATCCGTTTGAGGGTCGTAGGCCGCGCAAGGACAAAAGGTCGTGGCCCGTGTGCGAGATTCGCCAGGTCGAGGTAGCCGTAGCGCCTCACGTATGAAGTGATATTGCCACGCCCGCAGTTAGGGATACTGAGATATAAGAGTACTTACTAAAACCCCCGTGCGTTCCTCGAACATCCCTTGTTCAGTCCTTGGTCTCGCTCGCGCATTCACCTCTCGCCCTGACGGACGACGGCCGGGCCTTTACGGGCTGGCCCCACCTTTTGTTAGCCGGATCTCTGACTTTCTCGACTAATGCCAGGCAACGGAGTACTTGTGACTCGAAAGGCCACGTTTGACTATAAAGTTTACATTTATAACAAAAACACATAATTTACTACCTAAAAATTATCTACTTATATCCTACAATTATTTTATTTTGGCGGCGCAGGATTTAGTGATAACAATGGACATGTTAATTTTGTAGAAAAGGAACTGTTGGGCAATTTAGGTGGGAATATGAGATTGAGCACGCACGTACCTGATTAACGGGCATGAAATGCAGCTGCTCCTCTGTGTACTTCACTTCACTTCAGGTGTTATAGTTTTATATTTATAGTATTGTTACGAGTTGCGAGACCCGAATTAAAATGCCGTTGGGATTGTTATAGAGTTTATTAGAACTATACAAATACGTATAACACAGGTACAAATATAACCGAACACAACAAGTCCAAACGTAATGCAGAAAGAAGGTCGTAATTGAATAAAACGCGCAAAGTCCGTCACTATTAGATTTCCGATTGTAGTACACACATCTAGCTTTGATCGTGGTTCTCGCTTGACTGCTCCCCTCCCTCAATAAGGTCATCGTTTTATACTGCACAAGTGCAATGTGCCCCGCCCTGCAACGCGGACTGAATTTTCTACAATCATGGCTAATGAGATTACAATACAACAATAGGCTGTTCTCTAGAAACGTATGCCAATAAATAAGTAAACAAAAGAAGACGATCATAAAATAATTACAATACTTTCAATGTTATTAGTTCAAATGCCAACGGGTAATAAATGTGCTTCTACAAATCTGTATGTGGAATTTGTCTTTGTCGGTGCCTAGGTTGTAACAGTATTTTATTTGATGTGTATGTATTTTGTGTTATAATATATAATAATAACAATATAATGTTTATTATATTTTACAATTGCGGTACGGAGCGGGTTAGTTACATAATATACACATTTTTGTGTTGCGGGGCGATTGATTTAATTAGTTATTTTATTGATGACATGACAACGAATGACTAACGGGTGTGCGGAAGGGGAACACGCCACCAGATTTAAATGATGAATTTAAATATGTTAGAGGAAAAGTATGAATAGGTCGAAATGAGGTTTACATGGCGGTACCAACTATCTTCCATTTTAAAGTAATCTAGATGTAATCTAGATCTAATCTAGAGAGTTGGTCTGAAAGAAAGTGTCGGGGTGAAGGTAAGGAAAGGAATGCTCCGGTGGTTCGGGCATGTGGAAAGAATGCATGATGAAAGAACGACTAAACAGATATACAATGCAAAAGTGGATGGATGCAGAAGTCGTGGAAGGCCACGACACACCTTCCATGATCAAATTGATCGTGTACTAGCGGAGGGTGATGTCAGGAGCCTTAAGAACAGACGAGCGTGCATGACAAGAGTTATGAATGTCAAAGAAGCAAGTGAGGTGTGTAAGAATGGGCCTAAATGGCGCTCTGTTGTTCGTGCCTACCCCGCAAGGGAACTGGCGTGAAGTTATGTATGTATGTATAAAATATAAAAATCTAAATATGCCGTGTCTGTACATTGAAGCTATTTAAAAAAAAAACAACTGTAATAGACAATATAAACGACGGAGAACACGTTGCATTTTTTTAGATTTCTTGTCTGTTTCTTCGGGATTCACGTAAACTAGGCCAATTTCGATGCGGTTTTCGCTGAACAATAGCTAATTTTTAGACTACTCTGCGTTACTTCTTATCCTGGGAGTCTCGCGGGAATTTTTCTGAGTATAATATAAAAGGCCAGACAAAAAAAAAAACGATTTCCAATGTGATTTTTTTACTGATCGGTAGCTAATTGAATCTAATAAAATATGTGATATTTTTTATGATAATTTCAAGTCAAGCGCAGATTTTTATAAAATGAGACTGCAGAGAACAACGTCACCTTTAAGTTCCTCCATCAAAAATTACTCAAATATCAAAAATATTGAAAAATCTATAAGAAACACATTTACAATTGTTGTATGTACATTTGAATAGAAACCTGTACACAAATTAAACTAATTAGATTTAAGGCTGGCGTCTATTTCGCTCAAAGATTAAGCATTGCTATACAACATGGCAACGCCGCCAGCCTTCTGGGAACGTTCCCGGTAATTGACAGTAGTTTGGGACCAATACCAATTTACGACCTTTAGATATTTACCCCTTTTTTATTTAGTTTTAGTTTTTATATTGCATAGTTTCTAGTTTATTTTTAAGTTTATAATTATTGTAGTTTTATTAATATTATTTTAATTATTTCCAAAGTTATTATAATTAGAAATGACTAGATTTATGATCTACTTCCGAGATCTTTTAAGCAAAATTTTACATTTAACATTTTTATTAATATTATGTTGTAATGTAATCAAGGCAAGGGCTTTAACGAAAAAATGTAATGAACAAAATAATTTTTAAAATAAATTTTATTATCATATTTACAAAAATCTATTTATATATCTTACAAAATACATATGTTCTTACACATTTTAATAAATCCTTTGAAAGTAAATAAATAAGTTTGATACTCAATCACAATTTATTTACTTAATTTGTAACTATTGTCTATTTTAAAATCGACGGTATGGCTGACACATCCCATAGAAAGTAATATTAATAAATTGCTAGAGCTAAGACTCAAGCTCCAGGGGTGGAAGTGATAAATGGCATCACGTCAGAAGTAGCTTCGGTGGGCCTGCAGCCCACCTCTCTACACCCCGTAGCCACGCACACCCATGTTGCCCCGGTCTTCTATGGCATTTTTGGGGCCCATGCAGGGAGGTAGTGGCGAGTTACCATTTGCCCATTTTTTCATGTTCCCCGAACATTGCGACGGGCAGACGCCATAGTCCCGATATTCTCAGACCCTTAGTACCACTAGCAGTTTACCCCAATAGCCCGGTACTTTTTGTTCTCATTTCCCACAATATTCCTACACTGGCCGGGGCTTGACTTTGAGTGCATTATTATATTGTGTAGACAGGGATAATCGCCGGTCAGTGTTATGCCACATTTAGGCAATAGGAACCGCTTTCCATTAGGTGGGCTGTGTGCCTATTTACTGAACTGATGCAATAAAAAAGAAAAAAATATCTGTGGTCGCGCGTATTTAACTATATTGAAAATTCTTAAAGGAATGGAATGGTAATACGTTTAAATCATGTAAAACCACCTTCTATCTTTTTTCCCTCTCCTGTACATACCTTAGCAAGAGGAAGAAAGGAGACGGCATGCGACGTCAACAGCATCGCAATAGTGGTTATCTTATAAAATTCACTTGTTTTTTACTAACCAATCAAACCATCGTTTGAATATTGTTAACAATTTTTCGTCTAGATACTTATATATCATCAAATTAGTTGAATTCGTGAAATTTTAATATTTGTGCGTGTAGTGCTAGTAAGCAACAAGGAGAAATCATCGCTTCACTTCATAAAGGTACTGACCAATCCTTCCTTTATATAACTACCTGTATTTCCCTGTGTTCTATGCAGCTATATTTTCCACCATTGTGGGTTTACATCAAAAGGGAATATAAGTAAAAAATTACCAATTCGCGTAACTACTCTGTACAAATATATTTTTGACAGCACAATATGTTTTAAGTAGTAAACTATTATATTATATCAAAACACATGAGAATTTTTTTTCCATGCTTTGAGTAGTATGTAGACTACGTCTCGGCAAACGTAGCGTAGGACGCCCGCCAGCCCGGTGGACTGACGACCTGCGCAAGATCGCCGGCAGGGGCTGGATGAGGAAGACGGGAGACAGGGATATGTGGCGCGTACTTGTAGAGGTTTACGTCCAGCAGTGGACTGAGATTGGCTGAAGAAAAGTACTATGTCCGCTGATTTACTATTTGATTAGTGTTAACTTAGTTTATGAGGTGCTTTTCCGAAAGAGTCGTAGGGTAGACTAAGCAGTCGTAGGTGATGAACTCGGCATTTGGAGCTGGGTGCGGGCGTCGCTGGGCTTGCTCTAGTTCCAGCTGAATACTGTAAACGTAGTAGACCAGGACGAAATAGGCGGTGAGACCTGAAATGAAAATATATTCTCACCTCTCACTTTCAAAATTAGACGTGTTTATTTCTTTTATTTTTTTTAAGTGGTAAAAAAGGTTTCTTCAGCGAGTTTCTAACTTCTTTGTCGTTTTTTCTTCTTTATTGAAACAAGTTTCAAATTATGTTATTTATGTTTCTTTTAGTTATACTAAACAATATTTAATACTGTAAACTTTAACAGTAGATTATTGTACGAGGGATAAAAGTGACCTAATTAGGTACGAGATGGTTTGGCGCACGAGGGTAGCGAGGATGCCAATAGTTCGAGTGCCTAAATAGGTCTTCCACCCGAGGTTAACACTGCTTTTTATTTCGATCTAGCTGTCCCCGCGACGCCGTCCGCGTCGTATTTATTTTCAAAGCCCCCCCCCCCGCTCCTATTGGCCTTAGCGTGATGATATATTACCTATGCCTTCCTCGATAAATGGGCTATTCAGCACTGAAAGAATTTTTCAAATCAGACCAGTAGTTCCTGAGATTAGCGCGTTTAAACAAACAAACAAACTCTTCAGCTTTATAATATTAGTATAGATATGAGGAAAGTAAGTAAAAAACTGATTAGTTAAACAAACAACTGCTTCTCCAATGAAATCAGGCGTTAAATCCATATTTAAGCCTAACGAGCTTATTTTACACAAATATCCGTCAAGTAATTTTATTTTCTGTGGTATTCTAACAGCCAATATCTTTTTATTATTGTAAGTTATATAATAATTTAGCGAACAGTAAATTATAAATGTAAAATAATATTGCAAAATTGTTGATATTTTTAATTACAATTTATGCTGGAATTCAACACTGGTTATATAAAAAGTTGGGTATGTAATTTTTTCGACAGCAGGGAAAATCGTTTCCTAGGAACCAAAAGTCCTCTTTTTGTCCCTGTGATCTGCTAACTTTTAAAGCGTACTTTCCTTGTATAAGAAATGAAACATATTTTGATTACAAAATTCATGAAAACGAAATGGAAATATTTTTGATAAAATAAAGAAAAATACATCCCATACCACTAGAGTTACTAGATACTACTGCTACTACTACTAGTACTACTACTACTACTACTGTTACTACTACTACTACGACTATTACTACTAGTACTACTACTACTACGACTACTAGTACTACTACTAGTAGTACTAATACTAGTACTACTAGAGTACTAAAAGATAAAATATAGTAAAAAAGATAAAAGAAAAGAAAACCATCTGTAGGAAACCTATACGTGTATAAATATTGGCTGTTTGAAAGCCTCGTCATTTTATAATTAAACCCTGTGTCGAATAATATTGTCAGTTGCTATTGAACCGTTGATGTGAAATAATTGAATCAATATAAAATAATATAGTCCAAATATAGCGCAATTTCATTATATGGATAAACACGCATACGCCAGATAAATATAAATACAGTCCGCTATATAAGTTTTAAACATGGTCCTTAGAGCCAGATAATACTAGGGACCTATGCATATATTTAATACCATTTTAGCCTATGGTGGAGGAGGAAGCGAACTGATTTATGTATTTATATACAAACGAGGTAACTTACCAATATCGATGCTCTGATAAATAAAATTATTGATCGTAGTTTCACCACCAGCCACTAAAATGATGAAACCAATGAGCATCAAGATAAGGCGTAAGCTGGCGAATCCCACGTACATTTTGATCGGGCCTGGCCGTCTCTGCAAAGAAAATAGTAAGGCAAGGTAAGGTAAGTTAAGGTAAGGTAAGGTAACTTTTTATTGTATACCAAAGCATAGACAAACAGAAGTAGAAAAATATAAAAGACAGTAGTACAACGGGCGGCCTTATCGCTAGAAAGCGATCTCTTCCAGGCAACCCTTGGCAGGGATTAATAGAATGTAGTGTAGTAATGTTGTTACGACATCCCGTGACATTCCCGGAAAGCATCCCTTTACCGGTAACATTTCCTCTTCCACCTTAATTCGGCCGGTACTAACCAGAGGGCGCTGCGCACACACATGCATTTCATTGGCCGAGCCGAATCTTCTAATGGCTGCCTAAATATCGTCGCGACACCACGCTCGCCGATAAATAGTCAAAATCGTCGGAAAACTACTGCATTGAGCCCTATATCCGCTCCCTAAAGTGCCAACTGTGTCTCGAACGTCTAGTGTAGTGTTTGTGTAAAACCAGGACGCGCGAATCCGGCCGAAATCCTGCATAATTCCTTACACAGTTCCAGTGACGGTAAGCGTTCATTTTTTTCTGCTTGGTTCACTAGGATTTGCGAGGCGGCATCAGGTCTAATAGAGAAACAAGGTTTGCTCCGGCTAAGTAGCCATTCATATCTTATCAAATGTCAAGTAGCCGTGTACATCAGGACTAAAGATTCAGTGTATATGAAGCACAGGTTTATTCATTTGTATGAAACTCGGAACAGAGATAGGATTGCACCGCTGCCGAGACGATTGGATTGGTGGAATCGAACACACTGATGCATGTTATGGGCCCCACCACAATAATATATAATAAACTACCGGAAACTATTAAACTCTCCGGTAGTTGAAGTATATTCACTTCCCGGTTTAAGAAGTGGCTAATCGGCACACGTTCGTACAGCTCGAAAGAGTTCATGGAATCCTGTGCGCGACTTCGTACACGTGGAATTTTTTTCGCGGTACCCTAACTTTAAAAATAACCTAAATTACTCATTATATCTTCAGCTACCAGTACCAGCCAGTGAAAGTCCCGACAATCGGTCCAGCCGTTTCAGAGATTAGTCGGAATATGCAGCAACCAAACACAAAAATTCTAAATATTGCATTTGCGGAATCTCCTGATCTGAATTATTCCCCCTGATTTTTTTCACATTTTTATTTTGACATTACAAACAGACACTTCAATTTTATTTATCTGTATGTGTAGATGAGAATTTATGACACTTTATTATTTATAAATTTATTAATATTAATCTATACAGATTAATAAAATTTAAGTGTCTGTTTGTATTGGCAAAATAACAGCTTTTTACTTATATGTATATGAAGGTATATACGATAATTATATCGAGGGCTTCATAACATACAGGCGTATACGCAAAAATGCCATTTTGTGTTGTTTACTAAAAACTTTGCATGTTACAATTTAGAAAGTCTTATCAGTATGCAAGTTGTACCTAGAAAAGAGGGTATTCCAAGTTTCAGTCTTATACAATCAATTAGTTTTGTTTAATTCACAATTTTGTCCCTTGTGTAAAACTGCACATTTGTCTGTACGCACATTTGTTATGAAGCCCTCGATATATATTTAAAAAAAAATGACCTACTGTCTGTCTGTCTGGATGTTCCGGCTAATCTCTAAAGCGGTTTGACCAATTTTGATCGGACTTTCACTGACAGATAGCTTATTTTATAGATAGTAATTTAGGCTACTTTTTTGTACATATTTTTAGGGTTCCGCGACAAAGTATTCCACGCGGATGGAACCGCGGGCACAGCTAGTAATACATATAATTCCTTGACGTGTAACAACACTGTTATTTATAAATGAGTTTATGAGTTTCATATATCACCTTATTTATGTGATACTAACATAGTTAAAGGGGATTTTGTTTGTTTGCTTGAACGCGCTAATCTCAGGAGCTGTTGGTCTGATTTGAATAATTCTTTCAGTGTTAGATAGCCCATTTATCGAGGAAGGCTATAGGCTATATATCATCGCGCTAAGACCAATAGGGGCGGAGCACCAATGAAGAATGTTTTAAAATCAGGGTGTGTTTTTAACTTACATTTTTTAACTATTGATTATAGAACAAAACAATCTACTACCACTTTGCAGAACATCTAATTGTCTACAAAAAATATCGCGTAACCATATGTCTCACTATTGTAGTTATCGCACAATAAGTGTTTTCTTTTATTTTTTTAAATAATTAAAATGCCGTCGCTTCAAAATCTCTTTATTTTGTACTTTGGTATTAATCCTTATCAAGATAAATTAATATTCAAGAGGAATTCAATGCCTTTCTAGAACTTTTTGAATTGTTCAATTCGGACGTTTCATTCAAAAGATATCGCGATATTTAAAATGTAAGTATTAGTGTTGTAGCTAAATATACTAATATTGTTTGATTGAACGCGCTAATCTCAGGAACTACTGGTCTTATTTGAAAAATTCTTTCAGTGTTGGATAGCCCGTTTATCGAGGAAGACTATAAACTATATATCATCACGCTAAGACCAATAAGAGCGGAGCACCAATGAAGAATGTTTCAAAACCCTCCGGTTTCGAAAGCAAATTCCACGCGGACGACGTCGCGGGCATAGCTAATATAGGCATAAAAATGATTCGTGGAAATGTATGTACACACATAACTTGAGAACGACTGTACCGATTTTGATTAAACTTTTTGTGTGTGTTTGGGTGGGTCCCCGGATGGTTTAGATTTACAACTGGAACCGGTAGGTGGCGCTGGAATCGGGTTCTGGGATCTTCCTAATCTGAAGCGATTTTGATGTTTTTTTTGGTATATTTGAATGGATCCCGGATGGTTTAGATTCACAATTGGAAGTGGTAGAAGGCATTAGAATCGGGGCCTAGGCTTTTATTTTTTCAATGCAGGACAACGTCTGCCGGGACAGCTGGTTTATTATATTTATCAAATCATCATAATATGTGTTGTATAATGTTGTCATTATATTAAAATTTTAATTAAAATACGATACCTTATGCAGTCCGACCAAGACGGCAATATTCACTGCGAACCAAGCCAAACTAATCAGTAGAACCACGACCAAGATGTATAAACTTTTCGCAGAGAGTTCGTATATAAAAATTTCAAAATGATTTACATATTCTTCATCGGTTTGGTTGAACATAACATACAGAGCGAATCCTAAAATGGAGAGTATGCGAATGCAGTTGCTGATCTGAAAATAAAACAATACCAAATGAAAGAATGACTAAACAGATATACAATGCAAAAGTGGATGGATGCAGAAGTCGTGGAAGGCCACGACACACCTTCCATGATCAAATTGATCGTGTACTAGCAGAAGGTGATGTCAGGAGCCTTAAGAACAGACGAGCGTGCATGACAAGAGTTATGAATGTCAAAGAAGCGAGTGAGGTGTGTAAGAATGGGCCTAAATGGCGCTCTGTTGTTCGTGCCTACCCCGCAAGGGAACTGGCGTGAAGTTATGTATGTATGTATGTATGTACCAAATGAACGCGAGGCTAATGAAATAAAAAATGTGTGCTTGGACATATAGTAGAAATGAAACTTCAACGGACAAGTGGGCAAGTGACGAATCACAACAAAATTTTAACTTGAAGTTTTACGGGCAGATGTTAATGTACTTGTCCAATTAGAAAATCTGCCCGCAAAACTTCAAGTAAAAATTTTTTTACGATCCGTTTTGCCACTTATCCGTTGCCATTCGTTTTTCCACTTGTCCGTTGAAGTTTCACTTCTGTGTCCCAGCACACATTTCGATTTTTTTTCTATTGCATGAGTTCAGCAGACAGGCAGACGGCCCACTTGATGGAAAGCGGTTACCATTGCCTATGAACATTTGCAACACCAAAGGTGTTACAGAGCGCTGCTGCCCTCTTAAGGGAGACTACCTCGCCACTAATGCCGGAACACAACTCAAGGTCGTTATGGCGGCATACTCTAGACCAGGGTTGATAGCCATCCAGTCGGGCAAACACTCTACCATCTGGCTGTGGGTTGTTTTGTCTCCTCTTACGACAGGCCGCCCGGCCGGGGAGGGGGGGCAGTATACCCGCCCCGCTTGTCCAAGGCGTCTAAATAAAAAAATATAGTTGATAACTCGAGCTCCATTATCAATTAACATTTGCTCTCTGTAGCTGTAACATCAATTTATACAAATAAAAACTAAATGTTGTTGATTAATAACCGTATCGTTTGATGACTAAGATCACTTGGGTAGTTTCGGTGTATTATTTTTTTCAATTGTTCGTAATAGTTCTAGTAAAGTATTAGTGGAAGAATTGTTTTATAATACACGGCAGACAAACGCACATATTCATTACGGATTATATTGCTTAATAAAATTTATTATCTATACTAATATTACAAAGAGGTAAAGTTTGTGAGTTTGTAACGTTGTAGCGGGTAATCTCTGGATGCCGTCTCTTTCTTCTGTGAGCGCGTCATGCTTGCGAAGGAGGAGGCGGAGCGGGAGCGTGAGCGGACGTCATTGCTCCGCTCCCGCCAAAGGAGGACGCGCCGACGCCGGAGGGCGGACTTCGACCTTCGGCCACCGTAAGCGTGCGGCGCGGGTGGGGCCCCTTGGGGCATAGGGGTTCTCACTCACCCGCACACGCCGTCGAGATGAGAGCGCAAGTGTTCCGCGCGCGCTCATTTCTCCTCCCGTGGGGCGCGTTACAGACCGCCCCACGCCCGGACTAGACATGGACGACGCTGGGGATTTAATCCCCCGGCAATGGAAGAGGCCTCGTGAGGGAGGCCGACGCCTGCCAGGGCATGCGGAGCCGGGAATCCCAATTACCCGTAGCCCTGGCATAAGGCGCAGGACGGAACACCCAGGGGTTTTAGTAGGTATCCCTAACTGGGGAGTGGCAATAGCGTGGCACCAGTTTTGGCTGGGCGCGCTAGTGCCACCCCCGATCTGGCGAATCCCACACACGGGTCGCGAATTATTCCCCCAGGCTTCTGTGCCTGTCGCGGCTTAGTCCTCAAACGGATTTCCCCTGGTCAAAAAAAAAAAGGGTAATCTCTGGATGTACTAAACTGATTTTAAAAATTCTTGTACTGTTCGAAAGCTACGTTAACAGGAAGTGTCATAGGCTATATAATATGACACTATATACCACGGGAGCGGTACTAGAGCGCAGATAAAACCGCGCCGGGCCGCTAGTACATAATATATTTATATGCTCCTATGTGAGCAAAACATCGATCCGTCATCGAGATATCAAAGGTAAAATAAATGCTTGAGAGGGCGTAAAAAAACCCCTTTTTTTTTGTCTCGTGTGAAAAATGTTCGTTTTTGATGTTTTAAGAACTCCCGCAAAAGGAACAGCTTATAAAAAAATTATGACGTCGCTCCAAATTTTTTAAGATTTCAAAAATCGCCAAAAACCGATATTATTTAATCATTTCTTTTCTCGTTACGGTATAGTTTTATTGACAAAAAAATAATAAGTTCCTGAAAGTTTCACTTCAAAATTTGAATTTTAAAAGGTCGCTCATATTTTTTTTAATGTACTAGTGCACTACTTTACATTTTTTCGAGCGAGTAAAAAAAATTTGAATAAAAAAATCGGTTTTTGGCGAGTTTTGAAATCTTCAAAAATTTGGAGCGACCTCTTAATTTTTTTTTTGAGCTGTCCTTTGGTGGGACTGCCTAAAACATCAAAAACTAAAAATTTTTCACACGAAATTCAAAAACAAAAAAAAGTCGGTTTTTTTGCGCCACCCTAGGGTATATAGTACCTTTTATCGAGAATAAAGTACTGTAAACAAGGAATAGACGTGTATAGCCGAAAACGTGGCGCCCCGATCGCGATTTATTGGCGCCACCGTTCCATTAACAAAGACATCGTCATGGCAACGACAGTGACAATTCAATTTTAATGTGTTGCTGTTATGATCTGTTCCACTCTCGCTAGATGGCATTAACAGTATTTGGAATTAAAAGTAAGTTAGTCATTTTTAAGGATTTCTAAGGTTACATTAATGCCAGTGAAACCGCGGGGAAAGCTAATATATAAAACATAGACTTACCAGGGCTAAATAACCAAGAACGAAGCAACCGGTTCGCAATGGGATACAGCAGCAGCATTTCGAAAACAGCGTATCAAGTCTTGAGCTCTTTGATATACTGTAATAAAAATATGTCTTAATTAAACAAACTTATTATATGTATTTTATGCGACCCGGGTCAGGGATACCGACTATAATCTCTGGCCGGTCTTCCAGCCGTCCTGTGAGTACATTCGCGCATTCACCTCGAACCCGGACGGACAATGGCTAGCCTCGTTCCCGGGTTGACCCCCTCCATAATGTTAAGCGGGAGAGCTAGGCGTCTCCGGCTACCTCAGAGGGGTAGAACGATACACGTCCTTACGTTCCGCCCTTTGTAGCCTACGCTGGCTGGAGCATCGTTCACGACTCTCCGTTGCCGCTGCTAGAATTGGCGGAAGGGGAGCGAGCTGTTCTGCTCCCTATCCCGCTTCCTTCGCGGACATTACCGTCTCGCAGAAGAAGGCGGCAGTCCAATATAACCTAACTCCTATCCCGTATCCCGTCCATGACAGATTACAACCTCGAAAAAGAAAGTATTCCCGAAAATGAATAACTGTATTAATTCTAAAAAACATATTGCATCACAAGCTATTTATGCTCTATAGTCAACGGATTTATGGAACAAGTATTAAATTCCGACCACGTGTCTATGTGTATACTTATAATACCTATAATATAACAAAGAAGCTAAAGAAAATAATATACAGTATAAACTCTCTATAACGACACTGCAGGGACTGTGCATTTTATGGCGTTATAGAGAGTTGTCGTTAAATGGAGAGAAGTCTGTTATTTTTATCTGACGTCTTTTGCTGCACCAGTAATTGTTGTTTTTTTATACTTATTTTATTCATATCTTGCGATATTGAAGCATCTTGTTGATAAACGAAGTACTTAGAAATGTCGGTATGTATGATGCCTACAGTCGAGTTTATTACGAGCTAGGATAATAAAGCGATAAAAGAACGTACACCACAGCTGTGCAGCTTTTACTAATTTTGGCAATTTAAAAAGTACTTTTTATTACATAATTGTTGTCGTTATTGACAGTGGGTGTAATGATATACAGAGTGTATCATTGTATGGAAGACAAGCTAAACCAACCAAAACCAAGTGATTTCGACGCTTAAGGGAGTTTGTCGTTAAATCGAGTGACGTTACATAGAGTTTATATTTGATTAAAAAATCTACATAATTTATAAATCAAAATGAGTCTGCCTGTTGCTCATCAAGAACATTACTGTGGGGGTGCCTAGAAGAGATCGCTTTAAGCAATAAGGCCGCCATTTGTTCAATATTTACTGTAACTAGTTTTAAGAACGTAGTTTTGATTTTTGGTGAACAATAAAGTGTTTTCATTTATTCATTCATTCATTCCCACAAGCCTTTGTCGCCGTAAAAGCTTATTTACAATACAATATTTTACTATGTCTTAGAAAAATCTATAAATGCATAAAATATATACTTATCATCACATGAAATCGAAATATGGTAATTAGAAATCATAAAAACGAGTTATTTTTATTATATTCCGTTTTAAAGATTCAATATTTTTTATCTGTTCCACAAGCACGCGAAATGGTAGCCGCCATAGTGTGACGTCACTATACTATAAACAAAAACAGCGTTACTTTATTCTGGTATTTGCGGTTTCTCCAACATTTATTCATATTTATTTTATTCTTCGCATCAAATCCCTACTTATGTTCTGTCAAAAGAACTAAGAAATGTTAAAACTGCGATGAAGTGCGACATAACTGATGTAAGTATTTCTAGTAGTCTAATTCCTTTTACAAATTTAACAAACGCGTACCTATCATCGTATGTAATGTTTACAAACTAAAAATACTATTTTTTACAGGTCTGGAGGAGTTTTTTTACCCGTGAAAATATAGTACTTTTGGGAAAATTAGAGGAAAAGATAGTACACATTTAATTTTCATTAATTATTTTATTTATTTCATTATTGATTTTCCTTGTGTATTTATTACTCCTTTTGGCTTTAACTATCAAAGTTCTATTATTATTAAAATAATAATAAGAAACTGAATAAAAAGCGCGACTAATATAATAAGTACATATATTCGTAATATATTATGTTTCTATAATATATAGCACAATTATATATTATGGTACGATTGGGAATCCTAAATAGTTTAAACTAAAGTACGTTATATAGCAGATCACTGCCAGCGAGGAGGGTGATCAGAAGGCTGGCTTCATTGCCACGCTTTATGGCAATGATTGTTTGTTGGGCGAAATATGAGCCAGTCTTCAGATCACCGGTAATGTCAAAGAGTGTCTTACAGATGTCAAATACACTCTTTGCTGATGGATCTCACGGTTGTTTCAACCCCAAACAGCACAAATATGTCTAAGGTAAACTAAGGCTCTATATTTGCGTCGTTTGACTTCATCAGCTGATATCAACTGTAAGTTTATTATTTTATGTTTATGTGAGTATTTTACTATAAATGTAAACCAATAAATGATTATTACTGTAAATTTTATATATATATATATATATATATATATATATATATATATATATATATATATATATATATGTATATATTTATATATACATAGATACATAACTTCACACCAGTTCCCTTGCGGGGTAGGCACGAACAACAGAGTGCCATTTAGGCTTATTCTTACACACCTCACTTGCCTCTTTGACATTCATAACTCTTGTCATGCAAGCTCGTCTGTTCTTAAGGCTCCTGACATCACCTTCTGCTAGTACACGATCAATTTGATCATGGAAGGTGTGTCGTGGCCTTCCACGACTTTTGCATTGTATATCTGTTTAGTCATTCTTTCATCATGCATTCTCTCCACATGCCCGAACCACCGGAGCATTCCTTTCCTTACCTTCACCCCGACACTCTCTTTCAGACCAACTCTCTTTCTTACTTCGGTATTACGAACGCGGTCCGCGAGCGTCACTCCGCAGATTTTGCGCAGTGCTCGCATCTCGACCGCGTTTACTCTACTTTCATGCTCTCTCTTCCATACCCAACTCTCGCATCCATACGTAAGCGTAGGTACCAGCACCGCGTTGTGTATGGCGAGCTGGGCCTTCTGGCTGAGGCTCTTAGCGCCTAGAAGTTTACCTAACGCTCCATCACACTATTCCCCAAATTCACTCTTCTTTCTATATCAGCGGTGTACCTTCCATCCCTGCTAAAAGCACATCCAAGATATACAAACTCATTCACTTGCTCTAGCATAACATCATCGACCATTATCCTATATATATATATATATATATATATATATATATATATATATATATATATATATATATATTTGTCGTAAAAAAAACAGAAAGAAGTTACAATCAATAAAATGGGCCTTGAGGATTTTTTCTTAAGTAACAGTAGGAAATGTTAGACAAAATTAGCATACATAGACATAGATTTTCAAATAATATTAATTATCAACCGTGATTGTTGTTAAAAAAAACACATTTGAAAAAAGAACTCACCTGTTATAAGATATATTGGTAGCCATTTTATAAACACAGTAATTTAAATTTAGAATGAACGATGCGTGTACGCAGACTTAAAGACGAAAGTTCACTGATAATCACTGTTCAAATAGTAAAGTAGTGTTGTGCCCCTTTCTATCGAGGTATCTCGTTTGAGCATCTCGTTGAGGTGAGGTGAGAGAGTTATTCGATTTTCAACATTGCAACTGTTCACTCACTCACATATCTTACTGCTCCATATGGGATAATGTTAATATTAGTTAGGGTTTCACGAAGACGGGTTTAATGCGTTGGTTGTGATGCGATATTATCATGTTCGGGCTTCATCTGCAATAATGTAATATATATAGACTATGGCCAAATGAATGTTGTTTATAGCGTTAAAAATAATGTCGTTACTGCTAAGCTACATTAGTGTATACAATAGTATACATACGTTATCTGATTTATTATTATTAACAATATCACGTCACAATAAACACATTAAACCCATCGCTAAATCTTCGTGAAACGGTCAATAACTATAACATTATCCCCGATGAAGCAGTAGCATTATTAATGGTTAATGACGTTAAGCATTGACAGATAACGTATGTACATATATACACTTATGTAGCTAATTATTAATGGAGTAATTTTCAACGTCAAGATGCATTTGGCCACAGCCACTAACTATAGCATTATCGCATACGGAGCAGGGATAATATATTATTTATAGCCATTATGACGTTAAACTTTAATTTAATAATAATAATGTTACGACCTGAATGCATACAAAAGACAAATTCAACGCAGGTGCGTCTGGAGAAATACATTTTATTACCTTTTTGGGATTTGAACTTCTTTTGTTTACTTTGTTTTTAAAATTTGTAATTAGAAAAACAGCCCATTGTGTATTGTAAATCTTTTATGGTAGTCATTAGCCAGGTGTGATTGTAAGAAATTGAGTCCACGCGGGCGAGAGACATATTGTATCGATGCAGTATAAAGCAATGGAAACTTTGCGCGTGTGATTGAACCGTGCATTACGTTTGGACTGATTGTGTACAGTTATATATGTACCTGTGTTATACGTGTTTGTATAGTTCTAATAAATTCTATAATAATTCCAGCGGCATTTTAATTCGAGTCCTGCAACTCGTAACAATAATATTAAGTATCATCATTTCGCGTATTTTAACTCATTAAAATAGTGAGCAAAGTATGTAAATATAGCGTGAATGAGTAAATCTCTCGCATACCATAATCATACGATTTAAAAACGAGTTTGATCGAATGAGGTGATGCATTGTGGCAATTGCTGACTCAGTAGCAGTGGGCAATCAACCGAAATTCCAAAAACTAGCCATCCGCCTAATGGTAATTCATTAGCCAGCTAAAAACCAGCTGATGGCTTTTTGGCAAATGGGTGAATAACTTGCCAATCAACAGCCTATAGAAATAGTACTTACCTCTATGACTCGTTGAGTTACATTGAAGCAGTGAGACTTCAAGTGTGGCATCATCGGTCATCGCTTCAATTGAGGTGACTCACGAGTAACTCGCGAGGCGAAAGGAGGTCCTCCCTCAGACTCAAATTAAAGAGGCGAGTTACCCATCTTTATAGTAAAAGTAAAGAGTGAAGTTGATCGCACAAATTTAGTAGATCATTCGAATTCGATTTGAATTTAGGCTACATGACTCCATCGTTGTGGTATTTAGTGATGGGCGTTCGTTTTTGTCATCGATATCGAGAAGAGTTACTACATATCGACCATATTCGATGGTTAATAATAAAAAAATCATCTCATCGAATGGTATTAAGATGTTGGATATCATTGACTTATTATTGCACTTTAATTATACTCGAGTGTTAGTATCTACAAATATAGCGATTAACAATTATACTATACACTTATCTATCTATAATATTATAAAATTCTAAACATTCCGTATCTGTACATTAATGCTATTTAAAAAAAAAACAACCGGAATAGACTATATAGACGATGGAGATCATGATGCATTTTTTTTTAAATTTCTTGTCTGTTTGTTTGGGATTTATGAAAAAACTACTGGGCCGATTTCGATGCGGTATTCGCTGATCGACAGCAAATCCTTAGACTTAAAATCTGCAGTAAATTCTTAGACATAAACTTTTCCATTTTACGATAAGAAGTAATAATGAGAATGAGGTTGTAGACAATTTAATTTGCTACATATAATGTCTTATAAACAAATCTGTAGGGTTGCTAGTTTACGAGATACAGCTCGAAAAACCCTTGCACCCCTTTTTCCAAGATGGCGGTCAGGGGACAAGGGCGGCGACCCCACAAACTTGAGCTTAAGTTTTTACTAAAAAAAAAATGGCGTACTCTGAGAAACTCAACCCTAAATGTAACTTTTCAATGGCTTATTAGGACAATTATCAGTCCTGTTAATCGAGTGAGTATTAAATTATCGAGACGAAACATTACGTTAATGAGTTATTGTTGTAATTTGTAATTTTGTTAAAGTCGGTTGTATTTTTTAAGAGTTATTAATACATTTCCCAATCAATGTAGTTAATAGACTTGTAGAACAAGAACAAGTTTTCACTCGACCTTTCAACTCGAAGATTGCATCAAGCGACTTCAGCACAAACCAGATGAAACCAGCCGAAGCTTCTAAGAAAGTAACAAAACTGATTAAACTTCTGCTTGTAGTAGTTTCTGCGGCAGGCCCAGGTTGCTTGAGACATTAGTCCGCCGGCCGTAAGAAATTAAACCGATACGATATTACAACGATATTTTACAATCTTTAGTATTTTATCAAAGGAATACATATACCTCAAATCAACTTGTATGTGTAACGAGATTAATTCAAGTAGATGATGTAGATTGATTGTACCCAAATGCGTCTCATTTATGGCATTAAAAATAACGACATTAACGAATAGCTGCATTAGTGTATAATATATATGTACGACGATATCTGTCAATATTTAAGGTAGGTAGGTAGGTAACTCTTTATAGTACACCAAAACATAGACAAACAGAAGTAGAAAATTACAAAAGATAACGACCGACCTTATCGTTAAAAAGCTATCTCTTTCATGCAACTGTTGGCAGGGATTAATAGATTTTTAAAACTGACTGTGATGCAGTTTATAAAATAATGATGATAAGTATACACAGTACACAGTCCATACACATTTAACGTCATTATGAATACCGCATCACAAATAACGCATTAACATCGTGCATTTGGAGACACGTGAAGTTTCGCTGGTACTTCTAGTTTTATAATACAAGTAGTTGAAGCTAGCAAAACACAACAGATAAACTATTAAAAGCTAGGGCTTTTAACTTATTAGGACGATAATAAAACGATACCAATCTTAGGATATGCTAGAAGAAAGCATAGTAAATATTTGCCTCTTTACACTATCTATGGTCTAAGACTTACCCATTTGTCCTTGGTTTTATACCTTTCTCTTTCACTCACCAGCATGACATCTCTTTCCTTGATATGATAGATGTCAGATAGCTGTCAATTCATATGCATTGTAAAATTTTGCCGGTAAAACATTGCAAAATTTGTAAATTATTTCAAAGTGTTAA
Organism: Dendrolimus kikuchii; assembly: GCA_019925095.2. Classification (NCBI taxonomy): domain Eukaryota; kingdom Metazoa; phylum Arthropoda; class Insecta; order Lepidoptera; family Lasiocampidae; genus Dendrolimus; species Dendrolimus kikuchii. The sequence continues at coordinate 16,698,146 of CM034407.1, forward strand.
AACTATTCAATATTAATAGAATTTTGAAGTGTTGACAACACAGTGCCAAGAAAATAATATAGTACTTCATTATAACACTTACCATTCGTCTTTTAATTGTGTTATAATAAGTACAAACTACGACAAGTAAGTGTTCCAAGTGGAATGTGCAACATTCGAAATCTTTAAGCCTTTGGTGATTTCTGTTATTACGAGCACATCGAGTGAAACCAATTACGATAAATTATCTTCGTTTCTCAAGTTCGGACGAAGGGGGAAGTATTTTGCTTTATTCTACTGAACATGAGATGTAAGTACAATTACGAGTTTTCAAACAGGATTGAACTTGTTTTAACACCTAACTGAAAATCTCAGTAGGGGAAATAAAACACCGAGGTTAGTAAACCGGTTGTTTACTTAAGCTAACCAAGAGTTAGTGTCAAAAATTAAATTGATTTTTAATTAATATGATTGAAAGGACATTTATCACAAACTTGTCTTGCTAATAGTGTTGTACTAAGACATAACATTTGTCATTTCACTGTAAAAGAAGACCACTTATCGGTGCAGAACCATTGTGGACAAATTTGTTTTTTATAATATTCTAGAACAATGACAATTTCTGAACAAAGGCTATAGCTGGATAAACATCCAGCTGCTGCTGGCTGAAGTTGAACAGCTTCTTTAATTCAGTGATAAAACACTGGGGTGTGTATAGATAGTCGGCCCATTTATTTATTATTTGAGATATAAAGATAACTTTGGGTGGTTATAGCCTTCTAACCTATATTAAAGAAAGTTTGGATCTGTTCATGGTACATAGATGTGCCATGTGACTATAACCCACCTGAACATTGGTCTTGTAAACGAGGGCTTGTAAATTAAGTCCTCACAGGAGGCACCACAACTGATTTTCACCAAAGCCTAGTAATTTTTACATTACTTATTGACAGGATTAATAAAGTCAGTGGGACCAATGTCCCATAATTAAATATTAGAGACTACATTGCAAATTATTTGTAGTCAAGACTATATTTTTGTCCTGATGTTGTACAACTTATTAAAGCATCATTGAGTGGCTTACAAGGGTGATTAAAATTTAAAGACAAGTACGTACTTTAAGTTAAAAAGTAACACATCTAATGTCTTGTATGACAAGTGATCTAAGCCTTACTAATTATACAGCCAAGCCTATAAATCTTAGTGTAAATTGTTTAGACTACACAATACACATAATGAGAAAAGAGATAGTTCACCTATTAAAAGTAGTGAATATAACAGACTCCATCCAAAGAGCTGCATTCAGATGGTTTTTGATAAAGAAGTCAGATGTTGATTTCTGCCCTCTTGGACCTCAGAGGTCTTAATTCATATGTAATATATTGTAAAACATTTTATATTACAAATAAAGAGATTAATTAAAGTTAAGACACATTGGTTAGTGACAACAAACATTCAACAGGCATATTTTCACTTACCAATAGCTAAACCTCATCCGGACATTCCTCCGAGTGGTTTATAGCAAGATTTTCAGCAAACATTTAGTTACACATTACAATAAGTAATTGTATTAATTACATATAAGAGAGCAGGGGTTAAAACAACAGCTTATCATCTTACTATTATAATAACATAAGAGATAGTTTGATTAATCTTAAGACAGCAAAGTAGTGGTCTATTTGTATACTAATTTTAAACCTTATTTATACAAACTTATAATATCATAAGTGTCTATGCTATGAGACTGTGACATTCTGTAAGATGATAAGAAGTATCTCAATTGATGTTTAAAGACTGGAAACTCCCCTCTTTATTGCTCTTGCTTTGTGGCTTAACATTTGGCACAAAAATATTTGCTATTATAGCAAATTGGATTGCAGAAATCCTATAGACACCATATCCAGTTACTCTAGAATCAGTCAGGACGGAAGGTCCTTGATTCTCAAGTTGCAGAAACTCTGAGAATGTTCGATACGAGGATGGCATATAAGTTATCAAAAAGTCTATCTTACAATTGCCATCATGTGAGCATTAAATCTCAGGTGTGATCAAATTATTTGCTCCAATGTCTAAGGTCTGTTTTCCTATTGTTATAACTGTCTGGGACACCAGGCGAGGCAGAGTGAAATTGTCCTAAAAACCATAACTAAAAATAACATTTCTGATTTCAAACATGTGGAATAGATATATTACTACTCCTAAAGGGGTTATGACTAAATTGAGATTTTGCATACTATGCAATTTTAAAGAATTGGCTTCACAATCACTATGCAAATGTTCCTAAAATTATTCAAACAGAGCAGGCCAAGAGGGAATATCTAACCCTACTGTTTAGCAAGACCTGAAATAAAGTTGGTCAAAGGAGAGCAGGGCTCAGAACCAGTACTCAAATAGCTGTATTATTCAGTCTTTTGACCTCAAATTCAGGTTGAGGTGCTCAGCTAAACAGGATTTGCTCACTGATTGGAAAGTGGGCCTGTAACCAATTTCTTGGAGTTCAAAGAGGAACGAGATGTATACTATGTTTGTAAGAATAAATAGTCAGTGTATGACTCAAAGAGGTGCATATTGTACATACATGGTGAGAAAAGGACGTAATCCCTTTACCTAAAAAAGTAAATAAATAAAGATGCTTACCATATTGTTGAATCTCACAGAACAATGGAGCATAACTCTCTTTCTCTGCCACTTAGCTCTCGGGGAAGCTAAACTGAACGAGAAGCCAGATGCCAAATGGTCCTAAAGTTCTGAAGTGGCTTCTTCTGCTCCAGGCCATGAAGGCTATGTTCAAAATTTGGAGCGTCCAAGGCATGAACTTATTTTCATCAAAGTATGTGATGAATGGCCCCAGACAGGTGTGCTCATTTTTCTACAATGTATTCGGTAGAAATGAGACTTTCGGCTGGGCTTGGCAATTTTCCCCACCCAGCCTAATAGAATACTGTCTTACTTGAACCAGGTTAAAGGAAATTTCCTTTTATTAATACCAGAATAGACCAAGGGCTTTCGGAGGCCAAACTTGAAAGCAAAGATTATTAACAATTCTCATTTAAGACAGGAGGAAGATCTCAGTAGATGGACAGACAGACAGATTGCCCCTTTTTGCTTAAAAAGTTAGAGTTTGAATGATCAAGTCTCTTACTGAATCACAAATGGCAAGACTTATCAAAGTAGTTGGCAGACACCTACTTAATAATACTTACAACTACAATTACTATATATCTACAATAGACATTGCCAAAAATAAATTTTAAAAGGCTATCATATATTACTAGTTCTTAAGTTTTTTGAAATGGTGTAAATTAAAGTGTTTTCTATCTATCATATAATAACATTATCAGAGATGTAAGATGATCATCAAATACTTAAGACCATTTCACTTGTCAAACCAGAAATTTAAAATGCTATTTGTCTAGAATATTAGCATTTCTATTTGACAAAATTAAAATAAATAAATAAAATTATATATATATAAGTATATATAATTTCATATTAGTAGCTGGATAGTCACTACTATTACTTGCCTCAGGCTGTAGAATCTATGATCTGTTGACACCAGGGCATCCCCAGACAATCAAAACAATCGGCTGGTAGCCACAACTTTGTGTAATAACAAGATTATAAATAAAATAATAAGCAGTCTAGCTGGATGTTACGGAAACACCGAAATTATTGTTTTGTCCTGTAACACACATTAAACATTTTATAACAGTATCTGAGAGGTCAAAAAGCCTAGATAGAGAATGAGTACAAGTTTATACATTTCTATCATTATCTTGAAAGATAAAAATTGCTTAAAGAACCATAATTACTGTTTTCAGAGACATTGTATATAATATTTTTTGTAAATATACAATATAGTACTCTATAAAAAAAAGAGGGGGGGGGGGGAGAGATTAATACTACTCTACATATATATCTATTAGCTAGATGTTGATACAAGATGTTAGTTATAAAATGACCAGTACAAGAGATATTAGAGGAATCTTATAAGTATTGAAACATACAGATGTTTCTATTAATGATATCAGACCTAGTCAAGATTAGCTATAAACTAATTTTAGTTATTATTAAGGCTCTTTAGTTATGTTTACCTTTAGGTTTTCCATTTTTAATGGAAGATTCATAAGATAAGTTCTTTACCAAGGAACCTTGAGATCTTATCATCTAATCAACATTTTCTTTAAAATAATAATTGATTTCAGATAGGAGGATTATTATTTTTTCTTTCTTTATTGTACACAAAGTAGTTACATATAAAACTACAGAGAGTGGTGATGTACCAAAACAAGATTAACAACTCCAAAGAGAGTTTTCTTCCAGCAAACCTAGGGAGACAGGGAGAGACTATTATCCATATAATAATATAAATCAATATTGTTGGAAATTGATAAATTGTGAGGTTATTAGTATTAATTTTTTTTTTATTTTTCTTCACAGACAAATTAAAATTCTTAAAGTAAATCGGATATACTTTGAGAAATATTTTAAATCTCTAATCATCATATGCATTGTATTACTTGTGTTTTCACCAGCAGATAACAAACAGGTCTTCTAGCAACACTGTGTGTCGACAGAGACACATAATATAACTGTTTTGCATTCCAACAAAACAGGTATTATGTGTTGACTGAGACACACAGTGTTGCAGCAAGTTTCTTGCTGGTGTGTGGAAGACTATATGAATTGACAGCTATCTGACATCTATCATATCAAGGAAAGAGATGTCATGCTGGTGAGTGAAAGAGAAAGGTATAAAACCAAGGACAAATGGGTAAGTCTTAGACCATAGATAGTGTAAAGAGGCAAATATTTACTATGCTTTCTTCTAGCAACACTGTGTGTCTGAATAATTTTACACATTTTTAGAAAATAAAACTGCACAGCACAACGTCTCCTTTCAGTTCCCGCCAAAAACTCTCCTTATAGACAACATACGTCAAAAAAATCCAATGACTGTTGTCTTTGAACTGAATTCCTTGAAAGCGATTCAGATATCGAATTTAAACGATTAACTGTTGAAGTTGTCGTACATTATTACTTACATCAAACAAAACAATGACTACCGGAACATTATGTTCGAGATGTTTCAAGCATTTGAAATACTCGAGCACTTCGACATTTAGAGGAAAGTAAAAGTTAATTCGATTCGAGACATCGCTAACTTTTCTAACTGAAAGGAAATAATTTTATTAAAATACGAGCAGAGCGCTTCTATTGACTCAATTATTGACCTTCGAACTAAGTTCTCAATTGTTTTGTACTCGAAGATGTTTCACAGTCTATAAATACTTTATAACAGGATAATGTTCAGTAAGTTCTACGAAATAATTTTGAGGTAAATTTTATTCTACAAAGGAAAAATTAATTAATGTAGATGCATTTTGAGCAACTTATACCGTATTCAGAGAATGATGAGACGAGTTGTAAACAAACAATAAAGAAGATTTTTCACATGTCACTTAATAGTGTAGAAATATTTATTTGAAAAACTAAGAAAGGAGTATACTACTAAAACTTTAAATAATAATTTAGTATGTATGCGATACTTATTTAATTCTTATAGTTTTATTTTAATTTTTTTTTAAATAAATTATAAGTTACATGCTAAAAAACCTAGTAAGACTGATTTTGAATACTACCGAATTATGGAGTACAGGTATTGGAAACATTTCATATTTTAATGTGTCTTTTTGTCATCGGTCGGGTTATATCCGCCATCTTTACTATAGCTCAGTTTGTTTTCATGCGACAGTTCGGTTTTCAGCACAATTTTGTTTATTTCTTGTTATTCCCTTGTTACGTGTGTTGTTTTTGTTAAGTTTCTGTTACGTTTGTTATGTGTGGTAACCCTACGGTTTTCCACACAAATGAGGCAACGCTGTTGTTTCTCACACAGCAACTTAACAAATTCAAAGAAAACACTTCATTCAAGGCACCTGTGGGTTACTCATGGATGCGCGTGTGAAAGTGCTGAGAGGAGAGTTTTTTTTATTGCAGGAGATCAGCAGACAGGCAGACGGCTCACTTGATGGAAAGCGGTTACCATCGCCTATGGACATTTGTACCAACAAAGTTGCTACAAATGCGCTGCTACTCTCTTAAGGGAGACTGGAACCTGGTCACTAATGCCGGAACACAACTCAAGGTTGTTATGGCGACATACTTTAGACCAGGGGTGGTAGCCATTTCCTGGGAAGCCTTCCGACCGATGGACGACGCAGACTAGTTCCAATGGCGGTAGCATACGGTCATAATTGATCATCGTGATCATTAATTATAAGTTATTATTGTAATAATTGATTTAATTAAAGTTTAACAATTGTTAGCAAATAATATTTGTAAATGCCGTAGCGACCTCTAGCGTGATATTTAATTATTGAGTAACAATACATTGATGTATAGTAACTGCAATAGACTATTTTACAGTAATAAAATAAGAGATGGCGCTACAGTTGAGACGCTTTTGGTGTCTCGACTGTAAGCATGCTCGCATTAAAAAAAAAAAAGACTGGCACTGGCGCCAGAGAAGCCATCATGGCGAGTAGGCAGATATGTGTACTTTATAATGTGAAATTAAGATTAACCGATATTAATGTAAAGTTATATAGTCATAATAAAGAATGTGAAAGAATTAAGAAAGAGAGTTATTAATACAATTATATTTAGTTTTTTATAACTTCCTCTGACGGCCAACTCACATAACTCGTTTTTAGTTATTGGTTTATTGCTTTCTTCTTGTTATGTAACAAATAAATGAGACATTATTTATTTATTCTGGACCATCAACAGGAGATATATCATAAACATCCGTCTTAAATCTAAACAATGCTCATGCTAAATCAACTCCCTATTATAGGTGGTCACATCATGCATTATGTTATATTTTACAAGATGTCAAAAAAAAGTAAAATTTGGTTCTTAACATATTATTAGATATTAATTAAAGGATAAAATAATAAAAAAGCATAAGCAAAAAATACATACATACATATATAACTTCACGCCAGTTCCCTTGCGGGGTAGGCACGAACAACAGAGCGACATTTAGGCTTATCCTTACACACCTCACTTGCTTCTTTGACATTCATAACTCTTGTCATGCACGCTCGTCTGTTCTTAAGGCTCCTGATATCACCTTCTGCTAGTACACGATCAATTTGTTCATGGAAGGTGAGTCGTGGCCTTCCACGACTTCTGCATCCATCCACTTTTGCATTGTATATCTGTTTAGTCATTCTTTCATCATGCATTCTTTCCACAAAAGCAAAAAAATAGCGATAATTAAACATACTTAATCTGTCTGGGATATTATTTTAAAGAATATATGAGGACTGTCATTAAATATATGGATGTTTTTAGATTTTTCAACATATGTATTGTACAGAATATCACTATTCTTTCTATAGGTGAATATTTTGCAAGATTAGGTTTAAAACGTTTTGTCTTAAATATTGGACAGGGGTGACGAGGAGGCTTGCGAAGAACTTTAAAATCAAATCAAATTATTAGGCACTCGACGTTTAAATAAATAAAAATAAAGTTTCAGTAACACTGTTTTCTTTATTTACACTTTGTCTCATGCTAGGATGAATGTGGTATAGGTAGGGTCCGTACACAAACTGGTCATATCATTTCTTAAGTCCGGCTAGTGTGTACCCGTTGGTAGTTCTGGTAATCTCCTCCCGAGCTCGGAGATAGTATTCAAATGAATTTTTTCAGCGGTATAAAAAAAGATATGTAATTAATGAAATGGTGATGTTATAATTCTTAGAAATGTCAAACTTAATTTTTAATTTTAACATCTATTGATAATACGCGGACCGCCATCTAACGAAAGTAGAAGTAAACACGAAAGCAACACATTAAAATTGTGTCGTCATTGTCGTTGCCATGACAATGTATTTGTTAGTGAATTGCAATGGTGGCGCCAATAAAACGCGAAGGAATGCCATATTTTTAGTTATATTCGTCTATCACTCGGGAAAAGTGTTTTTTTCTGGATGAACGGTACTTTATGTCCTATCCTCCAGCCCTGACAACGTATATGTATATGCACAGTTTCGTGATACTCTGTTGCGTACTTAAGGCTTGTAGTAACGCCAACGTGCTTGAGGATTTTTCGATACTAATTTTTCGGGCAATAGCGGGGATTCCATAGACGCGCTCGTTTTTCAGATTTTCAGATTTTATTGTGAACAAAATAAGGTAGTTTTAAAAAAAGTAATAAAACCAAATTAGGTATCAATCTCTCTTTATAAAGATTAAAATTTTTTCAACACACTTGCTCATAAAGTGGCTCTATGGTCACCGCAATTAGGCACAGAATGAAACCCATTATCAAACTGTGAGTAAAAAACATTATAACTCACTAGTGAGTTATAGATATTTTTTTTTTAATTTATTGGTTGAGTTGCTTTGTTCTTAAAAAAGTTTTTATTAAAAAAAAGATCGTGTTCTATAGAACAAATAAATTAATGTTCCTATTGCTTGCTCATTTCATGCAACTTCTTATTTAAATAGATAATTTTAACTTGTACGTGTTTAATAAATAAAACTTTCACCCATATATAACTTTTTTTTATCTACTAAATAAAATGAGTTTTTGTTGTTATTTTATTCACAAGTGTGTTGAAAAACGTCGTATGATACACGTGTGTATTGATGATTACCGTCCTCGGCTCTCTTAAGACCCTCGCCTACGGCTCGAGTCTCAATGGCGCCTCGGCGGTAATCACCAATGTTACACACTAGTACCATAATGTACTATTATTTATCCTATTTTGATAAAAATTGCAGGTGTAAATTGGTTTCATGTCAATAATTTGCAGGTGATTTGGTATTTTGTTTTTCTTAACTTAAAATAACTATAGAAAATAGAAAAAAAACTACGTTGCGTCTCATGTCGTGAAGATTTATGACATTTTTTTTGGTAAATTATTGAACAATAATTACCAACGAACAGTTGTTTTGTTTGCACCCCATTTGTTTCAAATAGAACTTCCATGTTTTGTACCATAGTTTTTGATAAGTTGTTGGTTTTTATTATTTGTCATTGAATTTAAGAAATGTGATTTATAATATAAAAATGTAAAATAAAAGACGTATTTTTTCTCTTCGCAAAATCAATAATTAAAGCTTCTAAAGGTATTGTTCATTCGATTTTTTAACACCATTATCGACCTTTGGCATCAACAGGAGCCTTAAGGCGTGAAAGCTAAACAAACAAATATTCACATTCGCATTTATAATATTAATTAGGAATAGGTATTTTATACAGTTCGTCGTTTAAAACAATCAAATTCAGTGCAAACAATTCTTCCTTTTCTCCAATTTCTAGCTGCTTTCTCTGCAATGTGAAATAGTAAATCTTAAAATTTATATCCTTTCTGTTTGTTCGGCAGTTTTGCTTTGAATGGAAATGTATGTATTTCGGTTCTCTTTGTGAGCCCGCTTTTAGCTTTGTATGTATTTTATTCAGTGATGCCCAAAAACTATGATGAAACTGAAACTATCTGTTTTTTAAATATACACTGAGTTTATTTAAAAAAATATGATAGATGACAAAATAAAGGTTTAAAAACTTAATTTTAAAAATCTGCTGTGTGTGTGTGCTGGGAAGCATAGTAAAAGTGAAACATCAACGGACAAGTGGCAAAACGAATCGCTATAAAATTTTAACTTGAAGTTTTACGGGCAAATTGTTAATGTACTTGTCCAATTTGAAAACCTGCTCGTAAAACTTCAATTTAAAATTTTGTTGCAATTCGTTTTGCCACTTGTCCGTTGCCTTTGTTTTTCCACTTGTCCGTTGCCATTAGTTTTTCCACTTGTCCGTTGCGATTCGTTTTTGTATATTTCCATTTTTCTCAGGTTTACTGCAAATTATGATTTGGTTAGGTTAGGTAAATTTTAATGAATGCATTTTTTATTTAAGCATATTTTATTTTATTAAACAAAAAACCAAAAAAAAAACATCCAGCCTGCTCTACAATGATGCCGCCTGTCACCACGTCTAGTTCAAAATTATGCTGCCTTTCACCACGGTCGTAACGCTTTTTCGTGACAGAAAAAATCCTAATACCCCCCGTCTATATAGAAGTTTCATTTTAATACTGGTGCGGCGTATAAAACTTCTCACGCCCACGGGGCAGTAAACCAAGAAAATTGGGATTGACAACTGTCGCATGGACATTAGATAGAGGGAAATGGCAAAAAAATATAGATAATTTTAATAAGTAATAATCTTCCTGTATATTAATTATTTACTATTTTCGTGATGTAAATACAGAAAAAAAAATCTATAATATTGTTACGAGTTGCAGGACTCGAATTAAAATGCCGTTGGAATTATTATAGAGGTTGTCTGCGATAAACAGAACTTTTTCAATCACTACAACCTCATTTCATTACTTCATAATCTTATCTTAATATATATAAATCTCGTGTCACAATGTTTGTCCTCAATGGACTCCTAAACTACTTGACCGATTTTAATCAAATTTGCACACCGTGTGCAGTTTGATCCAACTTGAAAGATAGGATAGGTTACGTTTGGACCCGGTAGGTGGCGCTGGAATCGGGTTCTAAATTTAATTTCTTCAGGGCAGAACAACGTCTGCCGGGACAGCTAGTATTATTATAAATCACACATGTCACTCGCCTTACATACGTCTATCATAAATATTGCTAATAAATAATATATATAAATTATAAACATAAAAAGCTGTAAAAGACAAAATATACAAGAGAAATCGACACAGCCTTTTAAATTTACTATATTAACAAAAAAGAGGTTATTAGAACTATACAAACACGTATAATACAGGTACAAATATAATCGAACGCAACAAGTTCAAACGTACTGCAGATCGTAATTCAATAATACACGCAAAGTCCGTCACTAAATAGATTACCGAATGTACACAAGTCTTGCTTCGCTCGTGGTTGTCGTTTGACTGCCTCGTCCCTCAATCGAGGCATTGTTTTATACTGCACAGATGCAATATGTCTGCCCTGCCGCGTCGACCGAATTTCCTAGAATCAGTTTCTTCTTTAAATCCGACACACCTGGCAATGGCCAGGTGTGTCGGATTTATGGCAGTCATTAGACTGCCATAAAATATTACAATGCACAATGGGCTGTTTTTAATCACAAATTTTAAACACAAAGTAAACAAAAGAAGTCCAAATGCCGAACGGTAATAAAATGTGTTTCTACAGGTATGAAGGTGTGCATTTGTCTTTGTCGGACTTTAGGTCGTAACAATATCATAAAATTTTAAACCTACCGTGTTTGTAGTTTGAAACTATAAAAAAAAGAGGAAAGACTATATAAACGATCGAAAACATGATGCATTTTTAAATTTCTTGTCTGTTTGTTCGGGATTTACTTAAAAATTAATTGGCCGATTTCGATGCAGTTTTCACTGATCTACAGTGAATTGGTAGAGATAAAATCTGCGCTACTTTTTATCCTGAGAATCACGCGGAAATTTTTCAGGTAATTATTTAAAATGTCTAGATGAAAGAAAATCAAATTCCAATGTGATTTTTTTACGGATCGATAGCAAATATTATGTAATAAAATGTGTGATACTTTTTAAGCCGGAAATCCCGCGGTAATTTCCCCGGGAGTGATTTGTAGTTATTCAGGTGCATAAAATTTAGCTTATTCCGCCACAGTTTTCACTAAAACGATGGTTTACATTATTTTTCAATGCTGCGGTATTTTGTGTCCGGGGAATCCCGCGAGAATTTTCAACGTCAAACGTGGACGAAGTAGCAGGCGTATCCTAGTTATATAATATGTTGTTACGAGTTGCAGGACTCAAATCAAAATGCCGTTAGAATTACTATAGAATTTATTAGAACTATACAAACACGTATAACACAGGTACAAATATAACTGAACACAACCAGTGAAAACGTAATGCACGATTCAATAACACGCGCAAAGTCCGTCACTAAATAGATTACCCAATGTACACAAGTCTTGCCTCGCGGCTGGATATCGCTCGACTGACGATCTCTCCATTGGGCATTACTTTATACTGCACAAATACAATATTTCTCTCGCCCGCGTGGACTGAATTTCTTAGAATCACACCTGGCTAATGACTACCATAAAAGATTACAATACACAATGGGCTGTTTTTCTAATTACTAATTTACTAAATTTATACACAAAGTAAAGTAAGTAAGTCGTGGTAGCGTAATGGCTAGCGCACGCGTCCCAGACCCAAAGGGCGCGGGTTCGATCCTGGCCGGAACGCATGCACCGCTTAGGCAGTTTTCTGACCTAATGTGCATATTGTTACGATTACCACGTGCTAATAACGGTGAAGGAAAACATCGTGATGCAACCTGCACATCGAGATAACCGATGTGTCAAACCTGCCAAGGCGCCTTGGACAAGCGTGGCGGGTATACTGTCCGTTCCCCTATAGCGGGAGGCCCGAGCCCAGCAGTGGGACATTTATGGGCTGCTATTATTTATTATATACACAAAGTAAACAAAAGAAGTCCAAATGCCAAAAAGGTACTAAAATGCGTTTCTACAGACGCAGGTGTGAATTTGTCTTTTGTCGGCATTCAGTTCGTAACAATATTACGAATTATCGGGTTATTATTTTCTAACGACGTAGATTTTTGTGATATATTTTACTGATTAACGTATTTGAGTTTCAAATAATGTAGGTTCCAATTTCGGCCAGGAAGCAGTTAGGTAGTTTTCTGACCCAATACATATTGATACAAATACCATTTGCTGACGCAAAAAAAAAAAATGTGATGAAACATGCATATAGAGAGAACTGGTGTGTAATCTCGGCGATCCGCCATGGATACGTACAGCGGATAAACTTTGTATTCTGCTATCCGATTTGGATAAGCGTGGTGCATATGCCGTTCGTGCCTTTAAAATGGCAACTCTTTATACCCCGTCCAGGTATTTATTTTGCTTTTAACGTTTGTATGCCCATTACAAGCGCGTTCCATTAGTAAGTTACAACGCCCAAAATGCTCCGTTAGCGGTCGTCATGTGGTCCTGGCGAAAACGTCACTAATGACGTCGTAATTAAGACATTTTTATTACAAAACGATTAAACTTAGATATGATGACAATAGATTCTAGTCTATGCATAAGATGACTCGTATAACGACAATGCTACGTCCTCTGGAATAATGACATAGATTACATGTAATACAAACTGTCAAAAATGCGTAACTTAGGCTACGTTCCATTAGACTCACAACGACCACGTTCAGGAACGCGATTTTTCCCGTTCCCCTTGCTTGCCGGCGTTACAATCCTAAACCCAAATGGAACAGTTATTCGACCCACCTCTTGACATGGGTCGTTGTGAGCGTTGTGCGATCGAAAATTATGACGTTTTCGCCACGACCATAACGACTGTGGTCGCCTTGTGAACGCGCTGTATGTCACATTACATATAGGGCGTTCCACTAGTAGCTTACAACGCCCAAAATGCTCAGTTAGCCGTTCCACAAGGCGACCGCGGTCGATGTGGTCGTGGCGAAAATGTCACTAATGACGTCAGAATTTGCGATCACACAATGCTCACAACGACCCATGTCAAGAGGTGGGTCGAATAGCCGTTCCACTTGGGTTTACGATTGTAAAGCCAGCACGCAAGTGGAACGGGATAAATCGCGGTCGTGAACATGGTCGTTGTGAGTCCCTAATGGAACGTAGCCAGTGTCAGGTGCGTCTAAAGAAAAAAGAAACAAAAAGGCGATGACCAAATAGGTCGGCGTTAACACCTGTCAAAAGAAAAAAAAAATCGTTGGACGGAGTATAGGGCCTAAAATGTTGGGTGAAACACTTAGTGAAATTGGCACGTGTCTAGATATACTGGTAGGTGTTAGACATAGCACATAAAATTCCACTTTTGTTTGATACTTGTTACATTCGTGATATGAATCTCTGGGTTATGAAAGGCGACGTGATTATGCCCTACTATTATCATTGTTATAATGAACTATTGTATAACAATGCGTAAAACTATGAGTAACACTTTATTTCCATCTGTACAAATATGATGGGAATTGCATCACCATAACGGATTTGTGTTCACTGCTTAGAAAAATTTATATTCATTACACGTGTCCCTGTGGCGCAGAGGATAGCGCGTTGGACTTCTAATCCAAAGGTCGTGGGTTCGATCCCCTCCAGGGATGTCTTCATTTTACAAATGTCTATATAAATAAAAATAATTCGTAGAAATGTATATTTACGCGCTTAACATGAGAACGACTTTATCGATTTTGATGAAATTTTTGTATGTTTGATTGGATCTCCGGAAGGTTTAGATTTGCAACTGGAACCGGTAGGTGTCGCTAGGATCGGGTTCAAATTTTGTTTTTCAAGGTAGGAGAACGTCTGCTGGGAGCGCTAGTATTTATGTAAAAAAGACTGGGACTAATAAAAATTAAGCAAAAGAATATCCTGCACCACCTAGATCGCCAAAATAGTTTAAAATATTCTTTAGATTAGGTTGCCTAGAAGAGATTGCTTAAAGCCATAATGTCGCCTATTATTTTTTAACCGACTTCCAAAAGGAGGAGGTTCTCAACTTGATTAGTATATTTTTTATGTATGTACACCGATTACGCCGAGATTTATGATCCGATTTACGTGATTCTTTCTTAGTTCGATGCGAAATAGTTGCCATTTGGTCCCCTAAAAATTTAACATAGTTTGGCCCAGTAGTTTTCATTTTATGAACATTTTATCCGTTCCCTTTCCCATCCCCCCTTCCCCATTCCACCACCCCGCTACTTAAAATTCGTGCACCGGATAGCTATAGATTCACCAAAATTCTTAACTTGGGAAATATCCACTTCAGCAGCTTTAAAGGATGGTATTTTTTTTATTGCACGAGTTCAGTAGACAAGCAGACAGCCCACTTGATGGAAAGCGGTTACCATCGCCTATGGCCATTTGCAACAACAAAGGTGCTTGACTGGAACTCGGCCATTAATGCCGGAAAACAACTCAAGGTTGTTATATGGTGGCCAACCAGACGGACAAATACTCTACGGCTGTTGGTTACATAGTCGCCTCTTACGACAGGCCGCCTGGCCTCAGGTGATCGTATTCTTTCTCCGTTCCTACAGGGATAAAACAATGGATGGGGTGGCAACAGCATGGCACCAGTTCTGACTGGGCATGCTGGTGCCACCCTCGATCTGGCTAATCCTACACATGGGTCGCGAATTATCCCAAGGTAAGGCTAACTTTTTTATTTTATTATGAAAACTTACACTTTTGCACAGTTTTTAAAGACACTGAGAAGCTATGGAGTTGCCTTTTTCAGTTTTTAATTTAAGATTGAATAATCGAGTCGATTCGCTCGATAATTTTTTTTTTCACTTTTAAGCACGATTTCTGTGTACAAATGTCCATAGGCGATAGTAATCGTTTTCCATCAGATGGGCTGTCTGCCTGTTAGCTGTTTTCGCAAAATAAAGAGAAATTGTCAGTTTAAGTTCGTATCTCTCATATGTTTTACACGCTTACCTATTTATGTACTAATTTTACTTCATATCTGTATATAAGTGCAAACGATTTTTATGTAAGTACTAGGATATACCTGCGACTTCGTCCACGTTTGACGTAGGAAATTCCCGCGGGATTCCCAGGTCACAAAGTATCGCAGCATTATAAAAAGAATGTAAACTATCGTTTTAACGCAAAACTGTGTCTAGCTAATTTTTTGTAACCCGAGCAATTTCAAACCGCTCCTGGGAAAATTCCCGCGGGATTCCCGGAATAAAAAATACCACAAGTTTTATTACACAAAATTTGCTATCGACCAGTAAAAAAAAATCGCACTGGAATTCGAATCGTTTATCAATCTGACCACTTTAAATAATTCTCAGAAAAATTCCCGTGGGATTACCAGGATTGACGGCTTCTGTAGTTGAGCGGGCTAAGCCTTTGCCGGCCTACCTCACTGCAATGCAGAGGCTCCGGGTTCGATTCCTGGTATAGTAAATTTCGGAAACGTATTTTCTCCGTTATTTACTATGGTCTGGGTGTCTGGGATCGGCCCCAGAGTAGTCCGTTGTATATTACCCATAACACAAGCGTAACTTGCTTAATTTGGGGATATACAATGTGTGTGTTTGTCTGCCGATTCTGCCGATAAAAAGTAGCGCAGATTTTAAGTCTAAAAATTAGCTGCCGATCAGCGAAAACCACATCGATATCGGCCTAGTACTTTTTACATGAATCCGGAACAAACAGACAAGAAATCTAAAAAAAATCGCATCGTGTTCTCCATCGCATATATAGTCTATTCCAGTTATTTTTTTAAATAGCTTCAATGTACAAACACGGCATATTTAGAATTTTATAATATTATGTACGTAAAGATGATAAATTGTAGAGCCAGTGGCCCGTACGAGGCCGCCCATAGATCAGTAGTTAAATGCTCCAGCAGGGAGAATCCACAAGTTAGATGATAACGACCATCTCAAGTCTCGTGGAAACTTACAAAGGTTATACGCCTACCAAGGGAACGCTTAAGGTATACGGCCCAATGAAATGAGGCTTTTAGGATGTTTTCTAAACGAGATAATATAACCTAAAATTAAGATTCTATCCAGCATAAATTAAATATAAAGAAATTGCAGGATGGTGATGGGTGGTTGGCGGGGTAGCCTTCTCAACACCGAATGACATTCACAACTAAGGAGTTGATAATTTTATTAGCGCATATTAAGCTGTTGTTGTGTAAATACTACTACTAATATTATAAAGCTGAAGAGTTTGTTTGTTTAAACGCACTAATCTCAGGAACCGCTGGACGATTTGAAAAATTCTTTCAGTTTTGAATAGTACTTTATCGAGGAAGGCTATAGGCTATATTATATTTCAAAAAAATTAGGGATCCTTACTAAAAGTCCAATAATGTAACCCAAGGTGTAAAAAATTACCCGATAAAATCCTTACACAAGACGAATTCAATACCTTTATACAACTTTTTGAATTATTCAATTTGGACGTTTTATTCAAAAGATATCACGATATTTAAAATGTAAGTATTACCGTTGAAGCCAAATATTTTAATATTGTTTAATTGAACGCGCTAATCTCAGGAACTACTGGTTTGATTTGAAAAATTCTTTCAGTGTTGGATAGCCCATTTATCGAGGAAGGGTATAGGCTATATATCATCACGCTAAGACCACGGAGGGTTTTGAAAGCAAATTCCACGCGGACGACGTCGCGGGCACAGCTAGTTTATTATATAATATTAAATTATAACAAACACACGACAAGAATATATTCCGATTCGCAAAAAGGTACAACCCGCAAGAGTTAACTTGAGACTTCGCTCGGATGACGTAAGCGCGAGGTACTGACGCGTCGATGGCGAGACCGGTAAGAAGGCGGGTGTCGGGAGGGGAGGGCGCATTCCGCTCAGGTCTCAAGTTAACTCTTGCGGATAGTATGTACGCGTGACATTTGCCATTGAGCTGCACTAGCCAATTGGACGACTCGGGTGCGTGTACACGAGCGATACCCGTCGTGTCGCGCATGCGCACCCGGAGGCAGGCGGCACTCACGCATCTTCGTCGTTCGTATATCTACGACATGCTGAGATGATGGTGTGATTGTTTTATGAAACGGAAAGTCACAAAATCCTGTATTCACTAAACGCGAAATCATTGAGAAAAAGCATTGCAGCTGGGAAGTTCTCAGAACTCAGTAAATATTATTCTCGGCAACTCATCGAGAAGGAGACCGTGTTATTATTTAAATTTATAGCTATAATATTTCAAAGTAGATCATACATACATACATACATAACTTCACGCCAGTTCTCTTGCGGGGTAGGCACGAACAACAGAGCGACATTTAGGCCCATTCTTACACACCTGACATCATAACTCTTGTCATGCACGCTCGTCTGTTCTTAAGGCTCCTGACATCACCCTCCGCTAGTAAACGATCAATTTGATCATGGAAGGTGTGTCGTGGCCTTCCACGACTTCTGCATCCATCCACTTTTGCATTGTATATCTGTTCAGTCATTCTTTCATCATGCATTCTCTCCACATGCCCGAAACACCGGAGCATTCCTTTCCTTACCTCGACACTTTCTTTCAGACCAACTCTCTTTCTTACTTCGGTATTACGAACGCGGTCCGCGAGCGTCACTCCGCAGATTTTGCGCAGTGCTCGCATCTCGACCGCGTTTACTCTACTTTCATGCTCTCTCTTCCATATCCAACTCTCGCTTCCATACGTGAGCGTAGGTACCAGCACCAATAATGACGATAAAGAATAAAACTACGTTTTAACGGTTTCAAGCGCGGTAATTTATTTGAATTTTATTGTTCCGACATCTCGGCCACTTTTCAGTAGCCGTGATCACGGAAGACAAAGATGTCAAGTGTCAATGAGTATTGTTAAAGTTTTATTTAGCCTGCCGCCAAGTTGTTTTCTTTTATAGCTCCAATATAAGAATAAGTCGTGGTAGCGTAATGGCTAGCGCACTCGTCCCAAACTCAGAGGGTGCGGGTGCAATCCTGGCCGAAACGCATGCACCACTTTGTCAGTTTTCTGATTTAACGTGCATATTGCTACAATTACCACGTGCTAACAATGGTGAAGGAAAACATCGTGATGCAACCTGCACATCAAGATAACCGATATGTCAAACCCGCCAAGCCGCCTTGGACAAGCGTGGCGGGTATAGTGTCCGTTCCCCCTATAATGGGAGGCCCAAGCCCAGCAGTGGGACATTTATGGGCTGATATTATTATATATATGGCTCCAATATACAGACATGGCATGTTTGATGATGTTCACCCCCATTTCCTGGAGCTAATACGCTCAACTTGGCAGCGGTTCTCTAGGATGTTTATTCCCCGTACAACAATGATCTGGAGGGAACTTCCCGCCGAGGATTTCCCTCTGTGCAACGACATGAGGTGGTTTAAGAAGGGCGTTATAAAATTTCTTAGAGGGCGGCAACGCGTTGGCAACGCCCTTGGTGTTGCAAACGTCCATAGGCGACGGTAACCACCTTCCATCAAGTGGGCCGTCCGCATGTTTGCCTGCTTCAGGCAATAATTTTTTTTTTAAATGATATAATATTATAGATAGATTACTTAAACTCAAATTACTAGAGTTTTCTTTTATCAAGTAGCTTTACTCTACTTATATTAAAAAAAATATTGAAAGAATTCAGCAGACAGACAGACGGCCCACTTGATGAAAAGACTTTACCATCGCCTATGGACATTTTCAACACCAAAAGTGCTACAAATGCGCTGTTGCTCTCTTCAGGGAGACTGGAATCTGGTCACTAATGCTGGAACACAACTCAAGGTTGTTATGGCGACATGATTTAGGCCGGGGGTGGTGGCCATCAATTCGGGCAAATGCCCTACCACCTGGCTGTGGGTTGTTTTGTCGCCTCTTACGACAGGCCGCCCGGCCGCAGGAAATTGTATTCTTTCTCCGTTCCTGCACGGATAACTACTACATTAACGAAATTTCAACAACTTATTGAAAATCATGATTTGAATACAAGAACATATCTTTATTCACTGGTAATTTTTGACCTTTAATAATATTGAACGAAATGAATGTAGGATGAATTCGGTTCCATAATCCTGTAATTATGATTAAATAATGGATGGGCTCATCTGCTAGATTAATGGTAACCGGTTAATCTCTATAATCTGGTTATATCCGCTTACTAAACTGAAGTATATGAGATCACACTAGTGATTAAATTTTGATATCAGCTCTTAATCAAAATATTTGAACATATGGCACTTATTATATAATATAAAATATACCACGCCTGCAATACTCTGAAAATTTATATTATATAAATAACTTATTATAAATAATTTAATCCACAAATCTTCGCCGCCTATTGAATCCTAAATAAATTATAATAACATAAATTAATTTAATTCGTGCAGGAACGGAGAAAGAATACAATTTCCTGCGGCCGGGCAGCCTGTCGTAAGAGGCGACTTAACAACCCACAGCCAGGTGGTAGGGCATTTGCCCGACTGGATGGCTACCACCCCTGGTTTAAAGTATGTCGCCATAACAACCTTGGGTTGTGTTCCGGCATTAGTGACCAGGTTTCAGTCTCCCTTAAGAGAGCAGCAGCGCATTTGTACAACTTTGGTGGTGCAAATGTCCATAGGCGATGGTAACCGCTTCCCATCAAGTGGGCCGTCTGCCTGTCTACTGATCTCCTGCAATAAAAAATAATAATAATAATAAGTGAAAGTGAAGTGGACTGAGGAGCAGAGGAGCAGCTGCAATTCATGCCCATTAATTAGCTACGTGCATGCTTTTCTTTCCAATACCCTCTTGAAAATTGCACCTATTTTTGAAGTGAAACTTCTATATAAACTTAGTCTTAGGATTTTTTGTCACGAAAAAGCGTTACGGCTGTGTGGAGGAGGGGCATAAATTTAGAGTAAACTATGGATGCGTTTCTTGGTCCCGGATCGAATTCAGTTTTTTTGTTTGATAAAATAAAATATGTTTGAATAAAAAATGCATTCATTACAATGTACCTTACCTAATCAAATCATAATTTGCAGTAAACCTGCGAAAAATCGAAATGTTTGCTGGGACACATAGTAGAAGTGAAACTTCAACGGACAAGTGGAAAAACGAATGGCAACGGATAAGTGGCAAAACGAATCGCAGCAAAATTTTAACTTGAAGTTTTACGAGTAGATTGTTAATGTACTATTCCAATTTGAACATTTGCCCATAAATTTCAAGTTAAAATTATTTTGCGATTCGTTTTGACACTTGTCCGTTGAAGTTTTACTTCTGCTGTGTCCCAGCACACATTCAAATTTTTTTCATTTTGAAACTATCCTTATAGCGATAAGCGAAAACCCAGCGCCGCCACAACACACATACTGATCCGTTGTCCGAGATATGCTCCAACCCTATGATCACCCGAAGAGCTAATGAGCTGGTTTGATAAAATATTTATATACCTTCCCGCTCAAACATACAATACAAATAAATTGTTTAAATTGTAATAACGACTCATTTCTGGGTTCGATTCCTGGTATAGTAAATTTCGGAAACGTGTTTTCTCCGTTATTTACTATGGTCTGTCTGGGTGTCTGGGATCGGCCCCAGAGTATTCCGCTGTATATGACTCATAATACAAGCGTAACTTGCTTAATTTGGGGATATACAATAGGTGTGTTTGTCTGCCGATTATTTATAAAAAAAAAAAATTAGATTTCAGTACTCATGCCAGATTCGTCCTAATTTAAACATTAAATCCCCACCCAACTTGTCAATCCAAATGTAGACAAAGCAACGAAAGAAGCCAATTCATTAATCCAATTTGCACCGTCAGACAATCGTGACCCCTGCAGCTTAGAATAGAGTTGTTGCCATGCCGGGATTCTTAACGAAAATCCCCGGGGATATCAAAAAATCCCAGTATCATTTCTAGCATAAAATAAGTGAGATTTGAACGATTTAATTCGTTTTTTGGTGTAGATTTATGATATTTTTCGGATATAGGTAAATACTTATACTTCGGACATGTGGAAAGAATGACTAAACAGATATACCATGCAAAAGTGGATGGATGCAGAAGTCGCGGAAGGCCACGATACACCGTCCATGATCAAATAAGTGTACTAGCAGAAGGTGATCTCAGGAGCCTTAAGAATAGACGAGCGTGTTTGACAAGAGTTATGAATGTCAAAGAAGCAAGTGAGGTGTGTAAGAATAAGCCTAAATGGCGCTCTGTTGTTCGTGCCTACCCCGCAAGGGAACTGGCGTGAAGTTATGTATGTATGTATGTATGTACTTACACTTTAGAAAGAATTCAATTTCTTGTATTAATTGCCAGGTTCCAGCCACCATTTAGAGAGCGTCAGCACATTAAAGAATTAAAGAATTTATTCGAAACCATTAACATAGTGTGCAGAAACAATTTGGTACCGCAAACAACTGCTGTAGTATAATACTGTGTTGCAGTTGTTAGCGCCCACTTCCAGACAATTCGTTTGTTATACAATTTTAAAAAAGACTATTATTTTAAAGTTTATACAATGTATGTGGAAATGTATAGATGTGTGTGTATATGTATGTGGTGTGTATGTGTGTGATGTGTGTACAAGTGAACGAGTGATCGTGTGGTTACAAACTTAATAGCTTAATTTGGGGATATACAATGTGTGTGTTTGTCTGCCGATTATTATTATTATTTCTCATATATTTATTTATATTCTTTTTTGTTTTTTTAATACATATATATATATAAAATAAACACATATTAAAGAAATATAAAAAGATGACGTCCGTCGGCAGCGGGGCCTAGGGTCCAAGCTACCGGTGGTTGAGGCTCCAGAGACAGGAACTTCCTTACAATGCGTGCTGTGCTCAGGAGAACCGCCTTCTGCATCTGGCCCTTCACCCATTTACCGAGCGAGAGCCTCTCTAGGTGTCGGTCGAGGCTCTTCGCTATTAGACCGTTAACAGACACCACTATCGGTACGATGATCGTTGAGTCCATATGCCACATGGCCGTAATCTCGTGCGCGAGGTCAAGGTATTTCGTTAATTTGTTATTATTATTATTATTATTAAATAGAGTAGTGCAGTCAGTTTAGTAAATTCTCGGTGTCGTCATAAGGGAGTTCTATTAGCCAGTTTAATAATTTTAATTTACATTCGCGATGAGTAAGAGAGTATATATACACTTAGTAACTTAGTAACTTATTACCTAGGTTCCGACAAAAAAAAATCCCACTCCTAATCTGTAAAAACACAATTTTATTACCTGTCGGCATTTGAACCAATTGTAATTCTTTTATGATCGTATACTTTTGTTGACTTATTTAATGGCATACGTTTTTAGAGAACAGTCTATTGTACTCATTTACGGCCGCTTGAGGCTGCCTCATTAGCCAGGTGTTATGGATTTTAAAGTACAAGTTGATTCTAGGAAATTCGGTCCACGTTGCCGGGTGGGCACATTGAATTTGTGCAGTATAGAATGATGGCCTGATTGAGGGAGGCGGCAGTCGAGCGAGAACCACGATCAAGGCGAGACATGTGTACTACAATCGGGAGTCTAATAGCGACGGACTTTGCGCGTTTTATTGAATTACGACCTTCTGCATTGCGTTTGGATTTGTTGTGTTCGGTTATATTTCTACCTGTGTTATACGTGTTTGTATAGTTCGAATAAACTCTATAATAATTCCAACAGCATTTTAATTCAAGTCTCGCAACTCGTAACATTATTAACACGGTTGTAAATTTGTTATTGGTAGCACCTTTGGTGTTACAAATGTCCAGAGGCGATGGTAACCGCTTTCCATCAGGTGTGCAATCTGCGTCTCGTGCAATAAAAAAAAATAACTTTCCATCAGATCGTCTAGACTGTACATATTCCATTTTTTTTAAAACAGTTACTATTCAAAGGGCATATTTGGTAAATTGTCGATGAAAATATATAAAAATTTTTACAGAAATAACTGAAAAGTTATCCAAACATACTTGAAAAATTGTAACAATGTTCAAACATGTGTTTGGCTGAAAGAGGCCAGAAAAGGAATTATTCAGAAAGGGAATTATAACGAACCAGATGTACAGAATAGGGAGATTGGTAAGAAAACTTCATTTTATGACAATAAATTTAATATGGAAAGAAAGAAAATTATATATTTGAACTCAAAACGACATACTTAAATTATTCTTATCACGTTTATCTTTAAATTGGAGCTGAATACATTGGCGTTATAAAAATGTACAAGTACATCCTTGGCTAAGAATCTATTTTCAAAAAAATTGTAGTACACAAAGTATAGAGACCAAATATTAACATTGATATCTTATTATAATAAAAATTCCTTAGTTTGGACCTGGAAATTGTTACATTCATAACTTGTGTATTGTTTATAAAATTAACTTAAAGTTAACTATATTTTGTAATCTATTACTTCGAGGTACCTGTAAGATGTTAACGTCTAAGCAGTACGCTAGGATTTTATGTTCACAAGTGGCTTTTTATTTGAAGCTGATGGTTAAAAAAGGCAGTTGTCTAAACATCATTAGGCATATTCTTTTTAGTGATTTGATTCTTTAATTATTATTTTTACTTTTACTTATATAAATATTTATTATCTTAGAAAATGACACGTATGAATAATACCAAACATTTTCTTTAACATAATTTTTTTATAAATATAACAGTACTTAGAGAGTAGTGTTATGCCCAAAAAATGTAAAATTATAACACAACTGCAGTTTATTCAGATAAAGCAGCATGAAAATCTTTGCCAAGAAAAAACTAAAAAATATTTTTTATTCAAATCGACAAGTTGTAGTATGTTTATTACACTTTACCCGCTATTTTCGCCGACACTGTGTCACTTTAGGCCCTTTCACATAGTATACTTAACGGCCTGGAAATAATTATACACGCTTGTGTTCAGCCTAACACAGGTGCGGCAATGCTGAAAATTCCAACTTTTATACATGGATACCTCAATCATGCTTTTGGAGAACACGTCTCATATTTTGGTCTCTGTAGTCTTATGGTATGATTGCTCTGCTTCAGAGCCCAGGGTCTACTTGCCTAGTTTTTCTTCTCCAATTTACGTAATCTACGTCATCACTTAATAGGAGACCACTGACATATGTACATGCCATCCCAAACGACATGACACCAGTATTTCTTATCATTCCCTGTATTCTTGACTATTCTGACAGAACCATGATCTTGACTAAAGCTTAAAGCTAGACTATATTCAAGACATTCAATTCTTTTTAATGATTAAATATTGTTATCTTCAGCTATGTTAATGTTACTTATATTGGGCCTTACTTATAATCGTTTCTTAAATTTAAAGAAACTGCTCAGCAACTGATTAGTGAAAATCGTACCCATAAACTCCTCTTTAGTTGAATATTTGGGTACAACCTACCTTAATCATGCTCCTCTTAGGTAAACAACAGGTAATACACGTTTATAAGTGAAAAAAAAAAGATATTCATTGATTAGGGTCTGATTCTGATTCTCTTACTTAAGAGATGCCTAATTGTGGGGCGCTATAGCCCTCTGATAATAAGCTGGTTCAATTTATTATGGACTGTATGAGAGAGATATGACCGAAATCCTTGCACCAGAAAAGTAGAAGCTCCACCAACCTTGAGATCCGCCCTCTCCTGGCTCGGTTCAGGTTGCATGCACACAGGAACAGCACACGGCACTAAATTCCACTTTGGAGCTAACACTTGAAGTACAAAGTTTTACGGATAGCAAATGTTCTTGGCACGGCCAGTAACCAAACTTAAGTGTCGTGTTCGAACAAATGAGTTAAACTATGTTTGTGATCACAACAAGTGGATCAGATTTAGAAAAGTAACAGCGCACGGCGCGGTGTAGTTCTCGTCAAAACGTTGATCGATGATTGCCAGTCCAAAATGGCTGCCCCTACCCTGCTGTGCATTGGCCGTCGCCTCACACAGAAAGAGGGTAGACAGCAAAATTCATGGAGCGATGTTCTACCTACTTCATTAGGCAAGGACCGAACACTAATCGTTTCTTAACGAGATTATTATAAGTAAGGCCGATTAGGTTTTGCAGATACTTACCGGGCATGGGTGCTTCGATAAGTATCTGAATCATATCGCGGGCTGCCTGCCTTCCCCTCAGTGTCGCCAGTGTGGCGCATTAGACAATTCGTTGCATACGCTGGTCGAGTGCGCAGCATGGGCTCCGCAGAGATATGAACTCAAGACCCTCGTAGGTCCGATCGATTCGCTGGGCAGTTTGGTGCAAGCCATGCTGCATAGCGACGATCATTGGGTGGGCGCGGCCAATTTCTGCGGGACTGTCATGTCTCAAAAGGAGGCCGCGGAACGGGAAAGGGAGAGAGGTCCGCATGTGCCTCGCGAGTATCGGCGTCAGTCGGAGTTCCGGAGGCGCAGATATGCGCAAGATCTCCCGTAATACCGCTGCAGAGGCCCTCTAGCATCTAGGGAGCAAAGGAGTTTTCACCCCTGTTAACGTAGTGAGTTTGCCTTTCCCGGGGCATTCTCAAGCACTGATGCGCTAGGATCAGCGTGGGCGTAATTACGTTCAAGTCTCACGCTCTTCCTGCCATAAGCGCGGGGCATATGGGAGGGGGGTTTTAGTGGAGTATTGAGTCTTCGAGTCTCCACACAAGCCGGCGATTTGACTCTGGTGCCCATTCGTGGTGTTACCTCTCGTTGCTTTGGTCTAATCCCTAGTAAAGGACTTTTTTTTGCAGGAGATCAGCAGACAGGCAGACGGCCCACTTGATGGAAAGCAGTTACCATCGCCTATGGACATTTGCAACACCAAAGTTGCTACAAATGCGCTGCTGCTCTCTTAAGCGAGACTGGAACCTGGTCACTAATGACGGAACACAACTCAAGGTTGTTATGGCGACATACTTTAGACCAGGGGTGGTAGCCATCCAGTCGGGCAAATGCCCTACCACCTGGCTGTGGGTTGTTAAGTCGCCTCTTACGACAGGCCGCCTGGCCGCAGGAAATTGTATTCTTTCTCCGTTCCTGCACGGATAAAAAGCGGACTGTGCCGCTTAGCGGCCAAGTCACTCAAAAAAATCTGATTCCACGGTAATGTTCAAACATTATCCAAAATATACTACCTAACTTATTTAAGTAGTATTAATTACATTTAGAAGTATTATAGGTCGCGTGGGATCAACCTTCCATGTCGAGCGGGTCATGGCGGCCCCCGTGTAAGCAACTAATGAGTTTTTACTAACCTTGAGAGTCTGAATAATTTAATACTAACCAAATTTCATTTAGACGTGGGCATTTGTTAGTTGCTGAAACTTAATTAAACTTCAAGTTACCTTCCAACTGTTATACCTTTATCTTATTTAGTGATATGTGTCTGTTTTGCTCATATGTTTGTAATTTTACTGTCACGCACCATATTCGGCAAAACGGAACCCTCATGCAAACGTCATGATTGTCTGTCTGTATGTGTCATAACTTTTTATACTACTATTCCTCTTTCAAAGTACATATATACATACATACATAACTTCACGCCAGTTCCCTTGTGGGGTAGGCACGAACAACAGAACGCCATTTAGGCTTATTCTTACACACCTCACTTGTTTCTTTGGCATTCATAACTCTTGTCATGCACGCTCGTCTGTGCTTAAGGCTGCTGACATCACCTTCTGCTAGTACACGATCAATTTGATCATGGAAGGTGTGTCGTGGCCTTCCACGACTTCTGCATCCATCCACTTTTGCATTGTATATCTGTTTAGTCATTCTTTCATCATGCATTCTTTCCACATGCCCGTACCACCGGAGCATTCCTTTCCTTACCTTCACCCCGACACTCTTTTTCAGACCAACTCTCTTTTTTACTTCGGTATTACGAACGCGGTCCGCGAGCGTCACTCCGCAGATTTTGCGCAGTGCTCGCATCTCGACCGCGTTTACTTTACTTTCATGCTCTCTCTTCCATACCCAACTCTCGCTTCCATACGTGAGCGTAGGTACCAGCACCGCGTTGTGTATGGCGAGCTGGGCCTTCTGGCTGAGGTTCTTAGCGCCTAGAAGTTTACCTAACGCTCCATTCAAACTATTCCCCAAATTCACTATTCTTTCTATATCAGCGGTGTACCTTCCATCCCTGCTAAAAGACAATCTTTCAAAGTATTGACCTTTATAAACTTTAAATGAATAATACTAAACTAAAATATCGTGAAAAGATATGTGAAAGATTACATGATGATATTTATTTTTTAGTATCCAAGAGGATTTTATTTTTTATTTATTTATTGAAAAAAACCAACAGCGCATATTAATAATACAAACAAATAAAAGAAATACTGAAAATGTAGGGCTAATAATAGGTTTTTTATCAAATTAAAATGTGAGCAAACGAGCAAATTACATACATACATAACTTCACGCCAGTTCCCTTGCGGGGTAGGCACGAACAACAGAGCGCCATTCAGGCTTATTCTTACACACCTCACTTGCTTCTTTAACATCCATAACTCTTGTCGTGCACGCTCGTCTGTTCTTAAGGCTCCTGACATCACCTTCTGCTAGTACACGAGCAAATTAAAGTGTAAAAATGCAATAATCTAAAGTCTATCAGTATAACATAAGGTAGATAATTGTTCTTTGTTTTAGAAAGGGGAATTAGCAATTTTATGCTGTCGATCGAAGCGATAGGCCTGTAATGCCTGTAGGAATTTACTACTTAAGTAAATAAAGGACTAGTCTTAATCGTCTTTATTGGGCATTGCCCAAAGTTAGGGTATTTAAGCTCCGATGTAGTTTTCAAGGTTTGAAATGGGTTTGCCTACCGTAGTTAGCCATTGCATGTTCAGACTTATTATATCTATATATTAATACGTGAAGCAAAAACTTTGTACCCCTTTTTACGAAAATTGCGCGGACACAGGAGTATGAACTTTCGCAGACTTATAATTTATATAGAGAAGAAGCGACGAATGCTACTATGTTTTTTAAATTATGCATAAAAAATACATTAAAGCAATAAAAAAAAACATTACACACACTACCATGTATTTGACACACACTCGCATATATTATTATACTCTTTTGTTTACTGTTGCCTTGGCGAAATCTGTGATTATAGAAGTATAGTCTTTGACATTAATTATTATGGTCGAATTTCGAGCACGGGCGACCACTAGTATTATTTCATGTGTATCTTCATAATTAAAACTATTTTGAACCGACTTCAAAAAGGCAGAGATTCTCAGTTCGTCTATATTTCTTTTTTGTATGTTCGTTACTCTATTTCTCCCTCAATTGTGCACCGATTTAAAAAAAAATCTTTTAATCGAATGACACCCGAATTGGTCTCATTGTCACCATACAGGATCTGACGAGTAGATCTGAAGATCTGAAGGACTTAGAGGAATCCACGAAAATTGTTTACCTTCTTCTTTATAACACGACATCTCCGGCAATTGTAAACCGACCGTCAATTTTTTTACCCAGAAAATAAAAAGTTTACAACTAATTTATGTTATATTAATAAAAACACTATACATTTATACACTATACTATACTATATATACTAAAACATAAAAAAAAATATATACAATTTTTTTCTATAGTGTTTTAAGTAATCTAATATACCGCTATCTTGTTCACCAAAAATTAAAGAGTTGGCGTTAGGCTAAATGACACTAACAATACCTACTCATTGATACATGACATTTTTGTCTTCATATTGTCGGAATAGTAAAAATAAAATAAAATACTGCGTTTAAAACCGTTAAAACGTAGTTTTATTATGTTTTGAGAGCATTTTGTAGAATTAATATTCCTCATAGTATAGTCCATTTTCATGAAAAACAAGCTTTTTTGAAATAGAATTATAATTAATAATAATAGTTTTATTATGTATACAAGTCGCGAAAACTTAAAAAAATATTATAGAATTATAATTATCAAAACGTCACTTCCCAAGATTCAGCCGAAAACTTCGTAAAATTAATTTCAAATTCCGAATCCCCTATAGGACCGGCTTCGGCTGCCTTTAACACCGAAGCGATCCGAAACGAACTTAGTGGAAGCTTATTTATAGTGACAATTGGTCGTAAACGAGAGCCGCGGCGGCTCGTGGGCAACAGTTCTAATGAAGCGCGCCGTCCGGGGAAATCAAAGGCATTTTATTAGCTTAGAATATAAATTGCGCTCGTTCTAACCAATTAGGGGCGGCGAATTAAAATGTTGACGTGACGTATGCTTCGGAATTTGAAATTGACTTGTTTGATTGGCGGAGAGTTTTTTACTTTTAAAATAATGTTCTACTGTTTTGTTTCTTTTCTTATATCTTTTCACAACTGACATTTGTTTTGTATTGTATTGTTGGTTTGCGAATACTTTTTTGTGTTCTTCTGTGTTTAAAGAAAACACTATACAGTGCTTCTACTTTTTTTATTGCGAAGCTGGCAAAGAGGTAGACCGCCCAGCTCATGTAAAGTGGTTACCATCGCCAGCAGGCATTCGCAATGCCATGTGATAAAGAGGATTTCTTTTGTTCCATAAGTTCAGCGGACAGGCAGACGGCCTACCTGATAGAAAGCGGTTACTGTCGCTTATGAACATTTATAACACTAAAGGCGCTACCGATATGCTGCCGCTTTCTAGAGGGGAACTGGAACCTGGCCTTTAATGCCGGAACACAATTGAAGGTTGTTATGGCGGCATACTGTAGACCAGAGCTGGTAGCCATCCAGATGATCAAATACTCTACCACCTGGTTGTGGGTTATTTTGTCGCTTTGTAAGATAGGCCGTCCGTCTGCAGGAAATTGTACTCTTTCTCCGTTCCTGCACGGATAGATAGGATAGGGGCATGAGATGGAAGGATCAGATAGAGGGGATTGGTATAGGAGTGGAATTGGTATAGGAAGAAGTGGGCCATCGGAAATCTCACTCATCATACGAAACACAATTGCTGATATTCTGTGAGAGCGTGGTATCACAATAATCGAGCCGGCTCTAAGAGCTATAATCAGAATCAAGAACTCCAGCATGGCTCCAACACGTCAGCAGTCTCTATATTGATGATTTTTTGATAAATACGTTAAAATTTCGGAACATTCTTAGAATAGGGTTTGTTTGTTTTTCTTTCTGAGAGCAGCCTTAGATGCTGCAAAAAATGCACATTTGATTATAAAATGGAAGACTGCAAAAATACACAAAGAAGGAAATAGCGATGTACTTACATTGCTGATATGTACCTTAAAAATAAAAACATATTTTGAGAATTTGTACGCCGTATTTTCAGCAAACAAGGTTTGCACTTAGCTTATTGATGTGCCGACATAATATCCGACACAACGCTGATTTTCAGCGCAAACCTTCCTTTTGGCGAAATACTAAAACAACCCAAATATTTTATGAATTTAATTTAAAAACTATTTTACGTGTAAATAATTATATATAAATATACTAGCTGTCCCGGCAGACGTTGTTCTGCCCTGAAGAAATAAAATTTAGAACCCGATTGCAGCGCCACCTACCGGGTCCAAATGTAAGCTATCCTATCTTTTAAGTCGGATCAAACTGCACACGGTGTGCACATTTGATTAAAATCGGTCAAGTAGTTTAGGAGTCCATCGCGGACAAACAACATGACACGTAATTTATATATATTAAGAACATATATAGTTATACACACACATACACACCCCACCCATCCGACACACACACACACACACACACACACACACACACACACGCACACACGCACGCACGCACGCACGCACGCACGCACACGCACACACGCACACACACACACACACATATATATATATATATATATATATATATATATATATATATATATGTGTGTGTGTGTAAAACAACGTGTTTTGATTCCTTTAATTGCATATGATCGGATACAGCGATTTTCTACTATTGCTACGTCACTGACATGATGAGGCAGCAGTTCTTAAATACATCATCACCAATATTATATTTCTAAACTCGAAACCTCACCGCTGTGAGTTGCATCAACGACTCAAATAACTCACTTATGAATGAACCACACCACAACACTACGCTTCAAGCTTGTAACATAAAAATAGGTGAATCGCAGCTGTAATTTTCGTCCAGGTAATTAAAAATCAGAGTATAGTTATTTTTTTCTTAATCAGCTAAATATCATAGCCAACGGGTTGTTCCTGGTGACCTGCTATAGGTCTATACAAAGTATGTACAATAGTCATCATTTGGAGTTTTTGGCGGGAACTGGAAGGAGATGTTGTGCTGTGCAGTTTTATTTTCTAAAAATGTGTAAAATTACTCCAAAATTAAGTATTTGAGTAGTAATTATGTGTTTTTGTGAGAAATGTGAACTATATAGCCAAATGTGGCCTTTCGAGTTTTTATAAGAACTCCGTTGAATGACGTCGATTGTAGCCTACAATACAACGGCGCCTGGCTTAAAGGCCTAGTTGCCAAGCCTTAAACATAAAAAAAATAGTCATCATTTTACAAATAAACAACTGCGGCCTAATATGCTTAACAACACATTTATATGCCTATTTATGTTCTCAGTTATGAAATCACTGTCCATTTCAGCGCTCGTTGGGTTTGGTATTTCTTACATTTTACCCTTCGCTCCTAAACTTAAACTGTATAAACACTACAAGGTTTATTATTAATCTAATCTTGGCACCAGCATCTTACTCAGTGGTGTTACTAGTTTTAAGTCTCACAGTGTGTTTAGAGGAAATATATTACATTCGTACAACATAGAGAAGTACAAAAACTCTTCCAGGATATTAAATGTCGTTGTTCAAAGGTCTGTTAGGACGCCCAGCACGGGTCGCCCCGGACGCAAGGCGACTTGGAACGGCGTCCATTATTTTATACAAATTGAAATGTCACCAGTCTGATTTGACTATCGGTGCCATTTTCCGAGCCGCGGCGCACTATTTGAGATCATTGTGCGAGAAAGAGGTTATATTATTACGTGATATTTCACATTGATTTTTTGGTATTTCTAGATTGGATTTGCTGTCGAATGTTGGGAATGTGGCACTGTATTTGTTATTTTAGATTTTTAGAGGCTTAAATCGTTTTATTATGAAGATAAATAATAATTTAAATAAATATATTTATTTAAATTATTTTGTATATACGTATATATATATTAGTATTATATTTTTTATATATACATACATACACACACAACTTCACACCAGTTCCCTTGCGGGGTAGGCACGAACAACAGAGCACCATTTAGGCTTATTCTTACACACCTCCCTTGCTTCTTTGACAATCAAAACTCTTGTCATGCACGCTCGTCTGTTCTTAAGGCTCCTGACATCACCTTCTGCTAGTACACGATCAATTTGATCATGGAAGGTGTGTCGTGGCCTTCCACGACTTCCACATTTTTTATATATGTATTAAATTTATAAATTAGTGTAACTAAATAGATAGATAGATAGATAGATAGATAGATAGATAACTCTTTATTGTACACCAATACAAGTATGAACTTAAAGACTAAAATTATATCTAGTTATGTACAAAGGGCGGTCTTATCGCTAAAAAGCGATCTCTTCCAGACAACCCCAGAAATGAATTGAGATGATAATGGCGATGGTGGTATACGTAACATATAGTACAAAATACTTACATTTTAATAATAAATACATACATTATATATATATATATATATATATATATATATATATATATATATATATATATATATATATATATATATATATATGCAGAAATATTATATATTACATAGATATATACTTAATATACATACCATACAAATACATATCTACAAAATATATAAATGTTTATAAGTGAATTTAAATATTATATTCCAACGACAGGTAGTATTTTTTGATCATAGTTTTAAATATCGCTAGCGATTTTGCTTGTCTGATTGTAACAGGAAGCGCGTTCCAGAGCTGTATAGCCTTAACAGTAAAAGAATTGTTATAAAAAGTTGAGTTATGCGCAGGAGTGTTCAATTTAAGTTTAGTAGAAGGGCGTAAATTATGAGAGCACGAAAGAAATTCAAAATTTTGTTTAAGGTAATCAGGAGTATTAGGGACAAATAAAATACTATAGAGTAAAGCAAGGATGTGAGTATTCCGGCGAAATCGAATTGGCAACCACTTGAGTTTTTTTCGGAATTCAGAGACATGGTCATATTTGCGTAGTCCAAATATGAACCTTATACAAAAATTTTGGAGGCGCTCAAGTTTATTAAGTTGTTCTTGGGTTAAATTTAGATAGCTGGCGTCAGCATAATCAAGGAGAGGAAGTAATAAGGATTCTGCTAGCTTAATTTTGGTGGAAGTGGGTAAGAAATTCCTCAACCTTCTAAGGGATTTGGATGAGACATAAAGCCGCCGGCTTAATTCGGTGATATGAGGTCGCCAAGACAGCTCGCTGTCAAATATAACGCCAAGGTTTTTTACCTTATCAGTAAAAGGAATTATTGTTCCGTCAAACATCACATTAGGTATGGTACTCCAGTCGACCTTATTAAGCATCCGTGAGCTACCGATGACGATGACTTGAGTTTTCAGGGTTCACATGAAGCCCAAAAGACTTGCCCCACTGCAGAATGCATTCAAAATCTACGTTTATGATAGAAACTGCTTTGTCTAAGGTGGCGATAGGTGATTGTGTATAAATTTGTAAATCGTCTGCATAGAGGTGATAGGTTGAAGTGAGTTGGTTAGAGATGGAGTTAATAAAAACAGTGAACAATAAGGGAGAAAGCACGCCGCCCTGAGGAACACCAGCAGAGAGTTCACACCTTGACGAATAATCATCCTCGACGCGAACCCGCTGCCGGCGGCCAAACAGGTAACTGTGAAACCAGTCGATTACTGTAGGAGATATGTTAGTAGAGCTTAGAATACCAAGTAATATTTCAAAGTCAACATTGTTGAAAGCACTGCTGAAGTCCAGTAGCGATAGCACAGTCAATAAACCATTATCCATACCATAACGGATGTCATCGGTGATTTTTACGAGGGCAGTAGTTGTGCTAACTATGTATATTTAAATTGTACAGTCCTATCTTTTTTCTGCTTCACCTACATCGCCAGATTAGTTAAGAATTTCTTTTAAACTAGGTTGCCTGGAAGAGGTCGCTTTTAGCGATAAGGCCGCCTGTTGTTTTGCCAACAAGTATTGTAATTATACATTTTGTTTTTGTATTTGTTTATTTTGGTGAGCAATAAAGTGTTATCTATCTATCTATCTATAAATTTCCACAGTAAAACTAGCGATAAAAGGGGGGCAATGAATACTTATAAGCTTTTTGCGTAGTTAATTTAACTCACAGTGATGAGTTGAATCACTTTTCTGACCTAATGTGTATATTGTTACAATTACCACGTGCTAATAATGTTGAAGGAAACATCGTGATGCAACTTGCACATTGACATAACTGATGTGTCAAACCTGCGAAGTCGCCTTGGACAAACGTGGTGGGTATACTGTCTATTCCCCTATAGTTGGAGGCCCGATCCCAGCAGTGGGACGTTTATGGGCTGTTGTTGTTAATCACTTCACGCCGATATTCTGTGACAACGTGCTTTCACACCGCTCGAGCTGGCCTAACAACTGTAATCAAGATAAATAATTCCGGCTTGGCTCTGCTACGTAAAACACGTTTTCTAGGCGTCTTGTATAGAAGTAAGCATTTGACTACGGATACTTTCGTTTCAATTTCAAATCCCAAAAGCCATCTATTCAAAGATATATCCAAAAATAGAATCTTCCCGGTCTAATCTTAAGTAGGCAGCGGTCAGTTTGTCCGTAGAACTAACGTATTACCCACTCGACCACTTCCATGAATTTTTTTATTCCTTGAATTCAGCAGACAGGCAGACGGCCCACTTGATGGAAAGCGGTTACCATCGCCTATGGACATTTGCAACACCAAAGGTGCTACAAATGCGCTGCTGCTCTCTTAAGGGAGACTGGAACCTGATCACTAATGCCGGAACACAACTCAAGGTTGTTATGGCGACATACTTTAGACCAGGGGTGGTAGCCATCCAGTCGGGCAAATGCCCTACCACCTGGCTGTGGGTTGTTAAGTCGCCTCTTACGACAGGCCGCCCGGCCGCAGGAAATTGTATTCTTTCTCCGTTCCTGCACAGATAGAATTCTTTATACAATTATTACTTGTGCCTTGATCTAACAGAATTTTTCGTATTTCTGTACCGACGACAGGTGTAGACTTTACATTGAATAAATTATTATCATTATATTATAGGATATGCTTTATAAATTCTATATGGTAATACTATCTGCAATAATAGAATAACCTAATGTCATACTAGGCTTTTTAATGCGGGGAAATTCTCTTGAGAAGTTACCATCGCGGGGAAAGCGCGATCGGGGCGTATGGGATCCGCCACGTTGGGGTAGCCTTATAATAATAATATATAATAATATCAGCCGATAAATGTCCCACTGCTGGGCTCGGGCCTCCCATGATAGGGGAACGGACGTATACCCGCCACGCTTGTCCAAGGCGGCTTGGTAGGTTTGACACATCGGTTATCTCGATGTGCAGGTTGCATCACGATGTTTTCCTTCACCGTTATTAGCACGTGATCATTGTAAGAATATACACATTAGATCAGAAAACTGACTAAGTGGTGCATGTTTTCCGGCCAGGATCGAACCCGCGCCCTTTGAGTTTGGGACGCGTGCACTAGCCATTACGCTACCACGACTGATAGGGGGTAGCCTTAGCAACCCCTTTTTGAATAACGTAGACGGAATACTTTTCGTACCTATCTGGGCCATACGGGGGAAAGGTCAAATCGACACCGCCAAAGAATACTACGCCAACTTAATTTTAGGTATTTTCTGTTTTTATGGGAAAATCACTCATTAATTTAAATTAAATAAAATAAAATTTCATAAAGAATATTTTTTAATTCTAATCCTAAAATTATATTTATCTAATACTAATTATAATCCTAAAATTTTATAAAAACCAAAAGATTTTGAATTACTTAATATTTTTTTTATGAAATTTATGAATATAATATTAAGACATTAATGTGTTTTTCCCTTAAAAACAGAAAATACCTAAAATTAAGTCGGCGTAGTATTTCTTCAAGGTATCAAAATATGGCAAGAAGCGCCGCAACAGGCGTGTGTGTCTAGGCTACTCGTTCCAACTACACCACTAAACCTAAACCTGCGCCCCATTTACGATCTAGTACAAAATTACTGCACAGTGACAGTGTCCACTACATCAGCAGGGTGGTGAAATCTCGGGAGAAAGAATAATGTGCATAGCGGCAAAGCCTAAAATCGTCAATAAATGACGACGGCGGACGTAGGTTGCTTGCTCTTCCTTCTCCTCTTGCATCAGCAACCCCAAGGATGTGCTGTTATCACCCGAGTCGGGTTTACTCACTAAACTCACTTGGTGTTCCTTCATTCGCCATATGCCAGGGCTCCAGGAAAGTGTGTACGTGGTGGAGCCATGCTGGAATCATACATACATACATACATAACTTCACGCCAATTCCCTTGCGGGGTAGGCACGAACAACAGAGCGCCATTTAGGCCCATTCTTACACACCTCACTTGCTTCTTTGACATTCATAACTCTTGTCATGCACACTCGTCTGTTCTTAAGGCTCCTGACATGGAAGGAATCAGTCCAGGAGTCTCCTCCTGGAATCGTTATCTTGATTACAGCTGTTTGGGCTGGCTGGTGTGATAACGCTCTCGCCAATATCGGCGTGAAACGATTAACCTTGATATAAAATTATATTTGTGTGTATATTGTCATATGTATATATATATATATATATATATATATATATATATATATATATATATATATATATATATATATATATATATATATATATATATATATATATACATATAGTTATATTGTTTTTGTACTAATTTTTTTATTGCAGGCTATCCGCAGAAAGGCAGTCGGCCACTTGATGGAAAGCGGTTACCATCGCCTATGGACATTTGCAACACCAAAGTTGCTACAAATGCGCTGCTGTTCTCTTAAGGGAGACTGGAACCTGGTCACTAATGCCGGAACACAACTCAAGGTTGTTATGGCGACATACTTTAGACCAGGGGTGGTAGTCATCCAGTCGGGCAAATGCCCTACCACCTAAGCTGTGGGTTGTTAAGTCGCCTCCTACGACAGGCCGCAGAAATTGTATTCTTTCTCCGTTCCTGCACGGATAAAATATGCACTATGTATACTTTTCATCATTATTTAAAGACTAAACTACCGTCAGTTTTAAAAATCTATTAATCCCTGGCAAGGGTTGCCTGGAAGAGACCGCTTTTTAGTGATAAGGCCGTCCGTTGTATTATCTTTTGTATTTTTCTATTTCTGTTTATCTATTCTTTGGTATACAATAAAGTGTTACCTTACCTTACCAGCTAGGTGCCAGTGAAAGTTTGTTAAAACATCCAGACAGACAGAAAAAATAAATTGATTTTTCGGTATATATACCGTATGTACTTTCATATGCATTAAGTATAAAGCTGTTATTTTGACATTACAAACAGACACTTAAATGTATGTATACAAACACAAACAAAAGCTTGGTAGACTGCAGGTTGAGTATAGTAGCGGGATTATAACAAGTTTAAAGTGTATATATCGCTGTATAGCCGTAGTAACATAGCGGTCACGTTACGGGTAGTAGTAAAAAAAATCCGTTTGAAATGACGTGGATTCGAATCCTGGCCGATCGAAATTTAGGCTATTTTCTGACATAATGCAATGTATCATTAAAAATGCTACGTGATGACGGTGAAGGAAAACATCGCGATGAAATCTCCACATCGAGATATTATGGTATATTACAACCTACAATCTGCCTTGGACAAACATGGCTGGGTATACTGTTCATTGCCTTAAAAATAGCATAGACCAAGCCCAGTGTTGGGACATTTACGGGCTGTTATTATTTTATCTTTAGTTTTTATTGAAATACAAATCTAACATTTCAACAAATGTATATTCGTGATAAAGGCGATCTTTGTTGAATATTTAGGTCTAACTCCACTATTCTAAAAATGAGACATCCCTGGAGGGGATCGAACCCACGACCTTTGGATTAGAAGTCCAACGCGCTATCCTCTGCGCCACAGGGACATGTGCAATATATTCTATAAATTTATATATCCAATCTGCGAATAGAAAACCATAGCGTGTGATGTAATATTTGTTCAGCTGTAACGTGTGTTTTGTAAAGCTTTAAGACAATAGCTGAATTGAACTAAATACATTGACCTTATTATCTACCCACTATCTTACATTATGCAATACCTTTGTACATAAAAATTCAATTCGAAAAGTAGATTTGTCTTAAAAAATAGTACATTATGGTACTAGTGTGTAACATTGGTGATTACCGCCGAGGCGCCATTGAGACTCGAGCCGTAGGCGAGGGTCTTAAGAGAGCCGAGGACGGTAATCATCAATACACATGTGTATCATACGACGTTTTTCAACACACTTGTGAATAAAATAACAACAAAAACTCATTTTATTTAGTAGATAAAAAAAGTTATATATGAGTGAAAGTTTTATTTATTAAACACGTACGAGTTAAAATTATCTATTTAAATAAGAAGTTGCATGAAATGAGCAAGCAATAGGAACATTAATTTATTTGTTCTATAGAACACGATCTTTTTTTTGGATAAAAACTTTTTTAAGAACAAAGCAACTCAACCAATAAAATTAAAAAAAAAAAATCTATAACTCACTAGTGAGTTATAATGTTTTTTACTCACAGTTTGATAATGGGTGTCATTCTGTGCCTAATTGCGGTGACCATAGAGCCACTTTATGAGCAAGTGTGTTGAAAAATATCTAACGGTACATTTTAATACAAGAGTGTTTTTACATAGTTCTTATACCGAAATTCTCATGGCATAGTAATATTCCAAGACTTAGGTAAGTTTTCGATAATAATAATAAGCAGTACACAAATATACAGACACACACACATAATTATTTATTTAAGTATATATTATCATTTAATAATTAAATAGTTTTTAAACACTAATAGACTTAATAATATATATATTATTATGTCGCAAGATCTTTGCATCTGGATTAAAAAAATATGACCACATTTCTGAGTATCGGAAAAAACTCAAATGGCTGCCAATCTCACTTCGCCAGAATGCTCATCTTCTACATGTATTATATCGTACACTATTTATACCCTATACTCCACCTTACCTTAAGGAATGTTTCAACTTCCTTCATACATCACACACCTTCGATTTGCGCTCCTCTAATAACCTCCTGTTGAAATCCTTCGCTGTGCAGGCTGTCTGCCTTTGGAACTCTTTACCCGTAGATGTCAGAAAAGCTAAATCACTTGCCATATTTAAAAAATCTGTCAAAAACTATTACCTTAGTTTATAATAAAATATAATATAATATTCTTCTATTCATTTTTCTTAACTTAGCTGTTTACTGTCCACATTGTACTGTTCTTCCTTTTTTAATTTTACTTCTTTTAACATTCATAACTCTTGTCATGCACGCTCGTCTGTTCTTAAGGCTCCTGACATCACCTTCTGCTAGTACACAGTTATAAAACATCTCCTGACCAATGTCCCTGACTATGTTAGAGATCACGCCTGACCTGAAGGGCCAGAATATTTAAAAAAAACAGATCGTTTTGTATTAGACCAAATTTGCACTAAAAATCAGCGTTGTGCCAAATGTATAATAAATTCCGGCACAGCAAGAAGTTGAGTGTAAGCCTTGTTTGTGGCAAATACGGTGCAGAAGTTCTCGAAATACACCTTATTTTTAAGACACACGTGTTGGCAACACCAACAAACAATTGATTTTTCACTTTTGTCACATAAAATTTTTCCTTCAACATGTAATGGTGCTAATTTAGTCTGATAATAAAATATCTCTCGTCGTACGATTTCTACTCTTTCCCTTAATAGTTTGAGTTAATCATATGGTCCTTCGAGTCGGACCTGAACTAGCGACCTATGAATTATGGTTTAACTTAAACTATTTTCCTTAATAGTTTGAGTTAATCATATGGTCCTTCGAGTCGGACCTGAACTAGCGACCTATGAATTATGGTTTAACTTAAACTATTTTCCTTAATAGTTTGAGTTAATCATATGGTCCTTCGAGCCGGATCTGAACCAGCGACCTATGGATTATGGACTAACTCAAACTATTTCCCTTAATAGTTTAAGCTAATCATATGGTCCATCGAGTCGGACCTGAACCAGCGACCTGTGAATTATGGTTTAACTCAAACTATTTTCCTTAATAGTTTGAGTTAATCATATGGTCCTTCGAGCCGGATCTGAACCAGCGACCTATGGATTATGGATTAACTCAAACTATTTTCCTTAATAGTTTGAGTTAATCATATGGTCCTTCGAGCCGGATCTGAACCAGCGACCTATGGATTATAGATTAACTCAAACTATTTTCCTTAATAGTTTTAGTTAATCACACGTAAGCAATGTAAGTACGCCGCTATTTTTTCAAATGTGATTTTCTTTCTATTATCTCGCCAAGCTAATTAAATTACCCTTGTGTTATGGGGTAATATATGACGGATTAACTCTGTGGCTAGGGTTGCCAATCGTACTAAATGTATAACCGTACTATATTTTAGCCAATTGTTTGCAAGTTTCGTAATCTATATACATACACAAATAAATAAATTTGAAGTGTTTGTTTGTAACGCCAAAATAAAAATCTAAAGAAATCAGGGGAAGGGGGGGGGGGGGGCTAGTTCGGACCTGGAGATTCTGGAAATGCAATTTTTAGAATGACTTACTGTCTATCTGTCTGGATGTTTCGGCTAATCTCTGAAATGGCTGGGCCGATTTTGACGGGACTTTCACTAGCAGATAGCTGATGTTAGGAGATTAGGAGTAACTTAGGCTACCTTTTTTTAGGGTTCCGCGAAACAAAATTCTATGAAGCGGAAGTCACGGGCACAGGTAGTAAAATATATTGTAAAAAAAAATTGTAAACCTTCATTCAAATTCAAGTTTTTATTCAAAATAAGTTCCACTGGAGAACACTTTTTGAAGGTCATACATGTAAGTTAAAATTTAATTTTTACTTCCTATATTATGTACACCGCTTCGCAACGTGTTAATGCTGTTAAGGAGAAGAAGCGGCAAGAAACTCCCCAGCAACACGTCTAGCTAAATATTGTTTTTCTTTATATTTTATATTCTATTTATATCTCAAATTCTTTTTTTTTATAAGTTTTGTACAGAAGTATGTTACAGAATTACTTTTTGAAGAATTAATGGTGTTGTAGCAAACAATGCATACTCAATAAGACCAAGACAATAAAAGGAAAGAAAAATAATGTTATAGTTATAATAATGACATGACGTGCTAAATTTTAATACAGCACTGAAAACGTTAATACCTTATGCAATAAGTATTTATGTACTTACATACCTATTCTAGTTTCTATGCCGACGCCTAGTTACTTTCAAAGATACCTCTCAGGTAGTAATTTATTATGCCAAGCTAGCTACATCACAAATTCGCAAGAGAGTTCAAATAAAAATAATTTCAAAAATTAAACTTTCTTATTCAGCGTCCTTGTCAGCTAAAATTAAGTTTTCTAGGCCAAGTGGAGGCTAGATGTCGTGTATTTAATAAATTGCGTGATATAAAAAGTGTCAGAAACGAATTTCGGGGTCGAAAGCGGGATATCTTAAAAGATATTCCCGTCAGGAATAGTCTTGATTATTTTTCTTGATTTCCGAATAAATGGAGGTAATGAAATTTCTTCAGAGAAGTAAAGGCGCCAATTTATAAGAACTCTTTCATGAGGACAAAAGATGAGTGGTAACTAGAGCATTCGCTTTAAATAATAGTGGCCTGTGCGAGTCGGGTTTGTACGTAGTAGGTTTTATATAAAACAAACGGGCCTGACAGTCCCTGTCCTGCCTTGAAACATATATATATATATATATATATATATATATATACATATATATATATTTTATATATATATATTTATTATATATATATATATATATATATATATATATATATATATATATATATTTATTATATATATATATATATTCTAAAAGCATCCCGGGAAACACTCAAACACGCACAAAATTCACCAAAATCCTGAAACCCGATTTCAGCGCCAGCTAGCGGATCCATTTGTGAATCTAAATACTCCGGGATCCACTCAAGCACGCACAAAAATTCACCAAAATCCTGGAACCCGATTTCAGCGCTACGTACCGGATCCATTTGTGAATCTAAACCCTCCGGGATCCACTCAAACACGCACAAAAATTCACCAAAATCCTGGAACTCGATTTCAGCGCCGCTTACAGGATCCATTTGTAAGCCTAAACCCTCCGGAACCCCACTCAGGTATGCACAAAATTCACCAAAACCCTGAAAACCGATATCAGCGCCACCTACCGGATCCATTTGTAAGTTTAAACCCTCCGTGCCCCACTCAGACCCGCACAAGTATTCACCAAAATCCTGGAACCCAATTTCAGCGCCACAGAAAAGATCGCTTTTATCAATAAGGCAGCACGTTGTTCTCTCTTAACGTTTTCTACTTCTGTTTGTCTATGCTTTCTATGCTTCTTTGTCTATAAAATTTACCAAGTTTTTAATATTAAGAGAGTGTCGGGGTGAAGGTAAGGAAAGGAATGCTCCGGTGGTTCGGACATGTGGAAAGAATGCATGATGAAAGAATGACTAAACAGATATAAAATGCAAAAGTGGATGGATGCAGAAGTCGTGGAAGGCCACGACACACCTTCCATGATCAAATTGATCGTGTACTAGTAGAAGGTGATGTCAGGAGCCTTAAGAACAGACGAGCGTGCATGACAAGAGCTATGAATGTCAAAGAAGCAAGTGAGGTATGTAAGAATAAGCCTGTTGTTCGTGCCTACCCCGCAAGGGAACTGGCGTGAAGTTATGTATGTATGTATGTTTAATATTAACATAGAATGAAAATATTATTATTCTTCTTTTTTTTTAAAGAAGAAAGAAAATATTTATTTCTAAAAATGCGACACTTTAACAATGATTAAGGGCTGCTTGCATAAGGTGCCTTAAATTTATTTAAGAAGCACAAAACGTATTTAACACCCTTAAATACAATTAGCGTCTTGCACAACGCAAAATTTGCCGCTAAATATGTTTAAAGAACTGTCAATACGTTTTGTGTAAAACGTATTTAGGCAGTTTAATATGATTAACTAATTTTATTTAAAGGCGAATAATAATAATAGCATTGAAATTGTGTGCCGCAAACAAAATTCGCGAAACGAGGTTGGCACTCAGTTTTTTGCTGTGCCGAAACATAGTCCGACACAGCACTGATTTTCAGTGTCTACTTTTATGATGTAATAGAGCGATCTTATTGTGGACTATCGTTCTCTGTCGTATTTACTTCACTATACCTTTACTGGCTATGAGTAGCGTAGCTATTAATACTTTTCTTCTAACATATTTAAATTCCCTCTTTAAATCTCTCTCTAATCTCTAAATCTAATCTCTCTTACCCGTGCAGGAACGGAGAAAGAATACAATTTCCTGCGGCCGTGCGGCCTGTCGTAAGAGGCGACAAAACAACCCACAGCCAGGTGGTAGGGTATTTGCCCTGGATGGC
Source organism: Dendrolimus kikuchii (assembly GCA_019925095.2). Taxonomy (NCBI): domain Eukaryota; kingdom Metazoa; phylum Arthropoda; class Insecta; order Lepidoptera; family Lasiocampidae; genus Dendrolimus; species Dendrolimus kikuchii. The sequence continues at coordinate 16,742,392 of CM034407.1, forward strand.
TACCACCCCTGGTCTAGAGCATGCCGCCATAACAACTTTGAGTTGTATTCCGGCATTAGTGACCAGGTTCCAGATTCACTTAAGAGAGCAGCAGCGCGTTTGTAGCACCATTGGTGTTGCAAATGTCCATAGGCGATGGTAACCGTTTTTCATCAAGTGGGCCGTCTGCCTGTCTGCTGAGATCCTGGAATAAAAAAAAAAAAAACTAACGGTGCGTTCTCCTTTAGCACGCACGTCAGCCATTCATTGTCATGTCATCAAATAAATTAAATTATGTCACCCCGCATATTGTACATATTTAATCAAATAACATAACATAAAATATGTCGCGCCCGCAACATCCCATAAATGTATGTAATTTATAATTAACCCACTCCGCACCGCAAGTTCAAGATATAATAAACATATCTATACATATAATAAGGTAACCAATATTAAAAATTGTATATTTTTTCTTATAACAACCCAAAGTTGATTTTATATCTCAAATAATAAATAAATGTGCCGTATACCGGACCCAAGATTTTTTTCAAATTTTTTGTTTCTCTGTTTGTACGGGCTAACGACTGGACGGATTTAAATGAAATTTTGTATGGTGGTAGCTTATATCCCTGGTCAACATATCGGTTACTGTTGATCCCGAAAAATTAAAGAGTGCCCGTGGGATAGTTAAAAAACCTTACCACGCGGACGAAGTCGGGGGCATCAGCTAGTATAATATAAAATACAATAAATACATACACAAGAAATGAATACTATAGACATAAAAACTACAAGTGAACTGAAGTGAAGGTCGTGAAAGTGAGGAGCAGCTGCATTTTATGCCCTTTAACCAGGTACGTGCGTGCTGAATTTTTTTTTTATTGCACGAGATCAGCAGACAGGCAGACGGCCCACTTGATGAAAAGCGGTTACCATCGCCTATGGACATTTGCAACAGCAAAATTGCTACAAATGCGCTGCTGCTCTCTTAAGAGACACTGGAATTTGGCCACTAATGCCGGAACACGACTCAAGGTTGTTATGGCGACATACTCTAGACCAGGGGTGGTAGCCATCCAGTCGGGCAAATGCTCTACCACCTGGCTGTGGGTTGTTAAGTCGCCTCTAACGACAGGCCGCCCGGCCGCAGGAAATTGTATTCTTTCTCCGTTCCTGCACGGATAAAATCGAATCTCATATTCCCACCTAATGTAGGCCCAACAATTCTTTTCCTACAAAATTGACATAGTCCATTATTATCACTAAATCCAGCGCCGCCGCAACAGTTAGTATCAGTTACGTCTCTACACAAAACTTATATTTGGTCCCTCATCCCTTCGCGATGGACCTTCGCTAAGTTTATTTCTAAAAGTTAGAAAACAATTCACCTCCGTCCGGTTTCCCGTTGTCCCGTTTATCAGTTGTTTCCATCATTTGCGGCGGGCTCGTTTCGGCGGGTTGCGAAGTTACGCGCTGTGATGTGCCGATCGATTGTCGGTAAAGGGCTACGTATTGATAGAATCCCTTGCTATTGTTATATGAAAACCTTAAATGAACAAATACTAGTGTTAAAGTTAGCCTAGATATATTTAATAAACCTTTAGCTTTAAAAAAATTGGTAATTTCTATGCTGAAAGATCACACCTCTTCATTTGTTTAGTAATTTGTTTAATGCTTTCTTTTTCTTCCTCTATTATCCTTATAATGTATCACTAAAACTAATGTCCTACATTTAAGTATTTATTGAATCATTATTACTGACATTATTTACATAATTTTGTTTGCGAAAAAATAATAGTAACACCGATGTGTTATATATATATATATATATAAATATATTATATATATACTAGCTGTCCCGGCAGACGTTGTTCTGCCCTGAAGAAATAAAATTTAGAACCCGATTCCAGTGCCACCTACCGGGTCCAAATGTAAGCTATCCTATCTTTCAAGTCGGATCAAACTGCAGACGGTGTGCAAATTTGATTAAAATCAGTCAAGTAGTTTAGGAGTCCATCGCGGACAAAGAACGTGACACGTAATTTATATATATTAAGATATGTATTATATAAATAAATTACTGATTGTCATCTGTTGTGTTGTCCAAATAAATAAGTCTGATTGATTGTTGCTTTGGTCTCACGCCAAAAGGAAGGTTTACACAAAACAGCGTTATGTCGGAAATAATTCCGGCACAGCGATATGCTGAGTGCAAAACACGTTTGCTGAAAATTCTGTGCACAAATTCTCATAAGCTTCCAGCTTTTCAGCCTATAGTTAAGTTTTTTTCTTTACTCTTGTATTTTGCGAAAATAAAATAAATTAACAGACTTACCTTCACATCGATTTGCACGACGCATCAAGAGAGCGGATAAACACCCAATCTCTGGCGTAAGATATCTCGACAAAATGGCGACCAATAAACTTAGCAGCAAAAGCAAAGTTGAGCAAAGTCACCGGACGTTATCTCAGAAACGCAGCGCACAGTTTTATAGAAATGCCATTAACTTTTCTGTTTTGTTTCATTTTGTAGCGATTTCTCATCGAGTTTATTTCCTTTGCCTTCAACACTGCATTTACACGTCCGACCTACGCTTTCATTTTTACTATAGACCCGGTTGACTTTAAAGTTTATTTGAAGTCTTGTTATATAGAGCCCAGCAAGACATAAACACACACATGCATATGTAGGAATCGTATTTGTTGGTCTGAAAGACGTGTCGGGGTGAAGGATGTAAAGAATGACTAAACAGATATACAATGCAAAAGTGGATGGATGCAGAAGTCGTGGAAGGCCACGACACAACTTCCATGGTCAAATTGATCGTGTACTAGCAGAAGGTGATGTCAGGAGCCTTAAGAACAGACGAGCGTGCATGACAAGAGCTATGAATGTCAAAGAAGCAAGTAAGGTGTGTAAGAATAAGCCTGAATGACGCTCTGTTGTTCGTGCCTACCCCGCAAGGGAACTGGTGTGAAGTTATGTATGTATTTGTTGTTATAAAATAACCATATGACGGAAGTAGTCAATAACCGGATAGAGTATTCTTTCATGTAGTAATCGGAAGTTTTTAACCGGATGTCAATGTAGAAGCATTTATTATTAAGCTAACGGATATCGGAAATGGAGTAGCCGGATGTTGGAAGTTAATACGTATGGCGAAAGTTGGTGTTATGAAGGAAGTGTAACTGAAGTGGCGACCCATTGAAGTGGCGAGCATTCAGTCTGCATTGATAGTTTTGGACGAGGAGCACATAATATATTGTGGTCGATAATTGCAGTATTTTTGGAAGGCAAATTGCTGCTCGACACCTGACAAGCGTGGATCCAACTCTTGGAGTTGTCTTAATATTTTTGTATATTATTGTGCAATATTTAATATCGTAAATTGTGATAATTCTAGTGTAATAAACTTTGATTATAATATTTCAGATCATTGTGTTATTCTCTGAGCGTCATTCGTTCGCTCCCGGCGTGAACCCGACACATACATACATTTTAATACATACATACATTTTGTACACAAACACACATTTATCCGTGCAGGAACGGAGAAAGAATACAATTAACTGCGGCCGGGCGGACTGTTGTAAGAGGCGACAAAATAACCCACAGCAAGGTAGTAGGGTAAATACCCGTCTGGATAGCCACCACCCCTGGTCTGGAGTATGGCGCCATAACAACCTTCAGTTGTGTTCCTGTATTAGTGACCAGGAGGCAGTCTTCCTTTAGAGAGCGGCAGCATATTGGTAGCACCTTTGGTGTTACAAATGCATAGGCGATTGTAAACGCTTTCCATCAGAAGGGCCTTCTGCATGTCTGCTGAAATCATGCAATAAATAAAATCCGGGTATCTACAAGTCTCGTGTGAATAGGTATTAGGTATCTATGTAACCGTGCTCCAGCTTCGACCGCATCATCGTCCGACATAAGGCGTGATCGTGGTCAGACGCGAACCTATTTATCATAAACCATTAAAAGTTCTTTATTGCTCATTTTTTCGAAGTCATCTTGAATACGCATCTCAAGTGTAGAATCCCAAATATAGCATATATATAAACAGAGTAGAACAAATTAAAGTTTTTTTTTTAAGATACCTCGATTACAGCGTACAACGATCATCTAACAACCACTACGATCGTTGTAAAAAGTATCATTTCTTACCTCTAAATTCCAGGCGTAATATAAGTGATATTTATTTCCTGATGAAGCTGGCTAGAGGTGACATTGATTGTCCAAATCTGATCTCAAAAGTATCATTACGGACTAATAATCAACTTGGCCTTAGGCAGAGAGGATTACTCCACACACCTATCGTAAATAGCAACTACAGACAAAACGCGTTTATCATACGAAGCTCAAATTCTTTTAATGAAATAGTAGTAGACTCAAATCTAGACCTGTATTGCATAACTATAAATTCTGTTAAGCGCAATTTAGCTCAAAATTTCTTTTAGAAAATAAACAGCTACAATTTTGTTATATTAATATCCCTAACATTAATTAATATTAATATCCCAAACTCGAAGGGCGCGGGTTCGATCCTGGCCGGAACGCATGCACCACTTAGGCAGTTTTCTGACCTAATGTGCATATTGTTACAATTACCACGTGCTAATAACGATGAAGGAAAACATCGTGATGCAACCGGCACATCGAGATAACCGATGTGTCAAACCTGCCAAGCCGCCTTGGACAAGCGTCGTGGGTACACTGTCCGTTCCCCTATCAGGAGGAGGCCCGAGCCCAGCAGTGGGACATTTATGGGCTGCTATTATAATATCCCTCGATATCGTGTATGCATATGTTTTTTGTTTTTCTATCCGTGCAGGAACGGAGAAAGAATACAATTTCCTGCGGCCGGGCGGCCTGTGGTAAGAGACGACTTAACAACCCACAGCCAGGTGGTAGGGCATTTGCCCGACTGGATGGCTACCACCCCTGGTATAAAGTATGTCGCCATAACAACCTTCGAGTTGTTTCCGGCATTAGTGACCAGGTTCCAGTTTCCCTTAAGACAGCAGCAGCGCATTTGTAGCACCTTTGGTGTTGCAGATGTCCATAGGCGATGGTAACCGCTTTCCAACAAGTGGGCCATCTGCCTGTCTGCTGATCTCCTGCAATAAAAAAAATGTATTTGTTTTTCTTTACCAATAGATTATTGTTTCTATATTTTGTTTGTATATTAGACTGTAAGCCTTCCTAAAATAAAATAATTAAAAAAACATAGTCATAAGGAATTAATATAATTTCATATATCGTTTTATTTATGTATTTAGTTTTTAGGATTCGGAGCCCTCTTGGCAATAATAAACCCTTTATAAAATCGTTACAATTATGCATTTGTTTGTATACGCTTTTCACAGTAATTTGTCTCTGAAACTACTGATTCTCTATGTCCAAAATTTTTAATAAATTATTTATTATATAATGCCCATATACAGTCGTGTAAACCTCGTTTATATTAAAAAGTAGCTGTACCCGACAGACGTGGTCTTACCCTTAAAAAAAGAAAAAACTAGAACCCGATTGCAGTGACATCGACCGAGAACAATTATTAATCTAAACCATTCTCGAATCCACTTGAACAAACACGAAAAATTTCATCAAAATCGGTCCCGCCGTTTAGGAGTTCACCGGCGTCATCTACCGGGCTTAATCGTGAATCTAAACCATCCCGTGACTCGGGACCCACTTGAACACTCACAAAAAGTATCATCAAAATCATTTCAATCGTTTAAGAAGAGTACAGTGAGATACACATGAACCAAAAATTTTATATATACATATTTTTGGGCCAAAAACCTTTTCTGGTGACCTCAGAATACCCTACTAAAGTTTCATCTCTCATTACAATCTGATTAATAGTTTAGGAGCGCATCGAGGACAAACAAACAGACATTGATTTTTATTTATAAGTTAGATCATAACTTTCTTTAATGCCTTTTTTTGTTTAAGTCAACAGATAGGGAGATAATCGCTGTCAAAATCGTAATAAATAACCCTTTCTACTCTGTCTAATTTTTGAATTATGGAGTGAAATGTTCTGAAAAATACCTAAGGAGTTTAGGTTTTATTTTGTATAATAATACTTTCAACGAATGATACAAAATCTACATGTGCAAAGGGTCGTCTAAGGCCTAATCATTTAGAAAGAGCTCCCAGTGGAGGTATTCCCTGAAAATATGGGAGTTTTTTGAAAAAGGGCTTGTTATATTATTTCTTCGAGGCCGACAGCAAGTTAATAACACCTCTGGTGATGCAAATATTCATAAGCGACGTTTACCACTTTCCATCAGTGAACCGTTAATTTATCTGATGTATTTTAACAATAAAAACACAAAGTACCTAATATTTCTTTTGACGTAGATTGTGATAATATATTATGGTTGAAATAAAATACCAAATATCTTGTTGCGCTCATTTTATTTTGATACTTTTAAATTCAAAGCAACTTGTATTTAAAAATCTTACAAATATCCGGCTCGTTAGGGGCCATTTTTACAATTTTGTATACGAAGTATTTTACTAATATAAAAAGAAGAATCCATTTTAATACTGAAACTTTACTTTAAATGAAAATGTGTCTATTTGGTTATTAAAGATTTTTACATACATGCATACATAACTTCACGCCAGTTCCCTTGCGGGGTAGGCAGGAGAAACAGAGCGCCATTTAGGCTTATTCTTACACAACTCACTTGCTTCTTTGACATTCATAACTCTTATCATGCACGCTCGTCTGTTCTTAAGGCTCCCGACATCACCTTCTGCTAAGATTTTTCAATCAACAAATTAAAGTTGTCAGTCGAATAAATTGTAACCTGAGCGAATTCAATTTTTCCATGTTGTCGGAGATAGCGCCATACTAAGTTCAATAATTCTTTCTACCAGTGCAAAACTAGATGGCACTGCCTCCTAATTTACCACAATATTGTTTGCAATACATTTTATATTAACATTTTTTGTATGTGTTTAAAATTTAGTTCAATAAACCAGTGCAACAAGTGAGTACGTGTGTTTAATTTAATTTAGTAGTGCAACTTGGGTTATCAAGGATAGGACACGCGTTATACTTTATTCTGTGAATAACTTTTATCTGATGATTGATAAATCGGCTCTTAAAGTAAAAAGTGATGCATAGATTCAAGTGTAGGGAACCCTTCGTGCATCTATCAGCCGAATATACCCGAGACTGGCCTTCACATGCTTTTTGGATGTCCCGGGCAAGATAAGATCAGACTGGATCTAGGAAATCGAATTAAGATTGACAATAAGCCCGATAACATTACAGAGTTAATGGGCAAAAAGCACAATGAACAGTTTGTTGAAATGGGAATTAAAATTGTAAGAATATTAGTATTTTTAATAAGAATGTGAAATACTTATTTTTGATTAAAAAATATATAGATACCCATTATGCAAGACTGATAATCTGGTTTCCATTGACAATTATAAGTTTAAAGCCTGATTTACATTTACATAATTTAACTAGCTCGTTACCATACTTAATTTTGATAAAGTCACATAGGAACCATGATCACAGTTTCATCTTTAGGGCCGGCTCGAACGGCATGATACTCCGCTCTCACAGAGTATCGGCGTGAAACGGCTTACCGTGGCTGACTAGGCTTAACTAGACTATGCTTACCTGGAACTAAATGTGTTTCGTGCGATGAGTGAGTGATGATCTCCCCCCATCCTATCCCCGTATGCCATCCCTCTGATCTCATCTCCTCTATCCCTTCCTAAAGGCTAGCAACACGTTAGCTTCGCACTCAGTGTTGCAAATGTCAATAGGCGACGCCAACCACTTTCCAAAAGATTTCAATTCCAAATTCCAAAAGAGGGCCTGTGCTTGAGTGCCAGATACGAAATAAAGAAATATCTTAACTTGTGAAACTGGCGAGTTATGTCCTTATCATCGTTTGAACAATAATCTTTCAGTAAAGTTAGATGTTGTAGGTTAAGTAGATGTGTGTCCAAATGTTGATCAAGTTAATACAATATTGTATAGGAATCGCTTAGCGCCATTTTGTGAGCGTGAAGGGAAACATGAATCGTTTCATACAAAAGTAGTAAAAAAATTCACACTAAGTACTCAGGACTTATTCGCTTGTTAACTAACTAATTAAGCAATGGTAAATCAGGCCTTAAAGCGAGTAAAAGAACATTTGGCAAAAACAAAAGGTAGAGAAGAGAATATTGTATATGGTAAAGGTTTCAGTACTAAATCCTTATTGTGATAAAAGCCACTCTTTTGCCTCTTTAGGCTCTAAGATAAGTTTCTGTACTGGTTTTATACAAGTAAAAACCGTTTTAGGTTCATATTCTACAAGGGCAATCGATCCTCAGAGAAATTTTAGGTTTTTGTCATATAAATATGACATGATGCTAAAATTGCATTTGTGATCTGGTTAGCTGCATTCCATTTAAAGTCGGTCTTTAATTCGCCATATACGTCTCGAGCTTTCATTTCAAGGCTCTATTGACGACCGATTGTTGTTCTATAATAAAACCCTTACATCGTTTTGTTTTATATTTGATTATTAGCTCGATTTATAGTGCACATAAATCATATTTTATTTTAGTCAGGGTATATTATTTTAGTTGGTAATTTAGCCTGAGTGTTACTAGTATCAACTACAAAGTTGACCATTATGTTACAAATCATAACTTGTTTAGCTCGGAAATATATACAGTGTATTGTTTGTTATTTGTATGCTATATTTATTTACATTAAATGAACATTGGACAGCAGGATTGATTTTAAACTTTTTGTTTTTGAGTCAATTTTCAAAAAAAGACTTCAGTACAGAAAATAGAAATACTTTCTCGAAACCAGTACAAAATCTTTTCGTATACAAACTAGAGTCAGTCCTATTTATTCACAAAAACTTAAAATGTTGAACTCTCAAACTCTATTCATAACAATTTAATACAATAAAATTAACACCAAACATACAAAATTTATTCACAAAGAATATATATGTAATTATTATAATCAAAGTTATTTACATGTATAGTTGATATGTGATTAATTTTAACAAGTTGCAGTTAAAATAAAAATAATTAACATCAAAGCATATTTGTATAAAGGTGAAACTACAAATATCCAAAACACATGACATACTTTAAAGCAAATACAATACAAAATTGACAATGAAAAAAAAAACATTATTAGATAGACATAACTTCAGCTACATTATAATATTATAAACAATATTAATGACTTCATTAAGAATGATTACATTTCAACGGATTTAAGAGGGCGTTTAATTTTTATTGTATTGTTAAGGTTTGTTTCAACTTTAAACTGTAGTTACAAACACATTTCAAACATCGTTGTAATAGAGCGATTCAATTTAATTCGTAAATGTAATTATATAAACTGAATACGCAATTGAATCTGTTAGAATATAATATTAATTATGTGTTACATTTGCTAAAAATAAGAAAGTTATTATTGGATAACTAAAGCAATTGGGTTCTTTAATATTTGAATCTCAAAAAATATTTACCAAAACAAAAGTATATTTGTTATTGATCTATTACGTAACTTCAAAGTAATATTTTTCTTACAATGCTGTAAATTCTGTTGAAAATGTAGATAAGGGTACAGTCAAGTCTGTTTCGATTCTCTTATTTTCTACTTTTGCACCTGGAAGCGACCAAGTCGAACTACCAGCAGCGGTTATCCTAGGACCCATATTGTCATACGCAGACTTTAAAAAGCAAGTTCTACTTCTTCTAGGTAATGTTGAGCCACCTCCTAATAAATCAGGATACTCATCATTGTGCCCAGATACCTGAACTGAAATGTAAATGTTTCCGTAAGGAGCTGGTATTGCAAATTCTGCAGGTGGAGGTGGAAAGCTACCAGGAGGCCCTTCGATTGTAATCTGGACAGGCTCCAAGCACCTCGCATCATCACTTTCCATTGACATAGACCTATCTAACATTTCAAAACCATAAGACGATCCCAAGTCGCCACTGGTTCTGTCACAACTAACAGCTAAAGACGTATCTAAAAGTTTCTTCTCTTGGTCCGTGAAACTTCTACTAGGCGGTACTCTTCGACGTCTCGTCTTCCAGCATATGCAAGCTGATATGAAACCTGCCATTGTCATAGTTAATAATGATCCAGCTATAAGTAAAAATGTTGAATAGTTTGGTGCTACTCTAGCAGTAGCTGTTCTAGCTTTAGGTAAAAAAAGTGTTAAGAATGCAGATGCTTCCCCTACAGAACTTTCCGCTCGACATTTCCATTCACCGGATAATTCACTAGTTACATTACTAATAGTCACATTTACCCACTTAGCACTTCTATTTAAAAAATCACTATTATACTCATCATAGTCTGCAATAGGATACTCTGTTATTGTAACTTCACTAGTTTTATCAGAACAGTTTTGGACTTCACTATGATGTAGAAACCAACTGACTTTAGGCCTCGGATCACCGAGTACGAAGCATCCAAAAGAAATATCAGCACCACTTTCTGTCCTTATGACAGTAGGTGTAGTATATGCAGATGGTGGACAAAACAAGTCTTTCCTCTTTAAATTTTTCCAAGATACTCCAGCAATTCTATCTGGACCGTCACAATAAACTTCTTCATTGCCCAAATTACTGTTTAGAAACCACTCGTGGAATTCACGTAATCTGCAGTCACAGTACCAAGGATTGTCTGAGAGCTTTAGTGTTTTTAGTATCGGCAGATTTAATGTGTCTTCGTGGAGAAACGATAGAAAATTTTGTTGTAAGTGTACAGTTTCTAGTGCTTGTAGGTTAACAAATGCAAAAGGATGTATATACCGTAGTTTGCATCGAGAAATTTCTAATTTCTTTAAATAGCGAAGTGGTGGAAACTGTTCCGCTACCAGATGTGATATAGGATTTTCGTTGAGAATCAATAATCTTAACCTATCCATGCCTCTAAATGTATCAGGTGATAGTTGACGAAGCTCATTTTGCGATAAATCTAGCTCTATCACGATTGTTAGTTCTCTAAAGGCATTTGGATGTAATGATTTTAAGAACGTTGAACTAAGATTCAGTCGTTGTAAATTAAGTAAATCTATACTAGAAAATGCATCTGCTCCTAGAGTTTTAAATAAATTTCCATGTAAATCTAGTACTTGAATTTCTGACGCCAATTTTGGTGGTTGTTTCAAGCCAGCTGAGACGCATGAAGCAGTCTTTTTGCCCGAAGACCATTTGCAGTGGCATTCTGCTATTTTGGCGCATGTAAGCCAATCACTGCCAGTTTGGCTGATTATCAAGAGGAAAACCAGCCAGCTGGTCCATTCTCGCATGTCCATTTCATCACAATAGTTGGGCTGTTTTACCTGGAACAAAAAAGTCAAATATTAGTTCATTGTTAAGAATAGAAGTTGTTACACGAGTATTTATTTTAATTTTGAAGTAACAAAGTATTTTATTGTTGGTTTTATTAAAATTTATTTATTTGTTTTACTAATTAAATATTTCATACGTAGAATTAGTTTTATTAATTATTATTATTATTTAACAAAATTGAGTTGTTCTGGTCTTATGCCAAAAGGAAGGTTTGCACTGAAAATCAGCGTTGTGTCAGATAATACAGGCACAGCAATATGCTGAGTCATCAAATTATTCTCTGTGTATAATAATGTATAAATAATGTAATTACGTCGCTATTTCTTCACATAGTTTTTCTTTCTTTCTTTCAATACTTAGCCAAAAACGTGTTTTTTTTAAATACTTTTATTAATTTAGTTATATTGTAAAGGAAGCAAAAAATATAATATATTTGGTGTATGTAACTAACACTTTCATAGCTATGATTAAACATAGGTACGATATTTTGTAATGTTATACTTGTCTGCAATTGTAGCTTGTCAAATTACATTTAAATTAATAAGAAAATAAAGGTTATTTATAGGTTTTTGATTTAAAAGACATTTTAATACATATATTTTATGATCGCTGTCGGCTTTGCTGTTCATCCTATATCTGGACGATTGTCTCCAGAGAATAAGATTGATGGATGTTGGGGTGCGGATGAGTGATCTAGTTGTAAGCACCTTGCTTTATGCGGATGATGCCGTGCTTTTAGCCGAATCGCCATCAGAACTGCAAACACTAGTCACAATGATGAAAGATGACTGTCAGGCGAGAGGCTTACATTTGAATGCGAAGAAAACAAAGGTTATGGTGTTTGAAAGAGAAGAAACCAGAACGAATGCAAGGATAATGGTCGATGATGTTATGCTGGAGCAAGTGAATGAGTTTGTATATCTTGGATGTGCTTTTAGCAGGGATGGAAGGTACACCGCTGATATAGAAAGAAGAGTGAATTTGGGGAATAGTTTAAATGGAGCGTTAGGTAAACTTCTAGGCGCTAAGAACCTCAGCCAGAAGGCCCAGCTCGCCGTACACAACGCGGTGCTGGTACCTACGCTCACGTATGGAAGCGAGAGTTGGGTATGGAAGAAAGAGCATGAAAGTAGAATAAACGCGGTCGAGATGCGAGCACTGCGCAAAATCTGCGGAGTGACGCTCGCGGACCGCGTTCGTAATACCGAAGTAAGAAAGAGAGTTGGCCTGAAAGAGAGTGTCGGGGTGAAGGTAAGGAAAGGAATGCTCCGGTGGTTCGGGCATGTGGAAAGAATGCATGATGAAAGAATGACTAAACAGATATACAATGCAAAAGTGGATGGATGCAGAAGTCGTGGAAGGCCACGACACACCTTCCATGATCAAATTGATCGTGTACTAGCAGAAGGTGATGTCAGGAGCCTTAAGAACAGACGAGCTTGCATGACAAGAGTTATGAATGTCAAAGAGGCAAGTGAGGTGTGTAAGAATAAGCCTAAATGGCACTCTGTTGTTCGTGCCTACCCCGCGAGGGAACTGGCGTGAAGTTATGTATGTATGTATGTATGTATTTTATGATCATTTTTAATAATTTGATTGCCAAGATATTTTCAGACATAACAACAAGTCTTCATTCAATAGATGTTACATCCCACATGTAACTATTATCAGACTGCTTATACTTTCTCTTTGTGTTTCCAAACATTAATAATCTAAATCTTGACTCACTTCCCACCAAGTTACCAACAAATACTGCCATCAGATAAATAATTGTGTTCCTCAAGAATAGGGTTGCCATATATTAAAATTATCTAAACATCACACAGTTTTACCCGGGATGAGGTGTTTTAAGTAATTTAATGCTATCCGAAATGTCAACAATTGAAGGAAAGAAGAAAATAAAACTGGAAATAAAAATTCAAAATCTTGCTAAAAAAGCTTCACATGCTTATAATTATGACGGCCTCTGTGGTTGAGCGAGCTAAGCCTTTGCCTACCTCACTGCAACGCAGAGGTTCCGGGTATAGTAAATTTCGGAAACGTATTTTCTCCGTTATTTACTATGGTCTGGGTGTCTGGGATAGGCCCCAGAGTAGTCCGTTGTATATTACCCATAACACAAGCGTAACTTGCCGAATTGGTGGCTATACAATATGTGTGTTTGTCTTACAATTAATTATCATTTATATACATTTCTATATGGTGTACAATATATTCACGGCGCGTGTAATTTAACGCTGTAATAAATTTTTTTTAAAGAGTATTACATCCTTTCCTTTTTTAATTTATTTACTAATAATTAATCGCCATCAAAAATGTTATCATATATTTCTCCATTTATACAGTTACTTGAAATAGATAGATACACAATAAGGCCACCCATTCAGTGCGATGTTTTTCCTCCTTAATATATTTTGTATTTAATTTGATTGCAGTACCTATTCTATATGAACATAGTATAGAATGCCCTTTCAGACGTAAGTAGCTCGGTTCTGGAAGATCGCTGGTGTACGCTAAATGAGGATAGCGGAAGAACCCGATAGGTAGCACAAATTGGGGAGGTCAACTTCTGGCAGTAGTCTGTGATTGGCAGACAATGACGAGTTCTTTTGAATAGTGGAATTGATTTTTCTGTCATGTTTGGAATTTTTTCGTGAATTATATTATATTGCTCTGGCAACCCCACTCGAGGGCTCTTTCCGAGCGATCAAAATAAACAAAGATATCAAAGTTGTCAGACAGCAACTACTTAGGGTCTGGAATTATCGCACTGACCTATCTTTCGGAGACGTGACTAATGAACGCTGCTCATTTACCCGAGAAAGTGGCAAACAGCGGGGCCTACAATATCTTCAAGTTCACTTGAATTATTATGGAAGATTCTCGATGCGTCATTTCGAAATATCTGTTGAATTCTACTTTTACCAGACTCCCATCTTATTGTAGCCTTTTCAGATAACTCAATTTCATCTGTATTTGTTTACTTATGGATTCATCACCAGGTATCCACTCCGGTGTATCTACGGGTCCATGTACTAGACATCCAACTAGTTCTGGCTGCTGTAAGCATTAGAACTCCAAAATAGAATGCCTGCTAAGATTAGCTGCTCGGCTTCTGTCAGCCCAGTTGTAAGAAGTTTTTTTTCTTAATTATTCTCCTACGTCACTTTCGGCAGAAATCTTATATTTCCATCCCTTTCTTAAATTCTCTTTTTTATGCGATATTTGATCGGGACAAAGGACGATTAAAACTTGTAAAGAAAGGGTATAAACTGCACCACGAGAGATATTCAATAATTTGTTGAAAATTACACCATTTTTAAGTACATGAGAAAATTTATGTGACAAAGTCAATATTGTTGATGTTGCCAACAATATTTCTAATATACATTTTATATGTTATTACTGACTAGCACCATCTTTTTTAACCCTTCGCAGACATAGAATTGTATTAAACATCCGTTTTATTTTTCTAATCCTAACCACATTTCTCGAGATAAAAAGTATTTCATATCTACAGGCCTGATATCAAAACTATAATTATAAATACGAAATTTCAGATTCATTCTTCGTTTAGCTTTTTTTTATAACCAGGGGAAATCTGATTGAGGACTAAGCTGCGACAAGGGCAGAACCTTGGGGGGATGATTCGCGATCTGTGAGTGGGATTCGCCGGATCGGATTCCTCGTTTAGCTAACGTAAGGCAATCTATCTCAGCACCTTAGCTATAAAAGACTGCGACTTAGGCTTCATTCAGTACTTAAGAGATTTTAGGTAGAAATCTATAATACTATAATAAATCTGTATCAAAAAACTCATGAGAGATAATTCGGACCAGGAGATTTCAAAAATATAATTTATAGAATTTTTGTCTGTCTGTCTGTTACAATAACACGTAAATACTACTGAACGGATTTAAATGAAATTCGAAACGGAGCTAACTTATATCACGGGGCGTAACTTAGGATACTTTTTATCCCGATATATGACGTCGTTTCCGTGGGATAGCCGAAAATAGCGAAAAAGATGTGACGCTGATCACATCTTTCTTGGAATCTCGATAAAAGCCGTCGTTTACTTGGATTAGAAAAATAGATGGCGCTGCAAATACGATGTAGACAACTATCGCTATAATTCAATAACAAATACGTTGTCAGGTTGCCCACCTGTCGTTCATTACGTATTAGGTACTTCAAATCAGGTTGGCTGTGATTTTTCTTTATGTTTTGCTGTGCAGTTGTCTACATTATATTGACTTAGTTTCTTTGTGATTGTAGTGAGTTCAACAAGAAACTTAAGTATTAAATAAAGGCTGATATATTTAAAACACCTAATTAAATGTTTAAACCGCGGGGAAAACTCTAGTATGACAATAAAATTAAAGAATTAGGTTATTTCATTTAATTTTTCTTCATTGCAATGTTTAATAGTACATTATGGTACTAGTGTGTAACATTGGTGATTACCGCCGAGGCGCCATTGAGACTCGAGCCGTAGGCGAGGGTCTTAAGAGAGCCGAGGACGGTAATCATCAATACACACGTGTATCATACGACGTTTTTCAACACACTTGTGAATAAAATAACAACAAAAACTCATTTTATTTAGTAGATAAAAAAAAGTTATATATGAGTGAAAGTTTTATTTATTAAACACGTACGAGTTAAAATTATCTATTTAAATAAGAAGTTGCATGAAATGAGCAAGCAATAGGAACATTAATTTATTTGTTCTATAGAACACGATCTTTTTTTTTTGAATAAAAACTTTTTTAAGAACAAAGCAACTCAACCAATAAAATTAAAAAAAAAATCTATAACTCACTAGTGAGTTATAATGTTTTTTACTCACAGTTTGATAATGGGTGTCATTCTGTGCCTAATTGCGGTGACTATAGAGCCACTTTATGAGCAAGTGTGTTGAAAAATGTATTTAAAAGGACTATAATTCCTATGATGTCATATTTACTGCCTCTTTTACGCATAACCTCTACAATTTCAGCTGAGTAGTTATTAAATTTGCCTCATATATTCAACCGAGCGTTGCAAGGGTTGGACAAACAAATTAGGCAGTGGAATACACGTCACGGGGCACCGGGTGGGTGGGACCAATTATTTTGTTGGCGCAAAAGCGAAACGCCGGCGTTTCACCACAACCATGCTTGTGTTTGTTTACGGACGGACAAAGTTATCTCTAATAAGATTGTCTTATGCCACGTTTCATCTTGTTCCCTAAATGGAATTGTCTTCTGAATAAGTTTCGTATTTCTTTTCATAAACAAAATCCGGCCTTTTAAGGTGCTGCGTTGGAGTCAAATTTTCAAAACAAGCCGCATCGAATGATTTTTTATTTTTATTTATTTTTGAACTCATAACCCTTTTCATTTGTTAATAAAGGGAATACTAATGATCTAGACCACTACTGCTTACATTTATATCAAACAATTACCTATTATCCATTATATTTTTACTAAAATACTTCTATATAAATTTATTACATAATACTATTATATATATGTATAGAAAGAAAGAAAATCATTTTATTCAGGACAAATTCCATGATCGATTCGATTTCTAAATTTCTAAATTTTTATCTGTGCAGGAACGGAGAAAGAATACAATTTCCTGCGGCCGGGTGGCCTGTCGTATCAGGCGACAAAACAACCCACAGCCAGGTGGTAGGGCATTTGCCCGACTGGATGGCTACCACCCCTGGTTTAAAGTATGTCGCCATAACAACCTTGAGTTGTGTTCCGGCATTAGTGACCAGGTTCCAGTCTCCCTTAAGAGAGCAGCAGCGCATTTGTAGCACCTTTAGTGTTGCAAATGTCCATAGGCGATGGTAACCGCTTTCCAACAAGTGGGCCGTCTGCGTGTCTGCTGAACTCCTGCAATTAAAAAAAAATCTCGTCTGTAGGTAGGTGTTTTTTTGTACTTATAATATAATTTGTTTCTTCTGTGTATTAAATATATTATTTCTTTGTTTATCCAGGCTTGTTTAGGTGGGTTTAGTATTTTCTGTTTTGGTATTTTACTTCCTGCTACATTCAGTCTTAGATGATTTTCCAAAATGCAATAATCGTCATTATTTTGTTGTGTTGTTGTGTTCGTGCCTACCCCGCAAGGGAACTGGCGTGAAGTTATGTATGTATGTATGTATGTCATTAGTTTCATGTTGACTTTTTTTGCAATTGCAATTTGCAAACTTTTTAGGATTAAGCTCGTCTTTGTACATCACCACTATTTATAGTTTTATATGTAACTATTTTGTGTACAATAAAGAATATATTATATTTTGCCGAAGAGACCTACTAATTATCATTCAACCGTTGTTATATCTAACAGTGGTTAAACCATAACCAAAGTGGGCAATTTGCTAATAAATCCCTGTTATCGATCCCACTGTGACGGCGAGATATCCCGGGCACCCGAGTGTATTAATTTATTATCTGTTAAATTTGAAACGGGGTAGTACTGTTTGCTTCATCCTAATCCCGATAACTATTATAAAGTTGGAATGGCTTTGAGATACTGGGAGCTTATCACTAGACCCAGTAATAAGGTGATCTGTAATAGACATTTTCTTAGGTCTACCATAGGAACCAGTTTTACACAATACGCGTACTTGCATAAAATTTCACACCTTCGTTCTATATCTATGAATGAATGAAAAGTAATTGTTGACAAAAAAATAAGAATAGAATAGAGAATAGAAAACACCTTATTGTTCACCAAAATAAACAATTACAGAGTAAATAATTACAATAATTTAACGCCAAAACAAAAGGCGGCCTTATCGCTTAAAGCGATGTCTCTCAGGCAACCTGACTGAGAGGGTACTTTTAACAACTTATGTCTATGTATAATTAAATTAAAAGAAGTAAAATAAAAAAAGGATGAACAGTACAATGGGGACAGTAAACATCTAAGTTAAGAAAGATGAATAGAAAAATATATATTTTATTATAAACTATAAGGTAATGGTTTTTGACAGATTTTTTAAAATATGACAAGTGATTTAGCTTTTCTGACATCTACGGGTAAAGAGTTCCAATAAGTAGACTAATGGTCGGTTCCTATCTTACTATTCATTCACTTACCATACCTGTTACACATAAGAAAGGAGAGACACAATAATTATCAAAGAATAGCGATTTGGTCCTGTGAATGAGTGCAAACTTCAGAGGACATCGTGTTTATTGGTTTTCACTCGCGCTCTGTCCCGCTCCCGTGGTATATAGCGTCATGTTATATAGCCCATGACACTCCCTGTTAAAGTAGCTTCCTAACAGTAAAAGAATTTTTAAAATCCGTTTACTTTAGTATGAAGGGGTGCTCCGTATAGGGTGGAGGAGCGAGATGGAATGCCTCCTCAGACTCTAAGGAAGATCTTCCAGCGAGGCTAATGTTATCAGGCCTAGGCCCATCTGTTATAGGTGAAAATTTGTGTATATTCTTTGTATGTTTCGGGAAACGTTTGTGACATCAATTATTGCACAGCGCCATCTACAGGCTTGTAAGTGTTCCACTACAAGTAGATCCAGAGATTACCTCCTACAACGTCACACACTTTACCTCTTTATAATATTAGTATAGAGTATAAATATAGATATGTGTTTATTGACAACAAGGCCAATTTTTTTTGGTGAAAATGTTGTTTGAGAGAATCAATTCTTTCTTTCACAAAGGCGATTGTTAACGTAACAAGAGCAAACAAATCAAGAAGAATGTACTACGTTTTGGAACACTGTTTGCTTCAACTGAACTTTAAGGAACAATCTATGTAAATTACGCAAGCAAGACCGTACAACTTGGAACTGAAATGAACTTACTACTGAAGTTTAAAGAGCAAATGTTTCTTACTTGCTCCCTTCAATATATAGGGAAAAAAATTAAGTTCGCCATATGTTTGACTAGCTGTGCCCGCGACGTCGTCCGCATGGAATTTGCTTTCAAAACACTCCGATTTTGAAACATTCTTCATTGGTGCTCCGCTCCTAGTGGTCTTAGCATGATGATATATAGCCTATAGCCTTCCTCGATAAATGGCCTATCAAACACTGAAAGAATTTTTCAAATCAGACCAGTAGTTCCTGAGATTAGCGCGTTCAATCAAACAATATTAGTATATTTGGCTACAACACTAATACTTATATTTTAAATATCGCGATATCTTTTGAATGAAACGTCCGAATTGAATAATTCAAAAAGTTTTAGAAACGTATTGAATTCGTCTTGAATATGGAGTAATTTATTTATTTAAGGATTAATACCAAGGTACAAAATAAAGAGTTTCTGAAGCGACGGCATTTTAATTTAAAAAAAAATAAAAGAAAACACTTATTGTGAGATAACTACAATAGTTACACATATGTTTAAGCGATATTTTTTGTATACAATTATATTTTCTGCAAAGTGGTAGTACATTGTTTTGTTCTATAATCAATAGTTTTCGCAGCGCACGCCGTGTAAGGGTTTTTTCGGGTCATTTTTTTACAACTTGGGTCACATTATAGGACTTTTAGTAAGGATCCCTAATTGAAAAAAAAATATAATATAGCTTCTTCTTCGATAAATGTACTATTCAAAACTGAAATTTTCTTTCAAATCGGACCAGTGGTTCCTGAGATTAGCGCGTTTAAACAAACAAACAAACCCTTCAGCTTTATAATATTAGTATAGATTAACAACTAAGTTCACGCCGTTTTCTTAAATTTTTTGTCTTGAGGTCAAAATTTACTTTTTTGCACTTGGCATTTCAATTATGAGTGATGTTTTTAGTTATGACATCCTGTCCATACTCAGCACAAATGTCATTAGGAGCTCTTGCAACTTATAAATATAAAGGTAGGCCAAAAAAGAGATGGATAGATTGTGTGCACGATGATATGATGATTTTTGGTGTAACAGAGAAGTGATGCTAGAATAAAGGAGTATGAAAGGAATATTGTGCCGACCCCGAATAATTGGGAGAGGATGAAAGAAAAGAAAGTGATGAGTAAAACTAAAGGTTTGAAATAAATCTATGAATGAATGAAAAAAACTTTATTGTTCACCAAAAATTAAAACTAAGTACAGTAAATTTTGAACAAAGGGCGGTCTTATCGCTTAAAGCGATCTCTTCCAGGCAACCCTCTAAACTAAGGAAATATAAACTCCGTAATAGTTAATATAATAAGTTATTTTTAAGGTACACCACAACATATTATCCGTGCAGGAACGGAGAAAGAATACAATTTCCTGCGGCCGGGCGGCTTGTCGTAAGAGGTGACAAAACAACCCATAGCCAGGTTGTAGGGCATTTGCCCGACTGGATGACTACCACTCCTGGTCTAGAGTATGTCGCCATAACAACCTTGAGTTGTGTTCCGGCATTAGTGACCAGGTTCCAGTCTCCCTTAAGAGAGCAGCAACGCATTTGTAGCACCTTTGGTGTTGCAAATGTCCATAGGCGATGGTAACCGCTTTCCATCAAGTGGGCCGTCTGCCTGTCTGCTGAACTCATGCAATAAAAAAAATGAACTCAAAAAACTTTCATAGAAACTAAGTTGAAAAAAAGGGTACGGAACTGAAGTCCGTAGAGTTGTTAAAAAAAAAAACTCCGTAATAGAAGACCTCATGGCCGAGCCCAACATAATTGGGGAGATAAAGTCTTACCGTCTCCGCGGGTCATGTAGAGCGGATGGGGGAGGATCGGGGAGTGAAGAAAGCATACTTGGGGCGAGCAGTCGGTCGGCGACCGGTTGGTCGTCCCAAGTATCGCTGGAAGGACAGAGGGAAGCTGATCTGACCGCACTACAAGCCTACAATTGTTAAGACACTGCTCAGGACAGAGGAAAGTGGCGTGCTCTCGTTTCGGAGGCCAAGACTCACTTTAGGTCGCTGAGCCAACGGAGTTAGTCAGTTAGTTATACAAAATTAGACATATCATACTATTTAGAGAATCAGCAGCATGTTCTAGACTTGCGAGGACCAAAGATATTTAGTAACCACCAGTTTAAAAGATATTATCTATAGTTATTCCATAAATTAACGAACAATATCACGTTTTGTAAACCTTATGTTTTTTTATTGCAGGAGTTCAGCTGACAAGCAAACGGCCCACTTGATGGAAAGCAATTACCATCGCCTATGGACATTTGCAACAGCAAAGTTGCTACAAATGCGCTGCTGCTCTCTTAAGGGAAACTGGAACCTGGTCACTAATGCCGGAACACAACTCAAGGTTGTTATGGCGTACATATTCCGCTTATTAGTTAATTTGTTTAACGATCACAGTTACCAAGCCCGATTTTGTAGGCAGGAAAAACAATTTACCATATTCTGAAAGTAAAACAATGTTAGTTACAAAAACATTGTTAAAAGTTTGATCAAAATTAACCAGTTCAAAGAACATATATACTGAATAATATATGCTTTAATTTAAGTAAAACCAAAACTAATCCGGAGAGTAAACAGTTTATTTTTCCTAAAATAATAAACCGGCTTCATTAAAGTTTTGAATATTCATAACTTCATGGACTACACTAGTTGGTAACAAGTTTCAGATAGAGTTTTGGTTTTTAGCTAGCCACCGGACGACTAAGTAGTCGAGGCTAATGCAGTTTTAGTCGAAATTTACGATTGTGCAGCACAAAACTAGTTTCACTTAAGGTCAGGAGAGTTTAAATGTAATAAATTACGCTTGCCAATTTAACTATTGTTACACGCCGACAAAAGTGGATACACACCTGCTTACCATAAAATACACACTTTAGTACCTTTCCGCATTTGGACATCTTTTGTTTCCTTTGTGTTTAAAATTTGTAATTAAAAAAACAGCCTATTGTGTATTGTAATCTTTTGTGGCAGTCATTAGTCAGGTGTGTCGTACTGAGTCTAAATTCGGTGTACGCGGTCGGGCAGTCATATTGTATCGGTGCAGTATAAAGCAATAGCCCAATGGAGAGATCGGCAGTCAAGCCATAACCACAAGCGAGACAAGATGTGTGTACATTCGGTAATCTATATAGTGACGGACTTTGTGCGTGTTATTGAATCGTGCATTACGTTTGTACTGGTTGTGTTCAGTTATATTTGTACCTGTGTTATACGTGTTTGTATAGTTCTAATAAATTCTATAGTAATTCCAACGGCATTTTTAATTCGAGTCCTGTAACTCGTAACAATATAATAAATAAAAAAACGAAATATTTTTTCCACACTCTTTATTTTATTTTATTACATGAGTTCAGTAGACAGGCAGACGGCCCTTCTCATAGAAAGCGGTTGCCGTCACTTATGGACATTTGTAACATGCCGGAACACAACTCAAGTTTGCTCGTCCAAATTTCTTATTTAGATATAAATTCTTTTGTCTCTCTGTAGTGTGTATAAATCCAAGTAGTTATTTTTATTTATATCTTTATGTATGTAAGTATATTTAAAATAATACACACACTCAATCACACACAGAGACACATACCCTCACACACAACAAACACGATCATTCACGCACATACACACACTAGCCCACCCACACAAAACCTCTCACACACTTGCAACAATCAGCAGTAGATGGTTCGATTAAAATACTTCGACTTTCTGGTGATCAGTCAAACAGGTTTTAGTTCATAAGGCAAATTGTATTCATTGGAGGCGAGACACAATAAATCTAGCCGTTATTGCGTAAACACGGTCTTATTTATTCACAAGACAATATCCCACATTGCACCTAATACGAGGCTCTTTCTAAATCAATTTAATGTGTAAAATTGTTTTCCGTGACTGTGTAAAATGTTTCATTTATTGAGAGAAAATAAATAAAACATTAAAAAATATTATAAAATAAATAAATAAAAATATATTATTATTATTAAACGCGTGATTAAATTTTATTATTTAAACCAAATAAAGTAACAAGAACAAATTGCGTTAAAGAAGTAGATTTGCTCCTGCGTTGCGAGGAAGACGGTATAGTAGCAAAGGCAGCTATTTTTACGAATTTCGTTATGTTATAAATCGTTCCAAAATTCAATAATAGAAACTAATACTTGCTAGCACAGATATTACGGTGTTCAGTCATCATACTTTCGAGCCACTCTGTTAAATTTGACAGAAATTAAATCATGCCGAAGCAGTACTGGCGATTCGCCAAGCTAGAGGCGCGAGGTTCCACGTTCCCCATTAATATTGTTCCAGGCTGCCTTCACGGAGCATTGGTCGCGCCAGCACCGTGATAAGAATTAACTAGTAGCCAATTTTGAAATTGGAACACATCGATTACGGTCTCACGGAAAAAGGCAGTTTTAATCGACTTACCAGGCCATAATGTTCAAAGAAAAAGAAATACTGAAGCAATCTATGATTAAATTGTCACTGTCAAAATTTTTATAAAACTGTTTTTATATAGTCATTTCAGAAAGCTTATGGAGGGTAGAGGTAAGGAGAATCATCTGTGTATATGAAAAGTGTCCGTTGAAATGCATTAAATTAGGGTGGCGCCACTTTAGCATAAGGGTTAATTTTATTAACTCGGCATACTTCGATTCGTCTACAACAGCTACATTCATACCATACGCTTTGCTACAACAGCGCTATTGTGGACGGTTTTTGAATTGTTATTTTCAGCTTACAGCTGGACACTTTTTCAACTTTTCTCCCATATGAGATGATTCTTCTTACCTCTACCCTCCATAATAAAGGATTTGTTTTTCCAAAATAGTTACAGATTTAATAAAACTGCTTTTTAACGATTTTAGGCGCGGTAATTTATTTGATTTTTATTATTCCGACGCTTCGGCCACTTTTCAGTAGCCATGCATGATCACGGAAGAAAAATATTAAAATGGGTGGGAGATCAAATGAACCTTCCTAATACCTCCCACTTATTTTAATATTATATAAAATTATTAGAGCTATGCATCGTTGCTGAAGAGTTTCCTGCGCTGCATCGTCTCTTCAAGCCACAACATTTTCCGAAGCGGTGGTAAATTAGATTAGGCTCCCAGAGTAAATAATTACCATAAACAAAATTAAAATTAAATAATTAAAATGAATAAGTTGGCGGTAGGCTAAACAAAACTTTAACAATACTCATTGACACTTGACATCTTTGTCTTCCGTGAGCACGGCTACTGAAAAGTGGCCGAAACGTCGAAATAATAAAGATCAAATAATTATCGCGCTTAAAACTGTTAAAATGGACTTTTATGTATACTAGACGCGGAAACTGAAGAAAATATTAGTTACATATACTTTTTATTAGAATAGAATAGAATATATTTTATTGTACAATAAAATTTATGAAATAATACACAAAAACAGCTTAGAATTAGGTACAAATGGCGGTCTTATCGCTGACAGCGATCTCTTCCAGACAACCTTGGGATGGAGAGAGAAATATGGCACAAAAGCTAGGGCAGGGTTTGCTGCACAATATTTTAAAAGTGTTACATATTTTATAACGTCTGCGGAGTGACGCTCGCGGACCGCGTTCGTAATACCGAAGTAAGAAAGAGAGTTGGTCGGAAAGAGAGTGTCGGGGTGAAGGTAAGGAAAGGAATGCTCCGGTGGTTCGGGCATGTGGAAAGAATGCTTGAATAAAGAATGACTAAACAGATATACAATGCAAAAGTGGATGGATGCAGAAGTCGTGGAAGGCCACGACACACCTTCCATGATCAAATTGATCGTGTACTAGCGGAAGGTGATGTCAGAAGCCTTAAGAACAGACGATCTTGCATGACAAGCTTATGAATGTCAAAGAGGCAAGTGAGGTGTGTAAGAATAAGCCTAAATGGCACTCTGTTGTTCGTGCCTACCCCGCAAGGGAACTGGCGTGAAGTTATGTATGTATGTATATATTTTATATATTAATATTATTATATAAATATACATACAGATTTATATACACATGATTAAGTACATAAAACATAGTAATATTATATATATATAAACATACATATATATCCATACACACACACACACACGCACACACATATATATCGTCTATTAAAAGGAATACATATTATATTAATTCAATAAATAGCATAAAGATATTAATTTCTTGAAATTAATAAAAATAAATCTGATGACTGATTTGACATCATGATGGTCTAATTTTTTCCTTTTTTTAGTAGAAGAATAGAATTAGAGAGAAAGACAGTCCATTATTTGATCATACATTTTCAAGATAGGACTGGTATCATTTTCTTATTATAAAAATATGGCTGAAATATTCCTTCGTGTACGCAAACTCAAAACTAAATAATTAGAGGGTGAAGACAGGTAGTCGGTCCGTGCAGCCAGTAATTTTCGTAACAACATTAGCTCGGCGCCTGGCTTATCTAGCGTGCTTTTAGCCATTTGCAGGAACTATATTAGTCTACTACCTTCATGAGACAGCAGTTACAGTTACTAATCTGAGGCACTTAACAGTTTGTAGATAGTTTTATTATTTGCCTTTCCTTGTATAAAGGACGTTAACCGCTTAATATTATTTTTCATTTTTCTTTAGAGTAAATTAGAACAACCTACCTACATACTCGTTTTTGAAAAATGTGTGACGACAAAATTAACAAAAATAATTGACACTGTTCAAGTTATTTGGGAAATTAATCAGTATTTGAGTGTATGATTTGGTGCTGGTATAGCCATGAAAGACAAAAGTCTTCGAGCAGTGCGTCCTCCCCGTCCCTGACCTACGGGGCCGAGACATGGGCACTGACGGCAGGATTGGTCCACAAGTTCCAAGTCGCTCAACAGGCTATGGAGCCAGCTATGTTGGGTGTCTCTTATGGATAAAATTAGAAATGAGGATATCCATAAGAGAACCAAAGTAACCGACATAGCTAGCAAGTTGAAGTGGCAGTGGGCCGGCCACGTCTGCCGCAGGACCGATGGCCGATGGAGCAGACGAGTCCTGGAGTGGAGACCGCGTCTAGGTAAACGTAGTAGCGGACGCTCTCCAGCCCGATGGACCGACGACCCGTGCAAGGTCGCCGGTAGGCGCTGGATGCTGAAGTCGGAGTCGGAATTTGGGGAGGCCTACGAATGGCTGACGACGATAGCCATGAAAATATGTCTTTTGTTTAATATAGAGAGCAGAACTGGGGCCCAATTCTGCTAGTTCTATCTCGTGAAAGTCGCAGGACACTAGCTAGCGTCTTCAATCGTAGATTTGCCTGATTTCGGTATACTGCTAATTCCAATGGCGTGCCCGTGGCCCGATCCAGCAGTGGGACATTTATGGGCTGTTGTAATTATATATATTATTATATATATCGAGAAAACAACAAATTTATCAGCGAAAAGTCACCCCTTGACTTTTATTTGAGTTTTGTGAGTGGCTTGAGCAGTTCCTCAGAACACACGGGGGCATTTTTTTAATTGTTACTTTTCACTCAAATACGTAAAGTACGGACAACAGCCGGGCGCAGACTAAGCAAGATCTTGTCCATGGACCATAACGAGTGTTCAAATAAGCTAGTCACGGGCGCCTTCTATAGTACGTAGTACATTAAACCTCATTGTAAAAATACAATGCTTTCTGTATGATATGTATTCAAACTTTTTGTTGGCGAAACGCCACAGGCAACGTAATAAAATAACAATAGCAATTTAATTAACCTTAACATAATAACAGTAAATTGTAAATGCCTAAAATTTCCCAAAATGGCGGACAATTAAGCAAACCGCGTTGTTTTACTTTCGTCTGTGTTAACACAACGGTCGCTCTTACAGTACACATGTTATTGTTGGTTTCAGACAGTTTTTGTTTGACTACAACCCCCAATCTCAAGTTGGCTAAGCGTTTAACTTACGATAAAGTTTGTTGGCTTCGCGAACACTCGTAAAGACGCGTGTTCTCTTGTACAAATTGATTTAGGGTAAGATTGAAAGCAATTAAAATCTGTACGCCAAAATAACGGAAAACCTAAAGCGGACTCCTTGGGAGAATCGCTTATTGAATTAACACGTGTGTAAATATCGAGTCTTTACTGCCAATTTATCTATTGTTACGAGTTAGCGCGACTCGAATTAAAATGCCGTTAGAATTATTATAGAGTTTATTAGAATTATACAAACACGTATAATACAGGTACAAATAAATATAACCGAACACAACAAAGCCAAACGTAATGCAGAAGGTCGTAATTCAATAAAACGCGCAAATTCCGTCACTATTAGATTCCCGAATGTACATACGTCACGCCCGTATCGTAGTTGCAGCTCAACTGACCCCTCTCTCAACCAGGCCGTCGTTTTATACTTCACTAATGCAAATGTGCCCGCCCGGCAACGTCGACACAATTTCCTAGAATTAGCTTGTAATTATAATCCGCAACACCCGGCTAATGATGCTCCTGAGCTAGTACAATAGGACAATAGGCTATTCTCCATAATAACTAGAAACGTATGCCAATAAATAAGTGAACAAAAGAAGACGATCATAAAAGGATTACAATAAGTTCAAATGCAGGCAGGTAATAAAATGTGCTTTTACAGATTTGTACGTGGAATTTGTCTTTGTCGGGGCCTAAGTTGTAACACTATCTATACATATAATAAAACTGTAGAGTTCGAATTTCTGTCCAATGAAAAAAAAATCTAAAAACCGAGGATGTAAGAAGTGAAATAGAACTAATTTAGATTTTTTTCAACTTTTTTGTTTCTGTGTCTTTTGTACGGGCTAATCTCCAAAACTTGTGGACGGATTTAAACGAAAATTTGTAGTATGGTAGTAGCTTATATCCCTGGTCAACATATAGGATACTTTTGATCCCGACAAATTAAAGAGTTCCCGTGGGATAGTTAAAAAAACTTTAATTACTTAAACAGCTGTATACGTAATAGTAAAAACCACGCGGACGAAGTCGCGGGCATCAGCTAGTTTTAAAATATAATTTTGGCTTAAGACTTTTAATTTTAGTAAGATTAGACCCCACTGAATCAAAAACTGACAGTTTTACAACAAAATAATATTTAAAAAATACCTTTTGCAACGAAAAATGTACTAAGGTGCAAATGTCGCTTACAATAAACATACATACATACATAACTCCCTTGCGGGGTAGGCACGAACAACAGAGCGCCATTTAGGCCTATTCTTACACACCTCACTTGCTTCTTTGACATTCATAACTCTAGTCATGCACGCTCGTCTGTTCTTAAGGCTCCTAACATCACCCTCCGCTAGTACACGATCAATTTGATCATGGAAGGTGTGTCGTGGCCTTCCACGACTTCTGCATCCATCCACTTTTGCATTGTATATCTGTTTAGTTATTCTTTCATCATGCTTACAATAAAATAGCTATAAAGGCTCGATATACTGGTATTGGTGGGACAGATCATAAATTTCCACTCTATTAAGCGACTACAAAAAAAGGAGATTTTCAATTCGTCGTGTAAATATTTTTTTATGTATGTTCAGCCATAATTCTTTTGGTTCTGAACCGATTTTGTTCATACCTTTTGCGTTGATTCGGTACGGCTTCAAAATAGCCCCATATAGAGCATAGACGCAAGGTCGCGGGGCTAACTGTCTTTTATCGGATACATTTCGGGGGCTGTTCCTTGGAATTGCACGAGCTGATTACTCGATCCCCATTTTACCATCGGACAACCAGACGCACCGGTCTACGCCACCGTTACATGGTGGAAACATCACCAGTCAGACGCAGTCAACCAAGGGTTTCGTTTCATCTTTTCTGGTGCGCACTGCCGTAGAGTGGAATAATTTGCCGGAGTCTGTTTTTCCTGACAAATACAATCTTGAAGTCTTCGAGTCACGAGTGAATAGGTTTCTTCTAGGTAAGCGTGCTCCATCTTAGACTGCGTCATCACTCAACATCAGGTGAGACAGTGGTCAAACGTAAATAAAAAAATCAAATCCATAAAAAAAAATACTGTTATTAGAATTGAGATTCTGATGATATAGCAGAAAGTTCATTAAACTTAACTTCATTCATTAACTTGAAAACGTAACTTGATGGTGAAAAATAAGAATTTCTTCGCAAAAAAGAAATCAACTTCAAGAGTAACTAAAAAGCAAAAATAAACATGTTTTACAAACCTTTCAAATCGGTGCTAAATCTTCTATACAAATAAACATGAATCGTAGAAATGTATATATATATATATATATATATATATATATATATATATATATATACATATATAGAGTTATGAATGTCAAAGAAGCAAGTGAGGTGTGTAAGAATAAGCCTGAATGGCGCTCTGTTGTACGTGCCTACCCCGCAAGGGAACTGGCGTGAAGTTATGTATGTATGTATGTATATATAACTTGAGAAGGACTTTACGGGTTGTGATGAAATTTTGTGTGTGTGTGAGTGGGTGTCCGGATGATTTAAATTCACAATTGGTACTGGTATGTGGCGCTGGGGTTAGGTTCTAGGATCCCCTTAATCTCCTGGACCAAGTTTGATGTTTTTTTGTGTGTGTTTGAGTGGGGACCCGGATGGTTTATATTCACAATTATAACTGGTAGGAGGCACTAGAAACGGGTCCTAGATTTTCATTTTTTCAGGGCAGGATAACATCTGCCGGGACCGCTAGTAAAACAAAAATGACTATATTTTGCACATTTGGTATTGTTCTTTATGTTTTACTTCGCACCGACTTCAAGATGTTGTTAAAAATATTTATTATTGTTTTAAGTTAGTCATGAAGTCGGTTTCTTTTTTGCTAGTAAATTTTATTTTTTTATTTCCAAGTTACGTATATGTTATCTAATAACAGTGGAACTATCCTGATGCTCTACTAAATTCGACGCAAAATTAATGATCAAAATTGGTTCACAAACAAAAACTACACATTTCTTGTGCGATTTTAATGAATTTTCTGCTATATCTTCGGAATCCAATCCAATAGCAATGATATTTATATGCGGCTTTTATGAAGCTATACTTAACTCAACACAAAAAGAAGTGGTTACCAAACCTGACCATCCAAGGCGACGCAGTATAAATGGACTCGAAGAGTTCAGTCAAAGCCAGTTATACAAAGTTGCAATATAACATATGGTTCGATCTCACCATGCCAACCTTAATGACATCATTCGTCGGGCTCTTGTCAGCGTCGGCGTATCGGCCGTATTAGAACCGAATGGCTTGGTACGCGACGATTGCAAAAGGCCGGATGGTATCTCACTTCTTCCTTGTAAGATGGGACTGCAGCTTGTTTGGGACGCGACATGTGCAGACATTCTAACGCCGTCACATCTTTCAATGACTGACGTAGACGCTGGCAACGCTGCTTCAAAAGCTGAAGCTCTCAAACGCAAATATAGAACCTTAGGAAGGGGTTACATATTTGTGCCGTTTGGAGTTGAAACATTAGGTCCGTGGGGTCAATCTGAAAAGAGTTTCTTCAAAGAAATTTGCAAGAAACTCTTCGATGCCACCCGTGATCAGAAGGCTGGCTCATATTTCGGCCAACAAATAATCATCGCTATACAGCGCGGCAGTGCAGCCAGCCTTCTGGGCACGCTCCCATCTGGTAGCGATTTGTTGCACAGTCTATAATCGCTTGTACTATTTATAACTTAGTTTACTTTTAGTTTTTAATTGTATTAAGTGCAAATATACTGTTCATTCAGTGCTGTCGCTGTATTACAAGGAAATAAAGCAAAACGTGGACCCGATAAATCGTGCTTGCGTCCGGGGACCTGAACCTCGCGAGCTTTTGGCAAAGTGCCTACCTTCTGAAGCTGGTACAAATTGAAAATATTTTCAAAGTAGATGTTTCTGATGTTTTATATTAGTAGGTAAAATTATTTTTTGTTATATCTCAGCTGAATCACCCAAGCGGCGCAAATATGCAACCCTTAGTGAGAGTAATATGTTTGTGGCGTTTGCTGTTGGACGCTTGGACAGTGGGGTCCTGAGGCCATGCCATCTACCAAAATTTATCAAAACGACTCATTGACTCTTTAGGTGATCAGAAGGCTGGTGCCTACCTCGGACAACGAATCAGTATGGCGATTCAGCGAGGAAACGTAGCCAGCCTTCTGGGTACCATATCCAAAGAAGACGGTGATTTAGGCTCAGTATTCTACTTATAGTCTTGATGACTATGGGTAGAATACAATACAAATAAGTTAAGTTTTCTTTTATTGTATTAGACTATTTATAAATTTCTTCACTGTACTACCTTTTTTTTTTAAAAAAAAAGAGAACAAACTGTACTAGCTTACAATTTATGTGTGATGAGAAGATAGTCCATATGATATTTATTTAATTTATGTTATAAGCTCGTACCTACCCCGCAAGGGCACTAGCGTGAAGTTATGTATGTATATGTTAATGTTCTTTTATATTTTTTATCCAACTACAGCAAAGCCACACGAAAGTTTCAGTGGTTTATTTATGTATATATTTACGTATTGTTATGTTTAACTTTTAAAAGAATAATGAATACGCTACTTAACTCATTTTACTTGTATCTACTTATGACGTCATAAATAGGTACATTCTTACAAAATTTATGACGCTGTGTCGTTCTATAAGTTTGTAAAAAGTATCTTAGTTGATTTCACTGTGCACTTCCTTATTCTTGTATGGTTCTTTTCGATATTGTTACGAATTTGTGGAATGTGGATTCAAAAATGCCGCTGGAATCGTCACAAAGTTTATTAGAAGTAAACACGTGTAATTCAAAGTAATTACGAGTCTATAGAGGTTTATTATGTGTGATGTGCGTCTATGATGTTACCCCGTTGGATCAGGGTGACGCTCCTCTGGTGAGAGTACATGGCCCTATCGCCGCGGGAGCTAGGTTCAACCGCTAGAGGGGAGTACAAAATAAGACGAAGAGTGTTGTACTTTGGATGTAATTATTGCTTAATTAATTTAACATTAAACTTAACACTATATATACAGAAATCTTATTGATACGTGAAAATATTTGTAACCTATGTAATATTCTGAACATGTTCGTAGATGCATCTCCGAAGATTTTTTGTTTTCCGTGTTGACAGGATTTGGCACGTACATGGACTACTCAGTTTTAACATCGCTTTTATGTAGTAATAAATTATTCCATGTACAAGTACAGAGTACAACCGCATATAAAAAGTCCAAACCATAGGGCAGAAAATCGTAATCACATATATCGCGCAAAGTCCGTCGTTATAAGACACTCGCTCTGAAAGTGCACTAGGTAACGACTCGTTCGCAGTCAGAACACGACAAACTCATTTCTGACTTAACGGCCTTATATATTTGTAAATTATACATGGCTTACTAGTAACATGCCCACTATTGCTTTGAATTCTCAATATATAAGCTTTGTGGCTTCCATGAATTTGCATTAAATATGAACAAAAGGAATAAGGTTTTATGTCGTCTTGCGGTGGCGTAAACGAAGAAAATTAGCGGGATCATTCAAATTCAAAAGGGTACTAAAACACCTGTAAAGGACCTGTTCGCATCAATATCTTGCAGGGTTCGAATATAAAAACCAACTGCCGCGTAAACGGAATCACATGCAGTTCTAGTTGACAATATAAAATCCTAAAGAACAAATACATTCGCTAAGTGGAAAGTGTAACTCAGCCGGCTGCTACAAAGCTGAGTATACTTTCAAAGGTGAGACGCTACTTCACTGCAGAGCAACTGCTTAATCTTTACTGTGCTCAAGTAAGATCTTGCATGGAGTACTGCTCTCACTTTTGGGACGGCTTGAAGCACTAGAGTCAATTGAGAGAAGAGCCAAGAGGTTGATTGGTAGTGACCAGCTTATCAATACAAGGCTTCAAAGCTTAGAGCATCGACGCCGGGTTGCTAGTCTGTCGGTTTTTTATAGGATTCATTTCGGAGAGTGTGCGGTTGAACTGTTTAACCTGATTCCCTCTACACCATTCCATCTTCGGACCACAAGACGCTCTGGTTTACGCCATCGTTTCACAGTAGAAACGCTACCAGTGCGTACTAAACGTTTCGCCTCCACGTTCCTTTTGCGTACGGCAGAATTGTGGAATGCAATACCAGAGTTCGTGTTTCCCGAAAAGTATCACTCGTGTGAGTAGGTACTATCTAGGTAAGCGTGCTCCATCTTCGACCGCATCATCGTCCGGCACTGGACGTGATCGTGGTCAAACGCAAACCTATTTACAAAAAAAAAAAAAGCTCTAAGAGCTAATATCTACTGTAACAATTTCAGACGAACGTTATTTTTGTAAGAGCTTAGTTCAGATTATCTTTGAACTCGATAAAAAGATTTTCAGTTGTATATATTTTTTTTTTTTCAATTTATGTTTTGGGTAACATCAATCACCATTTGTATTTTGTTAACAACGAAATGGATAAAGCTTTTCTAATATCTTAGAAAAGGAATTTATATTAATAAATGTTTCACGTTTGATTTAAAAGAAGAAAGCAGGACATATTTTATTCTGAACAAAAACCAAAGTATTATCAAATAGTAAAACAACAGAAACAGAATAAGTCCTAAAATTGGACCCAGTCTCAGTATATGATATAAGACCTTCCTTCTTTCGCTTGGGACCAGCAAGTGAAGTCACGACTTGTAACACAACACTGTATAGATAACAAGCATAAAGTATCGAGCACTTTATTATATTTGAATGTTGTTTTTATTGCTTAAGTTATGCAGACAGGCAGACTGTTGGAAAGCGGTTACCATCGCCTTTTTTTTTTTTTTTGATAACGCAGGGGGAATGTCTTTGGACACCATCCTCGGGTCCTTCGGGGGAAGGGCCAAAATGCAGACATAAGGCCTGCATCGAGGGTGTGTGGGACTCTCAGCGACCGGTCCTCCACGCTCGCTTCTAAAACGAAGTTGTCGCGAGAAACGGCCGCCAAACTACCCACTAAACCTAAACCTGCGCCCCATTTATAGCGCTTTTACGGGGCGTCATGGGATCTTGTACAGAGTAACTGCACCATGACTCCCCTACGCCCTGTAACTGGGCCACCCCGGGGAGCAGAGTGACCCACTTCGTACAGCAAGGGGGGAAGTCCGCTGTCGCCCCCGTGACAGCGGCCCCCTGTGACGGTAATTATGGGAGGAGAAGATGCGCGTAGCGGCGCCTACGACCGCCGGTCCGCCTCCTGCGGATGGGGTCCGCGTACGCGTCCTCCTCCCTCGCTCTTTCAGCGGCCTCCTTCTGCGACATGACGGATTCGCAGAAGGAGGAGACCGCAAGCCAAGAATGTTGACCCTGGAGCATCGCTTCGACCATGCTACGAAGCGAGCTCACAGGGCCAACGACGTTCTCCTAACACCAAGCTGCTACAAATGCGTAGCTACTCTCTAAAGGGAGACAGGAGACTGACCACTAATGCCGGAATACAACTGAAGGTTGTTTTTTTTTAATGAAACAACAACTACGGACTCTTGTTACGAACTTTTTTTAGGAATCAATCAATAACTCTTTATTGTACAGCAATACAAAAAAGAACTTACAGACTAAAACTATGTCTCATTATGCACTATGCACAAAGGGCGGTGTTATCGCTAAAAAGCGATCTCTTCCAGACAACCTCAGGAATTAATTGAGATTATAATGACGATGTTGGTATACATAATACATAGTAAAATTTCTTACATTCTAGTAATAAATATATAAATGCAGTATATACAGATGTACTATATATTAAATAGATGTATACTTAAGTAGCTGTGCCCGCGACGTCGTCTGCGTGAAATTTGTTTTCAAAATCACCCGATTTTGAAACAGTCTTCATTGGTGCTGCGCTTCTATTGGTCTTAGCGTGATGCTATATAGCCTATAGCCTTCCTCAATAAATGGGCTATCTAACATTAATAGAATTTTTCAAATCAGATCAGTAGTTTCTGAGATTAGCGCGTTCAAACAAACAAACTATTCAGCTTTATATATAAGTATAAGATATACTAATAGATATCTATAAAAATACATACATACATACATAACTTCACGCCAGTTCCCTTACGGGGTAGGCACGTCAACAGAGCGCCATCTACGCTACTTTTTATCCCAGGAATCCCGCTGGAATTTTCCCGGAAGCAGTTAGTACTTAGTGGTTCGGTTGCATAAAAATTAGCTTATTCCAACACAAGCGTGGATGAAGTCGCGGGCGTATCTTAGTTGGTAAATAAAATTCTGTTTCGTGGATACTATCTCTATGTTTTTTTCTGTTAATATTTTATAATAAACTAGCTGTCCCGACAGACGTTGTCCTGCTCTGAAGAAAATTTGAAATCCAACTGCAGCGCCACCTACCGGGTCCAATTGTGAATCTAAACTATCCTCGAATCCACTTGAACACACATAAAAAAATTCATCCAAATCGGTCCAGCCGTTTAGGAGTTCACTGTCAACACACGTACAGAAGAATTATATATATAAAGATAACATATGCATTTTATTTGGATAAATTAGATAATTTCCGGAATTTCCAAAATTCAAATATACACAAATAAAACCGCATACGAGTCTGTAGTGAATTATAAAACAATTAATTAAAGCATGAAGTTCATTCGCAACAGACCAATGGGACCGTACTCATTTTCTATATATATCCGTGTAAATAACCCTTCGGCTGCCGGTCGCATCTGTTACAAATTCATATCCCAAATATAACCATAAGCCGCCAAAACGGAATTTAATTAAAATCATCGGACAGTCCCGGTATAATTTAGTCATTAGTCGTTTAAATAATTGTTTAATTCGACGTGTCGGGTTTATTACGTTTCGGCGTATACGTTAATTTAGCTCTGTACTGTTACGAATTTATAGGGGATTTATACGATGTAAATTCAAAAATGCCGTCGAAATGATCACAAAGTTCATTAGAAGTACACAAAGGTTTTTTCTATTATTATTTTTTATTACATATTCAGCAGGCAGGCAGACGGCCCATTTGATGGAAAGCGGTTACCATCGCGTATGGATATTTGCAACACCAAATATGCTACAAATGTGTTGCTGCTGTCTTAAGGGAGACTGGAACCTGGTCACTAATGCCGGAACACGACAACTCAAGGCTGTTATGGCATCCAGTCGGGCAAATACCCTACCACCTGACTGTCGGTTCTTCTGTCGCCACTTACGAGAGGCCACCCGGACGCAGGAAATTGTATTCTTTCTCCGTTCCTGCACGGATAACACATAATTCACAGTTCTTACAAGTATAGCCGAATATAAAAAAACCAAACCGTAAGGCAGAAAATCGTTATCACATAAATCGCGCAAAGTTCGTCGTTATAAGATACTCGCTCCGAAAGTGCACTAGGTAACGCCTCGTTCGCAGTCAGAACACGACTGTTGCATTTCCCGATTGTCCAACCCTCATCCATTTGTATTTTCGACATGACCTCCTAGCAACATGCCACTCACTGGTTCTTGAAATCGTTAAATGGTCGGCTTAATAGCTTCCAAGAATTCGCATTAAATACTAACAGAGGAAAGAAGGTTTTATGACGTCTCACGGTGGCGTGAACAAAGAGCTTAGTGCAAACAATAGATCACTCAAATTCAAAGAGGTAATAAGACACCTGCAAAGGGTTAGTATTGGCTTGCAACAATACTATATCTTGCAAGGGAAATTATCTGCGTTGAATTAATGTTTCAAATTTTAATGTTGCTGTAAAGCCTGACTATTACATTTGCTTTAGGGCCGCTTTTTCAATCATCGAATAAAAGTTATTCGATGTAGGATATGCAATTTTCGACATTTTGGTTTTATTTCACTAATGACCCTAAAAAAGCATTGTTTTTCAATAGCAGCAACAAAAAGGTAATTTTTCCTCATAGTTTTTAAAATAGCCACATTAACAATGTCATATATGCCACCATCTCCCATTAACAATGACGAATGTTAACTCCCGACGTTATTAGCGGGGCGCGAGGGGGGTATGCGGGGTATATTTTTGTAAGAAAGAAATTACTAAGACTGATTATCTAAGCTAATGAAACCTGAAATGTGATTATTAAGTGCCATTCATACAGGTAGACTTTATAATTAATGATTTTAACAAATTTTATGGCAAAGATTGTTTTCATTTTGTCCCTAAATTGTCAATTATGTTTGATTATTTGTTATTTGTGAAACAAATTTATTAAAAATTGGATTTAATTTATAATATCAATTTAAATACGACATAAACTTAAACAGGATTTACTAATGACAATGTTGTATGTGGCACTTCTTACAAAGAATAAATATGTTTGTCCATGTAACTTTGTTGGATGTGACAGATCCGACAAATCATGATGACCCATGTACGGATAACAAAGCCATTACTAGCTTTTCAAACATTTAGATAAGTAAAAATGTTATTTAATTGCATTGCAAATAAGCTCTCGAACATATATTAACATATAATATTTTTTTTGAAAATTTAATTCTTGTAGTAAAAAAAATATAAGCAATTCAAAGTTCAGAGCGCTCTCCTGTAAAGTTGCTGATTTGCAGATCTGACTCTGTTAACAAAAAGAAAAAGAAAAAAGGTTCCTTATCATTATTACCTTACCTTCTATATCCCGTCCCTCTTTATCCAATCCCTCTATATTGTCTCTGGTTGAAACACTGAATAATATTATCTGGACGTGTAACATAGTTATGAATAGACATCGGATTATATGCACTATCAAAATGGCAAAATATGCATGCAAATATGCACAATCAATAAACCATTTATTATTAGATGAATTAGAATTTAAATTTATTTTCACATTATATTTATATATTAAACATATTCTAATATTAGTTATAAATTATTATAATAATTATTTACTTATTATAATTCTTGTGACAGTAAACAATAACACATTTTTTCAGATTATTTGTAGCAAACTTGTGACGCTTGTCACTTAATATTAATTTATAGGCTGAAAATAACATTTCGACGTCAACTGACGTCACCGGACAGAACTTGAAATTTGGCGCCATTTCTGCAGAGACTTCTTCAGGTCGAGTTTGTCCGGTGCCGTTGATAAATGCGTCAATTATCTATATTCTTTCAAGACCGGGGTTTTT
Organism: Dendrolimus kikuchii; assembly: GCA_019925095.2. Taxonomy (NCBI): domain Eukaryota; kingdom Metazoa; phylum Arthropoda; class Insecta; order Lepidoptera; family Lasiocampidae; genus Dendrolimus; species Dendrolimus kikuchii. The sequence continues at coordinate 16,780,726 of CM034407.1, forward strand.
ATACAAAACTGCATTTATTTTGCCACAAACCTGCGATAGTGAACTCGGAAGGGCGTTACTCTGTTCAATCATTTTTTCGTCGTGTCATCGGCATAATACAAGACGCCTAACACGTATAACTACCGAAATAAGCACTGTCAATGAAAAAGTACCAAAATATGCAATAACGCTATAAAAATAGATTTATATGCATTGACATATGCAAACATGCAAATGCATATAATCATATGTTTAGTTATGAATAAATGAGTTTATGAGTTTAAACATTATTTACCTTTAAATCATTTTAGAAAAACACACACGCGCGCCTACGTAGATAATGTATAAAATCAACCATCTAACCATACAATTCAACTAAAATTTTATTCAATACTTTATCTTGTAAAAAAGAACAGGTTACACACTGCAATGCACATCGCAAAACAATTTACTGAATGGACACAAGTGTCGATAAACGTAAAAGACAGCGGGCACTTGGAGCGAATCGAAGTGCCCACAAGCGGTAGCCGGCCCGCACTTGTCGACACGACTTTTCCAATTAGGCTGACAGATTTATATGATAAAAAGGGCCATTAGAGGCCGTAGTAGCTTTGTGAAGTCTGGTAGCATTAATAGCTAAGGCGCCTGTACCTAATAATTTAGGTTTGAATTCTGGCCATTAAATATTTTGTTTCTATTTAATTTATTTTATTAGTAATGCCAGGTGGTAGGGCCCGACCGGGTATTTGCCCGACTGGATGGCTACCACCCCTGGTCTAAAGTATGTCGCCATAACAACCTTGAGTTGTGTTCCGGCATTAGTGACCAGGTTCCAGTTTCCCTTAAGAGAGCAGCAGCGCATTTGTAGCAACTTTGCTGTTGCAAATGTCCATAGGCGATGGTAACCACTTTCCATCAAGTGGGCCGTTTGCCTGTCTGCTGATCTCCTGCAATAAAAAAAAAGTAAGATATGCCTGGGACTTCGTCCACGCTTGACTTGCAATTCCCGCGGAATTCCCGAGACTAAGAGTATTAGCTATTGTTTTAGTGGAAACAGTGTGGAAATAAGCAAATTTTTATGCACCCGAACCATTACAATCCGCTTCTGGGAAAATTCCAGCGGGATCCCTGGGATTAAAAAAATCACATATTTTGTTACATAATATTTGCTATAGACCAGTGAAAAAATTACATTGGAATTTGATTTTTTTATCTAGCCATTTTTAATAATTCCCAGAAAAATTGCCACAGTATTCCTAGGATAAAAAATAGTGCAAATTTTAAGTCAGAATTTACTGTCGATCAGCGAAAACCGCAACGAAATCCGCCCAGTAGTTTTTACGTGAATCCCGAACAAACAGACAAATTGACAAGAAATTTCCATCAATTATATAGTGTATTCCAGTTTCTTTTATTTTTTTAATGTTTAAGGCTTGGCAACTAGGCCTTTAAGCCAGGCGCAGTTATATTGTAGGCAACAATCCACACCATTCAACGGAGTTCTTGTGAAAACTCCAAAGGCCACATTTGACTATACAGTTCATATTTCTCACAAAAACACATAATTACTACTCAATAACTATCAATATCCTACAACTATTGTTCATTTTAGAGTAATTTTACACATTTTTAGAAAATAAAATTGCACAGCACAGCATCCCCTTTCAGTTCCCGCCAAAACCCCCCAGTTTCTTTTAAATAGCTTCAATGTACAGGCAAGGCATTTTTAGAATTTTAAAATATTACAGATAAGATATTTGAATTTCGATCATAGAGGGTTTTTCAATAATAATATTTGAATTTAGAACACAGGTGTCATTTAAAAATATTTGAATTTAAAATATGGCTGCTCTTTTATATTTTATAATATTTGAATTTAGAACATGAGTCCTTTTTTATCTGTCAATTTTTACTTTTTTTTATGATACACATTTATTTAAAAAATGTTAAACCTTTAATTATTTATTAATATTTAAAGAAGTCTTCCATATTGAATTTTTGGTTATTCGAGTCTGATTTGATCTAGTGACCTGTGGATAACCGACATAAACGTCAACATAAACTACAATCTATTAAGACAAGCAAATCAGTAAGAAGAGTTTTATTCTACTTTATTAAAATTACGTCTCTTTTTACGAACTTTTAAGCGGACTAACATTTTCGTGAAAATAATAAACGAATTCGACTTAAAAATGCATTTACTCTTAATAAATAACTTTAATACGACAGCGGGATCGCTAAATCTTCTAATATGCATCTCCAAAGAGAAAATTTATGGATCGTTAAAAAGTATTGGAACGGTCCTGTTTGCCAAATGGATGGAAAAATCTTACTTGCGTTATTTTGTCTTCTAATGGCCTAATAGCCGCACTCACAGAGTTTAAGAGAGATTTAAAAAGACAATAATAATATGTGTAAAACTTATTATATAATATCATATAAATAACCCTTATTATATATATTAGAATACTTTTATCCATCACTAGCTGTGCCCGCGACGCCGTCCGCGTGGAATTTGTTTTCAGAGCCCCGATTTTCAAGCATTTTTCATTGCTGTTCCGCTCCTATTAGTCTTAGCGTGATGATATACAGCCAATAGCCTTTCTCGATGAATGGGCTATCCAACACTGAAAGAATTTTTCAAATCAGACCAGTAGTTTCTGAGATTAGCGCGTTTAAACAAACAAACTATTCAGCTTTATATATGGGTATAAGATTGGCACACACACACACACACACAAACACACACACACCCAAACAAACAAGTTAACATCTAAGTCAGTCACACACGTACTTAGTGTCCCGTGATACAGGCTAATCCTAGTGCGGAACCTATGTAAGCATTATTTCTGTGTAACTTTTTGACAATAAATTGATTTCTGATTTGATTTGATGTATTTTGGTAATGGAAAATAATTTTAATTAACACACAATTATTTATTTATCCAGTAATATTAAGTGAATGGTGGAATACCGCTTATCGAAGCTTGATTGTTGGGTTTTGTATTATCATTAATCTTCATTCATAACTCGTGCATGACAAGAGTTATGAATGTCAAAGAATCAAGTGAGGTGTGTAATAATAAGCCTAAATGGCGCTCTGTTGTTCGTGCCTACCCCGCAAGGGAACTGGCGTGAAGTTATGTATGTATGTATGTATATGTATATTAATCTCGATGTGCAAGTTTCATAACGACAATTTCCTTGAATTGCATCCAGTACGCGTTTCAGTTAGGTAGGTAGAAAACTCATTATTGTTCACCACATATTATGCATAAAGTAAATGATTTACAGTCATTAAGGTTACAATTATTATTTATATTAGAATACCTTCCTCCGAGAATCATCTCGTACTGTTGCGCTTTAAGGTAACAACTGCAACCCCAGAGGTAAAGGCTTCACGATAGGGAAGCCTTTACCTCTGGGGTTGCAGTTGTAATATATGTAACAATATATAGCTTTGTAAATAATATAACTTGTTAGATGTAGAAATTAGGTCTGAATTGTAAAATATATAAATATATATTATGAACAGTCGTGGTATGAAAATGTTCGTCAGTTTTTAAATTGATTTATTTAACGTTCCGCGAGCACATGTTACCTTTTCAAACTAAGCCACAGAACAGACTGTTCCACAGAAAATGATGTTTACCTATTTGATAATACAGTTTAAAACTACTTAGTTCAAAGTTGTTTGATTTTCTATCTTATCTAAGAAAATTGTTTAGACATGTAAAACCTTTTGTTGGTTTTAAAATTTATGTAAAGCGTAGAGATTGTATCCTCTTTGTTTCTTATTGCTAATTTCAGCGTCTGTCATTGTCAAAATTGTACTTTTCTTTTTTCTGAATTTTATAAACGTAACATTGATTAAAATATTGGCAGTATTGTCTATTGTACTCGTGCAAGCAAAAGTCGACTTTAAGTTGACGGAACATTTTCATTCCGCGACTGTACATAACAAATAAATTCATGCAAATAGTTCATAAGATATTTAGCACAAGTAATGAATAGAAATAAGAATGTATAAAAATTGTAAATAATATAGAATTAAGAATACCCAGTTCAAAAGAATGTGGAAAGAATGCATGATGAAAGAATGACTAAACAGATATACAGTGCAAAAGTGGATGGATGCAGAAGTCGTGGAAGGCCATGACAGACCTTCCATGATCAAATTGATCGTGTACTAGCAGAAGGTGATATCAGGAACCTTAAGAACAGACGAGCTTGCATGACAAGAGTTATGAATGTGAAAGAAGCAAGTGCAAATAAGCCTAAATGGCGCTCTGTTGCTCGTGCCTACCCCGCAAGGGAACTGGCGTGAAGTTATGTAATGTAGTTCAAAAGAGCCATAATTATAATGTCCCTAACTACGTTACGTGACGCCTGGTCTAAAAGGCCATAAAAATAAAGTGCATATTTGACAGCCAGTAATCGAACCCACATCAATTGAAACGCTAGTACCTTACGCGAAATATGATTAAGACACTAAGCTACTACTTTAACGTAAATCGGTTTACGCCTAAAGCTGTGAAGAAGAAATAGATAAACAATATCACTTTCATATTTTTATTTTATTATCGGTCACTATTTAATTAGCCACCATAAATAACGTCCATTAAAAGATAATTATTTCATTGCGTATTCTGTTACATAATTAATACTATAATGATACCCGTAAATTTGTTCAGAACCATTTTGAATTTGTAAACAGAATTTATTAAACACTAATGAATATTTTGATAAAAACTATCGTTTTTCGATTATTACAGGATTCAAAGATCTTCACTATTGAAAGAAAGAAAGAAAGAATTATTTTATTTAGGACAAATAAACATGTTAACAATACTCAGTAAAATAAAAGATAACTGCATCAATATAAGTCCTAAAATTGGACCCAGACTCAGCGTAATGCTAGCTGCTAAGGCCAGCGCTGTTCTTCCGCCTGGGACCAGCAGGTAGAGTCACGGAGGACAATACAACACAAATAATATATCAAAACGGGTTATTACACATACTTACATCGAAATGACAATAATAAACATATATACATAGATATATAAACATAGTGAGATACGTGAACAAAAAACAAGTATGTAAATAAAACAAACAGATTATTATATTGGTAAAAATGGTCATAAAGCACTTGTATCATGCCTTAACTTACTTTGAAGGGGGTCACTCATATAAGGTGGGGGAGCGAGATGGAATGCTCCTCCGTCTCAAAGGAAGATCTTCCAGCGAGGCTAATGTTGTTCCTTGCAGGCCTAGGCCCGTCTGTTTTTTTTTTTTTTTTTGGAGCTGGACCCAGCTCAATAGCCGCAGATGGCTGTTTCAGCGATACCGGACTTTGGGGGCTTCACGACTCCGTGGGAGCGGAGGCGTTCAGCCCGGGAGCAGCACGCTCGAGGCACTTCCTGTGAGGTGCGACCTCGGCCCGACCGCTGCGGGGAGCCCGTCTGTTATAGTTGAAAATTTGTATATATTCTTTGATGTTTCGGGAAACGTTTGTGACATTAATTGTTGCACAGCGCCATCTATCGGCTTGTAAGTGTTCCACTACACTATAGAAATCTCGGTTACATTATAAGTTATTGGGACTAAATTCATATTTAAAATTTCTCAAAATCTCATAAAAAAATTGAAAGTCTTAGACATTTATACATGTATGTCCTTGAAGACCACAGGCCATAGAATGGCCCGGACTTTTGGAGCGCTTGCGTGGGGCCACGAGAAGGTGATTATCCCTGTCCACACTATATAGTAATGCACAAGCCCCGATCAAAGCAGGACTATTGTAGAAAATGAGAACAAAAAGTACCGGGCTACTGGGATGAACTATTAGTGGAATTAGGCATCTGAGTTTATGGGGACTATGGCGTCTGCCCATCGCATGGAAACAAGGATAAAATGGATAAAATTATTAATATCAGTCCATAAATGTCCTACTGCTGGGTTCGGGCCTCCCACGCCACGCTTGTACAAGGCGGCTTGGCAGGTTTGACACATCGGTTATCTCGATATGCAGGTTGCATCACGATGTTTTTCTTCAAAGTTTTTAGTACGTGGTGATTGTAACAATATGCACATTAGATCAGAAAACTGACTAAGTGGTGCATGCGTTCCGGCCAAGATCGAACCCGCGCCCTTTGAGTCTTGGGACACGTGCGCTAGCCATTACGCTATCACGACTTAAATGACTTAAATAAAATGGATATTTAGTATTGTAATTATTATATTATCTCTTACGTATACCTTTTGGTTTGATTTGGTGTTTACGTGGCCACTATACCACCGCCCTGCTCGCCAGCGATTGGGAGTCATCCACTGTACGTGGCGTTCGCTCCTTTATGCTATACGTGAGGAAGCTATGGAATGAACTCCTCCTTCCCGTGGTTTTACCAGAGCACTGCAATATGGGGCTTTTTTTATTGCAGGTGATCAGCAGACAGGCAGTCGGCCCACTTGATGGAAAGCGGTTACCATCGCCTATGGACATTTGCAACACCAAAGTTGCTACAAATGCGCTGCTGCTCTCTTAAGGGAAACTGGAACCTGGTTACTAATGGCGGAACACAACTCAAGGTTGCGACATACTTTAGACCAGGGGTGGTAGCCATCCAGTCGGGCAAATGCCCTACCACCTGGCTGTGGGTTGTTAATTCGCCTCTTATGACAGGACGCCCGGCCGCAGGAAATTTTATTCTTTCTCCGTTCCTGCACGGATGAATGGGCTCTTCAAAAAGGGCGTATACAGATATTTAAAGTCTCAACGAGGTATGCAATGCATCGGCTTCTTTAGTGTTGCAGATGTCCATGGACGACGGTAGCCGCTTACCATCAAGTGGACCCCTTTACCATTTTACCTACAAGCAATCATAAAAGAGAAAAATCTTTCTCTTTCGTGTGTTTTATGTCTTCTATATCTTCTGTTTATATTATATTTAGTTTGATGTGCAGTTAAAATTGCATGCAAAAGTGGATGGATGCAGAAGTCGTGGAAGGCCACGACACACCTTCCATGATCAAATTGATCGTGTACTAGCGGAGGGTGATGTCAGGAGCCTTAAGAACAGACGAGTGTGCATGACAAGAGTTATGAATGTCAAAGAAGCAAGTGAGGTGTGTAAGAATGCGCCTAAATGGCGCTCTGTTGTTCGTGCCTACCCCGCAAGGGAACTGGCGTGAAGTTATGTATATATGTATGTGTATGTATGTTAAAATTAGTATTTAGTTTCGTCCTTTGTTATTATGTTTTGTGTCAAATATGTTTAGTTTATATACTTGTTATGTACAAATGTATATTATTTTAGATTGATATTTTTTAAAATTACCAGCCAAGTTGCTAGTTTACCTTCTTTTTCCAATTTAAATCATCTGGCTTGTCTATACACACGACATTGGCCAAATCAATGCATAATTGGCTTTGCAGTCATTATTTAAAAAGAATGTCCTCTCTCTTTTCTTTCACCATGTCCCAATTACTTGGGGTCGGCACAATATGTCCTTTCCTTCCACACTCTTCTATTCTGACATACCTCTTCTGTCACACCGCATATCATCATGTCATCCTTCACACAATCCATCCATCTTTTTTAAGGGTCTACCTTTAAATTTGTACCCATCCATCTTGTAGTTTAACATTCTTTTTGTCACGTGACTGTCATCCCTCCTCATTATATGCCCATACCAAATTAATCTTCTTCCTCTCAATTTTTTAGTCACAGGTGCAACTTTTAAAGACTTGTAACATCACCACCACCATTTAAAAAAATGTCATATATTAAACACTTAGTTAAAAAATACTTTAATAGACTTTATGTGATCGTGAAGTTTTCTCACAGCTCTACGATATAAGGTTTTCAAAAAAGGTGTCATAAAACCCCTTCGAGGCCGGCAGCTCCTTGTTATCACCTCTGGTGTCGCAAATGTCCAAAGGCGACGGTAATCGCTTTCAATCAGCTAGGTCCTTAGCTGTCTGCCGTACATTTGTAATATAAAAAAGATCGACATACAAATAGACGAGTAACTACCACCAGCGGGCATCTTGGCCTACATTATAAGCTTTCGTCATAAACATGTTGTCCATCTTGAGATATTAGTTATTTACGCGTCCCAAACGCAAAGGGACGCATGCACCAAGTTTGGAATCCGAAATATAGCATATATATAAATAGAGTAGAAGAAATTCAAAAGAAACTTTTAAGATAAATAGATTACAGCGCACAACGATCATCTAACAACCACTACGGTCGTTGTAAAAAATATCATTTCTTACCTCTAAATTCCAGGCGTAATATAAAATATATATTTTTTTTTTTATATTACGCCTGGAATTTAGAGGTAAGAAATTCCAGGCGTAATATAAGTGATATTTATTTCCTGATAAAGCTGGCTAGAGGTGACATTGATTGTCCAGATATGATCTCAAAAGTATCATTACGGACTAATAATCAACTTGGCCTTAGGCAGAGAGGATTACTCCATACACCTATCGTCAATAGCAACTACAGACAAAACGCATTTATCATACGAAGCTCAAATTCTTTTAATGAAATAGTAGTAGACTCAAATCTAGACCTGTATTGCATAACTATAAATTCTGTTAAGTGCAATTGAAGTCAAAATATTTAATATAAACAGCTTTATTATATTAATATCCTTAACATTAATTAATATTAATATCCCAAACTCGAAGGGCGCGGGTTCGATCCTGGCCGGAACGCATGCACCACTTAGGCAGTTTTCTGAGCTAATATGCATATTGTTACAGTTATCACGTGCTCACAACGGTGAAGGAAAACATCGTGATGACGCCTGCACATCGAAATAACCGATGTGTCAAACCTGCCAAGCCGCCTAGGACTAGCGTGGCGGGTATACTGTCCGTTCCCCTATAGTGGGAGGCCCGAGCCCAGCATTGGGGCGTATATGGTTTGTTATAGTCTCGGTGTCATTAATTGCACTGCTTATGAATGTTATGAATGTCAAAGAAGCAAGTGAGGTGTGTAAGAATAAGCCTAAATGGCGCTCTGTTGTTCGTGCCTACCCCGCAAGGGAACTGGCGTGAAGTTATGTATGTATGTATGTATCTTGCCCTGCTTTCCGGAACACGTTAAAACTGTTTGGTGGCAGAAATAAGCAGGACGGTAGTATCTACGCACTTGCATTTCATAAAGCCTTTTTAGACAAGGAGAAATCAGTTTCTATACTCGTCACCGTATGGAGATTATCGTGAGGGCGTGTGGAACTCGCCGGCCTGGTCTTGGAAACCCTGGTGCGGTAGGCTATTGACCGGAATACCCACTAAAACTCCCCCCGCTTTCCTTCCTTTCGCCTATGGCCAATGCCGTGAGCAAGGTCCATCGCCAACTGCACATAGGCCACAAGTTACAGAAACTTGGAATTTTACTTTGTGAAAATTGACGATTATTACGGATTTTAAACTTGTCACTTGCATATTTTTCTGAATACGATTTGAGAAATTATTTATCATTTTTTTTTTCATAGAAACACTTTTTACGTTATTCAAGTCGTATTTAGTATTGCATAATTATCATTATAAGCAAAAAACATTGTACCCCTTTTTACGAAAATTGCACGGACGGAGGAGTATGAAATTTCACACACTTATAGTTTATAATTATAGAGAATGATTGCAGAATGCTAATATCTTTTAAAAATTATGTTGGCAACACCAACAAACAATTGAAATTTGACTTATGTCACAATAGAAAATTTTCCCTTCCAAATGTAATGGTGCAATCTTAGTAAATTCATAAAATATCTCTCGTGGTACAATTCCTACCCTTTCCTTAATAGTTTGATTTAATCATATGTATATCTATAATGTTCACATGTTTAACTATATAACTAATTGTATTCTATAAATGTCTCTCGGCAGTGTTCTGAGCAATTGTGTATTTTGTAAGTTGATCCGTCTGATACCAGTATGCTGGCTTGAAGGCATATACTATTATATTATTACCGGGAATGAGCATCAAAAATATTATTTGTTATAGTGCTTAATTTCGCCGCCGCGCCCCAGCATGTTGGCAACACCAACAAACAATTGAAATTTGACTTTTGTCACAATAGAAAATTTTCCCTTCCAAATGTAATGGTGCAATCTTAGTAAATTTATTAATATCTCTCGCAGTGCTATTTTTACCCTTTCCTTAATAGTTTTGATTTAATCAATTATGCATAAAAATACATTAAATCAATAAAAAAAAAACATTACACACACTACCATGTATTTGACACACACACGCATATATACTCTTTTGTTTATTGTTAAAGTCAAGTTAACAGTGTGGCCATGGCGAAATCTGTGATTATAGAAGTATAGTCTTTGACAACAGGACCTTAATAATGTTTAAACTTATAATTTAAAATAATGATGGTCGAATTTCGACCACTGGGCGACCACTACTTAATATTTAAATCGTCTGAATTTTCTATTGCGTAAAATGAATTTTCTAATTTGTTAATCAAGGATCTTACTAACGGTTTTATTTTAGAAGGGTTAAAGTTTTACTTAAACTCATTCAAGTAATGTCAATTTTTTGGTAAGGCAAGTGAATAAATAGTGAGATATAAGCACCATTCATTAGACATCAAACATTAATGTAACAATAAAATAAATGCAAGTAAAATCAACTGAGATAGTTTTTGTCATCTGACAAACCCTCAGTTTCTTCGATTCTGTACGAGTATATTAAGGCTACCACATCATAACTGCAACGAGTCAAATTATGTTTACATTATTTATTTTAAAATTTGTTATTGAATAATTATAATAAAAATGAATACTTACAAAATAAAATTTTCGAACAAAAATCCTTGGAAAATCACATGTCACAACACTACGTCACCGACTGGAAATCTGATTACAAGCGTCGGCGGCACGAACGTTCCCGACGCGCGCTCGGCGGCATCTGGATCCTTCAATCCCTGAAATCCCTCCAAGGGAGTAATCGGAGGAACGGAGGAACGCCGCGGCCTATATAGGATAGACTCAATGTAAAACTCGCTGTATGATCTTGCCCGTGTATGAGCTGTTTGATTGTACATTCTGTGTCTGTATTGCGCAAGAAGTATTAAGTGCTGTGTGTGTAAAAAATGCACAGTATAAGCTTGTTAGTTGAATAATATTTCTAATTTGGAATTTGAAAGAAAGAAAGAAAAGTATTTATTTAGGACAAGGAAATACAAAATAGTTAACAACCACATAAAACATAATTATGTTGTCCTAAATATGCCCATGCTTAGCATAATGCTAGTTCTACCACTAGCGTTGATCTTCCGCAGCGGCCTTTAAGTGATTTCACTCCAATGAATTTGACCCAAGAATCATTTTTAAAATTGAGGATAGTATACTTGTTGACTTAAATGGATGAATTACACACTCACACACACACACACACACATATACACACACACACACACGCGCACACATATAATGTTGAGACATAAAATACCCCCCGTTCATCCAAATTAATAACGTGCGTATAACATATTGTATATAACTGAAATTATTAGCAATGTTTAATGTAACTACCTTCCAATTAATTGTTACAGGAACTACATGTTAATTTTTATTAATCTATTCAAGTCTGCTACTATATTATGCCACTTTTAGTTATTTAGACAACATACTATTACAATAACCTGTATGTACAATATCTTATTTCAAATCTGTTTAGGTTGTTTAAATATAATCATTTAAAAACTTAACATTTAAAAAAATGTGAGTATGTGTGTGCAGTTCACACGCAGTAGAAGTGAAACTTCAGAGAATATATTCACAGATAATTCTTCTCTAACTGTTATTAATATTAATATAATTCCTTTAGTCCACATACGAAAATATATTATAATTCAATTTTTTTTATCTAAACTACACTTTAAGTCACTAGCATACAGTTCAAAATTCAATGCACTGTTACGCACAGTTTCCTTTGATCTACGTATAAAAGAATATCTGCCTTAAGCATATACAGATAGAGCTAAAATTCTTTTGAAATTTTTAAAGTTTTATTTAAATTGAAAATTAATAAAAACGGGTATAGAGACACGTGTTTTATTTCGAATTTAATAATGTTGAATTTTATGTATTTATATCTAAAGAAGTTTTAGTAACTAAAATTAAAATAAAACCTATATTAAAGCCCGTCCAGCCCCACCAGACCACTGTCGCTGGGCATTGAAATTATTATATAATATACCTTTACCGCCATATTATCGTAAGCGGCATTTCCGCCTAACTATATTTTCTGTTGTATAGGTTATTTTAAACTATAATTTTGTATTAACACTTCAATTTTAATTAGATTAGACCCTACTGAATCAAAAACTGACAGTTTTAGAACAAAATAACATTTTAAAATACCTTTTGAAACGAAAAATATATTTAGGAGCAAATGTACAATAAAATGGCGGTAAAGGCTCGATATATTATTCTTATTTCAGCATTGAAGTTGACCTCTCTCCGGCCGTCGTAAATATCCTACTGCGGGTGACAGATTTTGGAAATAAGCGTTAACTGTCATGTCATTCGCACTAAGGCCGCCGAGACGAGTAAACACGTGCACCCATCTCATAGAAATGACTGAGAAATCACAGATTGCCAGGAGATTTTGTCCTAACTGCGGTACTTATCTCCAGCTGAGACTTAATTGACGACAACGGCTGTTCTTCAGGCCAGTGGAGGGGCTTCTGTCATGTTTAAAGTGGGAACTCGACCAGCCTCGCGTGATTGTATCATCTAACATCTGAACATTGTGTATTTTTTAAATTAATTCCAACTTTAAGTAAAATTACAGACAACACTAACTAAGTACTACTACTAACTGCTCTGAGTTTAATTTCATCCTTCATCCTTTTCGTCCAGGACTACTCTCCAAATCATAGATTAGTATTACTTAATTTACACTTCTAAACATCGTATATACTATAGATGCAGTACATTGAAAAAGATTGATGTAATTATCACACAGCCGGCAAATACTCGTCTTAAGTAAACAAACATCAGGATGAAAGAAATGTATTACGAATTACTTAAAATATGACGATGGCAAAGTAAACAAAGTAAATAATTATTTGTGGAATTTAGCGTCAAGATTCTTTTAAAAGATCTTAACAATAAATAATACAATATTATCACACAGCTATCAAATATTCGTGTTAAGTAAACAAACATCAGGATGAAAGAGATGTATTACATATTACTTAAAATATGACGATGAAAAAGTAAACAAAGTAAATAATTATTTGTGGAATTTAGCGTCAAGATTCTTTTAGAAGATCTTAACAATAAATAATACAATATTATCACACAGCTAGCAAATATTCGTGTTAAGTAAATAAACATCAGGATGAAACAGATGTATTACATACTACTTAAAATATGACGATGGAAAAGTAAACAAAGTAAATAATTATTTGTGGAATTTAGCGTCAAGATTCTTTTAGAAGATCTTAACAATAAATAATACAATATTATCACACAGCTAGCAAATATTCGTGTTAAGTAAATAAACATCAGGATGAAAGAGATGTATTACATACTACTTAAAATATGACGATGCAAAAGTAAACAAAGTAAATAATTATTTGTGGAATTTAGCGTCAAGATTCTTTTAGAAGATCTTAACAATAAATAATACAATATTATCACACAGCTATCAAATATTCGTGTTAAGTAAACAAACATCAGGATGAAAGAGATGTATTACATACTACTTAAAATATGACGATGGAAAAGTAATCAAAGTAAATAATTATTTGTGGAATTTAGCGTCAAGGTTCTTTTAGAAGATCTTAACAATAAATAATACAATATTATCACACAGCTAGTAAATCGCCACCTCCAAGGAATACTACGCCAGCTTAATTTTCTGTTTATAAAAGAAAAGCATTAATTAATATCTTAATATTATATTTCTAATATTTCATAAAAAATATAATAAGAATCAAAAAACTTTTTAGTTTCTCAATATATTTTTATCAAAATTTTAGAAACAGTATTAAGACATTAATGAATGCTTTTCATGATCAAATTGATCGTGTACTAGCGGAGGGTGATGTCAGGAGCCTTAAGAACAGACGAGCGTGCATGACGAGAGTTATTAATGTCAAAGAAGCAAGTGAGGTGTGTAAGAATGGGCCTAAATGGCGCTCTGTTGTTCGTGCCTACCCCGCAAGGGAACTGGCGTGAAGTTATGTATGTATGAATGCTTTTCTCTTAAGATAGAAAATAACTAAAATCAGGTTGGCGTAGTATCCCTTGGAGGGGTCGAAATATTCATGATAAGTAAACAAACATCAGGATGAAAGAGATGTATTACATACTACTTAAAATATGACGATGGAAAACTAAACAAAGTAAATAATTATTTGTGGAATTTAGCGTCAAGATTCTTTTAAAAGATCTTAACAATAAGCCATACAATACTACAAGGGTGTTAAATTTTTATTTGTCCTACTTTTTACTGTTCTCGTTTCGTTTGGTCCCAGCTATTCCCATTGTAGACTGTGATTCAAAAAGTGTTTTCTGCTCTAACAAATTCGTTAGAACCTTTCATTCGATGCTTTTATTTCCGAGAGGTTCTTTGTGTTAAGAATTTTCAAGTGTATACTCCATTTAATATTGTGTCTGGATTGTTAATTAATTTCATCGAACTTTTTGAAGAAGGATCATGAGTCCAATTTCGCTATGAGTGTCTCGTTAAAATTACCGGACACTATCTCAATCGTAGTTTTGCCTGTTTTTGGTATTCTGTTAATTCCAGTGGCGTGCTCGTGTCATGCATGCATGAAAAGAATACTAATTCTTGCGACCAGGCGGCCTGTAGTAAGAGGCGAGAAAACAACCCACAGCCAGGGGGTAGAGCACTTGCCCGACTGGATAGCTACCACCCCCGGTCTAGAGTATGCCGTTATAACAAACTTGAGTTGTGTTCCGGCATCAGTTCCAGTTTCTCCTTCAAGGTCGGCAGCACATTGGCAGGACCTCTGGTATTGCTAATGTGTGTTAAGCGACGGTAACCACTTTCCATCACAGTTGGGTCGTCAGTCTGTCTGCTGTACTTCAGTAATAAAAAAAAACTTGATAAATATTTATAAGCGAAAATTCTCGAAATAAATGTTCAAAATTTTTGGTAGATTTCAGTATTCATTTTGGCTAACGTCGTTTCTGCTAATGGTAATACCATATTTCTTTATACTATTACCTGTTATACCGCGACGATATCGAGAACATATTGTAACAATTTGGGCCACCTGCAAATAAAGCACATTTATTACCTGCCGGCGTTTGAGCTAATAACAATGACACTATTTATGACTGTCTTCTTTTGTTTTCTTTGTGTTTAAAATTTGTAATTAGAAAAACAGTCCATTATGTATTGTCACCTTTTATGGCAGTCATTAGACAGGTGTGCCGAACTGATTCTAAGAAATTCGACCTACGCGGGCGGGCAGCCATATTGTATCGGTGCAGTATAAAGCAATAGCCCAATGGAGATATCGGCTGTCAAGCGATAATCAGCAGGGAGACAAGACGTGTACATTGGATAATCTATATAGTGACGGACTTTGCGGGTGTTATTGAATCGCGTATTACGTTTGAACTGATTGTGTTCAGTTATATTTGTACCTGTGTTATACGTGTTTGTATAATTCTAATAAATTCTATAGTAATTCTAACGGCATTTTAATTCGAGTCCTGCAACTCGTAACAATATTTTGGATTTAATAGAATACGAGTTTTTGACACTATTGCTATGGAATCGCACTTTGAACATCTTCGCATCGTCAAGATATTGAAATAGCAGAATTGGGCCCCAGCTAGAAAGCACTTTAAATAAACTAGCATGAATTAAGAGGTTACAAGTTACATGCATACGATTCTTCTCTTCAAGCCACAACATTTTGCGAAGCGGTGGTAAATTAGATTAGGCTCCCATAGAGTAAATTACAACTATAAACAAAAAGTAGGTAAATAATAAAAATGAACAAGTTGACTAAGCAAGGCTAAATAGTAACTTCAACATTACTCTTTGACAATTCACATCTTTGTCTTCCGTGATCACGGCTACTGAAAATGACATGTAGTTTTAATTATGAAGTCATTATTATTAATTAATTAATTTATGGAAAACCTACATTTAATATAATTAACAAAAGAAAGCGAACGACAGGTTTTCATGAATAAGTCACAATTGAAAAATTTAAGGCTTAGACACCGCTTAGCTCCTGAAAAACTGATTACAAACGGGTCGATGTCATCGTATTTACTTACATTATTTAAATAGTGACTTGCTCGCACTAGAAATGAGTTTTGTCTGTAATTGGTAAAACTTATAGGTACATTAATGAGTTGATTAAATCGTATAAACTTTTCTGGAATATTAATCCGTTGATAAAATCCGTATGTCGTAAACAAAACAACTTGATACTTGCACGATGTTTGGCGTGATACTAAAAATTTGTAGTAAGTATCAAAATTACTCTTAATATTAGATTTGCTAGAGTTTAGAGAATTTCGCGAAAGTGGCGCCCCTATTATCTTGTACTCTATTTGGTCAACCTGTATATACTGTTACGACCTAGACGCCGACAAAGACAAATTCACACCTGAATACCTGTAGAAACACATTTATTACCTTTCGGCATTTGAACTTCCTTTGTTTACTTTGTGTTTAAAATTTGCGATAAAAAAACAGCCCATTGTGTATTGCAATATTTTACGGCGTATTGTTGTATTGTGATCACTGCCAGGTGTCTCGGATTTAAAGTACAAACTGATTCTAAGAAATTCGGTCCACGCGGCCGGGCAGACATATTGCATCTGAGCAATATAAAGCAAGGCCCCAATTGAGGGAGGAGGCAGTCTAACGATAACCACGAGCGAAGCAAGACGTGTGTACTACATTTGGTAATCTATTTAGTGACGGACTTTGCGCGTGTTATTGAATTGTGCATTACTTTGGACTTGTTGTGTTCGGTTATATTTGTACCTGTGTTATACGTGTTTGTTAGTTCTAATAAATTCTATAGTAATTCTAACGGCATATTAATTCGAGTCCTGCAACTCGTAACAATACATTCGCGAGTGACTACAAACATTTTCAATGAAATAATCTTAAAAGTGCTTGTATACTCGACGGCCAGTACACTTCTCAGAATCCTACTGCAAGAGAAACACATGCTCAAACACACTTTAAGCTTCCTTTTAATGTTATATCATTAAAGTATTTTTAGAGTACACCTTAAAGCAGCACTGTCTAAATAAAACAAACGGCCAAGTGCGTCCAAACGACGTACAGTGATGTGTTATGTAAATGTGGTAAACGTGTTTTTGCAGACCTAGTAAACAGTTTTTTGAAAAAAATTATAAATATTTATATGTAAATATTTTATACAACATTTGAAGCCGGTACTATGTAAAACAATAAATAATATAATAATAAACAATCTTTTTGTAAATATTTTTTTTGATAGCGTAGAGGTAGGTAATCTATACAAATAAATAAAATTTTAAGTGTCTGTTTGTAATGTCAAAATAACAGCTTTTTACGCATTGCATATGAAAATTATATAGATAGACAGACAGACAGGATCCTACTCACAATTCGTGCCGTGTCTAAAAGTGCTGCCTTCTGTATCTGGCCCTTCACTCAGCTCCCTAGCGAGAGCCTCTCTAGACGACTTTCGAGGCTCTTCGCTATAACACCATTGACGGTGACAACTATCGGCACAGTGATTGCTGACTCCAGACTCCACATAGCGATAACCTCGTGAGTAGGATTTAATTATCCGTGCAGGAACGGAGAAAGAATACAATTTCCTGCGGCCTGGCGGCCTGTCGTAAAAGGCGACTTAACAACCCACAGGTGGTAGGGCATTTACCCGACTGGATGGCTTTCACCCCTGTTCTAAAGTATGTCGCCATAACAACTTTGAGTTGTGTTCCGGCATTAGTGACCAGGTTCCAGTTTCCCTTAAGAGAGCAGCAGCGCATTTGTAGCAACTTTGCTGTTGCAAATGTCCATAGGCGATGGTAACCGCTTTCCATCTAGTGGGCCGTCTGCCTATCTGCTGATCTCTTGCAATATTTTTTTAAAATCTATTATACCTGTATGTCTCTGCAGACCACGTGCCATGGGAAGGCCAACATTTAGAGGCCCTTGACAAATTTAATCTAAATGTGGCGTGACACTGACCGGCGATTGCCCCTGCCTACACTATATAAAAATGCACCCAAGGACAAGCCCCGGTAAGTGTAGGAGTATTCTAGGGAATGAGAACAAAAGGTACCGGGCTATTGGGATGAACTGCTAGTAGTGTTACAGATCGGGGACTATGGAGACTATGGCGTCTGCCCGTCGCAATGTTCAAGGAACATGGAAAGATAGGCAGACGGTGACTCGGCATTCATTGCATGGCTCCCTAAAAATACCGTATAAGATTGGCGAGGGGCAACATGGGTATGAGTAGCTAAGGGGTGGCGAGAGATGGGCTGCAGGTTCACCGAAGCTACTTCCGACGTCATTTTTTCTTTTATTGTAGGACTTCAGCAGACAGGCAGACGGGCCACTTGGTGGAAAGCGGTTACCGTCGACTATGGACATTTGACAAATGCGCTGCTGCTCTCGTAAGGGAGACTAGAACCTGGTCAATAATGCCGGAACACAACCTAAGGTTGTTATGGCGGCATACTCTAGACCAGGGGTGGTAGCCATCCAGACGGGCAAATGCCCTACCACCTGGCTGTGGGTTGTTTTGTCGCCTCTTACGACATTCCGCCCGGCCGCAGGAAATTGGATTCTTTTTCCGTTCCTGCACAGATAACGTTACGCCACTTATCACTTCTACCCCTGGAGCTAGAGTCTTAGATCTAGCGGTCTCCACTCCGTACCGGCTGGCTAAGGCAAGAACGGAGGCGGGGGCCTAGCCTTGACCCCCGGAGTCAGGTCCGAAGTGTCGCTACTACAGGCTTCGCCACAAAGCCGGGTATTATTATTAATTAAACTAATCCAAATATTTTTTTCCGAATTAATTTGTAATGGGCTGGTCACATTTGTCGCAGGACTGATGGCCGATGGAACAGACGAGTCCTGGAGTGGAGACCGCGTCTCGGTAAACGTATTGTCGGACGCCCGCCCTCCAGCCCAATGAACTGACGACCTGCGCAAGGTCGCCGGTAGGCGCTGGATGGGGAAGGCAGAGGACCGTGATCAGTGGCGCCGACTTGGGGAGGCCTACGTCCAGCAGTGGACGGTTATTGGCTGACGACGACGAAATAAATTTTCGCCTTTGAAATTCTTGTGTTGAAAAATTTACCGCTCCTAAAATGAGTCGCCCTAGGTCCTCGCCTCACGGCCCTGTACGTAAATCCACCATTGTTTATGATCAATAGCAAGTTGCTAACATAAGCTAGTTAGCCGATATTGCGAATTAATAAACGCTAATAGGTGTTAGGCGATAGCGTGTCTAGCGAAGCCCCATAAAGAGGGATCACGGCGGAACAACACGGAAAATCGGTCAAGGCACTTATTCGATACTAGCGGAACCCGCCGCTTCGTTCGCGCGGGCTTTGGACTTTACATTCATGCCTTTTTACTAGCGGCAAACGTTGTGCTTCCTTAAAAAGCTAAAAATCTAGAACACGATTGCAACGCATCTACCAGAGGCCCCATTCTGCTATTACTATTTCGTCAAAATCGCCAGACGATAGTGGGTCAATCTTAGGTTTGCCTGATTTCGGTATGCTGTCAACTCCAATGGCGTGCCCGTGGCCACTCTATAATAAATTAATGTTAAAATTTTTGGTAGATTACAATATTAGTTTCTCTTACCGCCATTTCTGCTAATGGTAATACCAACTTTTTTTTACTATTATGCTATCGCGACGACATCGGGGAGATATTGTGGATTTAGTAAAATACGGATATTTGCCACTATCGCAATGGCAAGATATTAAAGTAGCAGAATTGGGCTTCTGGTCCAAGTATGGAATCAGCGCCATTCACGAACCACACAAAAAAAAACATCAAAATTTTGGAAACCGATTTCAGAACCACCTACCGGTTCCGATTGCTAACTAAACCATCCCGTGACTCATTCAAACACGCAACAAAATTTTATCAATATCGGTCCAGTCGTTTTAAAATTTTAGCGAGGCTAACGAACACCAACTCATTTTTACACATGTATTATTTTTTTCCTTCCATGATCAAATTGATCGTGTACTAGCAGAAGGTGATGTCAGGAGCCTTAAAAACAGACGAGCGTGCATGACAAGAGTTATGAATGTCAAAGAAGCAAGTGAGGTGTGTAAGAAAAAGCCTAAATGGCGCTCTGTTGTTCGTGTCTACCCCGCAAGGGAACTGGCGTGAAGTTACGTATGTATGTATTTATTATTTTTTTATTGCGAATCTGGAAAAGAAGCAGACGGCCCAGCTAATGGTAAGTGGTTACCGTCGGCTATAGAAGCTTGCAAGATCAGAGGCGAAGACGGTGCGTTGCCAGTCTTTAGGATGGAATAAAAGAGATTACTAGCGACGTCGAGACGTCGCAAAATATATACATAAATGTCTTATATCGTAACATCACAAGTAAGAGTATATAAATAATATTCGAGAATTTGTCATTATATTGTCAAGATGACAAAGATTGGGCCCAACTTGGCCCAATGGCCTCCAACCGCCCCTTTAGCCATCCCATACCTCACAGTTGCTAAATTACTATTGGAAAGCTCCTTATATCATTTTATATATACACAGTAAAACAACAACAGCATAAATAGGTAAAGAGTACTTAAACCACTGTTGGTGTTAAATCTACATAAATTCATCACTTATATTATACTGAAAATATCTTAAAACTGCCGTCAAAAATATTATTATAGGTGCGAAGTGTAAAACGTTCAACGACCTGCAAATAGTTGTTATAGACATTAATAAGAGTACCCAGTAAATAGTAAAACGTAGGTTAAACAATATCTTGGACAGCAGCAAGCGAGGAATACTTGCTTTCTATTGGTTGTAATATTCCAATCCATCTTTAAATTCATATCGAAAGAACAAGACAAAGCTATAGGTCCCTGCTCTTCATAAGGCAGAGTTGTTAATAGGATAAGATGGAGGTTTGGAATAAAGGGATAGGAGAGTGGGATAGAAGAGACGGAATGGGAGAGGAGGAAGTGGGTCTTTGTTACTGTCATTCATTGTATGGAACACGATTAGATTATGCAAGACCAATTTTCATACCGCGTTCGTAATACCGAAGTAAGAAAGAGAGTTAGTCTGAAAGAGAGTGTCGGGGTGAAGGTAAGGAAAGGAATGCTCCGGTAGTTCGGGCAAGTGGAAAGAATGCATGATGAAAGAATGACTAAACAGATATACAATGCAAAAGTGGATGGATGCAGAAGTCGTGGAAGGCCACGACACACCTTCCATGATCAAATTGATCGTGTACTAGCAGAAGGTGACGTCAGGAGCCTTAAGAACAGACGAGCGTGCATGACAAGAGTTATGAATGTCAAAGAAGCAAATGAGGTGTGTAAGAATAAGCCTAAATGGCGCTCTGTTGTTCGTGCCTACTCCGCAAGGGAACTGGCGTGAAGTTATGTATGTATAATTTTCATACAGACTGACAGACAAAATTCTAATAAGTAGTATCTATCTATCTAGTATATACAACAGTTTTTAATTACATTTTGGCATTTATCTTGAAATTACAGTAATGATAACAGCCCATAAATGTCCCACTGCTGGGCTGGACAGTATACCCCCGCCACGCTTGTCCACGGCGGCTTGGCAGGTTTGACACAGAGGTCATCTCAACACCATGTTTTCCTTCAACGATATTAGCACGTGGTAATTGTAACAATATGCACATTAGGTCAGAAAACTGCTTAAGTGGTGCATGCGTTCCGGCCAGGATCCAACACGCGCCCTTTGAGTTTGGTACGCGTGCGCTAGCCATTACGCTACCACGACTTCACGTGACGAAATCACAGACAGTCTAGATATTTCACCATATTATTTCTAAGCTAAAGGTTCTAATTAATCTGTGGCTATAGGTTTATTCACGTTTTGCGCATAAAGCAGTTTTACCAACCAAGGATGTCTAACCGGTCGATTGCGTAGTACGTAAGCTTGAGTGCGCGCCACGAAAGAAGTCTCACGGATAATAAAGGAACTAAAAGTTGAGGCTCTGCTCTGATAGAATTTTCTTTGTAAAATAGCCAGTAAATAAATTTCCAGCTTTGATTATGGAATATTATGTATTTATTATTCAGTAATTTTTTTTTTTATTGCAGGAGATCAGCAGACAGGCAGACGGCCCACTTGATGGAAAGCAGTTACCATCGCCTATGGACATTTTCAACACCAAAGTTGCTACAAATGCGCTGCTGCTCTCTTAAGGGAAACTGGAACCTGGTCACTAATGCCGGAACACAACTCAAGGTTGTTATGGCGGCATGCTCTTGACCAGGGGTGGTAGCCATCCAGTCGGGCAAATGCCCTACCACCTGGCTGTGGGTTATTAAGTCGCCTCTTACGACAGGCCGCCCGGCCGCAGGAAATTGTATTCTTTCTCCGTTCCTGCACGGATAGAATTAAGTATTGACCGGTTCCTTCACTGGTACCATCGGTTGAATTTTGACATTAGATGCATGGAGCTTATGTCTAATTTTAACCGATTATCAGGGCGTTCCATTAGTAGCTCACAACGCCCAAAATGTTCCGTTAGCCGTTCCACAACGCGACCGCGGTCGTTGTGGTCGTGGCGAAAACGTCACTCATGATGATGACCATTTTCGATCACATAACGTTCACAACGACCCATGTCAAGAGGTGGGTCGAATAGCCGTTCCACTTGGGTTTATAATTGTAACGCCGGCAAGCAAGTGGAATGGGAAAAATCGCGGTCGTGAACGTGGTCGTTGTGAGTTCCTAATAGAACGTAGCCAGTAAGGCAAATGACTGTCGGTAAAATATAGGATGTAGTAATCGTAGTAACGTATTGGCTAGCATACGCGTCATAATCTAAAAAGGGCGCGTGTTCGAATTCCAGCCGGAACGCATACACCATTTAGGTAGTTTTCTGACTAATGTGCATATTGTTACAATTAGCACTTGCTTATAACGGTGAAGGAAAACATCGTGTCGAGATGACCGATGTGTCAAACTTGCCAAGCTGCCTTGGACTAGCGTGGCGGGTATACTGTCCGTTCTCCAATAGTGGGAGGTCCGAGCCTAGCAGCGAGACGTTTATGGGCTGTTATTTTTATTATTATAAGGTATAGGAACCGGGCTTAAATCGATTTACGGATTGTCAAACAATTACTCAGGCAGGATTAAATACGGCGATTGAAGCGCCACGTCTGTGGGACTTCTTTAGTGGCGCGAAATTTAATCATGACAAAGCAATTAAAATATATGACTGTATAAAAATTACTATCGCTATAGACTTGTTTTCCATTTGAAACACAAAAATTACCCTCGCGTCATTTGAATAAAACGTAATTGCCTTATAGATTTTATCAAACAAGACTTATTGTGGCAAAATGCTTTGACATTTCATTTTTTTTATTGCACTAGTTCAGCAGACAGGCATACTGCCTACCTGATGGAAAGCAAATATCATCGCATATGGACAATTTATAACAGTAAGGTGCTACCAATGTGCTGCCGCTCTCTAAAGGGGTTTGAACCTAACTACTAATGCCGGAACAACTCAAAGTTGTTATGGCTACATATTCTAGACCATGGGTGGTAGCCATCCAGACGCATAAATATCCAAGAACCTGGCAGTGGATGGTTTTGTCTCCTCTTGCGACAGGCCGTCCGGCTGCAGGAAATTGTATTCTTCTCCGTTTCTGCACGGATAGATAGATAGATTTCAAGTAATGTTACCTAGACGCCGACAAAAACAAATTCACACCTGCATACCTGTAAAAACACATTTTATTACCTTTCGAAACTTTGACTTCTTTTGTTTACTTTGTGTTTAAAATTTGTGATTAGAAAACAGCCCATTGTAATCTTCTATGGTAGTCATTAACCAGGTGTTAAAGTACAAACTGATTCTAGGAAATTCAGTTCACGCGGCCAGACGGACATATTGCATCTATGCCGTATAAAACAATGATCCGATGGAGGTAGTCGAGCGATAACCCCGAGCGAAGCAAGACGTGTGTACTACAATCGGGAATCCTTTTAGTGACGGACTTTGCGCGTTGTATGGAATTACGACCTTCTGCATTACGTTTGAATATTTGTACCTGTGTTATACGTGCTTGTATAGTTCTAATAAACTCTATGGTAATTCTAACGTCATTTTAATTCGAGTCCCGCTAAACTCGTAACAGTCATTTAGTATGAAAATCATCTACAATGTTTTTTAACACTACAGAGTTTATGTTCATACCTTTATTATGTTTTCGATTTTGAATTTTTACTTATAACTTCAAATACAATTTTTTGTTTTTAATCTGTACTTAAGAAGTAGTGGTTGCGTAATGGTTAGCGCACGCGTATCAAACTCAAAGGGCAGGTGTGGTATCCTAGTCAGAAGGGCAAGCATCTCTTAGGTAGTTTTTCTACCTAATGTGCATATTGTTACAATTACTACGTGATAACAACGGTGAAGGTGTGATATGTCAGACCTGTCAAGTCGCCTTGGACAAGCGTGGCGGGTCTATTGTCCGTACCCCTATGGTGGGAAGCCCGAGCCCAGCAGTAGAACATTTATGGGCTATTTATACATATTATTACGAGTTAGCGGGACTCGAATTAAAATGCCGTTAGAATTATTATAGAGTTTATTAGAACTATACAAACACGTATAACGCAGGTACAAATATAACCGAACAGAACAAATCCAAACGTAATGCAGAAGCTCGTAATTCAATAAAACGCGCAAAGTCCGTCACTATTAGATTCCTGAATGTACACCCGTCACGCCTGTATCGTAGTTGTAGCTCAACAGACCCCCTCTCTCAATTAAGCCGTCGTTTTATACTTCACAAATGCAAATGTGCCCGCCCGGCAACGTCGACACAATTTCCTACAATTAGCTTATAATTGTAATCCGCAACACTTGGCTAATGATACTTCTGAGCGAGTACAATAGGCTATTCTCCACAATAACTAGAAACGTAGAAAGAAATCGATCATAAAAGGATTACAAGTAGTTTAAATGCCGACAGGTAATAAAATGTGCTTTTACAGATCTGTACGTGAAATTTGTCTTTGTCGGGGCCTAAGTTGTAACATTATTATCAAATCCTTCTAAGTAAGCTGTCAAACGGTGATAAACCATTAGATGATAAATTGTTGTCAATGGTGATGGACATCTGGATTGCTTATGATAAATAGGTTCGTGTAAGACCTTAATATTAAACGATGATGTGGTCGAGGATGGAGCAAGCTTACCTGCATTACACGAGACTCTAAGACACCTGGGAACACGGTATCTGGTAACATACTTCTGAAAAGTTAAATAAAAGAATTTGAGATATAAATAGAGTAAGAAATGTAAAGAAAAACATTTTTTTGCTGGGGAGTTTCTTGCCGCTTTTTCTCCTTAACAGCAATAAATAGGTTGCGAAGCGGTGTACATAGAATACGAGTAATAAGTATAAGTGTTAAGTTAATAAGGAATAAGTATTCTCCAGTGGAAGTTATCTATACATATAATAAAACTGTAGAGGTCGAATTTCTGTACAATTAAAAAAAATGCTAAAAACCGAGTCAGGGGGGGGATGTAAGAAGTGAAATATAACTAATTTAGTTTTTTTTTTTTTTCAAATTGTTTGTTTCTCTGTCTGTTTGTACCGGCTAATCTCCGAAACGACTGGACCGATTTAAATGAAATTTTGTATGGGGATAGCTTATATCCCTGGTCAACATATAGGATACTTTTGATGCCGAAAAATTAAAGAGTTCCCGTGGGATAGTTAAAAAACCGCACCATGCGGACTGAGTCGCTGGCATCAGCTAGTTCTGAATAAAAATGTTTGAGTTTGAATTTGATTTTAGAAAAGGATCTTTATATATTGCAGAAACGTTCTTTGCTATCTATAATATCTCTTGAGAAACGTTTCGAACAGGTCATCTTACATTTCAACAAAGGCAATAAAACACGATAAAACACGTAACAGGGCGTAACGGGGGCGAAAAGAAGATCGCTTTCACAACTTATGTCATTAGTCGAGTTAATTAAGAAAAGAGGCTTATAGGAAAGTTTGAGCCTTCTTGTATTCGAGAAGCCCCATTTAAATTATTACCGTGGAATGACTCAGAGCGGAAGCATACGAGCGATTTTTTTCATAACCGCTACGGCTCAACAACTTAATGAGTTCTGACGGCCTAAAGCGGCCGATTTTGGGGAATCGCTTAGTGGAATTCTCACTTTTCTACATACACTGGAATATAGGACATTGCATAACGTTCCACTTTATTTTGATACTGGTCATATTTTTAAAATAGATCTGCGAAAGTGGCCCCGTTAAGCCTCGAGACCTCTGAAACGAGACTTTTCTGTTCAGCGCTGTATCCAGCTCAAATTTTGAAAATTCAAATTAATAGATTAACTGTCCTGCATGTCGAATATTCTCATGCAGAAAAGGTTACGCTAGTGTTATTGTTAGTACACAATACTGCGTTTGATACCAGACACAAAGACTAAAATAAACTAAAATAATTTCGTTTACGAAGTCTACATGCAACTCGCAAGAGTTAACTTGAGACTTCGCTCGGATGACGTAAGCGCGAGGTACTGACGATGGCGAGAGCGATAAGAAGGCGGGCGCCGGGAGGGAAGCGCGCGTTACACTCAGGTCTCAAGTTAACTCTTGCGGATAGTACTACCAGAAATCGGGTCTAAGGACTCTGCGCTCCATAGTAGTAATCGGGGCAATGTGTGATCCATTATACCTCAGAGTTAGTTGATCAATTCGCTATCAGTTGATATCAGAACAGTATTTAGTTAAGATAGGTAGATAGATAACACTTTATTCTACACCATTACAGAAAACACAGAAAAACTTATAGACTAAAAATATTTTAAATGTGCACAATGGGCGGTCTTATCGCTAAGAAGCGATCTCTTCCAGACAACCCGTGGCGGGTATAAAACAGATTATATTGGTCAAAGGTATGCAGTTACTTACATTATATTTTATTCATTAATAAACATATAAGTATGTAAAATATTATATAAGTAAGAATTATACTTAATAGAAATATATACCTATTAATATTTAGTTGAGATCAGGTTAGTAAATTTGACGAGCAACGACAGGGAAAGCAATACATACATAAACCAGATAGATAGATCTTTATTGTACATCAATACAAAAACAAACGTATAAAGTTATGCACAAAGGGTGGTTTTATCGCGAAAAAGCGACCTCTTCCAAACAACCCCAGAAATTAATTGAAACGATGACGACGATGGTGATATATATCTTATACTAATATATAAAGCTGAAGAGTTTATTTGTTTGTTTGCTTGAAAGCGCTAATGTCAGGAACTGCTGGTCTGATTTGAAAAATTCAGTGTTAGATAGCCCATTTATCGAAGAAGGCTATAGGCTATTGTCATCATGCTAAGACCAATAGAAGCGGAGCATTAATTTTTTTTTTATTTTTTTTTATTGCATGAGTTCAGCAGACAGGCAGACGGCCCACTTGATGAAAAGCGGTTACTATCGCCTATAGACATTTGTCACACCAAAGGTGCTACAAATGCGCTGCTGCTCTCTTAAAGGAGACTGGAACCTGGTCACTAATGCCGGAACACAACTAGAGGTTGTTATGGCGACATACTTTAGACCAGGGGTGGTAGCCATCCAGTCGGGCAAATGCCCTACCACCTGGCTATGGGTTGTTTTGTCGCCTCTTACGACAGGCCGCCCGGCCGCAGGAAATTGTATTCTTTCTCCGTTCCTGCACGGATAAAATATATAATGAAGAATGTTTCAAAATCAGGGGGGTTTTGAAAACAAATTCGAAGACGACGACGCGGGTACAGCTAGTAACTATATATAAGTAGTTAGATGCATGTGAACGTAATATACAGGTACGCATGATTAGTTTACTATTCGTCAAACACTTAGACCAGATTAGAGGTACTGCCCGCAGATTTGCTACCATAAATAATAATTTAATAAATATTTTAGTCACCAGTCTGTTTTCCCGAAAATAAACTTCGAAAGAGATTGTGTTGCAAATTAGGAAACGTACAAAAAATAATAAAAGCTCGAACTTTTTAATAAAACTTGAAAATGAGCTGGTGGGATCCAAATAAAGGACATTGAGTGTTATAATTCATTTTAGCCTTGACGTCGTAGGGCCACGGGACTAACTTGTTCATCATGAATTTGTATTATGATTTATATGATAAACAAACTACAGAGATGCAAAAGACGATTATGTTAAAATTGAATGAAACTTGAAATTAAATTAAAAATGTTTTTTGTGATGTTACGTGTTATTTTCAAGATATATTTGACATAAGCAAAAAACAAAAGAACATCACTAACAGAGCGTTCCATTAGTAACTCACAAAACCCAAAATGCTCCGTTAGCCGTGCCACAAGGCGACCGCGGTCGTTGTGGTCGTGGCGAAAACGTCACTAATGATGTCATCATTTTCGATCACACAACGCCCACATCGACCCATATCAAGAGTTGGGTCGAATATCCGTTCCACTTGGGTTTACGATTGTAACGCCGGCAAACGAGTGGAACGGGAAAAATCGCGTGAACGTGGTCGTTGTGAGTCTCTAATGGAACGTAGCCTAAAAAGAATATGTCAAATGAGGTTTAGACAATTCGTATGAAAAACATCGTAATTTGCTTTATTCTTTACCACTAAGAATTTTCTGTGTTAAAATTATTTAAATTTTCCTTTCTAATTAAATTATCTATACCAATATTATAAATCTGAAGAGTTTGTTTGTTTGTTTAAACGCGCTAATCTCAGGAACCGCTGGTCCGATTTTAAAAATTCGTTCAGTGTTGAATAGTACATTTATCGAGGAAGACTATAGGCTATATTATATTTTCAAAAAAAATTGGGATCCTTACTAAGAGTCCAATAATGTAACCCAAGGTGTAAAAAAATGACCTGAAAAATCCTTACGCGGCGTGCGCTGCGAAAACTGTTGATTATAGAACAAAACAATGTACTACCACTTTGCAGAACATATAATTGTGTACAAAAAATATTGCATAACCATATGTCTAACTATTGTAGTTATCTCACAATAAGTGTTTTCTTTTATTTTTTTAAATAATTAAAATGCCGTCGCTTCAAAAACTCCTTATTTTGTACCTTTGTATTAATCCTTATCAAAATTAATTACTCCATATTTAAGAAGAATTCAACTTTTTGAATTATTCAATTCGGACGTTTCATTCGAAAGATATCGCGATATTTAAAATGTAAGTATTAGTGTTGTAGCCAAATATACTAATATATTGTTTGATTGAACGCGCTAATCTCAGGAACTACTGGTCTGATTTGAAAAATTCTTTCAGTGTTGGATAGCCCATTTATCGAGGAAGGCTATAGGCTATATATCATCACGCTAATACGAACAGGAGCGGAGCACCAATGAATAATGTTTCAAAATCGGAGGGTTTTGAAAGCAAATTCCACGCGGACGACGTCTTGGGCACAGCTAGTTTATTTTATAAAGTAAACATAAATAATACAATTTCGAAGAGGATTGCTTTTCAAATCTGAATGGAGATGAATATCCAATGAACCGCTCATTCGACTTAGTTTGCTTAGCTGGATAGATATTGCCTATAAACTATTGTCCTATCTAATCCTTTATATTCATTGGGACTTATATATTTCAATTATAAAGCAACTGGCGTACTAGGGATGTTTTACATTCAAAATTCCGTAATATTTTCTTAAGTTTTCGCGACTTGAATTCATAATAAAACTACGTTTTAACGGTTTTAAGCGCGGTAATTTTATTTGATTTTGGTTTTTCCGACGTTTCGGCCACTTTTCTTATTGTTAAAGTTTTATTTAGCCTACCGCCAACTTGTTAATTTTAATTATTTAGTTTTAATTTTGTTTATGGTTATTATTTACTCTATGGGAGCCTAATCTAATTTAATTTAAAATTCCGTCTTAAGTATCTATTATGTGAGGATATTTTACTTTATTTGTTTATATTTTTATCTTTTTAAATAAATAAAGTAAAATATTGAAAGTATATACGGCACTTATTGTTACAGTTATTTAGTAGCATAGTTGTTCTTGTCATGTTTCTTTTTAAAGTTAATGATAAATTTTGTTATGTACCCTCTATTTCTGAACGATACAATCGGTCATTTCCTTAATTTAATAATATCCGTGCAGGAACGGAGAAAGAATACAATTTCCTGCGGCCGGGCGGCCTGTCGTAAGAAGCGACAAAACAACCCACAGCCAGGCGGTAGGGCATTTGCCCGACTGGATGGCTACCATCCCTGGTCTAAAGTATGTCGCCATAACAACCTTGAGTTGTGTTCCGGCATTAGTGGCCAGGTTCCAGTCTCCCTTAAGAGAGCAGCAGCGCATTTGTAGCACCTTTGGTGTTGCAAATGTCCATAGGCGATGGTAACCGCTTTCCATCAAGTGGGCCGTCTACCTGTCTGCTGAACTCCTCCTATTTTTTTTTTTTTAAATGTGGTAATTGTGTACAGTTTATAACTCAAAATCTCTCAATTGTATATAGACGGCATTCACTACATTTTGTTTTCATGTTGGCAGACGCGATACGATTTGTACTGTGTTCGGTTTATTTTATTACATGTAAAACTTTAAGTATAATATCTTGTAATATTTTCTTAAGTTTTCGCGACTTGTATACATAATAAAACTACGTTTTAACGGTTTTAAGCGCGGTAATTTTATTTGATTTTGGTTTTTCCGACGTTTCGGCCACTTTTCAGTGGCCCTGATCACGGAAGACAAAGATGTCAAGTGTCAACGAGTATTGTTAAAGTTTTATTTAGCCTACCGCCAACTTGTTAATTTTAATTTTGTTTATAGTTATTATTTACTCTATGGGAGCCTAATCTAATTAAAAAAAAAAAAAAATTACCGCTCTTGAAACCGTTAAAACTTAGTTTTATTATATAATATCTTGTATAAAATATTATCTAGAATTTCCAAACAGTAATGTATTAAATTATTTTCATTCATAACACTTTAATTAAAATAGTTTATCAATGACTTCAATCCGCTATCGGTTGTGCCAATTTACTAAGTTTCATGTACTGTAAAATTGTTGGAGGGATGGTGAGGTGTTCTAAAATGCTTGTAGAGTGTAAAAAGTTAGTGTCTGTAATGTGTTAAAATCGTAAGGTCCTTTGATTATAAATATGTGACCAGTTGCTGTTCTTTTACTAACATAAACCCTTCTGAGTTGTTGCAAGTATTAGATTATAACGAAAATCATTTTAAACAAGTTTTGTCTGTCTGTTTGTTTCGGCTAATCTCTGAAAAGGTTGGACCGATTTTGACGGGATTTTCACTGGCAGATAGCTAATGGTATAAGGAGTAACTTAAGCTACTTTTATATTTAAAAAAATATGGGAGGTCCACGCGCACGCCATCGCCGTTGCTGCATTGGAAGGAAAATTAAGTTCTACGCGAATGAAGTCGCGAGTAACAGCTAGTTTTAAATTTAAAATTGCGTCCTGGCTATTTACTATGTGAAGATTTTACTTTATTAGTTGTAAGCATTTTTTAGTATCATAAGTACCGTACTAGAGATTTCTGATGGAAATTAAGGATAATATTGTGCTATGTAATTTTTGAAGTGAAACTTCTATATTTCCATACTAATCTATATATATTTCTATAATATAATAAATCTGTTTAGGATATCGAATTTGTGCAATGAATTTAATAATGAGAAATAAATCAAAGTGCTAAATCGGACTATACAAGATTTCGAAAATATAATTTTAAGAATTTTATCTCTCTGTCTGTCTGTTAGAGAATCACGAGAAGATACTGAACGAATTTAAATGAAACTCGGCAGTGAACAAGCTTATATTCCGGGTAAACAATTAGAAAAAATAAAGAAAAATGCCTACGATTTTTTTTTGCATGAGTTCAGCAGACAGGTAGACGGCCGACAAGATGGAAAGCGGTTGCCATCGCCTATGGACATTTGTAACGCCAAAGGTGCTAGGAATGTGCTGCCGCTTTTGAAAGGTAACTGGAACATGGCCACTTATGCCGAAATACAACTCAAGTTTGTTATGGCTGCATACTCTAGACCAGGGGTAGTAGCCACCCAGACAGCCAAATACCCTACCACCTGGATGTGAGATGTTTTGTTGCCTCTTACGAAGGTCCGCAGGAAATTGTACTCTTCTTCCGTTTCTGGACAAATATTTTTTTTAATAAAATAAAAAAAGAAGTAAAGAACTTCGGCCTTGTCCAATAACAGAGGAGGACAGCGGTATATTATGTATATTAAAAAAAGCCTGCAAGGCAATGGTTTCGCCCCTGATGTTGACGATGTATATAGGTGATGGTAACTACTTTCCATTATTAGATGGGCCGTTTGACTCTTCGTTACCTCCCAAATAAATGAAAGGAGAAATATAGTCACCCGGTAAGCTTACGGTACTCTATACTAATCATGCCGATTCCGCACCGCTGCTGGACTAAAAAATCTGATAGCGCCTTCCTAATCATAAAACCTAAGTTCAGGAGATTCGGAGGATCCTAGAACCCGATCCCAGCGCTTCCTACCGATTCCAATTGTGAATCACACCAAAAACATCAAAATCCATTCAGAGATTAGGAGGATCCTAGAACTCCAAATCCTAGATCTAGAGTTATGAGAGATTTGAATTATATTATATCTGAATTCGAATCAATCGGCTTGCATCTTAATTTGTCCAAATGTGAACTTTATATACCTCCTGCGTCCTCAAATAAGGATGAGATTATCCAAAAATTTAACCTTATAGCACCAAATATTACAATCATTGACGATACCTCTCTTCGCCTCCTAGGTTCACCAGTTAAGGATGAATTGATTCCGTCGTTTGTAAACGATAAAATTCAAAATTTTAATTCTTGTTCGGACCGCTTACTTCAAATTAACAGCCATATGGCATTTTGGATAATTAAATTTTGTTTATTTGTTCCAAAATTCACACATTTTTTACGATGTTGTCAATTCTAGAAGCATCCAATAATTTTACAGAAACTTGACGACATCGTGAAAAATACTCTCATCAACGTTTTGAACATTGACCTACAAGAACGCGTCTGGGCCCAAGCCTCGCTACCAGTGAGTTTTGGTGGTCTGGGTGTACGCAAAATTTCGAGTGTGGCCCTTTCAGCATTCCTGTCTTCAATACATAGCACCAAAAAAATCGTTCGAGACATACTTCGTGCAGACTTGGAGCCATCACTATCAACTGAAGCCAGGAATGCTTGGCTGGTGGCTTGTCCGGGTAGCAGTCTGCCCACTGTCCCCTCTATACAGGGGTCCTGGGACGGACCGATCTGCGAACTGTCACGTAAAAAAATATTGGAAACGTCAACTAGTTCTGCAGATCGAGCCCGTCTTTTTGCTACCTCTGTATGGGAATCAGGACTTTGGTTGCAGGTCCTACCGTCACCATCTATAGGGACGTTAATGGATGCAGCCACATTCAGGTCAGCAATCTGCTTTCGTCTTGGGTCAAATTGCTGCGAGCCACACAACTGTCGCTACGGCCGGGCCGTCGACCGGCTTGGCCACCGTGGCCTATCGTGTGGCAGAAGCGCACGCAGAATTCCGCGACATGCCGGCCGGCCTCAACGATATAATACGTCGAGCTCTTGTCAGCGCCGACGTGCCAGCCGTTCTCGAACCGAACGGCCTGGTCCGCGACGATGGCAAGAGACCCGACGGTATGACTTTAATTCCCTGGACCTTAGGAAGGCCGCTTGTGTGAGACGTTACCTGTGTCGACACACTGGCGCCTTCTCATCTCCAGGAGTCCAAAGTTGGGGCTGGTCGCACTGCCACTTCTGCCGAAAATCTCAAACGGCTAAAATATGCAAACCTTAGAACAGGTTACATATTTGAGCCGTTTGGGGTGGAGACTTTGGGCCCATGGGGGCCAAGTGCCTACAAATTATTTAAAAATATTAAAAAACGTCTGGTCGATACAATAAGAGACCGGAGCTGGAGCTTACCTCGCTCAAAGGATTAGCCTCTGTATCCAGCGAGGTAATGCTGCCAGCCTTCTAGGTACAATGCCCAGCGACAGTGGTCTCGGGGGGCTGGACGGGCTTTGATACAGGTTTTTTTTTTAAGCTAGGTTTATTTATAGGATTATGTCCTCGATTTTTATTTAGTTCTAGTTTTTAATTTTAGGTTTATTTTTCATACTGTAGTTTAGTTTTAGTATTTAATTGTATTTTCCTAGAACCCGATCTCAGCGCCACCTAACAGTTCCAATTGTGAATCTAAACCATCCGGAGACTAACTCAGACACACCCAAAAGTTTTCATCAAAATCGATTAAGTCATTCTCAACTACTATACTAGACTCTCTCTTTTATTTCACCTTCTACCAATTACTTGGGGTGGGCACAATACGTATTTTCCTTACATACTCCTCTATTATAACATACGTCCTCTGTCACACCACAAATAATCATCCTTCACACAATCCGTCTCTCTCTTTTGGTCTATTCAGTATTCTTCTTCTGTAGTAAGATATAGAAGACTAGCGTTAACTGTGAGCGCAGCTTAATGTAAGGCTGTAGTCAAATGGCCGGCAATGCCGTACCACGGTCCCAGTTTGGCTTAATTACGAAGCCGGGATTAAGATGGGACATATTCGCGTCGCCGCGCTAAATTAGGCCACACCGCCCCGGGTTTCTTACTTAATTTATTCGCCCTTGTGAAGAATGCTTTGCGACATAGCGCTTTCGCCGCAGAAATCGTTTCATATTTTTTCTCCTTATTTGCTTTAGACTCGGTTAAATTATAAGTATCTATTTTATATAGTAAATTTTATTATATGAGTTTGAGATCGGCTTAGAATCAACCCCAGAATGGTCCCTTATTTATTCTATCCGTGCAGGAACGGAGAATGAATACAATTTCCTGCGGCCGGGCGGCCTGTCGTAAGAGGCGACTAAACAACCCACAGCCAGGTGGTAGGACATATGCCTGACTGGATGGCTAACACCCCTGGTCTAGAGCATGCCGCCATAACAACTTTGAGTTGTGTTCCGGCATAAGTGACCAGGATCCAGACTAACTTAAGAGAGTAGCAGCGCATTTGTAGCACCTTTGGTGTTGCAAATGTCCATAGCCGATGGTAACCGCTTTCCATCCAGTGGGCCGTCTGCCTGTCTGCTGAACTCCCGCAATAAAAAAATAAATAAAAAAATACGCCCATAGAACAAGTGTAAGTCGCTTTGCTTGGGGATATAGAATGTGTGTTTGTCAGCCGATTAAATAAACTGATTTATTTATTCAACAAAGATCACACAGCTTTTCACTATACTTAGTTATTGCCCGTGCTCGAAATTCGACCATAATAATTAGTGTCAAAGACTATACTTCTATAATCACAGATTTCGCCAAGGCTACACTGTTAATTTGACTTGAACATTAAACAAAATAGTATATATGCGTGTGTGTGTCAAATACATGGTAGTGTGTGTATTGTATTTTTTATGAATAATTTAAAAAAATAGTAGCATTCGTCACTTCTTCTCTATATAAATTATAAGTGTGCGAAATTTCATACTCCTCCGCCCGCGCAATTTTCGTAAAAAGGGGTACAAAGTTTTTGCTTCACGTATTAATAGATACATTACAAAAGACGATACATTTTGAAAACGGCATATCAGCGAATAATGGATCTCATTTTGTAGGCCAAACAAAACTGCAAAAACTACATATACATTTTCTGTTTAATTTTAACGAACTTTCTGCTATATCTTCGGAACCCAAAGTCCAATAGCAATTAAATGAGGCTATTTTGAAACTTTACAGAATCCAACGCAGAGTCATCAAAATCGATTCAGAAGAAGTATGTTGTGGCTGAACATTATTATATAAAAAATATATATATTTTTTTTTTTTAATTTTCGCGAATTGTATACATAATAAAACTACATTTTAAGGATTTTAAGCGCGGTAATTTATTTGAATTTTATTATTCCGACGTTTCGGCCACTATCCAGTGGCCGTGATCACGGAAGACAAAGATGTCAAGTATCAATGAGTATTGTTAAAGTTTTATTTAGCCTACCGTCAACTTGTCCATTTTAATTATTTACTTTTCTTTTTTGTTTATGGTTATTATTTACTCTATGGGAGCCTAATCTAATTTACCACCGCTTCGCAACTTGTGGCTTGAAGAGACGAAGCGGTACAAGAAACTCTTAAGCAAACATGCCTAGCTCTAATAATTTTATATAATATTAAAATGGGTGGAAGGAAAAATATATTACGCAACGAACCAAGCACCTCCTCCTTTTCTGGAAGCGGCTAAAAAAACAAAAACAGGTATTACAAGAAGCATAAACCTCATATAAAATATATTTATAGTATCGCCTGGAAATACATCAACGTGATCAAATGTAATTTTGTCCCGAGACGCCAACATAAACCAACATTGCGCGAGCATTTCCATAAAAAATGGCCCAATTACCAGAGCCTCGTCGAAGGCTTATGAATCTTCGCTTTTAATAAATATCTGTAATGTTTCCCTACTTAACTTATTATCCGAGCGTAATTATTCTCGAGGAAATAAGCGGGACGCGGCCATTATTAGCATTTTAAGTAATTCCCTTTTTTGCTTCTTCAAAAGGGATAATTTGTTTGGTAACTGTTCCCTTCTGGACTTAATGGTGTGTATTGTTTTCGCGTAATTTATATTCAGATTATATGTATATCTTTACTTTTTTTTACTAATTATCTTATCATTGTTTCTGTTTTTTTTGTTATTATTAGATATTCCTTTCACTTATATGTTTACTTTTTTATTGCATGAGTTCAGCAGACAGGTAGACGGCCCACTTGATGGAAAGCAGTTACCATCGCCTATGGACATTTGCAACACCAAAGGTGCTACAAATGCGCTGCTGCTCTCTTAAGGGAGACTGGAACCTAGTCACTAATGCCGGAACACAACTCAAGGTTGTTATGGCGGCATGCTCTAGACCAGGGGTGGTAGCCATCCAGTCGAGCAAATACCCTACCACCTGGCTGTGGGTTGTTAAGTCGCCTCTTACGACAGGCCGCCCGGCCGCAGGAAATTGTATTCTTTCTCCGTTCCTGCACGGATAAAAACTTGAACTCGAAGTGATTGCCCGTATAGGATGGAGGAGCGAGGTGGAAAGCTCTTCCGTTTCTAAGGAAGATCTTCCAGCGAGGCTATTGTAGTTCCTCGCAGACCTAGACACACACATCTGTTATTGTTGAAAATTTGTATATATTCTTTGTACGTTTCGGGAATCGTTTGCGACCTCAATTATTGTGCAACGCCATCTATTGGCTTGTAAGTGTTCCACTACATACTATGATTTTAATTTTGCTGGTTTTTACTGTGAGTCGTGATTAAGGAGGTGGGCACTGAAAATCTGTGCTGTGTCGGATTGTTTCAGCACAGCAAAATACTGAATGCCAACCTCATTTCACAAATTGCGGCACACATTTTAATTATTATTGTTATGTCTCTCAAGAACATGGTACATAAAAATGCACCCGGACTTTTGGAGGGCTTGCATGGGGCCATGGCAAGGCCAACACGTGGAGGCTCCTTCAATAATTTTAGGTTAAATATGGCGTGACACTGACCGCTGATTATCCCTGTCTACACCATATAAAAATACACCCAAGGACAAGCCCCGGTTAGTATAGGACTATTTTAGGAAATGGGAACAAAAGATACCGGGCTATTGGGGTAAACTGCTAGTGGAACCCGGACTATGGGAAGTATGGCGTCTGCCCGTCGCAATTTTCGGGAAACATGGAAAAATGGGCAGATGGTGATACGCCACTCCGTGCATGGTCCCTTAAAAATGCCGTACAAGATTGGCGAGGGGCAACATAGGTGTGAGTGGCTAAGGAGTGTGGAGAGATGCTGCAGGTTTACAGATCAATTTAGAGGGCGGCAAATTCAAACTTCGAAGACAAATACATGTATGTACATTTGTAAAAGAATAGACTTAACACAGAAAGATCAGCGCTGGACCGGTCATAATGGTGTTCTTTCTGGGAGGCCTGGGAAATTATGCTGATAATTAAGGTAAAAATATAGTCCCCTCGAAAAAATTCAAGACTGGCTGGCAAGGCTGAGGCTAAGCGTTTCATGCCGACATGTGAGAGCGTGGTATCACACCGGTCAAGTCAGTCCCAAGAGCTGTTAACAAAACAATGATTCCAGCACGTCTGTACCACTTTGAATAATGACAAGACATACTAAAAATTCTTTGAATTATAATTCAGTCCAAGTATCATTCTACGAAAAAAAAAACTACTTTTTGCGTGACACGATTACAAAATTTCTTGCCAACTGCAGTAAGGTAGCTAATGGGCTGCTGAGAGGGTGTGTTTATCATAATAAGAGGTGAGAGCAGACCACCTGAGCTCAGCCGGATATAAAGCACAACGCTAACTAAATTTAATGTTCAAATAGAAAAGTTTGTAGAGTTTGTATTAAAGTTAGGGGTGTAGTCTTTTATATTAATTTCACTACAGATTATGTGTGACGTCCTCCGAGTTTTTATTCAACACAGCAAAGTTCTGTCTGGAGATTTTTGATAAGTTTAAGTCTACCGTGCAATGTCTATGTAGCCGTAAATCATATGCATAATGCATGCACATCTTCATTTTACTTCGTTAGCTCAGCGACCCAAAGTGGGTCTTGGCCTCCGAAACTAGAACATGCCACTTTTCTCTGTCCTGCGCAGTTTCTTGCCGATTACTGGCTCGTAGCTCCGACAGGTCAGCCTCCACATTGTTTTTTCAGCGATATTTGGGACTGCCGACCGGACGCCGACCCAAATATGCTTTCCTCACTCTGCGATCCTCTCCCATCCGTTCTACGTCACCGAACCAGCGGAGGCGGTGAGATTTTAGTTCTCTTATTATGTTAGGCTCAGCCACGAGATTCTCAATTTCGAGGTTGGTTCGGACCCTCCAGCTAGCATCCTCTCTCTTTGTTGGACCCAGAATCTTACGGAGAACCTTCCTTTCCGCTACTAAAAGCTGGTTCTCCTACTTGAGAGCAAGTGTCCAGGGTGCGGAGCTTCGACGCTTACATCTTCATTTTACGATTGTATAACTTAGCCATAATGTCTAGAACATAAATTAATTTTATTGCCTTCTGGGAATATTCCATCTTATTTGTAGTCATTGTCGGTGTATTAAAACAAAGTGAATCTATCCATGTTATCTTAATATTGATTCAAGTTTAAAATCCACAAAAAATACTAAATACGGATATAACAATACCAAGTTTCATACGAGCAGTGATTTCTCAAATGTTTTTGTCGGAATTCGATAATATTTTTTTCAACACACTTGCTCATAAAGTGGCTCTATGGTCACCGCAATTAGGCACAGAATGACACCCATTATCAAACTGTGAGTAAAAAACATTATAACTCACTAGTGAGTTATAATTTTTTATTTTATTGGTTGAGTTGCTTTGTTCTTAAAAAAGTTTTTATTCAAAAAAAAAAGATCGTGTTCTATAGAACAAATAAATTAATGTTCCTATTGCTTGCTCATTTCATGCAACTTCTTATTTAAATAGATAATTTTAACTCGTACGTGTTTAATAAATAAAACTTTCACTCATATGTATAACTTTTTTTTATCTACTAAATAAAATGAGTTTTTGTTGTTATTTTATTCACAAGTGTGTTGAAAAACGTCGTATGATACACGTGTGTATTGATGATTACCGTCCTCGGCTCTCTTAAGACCCTCGCCTACGGCTCGAGTCTCAATGGCGCCTCGGCGGTAATCACCAATGTTACACACTAGTACCATAATGTACTATTACCAAGGAATCGCCGGCATGACAGGTTTTAGTGGTTCGTTTCGCCTCTTTTAAATGATTCTTTTAGTAGTTCGAGTCTATGTATGGGACGGTTATGAAATGCCCCATTCTCTGTATACCTATCGAAATTAGGGCCAATTTTTTCAATCACCAGATAAAAGTTATTTTATATGGAGACGCAATAAGGCAATCTTCGCGGGTAGGGGGTTTTGTGCTCAATATATGGCCATTCTTTATTCCCCACTAGCTGATATGCCCGCGACTTCGTCCGCGTCACGATCGCGACGTAGAATACTATCAGCGCCATCTAGTTTATTTAATATGATGATGAAATACGCTATGCTAGACACTGCTTTTGTAAGGTTTTACTTTTTAGCGGAATCTCGTCTTTTTAATGTATAAATTGTTTTATCGTTTTATTGTATGATAATGATAGCAGCAACATCAATACTTTATTAGGTGCAAAAGTTGTATAATAAGCCGTTTAAGTAATTAAAGTTTTTTAACTATCCCACGAGAACTCAATAATTTTTTGGGATCAAAAGTATCTTATATGTTGACCAGCGATATAAGCCACTACAATACAAAATTTCATTTAAACCGCCCATTTGTTTCGGAGATTAGACCGTATAAACAGAGAAACAAAAAATTTAAAAAAAATCTAAATTAGTTCTTTTTCACTTGTTACTGACTCGGTTTTTAGCATTTTTTTTTTCATTGTACAGAAATTCGACCTCTACAGTTTTATTATATATATAAATTAAGAACTGGTGCCCGGAGAACATAGAATTTTGCACTTATCTCGCAGTGAGCCACCAGCTCACGACAGCGCTGGTTCAGGGGGTCTGCCGCTGCTTACCACGCGGCGATACACAAAGGTTGCAAGGTCCTTCTACACGAGCCTCCGGGCGCAAGGCACGCAGATACACTGACCATTTAAGTTTATATAAAACTAACTGGACGCGGAAATCTTCAATAGCTTATTATGTGTAGTTATAAAAGAGGGTGCGGTACTACTTTATGTGCGTCGCGGTAGCGTGGCGTTTGGCAACGTACTGACTCACGCATAGAGCGGGCGGCGGCAACATGCGGGGGTTGCAAGACGCTATGAACCCAAGACACATTTTCTAACTGGGAAATAGGTGGCGCCAACACCACAGAATAAAACACAACATGGGAAAATTAAAAATGACAGATGCATGCATAAAACAGTTGACTTGTTTCACTTTTGAATTTGGTCAGATTATAATTTATTTCTCTGATACGTTTTATCTGATGATTAAAAAATCGGCCCTAAATCTATAAATGGTTCGAGTTCGTACATTGCATTTCAAATGTAAAACAATCAGGGACAATGAAACTCGAGACAAAGCTAACTCATATCCCGGGCGTAACTTAGTATACTTTTTATCCCGGTAAACCACCTTTCCGCGGGATAACCAAAAATATCAAAAAAGATGGCGCTGCGATCGCATCCTTTTTGATAACTACTGAACGTAGGTATATGAATGAAACGCGACACGAGCTAGCTTATACCCCGAATCAACACTCAGGATACATTTAATCCCAATAAATGATGTCGTTTCCATAAAATAGACATATTAGTTAAATAGATGGCGCTGCAATCGCGTTTTTTCAATTCACTAACAAATACATACGTGGTCATAGCAAACAAGTCATTCATTCATTGTATTACTTTATCAGGTTGGATTCGACTCGTCTCTGTTTTGCTGGGCAGTTGTTTAGACTATATAGACTTAGTTTCTTTGTTATTGTAGTGAATTGAACAAAAAACAGTAAAGTTTTAAGTCTAACATATTATTACATAAAAAGATTTAATACTAATATAACATTTTAGTACGTCATGTCATTATTATAACTATAGTAATATTTTTCATTTCTTTTATTGTGTCTTGGGAGCATGCACTGTTTGCTACAACTCCATTAATTCTTCAAAAAGTAATGCTGTAACATACTTCTGTATAAAACTTATTAAAAAAAATATAACTTGAGATATAAATAGAATAAAAAATATAAAGAAAACAATATTTAGCTAAGACGTGTTGCTGGGGAGTTTCTTGCCGCTTCTCCTTAACAGCAATAACACGTTGCGAAGCGGTGTAAACAGAAGAGGAAGAAAAATTAAATTTTAACTTATATGTATGACCTTCAAAAAGTATTCTCCAGTGGAACTTATTTTAAATAAAAACTTTTGAATTTGAATTTATAAAGAGGAAAGATTTGTTTGTTTGCATTGAATAGGCTCCGAAACTACTGAACCGACTTGAAAAATTCTTTCACTGTTGGCAAGGTTTTTTTTTTAGGGCGGGGCAAATGCTATTTACGCACAATACCGGGTCCTTTGCAAGGGGTTAGACCATAGTTGATCATGGAGGCCTTCCCTTTTTAAGGGGCAATCCAAACAGTTATCAACTGGCTTGTGTGGACACTCCGAGAAGTTGCACGGGCAACAACCACTACCCATTAAAACCACCCTCCTCCCATGTGCCCCGCACTTTTTGTAGGAAAGGCTGAGACTTAGAACGTAGTTACGCCCAGTCCGATCCAGCGCAGTTGTTGGCAAGGTACATTATCTCCGGATGACATAGGCTAAATTATATTTTGATTAAAATATTTTTTTATTAAATACCCGTGCGAAGCCGGGTCGGGCCGCTAGTACATAAATAATCCTAATATAGTTTTTATGTAAGTAACATAGAGCTACTACCTAGGCTTGTTCACGAGGTGTAGCCGCGGGAAAAATAGTATATAAATCTAATAACATATTCTCTATGTACTTAAGTAAGTAGGTCTAACAAAATACTTTTTACTGAACCAACTATAATGAATAACCGAGTGAAAAGACGTTTCATAAACCCCCAAAGTCGAATAAAGTATTGCTAAAACAAGACAAAACCAACTGAAATCGATTATCGCAACGTTAACGGGGATTAAACGTACAAATCTGCCGTTACACTGACAAAATGACTCCGACCTTCATCCGTTTAAAATTTAATTAAAACCGACCAATTTCATTTTGGTTCCATTCCGTTCAGCCGGATCGATTGGGCAATGCGAATTTATGTAAGCGGATTTTAGATTTTGATGTATTCCAATATAGTTGCTAATTTTATGATTGAGGGTGTCAGCCGTTCGTTATATAAGTATATGCGGTATGATGCTTATTTGCATAATTTAATTATACTACTTGTCGCGGCACGATTCACTAAAAGAAGGTACACACCGGTCCAGCCGAGTATGCAATCAGTACGCTCGCGCCGGTGTGTACACGCAATATCAAAATTGCCTATGAAAAACGCTCTTTATCTACGGCCAACCGCCTATATTCAAAAATCAAGAACGAGACGACGACGCAAAATTGTACGCGCAAGAAAATTTAATGTAAAGTCACAAAAGATTAAATTATACGCATTTAACAAGCAAAGGGTACTTCATTGAAGAATTCCTACGCTTCATATGCTTGAAATATCCGGCTCGAAGGACCAAAAAAAAAAATCGTATGAAGCGTAGGAATTCTTCAATGAAGCACCCTTTGCTTGTTAAATGCGTATAATTTAATCTTTTGTGACTTTACATTAAATTTTCTTGCGCGTACAATTTTGCGTCGTCGTCTCCTTCTTGATTTTTGAATATAGGCGGTTGGCCGTAGATAAAAAGCGTTTTTCATAGGCAATTTTGATATTGCGTGTACACACCGGCGCGAGCGTACTGATTGCATACTCGGCTGGACCGGTGTGTACCTTCTTTTAGTGAATCGTGCCGCGACACTACTCCTAAGCGTTTATTTTACTATTGACTTTGCATGTCGTTGCGTCACGTTTTATACACCAATTTAATTATGTATAATTTAGCACAATTAAAGACCACGGTAAATACATGAACGTGATGCCTTACAGATAATAGTTATTCGTTAAAGTAGCCGATAATATTGGTCATTTGTCTAAATCATCAAAAATGCCCAATCTCATAAATGTGTAAATATCTATATATTAAT
Source organism: Dendrolimus kikuchii (assembly GCA_019925095.2). Classification (NCBI taxonomy): domain Eukaryota; kingdom Metazoa; phylum Arthropoda; class Insecta; order Lepidoptera; family Lasiocampidae; genus Dendrolimus; species Dendrolimus kikuchii. The sequence goes on from CM034407.1 coordinate 16,824,807, forward strand.
ACGTGAAGCAAAAAATTTGTACCCCTTTTTACGAAAATTGCGTGGATGGAACAGTATGAAATTTCGGACACTTATAGTTTACTAGCTGATGCCCGCGACTTCGGTTTTTTAACTGTCCCACGGGAACTCTTTAATTTTTCGGGATCAAAAGTGTCCTATATGTTGACCAGGGATATAAGCTACCATCATACAAAATTTAACTTAAATTGGTCTAGTCGTTTCGGAGATTAGCCGGTACAAACAGACAGACAAACAGAGAAACAAAAAAATTGAAAAAAATCTAAAATAGCTTAATTCACTTCTTACATCCCCCTGACTCGGTTATTAGCATTTTTTTTCATTGTACAGAAATTCGACCTCTACAGTTTTATTATATTTATAGATAGAGATATAGAGTAGGCGTGCACAATGCTAATATTTTTTTAAATTATGCATATAAAATAAATTAAAACAATAAAACAACTATTACATACACTACCATGTATTTGACACACATACGCATATACACTCTTTTGTTTGTTGTTAAAGTCAAGTTAACAGTGTTGTATTGCCGAAATCTGTGATTATAGAAGTATAGTCTTTGACATTAAATATTATGTTTGAATTTCGACCATGGGCGACGACTAGTATTATTTAATGTTCATTATAATTGTTGCGGACAGAGAGCACCCCTCTGACCCCCGCCTGAACACACCTACTCTCCGCGCCCCGCATACCACCGACGCCCATAGCTCGCACAATTAGCAGCTAGGCGTCGTACGGTACGCGGGATATAGGAGCGGCCTTGGAAGCATAAATTGTTAATTCTTCAGACACAATTGACGACTTACCACTCTCTCTTTCGACTCTCTCGCATAATTTGTTATACGTACTTCTTCATGTATAATAATCATACAGTCCATTATATCGAGTTTAATTTCCAAACAAGAAGCAACCGCCACCAATAATAATACTGGTATGCACATCACGTAAAAGATAAGGTTTCTGTATACATAGTCTAAGTTAAATTAGGAACAATGAAGAAATTAATATACTGCAGAGTACAACACCTCGTCGTCTTATTTTGTACTCCCCTCTCGGGCGAATGAGCTCTGGCTCTTGGTTAGTGGTGCTTCTCCAACATACGACAGGGGTCATCCACCACGAAAGTACCACATTACTTAAACTCCCACATACGTCTATCAAGTTACATATTTTCAACGGCATTTTCGAATCTACATCTTACAAATCCCTTACAAATTCGTAACAATATTAAACATTACATACAAAAACAAAAAACATATCATAACACATAAAGAATAAGCAGGATTGTCAGGCCTGAGAGGACCAAAAATAATCAATAACCATAAAACGTTAGTGATTTACCTTGTCTGATGAAATACAGTCTACTCAAGAACTGGTATCGTGGTAAAAGATTCAGACCGTAACAATATTCAACACTTAACTAACCAGTCCAGTGGTTCACACCAAAACTGTTCATTCGATAAGCCGAGCATATCTGTCCTGCACCAGAACAAACTTTGAAATCACTACCTTAAAATTACAACAATACGGTCTATTTTAGGTTATAAGAATTTCTTGTGTATAATTTTCAAAGCGAACCCCTTTGTGAAATAAGAAAGGTTTTGTTGTCGTGAAGAATTTGATCTTCTGCTCGGGATAGCCCTTTGAGTCTTTTGATAAAACTGGTTAAGCTTAACTTATTATCTTTGTATTCCTAAATGTTTTTGTTCTAACTTTTGGCGAATGAGAAATAGTTTATATTATGGACAATCGCATTTAGCTTTCAATAATCCCCGGCTATATGTCGTGGTCGCGTAATGACTAGCGCACGCGTCCCAAACTCAAAGGGCGCGGGTTCGATTCTGGCCAGAACTAGGTGTGGCGGGAGTGCTGTCCGTTCCCCCTCAAAAATGTTAATCTATAAAAGATTGTGGATAACATATTAGGAATTTTTGTTTACACACTTTCGGAGATTGATACGGCTGATACGGCGGTAGCTACGCCCCTGATGACTATTTAAATTAATCGATATATAACTATATCTACTATAAATTTAAAGCCACATAGTTCGCTTTTGGACTATCTATAGTAAGATTTCGTCGTTGTCAATGAAGGACCTTGTAACAATATTTTTGATGAAGTATTTGTTTTGACAAATTATTAATTCGACCATTATAATTTGTTGTTAAAGACTATATTTCGCCAAGGCTACACTGTTAATTTGATTTGAACAATAAACAAAAGAGTATATATGCGTGTGTGTGTCAAATACACGGTAGTGTGTCATCTATTTTTTATGCATAATTAAAAAAAGTATTAGCACTCGACGCTTCTTCTCTATATAAACTATAAGTGTGCGAAATTTCATACTCCTCCGTCCGCGCAATTTTAGTAAAAAGGGGTAGGTACAAAGTTCACGTATTAATATATAGATTATATAGGCAAGGTGGCGAAGTCCATCAGTGGGGGAAGAGTGTGCTATGATATTATAGTTGTGATGTAAGGCTCTTGAATAAATATAACTTCACTCTTAAACTGACTTTTTATTTTCACCTTTGTAAGTATCTTTTTGTCGTACAAAATGGTCTCTCTTAACTGAATTCAAAAACCGTGTCTCTTTTTACATTTTTGAATTCCCACCAATGAGAGCGAGTTTTATACCCATCTCTCATTGGTTAGTCGTATCCTTACGTCCTGGCTAACACGGGCATATAGGCATTGAATAACAATAACAAAAGTAGATCATTATGTAATTGATAAATTAAATTTAATTAAATAAATAAGAAAATTGAAATAGATATTTATATATAATTTATTTTACGATTAGAAATTATGATTTAAACATGAATGGAAAACATAGCGTAGATCAAAAGAATGTTGTTGCTATGTTTTTCATAAGGTAGCACTTGTCAAACGTCAAAAGTCAAATGCCAAAGATTGACCTTGAACTTGACCTACTGTTGTTTATGAATATGAATTGGATTAAAATACAAGTTTTATTTATAATACGAAAGTTTCTGATAGACATGAAAATGAAATTCCATAAATGTATAAACAAATAATTGAGTTGGAAAACCGAGCGTGTGGTAACCAGGATCGTGGTATATTTTAAGCAAATATAATATAAAACTACAACTAAACGTGGTAAGTATGTTGCGGCCGCATCGCATGTTAAAGATATTTATTGTGGCCAAATGCGTCTTGTTTAAAAATAACACCGTTATCAAATAGCCACACTAGTGAGTATAAATACGTTTTCTGACAATATTTAACGTCATTAACAATGTCGCATTTCAAATAACATATTAAAACCCATCGCCATATCTGCGTGAAACGACTTATGTCTGTCATATTATCGCAGATAAAACCCCACCATTATAATAGAATTTTTCTTATATGTTAACGTTGGATATGTTTAAAATATTTTTCATGTGATATAAATAAATTACTTACCGCATTTACTAGAGTAGGGTTGTTATATTAATACTTTAATAAAAAATCCAAATCACAGTTACATTAATATACCTACAATTTTATGTCTATATAATAATACTAGCTGTCCCGGCAGACGTTGTTCTGCGTTGAAGAAATAAAATTTAGAACCCGATCTCAGCGCCACCTACCAGTTCCAACGTTTGTAAGTAGGATCGACTTTGCGCCATATTGTGACTTTAAATAATTAAATATTATATTAAGACAATTTACTACTAATTTAACCTTTTTATTTAAATTTGATGTAAGACTATTTATTATTGATATGCAAATAAGTTTTTTGCAAACCATACTTTTCAAGTGACATTTGACAGATAGAGGTTATTGACATGTCCGGGGCGCGCCGTGTACGTCCTATTCTTATTTGGATCTGGGCCGTGTCCGGGGCGTGCCGTGTACGTGGCCCGGACGGGGCACGAATTTGAAACGTTACATACATTTTGTATCGCCCGTTTAGCACCCGGTGTAATATAAACGTGCAGCACGGAGTGGCTCCGCTCCGGCCCCGCCCCGGCCCGGACTCGGTGGCATATTGTTACAATTACCATGTGCTAACAACGGTGAAGAAAAACATCCTGATGCAAGCTGCACATAACCGATGTGTCAAACCGGCCAAGCTGCCTTGGACAAGCGTGGCGGGTATACTGTTAGCTCCCCCTATAATGGGAGGCCCGAGCCCAGCAGTGGGACATTAATGGGCTGATTTTATCCGTGCAGGAACGGAGAAAGAATACAATTTCCTGCGGCCGGGCGGCCTGTCGTAAGAGGCGACAAAACAACCCGCAGCCAGGTGGTAGGGCATTTGCCCGACTGGATGGCTACCACCCCTGGTCTAGAGTATGTCGCCATAACAACCTTGAGTTGTGTTCCGGCATTAGTGACCAGGTTCCAGTCACCCTAAGAGAGCAGCAGCGCATTTGTTGCACTTTGGTGTGCAAATGTCCATAGGCGATGGTAACCGCTTTCCATGAAGTGAGCCATACTCCATTCTGATCTCGTCGTCAGCCAATCGCAGTTCACTCATCCCTGTCCTCTGACTTCCTAATCCAGCGCCCTTGCACATGTGGTCCTCACTCCATAGGGCTGGAAGGTGTCCAACACTACGTTTACCGACGATTCCATTCCATTAAAAATAAAAATGCAATAGCCGAAAATATTGGAAATTGAGTTGAAACCGAATCATCATATTAAAACGATATGTCGGGATCAGTGGTTTGCGGAAATTCGCGAATACGATATTCATGTAAATGATATCGAGTATATCAGATTGTATTGTCATAATAACATATCTACTGAATATTTATAAGATATAAAACCCTCAGAAATAAATGTGTAGTTCGTGTATGAAAGGGTGCAAGAATGTAATGCATGCAAAACCGATATTAAATGTTTAAACTTTTCTGTTTTTCTGTTATCAAATAAATAAACAGATACAAGAGAAAAATCCGTCTTGTCAGTTTGTCTACCAGTAAACAAAAATAATAGAAAAATCATTACGAGGAAATTATTTGTGGCATACATAAATAGTGTCAATTTCTTCCAGATCTTTCTAGATATAAATTTAGCATTTAAAAGTGAATCAGTATTAAGTGCGCAAAATAATTTTAAATATTCATAATTATGTATTACTAGCTGTGCCCGCGACGTCGTCCGCGTGGAATTTGCTTTCAAAACCCTCCGATTTTGAAACATTCTTCATTGGTGCTCCGCTCCTATTGGTCTTAGCGTGATGATATATAGCCTATAGCCTTCCTCGATAAATGGGCTATCCAACACTGAAAGAATTTTTCAAATCAGACCAGTAGTTCCTCAGATAAGCGCGTTTAATCAAACAATATTAGTATATTGGGCTACAACACTATTATTTACATTTTAAATATCGCGATATCTTTTGAATGAAACGTCTGAATTGAATAATTCAAAAAGTTCTAAAAAGGTATTGAATTCGTCTTGAATATGGAGTAATTTATTTTGATAAGGATTAATACCAAGGTACAAAATAAAAAAATTTTGAAGCGACGGCACTTTAATTATTGTGAAATAACTACAATAGGTAGACATATGGTTACGCAATATTTTTTGTAGACAATTATATGTTCTGCAAAGTGGTAGTAGATTGTTTTGTTTTATAAACAATAGTTTTCGCAGTGCACGCCGTGTAAGGATTTTTTCGGGTCATTTTTTTACACCTTGGGTTACATTAGTGGACTTTTAGTAAGGATCCCTAATTTTTTTGAAAATATAATATAGCCTATAGCCTTCCTCGATAAATGTACTATTCAACACTGAAAGAATTTTTCAAATCGGACCAGCGGTTCCTGAGATTAGCGCGTTTAAACAAACAAACTCTTCAGCTTTATAATATTAGTATAGATAAATAGTGCTGCAATATCCAACAAGTTTTCAATGTGGTTGATAACGCTTAAGTGGCCCATTCACTATCCTGTATGGCAGTCCTGCAGTGGGCAGAACTTGCAGAACTCAAGAGGCACCATGCTCTGTGTTGCCGGACGCTATGCAGGCTGCAACATCATTCACAATCCTGCATTACGCGGCGGACTACTAAGTCTTGCATGGTATGCAGGATAGTGAATGGGCCCCTTTAGGACTGGCCAAAATATTAATCTTTTAATTTAGAATTTTGTTAAAGTTCCATTGATTACTTATAAATGACAATTTTTTATCTCCATGTTAAAGTAGTCTAATTTGCATGTGCAATTTTAATTAATAAAATATTACAGTCCATTCGAAACAGGATAATTAAAAAAAGTGTTACTTAAATCAAGAATGAGCTGGAACAAGCGCGTCTAGACCTTGTCGTCGTCTACATTATCGTTGTTGGAACACGAAAATAGGTACAAAATAAAACTACGTGTTAACGGTTTTAAGCACGGTAATTTATTTGACTTTTATTATTCCGACGTTTCGGCCACTTATCAGTGGCCGTGACCACGGAAGACAAAGATGTCAAGTGTCAATGAGTATTGTTAAAGTTTTATTAAATTATTTAGTTTTAATTTTGTTTTAATTTATTTATTGCAGGAGTACAGCAGACGGGCAGACGGCCCACTTGATGGAAAGTGGTTACCATCGCCTTTGGACATTTGCAACACCAAAGGTGCTATAAATGCGCTGCTGCTCTCTTAAGGGAGACTGGAACCTGGTCACTAATGCCGGAACACCACTTAGGGTTGTTATGGCGACATACTGTAGACCAGGGGTGGTAGCCATCCAGTCGGGCAAATGCCCTACCACCTGGCTATGGGTTGTTTTGTCGCCTCTTATGACAGGCCACCCGCCCGGCCGCAGGAAATTGTGCTCTTTCTCCGTTCCTGGACAGATGAAAAATGTTTATGGTTATTATTTACTCTATAGGAGCCTAATCTAATTTACCACCGCTTTGCAACATTTTATGGCTGAAAGAGAAGAAGCGACGTAAGAAACTCTTCAGCAAACATGCCTAGGTCTAATAATTTTATATAATATTAAAATGGGTGGAGGGAAAAATAAAATAAATTATCAGTCAAGTTGGTTTGTGTTCCGGTGCACGCAGAAAGAGCTCACAGTGTCTTGAGGTCTGGCAGCTGGTTTTTGCTGGGTTTGGGTCTTAATAGTTTTGATGATCGTATCCCAAACAGGTGGTACTTGTCAACCGTCTTCGCTATTGAAATTCGGGTGTTTTTTGATTTCAGTAGCCTCACACGTCATTCTTTCGCGTTCAAAAGATTACCGCATCGTAGCGCAGAAAAAAAATCTCATCGAGAAGTTCCCTCCAGATCATTGTCGTACGCGGAACAAGCGTTCTATAAAACCTTTGTGGAGTCGAGCTTGGGAGCTCAAGTAAATGAGTGCGAATAATTGAACATCCCGTCTATGGCGAGCGATGCGGTCATTTTGAATTTAATTTTATAAAATTTTCATTTTACTAAAAATATTATGATACCTTTATAACAGTAAATATACATATGCAGTAATAGGCACTTATAATCGCTACGATTACATCCTTTATACAATACCGTACAATGTAAAGTAACTTTATCAGATCATACTCCTCTCGCACCGACAGAATTCTTTTCCGAGGTCTTGTTTAAAGTTTAAATTGGATTTGTTCATTAACCCTACTAATTACAAAGTAAACATTCAAGTTACGTATTTTAAACCCCTTACAATTTTCAATATTGAAATCGGGACGCGAACACCATAATAAGAAATTTGTGCTTTGAATGAATATAATGAATAATTTGTTTAATTAATAATACAAGAAATTGAAAATGTATTTATCAAGTAAGTAGCTGTACCTGGCAGACGTTGTCTTGCCCTTAAAAAATAAAAAAAACTAGAAACCGATTGCAGCGCCACCAATCGTGAATCTAAACCATCCCGAGACCCACTTGAACATACACAAAAATAATTCACCTAAATCAGACAAATGAAAATGAGTTTAACCCCCGGTTTCTATATTTTACCGACAGTTGTCTGTAATAGTAACTGATTGATTTTGAAGCTACCAATAACCGATGGTTGAGAGGGCTATACGAGCGTTTCGCAAGCTCATTGACAGTTAGAAATACTGTCGGTTATCAGTTACTAATTATTACCAAACTGAATCCCTTTTCCGGGATGAAAAGTATCCTATGTTCATCCTAGATATTGAACTTACATTTATAACGAGTTTCAGCCAAATCAGCTCAGTAGTTTTTACGTGAAAGCATTAAAGAGAAACAGAAAAATATACTTTTATCTCGGAAACTATCCCATTAGTTATACGTGACAGCGTAACAGAAAGACGGAGTTACTTTTGCATTTATAATATTAATAGGGATGAATAGTGAAGCAATACTCGAATTAGAATTATTACTGTTAAAGACAGAAATAGCAAATTTGGAAGATATAAATAAGAATTAAACCCAAGTCAAAAGAAGAAGTAAAAAATTAGAGTTTAATTTTTTTAATTTTTATTGCAGTGGTTCAGCAGACAGGCAGACGGCCCACTTGATGGAAAGCGGTTACCATCGCCTATGGACATTTGCAACACCAAAGGTGCTACAAATGCGCTGCTGCTCTCTTAAAGCAGACTGGAACCTGGTCACTAATGCCGGAACACAACACAAGGTTGTTATGGCGGCATACTCTAGACCAGGGGTGGTCGCCATCCAGTCGAGCAAATACTCTACCACCTGGCAAAATTTAATTTAAAATCACCTATTTATAATGAGAAATAAACTGGCAACCTGGCCAAACAACCAAAACTGGCCGAAATTGGGTGGTAATAAAATTCCTACGAATAGTAGTGTTGACAACTACCTAGTGGTTATAATATAGAAACACTATCTGTCGTTTCCATACAAAAAAATCTACCGATCGGTTAGAAAATCCCTCCCATAGGTAGTTGGCACTTTCATATGTATCTAGCTACGAACAGCTTTATTATAGAAACATCAGTAGAGTTACCAGGCGGTAATATTCTAACCGTCGGTAACAAAAACGAATCGTTTTTGCAATATAGAAACTGGACATAAATCGCATGGCACGAACAACATAACTGTTTTAAAAATTCTTTTTTATTTGTATGTTTTTTAAATTGTTTGTACACAATTACATTTTGATAAAAAACGAAAGCCCACTTACAAACTTACCCTAGCTCAATATAAATACGACGTTCCCCTTTAACTACGTACATTGTTACAATTACCAATCCTTATTAAACAATTATTAAGTAAATTAATAACTTCAAATTTCTACAACAATTCTTTTACCGTCAAGGCTATAAAGCGTTGGAACGCGCTGCCAATTGCTATTAGACCAGCAAAATCGCTACCAATATTTAAAACGATCCTCAGAAAATATTACCTGTTCGTGGAATATGATGATATTTAAATCTATGTATATCTATGTATATTTATCTATTTTTGTAGATATGTATATTAACTATATATCTATTTAATAAATAGAACATTCGTATATACTGCATTTATACATTTATTACTAGAATGTAAGAAATTGTACTATGTATTATATATACCACCATCATCATTATAATCTCAATTAATTCTTGGGGTTATCTGGAAGTGATGGCTTTTTAGCGATAAGACCGCCCTTTGTGCATATAAATAAAGACATAGTTTTAGTCTGTAAGTTGGTGTACAATAAAGAGTAATTGATTGATTAATTGAAATTTATTTAATAATTATTTTAACACATTTATTTCATTTTAAATGTTTTTTTATTGCAAGAGTACAGGAGTTCAGCAGACAGGCAGACGGCCCACTTGATGGAGAGCGGTTACCATCGCCTAATGGACATTTGCAACACCAAAGGTGCTACAAATGCTCTGCTGCTCTCTTAAGGGCGACTGGAACCTGGTCACTAATACCGGAACTCAACTCAAGGTTGTTATGGCGACATACTTTAGATCAGGAGTGGTAGCCATCTAGTCGGGAAAATGCCCTACCACCTTGGCTGTGGGTTGTTTTGTCGCCTCTTACGACAGGCCGCCCGGCCGCAGAAAATTGTATTCTTTCTCCATTCCTGCACGGATGAATCACTATAATTCTTTGTGTAAGGAAAACTACGAACGGTTTTAAGCTTCCTAATGAAGGGAGTGACCCGTATAGGGTGGAGGAGCGAGATGGAATGCTCCTCCGTCTTAAAGGAAGATCTTCCAGCGAGGCTAATGTTGTTCCTCGCAGGCCTAGGCCCATCTGTTACAGTTGAAATTTTTTGTATATATGCTTTGTATGTTTCGGGAAACGTTTGTGACATCAATTATTGCACAGCGCCATCTATTGGCTTGTAAGTGTTCCACTACACTAAATATTCCGTACTCACATTTTTAGCCTTTACCAATATTCCGTTCTGCCATAATCTCGATAGAGAACAGCCCAAAGCCATGACCCGTTTTTATATATAATAATAATTCATAATCAAAAATACCGCAACGCAAACATATCATAATAACGAAACGTTCGACCTGAATACATTGCGATATTACGAATTATTATGATACAAACCACTCGTTTGTCTGTACGTTGCAGAAATAAGGGCGTATTGTTTATATGATTACGTTAGCCGATATGAATCATCGTTTATTAGTAATAACAAATGTATGAAAGAATTTGGGGACATAAAACTATTATGGACAACAAATTGCGTTATCTCTTTTAATATATCCAGACACGAGTGGATGAATGAGTTATGTAAGAATTTTCAGATTTTTTCTACATCGAATGAAGATGCAATAAAGCCTATTAGATATTAAAGCAATTCTTTTGCGTTTGGTTTAAAAAATGACAAGTGATGTTATGTATGAAGGCAACGTCATATAAAAAAAAATAAAAGTATTTCGTCAATGTTTTCCATATTTTTGTATTGCACGAATTCAGCACACAGGCAGACCGGCTTACCTGATGGAAAGCGTTTACCATAGTCTATGAACACTTGCAACATCAAAGCTGCTACAAATGCGCTGTCACTCTCTAAAAGGAGATTGGAACCTGACCACTAATACCGGAACACAACTCAAGGTTCTTATGGTGGCATACTCTAGACGAGGTTTGGTAGTCATCCACATGGGCAAATACCCAACCACCTGGCTGTGGGTTTTGTCGCCTCATACGATAGGCCGCCCGGCCACAGGAAATTGTATTCTTTCTCCGTTCCTGCATGGATAAAAATTGTAACAAGTCCTTTTCATCCACTTGTGGCGAAACAAACCTCTTCGCCTACTGCCTGACAGGCAAGATTTAACGTATATAATTGATAACTGTTATGTCACATTAGAGACAGAAAGAAAATTTGTCACGAAAATGTACATATCTTAATCCCTTTAAATCCTAATATATATTTGATATTGTTACTTTCGGCTATGTAAATATTATATACAAAATTACATATTTTGAAAATGAACGGATTGTTTATTCCTGCAACGACCCGTCACACTCATGTCTTCTTATATAATCGAAGCAACGTTAATTAAGATTGATTTTATTTTTCAAAAATTCAGTTATTTTCAAGTACATTATATGAACAGATTAAATATAACTTTTATTATCTCTAATTCACTAAGACTTTAGAAATTAATAATTTACAATAGTTTTAATTAAATTTTAATAAAGAAAGTCTCTGTGGTTGCAAGGGGTTAAGGCTTTTCCCGGTCGAGCTTATTGCACCGCAGAGGCTCTGAGTTCGATCCTGGCATGGTAAATTTTGTAAACGAGTTTTCCGTTTACTTACTATGGTCTGGATGTATGGCATCGGCCCCAGAGTAATTTGTTGTATATTACCTATAACACAAGCGTAGCCTGCTTAACATAACGAAATACAATGTGTGTGATTGACTGCTAAAAAATTAAAAAAAAAAGAAGTCCTTAGTCGTTATAATATATTAAGAAATATGATTTATATGAACTTCAAATTAAGGAACGCTTACCAAAACAATATAATTCATTATTGTGTTGGTTCGCGAGAAGAATACATCTCCTGTAAAGGTCTTGAAAGAGAATACTACTCTGTCAAAAAAGTACCGGGACAAGGTCAATAAAACACAAAATGTTAATTATTCATTCAAATTTATTTCATCACCTTCAAAGTACATTCTTTCAGAAACGATACACTTACGCCAACTAATAATCCAATCATCAAAACATTTTTTAAACGCTTTTTCCGGAATCGAGTTTAGTTCTCGATGCGAATTCTCCTTTATGTCTTCTACCGAATGAAAACTGGTGCCACGAAGTGGTAATTTGAGTTTAGGACAACGAAAGAAGTCGGCTGGAGCTATATCTGGTGAATAAGGTTGCTCGATAGTACTTGTTGAGTTTTCGGTCAAAAATTCGTTCACAATGATGGCCTTGTGCGAAGGCGCATTGTCGTGGTGCAAAATCCAACAATTTTCTTTCCACAAATCTGTCCTTTTTCGTTGAATTTACTCTCTTATCCGAATTTGCTCTTTATCCGTGCAGGAACGGAGAAAGAATACAATTTCCTGCGGCCTGGCGGCCTGTCGTATGAGGCGACTAAACAACCCACAGCCAGGTGGTAGGGTATTTGCTCGACTGGATGGCGACCACCCCTCGTCTAGAGTATGCCGCCATAACAACCTTGTGTTGTGTTCCGGCATTAGTGACCAGGTTCCAGTCTCCTTTAAGAGAACAGCAGCGCATTTGTAGCACCTTTCCATTAAGTGGGCCGTCTGCCTGTCTGCTGAACTGCTGCAATAAAAATAAAAAATTAAACGCCGTATAACACAGTATAGAAATTGTTTACAACTCCGCCAACGTCTTGCTACTGTATGCACCGCATGCAAGGGGCTGCGGCGGCGGCGGCGCGCCGGCGTGGCGTACATGTCTAATGTGCATATTATTACAGTCACCAGATAGGCGAAAGAAAACATAGTGATTAAACCTGCACAAGACAACCGATGTATGAAACTATGCTCGACTAACACTAGGCCTATAACTCTAGTAGCAAAACAACACGAGCAATATAAATCTGGCAACATGGTCGACATCTGCCGGCGATCGGTCCAGTAATAAATCGCTCACTTCACTGTTGAATGTTGATTTGTTGACACGGACCCGACTCAACGATACTCTTGTGCATAATTTACAAAAAGCATGAGGATGGACTGTGTCGTATCCGAACGTAGAATTTAATGTATTCAAACGTTTAATTCGCTCTCTACCAAAGATATTTAAACTTTATCATTTTCTCTAAAACGGGTGAGCTCACAAAAACATTTAAATAAAGAATGTGTGCTGGGACACATAGTAGAAGTGAAACTTTAACGGACAAGTGGAAAAACGAATCACATCGGACAAGTGGAAAAACGAATGGCAACGGACAAGTGGAAAAACGAATGGCAACGGACAAGTGGCAAAACGAATCGCAACAAAACTTTAATTTGAAGTATTACTTTTAAATATAAAATAATGTTAGCTTAATAACTAAATGTAAACATTATTATACATAACTATATAAGTTTTAAGAAAAAATGTTTGACAGCATATGGCGAAACTAGATCTTACCATATTACAAGACCTTGTATTATCCATGTTTCATACGAACAAAAATGTCATTTCATATGTTACGTTTTAACTGAATATAACGGTTCAAAAATACAAGCTTTTTTTATAATTCAACCTTAAAATCTGTTGAAAATACCCAACAGCACTGAGTGAAACTTTTTAATGACGAAAGTCTTACCGTACATTGACTTCCACTCAAAGAGCCATAAACGTCTTAAGTCGAGCCGAGTCAGCAGTACGTGCGCTCCATGCGGAACGTGCTTACAGCGCCCCCTACAAGCCCGTTGACCGAACAACCCTTACAGTGTATTCATGCGGTAATAATAAAGCCTTATGAAGAATTTTTAGCGGAAATATCGTATTATTTATTAGAAAGTAGCTTTAATGTGGGAAAAAATATTATTCAGCATACACTCATAGAATATTTACATGTAATTATACTACTAAATTCATCACGTTTCACGGTGATGCAGTCTGAAATCTTGTGTTTTCAAAGATATGAGTTTTTCAGTTTTAGACATTACTATTTTATATACATACATACATAACTTCACGCCAGTTCCCTTGCGGGGTAGGCACGAACAACAGAGCGCTCCTGACATCACCTTCTGCTAGTACACGATCAATTTGATCATGGAAAGTGTGTCGTGGCCTTCCACGACTTCTGCATCCATCCACTTTTGCATTGTATATCTGTTTAGTCATTCTTTCATCATGCATTGTTTCCACATGCCCGAACCACCGGAGCATTCCTTTCCTTACCTTCACCCCGACACTCTCTTTCAGACCAACTCTTTTTCTTACTTCGGTATTACGAACGCGGTCCGCGAGCGTCACTCCGCAGAATTTGCGCAGTGCTCGCATCTCGACCGCGTTAACTCTACTTTCATGCTCTCTCTTCCATACCCAACTCTCGCTTCCATACGTGAGTGTAGGTACCAGCACCGCGTTGTGTATGGCAAGCTGGGCCTTCTGGCTGAGGTTCTTAGCGCCTAGAAGTTTACCTGACGCTACATTACTATTTTCATCTTATATTTTCAAATTATTTGTGATTATATAATCAAGTATATATATTTCCCATTCTTGTGAAAATTTTAAATAAAAAATGCAAAAAAAAAGCACTTCTATTGAAATGAACTTATGAAAATTTTCAACTCAGTCTATATATAGTTGAAGACTGCTTAGTTTTGCGGAAACAAACATACAGAAGCTAAATTTTGTATACGTATAGAATAAAAAGTAGGTACATAAAAACCTCCTTTTAATAAAATGCGTCGTTATGTATAAATAAATTTCAAGTCAATACATTGAACATAAGTATATATAAGTATTCAATCTGCTACAAAAACTCCCTCTTTTATCTTCAATCAAGTACCCACAATTTGGCTAAAGCCAAATAAACTAAACGATGAAAAATCAACTGCCAATTATTACAAATAAAAACACGTACGTTTTCAATTATTTTTAACTCAATATAGATACAATTGTAACAGCTCGCAGATTTTTCTTTTCATCTAAAACTCGACACGGCAACCTACGTTGTTAACTATATTCAAACAAAAAATGAACAAAAAAATCATAACAATCAAAAAAGCGATCTGTACCACCAACGTCCGAATGTAGGTAGGTATAAGTGAAATTTCAATTAAAAGCGGACAATCAATTGTAAAACTTGCCTGCACGCTCTCACGGGGCCTTGAAAAATGTACTCTATTTTTCAATTTCAATATTTCACTACATCGACCAGCTGTTCCCTGCTACTGCACTTTTCTTTAAAAACACTTAAACTGAACTTTTTTTCTTAAGCTTTCGCGACTTGTATGCATAATAAAACTACGTTTTAACGGTTTTAAGTGCGGTAATTTATTTGACATGACAAGAGTTATGAATGTCAAAGAAGCAAGTGAGGTGTGTAAGAATGGGCCTAAATGGCGCTCTGTTGTTCGTGCCTACCCCGCAAGGGAACTGGCGTGAAGTTATGTATGTATGTATGTATGTAATTTATTTGATTTTTATTATTCCAATTTATCATGGACAAACCCAACCACTACATCAGATTCGATAAACCACAAATCCTCGCGAAAGAAAATCGTTTCATACCCTAGAACGATGCATGAGGTTATTGAAATCAAAATACACCCAAATTTTTTGGGATCCGATCATCAAAACTATTAAGCGCCGAACCGAGCAAAAACCAACTTACATATATAAATACTGTTACGATCGACAAAGACAAATCCACACTTGCATTTTATTACCTTTCGGCATTTGAACTTCTTTTGTTTACTCTGTGTTTAAAATTTGTGATTAAAAAAACAGCCCATTGTGTATTGTAATCTTTTACGGCCTATTGCAACTCGTAACAATACTAATTATAAGCACTTGATATAGAGAAAATTAATATTAAAAAAGGCTGGCATGTATTGTAGACAACGCTTTATCATTTCCATACTGTGTGGAAATGCGGCCAGCATTTTGGGAGCGCTTCCCACCGACAGTGACCTGGAACCTATTTTTTATTGGTAAATGTGTATATAGGAGTTTCATTTTTAGGATTTTTGAAAATATTATATATATTTTATCCGTGCAGGAACGGAAAAGAATACAATTTCCTGCGGCCAGGCGGTCTGTCGTAAGAGGCGACAAAACAACCCACAGCCAGGTGGTAGGGCATTTGCCCGACTGGATGGCTACCACCCCTGGTCTAAAGCATGTCGCCATAACAACCTTGAGTTGTGTTCCGGCATAAGTGACCAGGTCCCAGTCTCCCTTAAGAGAGCAGCAGCGCATTTGTAGCACCTTTGGTGTTGCATATGTCCATAGGCGATGGTAACCGCTTTCCATCAAGTGGGCCGTCTGCCTGTCTGCTGAACTCCTGCAATAAAAATAATTAAAAAAACATTTGTTTTTATTACTTAATAAAACAATATAAAATCTTCATTCAATCGTGTTTAAACTATTTGCCAAATTATAATGCCACTCAAACTAAAAGGTCAAATATATAAATCTGTCTTACTATTGGTCATGTTATACGGATTCGAATATTGGGCCACTAATGTCATATACCACTGATGTCAGGAACCTTAAGAACAGACGAGCGTGCATGACAAGAGTTATGAATGTTAAAGAAGCAAGTGAGGTGTGTAAGAATAAGTCTAAATGTCGCTCTGTTGTTCGTGCCTACCCCGCAAGGGAACTGGCGTGAAGTTATGTATGTATGTATGTCTCCACTCAGCTGAGATGAGAATGTTAAGATGGATGTGTGGTGTTACGAGAATGGAGAAGGTGCGAAATAGTACATAAAAGGATCGAGTTGCACCCGTGACTGAAAAGTTGAGAGGAAGAAGGCTGAGGTAGTATGAGCATGTAATGAGGGATGAAAGTCACGTGAAAGATTGGCGGATACAAATGTAAAAGTAGACAAAAAAGAGGTGGATGGATTGTGTGCAGGATGAGATGATGATTTCTGATGTGACAGAGGACGTATCTTATAATAGAGGAGTATGGAAGCAAAAGACATACTGTGCTGACTTTCTTTTTTATAATGGATAGGTTCGCGTTTGACTGATATTGCGCCTGATGTCAGGCGGAAGTGCAGTCTAAGGTGGCGCACGCTCATCTAGAAGATACCTGTTCACGCCAGACTTAAAGACACCTAGATTGTATTCTTCAGGAAAAATAGACGACGGTAAAGAGTTCCACTCTTCAGCGGTGCGTATGATAAAAGTGCAAGCATAGCGTTTCGTCCGCTTTGTTGGTATTCCCGCCATATATCCGTGGCGTGAGTGCGTACGTCTGCTTGTCCGGTGGTAAAATGGTGAGGGAGGAACCAATTCATGTATTTCCGTGGCACACTCCCCGAAGTGCATCCTATAGAATAACAACAAACTAGCGACTTTACGTCGATGATTTAGGCTCTGAAGCCTCTCGTCGAATAGTCGTTAATTTCCTATCAGTTTCCTAGCTCTTTTCTCTATTGACTTGAGTGCCTCGAGCGGGTACGTAGCTGAGCCATCCCAAAGTTGACTCCAAATAATTGGGAGAAGGTGAAAGAAAAGAGAATAAACTTTAAAATACAACACGGTCCCAACACAAGTAATAAAGACGAACATTTCAAAATTGCGATCATAAGTATGGATTCGGAACCCATTCATAATTAAACATCTTACATTAGTTCACGAAATTTGAGAATCTTAATTAGTACTAACTTTCGCTCGTCGAGACAGACTTCTCGAAGTTTTCTGAATACTATTAACGGCTAACGTTTACTGGTATCTCTTAATTATTTTATCAAAGATCACGTTTCAATTAGTAATTTATAGTTTCATTCAAAACTTAATTCTTATTTGAAAATCATATTTAATTTTGAGATTGCTCCCCGCCGACAGCGTTTTGGAGTGAATTTTTTAATTGTAGATTTATTGTGTAGGTTTAGTTTTACTTATAGTACTATTTAATTTATAATTAGTTGTATATATGTAAAGTTGTGGTAGCGTACCTGTCCGAAATTCAAAGAGCGTGGGTTCTAATTCTGGCCGGAACGTATGCACCAGTTGGCAGTTTTCTGACCTAATATCCGTATTGTCACTTTGCTTTTTGTATTTGTTGTGTGTTGAAGAATAAAGCCCTAAAGCATCTCAGCCCTTGCCTAGAGGCAGAAAATACAGTCATCTATGTCCTACACGAGTGGAGAGAGGTGGCAACCTACAGGGTGAAATATCTGAAAACACCACATAGCCTTCAGCAGGTTCTTGGCAACATCAAGAAGCTGGAAGTCTTCATCTAGAAGCTGGTCTAGATAGCGCAGTCACTCTTCTATCCTCGCACGTAAAAAAGCACTATCATTTAGCTGCGTAAACCGGCTCGCTAGGAGAAAGGGAAAATAATTATTTTGATATAAAATAGCTATAAGCCTTCGATGGCAAAATAGTGCATTTGTAAATTGTTTGTTATTTGACGTTTCAGAGCTTTGATGATATTAATTTTCAATATTACACCACAAAAATACCTAATGTAATGCGAAAAATTCTGAAGTAATCGGTCCAATTAAGGAAGCATTACCTCTCGATACAATAGCAATGACTGAGAAATTGAGAGGTCGTAGGCGTATAAAAGCATCATATTGTTAGAAAACCGATGCATTTGCTTTGGAAGATGAAGAATTTCGTTAACGATATCGTTTTGCCAAACATGTTAGCGTTGACAATTGGCAGTATTTTTTAAATTGCCTGATTCCACAGACAGATTCACATTTAATCCCTGGTATTATGCAAATAAAGTATTTGAATCACTAAAGAAAATACAAATGTATAGAGGTGATTTTTTCAAGTCTCTATGCTCCCATCGAAAACCATGAGGTACACAGAGAAATATACTAATGAAAAATACTGAAAAATTGAGAGGAAGAACATTAAGTTGGTATGGGCATATAATGAGGAGGGATGAAAGTCACGTGACCAAAATAATGTTAAACTACAAGATGGATGGGTACGAATGTAAAGGTAGACCAAAAAAAGATGAATGGATTGTGTGAAGGATGATATGATGATATGTGGTGTGACAGAAGATGTATATCAGAATAGAGGAGTATGGAAGGAAAAGACATATTGTGCCGACCCCAATTAATTGGGATATGGTGAAAGACAAAAAAGAGAGAAAAATATTCAAAGGAGTCTCGGGCCTGACTTTTATGAAAACAAAAACAAAGTGACCAAAAAAACTCCGAAATATTTCATATTATATTCAATTTTAAATATACTTCAGGACATAATTTGCTATATAAAATTTAAAGTAAGCAACCAAAATAAATTAACCCATGCAGTCTGGCCATGTTTTCTACTATTGATATTAACTATACGGCAAGATCGAGCCGTACAGAGTGATCTCGTCCGATTTCATCCTAACTTACTACGTCTAATTCGGAATTGACTACGATTCGAAATAAATCTTCATCAGTTCAAATACATAATAAATATTACAAGGTTCCGGTGGCATAAGTAACAAGTTCCTAACCTCATCAGTCTGGATTCTGCAATATATCTAGATAAAATCGAGTTACTTTTGACTATTAATGACTCTGTATACATAGTGGCAATTGAATCAAGATCAATTTTAATTTCTATTTTAGAGCATAATATCAACATTGTTATAAACATAATTTTTTAACTTTTTATTTTATAAGTAAGTATTAGTTAACAATGACATTTTATATTTAATAAGATATTTAGATAATTTTGTAATTTTAATCAGTTTATAAGTTATATAATTAGTTTTTATATGCCTTTTCTAAATGGCAACTCAAATGAGTCTGCAGATAATGGGTCTATTGCATAACAGGGTGACATTCAAAGTCCCCACTGCTCCCAGCCACACTTTTTTAAAGGATACCGAGGTCTCAAAATTCACTGTTGTAAAAAAACACAAAACTACGAGTATATACAACAAATCGGCTCCCGTAGCGCTTCAATCGAACGCAAGTATACCAAACTCCCAATCAATTAAATAATCTTTTTGGAACTTTTATCAAAATTAAAGAAAGATAATCCAGGCCCAAAATTCCGTAGTAAGCTGGGAGTTAAAATTTGCGTATCTAATATTTCATATATATAAAAATCAAGTAAACATTTATCATTAACACAAAAAAAAAACAATTTTGGATAATAACTCCCAAATTTCCTGTGCAAATAAACCCTCAAAGTTCCTCCTCAAATCGTCCCCGTAATAATTCAGCTATATACCACAATGTAGAAAATTACAACCAACAATCTTACCGACAGGGAGATTAGAGGAGCAGCTCGCTTATTATTTTCTACTGATATAGTAGTCCTAAACTATGCAGATACGTTAACCGCCCTGCACAACAAGCATCCCCCTTCATTACCGGAAACCGTACTGCCAGCTCCACCAAATTCAGAGAATGCACTGGTTGTTCCCATAGGAGATGTCAGGAATGCTGTTAGATGTTTCCAAAGTCGCTCTGCCGGAGGCTTTGATGGCCTACCGTCCCAACACCTTAAAACTTTTGAGGAATCTAACGGTATTGGTTAATTTTATGCTTTTAGGCAAAGTCATAAACGAAATTACGGACATCCTTTATGGTGCCAACCTTTGCGCTCTAAAGAAAAAGGATGGTGGGATAAGGCCCATTGCAGTGGGCACGGTGTCCCACCACCTCGCAGCTAAGTGTTGCTGCAAAAAAAGCTGAAGCATTAAAATTATACTTCTAGTCTAACCAGTTGGGCTTTGCTTCGCAGGCAGGTTACAAGGTGGCTGTCCACGCCTTGCGCACATTCGTTCACTATAATGGTGGAATCTAGTACTGAAAGTGGATGTTAAGGACGCCTTCAATTCGGTTGATCGACCTGCCTTTCTGTTTGAAATCAATGAGCAAATTCCCGATTGTTATCATTTTTTGGGAATGTAAAATTCAAAATTAATGTTTTAGGACAACCTACTTTATTCTGAGGCTAGTTCCCAGCAAGGCGCTCCGCTATGGCCAGCCATTTTAGTGTAGCAATTCATATTATGACGTCACGTTTAAAATCCACGTTTGATGTTTGGTATATGGATCATGCCACTCTAAGAGGTAAAGTAGACGACATTTTGGAAAATCTAATTATTTTAAAGAGGGACCTTAAAACCATAGGACTAGAAATCAACATAAACATTTGCGAATGTTATATAAACAACACAGTTATTTCTAAACTAAATACAATAGCACCTGGAATTAAATAAGTAAACAACACCTCACTTCACCTCCTAGGTGTCTGAACATCAAAGAGTCAATACCTGACTTCGTTAAAGAAATTATTCAAAATTTCCATGAAACTTCAGATCGTTTATTCCAAATTAATAGACATATGGCCTTCACTATCATCCGGTACTGCCTTTCCGTGCCCAAATTTACGTACACCCTGCATATTGTCACCTCTGGAAACAAAACTCTCTTTTACAGACGTCGGACATGTATATAGAAATTATAGCATAGCATGTAATAACACATGTACAAATTTATATATATATTACATGTATAAAAAAGTATTAATATGTACAATCATATTTGTATATAACGTGAAATATAAACTTAAACAAATAAATTGTCCCTTTCTTCCACTGAAACTAGTCGTTTCATTTCCATATAATTAATTTCGCATAAACAAGTTTTAATCATAAATTAATATGGTTAAATTAAAGCCAGTCAAATCCATAAACAGCTGTATAGAGTCTCATTTCAATAAAGATATATTACCCAGTTTACACTGCACATAGACACGACCGTTTCATTTGGAAACCAGTTAATGAGATACCGCTAAACACATGGGACTGTCGCAAATAGGTGCCTATTCACACGAAATGCTGGCCATTCTACCTCACGCCCAATGTTCACTAGGTAATTTTAGGCTTTAGCAATCTAGGTTTTGAACATTTACGATCTCGTGTCGAGAAATGAAAATACAGTTTCGTGGAAATTAGACTAAGAGCATTAAAAAAATATGCCTCAATGGCTACACAATTACTCCAAATAAATAACAACCAAACCAAAAGTAAGATCATTTACCTGAAGTTACAAAAAGTAAAACCAAAGAAAACCATAATGCATTTCGAGTATTATTTTGCTTCCACAATAAAAGTGTGAAACCTGTTAAAATTACGATATAAAAACCGTTATAAAAATCTTAGATGGGTACAAGATAAAGAGAGAAAGAAAGAAGGGGAAAAATTGGCACTTAATAAAAATGTATTTGGTATCGCCAAGTAACCTTTTTTGGGTCTATACAAACTTTTTTAAATGTAGTTTTAATTTCTTCGTTTAAATGTGTCTTGTAGATCTTTTATCCGTGCAGGAACGGAGAAAGAATACAATTTCCTGCGGCCGGGTGGCCTGTCGTAAGAGGCGACTTAACAACCCACAGCCAGGTGGTAGGGCATTTGCCCGACTGGATGGCTACCACCCCTGGTCTAAAGCATGTCGCCATAACAACCTTAAGTTGTGTTCCGGCATTAGTGACCAGGTTCCAGTCTCCCTTAAGAGAGCAGCAGCGCATTTGTAGCAACTTTGCTGTTGCAAATGTCCATGGGCGATGGTAACCGCTTTCCATCAAGTGGGCCGGCTGCCTGTCTGTTTATCTCCTGCAATAAAAATAAAAAAAAGAAAATATGAAATTAATTCAAAACACTGCCATCGAATATAATGACGTGTGCGTTAGAAACAAAGCAGTGGTTATCCCAAATTGTGTATGTGTAGGAACCGTGTATGTTATTATAAAGTAACCATATGACGGAAGTAGTCAATAACCGAATGTTGGAAGTTAATACGTATGGCGGAAGTTGGTTTTATGAAGGAAGTGAAACTGAAGTGTCGCCACAGCATTACAGGATGGTGTCA
Source organism: Dendrolimus kikuchii (assembly GCA_019925095.2). Classification (NCBI taxonomy): domain Eukaryota; kingdom Metazoa; phylum Arthropoda; class Insecta; order Lepidoptera; family Lasiocampidae; genus Dendrolimus; species Dendrolimus kikuchii. Next base: position 16,847,712 of record CM034407.1, read on the forward strand.
CTGGGGCGCGCTACGAGGACCTTTTAAATACGCGGTGTTCGGGCAGAGGAGGGGCAGTCTTGAATCGGCAGTCTACAATCGGCAATCTACACTGACAGTCTGCATTGACAGTCTTGGTCGAGGAGAACATAATATATTGTCGCGGAGGAGGAGGGGCCGCCCCACGACCACGGCTGGGCCGCAGGCGGCGGCTGCCGTGGGATCGCGGAACACTCGCCCGCACGACGGCTAGTGCGACGGACGACCATAAATTGTATATATTATAACTGCGAATACACCAGCATCTATCTAGATATCTATCTTTTATACAGTCCACAATAATTCAACCACCTCATCAGTGTGTCTGCTAGACAGGCATACTCTTCTACACTGCTCGACACCTGACAAGCGTGGATGCAACTCTTGGAGTCGTCCTAATATTTATGTGTATTAGTGTGCAGTATTTAATATCGTAATTGTAATAATTCTAGTGTAATAAACTTTGATTATAATATTTCAGATTATTATTGTGTTATTCTCGGAGCGTCATCCGTTCGCTCCCAGTAATTGTCGTCAAAGAAGACAATAAACAAACTCTTGACATTTAGAATTGCCTATAAATATTGTCCAACTATACACCTTTGACGGTACGGTGCCCAGACATGGACCCTGACAGTGGGACTGGTCCACAAATCCAAAGTCGCTCAACGGGCTATGGAGCGAGTTATGTTAGGTGTTTCTCTTATGGATAAAATCATAAATGAGGACATCCGTAAGGCAGTGGGCCGGTCACGTCTGTCGCAGGACCGACGGCCGATGGAGCAAACGAGTCCTGGAGTGGAGACCAAGTCTCGGCAAACGCAGCGTAGGACGCCCGCCAGTCTTTCCCAGATGGTAGGGCATTAGCCCGGCTGGGTGGCTACCACCCCTGGTCTAAATTATGTCGCCATAACAACCTTGAATTGTGTTCCGGCATTAGTGACCAGGTTCCAGTCTCCCTTAAGAGAGCAGCAGCGCATATGTAGCAACTTTCGTGTTGCAAATGTCCATAGGCGATGGTAACCGTTTTTCATCAAGTGGGCCGTCTGCCTGTCTGCTAAACTCCTGCAATAAAAAAAACCTGGTGGACTGACGACCTGCGCAAGATCGCCGGCAGGGGCTGGATGAGGAAGACGGAAGACCGGGATAAGTGGCGCGTACTTGGGGAGGCCTACGTCTAGCAGTGAACAGAGATTGGCTAAAGAAGAAGAAGATTCACCTTTGAACATATTGCAAAATGACAAACAAGCTTTGGAACTGTTAAATCTATATATATATAAATCAATTGCTGTTCGTTAGTCTAGATTAAACTCGAGAACGGCTGGACTGACTTGGCTAATTTTTGTTTTGTGGCAATTATTTATGGCTGTCCAGGGAAGGTTTAAAAGGTGTGTAAATATGAAAAAAATGCTTGGAATATAGTAAAAACAACAATTTCGCTTTCCCTTAGAAACTATCCCTACCTGTCAAACATTTGATGTTCGTCCCGTCGTTTAGAAATCAATTAAATTTTATAAGTCGTTCAGAAATCAAATTAAATTTAAAAGTGAAGTTTCTTTTTCATTTTTTTTGTTTTGAATGTCAAACGTTTGATGTTCGTTCCGGTTAAGTTTTGACCACATTTTTTACTAAAGTTGGAACATTCTGCAATTATCGTTCAGCTTTTTTATTTATTGATTCTGAGGCAGTACGAAGTTTGCCGGGTCAGCTAGTAAGTAATATGTGTTTAGTCTTCTAATATTTAGTTAATGTTGAAATCCAAATAAATTTAAAAGTGATTTTTTTTTCATTTTTTTGGCATGTATGTCAAACGTTTGATGTTCGTCCCGTCGTTCAGAAATCAACGTTTTTTGCTCAATGATTTTGAGGCGGTACGAAGTTTGCCGGGTCAGCTAGTAAGTAATATGTATTTAGTCTTTTAATATTTAGTTAATGTTGAAATAAAATTAAATTTAAAAGTGATTTTTTTTTTCATTTTTTTGGCTTGTATGTCAAACGTTTGATGTTCGTCCCGTCGTTCAGAAATTAACGTTTTTTACTTATTGATTCTGAGGCGGTACGAAGTTTGCCGGGTCAGCTAGTAAGTAATATGTATTTAGTCTTTTAATGTTTAGTTAATGTTGAAATCCAATTAAATTAAAAGTGAAGTTTTTTTTTCATTTTTTTGGCTTGTATGTCAAACGTTTGAAGTTCATCCCGTCGTTCAGAAATCAACGTTTTTTTACTCAATGATTTTGAGGCGGTTCGAAGTTTGCCGGGTCATCTAGTCTCAAATACAACTGTCGATTCTACAATGCATAAAAACAAAGATATTGTTGGACAGATTGGAAACGAAAACAAAACTCTAGAGCACTTTCCTTTGCGGCACGGGAACAAAACGAGAGAAACGCAGCGCCTTATTGCCCGGCATTGTAATAAAAAGTCGGGCACGCTAAAATTAAAAACTTCGGGATGCCAGAGGTCTTTTTCATAATTCCACCGCTGCATAGTGTATCCACGCTGTAAGCGAGTGTTGTCAGAGCTATCGATATTTATTTATTTAAGCACAAAACGGATTACAATAATTAAAACTTGAGAGGTGTCAAGGGACACCCGGATGGAACGAAGTTCCTTTCGATTAATTAGTGAAGGAATTGTAATTGGAATTGAGAGAGAGAGAGACAGACAGACAGACAGAGAAACATGCGACGCCGCACAGCTTACAATAGCTTACTATAGCAAAAAGTGTCGTGACAACTTTTCGTAAGAATTTTTTCCGTCTAGCCCCCTTTCACAACGCGCGATAAGGAACTTCGTTCCAAAAATTAAACAATTATTAAATAAATATTACGGATAAAAATTTAATACGTGCAGGAACGGAGAAAGAATACAATTTCCTGCGGCCGGGCGGCCTGTCGTAAGAGGCGACAAAACAACCCACAGCCAGGTGGTAGGGCATTTACCCGACTAGATGGCTACCACCCCTGGTCTAAAGCATGTCGCCATAACAACCTTGAGTTGTGTTCCGGCATTAGTGACCAGGTTCCAGTGACCCTTAAGAGAGCAGCAGCGCATTTGTAGCACCTTTGGTGTTGCAAATGTCTATAGGCGATGGTAACCGCTTTCCATCAAGTGGGCCATCTGCCTGTCTGCTGAACTCCTGCAATAAAAAAAAAATCAATAACAATGTAATACAGGGCCAGATTATATCCAAACTATGTGCTAATTAAACGAACGACAAAATGAATATTTTATAGAAAGTTGTTCGTAGTTTATTTTACAAACAAAAGTGAGTGATAAACCAACAATAGATATTATTACCGATTGTAGGAGAGAATATTTAATCGTATTGCATTTTTTTTCATTACGCAGTTAGCAAGCAGGGGCTTAATTCTGCTATTTCAATACTTTGGCGCTTTGAAGATATTCAAAGTACGATTCTAGTGTCATAAATTCTCACTGACCTGAAAACATAAAATCTAGATCCCGATTCCAGCGCACAGTATTTTGTTTAGATTGATGGGTAAAATTTGAAGTTTTAGTTGGGATCCCTAATTTTATATAGCCTAATTTAAAATCAGGGATAATGTAGCATTAGAACGGTGAAAGAATTTTTGAAATCGGTCCAGTAGTTTTTGAGTTAATTCGTTACAAACATACAAAAATACACATCTTTCCTCTTTATAAAATTATAACAAACAGGTATAGAATTTCTCCCCTTTCTCCTGCCAAAATTCTCCACAACTTAATAAATTCCACGACATATTATGGTCGCATCAAGGACTACTATGTAAATTCTCCCTATTGAACTCGTCAACAAGTAACAAAAATCGAGTTTTAAATACGGAATGCGCTTAATTTTAACAGATTTCAAGTTTTTTTTTACTTGAGGAGTTCAGCAGACAAGCAGACGGCCCACTTCATGGAAAGCGGTTACCATCGCCTATGGAAATTTGCAACACCAAAGGTGCTACAAATGCGCTGCTGCTCTCTTAAGGGAGACTAAAACCTGATCACTAATACCGGAACACAACATAAGGTCGTTATGGCGGCATACTCTAGACCAGGGGTGGTCGCCGTCCAGTCGAGCAAATACCCTACCACCTGGCTGTGGGTTGTTTTTAATTGTTGACTAATGGAACGACAATACTACCCTCAAATATATTAAGTCATTTACTTAGTTCTATGTATGTAAAATAATTTTTAGTGTTGGTATAAACCAAGGGCAAACGCAGCAGCAAACTAGTAGCAACATAAGTACTTCTTCCCCGTCTCCTATCACCCCTTTTTTATCTTCTTTGACCCATCACACTACGCCACATAAATAAAATAAACCACTCGCAAGTATTAAACTTTTTAAACATATCGATAAAATACCATCTCTATACGATAAGAATAGTGAAACAACAGATATTGAAAATTGGTAAGCGATAAATATGGCTACACTTTTCTACGCGCCGTTCGTGGTTAATTCATTTGTACGGAATATTTTTGCTTTAATAAATTTTCTTTGAGAAGTATCGTGGTTGCGACAAGGAGGAAACACCTCCTTAGTAATTTCTCCCTCCCCCTCTTCGGCATTAAGAAAAATAACACAATTTTGAAATAAAAAATGTGCTGAAACAATCGCTTATATTTTTGTCACTTTTGGAACAGACAAATAAGAAAAATCCGCAATATAGGTGTATTGTTACGACCGACAAAGACCAATTCACACCTGCAGCTTATTACCTTTCGGCATTTGGACTCCTTTTGTTTACTTTGTGTTTAAAAATTATAATTAGAAAAACAGCCTATTGTGTAATCTTTATGGTAGTCATTAGTCAGGTATGATTCTTGGAAATTCAGTCCACGCGGTCGAGTAGACATATTGTATTAGTACAATGCCCCAACGGAGGGGTGAAGCAGTCTAGCGATAAGCACAAGCGAAGCAAGACGTGTATACTACATTCGGTAATCTATTTAGTGACGGACTTTGCGCGTGTTATTATATTTGTACCTGTGTTATACGTGTTTGTATAGTTCTAATACGTTCTATAGTAATTCCACCGGCATTTTTAATTCGAGTCCTGTAACTCGTAACAATATCATTTAAATAAATTTGTACGGTGCAGGCGGTGTACTCAATGAAACACCCCTTAAATATGGACTGTATTATTATAGGCGCTTACAACAGCAATAGGTATGATTAGCAGTACTGTACTAAACGGCACATTCAAGTCAATCAACACAAGTTAGCACTAGAACCCGGATGTTTTTCTGATATCACTGATATCACTAATTATATCGATTTCACCGATCAAGTTGCATTAATCAAACACCCTGGTATTCACGAGATCCACGAAAGTCACGCTGAGAGTCCAAATGGCTGTAGAGTCTTCCTAATGCTTCCTGGTATTATTCCTTTTCTTCTCTTCTTTTTCTTTCCTTCTCCACACAAGAGTGTGTATAACTTAATTTAAACAAAAAGGGGAATGTTATGTTAATTAAAGAAGATAATTTAAACCCGTGTCGTTGGTTATACGGTTTAGTAACCGAAACACATCTTGAACATGGTAGGATCATCAGGCTAGTGAGCCTAGCGGGAGAGGGAGCAGACCATCACGCTCCCCTCCCGCAGAGTCTGCGTTGGTGATGGATGGTCATGCACGATGATCTCCAGCCGCCTTAGGCTACGGCTGTGCGGGCGACCGGCGGGGAATCCGGACCCCCGCATATAAAGGCCGGAGAGAAGAGGCGGGCACCATTCCGCGCGTCCCCTTTCACCTCGAGATGAGACCTGAGGAAGCCGGAGAGAGCTAGCTATTCAACTTACAAATAGAGAGGCCATCCGTACGGGCTAGAGGCGAATACGTAAGCAAGCCCACAGCCTGGATAAGGGACCTTCGAGGTTTTAGTGGGTATAGGGTCGCACGGGGGTTTTAGTCGGTATCCCAAACCGTGACGTAGCAATAGCGTTTCTGCGGGGATTCTAGTGCTACGCCAACAAGGCGAATCCCAAACATCGGCTGCAATTTTCCCTCTCGCACAGCTTTTTTTATTTTTATTGCAGGAGTTCAGCAGACAGCTGATGGTCCTCAATCAGATTTCTCCTGATAAAAAAAGGGTAAGGAAAGGAATGCTCCGATGGTTCGGGCATGTGGAAAGAATGCATGATGAAAGAATGACTAAACAGATATACAATGCAAAAGTGGATGGATGCAGAAGTCGTGGAAGGCCACGACACACCTTCCATGATCAAATTAATCGTGTACTAGCAAAAGGTGATGTCAGGTGCCTTAAGAACAGACGAGCGTGCATGACAAAAGCTATGAATGTCAAAGAAGCAAGTGAGGTGTGTAAGAATAAGCCTGAATGGCGCTCAGTTGTTCGTGCCTACCCCGCAAGGGAACTGGCATGAATTTATGTATGTATGTATGTAAAAACGGGTACTGAACTTTAAAACAAATAACTCTTTAATAAAGACCAACTTCTAAATTATGTATTACTCCTGTAGCAGAATGGATGTTTAGTTTTTTTTTAATTTATGTTATTTCCATCGATTGTTGGTCCTTCGCACACTAATTATGTTATTATTATATGTTTTAAATTAACTTTTTTAATTAAAATATCTATTTAATTCTAAATTATAGGATACCCCTTAGGGGAGTGAATATGTAAAACGCGTTTACAACCTGCATCTCGCCATTGTTGGCGAGATTCTTACAGTTTTAATAATTTTATAAATAATATGAAGCTTTTTCATAAAATAAATGTTTCATTTATATCTATATATAGGTGACTCAAATTGATTGACGTTGAAGTATTCTTAAAGCTAATAAGATTAACTTAACAATTTAAACATGTCCCATGCACAAAAGATAGCGGATATTGATTACGTGCTACCGCGCCATATTATTACCTCATACATACCAAATATTAAAGAAAAATAAACCGTATGTATACACAATAAGGTCTAAAACTTTTGGAAGCGCATTATAAAAGAAATAAGGAAATGCGGCCAAGACGTGACGAATCTCTCTGCGAATAAAGAAAAAGCAAATCTTTAGATTTGTATTTTTATAAGCAGAAAAAACGGCAAATAACAATAGGTTATGGAGGAAAAATATTATACATTTATTTCTTAAGACGATTTTTGGTATATTCTGTGGAAGTTTCCACTCAGCTCGTTAAGTATCCTGTTCAAGTTACAATTTGGATTGCATTTTCTTAATAAACACTAGTTTATTAATATGTTGCAATAATAATATAATAGTTATATGTTTGTGCCCTTTGCTGTCGAGACGCTTGGACCGTGGGGTCCTGAAGCCATGAGCCTCTACCAAAATTTATCAAAACGACTCATTGACTCTTCAGGTGATCAGAGGGCTGGTGCTTACCTCGGACAACGGATCAGTATGGCGATCCAGTGAGACGAAGACGGTGATCTAGGCTCAGTATTCTACTTATAGTCTTGAGGAACTATGGGTAGAATACAATACAAATAAGTTTTCTTTGATTGTATTAGATTATTTATAAATTTCTTCATTGTACTAGCTTATAATTTATGTATATTACTGAATAATAAAAACTAGTAAAAACATTCAGTCAATAAGAAAGTTTCATGAAATAATATCGCTTATCTTAGCATACACAACAAAATCATAAGAAAAAAAGACTAGAATAATAGACGTCATTAAAAGAGTAAGGACTCTGAAACGGAAATAGGCAGGACACACAAGTAGGCAAGAAGACAATAGATGGACAAAGAAAATCTATGACTGGCTACCCAGAGATCGGAAAAGAGAAAGAGGAAGACCTATAAAGTGGCGGGAAGATGTTTTCGTTAAAGTGTGTGAAATGAAATGGAGAAGAACAGCTGGAGATAGAGAAAATTGGAAAGAGTTGGGGAAGGCCTACGCCGCAGAGGCGACTTCCATTATTTAATGTGTACATTATATACTTATATATTTAAAAAAACTAAATTAAATGGTAGAAATAAAGACTTTTTCTATTTATTTTTTTATCTTAGCACATAATTGAGGTTAAAACGTTGTTGAATGTTTTATCTCGCCATTGCTGCCATGGCGCGAGATAAAGAAAAAGCAACCACATGTATTTCAAAATTGACATTGTTGTTGAATGTTCAAAAATAATATACTAAACTTAATTTAAAAAAAGGTTACTGTACTAACAGTGGTTATTTAATCTGTACAATCAAACGTCACTGTCATTAACGTCAAACAATAATGACAACTGACTGATCATCGAGCTCCTCGCCCCATTCCAATATCTGAAGCGAACACGGTCGCAAGCATTTCTAATATAAGATATCTGTTAAAATAATAACTAAGAGTTAACAATACTGTTACTTCGATTATAATCGGTCTGTGATTAGGTCATGTCTGCTTTCCTATTTTCCTGACCAAACTCAGAATTCGTGATAACTCCATGTGAGTGTGGTTTAGGTGATGGTTATATTGAGCACATCTTTTTTACTGTTCCTATCCAAACCTATTTGGGCACCGACCTTTATTGTGTTATTTTTTAAAATAAATGTTTCTTTTTTTCTTCCTGTCCATATGGTATCTCAATGATAATGTTATTACACGCAATATTTTTCTTTTAATTTAATTTCATATTAAATACATATCAATTTACACAGTTCCAAAATAATTACTCCGTCGTATGATATCCTTTCTCCTGATTATCCTCGCCCTGTTAATGTCAATTATCTGCTAACTTTATCAAACAAGTTCTCTGTATATATTTTAAGTAAATTTTAATAAAATTGTTTTGTGAGATAATTTCTTCTAAGTATAGCTTTGTAATTTTTATAATGTTTGTAATATTCAAAAATATGTTTCGTCCGACTAATAGTTAGTATATATAAGTACATGTACAGATATTATGTACTGTATTAAAAATCCTATATATTCTATTTAGTGAACTCCAGGTTTGCTGTAAACTTGTATAAACTACTGGCCAAATTTTTAGATTTTTAAATATATTTTTTCTTTTCCACCTGCCTCTTTATACTCTGAAATTGGCAAAATCAGTGCCATTTGCATTGAAGCCAACAATATTAAAGAAAAAAGAAATAAACTTCACAAAGAGGTTACATAATTGTTCTGTTTCATGGCTACTGAAAATTGGCCGAAACGTGGATGGAGTTATGGATTCAGCGTGGCAATGCAGCGACCCAGCTGGGCACACTTCCTTCTGGAGATGGTTGCCAGGTGGTAGGGTATTTGCTCGATTGGATGGCGACCACCCCTGGTCTAGAGTATGCCGCTGTAACAACCTTGTGTTATGTTCCGGCATGTGACCAGGTTCCAGTCTCCTTTAAGAGAGCAGCAGCGCATTTGTAGCACCTTTGGTGTTGCAAATGTCCATAGGCGATGGTAACCGCTTTCCATCAAGTCGGCCGTCTGCCTGTCTGCTGAACTCCTGCAATAACAAAAAAGATGGTGCACATAGTCTATCATTACTTTGTAATCGCAGTTTTGTTTAATAATTATTGTTATTGAAATCTTCGTCTGAGAGTTGATTTTGAAACCCTAAATTGCATAAATGTGGTCGATACCCTGACGCAATCAGACCTTAGTGCCCATAAACCTTACTGAGAAGTTCCAATGTAAACAAGTATAGATATATGCACATAAAGAAATATATTGAAGTGTATCTAGAGAGATAGCGGGCGCATGCCAGCGGGTCCCCTTCCAATCAATTTGCCAGAGCAAATATTGTTTGTAACGCATTTACCCGCTTTTCAATCTATATCACGTCAGGGCGAGTCGACGACCTTTGTTTTCTAAGAAAACATTGTATTATATTCAAAATTCTTCCTTTCGCCATGCGAAAAAGATGTCTAGCGATAGCAATTTTTAAAGTTCAAGGAATATTACTTATCATATCTTGGTACATACATACATACATAACTTCACGCCAGTTCCCTTGCGGGGTAGGCACGAGCAACAGAGCGCCATGTAGGCCCATTCTTACAAACCTCACTTGCTTCTTTGACATTCATAACTCTTGTCATCCACGCTCGTCGGTTCTTAAGGCTCCTGACATCACCCTCTGCTACTACACGATCAATTTGATCATGGAAGGTGTGTCTTGGCCTTCCACGACTTCTGCATCCATCCACTTTTGCATTGTATATCTGTTTAGTCATTCTTTCATCATGCATTCTTTCCACATGCCCGAACCACCGGAGCATTCCTTTCCTTACCTTCACCCCGACACTCTCTTTCAGACCAACTCTCTTTCTTACTTCGATATTACGAACGCGGTCCGCGAGCGTCACTCCGCAGATTTTGCACAGTGCTCGCATCTCGACCGCGTTTACTCTATCACTCTACGTTTACATATTTTGGTCTGAAGTGAAAAATAAATAATGCAAAATAAGCAAAACTAAAGTAAATATTAATGACACAAACATGATGTTTTAGAGTGATGAATGACTCTTTAGATGCTCAGACTGCTAATGCTGGAGTTCTTCGAATAACTGGTCAATGCAGCGAATATAGTAATGTCGTGATACTTTTCTTTTAAGAAGATCACCCAGATTCCATAATTTACTTACTTACGAGGAAAGACAGTTTTAGCTAGACATATGTCTAGTACTAGTTCTCATTTTAACTGTGGAGTTTTCACAGAGTTTGGACCATAAGACATAAATAAAAAATAACAAAATATCAATTGGAAACTGGTTGCAATGACAGTATATAAAAACAGTAATAGAAAAGTGAAAGAAAAACTGTAGTAAAATAGATACAAAACAAAATAGATATAAAATTTTGTAATAGCAAGTAAAAGAAAATGTATCTTATACTAATACGAGTAAAATCTCGTATATAAAGCTGAAGAGTTTGTTTGATTGAACGCGCTAATCTCAGAAACTACTGGGCTGATATTAAAAATTATTTCCGTGTTAGATAGCCCATATATCGAAGAAAGCTATATAGGCTATATATCATCACGCTATGACCAATAGGAGCACTAATGAAGAATGTTTCAAAATCGGGGGGTTTTGAAAACAAATACCACGCGGACGACGTCGCGGGCACAGCTTGTTAGAATATAAGATTTGTTCTTTAAAAAAGAAAATAAATAATGCACCTCCTTTTTAAGTATCCCCGAGTTAAAATTAGCAAATAGAAAATAAAACATGAAAAAAAGTGTCTGTCTTAAAATATGACGGAGAGGTTGGTGATTAAAAAAAAACTGGTGGCAAGCATACATAACTCTGCATTTTATTTCGTGCGAGCCTTCGCCAGGCGTCACTTTATCATCGCCGGGAAGAGACTATAGTGACCGCTATGGATACTACTAGATGTATTTGAATAGTGTTGATAGTAGATCTCGCCATGCCCTTTTTGTTTGGCCAGGGGAAATCCGTTTGAGGACTAAGCCGCGACAGGCACAGAAGCCTGGGGGGATGTTCGCGACCCGTGTGAGTGTGGGATTCGCCAGATCGGGGGTGGCACTAGCGTGCCCGGTCAGAACCGGTGCCACGCTATTGCCACTCCCCAGTTAGGGATACCCACTAAAACCCCTGGGTGTTCCGTCCTGCGCCTTATGCCAGGGCTACGTGAATGCGGGATTCCCAACTCCGCGTGCCCTGGCACGCATGGGCCTCCCTCACTGGGCCTCTTCCTATGCCGGAGTATCCCCCGGCTACTGCTGAGTCTAGTCCATGCGTGGGGCGGTCTGTAACGCGCCCTACGGGAAGAGAGATGAGCGCGCGCGGAACACTCGCGCTCTCATCTCGACGGCATGTGCGGGTGAGTGAGAACTCCTATACCCCTAGGGGCGCCACCAGCGCCGCCCGCTTACGGCGTCCGAAGATCACTGTCTGACCTCCGGCGTCGGCACGTCCTCCTTTGGCGGGAGCGGAGCAGGGAATTACGCTCACGCTCCCGTTCCGCCTCCTCTTTCGCGAATATGACTTGCTCGCAGAAGGAGGAGACGGCGTCCCATCCGGTGGAGCTCCCAACCATGGTGCGTACCACGGCCGGGAGCGAGGTGTCAAATCCGGTAAGGGCGATGAGCTCCCGGCGCTGCTCCGTCCAGGCTGGACATTCCTGGAGAGTGTGCAGCGCCATGTCCTCGTCGCCCGTGTCACAATGATGGCACCCTGACGTGGCCTCGCGGCCGAGGCGACACAGGTACCTTCCGAAGCAACCATGCCCCGTCAGGACCTGCGTCAGCCTGAACGTCAGGGTGCCGTGACGTCGTCCTAGCCATTCGTGCAAAACGGGCCTCACCGCCTCAATGGTGGCGGGGCCCGCGCTGGGGCGTCGTAGGCGATCTTCCCAGACCCCCACGGCTACCTGGCGGAGCTCCGACCGACAAACCTCGATCTCGCGAGGAGATCTCGCCATGCCCGCCTCAAGGACACCATCCGCCGAGCTCTTGTCACTGTCGGTGTACCAGTCGTTCTAGAATCCAATAGCTTAGTGCGCAACGATAATAAGCGACCGGATGGAATGTTTGTTAATAAGTAACCTTGGAAGATCCGTTCTCCAACAATTGAGTCAAAGGCTGACAAAGCTGCCTCATGCGTTGACATTCTCAAGTGGCGCAAATATGGAACCTTAGGAAGAGGTTACATATTTGTAACGTTGGGTATTGAAACATCATATCTGCGGGGGCTCCAACCGCAACGGTTTTCTACAAAGAAATGTGCGGTAAACTGTTTGATGCCGCCTATGACTGGATCATATTTCGCGCAGCGAATTAACATTAACCATACAGCGTGGCAATGCAACCAGCCTGTTCGATACGCTTCCCTTGGGCAGCCATTTAGTACATAGCCTGGAATCCCTATTCCTTTTAATATTATAAACGTTACGCTTTCACGGAAAGACTACTGGACCGATTTGGTTATTTTGCCACGCTCGAGTAAATCCCAAAATTCCTTTTTGGGCTCCCGTACTATGGATTCATATATGAAAAAATATTTGTTGTTTACTAAAGACGATCAGAACGTGTGATGTATGTAGACTATAGATTTTATTAATAAGAGATGGAGTATAAAATCGATTGGATCATAAATTAATAGACAATGTCGAGACAGATTAATGGTGTGCTAATAAGAATTCAACGAATAAATAATGCTAATCCATTTCAGTAACATGGTATAACTACATTGATCTACAGCAAATGAACTATTAATGTTCGACTGGAAAACATAAAGGACTGTTTTCATCTAATATCATCGCTTAACGCCATTAAAATGTCAGTAATTTGTCTGAGACTAGAATAGGGAGTTATAATTACGGAACTATCTTTTGTTGGGCGTCTATGTACAGTCATGGTATGAAAAGGTTCGCCTATTTTCAAATTGTTTTTTATTGCAGAAGCTTAGCAGACAGGCAGACGGCCCACATGATGGAAAGCGGTTACCATCGTCTATGGACATGACAACACCAAAGGTGCTACAAATGCGCTGCTGCTCTCTTAAGGGAGACTGGAACTTGGTCAATAATGCCGAAACACAACTCAAGGTTGTTATGGTGGCATACTCTAGATCAGGAGTGATAGCCAACCGGTCGGGCAAATACCCTACCACCTGGCTGTGGGTTATTTTGTCGCCTCTTACGACAAGACAAATTGTACTGTTTCTCCATTCCTGCACGGTACAATTCATGATTGATTTAACGTTCCGCGAGCACATGTTACCTTTTGAAACTAAGTGACAGAACAGACTTTTCCACAGAAAATTATGTTCGACAATAAAGTTTAAAATTACTTACATCAAAGTTGTTTGATTTTCCATCGTATCTAAGAAGACTGTTTAAAGATTTACAATCCTTCTTCTATATCCTCATTACTTCTGAAGATTAAAACTATTGTTAATCTCAGTGTCTGTCATTGTCAACACTGCAATTTTTTTTTCACGTTTCTATATTTTATGAATGTAGCAAAACGTAACATTCTTGTACTCGTGTAAGTAAAAGTCGACTTTAAGGTGACGAATCTTTTCATACCGCGACTTTACTTGAAGATTATTAGAATCTTCATGAATATTTGATATTAGATATAGTACAGATATGTTGCCAATGTACAAATACTAAGCGACAAAAAGGTAACCAAAAATAAAAACGAATCCTGCAATCTTACTTTTAATACTTTACAAATTAATTTAGTTTGTTTATGAAAAATTCAATAAGTATCTACATACGTATTAAATCTTTTGAAGTGAAACTTCTTTAGAATCGTGATTTGAAACTCGACGAAACGAAAAAAAGCAACACTAAAAAGAGATAAACACACAAAATTCAACCTTATTAATTCTAAATAAAACATATTTCTCTTTACCCGTTAGTATTAATTTCCATATATAAAACAGTGCATTGAATTTTCAACTTTATGCTCATGATTGAAAGTGTAATTTAGATTGAATTATTACGAACAATGGTCAAAATACATAAGAATAAAGACGTCTGTAATAGAATAGAAATGCGAAAATTCTTATTCTCTCAATTCACTTCTACTGCGTGTGAAATGCACATTTTTTTAATAGAAAATTCTTATTTCATGTAGATCGTGTGACCTCACGCTTACATTTCTAGTTTAGTTTTAATTTCTCATGTGTTTATATAGTATATAATAAAGATTTTTATTATATATCACCGCCACTGTCATGTTTGAATATTTTCCTTAGTTTAAGGGGTTGCCTGGAAGAGATCGCTTTAAGCGATAAGGCCGCCCTTTGTTCAACATTTATTGTATCTAGTTTTTAAGTTTAAATTTTGGTGAACAATAAAGTGTTTTCATTCATTCATTCATTCATTCATTCTCATTTACCATCGCAGTTTAGTAACGCATTCGTAACGTTACATCTATTTTGCATTTACCCCTTATTGCTACCTGTTAGCCTTATTCTTCTTCTTATTTATTTTATTTCTTTAAAGGAACAACAAACAGCTACAATATAACATACGAAATAAAAAGTTACAATAAGCTCAGGTAATAATATTTGAAGCCAACAACGTTGTCCACATGAAAACATTTACAAGATTATTCATAAAAATACAAAAATATATACAATAAGTAAAAATATTTCATTTTTAATAGAAATATTTTTACTTATTGTATTGTAGTGTGTAGTAGTGTGCCAGAAAGTAATGAGAGAAGCGTTCTGAAATTAAGAAGAATACAAAAAGTAAAAAGCGAAAAAATAAGACGAAAAACCAAAGTTATAGACGCCTTACAATATGCCCTAAAACAGAAGTGGCAGTGGGCAGGACATATAAGCAAGATACACAGACAAAAGATCGACATTAGAGACAATTATATGGAAGGGACCAAGAGGAAAAAGGAAAAGAGGGCGCCCAAGAAAGAGGTGGATAGAAGATATAAAAGGGATAGCAGGAAGTGAATGGAGAAAGAAAGCTATGGATAGAGAGGTCTGGAAGAAGCTGGAGGAGGCCTTTACCCGAGAAGGGGTTCCGATCAATAGTACGGAAGAAAGTAACAATAGCGAGTAAAAGAAAAACAAAACAAATTTATATATACATACATTTATATTTAAAATCACTACACGTTATATTGTAACTTAATATATTAGAAGAAGCATGTAATAGCTATTGTAGATTGGAAATAAGCGGGCTTTATTATTATTATTATAAGTAAAAATATGGATATAAAAGTAATTCATACAACAGATTATAATAATAAATAATAAGTGTGTGGCGAGTCACCGTCTGCCCATTTTTCCATGTTCCCTGAACATTGCGACGGGCAAACGCCATAGTCCCCATATTCCCCGACCCCTAGTACCATTAGCAGTTCACCACAATAGCCCGGTACTTTTTGTCCTCATTTCCCACAATAGTCCTACACTGGCCGGGGCTTGTCCTTGGGTGCATTACTATATGGTGTGGACAGGGATAATCGCCGGTCAGTGTCACGCCACATTTACATTAAATTTGTCAAGGGGCCTCTACGTGTTGGCCTTCCCATGGCCCCACGCAAGCCCCCCAAAAGTCCGGGCCATTTTTATGGCCCGTGGTCTTGAAAGACATACTACTAATAATAATAATCGGCAGACAAACACACATATTGTATATCCCCAAATTAAGCAAGTTACGCTTGTGTTATGGGTAATATACAACGGACTACTCTGGGGCCGATCCCAGACACCCAGACCATAATAAATTACGGAGAAAATACGTTTCCGAAATTTACTATACCAGGAATCGAACCCGGAGCCTCTGCGTTGAAGTGAGATAGGCCGGCAAAGGCTTAGCCCGCTGAACCACAGAGGCCGTCGAGATTTTAAAGTGAGAGATTACAATTATGATGCCTGCACTCACTTCGTCCTATTATGATAATTCTTTTTTAGTGCACGCTGTCAAACGTTGGAATATGCTGCCTTTTACTGTAGGAGTGGCCAAATCCTTAACCATATTTAAAAATTTGCTCAGAAAACACTATTTTCCACAAATAGCTATGTCTGATTAACACAACATTGTTACACGCCGACAAAAGTGGATGCACAGCTGCCTACCATAAAACACACACTTTATTACCTTTCCGCATTTGGACTTCTTTTGTTTACTTCGTGTTTAAAATTTGTAATTAGAAAAACGGTCTATTGTGTATTGTAATCTTTTATAGCAGTCCTTATCCAGGTGTGTCGAACTGAGTCTAAGAAATTCGGTGTATGCCGGTCGAGAAGCCATAGTGTATCGGTGCAGTATAAAACAACGGCCTAATGGAGAGATCGGCAGTCTAACGAGAACCACGATCAAGGCGAGACTTGTGTACATTCGGTAAGCTATTTAGTGACGGACTTTGCGCGCGTTATTGAATCGTGCTTCACGTTTGGACTGGTTGTGTTCAGTTATATTTGTACCTGTGATATACGTGTTTGTATAGTTCTAATAAACTCTATAGTAATTCCACCGGCATTTTAATTCGATTCTTGCAACTCGCAGCAATATAATCATGCTAATACATTTATTATAATAACTTATGTATTATTGTATATATATGACTATGTATATATCTATGTATTTGTATATTTATTTCTTTAATATGTTTGAGTATTTATGTAACTATTGCCTTTTTTCTGCACCACCTACATCGCAAGATGAGCTAAGAAATGTCTAAATTAGATTGCCTGGAAGAGATCGCTTTGAGCGATAAGGCCGCCTATTGTATTGCCTAGAAAATATTGTAAATATGGTCCTGGTACCGCCATATAAACCTCCTTTCGACCTATACGATCTTGTCTTCTAGCATATATAAATTCTTCCTTCAAATCTGACGGCGCGTTCCCCTTTCGCACGTCACATCAATTCATTGTCATATCATAAAATAAATTAAATATCATTGCTCCGCACATTCTAAATATATAAAATAAAATACCATAAAATATATCGCGACCGCAACACTATAAATATATAACTTGTAAATAACCCGCTCCGCACCATAAATATAAAATAAATTAACGTATAATACTCTTGTCACCGCCGGGGTACCTTCTATTTTGGAACCAAACGGCTTGTGCCGCGACGATGGCAGGAGACCGGATGGGATGACGCTGATTCCCTGGAAGATGGGCCGCCCCTTAGTGTGGGATGCTACTTGCGTTGACACTCTGGCGGCGTCCCATCTTTCAAGTACGTGCACTATCGCCGGTTCTGCTGCAGCCGAACAGGAGGCCCTCAAACGCCGCAAATATGCCGCCAATGGAAATAGTTACACATTTGCGGCATTTGGGGTGGAAACTTTGGGTCCGTGGGGTCCTAACGCTCTAAAGGTCTATCGTGACGTCGCCAAACGTTTAGTAGACGTCACACGCGACCAGAAGGCTGGCGTCTATTTCGCTCAAAGATTAAGCATTGCCATACAACGTGGCAACGCCGCCAGCCTTCTGGGGACGTTCCCAGTAAGTGACAGTGGTTTGGGACCAATAACTTATCTTTAGATATTTTCCCCTTTTTTATTTAGTTTTAGTTTTTATATTGTATAGTTTGTAGTTTATTTTTATGTTTATATTTATTTGCATAACAATTAGTTGATTCATTACTTATTATAAATTACTTAACTAATAAATAAATATGATAAATATTATAACAAATAAAGGGAAGTGGACTGAGGAGCAGAGGAGCAGCTGCATTTCATTCCCATTAACCTGGTAAGGGCGTGCTCGTTCTCAAATTCCCGTCCAAATTGTCCCACACTCCTATTTTCTTACGTTGACACAGGTCGCTTAACGCTAAACCCAGCGCCTCCGCACCAGTTCTATTTTTGTAATTATATATTTTGGTGTGCAATAAAGTATTATCTTTTTCTCCTTCTCTATTACACAAAAAAAGAGAAACGTAAGATTATACACAAGAGAAGTAACAAAGTTATAAAATAAACAAAACAATAGTTGCTAAAAATTTACCTTACCTTAGTGTTGTTATTCCACAGTAACCATTAGCAAAAAATCTTCAATAAAAAGTAGGTACTCCACGAATAAATGTAAACCAACCTTTAAGAACGTAGCGAAAACAAGATATATAATATCCAGCTATGAGTGTAATTTAAATAAATTAATAACCCCGAGACTGCTTCATCTTGGGATTAATTTTAACAGATATTTACTTAGTTTCGTAATTTCAACTTATGAATATAACTTAGTTTTATAATGTTTGTAGCTGAGAGAGTTTTAGCGACTCTTTTGAGCACTAAACGCTGTTATAAGACAGAACAAACAATTGATTACATTTGGCTGAAAGATTCAATTTTACATTCATATGGATCACTTTGGTTGATTCATCTAAATTGAAAGAAAAATGAATATATAAACAGGTTAGATAGTCCAATTATTGGGGGTGCCCCGTACGGGATGGAATGCTCCTCCGTCTCAAAGGATGATCTTCCAGCGAGGCTAATGCTGTTCTTCGCAGGCCTAGACGTTTCTGTTATAGTTGAAATTTTATATATATTCTTTGTGTTTCGGGAAACGTTTGTGACATCAATTATTGCACAGCGCCATCTATTGGCTTGTAAGTGTTCCACTACACAATTAAACGTTGTTCACTGTTTCCGTACGTGCTGACATTCAAAGTAAAAATGGCTGCTTATTATATATTTGTCTGCTGTGTACTTTCGAAATTCAATTCATTCAATTCTTCAATCTATTCGACAATTAATTATTATTAATAAAGTTGACATTCATCAAATATATAATGGTATTAAACTTTGACACAAAGGTGTTAAAATTGTGCGACAAATTCTAATAATCCTAAACGACTATTAAATAAAAATACCTACATTGATTTCTATTTGTTATATTAACCACGTTTAAAAAACCTATCCGGTGGTTCGGGCATGTGGAAAGAATGCATGATGAAAGAATGACTAAACAGATATTCAATGCAAAAGTGGATGGATGCAGAAGTCGTGGAAAACCACGACATACCTTCCATGCTCAAATTGATCGTGTACTAGCAGAAGGTGATGACAGGAGCCTTAAAAACAGACGAGCGTGTATGACAAGAGCTATGAATGTCAAAGAAGCAAGTGAGGTGTGTAAGAATAAGCCTGAATGGCGCTCTGTTGTTCGTGCCTACCCCGCAAGAGAACTGGCGTGAAGTTATGTATGTATGTATGTATGTACTTATATATTTTTTTAACAACTCTACGGACTCGAGTTCCGACTTAATTTCTACGGAAGTTTCTAGAGTTCATACACGCTTATTGTTTATTTTTGTTACTGTGTGTGACATTAATTTAGTGATTTTTAGGTTTTGGTGTAACTTAAGAATAACTTATAATATTTTTTTTTCTAATTTTAATGCTACACTTATATTAATGTAGAGTATATCTGTTACATGCTGGTTTTGTGAGGAAGTGCATGTGCAGTGTGTGCCTTATGTCTATACCTATATATACTAACTAGTGCCATATGTGTTATTTTGTCTTTTCTGTGTCTGGGTTATTAATTTTTAGGCTCTTTGTGTGTCTTGGTTTGTTTGTGAAGTGTGCGTGTAATGCAATGCGGTGGTAGTGCGCGTTGGTGTGGGTATGTGTGTAAGTTTTGTTGTTAGTTGTGTGTTTGTGACTTTGTGTGGTGTTATAATTTATTGTATAATTGTTGTGACATGAAAAATTGATATGTTATTTATAAACCATATTAGTTTTTAAGAAAATTTTATGCCAGTAAATGGCGAAACATGTTCTCACCCTTACTTACACCACCATACCACATTTATACCACAGCCTTATAATTATAATTATTACAATTATACCAAATCAATTTAATATCGACAAAACTACTACGGCAATGCAAAAACCACAAATTAAATTAAAGCGTAACTAGCAAAATGGAAAGTCGTCTAAAATTATTCCAACAATACCAACGACATCACGTTTTAGACTTAAATTTAATTCGGCATTATCTCTTATCTATTCATTGTAAATCCAGGCCTTTGGTCCGTATTTGCGGCCGCCATTTACACTGTCATCAAAAGTGTACATCAAGACGCAGTTCACTTTAAATTGAACTAAAAATACTAAGCATAAATAATAAAGTCTCCAAAACCTTAAAAATATTAGTGGCGTGGCATAAGATAGAAAAAGCATTGTAATCTTTTACGGCCTATTGTTGTATTGTGATCACTGCCAGGTGTCTCGGATTTAAAAGTACAAACTGATTCTAGGAAATTCGGTTCACGCGGCCGGGAAGACATATTGCACCTGTGCAGTATAAAGCAATGCCCCAATTGAGAGATCAGGCAGTCTAGCGATAACCACGAGCGAAGCAAGACGTGTGTACTACTTTCGGTAATCTATTTAGTGACGGACTTTGCGCGTTTTATGGAATTACGATCATCTGCATTACGTTTGGACTTGTTGCGTTCGGTTATATTTGTACATACATACATACATACATAACTTCACGCCAGTTCCCTTGCGGGGTAGGCACGAACAACAGAGCGCCATTTAGGCCCATTCTTACACACCTCACTTGCTTCTTTGACATTCATAACTCTTGTCATGCACACTCGTCTGTTCTTAAGGCTCCTGACATCACCCTCCGCTAGTACACGATCAATTTGATCATGGAAGGTGTGTCGTGGCCTTCCACGACTTCTGCATCCATCCACTTTTGCATTGTATATCTGTTTAGTCATTCTTTCATCATGCATATGATGTTATTTCATCATGTTATATTTGTACCTGTGTTATACGTGTTTGTATAGTTCTAATAAACCCTATAATAATTCCAACGGTATTTTAATTCGAGTCCTGCAACTAGTAACATTATTATAATATCATTTCCCCAGAGTTGTCCGTTGTAGGTATATCGACAAGCTTAACTTCCTTAGCTTTAGGATATAGGTACATACAATGTGTGTGTGTTTGTCTACCGATTATTATCATAGAAAATTCGCCACCATAGATTCGTTATGACATACTAGTGTGATTGAAGCAAATGTCATCGCTTTCAAAGACCCACCTTATCTGTAAATTCCTTCACGTACACGGTTGTCCGGTCGAGGATATCCGGACGCTTTGATTTGCGGCGTGCGGTTTAATTCTCGCAAATTGCTCGAGGTTAGTGATAAATTAATTACGGTGTAAATTAAAACCAGCCGTCCGGTAATTAGTTTTCGACCCCCCGTTTTGTGTTGTTGGGCTTTTGATTTCTTAATTGCGAAATAGTGAAAGCGTGGTCTGAAGAATACTCGTTAATCAATCTTGTTTTTCGTTCTTACAAGTTAAACATAGCATTTAACACATTTCATTTAATCTACTTTACAAATAGATTTTTGGGGTTGTCTGAAGGAGATCGCTTTTTAACGATAAGACCGCTGTTTGTGCATAATTTCATGTATTTTTAGTTTGTACCTAGGTGAATCAAAAAGTTCTTAGAAGTGCATATATATAAAACCTTTTGGTGAGAAGTTCGATATTTAAATTAAAGAGAGTCAATCACAGAATATTTATGCCAATTATCAATCATTTTTGTCAGTTTGTTGGCACGTAATAAATTATTTTGTGTAACGAGCTGCTAAAACGCAATATTATGTATAGAAAACAACCCACAGCCACCAGGTGGTAGGGCATTTGCCCGACTGGATGGCTACCACCCCAGGTCTAGAGTATGTCGCCATAACAACCTTGAATTGTGTTCCGGCATTAGTGACCAGGTTCCAGTCTCCCTTAAGAGAGCAGTAGCGCATTTGTAGCACCTTTGGTGTGGCAAATGTCCATAGGCGATAGTAATCGCTTTTCATCAGGTGGGCCGTCTGCCTGTCTGCTGAACTCATGCAATAAAAAATAAAAAAAGTGAGTTACGTGTGGTGTTAAAACTTCGCACTTTGAAAAAAATGTCTACGAAATATTTTTTTTAGGAGATTCAGCAGACATTAGGGGATGATGCTGTAACCTATTATATAGGTGGCCTTCAGTCTCCGTTAAAAGATTGAGAATCTAGTTTTGGAAGGTAGTAGAATAACTATAAAACATATAGCTCAAATCCTAAAGATATCTTTTCGTAGCGTTCAATCCATTTTAATTGATTCATTAAGGTTCAAAAAAGTGTCGGCAAGATGAGTGCCACGAATGTTAACCAACGAAAACAAAAAGCGACGTTTGGAAATTTCTAAGCGTAATCTCGATATGTTATTTTTGCCGTCGCCTGGTCACCATGGACGAAACGAGGTTCCACCATTTCGACCCTGAAACTAAAAGACAAAGCATGTCTTGGAAACGACCATCCTCTCCATCCATTAAGAAATTACGAGTTGCTCCTACTGCTGGCAAAGTTATGGCCTCAGTGTTTTGGGATAGTGAAGGAACCCTTTTCATTGATTACATGCCAAAAGGCCGACGATTACTGGACCCTATTATGCAAATTTAATTCCGAAAGTGCGTAAAGCGGTTAAAGAAAAACGTCATGGACAAATGTCGTTGGGCGTGTTGTTTCTTCACGATAACGCTCCCGCTTATCAAACAGAAGTTACGCTCAACACAATCCGCTGTGCTGGCTTCAAACTCTTTGACCACCCACCATATTCTCCGGACTCAGCCCTAAGTGATTTTCACTTATTCCCAAAATTAAAAGAGGAAATTCGTGCAACTAAATTTCAGGATAATGATGCGGTTATGGCTGCCGTAGCGGAGTTTTTCGAGACTCAAGAAAAACATTTTTTTCGCAAGGAATAAGGAAGTTACAAACGCGTCATTCTAAAAGCATTGGAGGGTCAGATTATGTAGACAAATGAAATATTTTGTTTATATTTTTACATTTTTTAATATAAATTCCAAGAACTTTTTGATTCGATCTGTTACAACCCTATGCAATAGGCACTTATTGCTGAGTCAAACATCTCATTGACATAGATTTCCAAAATGTCGATCAGCAGTAATTGCCTATAAATACCAAATCTTTTTACAAATTCACAGAGTTCTCTTGGTTATTAGCCACAGCTCTACAGCAACGGACCTGGTTTATGCCTGCCGGCTGGATTGCTCAAAACTAATACCATATCGGTCCGGTAGACCTTTGAGGTCCCGTATATTGAGACTCCAAGTCAATTATTATTCATAATAATAAAATAAAAGGTTCCTGTAAGCCAAAATTGTTTTTTTTTTAAACATATAAGTGCTCGGGACTAACATTTGGTGTCAGAAGTGGGATATTATTGCCCGCCGGACGCCCCGTTCCTGACGACGTCCAACAAAAAGCCAAGCTGTGACGGTGCTGTACCAGTCTCTCTGACTGTGCATAGCCAGACTCCAGCTCTACGTGTCGAGGAAGCCGCCACGCCGTACCTCATCGTGCCCGAGGGTCCATTGCCCAGCCGCGAGGTCCTGTTGCGCGGCCCAACGACAACGCGTTGACCTAGATATAAAGCGTCAACAACCCAACGTGTTGCTGCCACGCGCTGACACGAGCCGGCGATTGAGCGTCGCCGCCCGCCGCCGCCGCAGCCGTCGCCGCCTCCGCCGCCGTCGCCGCCGCCGCCGCCGCCAAGTCAGCATAATAACCAACACATGCTGCCGCTGATGTTTATACTGTGAGTGCATTTTAAGTTTATTATCTGTTATAGTTCCATTTCTTTATTTATAATTGATCATGGCAAACCCAAAAATCGATCACTCCCCTATATCCTCCCATACCGTAAAAATGAATTTTACCGACCTCACCCGCTTCATAAAAACCTTCGATGGAGATAGAAATAAATTATCCCCATTTCTACGTAACTGCGAGAATGCCCTTAACTTAATTAACCCCAATCAATACGAAATATTATTTAAATTTATACTATCCCAATTAGAAGGTAAAGCAGAAGCAATATGTTCCCTTAAAGTTTTCAGTAATTGGTCGGACCTGAAACAATTTTTAAAAAGTAACTTTGGCGAGTGTAAACACCGTAACCATCTATTATTAGACCTCCAAAACTGTAGAATGAAACCTAACGAAAGTGCTCTGCAATATAGTACACGTCTAGAAACTCATCTTACACGACTACAGACGGACATATCTCATTCAACCATCAATCAGGGTGAACTGCTAGGACGACTAGCTAATACGGAAGACCTGGCTTTACACACCTTTTTGCTGGGGCTACCCAGCCATATTTCCAACATATTGAGATGCCGCAATCCGGAAAACCTTGCCGAAGCAATTAATTTAGCTATTCAAGAAGAAAAATTCTACAACTATGCTCAATCCTCGCAGTCAAGAAATTCCGTAGAATCCAAACCAAAATGCCGTCTTTGTGGCAAACCTGGGCACACGGATAGATCGTGCTATTCAAATCGTCACCGTCCCATCCATAATGTAGCTTTCCAACCAAGACCTTCTCAATCCATTCCCAATACTTCACCACCAAACCCGACTATCTGTGCATATTGTAAGGCAGTCGGTCATCACATAAATCAATGTCGTAAAAGGGAATATAATAACACAAATTGTCAAAGATTTTCAAACCCTACAAATCATCAAATAAATTCTAACCCACCTTTAAATAAAGTACACAATTTAGACGAAAACCATGATCAGACCCAAGAGTGTCCAACAGACCCCCAAAATGATAATTTTTTATACTAAATAGGGTTCCGCAACCGCGTCATGTGGAATCTGCTACACAAACCGACGCGCTACCAAGTAAAATACCTCCTAACGATTCTGAT
Source organism: Dendrolimus kikuchii (assembly GCA_019925095.2). Classification (NCBI taxonomy): domain Eukaryota; kingdom Metazoa; phylum Arthropoda; class Insecta; order Lepidoptera; family Lasiocampidae; genus Dendrolimus; species Dendrolimus kikuchii. The sequence continues at coordinate 16,872,849 of CM034407.1, forward strand.
TCCCTTTATTGCCATACCAATAAGTTACCGACAGACAGAACAAATAGTCACGACTCCTTCTTCCCTTCACGGCTCACTGAATCCCGAGTTATACGACAGGGTAACCAGCCCCAGATAGGAAACTCGTCTATTAAAAACACTGGTTCTAAAAACTCTACTAAATCTTATACCAATAATTCTATGTCTAATAAATCTTATACCAATAATTCTAAGTCTACTAAATCTTATACCAATAATAAAAATTCTACTAATTCCTATACCCGTAATACTAAATCTGCGAATTCTTATAATACAAAGTCCACAAATTCTTATAAGAATAACGAGACAATTTATAAAATTCATTATAACGATAAAATTCACTTACCGCATGTCTATATAAAATCTCAATATTCAAATAAGCCGCTGGTTTTCTTGATTGACTCAGGCTCTAGTATTTCTTTAATAAAAAAATCTTCTTTAGTCACACATCCTAAACTTATAACAGAAAAGGTTAAGTTCAAAGGTATAGATGAAAATGCCCCATGTTCTGAGAGTTTTGGGCACTTTCAATTAGATTTCAAGCTCGATAACTCTGAAACAATATTCAGTAAAATTCATCTAGTTCCAGAATCTCTAAGTTTCAATTTTGACGGAATTATAGGTAATGATTTTCTAAGAAACAATAACTGCAATATCCTATACGGAAATAATACTCTGCATCTTGATAAAGGCACATTACAAATTCATTTTACTAAACCCCAATATACAATACCAGCTCGTTCCGAAATGATGATAGAATGCAAAGTATCTAATCCAGAAATTACATCCGGGTTTGTTGAAAAGTCTGAGATTCAAAAGGGTGTATACCTATCCAGTTGCCTCACATCCCTTAAATCCAATAAACACGTTAATGTGTCCATTCTTAATACTACAAATAATGAAATAAATATACAAACCTTTTGCGTTGAACTCCTACCATGTGATATTCTAAGGTCTAATAGTATACATAATATAACTTCCGATCATAACCGAGCTTTGGAAGTACGGAATCAAATAAGAACATCTCATCTTAACTCAGAAGAATCTAAAGTCCTCCTATCTCTTTGCCACGAATATTCCGATTTATTTTACCTTGATGGTGATCATCTCTCTTGTACTAACACTGTTAAACATGAAATTAAAACTACTAGTTCACAACCAATCCATGTAAAAAGTTACCGCTATCCAGAATGCTATAAAGAAGAAGTAAATAAGCAGATACAGAAAATGTTGAATCAAAACATTATTAAACCTTCTAGTTCCCCATGGTCATCCCCAATTTGGGTAGTTCCAAAAAAACAAGACGCTTCCGGTCAAAAGAAATGGAGAATCGTAGTAGACTATCGAAAACTTTATGATATTACCATTGGAGATGCTTATCCTATTCCTAACATAACCGAAATCTTAGACCAACTAGGTCACAGTAAATATTTTTCTACATTGGATCTCGCCTCCGGTTTTCATCAAATTCAAATGGCTGAAGAAGACTCTCCCAAAACCGCCTTCTCAGTTCCAAATGGCCACTTTGAATACACTAGAATGCCCTTTGGACTAAAAAATGCTCCTGCAACCTTTCAACGTCTCATGAATACAGTCCTTACCGGTCTACAGGGTTTACATTGCTTTATCTATCTAGATGACGTTATTATCTATTCTCATGATCTCCAGTCTCACATCTCTAAACTTGAATTAATATTCGATGCCTTAAGAAAACATAATCTAAAGTTACAGCCAGACAAATGCGAGTTTCTTCGTCGCGAAGTCGCCTATCTAGGTCATATAATTTCAGACAAAGGAGTATCTCCCAATCCCGATAAAGTTGAAGCCGTAGTATCCTATCCTACACCCAGAACACCCAAACATATTAAAAGTTTCTTGGGACTCATAGGATATTATAGGAAATTTGTTAAAGACTTTTCTAAAATCACTAAGCCACTAACTTCCCTGTTAAGAAAGGATGTAGATTTCACCTGGTCACATCAACAGGAAGAAGCATTCAACTCTCTTAAATCAATGCTTACTAACGCCCCTATCCTCCAATATCCTGACTTCTCGAAACCTTTCATCTTAACCACTGATGCTTCCGAATATGCAATTGGTGCAGTTCTATCGCAAGGTGAAATAGGCAATGACCTACCCATAGCCTATGCTTCCCGTACTTTAAACAAAGCAGAAGGAAATTATAGCGTGTCTGAAAAAGAACTTTTAGGAGTTATATACGGTACAAAAACATTCAGACCGTATCTTTATGGGAGAAAATTCAAAATCGTTACAGACCACAAACCCCTTGTGTATCTTATGAATTGCAAAGATCCTAGTAGTAAGTTATTACGCTGGAGATTAAAAATAGAAGATTTTGATTATGAAATCGTGTATAAACCAGGAAAATTAAATAGTAACGCCGACGCCTTATCCAGACCGCCTATACATAATATCGAAGATATAGATCTTAATGATAACTTAACCTATGAATCCTATATTAGAACACGTTCATCCCCTACAGTTTTTAATACTCGAATAACAGAATTTAACCAAAATTTACTTGAATCCTCGTGTCCATACATAGCCTACCCAACATCCATTGACTTAGATGACTCCAATCCCTACTGTCGAGATATACTAAACCTTTTAGAAAACAGAAATGACTTTGAAAACTCTGAAAGAGAATTGCATAATATTAAAATATCCGAAATAAATAATAAAACTTATCTTCATCTTTTTACTAAAGTCCATCACTATGACTCTGTCACTTATAGAGATATCTTTGCAGTATTAAAAGAAGTAAGAAATAACTTAGTTATATCCTACCCCCAAGTTAATGAAATTTCTATCTCTGATTTCGATAACCCTTACGATAAACTAAATTTCTAATTATTTACGAAATGATAACTTATATATTCCATGACACTAATATTAAAATAAATATTTATCACAACAAACTCGTATATCCTACCCCTAACCAAATTCCTGCTATCCTGAAGGATAACCATGACTCCCCTATTGGAGGCCATATTGGCTCCAATCGAATGTATAGTAAACTCAAAGATACTTACTATTGGAGTGGAATGAAAAAGGATATTGAAAATTATGTAAGAAATTGTCCACTCTGCCAACAAAACAAAGCACTTCGAGCTACTAATAAAGCCCTTATGGAAATCACAACAACTTCAAATGAACGCTTAAAAAGAATATTTACCGACATTGTAGGTCCTCTTCCAGAATCTGGTCCCCAAAAATACAAGTATATAGTCACATTCCAAGACGATTTAACTAAATATTCCATGGCCTATCCTATTGTTCAATCCACTGCAGAACAAACTTCTGAATGTCTTATAAAATTTATATCTCACTTTGGTATTCCCAAAACTGTCCTTTCTGATCAAGGTGTCCATTTTATAGCCGACGTATATAAACAAGTAGCGTCTCTTTTTAAAATTAAACACTTATTCTCATCTCCATATCACCCCCAAACCAATGGTGCACTTGAGAGAAGCCATAGCACTCTCAAGGAATATCTTAAATCCTATGTAAATGATAATCAAGACAACTGGTATAAATATCTCCCTACTGCACTGATATCCTACAATTCAACAACTCACTCTACCACAAATTTTAGTCCTCATGAACTTTTATTCGGATGTAAACCTTACCTACCAAGTTCTATCTATGACATAAACCCTACTGTCACTTATCCCGATTATATTAAAAATTTAAAACACAGATTAATTAATACAAGAAACATAGCTCGCGAAAATATTCTTAGAAGTAAAGAAAGATCAAAACACTACTATATAACATATCCGTGCAGGAACGGAGAAAGAATACAATTTCCTGCGGCCCGGCGGCCTGTCGTAAGAGGCGACTAAACAACCCACAGCCAGGTGGTAGAGTATTTGCTCGACTGGATTGCGACCACCCCTGGTCTAGAGTATGCCGCCATAACAACCTTGTGTTGTATTCCGGCATTAGTGCCCAGGTTCCAGTCTTCTTTAAGAGAGCAGCAGCGCATTTGTAGCACCTTTGTTGTTGTAAATGTCCATAGGCGATGGTAACCGCTTTCCATCTAGTGGGCCATCTGCCTGTCTGCTGAACTCCTGCAATAAAAAAAAAAAAAAAAAAAAATATGATCAGCATACTAGAGAAATATCTTATAATGTTGGAGATATGGTGTATATAAAATACCACCATAGACTGCGTAAAGCCTTGTCTCCTATATGGAAAGGTCCTTACCAAGTCACGGCAGTTCATGGTAATAGCAATGTAACAGTGCAAGTAAATAGGCGAAAAATCCGTTACCATTTTAACGAAATAAAACTAGCCCACGATAATTCCATTCCAGGGCCATCGCGCCAGGTGCCATCTCCGACTCAGGACTAATATCGCCAATCCCAAACAGTCCAGGCCTATACTATGAAAATCTAGGTACTTTAAGGTTTTATAATAGTTTTTGGAACATGGTCACTTTTACAGATTTCTCCTACATACAACCTCATATAGAAAATATTAAAAATATAATAAATACCGTTAAAACAACCTGTAATAGTTATAAATCAAGTAAAATTCAAACAGACTGCTCTAACACATTAAATCCGTTAGAAACTCTCCTAGTTAACGTAGAAAATAATTTTATAGCTGTATCACATCTCACAAATAAAAATCGTATTAAAAGATCTTCGTGGTTCGGTTTTGGCGGACCTATTCTTAAACAGTTATTCGGATCCTTAGATGAAGATGATGCAAAAACCTTCTCTGACGCTATCAATGCCGTCCAAGACGATCAGAGACATCTATCGTCTTTAATGAAAGATAACATTCACGTAATCTCTTCCGCTATCGATACTTTTAATAATACAATTAGAAGACTAAATGATAATGAACAAATATTAAATCAAAACATGGGTAAATTAGATACAATTTTAGAAACCGTTTTGCAAACAACTTCCAAATTAGAAACTTCTTCTTATCTATCTTTAACCTTTAGCGCAATAGAAGTTCTTTAATAACTTTAAATTTTAACCTTGAAGACATTATAGATGCAATTCTGTTCGGAAAACAAAACATAATTCATCCTTCTATTTTATCCCCAGTTCAATTATATAATGAACTAAGTTCCAACCAAAATATTATAGCTCAAAACTTCCCAGTCTCATTAAGCATAGAAAATATGCACACTCTCCTAGATATCTCATCAGTTTCTAGCTTTGTTAATGGATCTAAACTAGTATTCGTCATAAGAATTCCGTTAATAAACTTACAAGAATACAATCTCTATCATATTTTTGCTCTCCCTACTCCGCATGATATAAATAATCCTCATTCCTTTGCTATGATCAATCCAACTACTAGATTTCTTGCTATAACCGATGATAAATTAATGTACTCAACAATGGACTCTACGAGTGAGTGCAAAAGTGTAACAAAAGAATATTATCTGTGCAAACTAAGTGATGTGCATCCTACCGCAACAAATCCAATTTGTGAAGTGATAATCCTAACTAAACATATAAACAAATTACCAAAACCTTGTGATTATAAAGTAATAATTAGTGATATTGACGTTTGGCAAAAACTTAATAATAATAAGTGGTTATATGTACAGTCTGATCTAACTAAACTATCTGTTAAATGTAACAATACTCTTAGTGACTACGATATTGTTGGAACAGGAATCCTCAAGGTTCCTAAAGGCTGTAAGGCTTTTCATAATCTTCTACAATTTGTTGCATCTACAGAGTATGAGTCTAAACTGTATTTACCTTCTCCAAATTTTAATATTATAGAAGATGATTGCTGCTCCAAGAAAAGGATAAATAATACGATTCCATATTTAAATCCTATTAAATTATCTCACATCGATTTAGATTCCTTGCATTATGTCACACATAGATTAAATCAGTTCAGTGACGAAATAGAGAAAATAGAAAATCAACCTTACCACATTAAATATGGAAACTATTTTAGCGGAATTACAACAATCTTGTCTGTATGTGTTTTAGCTTATATGTCTTTTACTATTTATAAGAAATGTTGTAAGAAACCAAGACGAGATACAACCCAAAATGAGCCTGGTTGTTGTATAAAAATATTCAATAATTGTTATGCTAAGCCTAATACCCAAACAAATCTTCAGATTCAGAATAGAGCATTTGAAGTATCTGAAAACTCGGAAGAATCTCCCTCGAGTTTGAGGAGAAATTTACATATATATTAGAAAAAACTTATAGTAATCCATAAATAATAATTTTGTTAATTTTTTAGTAATAAATAATTTTACTAGTTCATGTTAATGTCTCATAGAAATAATGAATAAAAACTACTATTCCTTTACTAAAGTTTTACTATTTCTTTACCAGTTCTCAAAGAATAAAATATTTACCATATCTTTACCAATTCTTATAATGAAAATAATTATACTAGTTCTTTACAAGTTCATACTAGATCTTATGATCAAAATTGTTTTCTATATCTTTACTAGTTCATAGGATATTTTACTATTTCGTTACAAATTCTTAAATCATTGCTATTTCTTGACTAATTGTAATATTTCAATTCTCGTGTTACTTAATAGCTTAAGCACTAAAATATGTAATTTGTTCAACTTTTCTAATAATTGATACATAGTAATTTTAAAATTCTAGCTGTAAAATAAAACTGTATATTTTGTTAAATGTACTGCGTAAATGTTTGTAACTTCTTGGTGTCTCAATCTACTCGCATCTTTTCCTTATTTGATGCTCCGTTTTAAGGGGGGAGGTGTTACAACCCTATGCAATAGGCACTTATTGCTGAGTCAAACATCTCATTGACATAGATTTCCAAAATGTCGATCAGCAGTAATTGCCTATAAATACCAAATCTTTTTACAAATTCACAGAGTTCTCTTGGTTATTAGCCACAGCTCTACAGCAACGGACCTAGTTTATGCCTGCCGGCTGGATTGCTCAAAACTAATACCATATCGGTCCGGTAGACCTTTGAGGTCCCGTATATTGAGACTCCAAGTCAATTATTATTCATAATAATAAAATAAAAGGTTCCTGTAAGCCAAAATTGTTTTTTTTTTTAAAACATAATATAAGTGCTCGGGACTAACAGATCGTAAGTTCATTTTTGTACAATAAAGAGTTATCTACCTATCTATCTATTTTTTAATGTTTATTTACGTTTACTCTATGATATCATTAACTACTTACGGTAACGTCAGCTTAAATTAGAACTAATAAACGCAATTAATAGTTTTTTAAAACGATAGAATTTTTAAAGTTATTGTTAGTTCTTTTTGATTTAATTATACGCAATGGGAATTTTGTAATTCTAAAAAGAATACATAGCACATAAAAATAATAAATATAAATATATAAAAATAAACAAATGCACTGCTGCTCTCTTAAAGGAGACTAGAACCTGGTCACTAATGCCGGAACACAACTCAAGGCTGTTATGGCGGCATACTCTAAACCAGGGGTGGAAGCCATCCACTCGGGCAAATACCCTACCACCTGGCTGTGGGTGTTTTGTCGCCTCTTACGACAGGCCGCCCGGCCGCAGGAAGCTGTAGTCTTTCTCCGTTCCTGCACGGATATAATGTGTACACACACGGATAAATTGTGTAATAAAAAGTGTAATATTTTTATCCCAGGAATCATTCAATTCAGATGCATACAAATTAGCTTAATCCGACACAACTTTCAATAAAGCGATAGCTTACCTGCACATCGAGATAACCAATGTGACAAACCTGCCAACTTGGACAAGCGCGGCAGGTATACTTACTGTCCGTTCGCCTGTAGTGAGAGGCCTTAACTCAGCAATGGGACGTTTATGGGCTGTTATTATTTTATTATTAAGGTTCAAGGCAATTCCTAGACCAGATGTTATCTTTCATCCAACTAAAGGGCCTGCCACTTGAACGCCTATCATAATATTTGATCACAGTAAGTTTCTCGACACCTTTTCTATATTTACGTAATATATATCTAGAAACATAACGAATAATATCGCGTATGTCGAATCGCAATTTTAATATACCAGCAAGATTAAATACGTTTGCGGCGCCAAAGCCGATTAATCCGGGAATCGGGTGCTGTATATTAAGACATATTGCAGTCTTCATTAGTACTAAATATTACGTACATTTATACGGGACAACCTTTGATAGTTATCGAGGGTTTCCAGAAGAATTAATTATTTTCTCTTGAGAATTAGGACCTTAAGACAAGTCTTAAATCGTCTCATCTTTTCAATCGTCCGAAAACGATGAGAGATGATTTGATCTACATATTCCATTACAAAAGCCACATCATTAGCCCATCACAATTCACTAAAGAATGTAAGCCTCTCCAAGCTTACATTCATTAGTGAATTGTGATCACACAGCTTACTAAATTTGTGAATATATTTGTGGCTAGTTCTCCTACAAATCTTCGTTTCGGATTTTATCCTATAGTTAGATTGTTGATTGACTGGTTTGCTTAGACTATGATAATATTATTACCTCTATTGGATATCTCAATTCAGTTGCAATATCGGGCTCAAAGGGCAGTATACAATACACTTCCGGGTTAACTTTAATGAGCTTCAACCCTTTGTGAAATTGTAAAGGCAGAGCCTATAGATGAGATGTCTATTGGTATACGTGGCCTTAGAATTTTCCTATATTCAATTATTTATCGTAAAATGAATGAATATATACACTTAATTGTTCATTATTCATCATAAATTAAAATCAGGTTCTTAAAACTTGATACAAATATCGATTGAACAAAGGGCGGTTAAGGTAGGTACATTGATTCGTAACTGTGGCACCCATTTCTTAGATCAATGACGTAGGTTCGGCTGATATCCAGGTAGCTTACACCGTTAAAGCGGAACAACGCCCTAATTGATAGAAAAAGAAACAAAGAACATAGGATTATTTTTTAGTGTGAACATATATCTAGTACGAATCTCGTGGCCGAGTCTAATATAATAGGAGAAATAAAAGCTTACCACCTCCGTTGGCTCGGTCACGTAGAAAGGATGGGGGAGGATCGCAGCCTGAGGAAAGCATATTTGGGACGGCCGGTAGGTCGGCGTCCGGTTGGCTGTCCCAAATATCGCTGGAAGGACAGAGCGGAGGCTGACCTGTCGGAGCTAGAAGCCAATAATTGGCAAGAAACCACACAGGACAGAGTAAAGTGGCATACTCTCGTTTCGGAGGCCAAGACCCACTTTGTCGCTGAGCAAACGGAGTAAATAAGTACGTACATAGGTAAAATAAGCATTATTTAAGATAACAGAATAAAAAAATGAAATATAAATTAAAGACACATCTTAATATAAGTCCTAAAAATTGGATCAAGTTCAGCATTAATGTTGGTTCGTTAGACCAACGCCGATCTTCTGCTTGAGCCTAGAGCGAAGTCACGGTAATTACGTTTTCTTAGAATACCACGTGATGTCGGTGAAATAAAATATTCTGTGAAAATTACATCACGATTAACTATGTGTAAATGTTTTAGAATTTCTTGGCTAGGGTGGGCACGGTGAAAACGTGACTTTCGCCCCAGTTGTATTGATCCTTCATACTCCTTCACGGCGTTCTATGGTGAGTCAGTCCATAAACAGATCTCAAAACAGCCTAAGCGCTTCAAGCTCTCAACCAACATATTATTATTACTCTACGTTAATAAAACGCGACACGGGTCTCTTAGAAAGTAACAGCAATAACACCTTGCGAAGCGGTTTACATAGACTAGGAAGTAAAATTAAATTTTACCTTATTGTTACAAATTAGGCGCCGACAAAGACAAATTCCACATACAAATTTGTAGAAGCACATTATTACCCGTCGGTATTTGAAACTAATAACATTGAAACTATTGTAATTCTTTTATGATCGTTTTCTTTTGTTTATTTATTTATTGGCATACGTTTCTAGAGAACAGGCTTTACGTTTACGGCCACTTGCGGCTGTAATCATTAGCCAGGTGTTACGGATATAAAGTACAAGCTGATTATAGGAAATTCGATCACGTTGCCGGATGGGCACACTGCATTTGTGCAGTATAAAACGATGGCCTCATTGAGGGAGGGGTGCAGTCGAGCAAGAACCACGATCAAGGCGAGACGTGTGTACTACAATCGGGAATCTAGACGGACTTTGCGCATTTTATTGAATTACGACCTTCTGCATTACGTTTGGATTTGTTTTGTTCGGTTATATTTGTACCTGTGTTATACGTGTTTGTATAGTTCTAATAAACTCTATAATAATTCCAACGGCATTTTAATTCGAGTCCTGCAACTCGTAACATTATATATATGACCTCCAAAAATTGTTCTCCCGTGGAATTTATTTTGAATAAAAACTTTTGAATTTGAATGTGAAATTAATCTACTACGATTTACAGACAGATGTAAATAACTAACTACCCACGAGTGATCAATAAATTTAAAGACCTAAATATCTTCGTTTCATAAATGTCACATATTTGCCTATAGGGCGAACTAATGTTCAGGAAATAGGCTAGAGTATGGTAAACATCTTTCTCTACAACGATCCCCTTGGAAACGCGCCAAACTATATTGATTCCGAGGAGTTCGTCCTACGACCAACAAGGAAATAACACTATCCCGGAAACGAATGTCAAAAGTGCACTCTCGGTTTTTACTATCCTTTATTAAAATCACCTAATTATGCCCCCGTGATACATCTATATCAATAAATAATTGAAGTCTATGTTTGTAGTTTCAAAATACCAAAATTTAAGTGAAAGCTGCTACTTGTGCGACGCCTTTTCACAAATGATCACTTTTAGAATTTTTGTCTGTCTCAAACTTTGACTCGAATAGACTCCGTGACCTTTCTGTTGCCTTATTGAGAGTTAATATCTTGCTACCTCTTCACTTAATTTAAAAAAATCATTAGGGGACATTGCTAAGTTTTTTCAAGATCTAACTAATGATACCTCCACTACTAGGTACACTGAAACAGAAATTTCCTGGAAAGAGAAGCAAACTGTTCTTGGAGCATACTGAAAATTATTCTTATGGAATTACGATCTTATGGAATCATAAAACGAAGAATTATTCATTTGATTTTTCATTTCATGTTCTCAAGAAACTTCCAAACACTTGATCTGTCTTAACGACACCTACCGCGTTATACGAATTGAATTGTTCGCTTTCCAGAAACCGTGAAATGTGTCCAAACTGATAGCCTTAGAAATGGTATAAATTTATTTGATATAGGCTGGTGCAACAGCATTTTGGCAGACCCTTGTCAGACTCTGCAAAACAAATTTACAAATATCTTACACACGCCACCTAATTAAAATATATTATGTTCATTGTTAATTATTAAGGCGACTTAGCCAAGTTGTGGCTAAGCCTTTAGGAAGAATAAAAAAAAACCGTGTAAACCACGTAATTATCTATTCACATCTACGCCTTTTAACCAAGTTGAATCGTTTATAGTATCAGCTTCTGTAGTGCATAAAATTACAACTAACAGAGTCGTATTAATTTTTTATATATTTATAGAATAAATCACGTAACCTTCTAGAGAAAAGCATATTGTCCCAGACACCCCCGTAATCTACTATCAAAGTTTGGAAGAACAAAATATGTTCTATCTTTCAAACAAAATAGTTCGCCAAGCCATCCAACTATAAGATGAGTAGGAGGGGAAAATAAATTTAGTAGATGCCCGATATAGCCGTATGAGGTCGCTTCGGTCGCTCTCTGCGACACTGAAGGTACGGTTACACGTACGAAATTAGTTCGTAAAGCTTGACTTACATTTTCTTTTGCCGAAAACCTTTAGAAATTTCCAAGTATCGAAGTCTGTTCAGGCGTCTGGGTATTACTAATTTGAACAATTATTTGCCAACAAAATACTAAGTTACTAATTTAATGTCTATAAATTCGTGTAAGAGTCTTGTTATCTTTTAATTTGTATAGGGCTTGTTCATGTCTAGTCTTAGAACTTTGGGTCCGTGGGGGCCTAGTACTCATAAACTATTTAAGAATAATAAGCCCTTGTATTCAACGAGATAATGTTACCAGCGTTCTAGGTTCTGTAACGACTGACCTTTTTAGTCGTTATATTAGAAATTTATTGTATTGTTACGATCGAGGTGCCGACAAAAGTAGATTCACACCTGCATACCATAAAAGCACACTTTATTACCTACTTGTGTACATTCGATAGTCTATTTAGTGACGGACTTTGCGCGTGTTATTGAATCGTGCATTACGTTTGGACTGATTATGTTTAGTTATATTATTTGACGGCCTCTGTGGTTGAGTGGGCTAAGCCTTTGTCGGCGTACCTCACTGCAACGCAGAGGTTCCGGGTTCGATTCCTGGTATAGTAAATTTCGGAAACGTATTTTCTCCGTTATTTACTATGGTCTGGGTGTCTGGGATCGGCCCCAGAGTAGTCCGTTGTATGTTACCCATAACACAAGCGTAACTTGCTTAATTTGGGGATATACAATGTGTGTGTTTGTCTGCCGATTATTATTATTATTATTATACTGTATTTATTTATTCTCAAAAATTTTTCATTTTTTTAAAATATACATATAAAGATATTTTTTTATAAAAAAATAGATAACATTATTCTTTTATAAAAATATATCAAAAATAAAATACATATTCAATAAAAAAATATAAAATCTTGTATCTCATCGTCAGCGGGGCCTGGGGTCCAAACTACCGATGGTTATGGCTCCAGAGACAGGAACCTCCTCACAATTCGTGCCGTGTCGAAGAGTGCTGCCTTCTGTATCTGGCCCTTCACCCAGCTTCCCAGCGAAAGCCTCTCTAGATGACGGTCGAGGCTTTTCGCTATAAGACCATTGACGGTAACAACTATCGGCACAATGCTCGTTGACTCCAGACGCCACATAGCCGTAACCTCGTGAGCAAGATCCAAGTATTTACTTAGTTTGAGCAAGATCCAAGTATTTACTTAGTTTATTATTATTATTATGTATTTCTTTGTAGATCACGGGCCATAAAAACGGCCCGGACATTTGGAGGGCTTGCGTGGGGCCATGGGAAGGCCAACACGTAGAGGCCCCTTGACAAATTTAATGTAAATGTGGCGTGACACTGACCGGCGATTATCCCTGTCTACACCATATAGTAATGCACCCAAGGACAAGCCCCGGCCAGTGTAGGACTATTGTGGGAAATGAGGACAAAAAGTACCGGGCTATTGTGGTGAACTGCTAATGGTACTAGGGGTCTGGGAATATGGGGACTATGGCGTCTGCCCGTCGCAATGTTCAGGGAACATGGAAAAATGGGCAGACGGTGACTCGCCACTCCCTGCATGGGCCCCAAAAAATGCCATAAAGACAGGGGCAACATGGGTGTGAGTGGCTAAGGGGTGTCGAGAGGTGGGCTGCAGGTTCACCGAAGCTACTTCCGACGTTAGGCCGTTTATCACTTCCACCCCTGGAGCTTGAGTCTTAGCTCTAGCGATCTCCACTCCGTGCCGGCTGGTTAAGGCAAGCACGGAGGCGGGGGCCTTGCCTTGGCCCCCGGAGTCAGGTACGAGGTGTCGCTACTCACCTAAGGCTTCGCCACAAAGCCCCCCTGCGGGATTATTATTGTAACGAGTAACCTTATCAGTTGTTATACATGTATACAAAAAAATAACTATTGTTGAATTTAAAATCATAGGATACCTCTTAATACAAAAGTTTTATTGGACATCACAGACATTCGGATGTAAATTATTTATTTAAAAAAAATATAAAGAATATTATTGAAGATCCAGTAGCGCCAGGAACACCGAAATCCTTGTAAATTCTTCCTCCCTTCCTCGCAATCATGAAAAAGAATACACCTTTCAAATGAAGAATGCGCTAGAACAAGAAAACTCACGTCGTGAGGCAGTATCATTGCATTTTTTTTTAATTTTTTTTAATTGTAGGAGATCAGCAGACAGACAAACGGCCCACTTGATGGAAAGCGGTTACCATCGCCTATGGACATTTGCAACAGCAAAGTTGCTACAAATGCGCTGCTGCTCTCTTAAGGGAAACTGGGACCTGGTCACTAATGCCGGAACACAACTCAAGGTTGTTATGGCGACATACTTTAGACCAGGGGTGGTAGCCATCCAGTCGGGCAAATGCCCTACCTCCTGGCTGTGGGTTGTTAAGTCGCCTCTTACGACAGGCCGCCCGGCCGCAAGAAATTGTATTCTTTCTCCGTTCCTGCACGGATAAAATATTAAACGGATATTTTTGGAGCAGGATTCAAAGAAAATCAATATAATAAATAATTTAATTACATCGCAGGACAACAAATCCTAGTGGTTTCTGAAGCTACCGGGGGAAAAGTGAACTAATGGCGAGTTAAGTTCTTCTACCTGCTTCTTTATCTACGCTACTCTCGGCCATCTCGTCGCGCCCGCACCTATTTTATCATCTCAACTACAAGATTCCGGCCTTTTTTTTGAGGCGGGGGAAATGCATTTCGCACACTACCGGGACCTGTGCTAGGGATTAGACCATAGCGATGAGAGATGAATCCACTGAAGATAGTACAGACACCAGAGTCAATCGCCGGCATGTGTGGAGACTCAGCAAGGTACTGTAACGTCTAACTTCTTTAGTCGTCATAAATATATATTAAAAAATATAATTATTTGAAATAAATTTGTGGAACGCCTCCTAAATCAATCGAGATAAGAATTGTATCGGCTTGCGAGCTGAACACATTATTATAGAAGTGTTTCTTCGTTATAAACTATATATTTCCTGAACCCAGTCTCTTATTGAAGATCCCGGTCAGCTCGGAAACCGCTGGCCGTTACATGGTGGAGTGGCGCCGAATCCTCAGAATTGAAAGAGGAGGACTGGTACAGGAGTATCGAAGGAGCAACAGCGCATCGTGGTGGACGTGCTGCGTTAAATAGTAATTTACTCGTTAAAACGTTTTATTTCTGTCAATATTCAGTTTCGTGTGTAAGCCAAGTCGAAGCTGAGCTCATCCTGCAACTCGCTTGAAAAGGACGGACGAGCAAAGAAGCAGCGACGAGCTTCTCTAGCAGGATCTCTCGATATATCTGGTGATGTTTATTTAATTATTTTAAAATATGTCACAGAAATACACGGGGATCAACAGTGATTTTGGGGATTTTTTTTTATCTCAGTTTAACATTATCGCTGCCGTGAATAAGTGGGACGATGTAAATAAGGTTATATTCCCAGCTTACCTAGAAGGCGTGGCCTTGTCATTTTATAGAAGAATATACGATGACAAAACTTACTTTCGCAGATTTAGTATCAAAATTTAAAACCGAATTTAGTCATAAAAGAGATTACGCCGCTGATTTTTACAATATTCGACACATATACAATCAGAGTATACTAGAATTTTTATATGCTGTCGAAGAATTGGCCTTTAAAGCTAATATTACAGACGAAAAGAAAATAATTTTACAATTCGTTTCGAAATGTAATGAACAGACGCCCCCAAGGTTCTCGTTCGTGTCTCGAGGAGCTCCTCCCGAGCCCGGGCTTTCGTTCGCAGAGTTGCGATCGAAAAGGCTTTTCTGGCCTCGAGTCGATCGAGTCGACGAGTCAATTCTCTTCTACATAATCTGGTGGACGACGGGCCCTACTGCGTTTGAGCCTGTAGGTGATTATGCGGACTGCCTTCCGCAGTTTGCCCAGCTCCTTGGTCCACCAGTGGACCGACGTACGCGGTGGGGGTCGTTTAGATCCAGGTATAGCAGCGTCGCAAATCCTAGTTAGGGGCTTGCGCATGTGCTCAGCCTGCGACTCCAGATTCCCCGGGTCGGCCGGGTAGGCCCAGCATTCGATAAGTGCCCTCTTCTCGGTTTGATCCGCGTCAACTTTGGTGAGAACCCAGGGCGGGAGCTGGGAGGGCCATAAGACCTCTCTTGTATCCTATCTTCTGTCAATAAAGAGTTATTCGTTTTTGTTCCGCGATCCATTCTGTTATTCTTGCCAACGCGACGAAACCATTTCGTAAACCGGCGCGTAACTATATTGCATTGCCACAGAATAATATAATACTTGAATTGAACAGCATCACATCAACTGCAAATTGTAAATCGACGGACGCCAAAAGATGTTTGCTCTCTCCAAACCGTGCAAGCAATATGCATTATTATCAGATTTGCTTTTCGCAACGTCGAATTTGAATACTGCTCATATGAGTTGAGGCAAAAGCAAAAACTACATATACAATATCTGTAGGTACATATAGTATTGTACATTTACTTTGAGTATCTTGCTTATAAGGGATACTACACTATTGAAGAATATTTAAATGAGAAAACTTCATTTACATAGCAGCCCGCTCCAGCCTCTGTACTATCTGCTGTATAATGTTTATATCCTACCAAACATATTGTAAGGAATTTATGGACATATGTTGCAGTATAAATTTTTAGTACATCTTATAATTTATCTTATATTTATTTGTTCTCAAAAATTTCACATTAAAAAAGAATATATAAAGATATTTTTCTATAAAAAAATTGATATTCTCTTATAAAAATACATCAAAAATAAAATACATATTCAATAAAAAAATATAAAATCTTGCAGTTCACCGCCAGCGGGGCCTGGGGTCCAAACTACCGGTGGTTAGGGCTCCAGAGACAGGAACCTCCTCGCAAATCGTGCTGTGTCCAAGAGTGTTGCGTTCTGTATCTGGCCCTTCACCCAGCTTCCCAGTGAATGCCTCTCTAAATGACAGGCGAGGCTTTTCGCTATAAGACAGTTGACGGTGACAACTATCGGCACAATGCTCGTTGACTACAGACGCCACATAGCGGTAACCTCGTAAGCAAGATCTATGTATTTTTAGTACATTTTGGAAGACCACGGGCCATAAAAATGGCCCGGACATTTGGAGGGCTTGCGTGGGGCCATGGAAAGGCCAACACGTAGAGGCCCTTTGACAAATTTAATGTAAATGTGGCGTGACACTGACCAGCGATTATCCCTGTCTACACCATATAGTAATGCACCCAAGGACAAGCCCCGGCCAGTGTAGAACTACTGTGGGAAATGAGGACAAAAAGTACCGGGCTATTGGGGTGAACTGCTAGTGGTACTGAGGGTCTGGGAATATGGGGACTATGGCGTCTGCCCGTTGCAATGTTCAGGGAACATGGAAAAATGGGCAGACCGTGACTCGCCATTCTGCATGGGCCCCAAAAAATGCCATAAAGACAGGGGCAACATGGGTGTGAGTGGCTAAGGGGTGTAGAGAGATGGGCTGCAGGTTCACCGAAGCTACTTCTGACGTGATGCCATTTATCACTTCCACCCCTGGAGCTTGAGTCTTAGCTCCAGCGATCTCCACTCCGTGCCGGCTGGCTAAGGCAAGTACGGAGGTGGGGGCCTTGTCTTGGCCCCCGGAGTCAGGTACGAGGTGTCGCTACTCACCTAAGGCTTCGCCACAAAGCTCCCCTGCGGGTTAGTACATCTTATTATTATGACAGTAATAATAATATTTTTGTTTTCTTTTACTATATTTTTGTCTTATTGAGTAAGCACTGTTGGCTATAACTCAATAGATTCTGCGAAAAGTGATTATATAACATACCTACTTCTGTATAAAATTTACTCAGAAATAAGAGCTGGTGACAGATAAATAGAAGAAAAACAATTTTTATCTACACGTGTTGCTGGGGAGTTTCTTGCTACTTCTTCTCATTAACAGCAATACGGCCGCCCGGCCGTAGGAAATTGTATTTATTCTCCGTTCCTGCACGGATAAAAACATAATAAACCTATAATATGTATGTATGAAATAACGTGTCCCTTTCGATTCCGTTTATGTAACCATATTTAAGTAATTTGACAGACTTTTCTGTTTAGTAGATTTTATTAAAAATATACGTTTATAATACACTAGTTGTGCCAGCGGAATTATGTTCAGATTGCAACGACGACGGTGTTTGTTAGTGAATTACAGCATCATAAAAAACCAGATAGCAGTTCCTTTTGGCTATAGTCGTCTCTCCTACGAAAACTACGTCATTTATTGGAATAAAAGTATATCAAGTATTCGCCCGTCGTGGTAGGCACTTAGGCAGTTTTCTGATTAAATATGCAAATTGTTACATTTACCACGTGCTAACAATGCAACCTGCATATCGAGATAACCGATGTGTCAAACCTGCCAAGCCGCGTTGGACAAGCGTGGCGGGTATACTGTCCGTTCCCCCTATAATGGGAGGCCCGAGCCCAGCCGTGGGAGATTTATGGGCTGATATTATAAGTGTTCGCCCGGAATATAGGCTATCTCTATGTCAGTTCCGTCTAAATTCGTTTAGTAGTTTTCACATGACGATCTAACAGACAGACAAAAATTCTAAGTCTCATCTTCGAAATCCGCTGATCCGAATTGGTCCCCAAACTTTTTCTTTTCATTTTTATATTTACAGCACAAACTCAATCTACCCACAAATGTATTATAGTATAGATTACTAATATCTACAAAATCATGATTACGTATTTCTTTGTGTCATAACTCTAAATACAAACATAATTTTCTAAATAAAATATTTTCCTCTCTTCCTTTCTTTCACTCTCCGACGAAAATCTCCACCGTAGAAATATCACAACCGCTGTCAACAACAAATAACATTACCCAAAGAGTAATAAACCAATAATTTTTAATAACAAAGTAACCAACTTGTACATTTTCGAATATCCATACAAAAAATTTCACATACAAATCGTATATCAGTCAGATTTTTGTTGTTCGTGGCGGCATAAAAACCGAGTTTTTAGTGCTCGCTCGTCCTACAAATTTTACGCGGCCCATTACGGCCCCAGTGTACTTGTATACATTTTTTACGCTTCACTGTGACCATTAAACGGGATATCGTGATGGGACCACCGGCCCAAGAGCCCGCCGGATGAATACGCCTTTGAAATTCGCCCGGGTAAATTGCTCTACCAAAGCCATAAGCAAAGTTTCGCTCTAGTATCGGTTATCGTCGTTTAACCGTTAAAAAGATTATATTATTATGGGTTTCATAAAAGCGGGCTGATGTAAAGGTAAAGTGTTGCTGGCATTAAAGCGCTTGATTTTTATTTTTAGCAGCATCAAGGCTTGACTAGTAACTTTCATAAAATTGGTTTAGTTTTTTTTTATTACAGGAGTTCAGCAGACAGGCAGACGGCCCATTTATTGCAAAGCGGTTACCATCGCCTATGGACATTTGCAACACCAAAGGTGCTACAAATGCGCTACTGCTCTCTTAAGGGTCACTGGAACCTGGTCACTAATGCCGGAACACAACTCAAGGTTGTTATGGCGACATGCTTTAGACTAGGGGTGGTAGCCATCCAGTCGGGCAAATGCCCTACCACCTGGCTGTGGGTTGTTTAGTCACCTCTTACGAAAGGCCGCAGGAAATTTTATTCTTTCTCCGTTCCTGCACGGATAAAACAGAGTAAAAATTTTCAAAATGTGAGTTTTTTTTATTACATATAGGTTCGCGTTTGACCATTATCTCGCTCGATTTGAGCGGAGATATGGTCTAAGATCGAGCACGCTTATCTAGAAGGTACCTATTCACACGAGATTTGAAGACACCCAGGTTGTAGGTTTCGGGAAAAACAGACTCCGGCAGTGGTGAGTTCCACTCCTTTGCGGTGACTTCAGTAACTAACTGTTAAATATCTATAATGTAACATCAAATTTTCATAGATTAGGACTAAATTTTAAAATTATGTTTAAATATAGCCGCAATCTTCTTGAGTGTCCTGTTTTTGAAGAGTCTTTTTCTTCTTTCGTTAATGACAAAATTCAAAATTTCGAGTCAAAGATAGAAAATATAAAATGTATAAATTTGTATAAAGCGGATGACATTATTCGATTTTGTGTTTTTACTTAAACATTTACATATCCCTTGAAATGCCCTTTATGGTAAAACCAAAATATTTTAAAACTTTGAATAATGTTATTTGGCACTCATACTTGTCACTCTTCAATATTTATTTCGATGACCACACATGGCCCGAAGCTTCATTACCAGTGAGTTTTGCTAGTTGAGGTATACGAAAAAAATCTTCAGTCTCTTTATCCACTTTTCTGTCCTCAGTGTACAGCAAAAAGGAACCTCACTGGTGAAATATTAAATACGGTAACTTGGTGGCTTTGCGGTGCTGTACTTTGACTGAGACCAGAAATGCTTAAATCTAAAGTCACAGAAGTTATAGGATGGCCCGCTTTGCTCATTGGTATATAAAAATCTTACGAACACGTGTGTCAATGCGACTGAGCATGCTTATCTCCTAGCTGTCTGACGTTGGGAGTCTGGCTTGTGGCTACCGGCACTCCTCTCGACCAATTTGTGCACTTATCTTGACGATAACACGTTTAGAATAAGTGCCTGCATTTGTCTAGGGGCGAACAATGTTGTGCCACACCGCTGTCAGTTTGAGGATAAGATGGAGCTCTTCGGTCACCATGGTTTATCATGTATCAGAAGTGCCAGCAGAATTACACGTCATGTAACGTTCAATGATTTTTTTTAATAAGAACGATCTGGTTGCGCAAACAAATCGGAATGCGTATTTCGAGTTACACGTACTACGATATGAGTTTTTACAGGACGATTATCAATCTTTAGCATTCTTCTTTCCTATCAAAATTACTGGCTAGTAAAATACAAGGGCTAATGTTTTGGAGACCGACACGTGGCAATATCTCATTTCCTGATATTGTCATGTTTGACGGCACATGGGGTGGAGCCTCACACATTTACGGCTAGCGGTCAAAAGCCAAATGTCACGTGTCATCGGATTATGGGGTTAATAGCTGTTTACCGATAGATATTGTAGGGTAACATCAGTTCCGATATTACAACTTGGGTTGTTTGTTTGTCCGAATATCTGCCTCGGAAATGGTTGACTTGAACTCCTAACGTAGGTTCAGGGTCAACCTACATTAATATTTAGGCTTATCTTAATATTCCAAATACCGGAAAACAGCTATTTTCTGTAATACTGGTATTAAAAGGATCAAACCAATTGAAAAAATCTGGGTAAAAGGCGCATAATTGAAAGACATGACGACATTCAATGATATTGAATGACTTAATTTTATATAGCAATGTATCTCATTGGTTGCTTCATCCAAATTGAAAGACATAAATAAACCATCTAGAATCGTCTTCGAATTAATGTAATAGATCTGTTACAGAAAATACGATCGGTGAGGTTAATGCTGAATTATAAGGTTTAAATTAGTTTTAAACGCCTCAACCAGTATTATAATGTACTTTAGGATAATAGAATCGCTGAGAAACAAACAATCCAGATGCTAGCGATATTTGATCGATAATAATGCGTAATATCAAAAATATTATTTTAAAGGCCGTAAATTCATTCTTAGCTTTACAAGCAGTTAAATAACTAATCACAATTTAAATTTTAGACTAATTACTGCAGTCTATCTAGGTAATCATCTATCATGAAAATTGTATTAAACACATTTCGTGGTCCAGGCGGAGACTAATGGCAATCGCGCACACCGGCGCCATCCTATGCAGAGCAGCTGACACGTCATGATCTACTGCCACGTCAGGAGAGAAAAATGAAAGTTATAAATCATAAACATTCACCAACAGGTGATAAGTAAATAAATGGGAACTAACTGACAACATGCATGAAAAACAACAACAATTCCAATAGGGGAGTGGATAGTTAAAATCAATTGAGATGCTTTTTATCCGATAAAACGTCGCATCCATATAGACTTTGCACAAGTATACCACCTTACGTTTCATAAGTTAGTACAAGTAAAAGGAGACACATAGAGCATTATTAGCTTATTTAACCAGTAATGAAAAATATTTCTATAAAAGTAAGATGATGAGATGTTATTTTAACATCTATCCATAGTCCTAATATCCAGAATTTGTATGTATTAGCGCCAAATGGAAGGACATACCACATAATATAGCAGCGTCGATCAGGGACAAGCGGAGTTAATATAGGAATTCATACAACGGTAGGTAAAATGGTAGATAAAATTTAAGATGGAGTGGGATCATCAATATACGGCAAGGCAAAATCCATGACTCTACTGACACCTTGTGTTGATTGACAGAATCTACATTAACGCGAGTGGAATCGCAAGTCAGTAAATAAATATATTAAACTTATAGTTAATTATCAGCTCATAATGCTGACATTAGACGGATCACTCAAATTGAACCAATTTGCTTGAAAGGCATAGAACTAAAAGTACATGACAACGTGTATAGGACAAGGCGCGAGGAATATATGACACCAATCATTATAAATGATCTTCCAGAGGACATGCCATCAAAGTACAAAAACAACAATAAATCGATCAAATATAATCTCAAAAGATTCCCAAAGCGGGCCATCAGGCTCACATATGCAGACCTGAAAGTAAAACAGAACCATACACTAAAATAATGATAACTCCGCTTTTATTATCAAGTCAGAACTAAACACTAGAATGATGATACACAATTACTCGCCTCTGCTCCTATTTTTTGATATAACAATATTGTGTACACGACTCCCTGCAGCACGAATAAACCCATGAGGTTTCTGTGGCACGATCAGTGTTTTTAATGTATATGAATGTAAGCATATTGGAGAATAATTTTTAAAAAAACGACGCTATTCAATGATATTGAATGATTCAAGTTTATTTTTATTAATCAATTTGGTTAATTCATCCAAATTGAAAGACAAATGAACTGTCTACTATCGCCTTAATAAAATGAACGTAATCCATTAAAGTATTTACTAAGAACAAAACTCTTCTTTATTTCATGCACCCAGCCGCCACACGGTCTCGTGGAAACGAAGGTGCCTTACATCTAGAACTCGTCGGAGTCAATTCTTGAAAGCAATCGTTTGCTCTATCATAGCCAAAAAGCATTGTATTGTTCACTAGACAAAACGGACATTTCAATAAAATAAAAATCGTGAACCTGTTAGAATTGATTCAGTACAAAATCTACCACTAAAAAACTAACAACTGTTACTGAACTAGAGACCCTTGTAGAATCTGGGAAAACGCTTAGAGCTTTTATGGATTCAGAATTACTCTGTATTAATGTAATGGTTCCGAATCAAACTACCTAACAAATCGGCTCGACGTTCAAAAAACGATCATTAAAGAATCGTAACATCAAGGAAATGAAATCCCGGAGTGGGTAAAAAGGAGAGGAGGCAATAAAGGCACAATAACGCTCCGCACGAGACGCCCTACGGTACACATACAGGAAATTGTGAGACGTGATACGAGTGTAACGACAATACACTCAAGTTTGTGTACGACCTGAAGGACCAGAATTTCAATCACCTGCAAAATATATACAATTAATGTAATTTTGCCGGTGCTCTCAGATTTTAAAATCCTCTGTAATTTTACAGAAACGACGATAACAGAAAACATATTCATTATGTACATCTCTCAAGGGCAAAACGGCTGTGCCAATTCAAAACAGATTTTGACAATATTAACTACTATGATAATTCTTATACAGTGCAGGCTGTCAAACTCTGGAATGCGTTGCCTCTTACTGGCAGAGAGGACAAAACATTACCTACGTATCGTAACTCACTTAGAATTTATTATTTGTCTTTAAATAAATGTCTAATATAATAAACATTTATACATAATAAATGATTGTCATAAATAAGTTTAATAAATATATTAATTTAGATATTTTCGTATATACGTATATATTGGTATTCTACAAATGTGTCTGGATTCATTTTGTATTAAATTTATAAATTAGTGAGTGTATGTATATTGAAATTGTACAATCCTGTCTTTTTCTTTGTCTACCTACATCGCCAGATTAGTTAAGAATTTCTTTTAATCTAGGTTGCCTGGAAGAGATCGCTTGTAGCGATAAGGCCGCCTGTTGTGTTCTCAAGAAGTATTGTAATTAGCTATTTGTTTTTGTACTTGTTTATTTTTGGGAGCAATAAAGTGTTATCTAATCTAATCTAACTACAGTGTCGGATACCATTTGTAAAAGATTTATTAGCTACCGAGCATTAATCTATACTAATATTATAAAGAGGTAAAGTTTGTGAGTTTATGACGTTGTAGGGGGTAATCTCTGGATCTACTAAACTGATTTGAAAAATTATTTTACTCTTAGAAAGCTACGTTAACAGGGAGTATCATAGGTTATATAACCTGACGCTATATACCACGGGAACAGGACAGAGCACGGGTGAAACCGCGCCGGGCCGCTAGTAAGTAATAATCATATCCAAGCATTATATTGCTCTTAATCCATTAGAGAAGAGTCTTACATAGTTTTTTATACCTACATACATACATAACTTCACGCCAGTTCCCTTGCGGGGTAGGTACGAACAACAGAGCGCCATTTAGGCTTATTCTTACACACCTCACTTGCTTCTTTGACATTCATAACTCTTGTCATGCACGCTCGTCTGTTCTTAAGGCTTCTGACATCACCTTCTGCTAGTACACGATCAATTTGATCATGGAAGGTATGTCGTGGCTTTCCACGACTTTTGCATCCATCCACTTTTGCATTGAATATCTGTTTAGTCATTCTTTCCACATGCCCGAACCACCGGATGGATAGGTTTTTTAAACGTGGTTAATATAACAAATAGAAATCAAAGCCGCAGGCGGTCGACGGGCTGGAGCCCTTGCATTTAGCGACGTAATGCTACCAGCCTTTTAGGTACTCTGCCCTGTGAGAGTGGAGCTGGCCCGGTTGTAGACAGGTTTTGAGTCTAATTTACATATTATTACTTAAATATCGATATAGGGAAGTAATCCGAGGACACAGCTGTAAGTTATGCAGACCATACATAAAAATACTTATATACTTTTACAATACACTTTATTTGTATTATGTTAATTTTCCTTGCACAATAATAAACATATTGTTTATTCTCTTTTAATTATTATATCACCCAGATTGTATGTTAATAGAAATAATTGAAACAGGGATACACCCGTGTCACACGACATAAAACTTGCAAGATATCGTCATAACCTGAAAAAGAAACAAAAAGTGCGAAACAGTAGTTTGAATGTAAGACGAACACAAAAGTCAAGTCGGCACATTGTCTCCGGGAACAAAACAAGAGATCACGAGTGGGTCGCAAACAATGGCGCATGCCCTCTAAATAACGCATTCAGCTTATTCCGCCGAGCAACAGATTCATTCCGCAACTGGAACATCCTTTTTCACATAGGCAACACTTAATATCAAAATGAACCATTTAGTGTATTAATTATACTACATAACGTCTTTCATTATTAGAGTTCATATAAAAATGACAATTGCCCACTAAAAAACGCAACTGTCGAAAGCTCCTAAATCCTACATAACGTCATCACGCGACGTTCTTCTCTAGCTTATTGACATTTTATCATTACAAATCATTTTTTTGAACTGAAATTTCTTTAGAATCGTTGTGATTTGAAAATCGACGAAAGAAAAAGAGAAACTAAAAAGAGATAACTTAAAAGATTTCAAATGAATTTTAGCTCTATATGTATAGATTTAAAGCGGATATTCTGTTATACGTGGATCAAAGGAAATTGTGCAAAACAGTGCATTGAATTTTGAACTTTATGCTTGTGATATAAAGTGTTATTTAGAATGAATTTTTTAATTATTACATGTTGACGGATGTAGACTAAAGTAATTATATTTATATTAATAAAAGTTAGAGAAGAATTATCTGTGAGTATATTCTCTGAAGTTTCACTTCTACTACGTATGAACTGCAGACACACATTTTTTAACAATCAAAGAGACAAACATTGAAAGTCTTAATAAATTAATTTCACACGTACTTCCTTCTAGCCTTATTAGAGTACACGTAAGATCCGGTACAGAAGATAAGCGCGAGCTAAATATAGATTTCGGCTCTATTTTTCATACTACCGGCGGCATACCGTAGGAAATTGTATTCTTTCTCCGTTCCTGCGCGGATAAAAGTTATCACGATATGTGTATAATATACAATGACTGTTAATACATAGATGTTATATCTACTATGATATAGGTATAACAAATCTGATGCGGTTGTCAAATTTAGATAATTAATTTAAAAGTGAGAAAAAAGTCAGGGGCTGATTCTGAGTAATAGACTTTGAAAATCTAACTTTTCAAACTTTTGTTTGACTGATACGCATCACGTGTAAACTACTGAATAGATTTAAATGAAACTCGACATAGAGCTAGCTTATATTCCTGGTCAACACTTTATTATTTTATCCGTGCAGGAACGGAGAAAGAATACAATTTCCTGCGGCCGGGCGGCCTGTCGTAAGAGGCGATAAAACAACCCATAGCCAGGTGGTAGGGCATTTGCCCGACTGGATGGCTACCACCCCTGGTCTACAGTTTGTCGCCATAACAACCCTGAGTTGTGGTTCCGGCATTAGTGACCAGGTTCCAGTCTCCCCTAAGAGATCAGCAACGCATTTGTAGCACCTTTGGTGTTGCAAATGTCCATAGGCGATGGTAACCGCTTTCCATCAAGTGGGCCGTCTGCCTGTCTGCTGATCTCCTGCAATAAAAAAAAGTATATATATACTTTTCATCCCGACAAATGATATCGTTTGCGTGGCATTGGCGAATATAGCCAAAAGATGTCGCTGTGCGCTGTGGCTGTCTTTTCTTGGTCACTAACAAACACGTCGCCAGGACAACGCGAACGTGACGACTACTAATGTAATAAAAGAAAACAACCGAGCTGAAAATGTGTTTAAAAGCGCTGTTACCAGGACATTGTAGAAGCAAAACTAACTTCCAAGATTTTCTAAAGCTTTTAGCTATACCAAAATTTATAACTACGTCTATCCCCAAGATAACAATAACCTAGCGATATATATTCGGGAACGGGCAACTAGCAGGTAAAGTTTCAAACTAAAGCATCCACCGTAACTCGCGGCCGTATAGAACGATATCCCCTGAATTATGGCGCCCAACGTTGCCTCTTGGCGCTGTGCCACAACATATTGATTGCCACACTTCGGAAATTTTTGAATTTGAATTAGTATCCGTTGGGATTCTGTTTACACGCTACAAGTAACGACTAGTCGGTTGCACTCTCTGCTTGCAGTTTCGTATTCGACTCGTAATAAAATATTGTGGAAGATAAAATATTTTACACTGCTGTACTTGTATGGATTAAAATTTTCTCAAGTCTTACGAGAATTTCCAAGAGTGCATCCGTGCAGGAATGGAGAAAGAATACAATTTCTTGCAGCCAGGCGGTCTGTCGTAGAGGGGACAGGCCCGTCTGGATGGATACCACCCCTGGTCTAAAGTATGCCGCCATAACAACCTTGAGCACTGTTCCGGCATTAATGGCCAGGTTCCAGTCTCCCTTTAAAGAGCGGCAGCACATTGATAGCACCTTTGGTGTTACAAATGTCTATAGGAGATGGTAAACTGCTGCTCTCGTGTAACAAAAAAAATTGGGTAGTTTCAGAAAAAAGTTGTTCAACGACAATAACAACAAACCATAACCGTCCCACTGTTCTGCTGGGACCTCTCCATTTTTATAAGAGGATAGACAGTATACCCGCCACGCTTGTGCAAGGTAGTTTGGAGGATTCAACACATCAATGGTCTCGATGTGCAGGTTTCATAACAATGTGCAGCACGTGGTAATTGTAACAATATGTAGCAATAATATATATAAATTGCCTTTTGGTTGACGGTAATATATTTAGAGTTCGGTAGTGAAATAGCAAGATTGTTTATCAATCAATTTCACTACGGAGCTATTCAAAATACGTAATGTACACGCTCTTGGTTAATAAATGAACGCACATTATATATTCTGTGCTGGAACGGAAAAGAATACTAATTCCTGCGGCCGAGAGGCCTGTCGTAAGAGGTCACAAAACCAACTACAGCCAGATGGTAGGGCATTTGCCCGACTGGATGGCTACCACCTCAGGTCTAGAGTATGCCGCCATAACATCTTTGAGCTGTGTTCCGGTATCAGTGGCCAGGTTCCAGTTTCTCCTTCGAGGCCGGTAGCACATTGACAACACCTCTGGTATTACTTAAGTCCATAGGGGACTGTAACCAGTTCATCACATTTGGGCCGCAAGTCTGTCTGGTGTGCTTCAGCAATATATACCTATATATACGTACATTCAGCAGGAAGTTAGTTTTTATTTTTTGTTATTAAAGTTAAATATCAGTTTAAGAAAATCGGTACAGTCTTTTAAACCATGCTTTGTGAAGCTACTTATATAACAACAAAAGTATGTGACCCTGTTTTTCAAAATTTAATTCTCGCCACATATGTCTACATTAACACTTAATTAAAACCACCCTTGAAACATTTATTGACAGAAAGAGGCTTCTGACGTCGATTTGTTGACACGTGTTTCGGGTATATAGAATTAATAGAAATGGGCAAAGAGTAATTGATGACTGTAATAAATATTCTCAAGACGCAATTATTCTGTCTGGGTAAATGAAAGAGCCTACTAAAAGTGCTATTAAAAAGAGTAAGACGATATGATTTTTCATATTAAAAGTAAGGAGAATAAATGTTTTTTTAGACTTGCTATCAACCAAATCCAACGAGTCTAAACCGTAAGGTAGAAGTAGAAGATTAAAAATGCGCAAAGTTCGTCGATGTGAGATGCTCGTTCCGAAAGTACACTTAGTAACCCCTCGATCGCAGTTGAAACTTAACTAACTCTATCTCAACGAGCCGACCTTATATATTCGCAAAATAGACGTGGAAATTCTAAAACTTGTAAGCCTACTTATACCTACTTGTAAAACTACGAACAGCCATGTGGTAGGGCATGTGCCTGCCTGGATGGCAACCACCCCTGGTCCTAAGCATGCCGCCTTAACAACTTTGAGTTTTATTCCGCCATCAAGAAAGAAAGAAAACCACTTAAACTATTTAAATAAAAACAATAAGCTCTTTTAAAAAGGTTTTTAAATACAAGCTTTTGAGATCCTGGATATCATGTAGCAGCAGAGTGCTAGCCAAGACAAGTAAAACGAGCCCAATCACGACGGGTCTAAGTATCTTGTTTAGTACAGGAGTTCCTATGGCCACCTTTCTACTCCATCATCAGATCAGCTCCGTAGTACCATATTATTGAATTGTCACGCGATATACATATTCGTGCAAAATTTCAGCTCAATGGGAAACCGGGAAGTTGGTCAAATTTAACTTGCAAGATTCCACCCGAACTTACATACATACATAGGTACATCCATTGCAAGTTAAATAAAAACTTGTAATAAGTAAATGCAGTCCTAAATTGGTCCTAACTGAGCAATATTAACGGTTAAGATAACCAGCGCCGATTTTCCACTAGGGCCATTAGTGACATACACGGACAAAGGCACATAAAAAAAAGATATGAAGTTAACATACAACAATTAAGTAAATATTAAAAGACTAAATACATATTACTTACTAGCTGACCCGGCAAACTTCGTACCGCCTCAGAATTAATAAATAAAAAAGCTGAACGATAATTGCAGAATGTTCCAACTTTAGTAAAAAATGTGGTCAAAACTTAACCGGAACGAACATCAAACGTTTGACATTCAAAACCAAAAAAATGAAAAAGAAACTTCACTTTTAAATTTAATTTGATTTCTGAACGACTTTTAAATTTAATAGATTTCTAAACGACGGGACGAACATCAAATGATTGACAGGTAGGAATAGTGTCTAAGGGAAAGGAAATTGTTGTTTTTACTATATTCCAAGCATTTTTTTCATATATACTCACCTTTTAAACCTTCCCTGGACTTCCACAAATAATTGAAAACCAAAATTAGCCAAATCAGTCCAGCCGTTCTCGATTTTTATCGAGACTAACGAACAGCAATTGATTTATATATATATATAGATATAAATTGACATTGTACATGAGTGGCCAGGTTCCAGTGTCTCCTTCAAGCCCGCCAGCACATTGGCAGCACCTCCGGTATTGCTAATGTCCATAGGCGACGGTAACAACTTTCCATCACAGTTAATCCGTCAGCCTGTCTGTTGTGCTTCAGCAATAAAAAAAATATATTGACAGACTTGTGAATGACCATTTGAAATAATTGCGTTATTATAAAATTTATATTTTCAGCAAAATTAAGCAATAAATTAAAGATATATGAACTTGAAATTAATCAGAAAATTTATATGGGTATGGGAATACCCAAATTGAAAATTCAGAGAAGTTAAGTTTTTACATAGAAACGTTACAAAAATTAAACGAATAGGATTATGAATCATTACTATTTGGATGATACTCAGCCAGAAGGCCCAGCTCGCCGTACACAACGCGGTGCTGGTACCTACGCTCACGTATGGAAGCGAGAGTTGGGTATGGAAGAAAGAGCATGAAAGTAGAGTAAACGCGGTCGAGATGCGAGCACTGCGCAAAATCTGCGGAGTGACGCTTGCGGACCGCGTTCGTAATACCGAAGTAAGAAAGACAGTTGGTCTGAAAGAGAGTGTCGGGGTGAAGGTAAGGAAAGGAATGCTCCGGTGGTTCGGACATGTAGAAAGAATGCATGATGAAAGAATGAATAAACAGATATACAATGCAAAAGTGGATGGATGCAGATGTCGTGGAAGGCCACGACACACTTTCCATGATCAAATTGATCGTGTACTAGCAGAAGGTGATGTTAGGAGCCTTAAGAACAGACGAGCGTGCATGACAAGAGTTATGAATGTCAAAGAAGCAAGTGAGGTGTGTAAGAATAAGCCTAAATGGCGCTCTGTTGTTCGTGCCTACCCCGCAAGGGAACTGGCGTGAAGTTATGTATGTATGTATGTATGTACTATTTGGAGTCCTACCTATCATAAGGATCCAAATAAAACATCACATTAATTATTTCCATGATTTAAATATGAAGAAGAAAATTTATATTTATTTCCCACTTGCGGCCCGGAGCGGTTTCCCCGCGCTCTGTCCCGCTCTCGTGGTATATAGCGTCATGTTATATAGCCTATGACACTCCCTGTTAACGTAGCATTCCAACAGAATAAAATAATTTTTAAAATCGATTTAGTAAATCCAGAGATTACCCCTTACAACGTCACAAACTCACAAACTTTACCTCTTTATAATATTAGTATAAAAGTATAGATAAGAACCAGTCATACTAAACGAAAATCATTGTTACGATTGTATAGGTGTCACTAAATATGCGAAGTATCCAGCCTTCTATACAGACCCAACAAAGAACAATGATTTCCTCTTAATATATTATGTTCGACGAAATGGAGTGAGTGACAGGCAAGTTGACCTTGGTATCCCGATTATTCCTTGAAAAGATAATTAGTAATACGAGCACACACAAATAAACTAGTTGTTCATAATAGATTTTTGTAAGGGTATTGAGAATTAATGTATGAAATATATAATATTTTCTTAAAAAACAACCCTTTCCTTTGGTTTGTCGTTTGATATTCCTTCACAGAAATTGATCAATCAATCAATATCTTTACTTCCAAGAATGTAGTTTACACATGTGTTATGCAATTGTAGATCCACAGTACATTCTATCACATGAATTAAAAATTAAAATTAAGTTTACATAAATATTTTAATTTACAAAATACTGTATATATATATGTACACATACTGTATGTATGTGTAAATAATTTAGTTGGGCATGATGTGTGGGCACATAATACTGCGCACTCATAAGGTCTCACAACAACGCCAGCCCAATAACCTTCTACGATTAATATTAATGTCCCCGAACGGCTCTGATGCCATGAATCAACGCATCCGTATGTCAACATACATACACGTATTATATTAACTACATCCCATTACATAGATATGTCACGATGAACGTTTTCGCTCGTAAATTCCGCTAGTAATATCGACTTGTATTCCCAAGCATGTAAGCCAAATTTTAAGATAACACTGTAACGACTAACTTTTTTAGTCGCTACAAAATTATAAAGAAAAATAACACAATAATTTGATAATTGGAAACTGTTCAGTCCTTGCCTATATAAGTAGGTAAAACATCGCTCCGCTGATTTTGTTGAGTACCCTCTTTCTGTGTGAGGCAACGGCCAATGCACAGCAGGGTAAGGGGCAGCCATTTTGAACTGTCACTGTCAAAGTTTCGAAGACATCGCGCCGCGCGCTCACCTGTTTTATTAAATTTAAATAATTATAATTACTGGCCGTGCCAATAACTTTCAAAGACCTAATCTGTGTACAGTGGTAGTTGATAATTGAAAAATGTTCGGTCCTTGCCTATAATAAGTAGGTAAAACATCGCTCCGCTGATTTTGTTGAGTACCCTCTTTCTGTGTGAGGCGACGGCCAATGCACAGCAGGGTAAGGGGCAGCCATTTTGAACTGTCACTGTCAACGTTTCGAAGACATCGCGCCGCGCGCTCACCTGTTTTATTAAATTTAAATAATTATAATTACTGGCCGTGCCAATAACTTTCAAAGACCTAATCTGTGTACAGTGGTAGTTGATAATTGAAAAATGTTCGGTCCTTGCCTATAATAAGTAGGTAAAACATCGCTCCGCTGATTTTGTTGAGTACCCTCTTTCTGTGTGAGGCGACGGCCAATGCACAGCAGGGTAAGGGGCAGCCA
Organism: Dendrolimus kikuchii; assembly: GCA_019925095.2. Classification (NCBI taxonomy): domain Eukaryota; kingdom Metazoa; phylum Arthropoda; class Insecta; order Lepidoptera; family Lasiocampidae; genus Dendrolimus; species Dendrolimus kikuchii. The sequence goes on from CM034407.1 coordinate 16,905,501, forward strand.
TTTTGAACTGTCACTGTCAACGTTTCGAAGACATCGCGCCGCGCGCTCACCTGTTTTATTAAATTTAAATAATTATAATTACTGGCCGTGCCAATAACTTTCAAAGACCTAATCTGTGTACAGTGGTAGCTTTTAAGTGAAGCATAGTGCCGTGCTCTGTTTCCGAGTGCAACCTGAACCGTGCCAGAAGAGAGCTGATCTCAAGGTTGGTGGAGCTTCTGCTTTTATAGTGCAAGGATTAGGTCATATCTCCGCTATACAGTCCACAGAAATCGAACCACTATATTCTGCGGGTTAGAGCATCCCACAAAAACCAAACATCGAATGCCTCCTGAAATAAACGCGAATATTGTTGTATCAACTCTAGCAGTGAACAGTTGTATTCCAATCTACTACCCGTGCGCAGGTTTGGCGATAGCCTTATGATGTCAGGCGTCGATGGTCAGTAGGGTTGACAAAAAAGGTTATATAAAATATAGTTGTTGTAATAAATTTATTATTTTAATTTATTATTGTGTATACCGATGACTACTTACTATTATACAATAACTAGCTGTGCCCGCGACGTCATCCGCGTGGAACTTGCTTTCAAAACCCTCCGATTTTGAAACATTCTTCATTGGTGCTCCGTTCCTATTGGTCTTAGCGTGATGATATATAGCCTATAGCCTTCCTCGATAAATGGGCTATCCAACATTGAAAGAATTTTTCAAACCAGACCCCTAGTTTCTGAGATTAGCGCGTTCAATCAAACAATATATTAGTATATTTGGCTACAACACTAATACTTAATGAATGAAACGTCCGAATTGAATAATTCAAAAAGTTCTAGAAAGGTATTGAATTCGTCTTGAATATGGAGTAATTTATTTTGATAAAGATTAATACCAAGGCACAAAATAAAGAGTTTTGAAGCGACGACATTATAATTATTTAAAATAATAAAAGAAAACACTTATTGTGAGATAACGACCATAGTTAGACATATGGTTATGCAATATTTTTTGTAGACATTTATATGTTCTGTAAAGTGGTAGTACATTGTTTTGTTCTATAATCAATAGTTTTCGCAGCGCACGCCGTGTAAGGATTTTTTCGGGTCATTTTTTTACACCTTGGGTTACATTATTGGACTTTTAGTAAGGATCCCTAATTTTTTTTAAATAATATATAGCCTACAGTCTTCCCCGATAAATGTACTATTCAACACTGAAAGAATTTTTCAAATCGGACTAGCAGTTCCTGAGATTAGTGCGTTTAAACAAACAAACTTTTCAGCTTTATAATATTAGTATAGATAGTAAGTAGTCATCGGCTAACCTGCGCGTGGCGTATATAAAGAAAATGCAAGACGATATGTGTGAATCAGTTTCTCATTTCAACCTCAAGGTCCCGGTCAACTCGAGTCCAAAGCATGACCTCCACAATACTTTTATTGCACTAATAATTTTCTGTAGACCGCAACAACAAAGCTTGGTACAATGAAAGATGTTGCTCTTTCCTTACAATTTTGCCCTTTTTGTACATTCTACTTGTAACATGTGTAATGGCTATGAAATAAAGATTTTGTTTACAGTTATACATATAAACATTGCAATTTCAATTTAACGCAAAAAGTAAGATTTAAGTCGCGAGTGTTCATGTTTTAGGTATTTTTCCGATATAGGTTGAATGAATCCTAAATAATAATCTACTAATTTATTTATTACAAGACAAAACATAGATAAATACAAACAATAATATTATTAGTAAAAAAAAATTCTTTATATCTGTTGTGGAATAAATACTCTTTGTTGCGATTTTATAATACTGGCCGCTCAGTTTTTCACTTTATTATAATAAAAGAAAATCGAGTTGTTTGCGATTCGAACGTAAGGAAAAAATAGCGTTTTAATTTCTATAGTCCCATTTTAATTTACATATATATAATTTTGCCTCGTTCAGGTCCATCACAATATTGTTACGAGTTGCAGGACTCGAATTAAAATGCCGTTGGAATTATTATAGAGTTTATTAAAACTATACAAACACGTATAATACAGGTACAAATATCACCGAACGCAATAAGTCCAAACGTAAGGCTCAAAAACGTAATTCAAATACACGCGCAAAATCTGTCAATAAATAGATTACAGAATGAACACAAGTTTTGCTTCGCTTGTGGTTATTGCTCGACTGCCGATCTCTCCATTGGGTCATTGCTTTATACTGCACAGATACAATATGTCTGCCCAACCGCGTGGACCGAATTTCTCAGAATCAGTACGACACACCTGGCTAATTACTGCCATAAAAGATTAAAATACACAATGGGATGTTTTCTAATCACAAATTTTAAACACAAAGTAAACAAAAGAAGTCCATATGCCGAAAGATAATAAAGTGTGTTTTTACGGTATACAGATGTGAATCCATTTTTGTCGGCGTGTAGGTCGTAACAGTATCTATGTTAGAAATTAATACCTAGATCCGATTTGGTCCTTTTAATGAAGGAACAAATAAGTGGGCAGTCTTTATCGGCTATTCCCCTAAAGCGTTACTTAAAAAAAATAAGTTATTAAAAGGCGTTAGTTAGGCAATAAAACCCTAGTCATCATCATTAACCTACAAGCAGGCAAGCTATAAATTGACTTGTGTGTAAATAAGACGGATATTATTTAAACACACAATGACAAACAGACTAACTGTAAGACCGTAACTGTTAACTAAGATTGTATATTTATTTATTTAATTAATTTTAGGAAGGCTTACAGATATATCAGTTATAGTAAAAAAAGTAGTATATAAAAAATAAATGCTGATAACCAGCCTCCACCTATCGCTAACAACACATACATACATACACAATTCCTAATGATAATATACTTACGTTACTAAGTTTCTATCTTTCAAAAAATTCTTGGGCCAGTATCCGCTTGACCGAATTTATACGATTCAATTTTACTACTATTTTGTTGAAACATATTTGAGCTTCATAAGATAAAGGCGTTTTGTCTATAGTTAGTGGTCACAAAAGGTGAGTGAAACAATCCTCTCTATCTGAGACCAAGCTGAAAGAGTTAACAATTAAACGATAACTATGCTTCGAAATATAATTAAGCTAAGCAATTTCAAAACTCAGCAAACGTCTTCCAAGGAGTCTTACAAATACAGCATGTAAAAAATAACACGAACTTAATCAACATGCCATTTCAAAATTAATTACCTCTTTATCATGCCTATTGGGAAGCAATAATATATTCTGATACGTTTTCAGATATTTCGGCAAACGCAATAGATCAGCAAATATCTAGTGTAACAATAATACTCTAGTAATTATTCTTCCTTCATTGATAACTCTTTCACGATACAGGCTCTCCGTTTGTAGAACTCACTACCGCTCAACATCAAACAAGCTAAATCCATATTCAGTGGCGTAGCGTAGTGGCGGCAGGGGCTGCAATTTTTTAGGGGGGGGGGGGGCAAAATTTTACAATAAGTAATATAAATATTTGAACCATTTCATATTTTTATCGCAACTACAAATTCGGCCGGATTGAAAAGAGCACGGAATTATTCATTACTTATTCTGTGACAAATTCGGGGAATCCCCTTTCTTTGGATATTTTGTAGCGACTGCTGGCAACACAAAAGAAAAATAATTTTCAAAATCGGTTCAGTAGATCCAGAGATTACTCGCTACAACATCACAAACACACAAACTTTACCTCTCTATAATATAAATATAGATATTGTTAGCAACGCAATATCATATTTGTTTAATGTTTAATATGTTGTAAATAAATGGCGAAGACGGGCGGCAGAGGGCGCGCGTAAGGCAACAGAGGGGGTTGGGCGGGATGCGGGGATAGGCTGGCGTCGATTGTCGCCCGCGCATGCCTAACAGTCTTCGGTCCGCGTCGCGCCGTGATATACGTGTTTCTATGCCTACGTTTGTCCGCGTGCCGTTTATTTTCGAGTAAAAAAAAATCTCCAGTTTTATTTGCTGGAGGTTACAGATATAGTACTCATTAAATTGAAATACCTAAATAAAAGGGTGGCAAAATTGTCTTCCGCCCCGGGCGGCCATCACCAGCGCTACGCCGCTGTCCTGTCTTTTAAAGTGATGGTTACTAAATATCTTTGGCGCTCGCAAGTCTAAAACATGCTGCTGATTCCATATATACTATGATATAACTTATTTTCATATAGTATATAAAGTATATTATTATGTATATATAAATTAATTTTTTACTTCTTGGAATATTTTATTTATTTATTGTCTTCATCGCGACTGTTGTCTTAATATTTTCCTTAGTTTAGGGGGTTTCCTGGAAGAGATCGCTTTAAGCCATAAGGCCGCCCTTTGTTCAACATTAACTGTACTTAGTTTTAATTTTTGGTGAACTATAAAGTGTTTTCATTCATTCATTCAATCATGCTCAAAAATACATTTGAAAACTTTTTTAAAACCCAGTCTAGCTGTTTCTAGCGTCAAACTTCAATGCGGCCCTTAGCAAATTATACCTACTTATCAACAAAGTGTGACTTCCCAACTTGTGGAAACCCAAAGCAGGCACAACATTCGAAGCACAAACGGCATCAATCAACCTCGCCAGCAGGGCCATTAACTAGCATAATGACGTCATAAAATATACATGAACCTCCCCCTGCACCCCCATAGGCTCAAACGGGAAACATTCACGATCCAAAGCACACTGTAATATCCTGTGTTTATCAACACTTGTGAAGTTTACGCTACGAAATGCACGCATTCATTTTACCGGCTATGTAGAGGATGTTATTTAATAAATACTGAAAGGCAACAAACAATTTTCACATGCACAGTCGCGGCATGAAAAGGTTCGTCATCTTAAAATCGACTTTTGCTTTCACGAGTACAAGAAACAGTACTGCCAACATTTTAATAAAAGTTACGTTTACAAAATATATCCCGGGAATCCCGCGGGAATATTCCCGGGAGCGCTTTGAAGTTGTTCTGATGCATATAAATTAGCTTATTCCGACACAGTTTCCACTACCATTTGCCCGTCTGGATGGCTACCACCACTGGTCTAAAGTATGTCCCCATAACCACCTTGAGTTGTGTTCCGGCATTAGCGACCAGGTTCCAGTCTCCCTTAAGAGAACAGCAGCGTATTTGTAGCACCTTTGGTGTTGCAAATGTCTATAGGCGATGGTAACCGCTTTCCATCAAGTGGGCCGTCTGCCTGTCTGCTGAACTCCTGCAAAAAAAAACTAAGATTACATTATTTTTTAAATGCTACGATGATTTGTATGCAGGGAATGCCGCAGGAATTTCAAGTCAAGCGTGGACGAAGTCACGGGCATATCCTAGTATTTTTGTAATAATAAAAAGAATTATTGTAAATAAATGAATGAAAGAATATTTAGTAAATATATAAGGGCCATTCAATTCCTTGTTCGGATAAAACAGTGCTTCTAGCTCAGCGTATTTCGTTTCGAATTACTTCTTCCTTTCGTCTTCCCATTGCGAATATAAAAGTAGATACTGTAACGATTAACCGCTTTAGTCGTTATGATATAAGAATTTGTTTTCAAATCCCCCCCGATTTTGAAACATTTTTCATTGCTGCTCCGCTCCTATTGGTCTTAGCGTGATGATATATAGCCTATAGCCTTCCTCGATAAATGGGCTATCCAACACTGAAAGAATTTTTCAAATCAGACCAGCTCCTGAGATTAGCGCGTTTAAACAAACTCGTCAGCTTTATAATATTAGTATAGATAAGATTTAAATAAAATCATAGAACGCCTCCCAAAACAAGATAAGACAGTGTTGTATCGGGCCGCGAGCAGAACACATCTATCTAAAAGTGTCTCAGCGTTGCTAGTATAAAGTTATGCTCTCCACCAGTCTCTTATGGAAGATCCCGGTCAGCTCTGAAACCACTGGCCGTTACAATACATAAGCAAAGAATTAATTTACATATGAATTAGATGAATAAACCCCAAGTCGAATAGAAGCAAAATTCAATATTCAAAATTTCACAGTCGTTTTCATAACGCAGTCACGATTCGAGATAACAACACTTGTTCCGAAGTATTTCACCCAATATTCCTTGTGATAAACATAAAAAAGGTAAAGAAAAAAACTTTATTAATCCGAAGAACATAAAGGGAAAACTTTTAACGGGCAGGGACGAAGGTAACGGTCTGGCGTGAATATACAAAATGAATTTGTATCACCCAAGTTGAGGGCCAATATTATGTGGAACATTTATTATTTCCTCAGATACCTAACGAACCCTTTATAATAACTCAAACTCTGGAATGCGTTGCCTCTTACTGTCAGAAAGGTTCAAACAATTACCTCCTTTACGGTACATACTTAGAAATTACTATCTGTCTTTAAAAGTTTATGTCTAATATTATAAACTGCTAACAGTACCGTCACTATACATCCTCGAAGTAGCCATGTTTGTTAGATATAATAAAGATTTTTTCAACACACTTGCTCATAAAGTGGCTCTATGGTCACCGCAATTAGGCACAGAATGACACCCATAATCAAACTGTGACTAAAAAACATTATAACTCACTAGTGAGTTATAGATTTTTTTTTTAATTTTATTGGTTGAGTTGCTTTGTTCTTAAAAAAGTTTTTATTCAAAAAAAAAAGATCGTGTTCTATAGAACAAATAAATTAATGTTCCTATTGCTTGCTCATTTCATGCAACTTCTTATTTAAATAGATAATTTTAACTCATACGTGTTTAATAAATAAAACTTTCACTCATGTATAACTTTTTTATCTACTAAATAAAATGAGTTTTTGTTGTTATTTTATTCACAAGTGTGTTGAAAAACGTCGTATGATACACGTGTGTATTGATGATTACCGTCCTCGGCTCTCTTAAGACCCTCGCCTACGGCTCGAGTCTCAATGGCGCCTCGGCGGTAATCACCAATGTTACACACTAGTACCATAATGTACTATTTCAACACACTTGCTCATAAAGTGGCTCTATGGTCACCGCAATTAGGCACAGAATGACACCCATTATCAAACTGTGAGTAAAAAACATTATAACTCACTAGTGAGTTATAGATTTTTTTTTTTAATTTTATTGGTTGAGTTGCTTTGTTCTTAAAAAAGTTTTTATTCAAAAAAAAAAGATCGTGTTCTATAGAACAAATAAATTAATGTTCCTATTGCTTGCTCATTTCATGCAACTTCTTATTTAAATAGATAATTTTAACTCGTACGTGTTTAATAAATAGAACTTTCACTCATATATAACTTTTTTTATCTACTAAATAAAATGAGTTTTTGTTGTTATTTTATTCACAAGTGTGTTGAAAAACGTCGTATGATACACGTGTGTATTGATGATTACCGTCCTCGGCTCTCTTAAGACCCTCGCCTACGGCTCGAGTCTCAATGGCGCCTCGGCGGTAATCACCAATGTTACACACTAGTACCATAATGTACTAATTCCCACGTATGTCAGATAGTGTACCACGTAACAGACGGGATAAAGATAGGCTTTGCACGCATCCCTGCAAAACAGCTCTATTGCGGAAAAGCATCGTATGCATGGCATCAAAAATATACCATAGGATTCCACAAACTATAAAATTGTTAAATACAAATTCTTTCAAATTTTATCTAAAAAAGTTGCTTGCTAATAAATGCTATTACACTATAAATGAATACATAAATGATAAACTATAATTCAACCTCACAATGATAATCATATTACCAATTACAAAATTATTTATATTGACTGTTATAATTATCTGGCTATGGGACTGTGGACGCTATTTATTTAATTTTAACTGAAATTGTGACATATTTATGATAATATTATAAACAATGTAAATTGTACGAGCTAAATCTGCACGCCAAGATGGCAAAAACGTGTGTAACTAAATATAATTATTGTAACACCTTTTAAACCATGTTTTTTGCAATAAATAAATTTGAATTTGAATTTGAATAAACATTTAGATTTAGGTTACGTTCCATTAGGGACTCACAACGACCACGTTCGCGACCGCGATTGTAGCCGTTCCACTTGCTTGCCAGCGTTACAAACTATAAATCCAAGTGGAACGACTATTCGACCAACCTCTTGACATGGGTCGTTGTGAGCGTTGTGTGATCGAAAATGATAACGTCATTAGTGACGTTTTCGCCACGACCACAACGATCGCGGTCGCTTTATGGAACGGCTATTGAGCATTTTGGGCGTTGTGAGTTACTAATGGAACGCCCTGTTAGAAGGTTCATTGAAACGTCACTGTCACACTGACAAGAGTGATGTGTTGTCAACGTCACTCTCGCGGAGCGTCGTGGCTAAGGAAGCGAGATGGCCGTAAGAAGGAAGATATATAACCTCTTCTAGAGAACAATCGCCAGCGCACCAATTATTCGACGAACCGCGATCCATTGTCTTAATCAAAGTGAATTATAACGTAATCGGTGTTAATATCAAGAGAGATAATTGTTATTTAAGCAATAGAAACATTATTTTGGTAAAGATCACAAAAGATGTTAATTTCATAAATACAACCGCGTACATCATGCCATGCCACGATGAATTCTGATTAATAAAGCCTTCCTGAGTTTAAACGAATCTGACGAGCTTATAGACGTATTACATATACTTTCTTTTGTACTTATATGTATTGTGTATACTTATCATTTATCATTATTTTTAAAATGCACTACCGTCACTATTAAAAATAGATTAATCTCTGACAAGGGTTGCCTGGAAGAGATCGCTTTTTAGCGATAAGGCCGCCCATTGTACCATCTCTTGTAGTTTTCTATTTCTGTTTATCTATGTTTTGGCGTACAATAAAGTGTTGTCTATCCTATCTATCATATTTATCTATTCTAATACATATAATTATTTCGTATATACTTATACTTATATATTGGTATCCTATAAATGTTTCTAGATTTATGTATATATTAAATTTATAAATTATTACATACATACGTACATACATAACTTCACGCTAGTTCCCTTGCGGGGTAGGCACGAACAACAGAGCGCCATTTAGGCTTATTCTTACACACCTCACTTGCTTCTTTGACATTCATAACTCTTGTCATGCAGGCTCCTGACAAAATTAGTTAATTAATTTCGACTTGGGGTTTATTCATCTAATTCATATGTAAATTAATTCTTTGCTTATGTATTGTAACGGCCAGCGGTTTCAGAGCTGATCGGGATCTTCATTATCCTATAAATTAGTGTAAGTATATATTATATATATATACTTATACATTTTAATATTAACATTTTATACAATTTATATATATTTAAACTGTACAGTTCTATCTTTTTCCTCCTCCGCCTAAATCGCCAGATTACGTACAGAATTTCTTTTAAGCTAGGTCGCCTGGAAGAGATCGCTTTTAGCGATAAGGCTGCCTGTTATTTTTCCAAGAAGTATTGTAACTATGCATTTTGTTTTTGTGATTTTTTTTGGTGAGCAATAAAGTATTATCTAATCTAATCCAACGAGCAACCTTGATAAAGATCCATAAACGTTCTTAAATGTTAATGAGAGAATGGTTCTATCTCAAAATTCATAATTAATTTCATTAACATTGTGCAAAGTCGAGCAGTAAAATCATTTTAGAACGCGCATCTATAAGACGTATTTTAACTCATTAATTAGAATTATGCGTTTCTAGAATCGCAGTAAAGTTTACATACGTGGTGAAACCGCTATCAATTCACAAGTGTGTTGGAAAGCAGAATTAAAGAATTTATTCGAAACCATTAACATAGTGTACAGAAACAATTTGATATCGCAAACAACTGCTGTAGTATAATACCGTGTTGCAGTTGTTAGCGCCCACTTTCAAACAACTCGTTTGTTATACAATTTAAAAAAAGAAAATTATTTTAATGTTTATACATTTATATATTTTCGTGTTAATAATTGTAATGTATGTGGAAATGCATAGATGTGTGAATGGGTGTGTATATGTATGTATGTATATATTTATGTAGGGTGTATGTGATGACAAGAGTTATGAATGTCAAAGAGGCAAGTGAGGTGTGTAAGAATAAGCCTAAATGGCACTCTGTTGTTCGTGCCTACCCCGCAAGGGAACTGGCGTGAAGTTATGTATGTATGTAAGTAAATGTACACATAAACACATATGTCTATGCCTGGATCATTTTAATTGCTTACCATTGTTTTACTTTTAAAAATATTCCCATCGACGCTAAGTCGATAGTTTGTCGGTATTCCATATGATACACTTCAAGGAGTGTGCCACGGAATTACATAAATTGGTCCCTCCCTCACCATTTTACCACCGGACAAGCAGACGCACGAGCTCACACCACCGAAATATGGTGGAAATACCAACTAAGTAGACGAAGCGCTATGCTTCCACTTTTATTATACGTACCGCTGAATGAGTGAGTGTGTGGTTACAAACTTATTAGACTGGTGTTTTCAATTTAATAAATTCTTGGTGTCGTCATAAGGAAGTTCTATTAGCCAGTTTAATAATTTTAATTTACATTCGCGATGAGTAAGAGAGTATATGTTTAGTAACTTATTAACTCGGTTCTAAATTTTGGGACTAAGACAGTAAGCATGTCGGTCAGCTAATCGAAGGCGGCATGGTACAAGTGTACAAACTAAATCGTGTCTCCTTTTATTATATATACTGTTAGTCACAGTTTCAAGTTTAATGGGTTCGCAATAGAAAAACAACTATTTCATATTTACGAACATAATCATCTATTTCCTTTACCATAATACGTAACAAAACACTTAGTTAGCATGGCTTTTACTTACATTTTAACAAGCGGTTCACAATTTAGCCCCTACAACTTAGTCATAGACTCTTTAACTATATTCCTCCTTTTCCAATTTGTCTTATTCGCAATTATCAGGGCACTTATGTCTACTTGCACGTTTCCAACAGGATAAAGGCTCTTTTTTAGGTTTAGAGGTCGAAACATCAATGATCAAGTGTATCTCACGGTATCGATTCAATTATCTTTTTTGATACCCTCTATTAAAAATAAAAACAGTGTTACCAGCCGTCAAACACAGGCTATTATTTACTGATAAAAGCAAATGTAAGACTGTTGTTGGATGCAAGCTAACAGCTCGGCCATCCTGTTCAAAGCGCGTCCTCGCGGTTTTCACATAAAAATAAAGAAATGCAGTGATTAAGAATACAATTGAGACACAGAAACAATGTATGCTAGCATGTAAACAAAATAATTACTGATTATCGATATAAGACAAATTAATTTAACAAGTAACAATATGTAAGACGATAGCATAAAGGATTATAACATCAATTATTTATAATATTTTTAATAATCAACAATTATTTAGACGGTAAGTATCCTGATATAACACGCCCTTACTAATAAAATAACTGTCTAGATTTATCCTATTTTTTTTATGAAATCCAATTCATTTCCATTGTCGTTAACCACATCATTGTCACTGCTTTCAAAATCTCTAGAAAATGATAACCATGGTTGCATTTTGTCTAATGCCACCACGGCTTCATATCGACGGCCCTGTTTACGTGTCATTGGTGTATCTTCAACCACATACCTATCATTTGGAAGCACTTTCATTACACGATACGGACCTTGAAATTTAATAACTAATTTTTGAGATTTGCCATCATGAGGGACTTGTCTTTCAATACGAACTAAATCACCAACCTTATACCCCTTCCCTGATTTCCTACGACTGTTAAACCGCTCTATATCTTTTAACTGCTGTGTCTTTATATTACTACTCGCTTCATCTCTTACGTTATTTAGATTGTCAGAATTAATCACATTCGTTGTATCGCGTATAATGGGGCTCAAAATACCTTCCGACCTACTAGTTACATTAAATCCAAATAATAGTTCAGACGGGCTTTTTTGAGTAGTTTTATGTACAGTGGTATTGATGCCTACTTGAATATCGTAAATATAATCGTCCCAGGATTTGTCATCTTTATTATGAGTACAAGTCGAAAGAGCATCTAGAATGGTTCTGTTAAACCGCTCTACTTGCCCGTTTGCCCTAGGCGTCGCAACGGCATTAGTAATATGTTTTATCCCGTATTGTACGGTAAATTCTTTAAATGCTTTACTAGTGAAACTTGTCCCCTTATCAGTTATTAATCGAGTAGGAACACCAAAATAACTTATGTGTTCTTTCAGTACGCGTATACTAGTAAGAGACTTAGTATTTTTGACGGCGGTTATATTGACAAACTTTGTAAAACTATCTACCAAAACTAATATATAGCAGTTCCCTTTCTTGCTTTTAATAAACGGGCCCAAATGGTCAGCGTGTACAGTATGGAAGGGGATACTTACTTTTTCTATTGGATGTAACTCACCTTCTCTCTTGCCCCCGGGTGTTTTGTAATGTGCGCATTCGAGACAAGACTGTACATATTTTTTCGTAAAGCGACGCATTTTCGGAAACCAATAGCGCTGTTTTATGCGCTGTAGTGTCTTGTCAAATCCATAATGCCCTATGTCATCATGGTTCTTTTTCAATATTTGCCAACGTACACCTTTTGGAACCAACCACCTAATGTCATCCCCTACAATACGATACACGCGTCCATTTTTAATTTTATAATTTTTATGAACGTCATTAATTATTTCTGCCGTCTTATCCTCTAAAATATTTTTAATACGTTGTACTTCTTCATCCGCGCTCTGCACGGTGGTAATCCAGTCTTCATCGGAATTTTCAACACTTAAAATATCCAATACGTGTTTTTCGGTGACGGGAGGGGTAACTGGACTACGGCTAAGTGCATCGACATGAGTCATTCGGGATCCGGAACGGTATTCAATGGTACAATCAAACTCTTGCAACTGAACCCACCACCGCGCAACTCGCGGAATCAGATCACGCTTTAAGAATGTGGACCTTAAGGCACTACAATCACTATAAATCGTGAATGGAATCCCTAGCAAGTACACCCTAAACCTATTCAAAGATGCTACGACTGCCAAGGTCTCGAGCTCATAGGAGTGCAATTTTTGTTCGTCCGGTGAGGTTTTACGGCTGAAGTATGATATTGGGTGAAACACTCCTGCAGTGTTGCTTTGTAAGAGAATGCCTGCAAGACCATCTTTGCACGCATCGGTGTGTAGTTGTGTTACAGCTTGTGGGTCGTATAAGGCTAACAATGGGCGTTGTGTGAGCATGGTTTTGATTAAATTGAATGATTCTTCTTCTTTACTACCCCATGTCCAATGAGTATTTTTTTTTAAGAGATTCGTTAACGAGGACGTTATTATAGCATAATCTTTAATAAAACGTCTAAAGAATCCAGATAAACCTAAAAACTGTCTAACTTCGTGTATATTCTTAGGCGGTGGGAATTTAGAGATCGCTTCGGTTTTCCTTGAACCTGGTCGAATACCAGCATAATTTACTTCGAATCCTAGAAAATCTACGGTACTTAGAAAAAAGTTACATTTGCTAAGTCTTAGTGTTAAACCTCCTTGTTTAAGTAGCCCTAAAACTTCTTCTAATCTGTTTAAACCTTCGGTTACATCTTTAGAAGGAATAAGAATATCGTCCATATAAACTATCGCGTATTTAATTTTAGCGTCATGGAGGATTTTATTAATTGTTCTCTGAAAGACTGAAGGTGCATTGACTAGACCAAATGGCATGCGGTTGTATTCAAACTGCCCATCCGGAGTGACGAAGGCAGTTTTATGACGGGACTCTTCGCAAATAGGGATCTGATAATAACCAGACGCTAAGTCAAGTGAGGTGAATAATCGATTGCCTGCCAGTTGGTCTAGTTGGTCGTCTATACGTGGGAGGGGGTAGTGTTCTTTTTTTGTCTTCCTATTTAGAGCTCGATAATCAACACACAGGCGTTTTTCCCCGGTCTTTTTCTGAACTAGAACAATAGGACTTGCATAAGCTGATGAAGATTCCCTAATTATGCCGCTGTCCATCATTTCTTGTACCATGTCGTTTACCAGCTTCCTTTCCGAAAGTGATAAACGGTATGGCCTATATACTACCGGTTCAGTGTCTTCTAATTCAATAACCATCTCTGTGACTTGAGTGAAGCCAAGTTCCTTTAAGCTTTTTGCGAAACAGCCTTTATACTTGTGCAGTAGTTCTTGTAACTTTAGACGATCGTCATGATTTAATGTTTCCCCGCTTTTAATTGGCTCATCCAAATCAAGAGAATCGAGTGACATTTGGTAGCAGTTAACTGTATTCGAACTGATACGATCGTTTTTATCAGCACGAGTTAATAACGAATCTTTCGTTATGGTTATATCATGTTCAGACATATTATACGCGAGTAATGAACCGATTCCGCTTTTAATATTGTATTCACCTGATAGAAGATAATAGTAGTTTCCTTCTAATGCCCTGACAGAACCACGTACCGAAACGTTCCCATTAAAAGGTAGTTCTGATTTCACGGGTATAACGCACAACGACAATTTGGGGATACAGAAATTATCGTTGCATTCCAGGTGTACTTTACTGGGGTCGCCCTTTCTGAAAATTAATTTAGTGGGTGTTTTAGTGATTGTGAGATTAGGTATTTCAGTAAATGAATGTCCGAGAAGAGCAGGATAGTTTAGTACATAGTCCTCAACTACATAAATGTCTATAACTTCATTAATGCCCTGAACTTCAACATCGGTAGTTACCACGCCTAAGGGGGTGGTTAAGTTTGCACCTATGCCTCTAAGCGCGGGGAGATCGGGAGGACACTTAATACTAAATCCTAGTTCTTTAGCTTTACTTATTTTAATTAATGAACACTGACTTCCTAGATCCACGTGGCACTGTACTACTTTCCCATTTATTTTAATGTCAAATATGTATTTATCTACAGACCTATCAGACTTGCTTAATTCTAGCACCTGCTTTTCAATTTTATCTTTCGACTGAGTCTCAGTTTTAGCTTGGTTAGCCTTAAATTTGTAACAGTTAGCGGCTTGATGCCCCATTCTTTCACACATCGTACATTTAATAATAGGTTTTTCACACCTAAAACTGAGGTGACCGAACTCACCACAATTGAAACATCGTATATTCGAATTCATCGTACCAAATCTAGAGTTTTGAAATCGATTTGTTATGTTATTAAGATTTTTGCGATCGCCCCCGATTTTGACGTTGCCATCGTATCTTTCCCTACTTTGCCCTACTTTTACCGTTCGAAAGTATTTTAAAATTCGTTCTGGTTCATCAAACTGAGCCGCTTGGGCTCCTACCCTAATAGCACGATCATCTACTCCATGCAAAATGCAGTCTACTGCACGTTTGCCATAGATTTTACACCTGTTTAATAAGTTAAGCTTCGTGTAATAATAGTGTTCCAATGACTCGCCGTATTTAACACGCTTCGATAACATCTCGGTCAAGAGTTCGGCGTAGTCCTCGCGACAGGGAAACGATTCAATTAAATTTTTTTTCCACTCACCCCAAGTATGCATAAGAGTAGGTAAGCCTTGATACCAAGTTTTTGCTACTCCCGTAAGTTTTGGAAGTGCATAATGAATAATTTCTTTCTCGGACCAACCATATATTTCCGCACATTCTTCTATTTTAGTGATCCACACCAACATAGTTTGTTCTTTACTTAGGGGATCAAATTCGGGTATAACATTATTATTAAACGATAGCTTGGGCTTCTCCGAACTCTTGACATCGTTTAAAATTGACAAAAATTTATTTAAAATAACATTAGTTTCAGATTCCTTATATCTATCAGATTTACAAAATCGGGTTGACTTACGATTGCACGAACTGTCACTACTATCATACCTCATATCATCATATACACTCCTTGAGTTCCTTCTCTTCATCCGTCCATCTTTCCTGTATTTCTTCCTAGATCGCCTACCAGTCACTCTACTAAGTGACGAGCTATCCGAGTCCGTATTATCATTCCGCCGTTTCCGGTTCCTAGAGAGCCGCCTCTTTCGCTCTTTACTCCTTGTCGCTAAGCCAGGTGCATCCAATACCTTGTCTCGATGTTCTACACTCCATCTTTGGCCCTCTAACCTGGGCTCGCCCCAGCTCTCTAACCTGAGCTCACCCCTGCCCTCTAACCTGGGCTCACCCCTGCCCTCTAACCTGGGCTCACCCCAGCTCTCTAACCTGAGCTCACCCCTGCCCCCCCAACCTGGGCACACCCCTGCCCTCTAACCTGGGCTCACCCCTGCCCTCTAACCTGGGCTCACCCCAGCTCTCTAACCTGAGCTCACCCCTGCCCTCTAACCTGGGCTCACCCCTGCCCTCTAACCTGGGCTCACCCCAGCTCTCTAACATGAGCTCACCTCTGCCCTCTAACCTGGGCTCACTTCTGCCCTCTAACCTGGGCTCACTTCCGCCCTCTAACCTGGGCTCACTTCCGCCCTCTAACCTGGGCTCGCTTCCACCCTCTGACCTGGGCGCACTCCAGCCCTCTAGCCTGGGCTCACCATTCTTGTCCATATTAAACGTCAATTTTTCTCCTTCAATCCAATAGGTTTATCTGAAACTTACAGTCGAGAAGTTTAGTTCTTATTCTCGAAATATTCTATTACAACATGGTAAATTAATATCTCATTGGTTTTAATATAACTCTAATAATGATTATAATTAATAGTAATTCTCCTCCCAGTGCATTTATAATATAATAAATGGAGCAGTATGTTAGAGAAAATCTCAAAATTAAAGCTCAAAGTAAATCGTTTTGACTACATAATTGACCCCTTTTTTATCGAATGTCGTAAGGCTCGATGTGGCACACAAACGATTTTATAGTTTTATATCAAGAGTTCTAGTGGGTATTATGTATATATTTCTTAACACATATTAAGAAAATATAAAAGATAGCTGATAAATATAGATGTGTAATAATAAAATTAATAAAATCATCTGACAAACACACACGGTACATCCCCAAGCCAATCAAGTCGTGCTTGTATAATGTACAACGGACCACTCTGGTTCCGATCCCAGACATCCAGACCATAGTAACCATCGGAAAGTTCCTTTATGAAATTTACCATGACAGGAAACGAACCTAAAGCCTCTACGCTGCTGCGAGGTCGGCTCGCCAAGGCCTGGCCCACTCAAACAAACAGGCCGTCAATCAGGGAATAATACTACTAATTCAGACTGATAATGACAACATAAATATTAAATGGGTATTCATAATGCATCTACGTAAAATATTAACTTCCGGACTTTATTACACTCACTTTTATCTTAAATGACGGTAGTTGCATTGAAGAAAAAAAAAGGAAAAATATATTTAATATATATAAAAACGAAAGTAACCAAATTTCGCGTAAGTTGTTTGACAATACGAGAGGAAAAAAAACTGATTCGTTTTTCCATTAGCCTGTAAAGGAATAAAGTATCATTTATATCTCATAAAATAAAGTAATATGTATATTTAAAAAAAAAATACTCATCTATAATTCAATGCTGATTTCGTTATTTTGTAATATCGTTGTGGACGTGGAAAAAGAATTAAGAAAATTCTCTTACGATCCCACTTCTGAACTGTTAGTCACAGTTTCAAGTTTAATGGGTTCGCAATAGAAAAACAACTATTTCATATTTACGAACATAATCATCTATTTCCTTTACCATAATACGTAACAAAACACTTAGTTAGCATGGCTTTTACTTACATTTTAACAAGCGGTTCACAATTTAGCCCCTACAACTTAGTCATAGACTCTTTAACTATATTCCTCCTTTTCCAATTTGTCTTATTCGCAATTATCAGGGCACTTATGTCTACTTGCACGTTTCCAACAGGATAAAGGCTCTTTTTTAGGTTTAGAGGTCGAAACATCAATGATCAAGTGTATCTCACGGTATCGATTCAATTATCTTTTTTGATACCCTCTATTAAAAATAAAAACAGTGTTACCAGCCGTCAAACACAGGCTATTATTTACTGATAAAAGCAAATGTAAGACTGTTGTTGGATGCAAGCTAACAATACTAGGATCAAACGGCAGAATACGGTGCTTATGAAGAACTAACTGCATAATAAATAGTTTCCTTACAGAAAGAACCTTAAACAGAATGTATAGATCGGAAAGCAAATTATTATCATCTGAAAAAGTAAATAAAACAAGCAGTAGCAAAAAGAAAGGTGAAGGTAGAAATTAGATTGCATAAAAACCTCACAAGTGGCATAGGTAAAACTAGTCGTACCAAATCGCTGATCCCACTAATCACCAGGTAGCTGACACAAATTAACATGCTTACCAAAATACTTCATGAACAAAGAATTCAAACTTTCTAGGTTTTATTTTTTTATTGCAGGAGTTCAGCAGACAGGCAGACGGCCCACTTAACGGAAAGCGGTTACCATCGCGTATGGACATTTGCAACAACAAATGTGCTACAAATGTGCTGCTGCTCTCTTAAGGGAGACTGGAACCTGGTCACTAACGCCGGAACACAACTCAAGGTTGTTATGGCGGCATACCCTAGACCAGGGGTGGTCGCCATCCAGTCGGACAAAAGCCCTACCACCTGGCTGTGGATTGTTTTATCGCCTCTTACGACAGGCCGCCCGGCCGCAGGCAATTGTATTCTTTCTCCGTTCCTGCACGGATAAGGCGGCATCACAAACAAAGATATTAAGAATCCATAATAACCTTACCATAACCTTTTGTTAGATCTTTTTTAAAGATTTATTCACCTAACTTTCTGGCGCCAAACTACACTTTTCTGTTAAAGGGTAAATTATTTTTATTTGGTAATAAAACGATCCCTATAGTAAAAATAGAAAACGCCGCGGGGGCAGATTTTACTTAGAAACCCGGCTATACCCTTTCATCTACGTAGGCTCAGTAGTTTCGAGAAAAGATTGTAACGTAAATAAATAGACGGAAATAACTATTTTCTAAGAATTCCGTTTTGTCAAAATGACTGCGAAATCTTAATATAATTGCACATAGATAACTACTTTTGTACATATACAAAAAAATGTTTTTTAAAAAGGTTTTTAAATACAAGCTTTTGAGATCCTGGATATCATGTAGCAGCAGAGTGCTAACCAAGACAAGTAAAACGAGCCCAAACACGACGGGTTTGTCTTGTTTAGTATAGGAGTTCCTATGACCACCTTCCAATTCCATATTCAGATCAGCTCCATGGCACCATATTATTGCATTGTCACGAGATACACATATGCGCGCAAAATTTCAGCTCAATCGGAAACCGGGAAGTTGGTAAAATTTAACTTGCAAGATTCCACCCGAACTTACATACATACATACATACATAGGTATATCCATTGCAAGTTAAATAAAAGCTTGTAAAAGAGCCCGAGATGTCTATGATATTATAAAATTCAAAACATGAAGTGTCTGTACATTGAAGCTATTAAAAAAAACTGGAATAGATTATATAAAGAATGGAGAACACGATGCATTTTTCTTAGATTTCTTGTCTGTTTGTTCATGATTCACGTAAAAACTATTGGGACGATTTCGATGCATTTTTCGCTGATTGACAGAAGATTCTTAGCCTTAAAATCTGCTCTACTTTTTACCCTGGGAATCCTGTGTATTTTTTTCTGGTAATGATTTAAAATGGCCAGATTGAAAAAAAACATCGAATTCCAATGCCTATTTTTCTCTGATCGATAGTAAATTTTTATGTGATAAAATGTGTTTAGCTTTCGGGTGCATAAAAATGAGCTTATTCCGACATCGTTTTCACTAAAACAATAGTTTAAATTCTTTTTTAAATGCTGCGGTATTCTGTGTCCCGGGAAACCCGCGGGAATTTCAAGTCAATGATTGAAAATATGTATTGTTTCTGTAGTTACAATATATGTGTTTATTGATTTCTTATGCAAATTTTCGATGACGCTTACATTATGTTAAGCTACAAGTTAGTAGTTTAGTTTTATGGCCTTACTTATAATAATCTCGTTAAGAAACGATTAGCCGTCTTTTAAGTAAGAGAATCAGAATCAGACTCTAATCAATGAATATCTTTTGTTTCACATATAAACCTGTATTACTTGTTATTTACCTAAGAGGAGCACAGATAAACGAAATTTGAATGGTTAACGTAGGTTTTACCCAAAATATTCGACTAGAGGAGTTTATGGGTAAGATTTTCACTAATGTCGGGGTGAAGGTAAGGAAAGGAATGCTCCGGTGGTTCGGGCATGTGGAAAGAATGCATTATGAAAGAATGACTAAACAGATATACAATGCAAAATTGGATGGATGCAGAAGTCGTGGAAGGTCACGACACACCTTCCATGATCAAATTGATCGTGTACTAGCAGAAGGTGATGTCAGGAGCCTTAAGAACAGACGAGCGTGCATGACAAGAGTTATGAATGTCAAAGAAGCAAGTGAGGTGTGTAGGAATAAGCCTAAATGGCGCTCTGTTGTTCGTGCCTACCCCGCAAGGGAACTGGCGTGAAGTTATGTATGTATGTATTTTCACTAATCAGTTGCTGAGCGATTTCTTTAAATTTAAGAAACGATTATAAATAAGGCCGTAAAGTATTTTATTTTTGTTTATTTAAAAATCGTAAACTGTAACATTAAATAATAAATTATTTTTACAAAAAAAATAACATGAAAGATAAATACTTTCACAAATTGAAAAACAATCTTATTTGCTTTTGGTTTCAGCAAATGTGGTCGATTTGTTACAGGGCCGATTCATATTGCTTTGTTTACTTAATTAATGACCACGGCAACACCCTCTCTTTACCGAGGGATGATTAACCGCCACCCATGTTGCAGTGTGAACGTACAAATCATTTTAATAGGCGTCGAATACACGTATTTTTAATGCGAAATTAATATTTTTTAATACGAGCGCCGTTTAATGCAAGCACAACGTCAGAGTGATATGAAGTAAGTTTTATAGAGGTGTATTGCGTCACGTTTCATCTACTAATTTATTGATGTATAATTAAGGCTTGTAGCACCTAGATTATATTTTTCAGGAAAAACAGTCAACGGCAAAGAGTTAAAATGCGGTGGTTTTGCAGATGCATTATTTTATTATGAATAAAATAAGGTAGTATAAAAAAAAACAAATTATCCACTCTCTCCCTTTTACAAAGATACAGATAGATATCTTTCATCCTGTTTTGATAATTGTCGAAGGAGTAAAATGGTTTCATTTCAACAATTGGAGTTGATTTGGTGAATTTTTTTAAATTTAAAATGACTAGGACAATTACGCAAAAACCACGTCACGTCTCATCTCGTGAAGATTTATGTTATTTTTTTAAGTAAATTATTGATTAATATTAGCCACGAAAAGTTGTTTCGTTTGCATTCCACTTCCACACACGATCTTTTGCGGCAGCAGGAGCCTTAAGCACAGTTAAAAACTATGTTCACTACATGAATGTGGTGCTATGTAAATACAAATAACAGATATTCGTGCTAGAGCTGCCGATAAGATAAGGCATTTCTCTCTATGTCATCAGAAATGTCCAATCTCATATACGTTTAATTATAATATTTAACAATAGTTAGAATATTGGTGTGTACATCACGTAAACGATAATAGTTTTGTGTTTATAAAGTGTTTATTATTTAATGTAGTAAAGTCATGGTGTCGCTATCTCTTGTTCAAACCACAATACACATTCTTGATACATACATATTCCTTCTCTTTTTGTATGTATATATTTATCTCTGTCCCCCCAATTTCCCCTAGTAACATGGAAGATGTCGCCATTTTGTCGTCGGATTCGTTTGTGGTGTTAAAAAGACACATGTAAGAAATAATAAGATTTTTAGCAAGTACATTGAGTTGGCGGCCAGCCGGCCAAATATTCAAATCATAGTTTCGCAAAACGCGAAAAAAGCACAAGAAACGGTAATAGTATTAAAATACTAATGGTCTTATTCATAGTGAGTTAATTTGAGTTTTTGGGCTTCTTTAAGATTCTCTTCAAGAATCTTCATTCATAAACTTACTCTTATTCAATATGAATAAAACCGTAAATGATTGGTCTCTCTTTTATTTCACCTTATTCCAAACATTTGGGGTTGGCAAAAGTCTTACTTCCGTACTTCTAGTAGTACCAAATAATTTGATTTGGCATTCTATTGATTTTAATAATCTCAGCTGAGCTCTTCGATCTGATTAGCATTCTATTGATTTTATTAATGTCGGCCGAGCTCTTTCTTCGCTCTGATTTGAGTTCTATTGATTTTAATCATCTCAGCTGAGCTCTTCGATCTGATTAGCATTCTATTGATTTTATTAATGACAGCTGAGCTCTTTCTTCGCTCTGATTTGCATTCTATTGATTTTAATAATCTCAGCTGAGCTCTTCGATCTGATTAGCATTCTATTGGTTTTATTAATCTCAGCTGAGCTCTTCGATCTGATCCCACCGTCTACCTTCCATTATCTGTCGACTAAACGCATCAGCTGTCATATGCCGATATGGTGGATAGTCCACCTATACGAACGAAGCGTTTTGTGTCATGCACAACGCAAAAGAGTCAAACTCATTGCCGAAGTCTGTCTGTCTTGCCCGATACTTACAACCTGGTATCTTCAAATCCCGTGTGAATACGTGCTAGGTAAACATGTTCCATCTCAGACCATTTCTCTGCTCTATATCAGGCGATATCATCATCATCATCATTAAGAATGATACGACACTTATATACATAACAAATTATATAAAACACAACTAAAACGACATATCAGAACTTAAATACATTAATCACCGTGTACAATTATGTACATATAATTAAAGCTCTCTGCGCTAGTTGACATAGCGCAAAGCAAACTGAATATCAACCACAGTAATTAAATAATAGAATTAATTTATCTCTTTGATAGAGTAGGTTTAAATAGATTATACAATTTTCTGACACATACGAGGGTCAAGTAAAACACACCCTTGCAGAACAAAAGGCTCTCAAACAACCACTCTTCAAAAGGTTAACTTCAAAATTCATAAACAATTTTTCAATGAATGAAAAAGCAATGGATTTTATTTTTTTTTAATGCAGGAGATCAGCAGACAGGCAGACGGTCCACTTGATGGAAAGCGGTTACCATCGCCTATGGACATTTGCAACACCAAAGGTGCTACAAATGCGCTGCTGCTCTCTTAAGGGAGACTGGAACCTGGTCACTAATGCCGGAACACAACTCAAGGTTGTTATAGCGACATACTTTAGCCCAGGGGTGGTAGCCATCCAGTCGAGCAAATGCCCTACCACCTGGCTCTCGTGGCGTCGCGACGATATTTAGGCGGCCATTGAAAAATTTGGCTCGGCCAATGAAAAGCATGTGTGCGCAGCGCCCTCTGGTTAGTACCGGCCGAATTAAGGTGGAAGAGGAAATGTTACCGGGTAAGGGATGCTTTCCGGGAATGTTACGGGATGTCTTCGTATAAAAAAAATGAAAAACTGCTATTCTGTCTAAATTAAATTTCATTCTTGTAAAATCCATAAACAAAATCCTTTTACTTCCACAATATACAACTACGTGTATATTCAAGGCTAAGCCACTTGAATTCAAAGTATACTTTAAAAGAAAAATAATTTGACTATAACGACTCCGGACGTATCGCCGACTTCGGATATAGCGACTAGTTTTAATGAACCGTTTGTAACAAGTTCCTAGAAATTCCTTGCAGTTATTGCGACCGACTCTACACCTTAAGACCGAGTCAGACAAACACACAGTTTCATTTTAACAATTCCACAGATTGATGAAGCACAGCAGACAGGCAGACGCCCCGACTGTGGTGGAATGTGGTTACCGTCGCCTATTAGCATTAGCAATATCAGAGGTGCTGCTAATATGCTGTGTGCCTTGAAGGAGAAACGAACCTGGCCACTGATGCCGGAACACAACTCAAAAGTTGTTACAGTGGCATACTCTAGACCAGAGGTGGTAGCCATCCAGCCGGGCGAATGCCCTACCACCTGGCTGTGGGTTGTTTTCTTTTTCTCTTCCTGAACGGAATTACCTATACGCATTGCTCGACTGTATTATATGGTAATAAATATTTTTTCCGTCTTTCTACCTTTTTATATAGCGAATTCCGGATATAGCGTCGGAATTATAGTAGTCCCGTCACCGTCGTTATAACCGGAATCCATTGTAAATGAGTCATAGCTTTTCCTCTTCTCATTTCGACAATTATAATGTGTAATCATAATACGTCTTATTAATACACGTCAATGTGTTGATTGGTAGTGTTGATTTTTATTTAAAAAAATATTGGATTTCTTGTTTCTTTTTTACCAAAAAAATCTAGATGATTTCAAGTTTCTCCGTTTATTATACGAACAAAATTTGATGTCACGCGTCGATGGTCAGTAGGGTTAACAAAAAAGGTTACATAAACAGTTATTGCATTAAATATATTATTGTATATACTATACATAAGTATATACCTTCTGAGCGCGGCTTATATGAAACTGGTCGGGCAGTTAATAAGTGCCGTCTTATATATTCTGACTTTTCCTGTCTTAGTTAAGGATTATCTTAGGGTTTTGTTTACAGGAAATTTTCCTCACTTCACCGTGACGAAAATTTTCTCGAAGGCCCGCGAGATGTAACGACTAGCCTCCTTAGTCGTTGTAATAAATTAAGAAATATAATATTTTTTAATTCAATTCGAGGAACGCCTCCCAAAACAATTGAATACATTATTGTATCGGTCCGCGAGCAGAACACATCTCATGTAAAAGTGTCTCGATTGCGAATATACTTAAATATAAGTTTAAGTATAAGGATATAAATCATAAACCAGTCTCTTATTGAAAATAAAGATCCCTCCCGGTCAGCTCTGAAACCGCTGGCCGTCTCGCGCCGTTCGTATAGTCGACGATCCCATACTAACAGGCGGTTTAGAATCGCTTAGCCTTCGGAGAGACTGCGCTTCTTTGCGTATTCTACCGCCTGTACAACGGAGAGTGTTTCGAAGAACGGTTTGATGTGGTACCAAGGCCTCATTTTTACAACCGCACCGCTTGCCATCGACGGGATGTTCATCTCTAATTCCTGGAGATCCTACGCTAAACTACGCAAAGGTCTCTAGAACGTTTGTTCCGCGAACAACAGTGATCTGGAAGGAAATTCCCGTTGAGGTTTTCCCTCTGTGCTAAGGCATGTGATAATTTAAGAAGGGCGTTACAAATTTCTTAGAGGCCGGTAACGCGTAGACAACGCGGCTGGTGTTGCAAACCACCTTCCATCAAGTGGGCCGTCCGCATATTTGCCTGCGTCAGGCAATAAAAAAAAATCCTGCTCTAACATAGACCATGTCTCCCGCTCAACATCAGCTGAGGTCGTGGTGGAACGCAAACCTATACAATATAATACCCACAAATAAACTAAATATTATTATGTTCCTTCGATCCCGGATAAAACACAAAGCACAAAACGAATAGAAACCACTCCCTTAATCCACCTACAAGATGAAAAGGTAAAAAAGACAAAAAATAATTTCCAAAACACCCAAGCTAAGCTCCGGCTGGATGTGAGATACGGGTCGCTTATCCCTTTGTAACATAGCGTAATGATCAAATTCGCAATTGTCCTACATTCAAGTTCGGGCCATTCGCCCTTATCCCTGTCGTACCGCTGGATTACAGGAGGCACCCGCAAAATTCACCAGTTAGGGTCAACTGACAAGAAAGATCACAAAGTATCTATTGTCCGTTAGCGAAGTTGAAGACATTTTCAAACAAAGTGTTTACAGTTCCAAAGTTAACACCACTATTTGTTCATTTGCATTTTTATTGCTTACTATAGTTCGGCCGTCCTATAAAGCCACATTTGGCATCTATCAAACTGATTTTTGTAGTTTTGTTAACTATCGATGATGATACTATTAAAGTTTTTAATCGATATAAGAAGTCACACATTACTAAATCCATAGGAATCCAATAAAATGATTTATTATTAAAAATATATATATTTATGTTTATTTTTTATTACGATTTATGTTTAAAGTTTTCGATTATAGGTACATCAATCTTCAGGTCACGTCACTAATATTTAAGAAAAAAAGTGTTCACAAACATACCGTTGTCATGTGTTCTTTCTAAATAAATAAGCTAATTATGGTGTTTTAATTTGAAATAAATTATTTTGATACTGTTAAAAGTTAGTTTGTCAGTACTTATATGAAACTTCAAATGGGGCTTCTTAGAATGGCTCAACTATAGTTTGCGGACGGTACCTGTGTAAAGGTTTATTCACACAAACTGTTTCGAAGAACCTTTTTAAAAGGATTGGTTGGTTCGTTATCGACGTGCAGTATGTAAAGAGTAAATAAAAAAAATGTAACGAACTTAGTTTCTAAACGAGTATTTCGGATATATGCGGCTTAAAGCTATTGTGATACGGTTTATCTAACTTTATTATTATGAAATGAACTGTCCTGTACATACTAATCACAGTATAGAAAGACGCGTGGTCAAAGTAGAAGACAAAAGATTAAGTAAGAAGCGCGCAAAAAAAAACAAACGTGGTTTAGGGGTAAATTCGTATAACAACAGTGACATATAAGAGAGAGACGAATAAGCAGAAAAGGTGAAATTTTAAGGACTCTGTATTCTGCCCTGTGACGACTCAACTAAAAATCGACTAACAGCGTGAGTCTACGCACTATGAAAGATTGTATAGTGGTGACGAACAACCATTGATTTTATAATTCAGCTACGGATTACCCAAAAACGAATATAACTAATCCAAATTAAACTAATAAAATAAATTATCTGTGCAGGAACAGAGACAGAATATGTATTCCTATTTATATTTTATTTCTTTATAAACTCTTTAAACAGCTCAATTGACAGCCCCAAACTTCTCGACAAACTATATTTCACTGTACCACGACGAGCTGGATGCCGTTTGCGTAATCGTAAAACATTCGCTCTACCGGCATGTCGCACTGTGTACTATCAACACTCACCACTGTACCGTCTTTATACTGGCTACAATAATATCTGCCACCAGCTCGATATTTTCAATGCATCGGTTAATCACATCAAGAAGTTTCACGCTCTTTGTAAATTATGTATTGAACTTCATTATTTATTTATTTCTTTTCTTTTTTTCTAAATTATTATGAACTCGCTGTCTATTTATAATGCATGCTGTGTTTGCATTAAGGTGGCCATTCAGTAATCACAACATTCTCCGTGTTCTAGTTTCATTTCCTCCATCAGCACCACTGGTGTGAGCTGTGTTCTAGAATTAGTGGCCAGATTCCAGTACCCCTTTCGAGGTTGGCAGCACATTAGTAGCACGTTTTGTATTGCAAACACGGATAGATGACAGAAATCAATTTCTAATAGATGGGACAACAGCCTGTCTGCTGTATTCAAGCAATAAAAACACAATTCAAGAAATGAGATAAAAGGCTAATAGCGGTAAATTAGATTAGGCTTCCATAGAGTAAATAATAACCATAAACAAAAATTGAAATGAACAAGTTGGGGATTGGCTAAATAATCTTAAATCTTAAGAAACTAATGATAAAACTTCAGAAAGTGAATAATCTATTCATACAACAGCATTGCATCCTTTCCTCGACCTAGAAACGCCAAATCAAAACGACCTCCGTCATCCGAACTAAATAATCGAACAATAAAAACTTTGCGCAATAAACCAAAATACGTCGAATCGCAGATTTAAAATCGCATCCGGAAAGATTTTATCTGATCGCAAAATGGTCGGCCCACAAAAATTATTGTGCCATTACATCAGTGATATTTTATTGGTTTTAACGTTCGAAATGTTGGCGTTGTATCGATGCGCAGTAATATTACTGGTAGCCCTCGTTTGGGCTTCAGACAATGAAAGGGGTGAGTGGGTCTATACTCATGTAGAAAATTGCAGCCATAATATCGAAAATAGGGTAGACGATAGTCAAATAAATTGGTACATTTTATCGTCTAATGCTGTTATTAGACGAATTTATAAAATTTAATCAATTCATTCAAAAGGCCTCCTGTCAGGAGCCCTAAGAACAGACGAGCGTGCATAACAAGAGCTATGAATGTCAAAGAAGCAAGTGAGGTGTGTAAGGATAAGCCTGAATGACGCCCTGTTGTTCGTGCCTACCCCGCAAGGGAACTGGCGTGAAGTTATGTATGTATGTATGTATAATTCAAAAGGCACAGAAATAAAATCAATGACATTGAATGATTCAAGTATATATTGAATCGGCTTGGTTGATGCATCTGAATTGAGAGACTGAAATCAACTAGCAAATAACTACCTAGGTAATATCAACCTTTTTTGGCCACTTCTGACTATATAATCAATTAAATATCATTATAATTCACTTGTAATACATTCCTTTTCATTTGATTCAAAGTAAAAGCAGTATTATACAGCCAAATAATACTCAAAGCCCTTATAAAAACAGCTTATTTAATAAAGGTAAATATTGCACATAAAATCACGACAAAGGTTGTTATTACTCATACAAAATATGTGTATAAATAAAGGCAGAATATTTTGTCAAATTTTACTATAACTAGCAATATGTTCCTTTAGAAAACAATACGTAACCTTATTGCTGATATTGATTTTATCGTTTTTTGGCCTCCGCTACCCAATATAAATATCTCCCGGATACGCCTTCGTAAACTTTCAATCCGTATCCCAAGAAAACTATCATAAAATTGTCCGCTACTCCATAACATTTTCATCTTTTAGAAAGTCCTTTCACAACGGTTGTAAGAAAGACATTGATAAGCACAGCCCGTACGTGTATGACTCACACCAATTCAACTGAAGCCGATCTAGAATATCTGCGTCAGGACCCACCATTCCCGGAAAAGTCCGCTTGCATCATCAAGTGCCTGCTGGAAAAGGTAATTATATATTCAGCTCTATAGGTGGCAAACAGATAAGTATAGAACCCCAGTGATTATCCGTGCAGGAACGGAGAGAAAGTACAATTTCCTGCAGCCGGGCGGTCTGTCATAAGAGATGACAAAACAGCCCACAGCCGGGTGGCATCTAACGTCTGGATGGCTACCACCCCTGGTCTAGTGTACACCGCACTATTCCAGTCTCTCATTAGAGAGCAGCAGCACATTTATAGCACCTTTGGTGTTGCAAATGTCCATAGGCGATGGAAAGCGGGTACCAATAAAAGAGCTAATAATACTAATATACAGCCTTTTGAGGCACTTTTACTATAAATACTTGACCATTGACGAATTTCTGTGAGATAATTGAAGGGAAAATGGAAGGTAGAAGAGAGAAGGGAACACCTAGGAGGGTGTTTGTTGACCAAATTAAGGAAAAGTATGTGTAATTTTGGTGACAATAAGTCTTTATTATGATTATTAAATAAAGAAAAAGATAAGTGTCATGTCGTACAAAGAAGTGAAACAGCTGGCCGAGAGTAGAAAAGATTGGAAGAAGCTCTACCTCCAAGAACTTAGCCTTGACGAACTACAGATTTAATATAGAAGCAAAAGTGGGGGAGGGTGGTTGCGTCAAAGTAAGCCTCAAGTCAAGACTAATTTCTCTCTGCTAAACACGCCACCAACAAAAACAACAATTTAAACTCAGAATGCACTTAAATGCTACTAGTATATGAAAAACACTTCTAATTGGTCGACTGTCGGCAAGTAAAGAATTTCACAATATAATAATTAAACTACTTAATTACAATATTATAGTTACATTTGGTTACGTTTTATTTATTGTATTGTATTGTTGTTTGTTATTAAATAAATATAACGAGAAGTACTAATTAAAAAAGCGGTATCGACACGGCCTATGTTACTCATGTAATTTGTTAATCAAGAAATCCTAAAACTCAAGAAAAATCGAAAACAATTGCCTGAATTTTTAAATTTTACTACCAAATTAAAAAATCATATCTTTTGTATGAATAAAACGTATCATCCAAAGCAAGTTAAATTTAATTAGCGTTTGAAGATTCAGTTATATTTATAAGGTTTATATTTGACTTATATTCGAAAATAACACCCAAAATATAATTGACGAAATTAAACGGACTTGTAAGAACTCCTTTAAAAGGATTCTTTCTATTAAACAGTCCGCAAAATAATTGAAGACATGAGTGAATGAAAGGGATATGTTACAACAGGTAAATATTGATAAATTGGCCTACAAAGCTCTTTTACTATCACTTTGCTACACATATAACTCCTTCATTACTTACTATTTTCGAAATCAAATTCAAAAAGCGTTGTTTTAAGTTCTAATATGATTTTCTTGCCTGTTTACATTACATATTTTACACATTATATTTTCCTTTAACGTATTTTTTTTAATGTCACAAAACTCCTTCATCTACTCATGTCTTCAATTATATGTCGGTAAATTATTAGATAGTTATTTTCAAAATTTAATTTTAAATGGTTATTACAAGTTTTTTTTGTAAATACCCATAATTTAACACGAATACAATCCTAGATAACACTACTTTCCATCTGCGTTCCATACTGCTGTCAGGGTGGGTGTTAAAATGATTTGGACGTCACAGGCTATCGAGTTTTGACTGCTGGGAGAAAATCTTGTCATGCTAGCTTCAATGACTTCACCATCACATTCACCATCCTCTTGTCAGCGTCGGCATACTAGCCATTCAACAACACAATGATTTGGTGCACGACGATGCTAAGAGACCGGACAGTATCTCATCCCTTGGAAAATGGGACGGCCGCTTGCGTGGGATGCGACTTGCATCGATACTCTGGCCCTATCGCATCTTCCAACGACCGAGTCAGGAGGTGGCAACGCTGTCTCTCTAGCTGAAGACCTAAAATATAAAGCGTTAGGAAGAGTCTACATATTTGTACCGTTTAGTTTTGAAACATTGCGTGCCTGAAGTCCATCGGCAAAGATTTGTGTAAAAACCTCTGAGACTACTCATGCCCAGAAGGCTGGTTCATATTTCACGCAGGACTGGATAGCAATATTGATTGTATTGCCATCCAGTGTGGGCAGGTAAAACGCAAAATAATGTAAATTAAACAAACACATACATTCTACAGCAGTAACAACGTCTTTTGACTCACAATGACTAGGTATGTACGAGCCAATATTGCTCGTACAACGTATTTTACATATAAATACGCAACAAACACAAGTATTAACACTACTATCGTGCAGCACTTGTGTACTGCAAGTTGTGCGTCTCTGGTCATCAAACGAACTTAATAAACAACATACATATAAACTCAACGTGGTTTGGCTTGGAAACAGCCTACGAACCGGAGTCCATCGTTAACGACGATTAAGCCCAGCATCTTTGGATGTGTACAAACCGGACAGACTAATAAATGCTTCTACCACATTTACCATTGTACAAATACTCTTTGGAAGAAAGTTCTCAAATTCACAGCTGTGAAAAATAATTATCATTTTTCCAACAACTTAACAAATTTATTTTAAGTTTTAGCAAAATCGGAGAAGTTTCTAATAAACTATTTTGAACGTAGCCGTTACTTCAAGTCGCTTAGCTTCACGTCTATGTAGTTATGAGGCTTGTTTACTATAAAAAGTAATAGTAATGAATTTGATTTATTTATTGTAATGTTGGTAATATGTTCACAGATTGGGATAATAAAAAACAATAGGTATAGCAACACAGGCTTCATGACAGTCGTTAGCCCGCTTGTTTTCACAAATAAGAAGAAATTGGAGCACATGAAGACTGTGGCTGAAAACTGCGATAAAGAGGTATTAACCCTAATATATATCCACAAAAGCATAATATTAGTTCTATCAAACACTTAAAAACCGTTAAAACCGTGGTACAGAAAAGTACAAACAGCGATTTTGCAAATTATACCTATACAAATTAATGGAATAACATTTTATACTTCCTCAATTTCGAATATCATTATATTTAATTCGCCAACTGATGAAACATACCTGCTCTATGATAAAGTAAATGAGCACTCAAAACTAATAATTATTCTGTTTTTTGGGCCAGAAACCCTCGCGGGCGTTCTCAGAACGCCTTATTAAAGTTTCATCAGAATCTAATCAATGATTTAAGAACGCATACGGACAAACATACAAACATTTATTTTTACTTATATATTACACAAACCATCCATTATTGGATTTAAAGAGTTATACCTTCCTGTCTTATCTATATATTAATTCGTGAAGCAAAAACTTTGTACCCCTTTTTACGAAGTTTGCGCGGACGGAGGAGTATTAAATTTCGCACACTTATAGTTTTTTTTAATTTATGCATAAAAAATTCATTGAATAAATAAAAAAAACATTACACACACTAACTACCATGTATTTGACATACACACGCATATATACTCTTTTGTTTATTGTTAAAGTCAAATTACCAGTGTAGTCTTGGCGAAATTTGTGATTATAGAAGTATATTGTTCGACACGAATTATTATGATCGAATTTCGACCACGGGCGACCACTAGTATGTATAAAATTATATGTTATAGATGTTCAGTTTTATATGTACGTTCATTGGCAGCAATAAATAATTTTATATAATAAGTTTCTGAATATATATTCCAAGAAATATTCGCAAAAGTCACAACCTCAAATACTACACCTGAATCGACACAAAATCAGAGTTCACTGTCAAAACAGGATGAGAATCCCCAAAGAATCAGAGAAAAAAGGGAGACAACATTAAATTATTTCGTCCCTCGGAGCCTAAAAACAAATTACGAGTCGTGGAATTGAATCCAGAGGCCTATGTTTAGAATGAAATGACGTGAACTTACGCTAACGTAATTTAGGAAACATGCCCTTGGGTGGTACAATATTCAGTTGCCCTTTGTCGTGTTTGTATGTTAAGCATGTCTACACGAACGTATTTGTTTGATGAAGGCATGTTATTCTTTATCATACATAAAGCCTGGTTTACAATAGCATTAGTTAACTTGCAAATAAGTTTTCATCATCGTTTAGACAGATTGGGCAGGTCCTTTATCTGTTCATTCGCTTGTCATACTATTCATACAAATTTGAAAGAAGAAAAAAATAATTTATTTGAAAACATTGCGAGTCATTACATATTCTAAAATTGCTTGGTTATTTGACGGGATACAGATGGAACATAGTTGATTGCTTATGGAATTCCCATAAACAATTTACTATATCCTCTCAATGGTCAATTTTTTATATAATTTATGCCTCATATTTAAATTTAATTTTAAGATTTTTAATTCAGTGTTTCGCTGTGTAAGAACTAATATTTCCCAGGTTATAATTTTAATGGCATTATATCCTGTCCTAAACTATGGTAATAATTAATAACAAATAAATTATACAACAAGGCTAGTGCCAGATTTGCAAGTAAACATCAAAAAACCTCACACGCTATGCATATTAGTTTTTTACGGTAAACATTTTGATTACAACAACGACTCTCAATTAAAACCCATCCAAAATAAAATACAATAATTTACTCTTCTGTGCTCAAACTAAACAAAGAAGCCATATTTAAATAGTTAGTAATCATGCTTTTTTAAATTCTTTATTCCAATCTCACGACTAGGATACTTTTCAATAGCCGAGCCTGACACGCTATTCATATTAGAATGAATTTTTTGTTACGGTAAATATTTTTATTACAACAAAGACTCTCAAATAAAACCCATCCAAAATAAAATACAATAATTTACTCTTCTGTGCTCAAACTAAAACAAAGAAGCCATGTTTTAATGGTTAATAATCATGTTTGTTTAAATTCTTTAGTCCAATCTCACGACTAGGATACTTTTCAATAGCCGAGCCTGACACGCTATTCATATTAGAATTACTTTTTTGTTACGGTAAACATTTTGATTACAACAAAGACTCAAATAAAACCCATCCAAAATAAAATACAATAATTTACTCTTCTGTGCTCAAACTAAAACAAAGAAGCCATGTTTTAATGGTTAATAATCATGATTTATTAAATTCTTTATTCCAATATCACGACTAGGATACTTTTCAACAGCCGAGCCTGACACGCTATTCATATTAGAATTACTTTTTTGTTACGGTAAACATTTTGGTTACAACAAAGACTCTCAAATAAAACCCATCCAAAATAAAATACAATAATTTACTCTTCTGTGCTCAAACTAAACAAAGAAGCCATATTTTAATGGTTAATAATCATGCTTTTTTAAATTCTTTATTCCAATCTCACGACTAGGATACTTTTCAATAGCCGAACCTGACACGCTATTCATATTAGAATTACTTTTTTGTTACGGTAAACATTTTGATTACAACAAAGACTCAAATAAAACCCATCCAAAATAAAATACAATAATTTACTCTTCTGTGCTCAAATTAAAACAAAGAAGCCATGTTTTAATGGTTAATAATCATGATTTATTAAATTCTTTATTCCAATATCACGACTAGGATACTTTTCAACAGCCGAGCCTGACACGCTATTCATATTAGAATTACTTTTTTGTTACGGTAAACATTTTGATTATAACAAAGACTCTCAATGAAAACCCATCCAAAATAAAATACAATAATTTACTCTTCTGTGCTCAAACTAAACAAAGAAGTCATCTTTTAATGGTTAATAATCATGCTTTTTTAAAATATTTATTCCAATCTCACCACTAGGATACTTTTCAATAGCCGAGCCTGACACGCTATTCATATTAGAATTACCTTTTTGTTACGGTAAACATTTTGATTACAACAAAGAATCTCCAATTAAAATCCATCCAAAAGAAAATACAATAATTTACTTTTCTGTGCTCGAACTAAACGAAGAAGCCATGTTTTAATGGTTAATAATCATGCTTATATACTTTATTCCAATCTCACGACTCGCATACTTTTCAATAGCCGTGAACTTAAACCTCTCGGTGATCTGTCTGGAGGTTGCGCTTAATAACCATACTTTTAATTAAATAAAAACCTTCAAGTTAATACAAAATACAATCTTCCATTGTAACTATTCATCAAAATTTAATTTCATCCAAAATTTCTAGACTCAATTCGAATTTGTTTTTTATAATGTCTATTAGAAATAAACAGTTTTGAGTTTATATAAATCAATTTGGTTTTTCAGGTCAACCACAAAGAGGAGACACCATGTCAACTGGGAAACGAAGTTACTACTTGCATTTTCAAATATGCGCCAGAGCTACATTTCAAGGCTTAAAACTAGACTAAGAATATACTTAACACCGTAATAAAAACAATAACAACTTCACCATTTTGTAACAACTTCACAATGTTACAATAAAAATAATATTGTCATCATTAAATTTTATAATAGGTATTTTTTTTACCACGTGCAAAATCAAAGAAGCGCCAGGACTACATATCAACATTTTATTTTCTGTTTTTGTAAACATTTTTATTGTAGAATTTAGGCCAGAGTTCATATCAAAGCCTAATAAAACTAGACAGATTAAATAAAGTCCTTACCAGAAGCAACATCTTCACTGTTTTTAATTATAATATTCTTTTTACCACTTGCATTATCAAATAAACATTAGAGCTACATCTCAAAGACCAGACCAGACGACAAACAGTCAAATCCCTAATGAATACAAAATTTTTCTTTAATATCAAATAAGCACATATAAAACCTAAAATCACTGGTCTAGAGTATGCCGCCATAACAACCTTGTTTTGGGTTCCCGCATTATTGACCAGGTTCCAGTCTCCCTTAAGAGAGCAGCAGCGCGTTTGCAGCACCTTCAGTGTTACAAATGTCCATAGGCGATGGTAACCGCTTTCCATCAAGTGGGCCGTCTGCCTGTCTGCTGAACTCCTGCAAAATAAAACCAAATCATCACTTTTTATTTTTTACCATTGGAATTTTCAAATACGGCCTCTGTGGTAGAGCGGGCTAAGCCTTTGCCGGCCTACCTCACTGCAACGCAGAGGCTCCGGGTTCGATTCCTGGTATAGCAAATTTCGGAAACGTATTTTCTCCGTTATTTACTATGGTCTGGGTGTCTGGGATCGGCCCCAGAGCAGTCCGTTGTATATTACCCATAACACAAGCGTAACTTGCTTAATTTGAGGATATACAATGTGTGTGCTTGTCTGCCGATTATTATTATTATTATAATTATATTTTTCTTTATTATCAAATCGGCACATGCTTAAAACCAGACTGAGAAAACATTCAAATGTTTAATTGAAGTGAAATCTTCAATAATAATTGTTTTTGTTACCATTTACATTTTCGAATGAGCGCCAGAGTTTCCTATAATATGACAAAGCCTAAAAACAAGACTGTGAAAACGCTAATTTATTAATAAAAGCAATATCTTTACTACCTTGTTTTTGTTATCATTCATTTGCATTTTCAAATAAGCGTCGAGTTACGTACAAAGTCTAAAACCTGTCTGAGAAGACATTTATGTCCTTTATATAAACAATGCTCCGGTGGTTCGGGCATGTGGAAAGAATGCATGATGAAAGAATGACTAAACAGATATACAATGCAAAAGTGGATGGATGCAGAAGTCGTGGAAGGCCACGACACACCTTCCATGATCAAATTGATCGTGTACTAGCAGAAGGTGATGTCAGGAGCCTTAAGAACAGACGAGCGTGCATGACAAGAGTTATGAATGTCAAAGAAGCAAGTGAGGTGTGTAAGAATAAGCCTAAATAGCGCTCTGTTGTTCGCGCCTACCCCGCAAGGGAACTGGCGTGAAGTTATGTATGTATGTATATAAACAAAAATTTTATATTTTTGTTAACATTTGCATTTTCAAATAAACACCAGAGCTTAAATCACAAAGCCCAAAACGAGATGACAAACACTCAAATCCCTAATAAAAACATTATTGCACTAATATTTTTTATTCTTTTAACACTTACATGATCAAATCAATACATATTATACACATACACATATTATATTTTTATCCGTGCAGGAACGGAGAAAGAATACAATTTCCTGCGGCCCGGCGGCCTGTCGTAAGAGGCGACTAAACAACCCACAGCTAGGTGGTAGAGTATTTGCTCGACTGGATGGCGACCACCCCTGGTCTAGAGTATGCCGCCATAACAACCTTGTGTTGTGTTCCGGCATTAGTGACCAGGTTCCAGTCTCCTTTAAGAGAGCAGCAGCGCATTTGTAGCACCCTTAGTGTTGCAAAAGTCTATAGGCGATGGTAACCGCTTTCCACCAAGTGGGCCGTCTGCCTGTCTGCTGAACTCCTGCAATAAAAAAATAAAAAATAAAACATATAAAAGCTTGAAACCAGACCACGAAAATATTAAAGTCTATAAATAAAACCAAATTTTCACTGCTTGCTGGTTTTTGCTACATTTGCAATTTCAAATAAGCGCCAGAGTTACCTATGTAACCTATGTAATGAGTCAAAGCCTAAAACCAGACTGAAAATACTATTAAAGCAATGTCTGTACTACTTTTTAGTATCATTTGCAATTTTAGATGAGCAACAGAATTACATCTCGAAGCCCAAATGAAACCAGACTGAAAATGAAATTCCCAAAATAATATCTTCACTAATATATGATTTTTTTTTTAATTTTATCAATTTGAACTTAAACAAATATTCTACACCTAACGACAATCAAGACAATATTGTAATTTAACCGACGAAGCAAATAATTTAAATTTTAAAACGACATTCAAGTGTCCAACTTGTAGTAGAATTATCATTAATTAAAAAGTTGTTTCAGGAAATGCAAATGCATTTAAGAACCCAAATTAATCCATGAAACCAAATAAGGATTACAACCATACCAAGAAGATATATATTGCAACAGAAATATCAAATGGAATTAAAAATGAATTTCAAGAGTTTTACAGATCTAAATAAAAGTATTTTGAACCAATTCCTCTTCAATTTTAGTTGCAATTTTTTTTATTTCGAAGCTGGCGATAGGCAGACGACCAAGCTCCTGGAAAGTGGTTACCGGCGCCTATAGGCGTTTGCAACACTGATCAAGTCAATGCTAGCCTTCAGGATGTGATAGGAATGTGAGCTTTTATTTACAGATTAATTCATATTATTCTTCACATTTTCTCCAAAAACCTCTGTGACACATAAGCAGTGAGGTAAGCAAAATAAAACTCCCACAGCTGGCTTGAACCCCAAAAGCAGGATTGCTCAAAAATGTGCTTTTCAAGGTACATGGTGATATTAACAACTAGCTGTACCTACAACTTCTTTTGAGATGAGATTATACCACTCTTTACTCGGATATCTTCTGAACCCTGCAACATAAGCAAAACACATTCACGTAAAAAAAAAATACCTCAAAGTATTTATTGAAATCTGTTGAGCCATTTCCGGGAAATAAATAGGTATTCAAACGTAGAAGTCTAACTCCCTTGAAGAAACAATCATCCAAATAAAGGACTTCTTTCAGAAACGAATCCGTTAGTGACCGACTTGGCCTAATTCGGCCGCACATTCAAATGACCAAATACATCGTTACAATAAAATAAGTTGGCGTAACATAGCCACTTTCACATTTACATATAAATAAGGGGTTATCCTAATTCCAGCGTTGAATTCGGATTGGATTCGGAATATCCTGTTCAAAGCCCAGGGTTCATTTTCCTACTGTTTTTACACATTTCTTTTTGATTGCAAAGCGGACAAAAACGCAGACCGGCCCACCTAATGAAAGTGGTCACCGCGAAACCAACGCATAAAGGTGTCTGCCCACTACACCAGATCATACCATGGCCGTGCTATGAACGTATCAAGCACGGTAAGAAATACGATACGGTCTACTATAGCCAGTACCACCACGAATCGATATATTTTCGCCGACAATTGTTGACGATGCGTGCTTGGCGCGACAGTCGGTGACGAAACGGTCTAATACCTTTCAATAAAAGATTTTTGAAGTGAACCTTCAATATAAACGGGGGGTTTTAGGATTTTTCTGTCACGAAAAAGCGTTACAGCCGCGTGGAGGTGCGGCTTAAATTTAGACTAGACGTGGTGAGAGGCGGCATAATTTTAAGAGTATACTATGGATGCGTTTTTTGGTTCCGGATCGAATTCAGTTTTTTTATTTGATAAAATAAAATATGTTTAAATAAATAATGCATTCATTAATATGTACCTAACCTAAACAAATCATAATTTGCAGTAAACTTGCGAAAAAATCGAAATGTGTGCTGGGACACAGTAGAAGTGAAACTTCAACAGACAAGGTTTTCAAATTGGACAAGTACATTAACAATCTGCCCGTAGAACTTCAAGTTAAAATTTTTGTTGCGATTCGTTTTTCAACTTGTTCGTTGGAGTTTCACTTCTACTATGTGCCCCAGCACAAATTTAGATTTTTTTGCTACGTTCCTGGCACTTGGCAGACATCTTTACCAGCCTTTATGAGAAGATAAGGGAATAGGATAGAGGGGATTAGACAGGAGGAGATGGGATGCTTGCCAGTCGACATGGCGTGCCATACGCTGGAAGAATGTACTACATGGGGACCCCAGCAACACGATTTGACCTCAATTATCAATCGTAGTCATCCAGATGCTGCCCAATGAGTCGAAATGACTAGCGGTGGCTTCCTTCTAGTAGTCTGGCGGTCGGTGCTTGCAACTCCTTCTATTATCAAAAGTCTGTGTGTAGCGTCGGTTGTCGGAAGTCCCATATACCACTCGGTGACCTCCGCGTCAGGGCCCGGGGGTATGTGCAAATGCATTCCCCTGCGTTAAGAAGTAAAGAGAGCCATCGAAACTGTCACTCATCTTACGAAATACTATTAGCTCAAAGCTAAACGTTTCACGCCGATATTCTGTGAGAGCGTATTATCACACCGATCGAGCATGCCTTAAGAGCTATAATCAAAATAATGAATCCAGCGTGGCTCTACCACGACAAATTTCACCTGTCTGTGGCGTACCTACGTACTAACGTTTTCCCGCAGGTCCGCTCCCGTTAATGTAAGTTTCTTAAACAGAGTGGCGGATCGGCTGCTGGAAGTCCCATACGTCCCCTTAGAAACGTCAAACTTAATTTTTAACTTAAATTACCCGTAATGCAATCTAGTGAAGGTGAAACTAACCATAAGAGTAAGACATCAAAATTCCGTTGTCAATGTCGTTGCTATAACGATGTATTTGTTAGTAAATCGCTTATAAAATGAGATCGAAACGTCACCTTTTTGGATATACTCAACTATCTCGAGGGAACGGTACTTTTTGTAGATGAAAGGTACCTAATGTTATTTTCTTTTTCTATACCCCTGACATCGTGTATGCAAAATTTGATGACGATTTGCTGTGTGGTTAAGACGTGAAAGCGCCACAAACAGAAACCTCACATTCCTCTTTATAATATTAGTTAAAAGTTAGCCTGAAAGAGATTGCTTTAAGCAAGAAGGTCGCCCATAGTACTAACTTATAATTAAGACAAAGTGTGTACTTTTGTTATGTTGGTGTACAATAAAGATTGTTGTGGAACACTTTCAAGGTGATAGATGGCGCTGTGCAATAATTGAGGTCGCAAACGATTCCCGAAACGTACAAATAATATATACAAATTTCCAACAGTAATAGATGGGTATGGACCTGAGCCTGCGAGGAACAATAATAGCCTCGCTGGAAGATCTTCTTTTGAGACTGAGGAACATTTCATCTACGCTCCTCTACCCTATACGGGGCAGCCCCTTTAAGATTAGTTGTTGATATCATGTTTTAATTCAAGCCGAGCAATTCTTGGGCCTTGGATCTAATCGTGGTGGAGGCGACATGGTTAGACATGTCTATGCCTAAGTAACCGGTTACTGCAAAACGTCGCCATACCATCAGCACGTCTTTGGAAGCGATCTATTGTCACCAACATGAAGGCTGCTGCATACGGGGGAGTTTCTAACACAGTCCTGCCGCGTCACTCCATACATCCACCGCAATATATACATTTCCGACACGCAGCTCTTGCTTTTTCACTCAAGTAAATGCCATACTTCACTATCAACACAAGAAATTGTATTGTAAAATATTATATATTATTACATGCATTAAATTAATTCCAACTTGGTCCTGACCAATAATTTTATTAAGTACGGTACATATAAGCAATATTACTCTATCAATATTATTGTGGGAGTACAGGTAATATCGTATTGATTGGTATGGTAAACAATTACATTCTTCTTTACATATAATTACATTTCTTTTAGAATATGAACTAAGGCATATTGCTAAAAAGCGTGGGTTGTTGAAATTGAGATAACGAAAAAATATAAAATTTCTATATTTAATCAAAAGTATACTTACTCAATTGCTAAAAGCTCTTAGTAATGAAGACATATTTGCCAAAAATTAAAATAAACTGCTTATTTTCAACTACATGAAACAGTATTTTGACGTTTAAACTGACATGCTCTTGTTTTTAAAACTTCTAAATGGCAAGCGACCAACGTGATTTGTTTTCTTAGTTCGAAATTTGAAAAATATTTTCGGCCTCATAAATTAAAAAGGATTTATTAAGGCGTAAACAAATTATCGGACGCGTTCGTAACCCGTGCTCTACGCTATCATTACTACTATTCCCTGATATATCGACTTATACTGGAATGTCATCGTCAAAAGACCAGTATTTTTAAATTAATTTAACTTTTATATTCTTACTGTATTTTTTGGGTTTTTTAAGTGAAACTTCTTTAGAATCGTTGTGATTTGAAACTCGATGGAACGAAAAAAGCGACATTAAAAAGAGATATTTAAACACTATGATTATAAATATAGAGTTGTAAATATTTTGAAATTTTGAAGTTCATAAATAAAATTGAAACTAGAGCATTTGTTTCCTATTTTATAGTTATCATAAGCCTCTCGTGTCTTTTGTTCTAAGTGAGAACATGGAATCTGAACAATACGTGTTATAACATACTTTAAAGATGTTAATATATGAAATGTAATATTTTGTATTAAAACATAAAATAATTTTTGAGTTTGGTAAAAATATTATAAAAATAATAAACCTTTTAATTATTCTAATAATCCTGATACTATGTATTTATCTCATTCTCTCGTAGGCTCTTTTCTGAAGTTTCACTTCTGCCGTGTGTGAATTGCACACACACATATTTTTTTCACTATACATCCCAGTCTAGCGCTTTTTAGGAGTTGACAAGGCAACACTGAACATATCCAGCGGAACAGATTTCTACCGGACTTCCTAACGCTCAATGACACAGTTAGCTCAGTTCAATGTACAGTGTATATTCATTATCCAGATACCCAAAAATCGCAGCTTGCTGACAGCCAACCGTCAGCCGTATCCGATAATTTGTTTCCTACTTTACATCAATTTATTTTTTAATTCAATATTTTTTGTCTACTTGTTAATTTTAAATATGGCTTCGCACGATTTGTATATCTTACCAATGTCAACTACTTTCAAAAATTAAGATGAACATTTAATACTTTTTATATATAAAAGCAAGTGAAATTGCGAGAACAGCTCTAGTTTTTCAATAATTCAACCAACTTTGTTCTTCACAATATTAAAAATATTATTGCGACAGAGTAAGTCTATAAAACATGTAACACCATAAACAAAACGACGCCAGTTGACATTTAAATGCGATAAAAACACGGGGAAAACAAGCGGAATATCCTTTATAATGCTATTTTTCATTCATTATTAGCTGAGAGAAAACACGCATTGCAGGATTTTGTGGACGACGGAGCGCGGCTGTAGCGAGCCACGAAATATTTGGGCACTACTATTTGTCTACGAATCGAATTTGTGGTAGATCGTATATATGTATAATAGTATAAACACGAATACATTCTTTGTTTAATTGTTGTAATATTATTGTACTTCTAACTTACATTTACACACATTAATTTTGTTAAATTTGACGTGTTATAATTTGCGTGTTTGACCAGTATCAAGCAGTTATTCATTTTCGAGATTTAGAAATAATCTTCAAATGGTTAGGCAGCAAATAAAATTAAGCTATATTCCTATTAAGAAAGTCTTATCGGCAAGTACTTTTTTATATTCTTGATGACGTTTGGTTTACTCGTTTGATTAGTGTAAATTGAGAATAGAAATTTGAAGCTGGAACTTTATAGGTTATTTTTTGTTTTATATTAATACTTCTTAACATTCCTGAAACAAAATTATTTTTATAGGTACTTATTTTGAAAAAGTCTGATTCTGTAATATTTTATATGTCCAAAGTATACGTTGAATAACTTACAAGAATGCCATAGTTTAAAATATAAAATTTAACCTTTATTATACTGTTACAACTTAGGTTCCGACAAAAACAAATTCCACCTGCATATATCTAAAAACACATTTTATTACCTGTCAGCATTTGAACTAACTGTAATTCTTTTATGATCGTTTTCTTTTGTTTACTTATGTATTGGCATACGTTTCTAGAAAACAGCCCATTGTTTTATCGTACTCATTTATGGCCGCTTGCGGCTGAATCATTAGCCAGGTGCTGCGGATTACGTCGACTACGATACGGGCATATTTGTATTTGTGAGGTATAAAACGACGGCCTGATGGGGAGAGAAGGCAGATCAGCGACAACTAAGATCAAGGCGTGACGTCTGTACAATCGGGAA
Source organism: Dendrolimus kikuchii (assembly GCA_019925095.2). Lineage (NCBI taxonomy): Eukaryota > Metazoa > Arthropoda > Insecta > Lepidoptera > Lasiocampidae > Dendrolimus > Dendrolimus kikuchii. The sequence continues at coordinate 16,949,035 of CM034407.1, forward strand.
TCTAATAGTGACGGACTTTGCACGTTTTATTGAATTACGACCTTCTGCATTACAGTTTGGTTGTATTTGTGCCTGTGTTATACGTGTTTGTATAGTTCTAATAAACTCTATAATCATTCCAACGGCATTTTAATTCGAGTCTCGCAACTCGTAACAATAACTAAACTGGCCACTAATGCCGGAACACAACTCAAGGTTGTTATGAGGACATACTCTAGACTAGTGGTGGTAGCCATCTAGATGGGCAAATACCCAACCACTTGGCTGTAGATTGTTTTATAGCTTCTACGGCGGGCAGTCCGGCCGCAGGAAATTGTATTATTTCTCCGTTCTTGGACGGATAACGTATTGTATATATTGTAGGTATTACCTATTGCACTACCGATAATAGGGTTCGATAGTAGGCCCCAATCTTAAGCAAGCTTCGTTAAATATTTCAATATTCATCGCTGCTTTTGTTAGGGAATTAACTTGGCGTAAAAGAGCAGACGGCGTTGGCCGGTAAAATTTATTTTAATAAAAATATTATACAACATAGGTACTTTAATTAATGCCCGAAGCCGAGACAGTGAATTTACAAAGGTCTGGCTAACATCGACTGGTGTACGCTATTCCTCATTTTTTTTTGTAAATATAATTTCGTACGAGTGGTGTATTTAACCAGTATTACTCGCTGTCCTTTTTTTTTGGCCAGGGGAAATCCGTTTGAGGACTAAGCCGCGACAGGCACAGAAGCCTGGGGGGATAATTCCCGACCCGTATGAGTGTGGGATTCGCCATATCGGGGGTCAGAACTGGTGCCACGCTATTGCTACTCCCCAGTTAGGGATACCCACTAACACCCCTGGGTGTTCCGTCCTGCGCCTTATGCCAGGGCTACGGGACAGCGCGATTCCCAACTCCGCGTGCCCTTGCAAGCGTAGGCCTCATCTCGCTCTCATCTCGACGGCATGTGCGAGTGAGTGAGAACCCCTATACCACAAGGGGCCCCACCCACGTCGCCCGCGTGCAGTGGCCGATGGTCACTATCCGACCTCTGGCGCCGGCGCGTCCTCCTTTGGCGGGAGCGGAGCAAGGAAGTACGATCACGCTCCCGCTCCGCCTCCTCCTTCGCAAACATGACTTGCTCGCAGAAGGAGAAGACGGCGTCCCATCCGGTTGAGCATTACCCGTTGTCCTAGGTGAAGGACCAACGCGGTAATGCGACGCGACACGAAGATATCAAATAGTCGTTTTTTATTCTTATTAGACTTGACTTTATGTTGTTGGTCCGAAGACCTTACAACTTTACCGGGGTTTTAAGCGCTCGAGCCCGGGGGGGCAACTTGCTCGAGGGAGCTCCCTAAGGAGTTTTACCTCGGCTGGACTGTTGCCATGAGAGGGGGATGAATTTAATGATGCTCACCATAGGGCGACACAAAGCACTAATTGAAAACGGGCGATGGGTAATATAAAGCCCGAGGGGAAGGATCCCGGCGGGCCGGGATCGGTGGTTCGCGGCGGAAAAAACAGAGAAAGAAACTTCCTAGCAACACGCCTATGTGCAAAATGTGTAAAATTTCCAATATGTCCAAAATGACTAAAATGAACAAACTGGCCAAATTAACCAAAACGACCAAAATTGCCAAAATGTTCAAAATGACGAAAATGGCAAATCATGACAAAATAAACCTAACCTACTTTCTAGGATAACCTGTACATAAATCTATCCTATTATCCGGGATAAAAAGTATCCCTTGTCCACCCTCGGTATTAAAATAACATATATATCGAATTTCAGCTAAATCAGTCCAATAGTTTTTCCATAATAGCATAACAAACAAAGAGATAAATATGTTTTTATCCCAGAATCTATCCCATTTTTCGGGATAAAAGTAAAATAGAGTTTCAGCCAAATCGGCCCAGCAGGTTTTTCGTAAAAAAGGAACAGACAGACAGATGGACAGACGGAAGGTCGGTCCTAAAGTTATATATGTAATTAATGAAGAAAAAAAAAATTTAAGAATAAAGTATTGTTTGTCAGATTGATGTCCTCTGGGAATGTTTCAAAAATATTGGCTGTACGCGCCATTCATTCCATTCGTTCGTTCCTTCCCATTCCATACCCAAAATCTCCCCCCTCTACTCCGCACCATTTAAAAAAATGAGACGTTGCAAAAACTCGCTCGTTACGCACGTACACAAACAAAGTTTCTACTCAAAAATATTAAAATAGAAGCTCAAAGTCAATCCATCCGCGCCGCGACGTGTATAAAACTTTAATGTATTAAACTTAGAAGATGTGAGAGTGTTTCTACTGGTGCCTGCTCATAGCTATCATACATACATAACTTCACGCCAGTTCCCTTGCGGGGTAGGCACGAACAACAGAGCGCCATTTAGGCTTATTCTTACACACCTCACTTGCTTCTTTCACATTCATAACTCTTGTCATGCACGCTCGTCTGTTCTTAAGGCTCCTGACATCACCTTCTGCTAGTACACGATCAATTTGATCATGGAAGGTGTGTCGTGGCCTTCCACGACTTCTGCATCCATCCACTTTTGCATTGTATATCTGTTTAGTCATTCTTTCCACATGCTCGAATCACCGGAGCATTCCTTTCATTACCTTCACCCCGACACTCTTTCAGACCAACTCTCTTTCTTACTTCTGTATTACGAACGCGGCCTGTAATTTTTAGTTTCGACTATAAATATCCTTTAGGTTTGATTGCAAATTCCAGTTGTTGCAATGCTATAGATATGTTGCATGGCTGATTTATAAATGATATTATACAGATAGAAAGGATACAGTATGTTTCAAGTGATAAAACTCACATTTTCCATTTTTATATCTGCAATAAAGACGTGGTGTTGGTCATAGAGAATAAGGGCTCTTGGTGACATTTCAAGCACTTTACTGCCATGGTTTTTGAGGCACTCAAACGCACAACATTAGCTATGCTATCATACAAAACGTTGCCACGCAAAATTGAACTTTAATTCTAAAGCAAAAGGCTGCATGTTCTACGAGTTAATTTTCACAAAGTTTGTAATGCTGCAACAGTTTTTTGTACTCCAATGGTACAAGATTGTAAATAACAGTTTAGAAGATAGTGGGTAAGAGAATTTGTACTTTATTGAATTGGAATAACGACTAATGACATTTTTTCTAACTGTTATCTGTAGTTTTCTCTCGGGATGTTGGACAATATTTACAAATTTCACATGTCTGTCTATATAATATTGATGTTGAAAAGTATCAAAACAATTCATTTACAATTTATATGTTGTACATATGTTAATAACGCCTGTCAAAAGGATTCGAGAGCCTAAAGCGGTCACTTTTGGAAAATTGCTTTGTCCGTTGACACACATCTAGATGTACTGTTAAGACACCATAAAGTTTCACTTTATTCTGTTATTGTAATATTCGTGATACGAAGCTTATACTAATATATAAAGTTGAAGAGTTTGTTTGTTTGCATGAACGCGCTAATCACAGGAACTACTGGTCTGATTTGATAAATTATTTCAGTGTTAGACAGCCCATTTATCGAGGAAGGCTACAAGCTATATATCATGACGCTAAGATCAATAGGAGTGGAGCACCAATGAAGAATGTTTCAAAATCGGGGAGTTTTTTTTAACTATTCCACGCGGATGAAGTCGTGAGCAGAAGCGAGTGTTGTATATGTGTAAATAACGCCTCTCAAAAAGATTCGAGAGCCTAAAGCGGTCACTTTTGGAAAATTAATAGTCACGTTGACACATATCTAGAAATCCTGGTAAATGTAAGACATAACATAAAGTTCCACTTTACTTTAATACTCGTATATGTCATATTAGTGATAAGAATCTGCGAAAGCGGCAGCTTTAGACCCCTTACACTTTACATTCATATATTTTTAATAAAGCAAAATATCGCACACGGAGTTTTTGAGAATCAGTTTTTATTATTTCTTAATTTTTTATTGAAACCCGTTAATCTATCTAAGAATATATTTTTCAACACACTTGCTCATAAAGTGGCTCTATGGTCACCGCAATTAGGCACAGAATGACACCCAATATCAAACTGTGAGTAAAAAACATTATAACTCACTAGTGAGTTATAGATTTTTTTTTAAATTTTATTGGTCGAGTTGCTTTGTTCTTAAAAAAGTTTTTATTCAAAAAAAAAAGATCGTGTTCTATAGAACAAATAAATTAATGTTCCTATTGCTTGCTCATTTCATGCAACTTCTTATTTAAATAGATAATTTTGACTCGTACGTGTTTAATAAATAAAACTTTCACTCATATATAACTTTTTTTATCTACTAAATAAAATGAGTTTTTGTTGTTATTTTATTCACAAGTGTGTTGACAAACGTCGTATGATACACGTGTGTATTGATGATTATCCTCCTCGGCTCTCTTAAGACCCTCGCCTACGGCTCGAGTCTCAATGGCGCCTCGGCGGTAATCACCAATGTTACACACTAGTACCATAATGTACTATTATTCAATTATAAAGTTGCCAAATAATGTACAATTCAATTGGAAGAAGTAAAGAAAAGATGAATTCCAATTCTTTTACGATATATTCAACCCACTAAAGAGGTTTTCGTCGTTTTTTATTTACCAAGAAAAGAAAGAAAGAAAAACTTTATTTGCAAAAATAGCAACGTAATTATATTGCTTATGTATATAAATTACGTGTCACGTTGTTTGTCCGCGATGGACTTCTAAACTACTTGACCGATTTTAATCAAATTTGCACACCGTGTGCAGTTTAATCCGACTTGAAAGATAGGATAGCTTACATTTGGACCCGGTAGGTAGCGCTGGAATCGGGTTCTAAATTTTATTTCTTCAGGGCAGAACAACGTATGCCGGTACAGCTAGTCATCATCATCATCCGAGCGTTAATTCCCGGTTGCGTTCGGAGCATTCACTCCGACGCCCAGGGTCCGCTTTCCTACTTTTTCTACTCCACTTCGCGCGGTCTTCAGCATCCCCCGTTTTGAGACCATTGGTACGCATGTCATCCTTCACAACGTCAAGCCAACATTTCTTGGGCCTTCCCCTTCGACCGGGACCTGAGGCATATTTTGAGAATTTCTACGCCGCATTTTTGCAGCATGTCAACAAGATTGCCGCACGGACTCGGTCTTTCCGCATATTGCTGTGCCAGAATTACGCAGTCCTTGACATATAATCGTCAACGCTGATTTTCAGTGCAAACCTTCCTTTTGGCGTAAGACCAAAACGACCCAGCTATTTTGTTATTAATAATAATTAATAGAATTTGTAGGTCACTAATGCTGGAACACAACTCAATGTTCAACGGGGCGGAGAGATTTAAATCTTGCATAGATAAGTATAGTTAGACTTAAGTATAGATAAGAATATAGTAATATGGGTATGTATAGTTGCGAAATATTGGGAGAATTTAATTAAAGACTAGTTACACAATTCACTCTTAATTGAAAGGTTATTTAGAATTTAAACTTGTATACATTTGTTTATAACTAAAACTATAACATGGCTTCTCTCTCGTCAAATTTGTATACCTACATATTCCACAAAACCTATCCAATAGGTGTTTTTTTTTAATGGGAGATATGTAATCTTGGTATTTTCTTTAATGTAATGTGCATTTGTACATTTATTTTTGAACATTTTTGAATGCATTTCAAAAGTTTAGAATTATCAAAATAGCACAAACAAATTAAAAATAAAATAATTTAAAAATAAAATGAATAATAAAAATAAGTTATAAATAAAATGAATATAATGCTGTTATGGCGGTGTACTCTAGACCAGGCTTGGTAGCCATCCAGTCGGGCAAATACCCTACCACCTGGCTGTGGGATTTTTTTAAATTAATAAAACAAATAAATAAAATTTATATAATTTAATTTTTTTTTATAATCGGCAGACAAACACACATATTGTATATCCCCAAATTAAGCAACTTACGCTTGTGTTATGGCTAATATACAACGGACTACTCTGGGGCCGATCACAGACACCCAGACCATAGTAAATAACGGAGGAAATACGTTTCCGAAATTTACTATACCAGGAATCGAACCCGGAGCCTCTGTGTTGCAGTGAGGTAGGCCGGCAAAGGCTTAGCCCACTGAACCACAGAGGCCGTCAATATAATTTTAATAAAACCAAGAATAAAGTACTTTGTTACTTCAAAATTAATATAAAATACTCGTCATAACAACTTGTATCGAATCATCTATTCGAATACAAATCGATAGAGTGATTGCCGATTATTATTACCACATTCTCTGTGGCACGTCACTAACATGAGGCTACAATTGACATATCAATGAATTAATAATAATAAAAGCTGCAACAGCCACTTCTAACGACATGTCTTGATCACGAATCAACGTCGACTCGCGAGCGGCGGTGGCCTGCGCGCTGTTTGCGAATCTGATGAATCTCGCAATATTTTTATGTTACCTATGTATGACACAGCGGAAATTCCGTCGAGTCAGATTAGCTCCATTGCTTCTGTCATCGAACTTTCCACAGGACATGTTCCGCAGGTGTGTCGTTAGGGTAATACTTATTCCAACAGGGTGCGTCACCAAGTTGTTTGTGTTTCGATATTCAACATTTACAAAACAAACTACCACTAACAAACTTCATGTAACAAACTATGCAGCGCTAGTTTCACGGATTTGTAGTTGCAAAGTCCAACTATGCTTAGTGCGGCCTGAGCGTGAATGCTTGCCTTAAGTTTTAACTAATGCTAATAGACTTGCTTAGAAGCTATATTAATATATAAATCAATATCTGATTTTTTTATTTCTGAAGCACAGTAGACAAGGTAATGGCCCAACTGTGATGGAAAGTGGTTAACGTCTCCTATGGACATAAGCAATACCAGAGATGCTACCCATGTGCTGCCGGCCTCGAAGGAGAAAGTGAAACCTGGCCACTGATGCCAGAACACAATTCAAAGTTGTTATGGCGGCATACTCTAGAACAGGAGTGGTAGCCATCCAGTCAGGCAAATGCCCCACCACCAGGCTGTGGGTTGTTTTGTCGCCTTTTACAACAGGCCGCCCGGCCGCAGGAAATTGTATTCTTTTCCGTTCCTGCATGGAGGAAAAGGTGAACGAATAAATCATACATACATACATACATAACTTCACGACAGTTCCCTTGCGGGGTAGGCACGTACAACAGAGTGCCATTTAGGCTTATTCTTACACACCTCACTTGCCTCTTTGACATTCATAACTCTTGTCATGCAAGCTCGTCTGTTCTTAAGGCTCCTGACATCACCTTCTGCTAGTACACGATCAATTTGATCATGGAAGGTGTGTCGTGGCCTTCCACGACTTCTGCATCCATCCACTTTTGCATTGTATATCTGTTTAGTCATTCTTTCATCATGCATTCTTTCCACATGCCCGAACCACCGGAGCATTCCTTTCCTTACCTTCACCCCGACACTCTCTTTCAGACCAACTCTCTTTCTTACTTTCTTACAATCATCATATGAAAAATTAATTTTAATATTTTTTTCAGTACAGGAACGGCGGCCCGGCGGCCTGTCGTAAGAGGTGACAAAACTACCCACAGCCAGGTAGTAGGGCATTTGCCTGACTGGATGGCTACCACCCCTGGTCTAAAGTATGTCACTATAACAACCTGTAGCGGCCAGCAGGCTGCCTAAGCGATATAACCGTGGCAAGCCGCCTTTACGTTATTCGCCGCCCGCGCCGCACTTACGTCGCCCCTCTTCCTCCGACAGCTAAACGCTGTCGACGCGAGTCTGTCTCGGTCAGCGCGCGAGAGCGATCTTGTCGCGGTTACTTTGGATGCGGTAGGACTTTTTACGCGCAGCAGATGTTGTACCTTTTTTTCAAATATAAAATGTGCTGCAAAAAGTGTAGTTTCATTACACAAACCGGCAACCATACACCACAAACCTTCCGTTGTGTTCCGGTATTAATGACCAGATTCCAGTCTCCCTTAAGAGGGCAGCAGCACATTTGTAGCACCGTTAGTGTTGCAATGTCCATAGGCCATGGTAACGGCTTTCCATCAATTAGGCTGTCTGCCTGCCTTCTGAACTCTTGCAATAAAAAATTAAAAAAAATGAATCGACACACCCTGATATGCGCAATATACATACAAGCAATGACATTTGAATAAAAAGAAGTAGACATGATACCTCTATAGGATTCTAGCTTTAGAAATGGCACATTGACGCACACATAGATAATGTAACATTGTACTGTCACACTACATTACATCACGTGTATAAGTAAGACAAGTGCCTTGTTTAGCGCAAGCGAAAAAGAGACGAGTATATTTTGTGGGCGTCGTACGGTCGTTGACGCCGACGCTAGACTGAGTTCCGAGTTTGCTAGTTAGCTCAGATTTTACGTGCCACTCGCAGAGCCTTAATCCCTTGTCTACTTCTTTTTATTCAATGTCATTGCATACAAGCATGTTACAACACAGAGATGAATGAGTTATATTTTTGTATATCGCTGTATCCGATCATAATCGGTTATGATCGGATACAGCGATTGTCTATTATTGCCACGTCACTGATACGAGGCAATAATTCTCTTTGGTATAACCTATAAATGTTTCAGATGATATCTTACTGTAACATAAACATTATAAATTGTTATTATATTCTACTTTCCCACTATATGAACAGGCCATGTCCCGAAATTATTCGTTTTACAGGTAAGTTATCAGGTTTTAACAACGTTCGTGGAACTTTCGGTCCCGTTTTGCTTTGGGCTATTCAATATACATTGAATGCGTTCTCGAGGAAATAACTGATATGTTCGGCATTACGCCGACCGCTACGCTATTTCGGCTGATGGGTCTTATATTAAAAATTCCATTCGAGCAAGCACTTCAGTTCCAAGGAACTCCCCTTACCACCTCCAAGAGTATTGGCATCCTCGGTGTTGACATCGCGAACGATGTTCAGTTCAGAAGCCATCTTGAAGGCAAGTTTTGCATTTGGTCCAAGCAGTACTTCACACTGCGGCAACGCCTTGTGCTTTATAAAGCCCAGGTGAGGCCGCATATGGAGTACTGATCACACCTTTGGACTGGAGTACCTGCCTACCGACTCAATCCCCTGTATTTAACGTGGAGCCGTTCGCTTTATCGATGAACCCATACTCATAGACGGGTCTAGATATGCTTGGCCTTCTACTGACTGTACAGTGGAGAGTGTTTCGAGGAACTGTTCAGAATGATGCCTTCATGCTCTTCCTACCACCGCACCGCTGGCCATCGGCTGGGTGTTCATCCCCACTTCCTTAAGCCGCTTCGCGCTTTTATTCAACGGTTCTCCATAACGTTTTGCGTACTCAGCTGAAAGTTTCTCACAGCGCTACTATATGGAGTTTTTCAAAAAGGTGTCATAAAATTTCTTCGAGACCGGTAGCGCGTTTTGGCAACATCTCTGGTGTTGCAAACGTTCATAGGCGACGGTAACCGCTTTCCATCAGGTGGGCCGTCAGCCTGTCTGTTGCACACCAGCTATAAAAAAATGTTACCTACTTAAAAAACACTGCGACCGTATTCAGCCGAATTTTCAGCACCGTACTTTCGGCAAGTATGTCACTAGCTTTATTTTATTTAGGTGGGTGAAGTTACAAAAAGCGGTTGTAATACCGTATTATATGTAATAGGCTGTTTTATTTGAAACGCAATTCATCTTCAACATAATAGAGAATAATACCACATAAAATATATACATATATATATATATATATAAACGCTGTCGATACACGAGAACAATGATGGCACAACAAAATATATTACGTTCGCCAAATATATCATACACTTGGCTAACAGAGGAATAATTTGGCCGACATTGTTATTTCTGGATTTGTGTAGAAAAATGACTTATGGGCTTTGGTCTCTTTGGAAAGTTATCAACTATAATATTGTGGAGATATATATTTACGTATTGTAAGAAGTCTTATAAAGTGCCTTATGCCGGTTCCTACGTCATTTATTCATTTCCCTTACCATTTGTAGAAATTTTACATTACTAGTATGATGCTAATTTAAATTTTTACTTATTAGTAAGGCAAATTGAACGGTTAGTGAGATATAGAAACCGGTTAATAATCGACTACCTATCGACCGGGCTCCGAGTCTGTAACTCAACTTGTTACTCAACTTAAAAAAAAAACAGATTTAGTAGTCTGTAAACTATCCCTGCCCAATATTGAATCAATCTTGATGTTTGTAAATGAATGTTTTTCGTACTCATTAAACATATGGTACGTCAGTTGCAATTCTCAGGTCTGTACAATCGGCAGTCTATAAAAACTTGACAATAGTCACTTGGTATAATTTTCATAGATTGTTCTTGATCGTAGATCAGGTCCCGAAAACTGATAAAACAATAATGCCTGAATGGATGAAACTCGACATCATAATGACATCATAATTGTTGCTTATGTATACAAAAGTAGGTAGGTTTTGTTTTTTTTATTTGTAAACTAGCTGACCCGGCAAACTTCGTACCACCTCAGAATCAATATATAAAAAACGTGGATTTCTGAACGACGGGACGAACATCAAACGTTTGACATTCAAATACAAAAAAAATTAAAAAAAACTTCACTTTTAAATTTAATTTGATTTCTGAACGACTTTTAAATTTAATTGATTTCTAATGACGGGACGAATATCAAATATTTAACAGGTAGGAATAGTATCTAAGGTAAAGCGAAATTGTTGTTTTTACTATATTCCAAGCATTTTTTTTTTTTCATATTTACTCACGGTCTAAACCTTCTCTGGACTGCCACAAATAATTCAAAAGCAAAATTAGCCAAATCAGTCCAGCCGTTCTCGAGTTTAAGCGAGACTAACGAACAGCAATTGATTTTTATATATATAGATTTACGATTTTCGTCATTTTGGACATTTTAAACATTTTCGTCATTTTGGACATTGTGAACACTTATGTCCTCTAATCTCAATTTGTTCATTTTTGGCATTTTTTTTTCTTTATGACTTGGCAACTAGGCCTTTAAGACATTGGCATTTTGGTCATTTATGTAGTTCACAGATAAATAGACGTTGGATTGATATAAAAAACTAAAACAGGTTGAAATAGAAGATGAAACTTTGTATGAGACCGACCATTTCTCAAGTTTAAAGATATAAAAATTCATCGTCTATAAAAAGGCAATAGTAACTCGATATGTCTATCTGTTAAGCTTTCACGGAAATACTACTGGGAATATTGGATCGGTTTTGCTGTAATTTTGTTTAAATCTAGTTTTAACACCGAAAATGGACATAAATACTTCTCATGCTGGAAGATGAGATAGTTTGCGATATAAAATGAAGTGAATCTTCCGGGGGTAAATAGCATTAACATAAAAATTTAATACCTACAATGTAGCCTTTTTTTTTTAGCCAGGGTAAATCCGCTTGTGGACCATAAGCCGCGACAAGGGCAGAACCTTGGGGGGATATTCGCGACCCGTGTATGGGATTCGCCAGATCGGGGGTGGCACCAGCATGCCCAGTCAGAACTGGTGCCATGCTGTTGCCACCCCCGGTTAGGGATACCCACTAAAACCCCTGGGTGTTCCGTCCTTCGCCTTATGCCAGGGCTACGGGTATATGACCTAGCCTCTCCGCAGCCCTGGCAGGCGTGGGCGCCTCGAGGCGCCCCCCCTCACGAGGCCTCTTCCATTGCCGGGGACTCATCCTCCGGCATCATCATGCTCTCTTTGGCGTGGGGCGGTCTGTAACGCGCCCCACGGGAGGAGAGATGAGCGCGCGCGGAACACTCGCGCTCTCACCTCGACGGCATATGCGGGTGAGTAAGAACCCCTAACCTACAATGTAGCCTGCATCAACGCCTGCTCTTTAAACAAAAGGTAAGCTCTAGACTAAACCGCGGTGCAGCCGCAGTAGACTATAATTTTTTTATCCGTGCAGGAATACAGAAAGAATACAATTTCCTGTGGTCGGGTGGCCTGCTGTAAGAGGCGAAAAAACAACCCACAGCCAGGTGAAGGGTATTTGCTCGACTGGATGGCTACCACCCCTGGTCTTAAGTATGTCGCCATAACAACCATGAGTTGTGTTCCAGCATTAGTGACCAGGTTCAAGTCTCTCCCTTAAGAGAGCAGCAGCACATTTGTAGCACCTATGACGTTGCAAATGTCCAAAGGCGATGGTAACCGCTTTCCATCAACTGGCTGTCTGCTGAACTCCTGCAAAAAAAGACTATAAATAAAACTAAACCTACAAAACAACATCTAAAACATTGTTACAATTTGAGCTACCTGCATACCTGTAGACAAAGCACATTTATTATTCGCCGGCGTTTGAGCTAATAACATTGAAACTATTTAGGACTGTCTTCTTTTGTTTACTTTGTGTTTAAAATTTGTAATTAGAAAAACAGCCCATTGTGTATGGTAATCTTTTATGGTAGTCATTAGCCAGATATGTCGAACTGATCGTAAGAAATTCGGTAGGGCAGACATATTGTATCGGTGCAGTATAAAGCAAGGGCCTAATGGAGAGATCGGCAGTCGAGCGAGAACCACGAACAAGGCGAGACTTGTGTACATTCTGTGATCTATTTAGTGACGGACTTTGCGCGTGTTATTGAATCGTGCATTACGTTTGCACTGGTTGTGTTCAGTTATATTTGTAACTGTGTTTTACGTGTTTGTATAGTTCCAATAAACTCTATAATAATTCCAACGGCATTTGAATTCGAGTCCTGTAACTCGTAACAATATTATAAAATTTTAAGCAAGCCTTGTCTGTAATAATAATTAATTTAAATGACTTTACTTCTATAATCACAGATTTCGCCAAGGCTACACTGTTAGTTTGACTTTAACAATAAACAAAAGAGTATATATAATAAAACTACGTTTTAACGGTTTTAAGCGCGGTAATTTTATTTGATTTTGGTTTTTCCGACGTTTCGGCCACTTTTCAGTGGCCGTGATCACGGAGGACAAAGATGTCAAGTGTCAACGAGTATTGTTAAAGTTTTATTTAGCCTACCGCCAACTTATTAATTTTAATTATTTAATTTTTAATTTTGTTTATGGTTATTATTTAATCTATGGGAGCCTAATCTAATTTACTACCGCTTCGCAACATGTTATGGCTTGAAGAGAAGAAGCGGCGCAAGAAACTCTTCAGCAAACATGCCTAGCTCTAATAATTTTATATAATATTAAAATGGGTGGAAGGAAAAATAAAAGTAATTATCAGTCAAGTTGGTTTGTGTTCCGTTGTACGCAGAAAGAGCTCACAGTGTCTTGAGGTCTGGCAGCTGGTTTTTGATAATTACTTTTATTTTTCCTTCCACCCATTTTAATATTATATAAAATTATTAGAGCTAGGCATGTTTGCTGAAGAGTTTGTTGCGCCGCTTCTTCTCTTCAAGCCATAACATGTTGCGAAGCGGTAGTAAATTAGATTAGGCTCCCATAGAGTAAATAATAACCATAAACAAAATTAAAAATAAAATTAAATAATTAAAATTTATAAGTTGGCGGTAGGCTAAATAAAACTTTAACAATACTCGTTGACACTTGACATCTTTGTCTTCCGTGATCACGGCCACTGAAAAGTGGCCGAAACGTCGGAAAAACCAAAATCAAATAAAATTACCGCGCTTAAAACCGTTAAAACGTAGTTTTATTATGTATACAAGTCGCGAAAACTTAAGAAAATATTAAAAGAGTATATATGTAGGATACTAAATAAATGATTTACAAATCTTCAAACTTGTATATTAATTAAACACAATATAGTAAAGAAATATTACAATGCTCGTCTGACAATCCATCTATCAACAACTACTTGCTACGTAACCACCATCCTACATATATGCGTGTGTGTGTCAAATACATGGCAGTATGTGTAATGTTTTTTTTATCTATTTAATGTATTTTTTGCATAATTAAAAAATTGCGTTCTGCACTCCTTCTCTATATAAATTATAGGTGTGCGAAATTTCAAAATTTTCGTAAAAAGGTGTACAAAGTTTTTGCTTCACGTGTTAATATAATGATTTGTTATATATTTATGAGTAAATAGGTAGGTAGGATGATATACGCTCGAGTAGTAATCGTCTACAGAAGTTACAATATATATTTGAATTCGAATTTCCTTACATTTAGTAAATAATACAAATAATAATGACTCTCAAAGAAACATTTTCTAAACATCAAATAAAACGTGAAACGTCCGCGTTTTCACGATTTTCGCCCTCGTTTGCTTCAAAGACTTTCTTTCAGAACCTCTTAGATCTCGCAGGTTTACTTAAGACCTAGATGCCTTTACATTCGTAATGAATAGCGGGTCCAGAAACTTGTGAATGGGGGCAGCCGACTAATTAGTGTTAGTGGGGTTTAGAGTTAGCACAAGTCGATTTAGTTCAACTTCGACTAGTACAAAGTTATATATAAATGAGAAAATAACTCTGGGTGTTCTGTTTGTTCTTTCTTCATCGTGATGGGATTAAATTGACTGTCATAAACTAGCGGGCATGTGGAAAGAATGCTTGATGAAAGAATGACTAAACAGATATACAATGCAAAAGTGGATGGATGCAGAAGTTGTGAAAGGCCACGACACACCTTCCATGATCAAATTGATCGTGTACTAGCAGAAGATGATGTCAGGAGCCTTAAGAACAGACGAGCGTGCATGACAAGAGTTATGAATGTCAAAGAAGCATGTGAGGTGTGTATGAATAAGCCTGAATGGCGCTCTGTTGTTCGTGCCTACCCCGCAAGGGAACTGGCGTGAAGTTATTTATGTATAAATTAGCTGTCAAAGCTGATTCTCATTAATTCGGCTACTGACCTTGTGCAATGTTGGATCACGGATCCCACACAACTTCGCTGGCTCTAGTAATTGTTTAGTGGACTGTAAGTTATATTTAAGAGGATATATGGGAGTGAGAGGTGTGTTAAATCCTGCATAAAAACCAATAGGGTAATAAGCACCATATCCTCGGAATCCACCTCTAATGGGGCAGCTAGACAGCTCCTGAGAGTGCACGGCACTAACAAGTGCTCGGATGGCACTTAGGTCTTCGAATTATGGTGTCATCTCACACCTAAGAACAAGCACGGCTTGTATATAAAGTTCAATGAGATATTGAAGAATGGGATGTGAGACATTCACTTGGTCTTAGCACGGAGACAACGGAACATCCGAACTGACCTCGCGTGCGTTGGGAGGCTAGCTTCGCCCCCACGCAATGGCGGCGAAACCGAAAGCCAGCGGCACTTACAAAACTACCCACATAAGTGTAAATTGTGAGGATCCAACAGACTTCAATTAGAAGGAAACCAGTGCTGACTTCATACTGGCATCGTGTAAATTGATTTTAAGTCAGTATAATTATGTATACCACCATCGCCACTCCTAATCAAAAATATTCCTGCCACGAGATGTCTGGACGAGATAGCTTTTTGGCGATAAGACTAGCCTTATATAGATAGTACTAGTTAGTAAGTTTTCTGTAATGGTGTACAATAAAGTGTTATTTATCTATCTAATTTGTTGTATCCCATATTAGTGAACTGCAATGTTCGTTTGAGAATAAACTTCTTGGAATCCAAACTCAGATTATTTTAAAACTTGATTGTTCACACACACATAAGCATCACCCAATGTCATATTTACAAAAGTCGTACCTCAGTTATTTTGTCTAACAACTACCCTATTCTCGTATTCTCTCAAGCCAATTTAAATGCGATTATAGATCATTAAGCGTGAAAATCGTAAATCCAGTTAATCCCCCGTCTTGGAGCGTTTATTGCTCTACCAAGCAAGACAAAACAGTTTGTTTTCAAGCATTAACTGTTTGACCTATTTACTAATTGGAACAATTGTCACTTAAAGTGTTTTGATTGCGCAATCTGTGTCTTTAGTCTACAATAAAACAAATTATTTCGTTTACAGCGTTTCTTTAGCCAAAATATATGCTTGTTAACGAGTAGGTATTTTTAACGCTCTTATAGATTCACTAGGATATGTCCGCGACTTAGTCCACGATTGACCCCGGGATAAAGAATATCACACCTTTTATTACATAAAACTTTTCATCGATCATTAAAAAAATCTAATAGATTTTTTTTTAAATCTGGTCATTTTAATTCATTCTGACGGCCTCTGTGGTTGAGCGGGCTAAGCCTTTGCCGGCCTACCGCACTGCAACGCAGAGGCTCCGGGTTCGATTCCTGGTATAATAAATTTCGGAAACGTATTTTCTCCGTTATTTACTATGGTCTGGGTGTCTGGGATCGGCCCCAGAGTAGTACGTTGTATATTACCCATAACACAAGAGTAACTTGCTTAATTTGGGGATATACAATATGTGAGTTTGTCTGCCGATTATTATTATTATTATTCCCAGAAGATATCTCGCGAAATTGCCAGAATAAAAAGTTGTGTTGTAAGTCTAAGAATTTGCTGTTGACTTGCAAAAACTGCATTAAAATTGGTCTCGTAGTTCTTACGTGAATCCCGAACAAACACAAGAAATCTAAAAAATATTGCATCGTGTTCTCCGTCGTTTATATATGTAGTATAATTATTTCAGTTATGTTTTTTTATAACCTCAATGTACATACACGGCATGTTCAGAATTTTATAATATTATAGATATAGATGTTGTTTTTTTTTTATTGGAGGAGATCAGTAGACAGGCAGACGGCCCACTTGATGGAAAGCAGTTACCATCGCCTATGGACATTTGCAACAGCAAAGTTGCTACAAATGCGCTGCTGCTCTCTTAAGGGAAACTGGAACCTGGTCACTAATGCCGGAACACAACTCAAGGTTGTTATGGCGACATACTTTAGACCAGGGGTGGTAGCCATCCACTCGGGCAAATGCCCTACCACCTGGCAAAGTGTTCAGTAGGTTTAGTTTTATTAATAATATATAGTTAGTTTAGGTTTTAACTGGTGTGGCGAAAGAGCCTCTTTACTTTCGCCTACTGGCCGGCAGGCTAGATTTACTAGTTATGATTGAAATTGACACGATTGACAAATGTCAAGACATCACATATTAGACAGAGAGATATCAAAGTCGTCGTAATAAAATGTACTAGTCGTCGCCCAGTGGTCGAAATTCGACCATAATTAATTTAAATTATAAGTTTGAACATCATTAAGGTTCTGTTGTCAAAGACTATACTTTTATAATCATAGATTTCGCCAAGGCTACACTGTTAATTTGACTTGAACAATAAACAAAAGAATATATATGCGTGTATGTGTCAAATACATGGTAGTGTGTGTAATGTTTTTTTTATTGACTTAATGTATTTTTTATGCATAATTAAAAAAAAAATTAGCATTCTGTATTACTTCTCTATATAGACGTATAAGTGTGCGACTATAAATTTGATACCCCTCCGTCCGCGCAATTTTCTTAAAAAGGGGTACAAAGTTTTTGCTTCACGTATAAATGATGTATTATAAATCGACGACTTTGATATTTCTCTGGCTCTTCTATAAGACAGTACTACGTGATAGAGCTATGCTGGAATCAATGTCTTGGTTACAACTCTTAAGGCCGGCTTGATCGGTGTGATATCACGCTCTCACAGAATATCGTGTTTCGTACGATGAGTAAGTGTTCCCATGGCCCATTGGCTCCTTCCCCTTTCCAAACTTCCGTATCCCATCCCTCCCTTCCATCCCCCAATTCCATCCATTCTATCCTATGCGTCCGGTCTGACCTTTCTCTTCCATCACTTTAATCTTACTTCTCTATCACATCACAAAGACTGGGACGCGTTGAATGCGTCCTTGGTGTCCAAACATTTGTAGGCGAACGTAACCACTTTCCATTAGCTGAACTGTCTGCTAGTTTGACAGCTTCGTAATAAAGATCATCTGTAAAAGAATATGAATCAAGAATTTAGAGTATGCCGCAATAACAACCTTGTATTGTGTCCGTTAGAGCAGCAGCACATTGATAGCACCTTTGGTGTTATAAATGTCCATAAGCGATGGTAACCGCTTTACATCAGGTGGGCCGTCTGCTTGTCTAGCTGAACTCGTGCAATAAATATATATATATTAATATCAAATCTGTAAAGAAAGTAGCAGTAGTAGTAGAATTCATCACAAAGGCAGTCAAGGTAATCTTAGTCCATACAACCAATTCTGATGTATAAGTCTTCGTGTAGGTAGCGCAATTGAATAATTCAATTATTGTAAACCACTGACGCCATTCAACTGAGTTTTTTTTTTAAACTCGAAAGGCCACATTTGACTATATAGCTCACATTTCTCACAAAAAACATAATTACTACTCAAGAACAATAAATATCCTACAATTATTGACCATTCTAGACTTATTTTACACATTTTTAGAAAATAAAACTGCACAGCACAACGTAAGGAAATGCTGGCAGTATGGCCATGCTTGATATCAATAACGATTTGTTGTGTGAAATATGGACCGATTATGTGTAGTATTATAGAGTTAGTAGCAAATTTTATCACGCGAACAGAGTGACTTTGAATCGTATATTATAGCAGTAAACTGAAACATGAGTTACTGCGAAATGTAGTGCCTCTAGGGAGTCGTATGAAGTCTCGGAAACATCACTGCAAGGACAACGAGCGAAAAGGGAATATACAAATCCACAAGTGAAAATAAAGGTTATGCTTAAGACCTTATTTCTTGGAACTCCCTTGTAAACATAAAAGTTCGTCGGTATCGAGAACAATTCCTAAATCTACAAGGGTTCGAGATCTGACTGAGATTGCAATTAAATAGTTGCATGATAGATTTGGGATGAATACGTTGATAGAAGATCCATAAAAACGAAAGGGTATTTGGTTTAAGGCAATCCAGCCACAACTTCCAGTCCAGATGTGAATAAATCAGTGCTCCATGATCCGAAAAGACATTTTAACATTGTTTAGATTACGTTCCGGACACATTTCTTCAAACAAGTTTGGATATCTCGTAAAGAAAGTTCAATGCTCAACTGTTTAACATTTAGTATGACTGAAAATGTCCAGCATGTTCTGATGGAATGTGTTGGGGACGAAGACCTACGAAAAGAGCTCCTTGAAGAGTGGGATTTATCTGCGGTGGGAGAATGTAAAAGCATCTTGGCATATCCATTATCGAGAGATGCCAAAATATTTTGCAAATTTTATGATTATTTATTTAGTTTAAATGAATTATATTATCATTCAAGTCAAGTGGCGCAAAAATGCAACCGTCAGTGAGAGAAATGTTTGTGCCATTTGCTGTTGAAACACTTGGACCGTGGAGTTCTGAGGCCTTGAGCCTCTATAAAAATTTATCAAAACGAATGACTTTTAATGCAATCAGAGGGCTGGTGCCTACCTCGGAAAACGGATCAGTATGGCAATCCTGCAAGGAAACATAACCAGCGTTCTGGATACCTTACCCATAGAAGACAGTGAGCTAGGCTAAGTAATCTACTCATAATCTTGGGGGACTATGAGTAGAATACAATAAAACTAAGCTAGGTTGTCTTTTATTGTAATAGTTTATATGCTCTTAGTTTTTTTCTCTCTCTGTGCAGGAACGGAGAATGAATACAATTTCCTGCGTCGGGGCGGCCTGTTGTAAGAGGTGACAAAACAATCCACAGCCAGGTGGTAGGGCATTTGCACATCTGGATGCTACCACCCCTGATCTAGAGTATACGCCATAACAACCTTGGGTTGTGTTCCGGCATTAGTAGCCAGGTTCCAGTCTCCCTATAGAGAGCATCAATGCATTCGTAGCACTAATTAAATTAAAGATAAATTTTAGGATTTGTGTACTTTATGGGATGACGTAGCCGTTAAGCGGCAAAGCCCTCTGTATAAAGAATAATAAATTGAATTTATTCAAATCTAATTATTGTGATATTCAGGCAACTTTACTCGGTTTTCCAGAACCATTGAGTAATTGCGATTACCGCAAGACTCGCACCTACAACGTAAGGTAATACAATTTCAATTTAAATTAATGCTTTTGCTGCATACTGTTATTTTCAAAAACCATATTGTATTTTTATTTATTAAAAAAAAGGTTTTTAAATACAAGCGTTTGAGATCCTGGATATTATGTAGCAACAGAGTGCTAGCCAAGACAAGTAAAACGAGCCCAAACACGACGGGTCTATCTTGTTTAGTACAGGAGTTCCTATGTCCACCTTCCGACTCCATCATCAGATCATCTCCATGGTACCATAGTATTGCATTGTCCCGCGATATACATATTATTATGCGTACAAAATTTCAGCTCAAACGGAAACCGGGAAGTTGGTCAAATTTAACTTGCAAGATTCCACCCGAACTTACATACATATATAGGTACATTCATTGCAAGTTAAATAAAAGTTTGTAAATAACAATAGTTGTCAGATAATAATTGTTTTTAACCGACTTCAAAAAAAGGAGGAGGTTCTCAATTCGTCGGGATCTTTTTGTTTATATAAGTTCACCGATTACTCCGAGATTTATGATCCGATTTACGTGATCCTTTTTTTGTTCGACACAGAATAGCTGCCATTTGGTCCCCTAAAAATTTGACATAGTTTGGCCCAGTAGTTTTCATTTTACGAACATTTTTTATGAAAAATTTCCATTCCGTTCCATATGTAAACTGATTACGCTGACATCTATGATCCGATTTACGTGATTCTTGTTTAGTTTGATGCGGAATAGTTGCCATTTGGTCCCCTAAAAATTTAACACAATTTGGCCTAGTAGTTTTCATTTTACAATCATTTTTTTGTTCCCGTTTCTTGGGATCTATATTCTTTAAGGAGCGCGTCACCTTTTGTAGGTCTACCCATACATAGCTAGACACTAAAAAGTAACAAAAAAATAAAATAACTTCGTTTAAAAAACCGACTTCAAAAACTAAAAAGTATAAAATAACTTATTTCTAAAGCTATTATTATTAATATATATTATCTAAAACATCTTAAAGTCGTTGCTTAGTAATTTTCAAAATATAGTAATTTTTATGTTTTACTTTGCACCGACTTCAAGATGTTTTAGATAATATATATTAATAATAATAGCTTTAGAAATAAGTTATTTTATACTTTTTAGTTTTTGAAGTCGGTTTTTTTAAACGAAGTTTTTTTACTATGGAAACAATTTGTATTTGTGTAGAAAATCGTGACTGTTTTGTAAAATGAAATGTTTTAGGTTAAGAATTCCGTTTTTGGGCTTGTATAAGTCCAATTATCTCCTGATGTCTATCTGCTTAAAGACGCTGGTAAAATACTCAAATCGCCCAAATCCATACTTTTTTTTTTTTTTAACTACTCTACGGACTCTAGTTCCGTACCCTTGTTTACGATTAAATTTAAGAATAAGTTAAGAAATTGTACACGCTTTTTTGTTACTTTGTTATTGTGTGCTACATTTAATGAATGTATGTTTATATTGTGGTGTGCCTTAAGAATAACTTATTATATTAATTTATTCTAATTTTAATACTAAACTTTTACTAATGTAGAGAGGAGACCAAATACATATTTAAAAAAGAGATTACCTATTAAATATAATAGATGAGTTAAAATGGATATCACTTCCAACTTAAATGAGCTTTATCAATTTGCTCTAAGATGATCCTGTGACTAAGTTATGAACTTGACGTAACTTAGTCCTCTGCGACGCTTTGAGCATAACTTAAGCTGAATTAGCCATACTTATTGACTTAACGAGCTTGAACTATTAGTTAAAGGAAAGTTGTTTAGAAAATTATTCAGATCATTACTTCACTGTTTTGTTGTTTCCTTTATGTAACTTATATAAATTATCTTTTATGTATATATACTAGCGGTCTTAGCAGACGTTGTCCTACCCTGAAAAAATAAAATCTAGAACCCGATTCCAGCGCCACCTACCGGCTTTAATTGTGAATCTAAACCACCAACCCAGTCAAACACACATGAAATTCCATCACAATCGTATAACCCGAGTCCAACGTAAAGTATTTTGTTTAGATTGATGGGTAACATTATTTAAGTATTATTAGGGATACCTAATTGTAATATTATAGCCTATATTAATAAGGGATAATGCAGCATTCGAATGCTGAAAGAACTTTTGAAATCAATCCACTAGTTTTTGAGTTTCATCGTTACGAACACTCAAAAATACAAATTGTTCCTCTTTATAATATTACTAGCTTCTGCCCGCGACTTCGTCCGCGTGGAATAGTTAAAACAAGTAACTTAAAAAAACACCCGTTTTTGAAACATTCTTCATTGGTGCTCCTCTCCTATTGGTCTTAGCATGATGATATGTAGCCTATAGCCTTCTGCGATAAATGGGCTATCTAACACTGAAACAATTTTTCAAATCAGACCAGTAGTTCCTGAGATTAACGCGTTCAATCAAACAAAGAAACGAACTCTTCAACTTTATATATTAGTATAAGATTAGTATATATAAAAAAAGTCGGGTTAGTTATACTATTTTAACTCAAGAATGGCTTGATTGGATTTATCTCCACTCCAAATAGCAGAAAATCTATAAACATATCGGAAAATTTTGCAGAAAGAAAGCATTTAAAATATTTTTAAATAATATTTTCTTAAGTTTTCGCGACTTGTACACATAATAAAACTACGTTTTAACGGTTTTAAGCGCGGTAATTTTATTTCAAATGTCAACCAGTGTTGACACTTGACATCTTTGTTTTCCGTGATCACGGCCATTGAAAAGTGGCCGAAACGTAGGAAAAACCAAAATCAAATAAAATTACCGCGCTTAAAACCGTTAAAACGTAGTTTTATTATATTTTTAAATAAATTAAGTATGGAACTCCGCCTTCTTTCGTAACTGACACGTCACGTCACGCACGTTTATCTGTAATAATTGATGTCCACTGCAAATCAGTGGCATACAATCGGATCCGATAAGCAGCGCTGCTGTACACCTCCTAAACAGTTGAAACTATTTTAATACATTTTTTGTGTATGTTCAAGCGAATTCGAGAATGGTTTAAGGTCACAATTGGACCCGGTAGGTGACGCTGTGGTTGCGCTGAGAAACACCTTATAAATTCTTTCTCTTTGTCCTCGCCATCAAGAAAAGAATAAACTTTTAAATGAAGAATGCGCAATACAAGACAAACATTGATCTTAGGTCAGTGCTGTCACCGCAATATAGAGGGAATATGATAGTTGCAACACAAATAGAAATAACCATTATAATTTAATTCAATGCTCATAAGCAAATCCTAGTGAGTGTGTGAACCCCTGGGAGACGATTGCAGTATGGCGGTGGACTGGTGGCGAGGTAAGTTACTCTTCTGCTTCTTGTTCCACGTCCCTTTGCCTTCTCCCGGCCATCACATCGCGCCCGCGAGCTGCAATCGGGTTTCAGGATTGTGACAACATTTTTTGTGTTTGTTTGAGTGGGTTCCGGGTGGTTTAAATTCACAATTAAGCCAGATAGGTGTCACTGGAAGAGGCCCAGTGAGAGGGGCCCACGCCTGCCAAGACACTGCGAAGTCGGGCAGCCCATTTCCCGTAGCCCTGGCATAAGGCGCAGGACGGAACACCCAGGGGTTTTAGTGCGTATCCCTAACTGGGAGTGGCAATAGTGTGGCACTAGTTCTGACCCCCGATCTGGCGAATCCCACACACTCACACAGGTCGCGAACATCCTCCCAGGCTTCTGTGCCTGTCGCGGCTTAGTCCTCAAACGGATTTCCCCTGGCCAAAACAAAAAAAGGTAAGTGTCACTGCACTTAGGTTCTACACAATTGAACCATGCAGGTAGCGCTGCATTTGTGTTCCAAGATTTAGATTAAATTATTTTTGTGTTGTCTGAGTGAATATGGGGATGGTTTAGTTTCACAATTGGATTGGATACGGTAGGTGGCCCTGCAATCGGGCTCTACATTTTTATTTGTTCCAAGCAAGATAACGTCTGACGGGTTAGCTAGTACTTTATAAATAACTCGTTGGAGGGATTCCCACACTTCGCTTACCAAGACACGGTCTCCACTGCAGGACTTGTCTGCTCCATCAGCCACTGGTGCTGTGACAAACGTGACCATCTCTCACTCTCGTTTTACCTTACTGATTTTGTGAGCTATATCAGAAATATTGGTTCTTTTACTGATATCCTCGATTTGGATTCCAATCTTAAGCGAAAAACTCAACATAACAATATTATTTTTAAATTTGCAAATATTCATTACTTATATCAAAAAGTACATTTATATACATACATACATATATACATAACTTCACGCCAGTTCCCTTGCGGGGTAGGCACGAACAACAGAGTGCCATTTAGGCTTATTCTTACACACCTCACTTGCCTCTTTGACATTCATAACTCTTGTCATGCACGCTCGTCTGTTCTTAAGGCTCCTGACATCACCTTCTGCTAGTACACGATCAATTTGATGATGGAAGGTGTGTCGTGGCCTTCCACGACTTCTGCATCCATCCACTTTTGCATTGTATATCTGTTTAGTCATTCTTTCATCATGCATTCTTTCCATTTATATACCAACACATTTTCATGATGATCGATCATTTCTCTAATGTTGGGACTTCACTTGAGGTAATATTAAAAAAACAAGCCGTTTAACGCAGATGTGGTGTTGGGTGTAATGCGTAATTTTTGATTCGACATATCAAACATATCGAAAAAAAATGAAATACCATCGTTTTTCATTTTTTTTTTATTATAGCTGGTTTACAGCAGACATTAACATTTCATTGAAAAAAAATGAAAAACCATAGTTTTTCATTTTTTTTTATTATAGCTGGAGTACAGCAGACATTAACATTTCATTGTTAATGATGTTAAATATTGACAGATATGTTTTAAACTAAGGTAAACAGCGAAAAACACTCAAAGGAGTCTGGAGGCCAATTGTTACAAAAACTAAAATTAATTAGATTAATTAATATAGTGCCAAAATTGTCACCACCACAATTATTTTTTATATATATCATCAGCGTTAGTGCAGGGTCTTGCAACTAAATTTTTTGGTGACATAATTTTTTTCGTCAAAATTGTGATAAATATACCTACATAGAATATCGTAGGCGTCCGTGCAGGACCTTGCAACTAAATTTTTTGATGACATTATTTTTTTCGTCAAAATTGTGATAAATATACCTACATAGAATATCGTTGGCGTCAGTGCAGGGTCTTGCAACAAAAATTTTTGGTGACATTATTTTTTTCTGACAAAATTGTAATAAATATACCTAAGTCTTCCATAAAAATGTCAGCTACGACAGGAGACACCGGTGAGCCCATGGCTACACCGTTGATTTGGTCGTAGAAGCCACTGAAAAGTGGCCGAAACGTCCGTAGTTTTATAGAATATCTTTAGCGTCAGTGCAGGGCCTTGCAACTAAATTTTTTGATGACATTATTTTTTTGTCAAAATTGTGGTAAGCATACCTACATAGAATATCGGTGGCGTCCGTGCAGGGCCTTGCAACTAAATTTTTTTGGTGACATAATTTTTTTCGTCAAAATTGTGATAAATATACCTACATAGAATATCGTTGGCGTCAGTGCAGGGCCTTGCAACTAAATTTTTTGGTGACATAATTTTTTTCGTCAAAATTGTGATAAATATACCTACATAGAATATTGTTGGCGTCAGTGCAGGGCCTTGCAACTAAATTTTTTGGTGATATCACTTTTTTCGTTAAAGTAACAAATATTACTATATTAAGTAACCATTTTGACGACTAAAATAATTTCATAACAAACGTAGTCCTACACTAACTCCGACGATATTCCATAGAACAATTTTGACGAAATAATAATGTCACCAAAAATGTAGTTGCAAGGTCCTGCACTGACTCCGATGATATATAAAAAAAATTGGTAATGGTTATTTTGGTTAGTTTAGTATTTTAGTAGTCTAATTCTCTAGATGTTACTAATGTTGCATTATTGTTTGTGTATATTTACACAATTCTGCCATGTTTATTACGACTATATTTTTGACTGATTGGAAAACATTGTGATAATTTAATTATAAAACGTCAATTAGCGTGAGATATTCGGTGTAGCCCTCTAGTCGTGTAAGATGCATGGAATTTTTGTTTTCAATTAGACGATTGTCACTACTAAGCCCGATTGTCACCGCACTTACGCTATTTAACGGGCGTCAGCGATTGGATAGTTGTATGGTGAGCTAGGTAACGTTTGCATAATAATATAACCAAAAATTGTCTGAATAGCAGCGCGGCGGCGGCGTGGTGGCGGCAGGGTTACGGCGCGGTGGCGGCGCAAAGGCACACAAGCACTTACTCTTCTTCACCATTAATGACTTATACCTACAAATATAAACAGAACAACATACCTAAAGTACATGCCATAACAGAAGGCACGTAAACTAAAAATGAAACAGGCCTATCAGATTTGAACAAAAATATCCCATTACCTAACAATAGGTCATAAAAATACCTATTACAAAACAAAGAGGGGTCAATAAAAAGCTTGGGAATACGTGATCGGTTTTATTCTTGCTCTTTTACATTATATACGTTTGCTTTTGAAAGAAATTCCTTTACAAGCTATTTGGATTCACACTAAAGTGTTACAGCATCTTACATTAAGAATATATCGTATACTTAGGTAACAATACCGGACAATTCGAAAATTAGACATATTAGGTTTGTACCATTAATGGATACACGTCGAAAGATGCTATCTAGAACAGAAAGAACAGAATAGAAAACACTCCATTGTTCACCAAAATAAACAATTACAAAATGAATAACTTTACAGCGAAACCTTAATGCGATCTCTTCCAAACAACCGGACTTAGAGGATACTTTCAACAACTACGGCCTTACTTATGATAATCTCGTTAAGAAACGATTAGGCATCTCTTAAGTAAGATAATCAGAATCAGACCGTAATCAATGAATATGTTTTTTTTTCACTTATAAACGTGTATTGCCTGTTGTTTACCTAAGAGGAGCAGATAAACGAAATTTGAATGATTAACGTAGGTTGTACCCAAAATATTCGACTAAAGAGGAGTTTATGGGTAAGATTTTCACTGAACAGTTGCTGAACAGTTTCTTTAAATTTAAGAAACGATTATAAGTATTGCCCCTAATGTCTATATATATAATACCAGCCGATAAATGTCCCATTACTGGGCTCGGGCCTCCCATTAATAAGGGGAACGGACGTATACCTGCCACGCTTGTCCAAGGCGGCTTGGCAGGTTTGACACAACGGTTATCTCGATGTGCAAGGTTGCATCACGATGTTTTCCTTCACCGTTATTAGCACGTGGTAATTGTAACAATATGCACATTAGATCAGAAAACTGACTAAGTGGTGCATGCGTTCCAGCCAGGATCGAACCCGCGCCCTCTGAGTTTGGGACGCGTGCACTAGCCATTACGCTACCACGACTATTCCTAATGTCTAAGTGTAATTAAATAAAATAAAATGGATGAACAGTCACAGACATTGTGGACAGTAAACAGCAAAGTCAAGAAGAATAAAACAAATTTTTATTTTAAACTAAGGTAATGATTTTTGACAGATTTTTTTTTAAATATTAGCTTTTCTAACATCTACGAGTAAAGAGTTTCAAAGGCAAAATGACTAAAACATAATATGTCCAATTCTTGACTTGTGTGGTATTGTTACCTAAGCGATGATATTGGATAGTTTAGACGAATTTTACAATAATATCGAGGGGTCCAAGGTTATTTGTTTTAAGCGACATTTGCGAAATTGTGTCGATAGAGGAGTTTGAAGTTTCAATGACCCACAAAAAGACTTCATTAGTAAACTACATACTATATTTAAAAAAGCAAAAAAATCTGTGGTTTTTAGTTGGAAACCAGGTTCATTATAATTCCTTAAGTTTGAGACATTAGGATGCAAGAAAACCATCAAGTCAATTCTGTCACAAAATGTCGCTTAAAACAAATAGCCTTTCAGCCCTCGATATGTTCAACGTTTTACTATAAGCAATACATAAAATGTTTGAAATTACTATTTAGTACTTGCGTTTCGTAACAGAGCGCATAGTGCGAGTTTTTCTTACTACTAGATCACGTCCAAGTTAACGCAATTTTGTATGGCACGATTTTTGTATCCCTTCACGCCTATGAGTAGGCATTAAATCATTCCCAAGCGCAATTGCGTTAACTTGATTGTGATTTAGTAGTAAAAAACCGGAACTAACACACCGTTGTACATTACATACATATTAGGGTGGCGCAAAAAGCCGACTTTTTTTGAGTCTCGAGTGAAAACATTTTAGTTTTTGATGTTTTAAGAACTCCCTCCGAAGGAAAACTCAAAAAAAAAAATCTTAATAATTTTTTGCTCGTTACAGTATAATTTTATAGACAAAAAAAATACTTTCAGTTCAAAATTTGAATTTTAAAAGGTCGCTCATATTTTTTTTTAAATTTACTAGTGCATTATTCGCTCGAAAAAATCTAAAGTAATGCACTAGTACATTCAATTCAAAAAGTCCCACTGTTGGTCTTGGCCCTCCCCATTTTTAACAGTATCGGGCATTATATCTACTACACTTGCTGATTAGTAAAACCAGTATAGGCAGCTTATAATTTTACAAATTAGTTAAGTATTAAATACCTATCAAACATAATATTTAGGCTTCTTAGAAGAAATAAACAAATACGTGTCAGTACTGCATTTCAACTTCATTTAGAAAGTGAGTCATAGGTAACAATAGTATTATGTAATATTATAGCCGAAATAACTAACAAATCACGTAGTGACAACTAATTACTAAGGCCGGTTACAGTGCGCATGCGTTACATCAGTCGCGCTTGACATTTAATTTTATATGAAAATTCCTGAATCCTTAGGCGTCTTGTACATTCACGTTTTATTAACCATACGGCGAGTTAACCGTGCGGTTAAAAAACGTGCAAGCGTGTACATGGCACGGAAAAGCTACCCATCGAGACAATGGCCAGGTGTCAGGTGCCGCTTAGTACAATTTTTTCTGCCGCCAAGCTACGACGTCCTCGTCATGAATCCTTATAAGAAAAAGATTAAGATCTTCCAATATGGGATTTAAATATATAAAGATTTATTTCCAGGAATCATACTTAAGCCGCCTATTTTTATAATCTTCGATAATCTTATCCCATAATACAAGTCTTTCATGAATTAATGTAATTTAATTCTTGATTTATGTTCATTTTACTAATAAAATGAGAATCCGTCACGAAAACGTTAAATCCTCCGGCACCGTCGACACGCTCGCATAGACTGCGGTACAAGATTGATGAAAATCTGGTCGTGCGTAGACGCGACGCGCCGAGGGGGACGCGCGGTGCATAGGGCGGCCGCGCCGAGACGTGGCGCCACCGTGTATGTCAACAAGCTCTCACGGTGACCCATACAACACTGACAGCCGTGCCTACACACGGCGAATTAACCGTGTATTTTTACGCCGAAAAAACGTGTGTGGACAAGAGGCCTTAAGCTGGCGATTGACATGAGCATTTGGCTGTAACGTACATTCGAGGCGAGCGTGTTACGTTACGGCATTACCTGACTGACCTGTTCTCCTAGCTCGTGGCGAGCACTATGCCCGACTGCGCTCCGTCTTTTGGTAATCAAAATGCCGAATAACGAAGACGTGTTTCTGGGATCTGTGATTTTACTAAATCATTCCTTACTCCAGATGATTATCCTGGTCCCATTCCATCTTCAACGCTCGTCAATAACACTTCGAAACTGTGATACCCGATTGACACATGTGCTCGCAACAATGCTAGAGGCTGTACTGACCTAAAATTAAGGCGTAACGTAACACTCAAAGGGATTCACGAAAATACCGACAACCGGGTGGAGCACGCGGCGCTCGCAGCGAGCGGATCGGTTCGCTGTACTGACATGTAATATTTCGTCGTAACGTAACGTTACGTTACGACGAAATGTTACAAGTCAGTCGCCAGCTTTATAGTGCTGGACTGACCGTACGCACGCTTATATTGATTGCTACGCTCTGCGTACGACGACCGTCGAGTCGGTCGAGCGCGTCCGCGAGCGTGCCGTCGGTTGACCGACGCGCTATAGAAACAAATGACGTTCAGTGCAGTCACAGTCAGTCGGAGTCAGTGCTGCACCGAACGTTGAACTGAGTGCACGTATTTGTGTATCATCATAAAAAAGCGATTTGATACAGAAGTTAAAATGTTGAAATAAGTTCTCTTGTAGTTTCGCTGATAATTCATCAAAACTTATGATCGACATTCTTAAGTATTTCTTTTTTCTTTATCTTCGCGCAATAATGAATATAAAGTAGTGAATTACCCTTGAAATGCTCTTGGGGTGACAGTGATATCTGCGTCTTCTGTTCCTTAAACGTTTACGAAGATAATAAGCAGCAATTAAACTATTTGCAAACGCGTCCACTTCGTGTACCGATTGTACTAGTCCAATCAGTTTGTTGATCAGAAGAGCACTGAACGTAACAATTTGACGGTCGAGCACTGTAACCGGCCTAACTTCACACTAACGTTCGGTGGCTTTAATAACTAATAATTCGTCTAAACTATCTCCATTATTATAATTACAAAGAGAGACAAAACAAGACAAAAGGGTCAGTCTTATATTTGGGAAGATTGTTCAATAAACAATATTTACAAAAGATAGGAAGACCACCTATCCGAGAGGTATTCAACAGAAATCTAAAAAATAAATAGTGAGGACTAAGTTTTCTGTTGTTTTGGAAACATTTTAATTTCATATAAATAATTTAAAAGAATTATTTCATTTCTTTCATTTTCAAAGAAAATACTTGTACACACACTTGTATAAAAAGTACATTTAAATCCATAAAAGTATCAACATATACAAATATAAAAGTTTTATCCAAACTATATAATACCCTTTTTTGTGATAGCTTCAATATCATTTATGCATTGATTTTGCCAATGTCGAGTGTATAGAAAAGCCAGGTGATTTAAATAGGAAATATCCTTTCCAATCATTTATTTTACTTTTGACAGCTCGATGACGGATCAATTAGTAATGTCCTAATGCGTTAGTGACTCGATTTGTTGTAATAAAAATCGATTTTATTTATAAATAAGTTTTAATCAATTACTTTTCTTTAAAGTAGAACATAATAAAGTTTCAAATCGATTACTTTCGATTTATTTACGTATAGTGTTTTTAATAGTCTGTGCGTTACATGATTACGTCACCCACAACAATAAAGTACAACAATTATGTAATTTGTTTCATATGGGCTTTGCTGTCAAGAATGAAAGTAGGTAACTTGATAGACGTGCAAACGTAAAATAAACGCTTGGAAACTGTATAGGTAGTAATATCTACTAAAGAACAATTTATCGAAGTCATTAATCATAACATTAAGTTAAAACGTTAATTATGATGTATTTTTATTTCATTTTAATCTCACTCTGATGTCAAATGACAAGTTTGACATTTGACATATGTCTGTCTGGCATTCCTTAAAAAAATGTAAACATCACAAAATTGACAAAAATTACTATTGCAACTATTCTGGAAATAGTTTCACACCAAAAATGTCTTGAATTCGGCAATGGACGTTTCCGAAACTGGGATTTATGTAACATGAGAATCTTGCTAATTTTGTTTACACAAATGGTACAAGACAAAATGTTTCCAAAACAACAGCTTTCACTTAAAACTGTACCGCATCTGTCAACAAGTTCCCCTTAAATGCAATATTACATTAAATTTAGTTATCCAATAACAATCTTACGTATAACACACGGGATGTCACACATCTCTTACTTAGCAACCTACTATATACAAAAAAGCTTATAATCTAATTTAATAATTAAGTCAAAATTATATTTCAATACAGTAAAATTGGGAAATAGTCTAATTGACTTGAAATTCTATGGTACCAGGTCACCTCAATTCAGAGGCATCTAGTACCAGCTGCCTGGGCTAAAGAGATACAAATTCTGGTGGTGGCGGCGGTAGGGTTAAAACTGGCGTCTCTGAAGGCTCAACATGTTCTGAACTCGCTCCTGGAAGAGACCACGTCGAACTTCCAGTCGCTGTCACTCTAGGACCCATGTTATCATAAGGAGCTGCACAGCATGATCTATTTCTTCTAGGCAATGTTGCTCCCCCGCTAAGGAGATCTGGATACTTTCCCGGTTCCCCTCTACCAGCAACTTGAACAGATATGAAGATATTTCCATAGGGTACTGGTACCGCAAATTCAGCTGGAGGTGGTGGAAATATTCCAGGCGTCCCTTCTATAGTTATATGCACAGGATCAAACCCGCAAGTTCTTGGCTGATCGTCCCCTAAAGATTGTTCAGTAAGTTCGAAATCACAAGGAGATGCCATATTACCTATAGACCGATCGCAACTGACTACAACTGATGCATCTATTAATCTCTTTTCTTGGTCTGTGAAACTTCTACTTGGAGGTACAGTCCTTCTTCGCAAATGCCAACATGCTACAGCCCCAATAAATCCAAGCGTTGCTAATATGCCTAAAGCTCCAAAAACAACTCCTAATAGCTGTGGGATACCTGGAGCAGTTCGCGCTGTAGCTGTTTGAGATCTTGGAAGAACTAAACTTATAATTGCTCTGGCTTCTCCTGCAACGCTTTTTGCTAAACACGTCCATTCCCCAGCAGCACTTGAAGTAACATTAAATAATGTTACGTTGACCCATCTGATGCTACCTGGCACTCTTTCATCGACCTCATCATCAATGGTCGTTTCTGTTTCTTCCATATCACAATCTACAGAACTATTATGAACATCAACACCATCGAATAACCACGTGATTTGGGGCTTTGGTATTCCATGGACCCAACAACCAAATGAAGTAGCAACTCCTACTTCAGCTCTTACAACTAACGTACTCGATTTTACTTCAGGCGGACATGACATACTCTCACTTGGCACGTGCTTCCATTTCATACCTGCTTTAGTTGAGGGTTCAACACACAACAGCTCTTCAGTGCCTAACTTACTATCCAAAAACCAGTCCTTGAACTCTCGTAACCTACAATCACATCTCCAAGGATTTCCGGACAAGGAAATAGTCTTTAAAGCAGGCAATGAAAATGTTACTAAACGGAGGAATGTAAGCTGATTTCTACGTAAATCTATTGTCTCTAAGGCTTTAAGATTCCGCAACGCGTTTGTATGTATAGATCTTAATCTACACCCATCTAGAATAAGCATTCGTAGATGTGGAAGCGACGGAAACTGGTCGGCAATTAGTGTAGTCAAAGGGTTGTTACTGAGCACAACTAACCGCAATCTCTCATTGCCTCTAAATATGTCTTTAGGTAAATGCGAAAGGTCATTGTCCCCCAAGTCAACTTCAACAAGGATTGTTAATTCTAAAAAGGCGTCGGGGTGTATCGATCTTAGACTAGTTGCTCTCAAATTTAATCGCTGTAGGTTTAGAAGGCCGATGTTTTTGAAAACTTCTTGGGGTAAGCTTCGCAGTGGATTGTCGTGGATGTCGAGCACCTGGATGTCTGAGGAGAGCGCTGGCGGGCGGCGGAGGTCACTGGACGCGCACATAGCGGTTTTCTTTCCCGATGACCATTTACAGTGGCAGGTGGCAATGTTGGCGCAGTCCAGCCAATCACTGCCGGTTCTAGCGGCGCACGTTGTAAAAATAACAATCCAGTACCATCGGGCCCACGCCACGCGCATACTCATCTCATTTCGACTCCTTGTTTACGGCCGTCTGCCTGTAACAACAAAAGGGACATTAATCAATCGGGATCAGCTAAACAACTGGAACAATGGTTTGCGTCCGTTGTATTTTAAATCATATTTTTGTTTTCAGAAGCGTGTGGCTTGTGTTCGTCGGTGTAAATATTTATTGGTAGTTTGGCGTATTTCGGTCAAGGATGTATAGACCTAGTTTGAATGTTTTGAAGTTTTCTTAGTAACATAATAACACGGTGAACCGATTGTATTGGGAGTTGAATGATATGGCTGAATGAGACGAGTGAATTAAAATGTTTGTGGGTGAGCGAAGATTTTTCTAAACGCTTTGAACAGCGGATATCCAAACCATTTAGTTTCTTTGATCTCGATGACTGGTATTAATCAAATCTGATGACTTATTTATCTAATTTTAGACTGACCGCAATAAGCTTGTGGCGAGGATAATGCTATTGAAATTGAGGTTAGTTTCAGCCATAGATTAATAAAATAGCAACAGCGTTATTGATTGACTGAATAATGAATTATTTGCTTTGGACTGGCTATAGAATTGCATTGCACGTTACTCATAAACACAGCCGTAACACACATAATTTATGGTTATACAATATGTCTGTTTTCAAATTTGCAAACAAGTGTTCATTTGCAAGTTTTACTCACAATATATGCACTCACATTGTAAAGGGTTTCTGTGTAAAAGAGAACGCTGATATATAGATAGCACTTCATTGTACACCAAAGTGAACAATTGCAAAAATTTCATGTTTACAATATTTTCTAGACAATATATATTTTTTTAAAGAGTGTCGGGGTGAAGGTAAGGAAAGGAATGCTCCGGTGGTTCGGGCATGTGGAAAAAATGACTAAACAGATATACCTACAATGCAAAAGTGGATGGATGCACAAGTCTTGGAAGGCCACGACACACCTTCCATGATCAAATTGATCGTGTACTAGCAGAAGGTGATGTCAGGAGCCTTAAGAACAGACGAGCGTGCATGACAAGAGTTATGAATGTCAAAGAAGCAAGTGAGGTGTGTAAGAGCAAGCATAAATGGCGCTCTGTTGTTCGTGCCTACCCCGCAAGGGAACTGGTGTGAAGTTATGTATGTATGTATGTATATTTTTTTTATTGCTGGAGTACAGTAATCAGGCTGACGGCACAACTGTGATGGAAAGTGGTTACCGTCGCCTATAAACATTTGCAACTGTAAAGGTGCTACCAATGTGCTGCCGGACTCGTAGATAGGATTGGAACCTGGCCACTAATGCCGGAACACTATTCAAGGTTGTTATGGCGGCATGCTATAGACTAGAGGTAGTAGCCATCCAAACGGGCAAATGTCCTACCACCTGGCTGTGTGTGTTTTGTCGCCTCTTACGCCTGGCCGCAGGAATTTGTATTCTTTCTCCGTTCCTGCATGGATAAACAATAGGCGACGTTATTGCTTAAAGCGATTTCTTCGAGGCAACCTAACTTAAAGAAAAGTAAGCTTAGCTTAGCTTTTTTTTTTTATTGCAGGAGATCAGCAGAGAGGCAGACGGCCCACTTGATGGAAAGCGGTTACCATCGCCTATGAACATTTGCAACAGCAAAGTTGCTACAAATGCGCTGCTGATCTCTTAAGGGAAACTGGTACCTGGTCACTAATGCCGGAACACAACTCAAGGTTGTTATGGCGACATACTTTTCGACCAGGGGTGGTAGCCATTCAGTCGGGCAAATGCCCTACCACCTGGCTGTGGGTTGTTAAGTCGCCTCTTACGACAGGCCGCCCGGCCGCAGGAAATTGTATTCTTTCTCCGTTCCTGCACGGATAAAAATAATATTAAAAATAATATTAATAATAATAGCCTTAGAAATAAGTTATTTTATACTTTTTAGGTTTTGAAGTCGGTTTTTTTAAACGAAGTTTTTTTATACTGTTTACTGTGACTACTGTAAATTGTTTATTTATAAAGTGTTTTCTATTCTATAAAGCTACTGCCCAGGGTTTGACACGCGGCGTAGGGGCCAACTCTAGTAGATAAGAATGCTACATAAAAGTTCTAAAATAAGCGGGAAATAACTATGTATAAAGCAACCAGATTGGTTGAGTGGCATTCAAGGAAATTAATTTATAGCCGAGTTGTAAAAAAATATGAGGAAAGACATTTGGGAGTGTAGAAGCGAAGTATTTTATGCTTCAATTTATTTTTTTATTGGACTGCCCATAACCAATTCACGTGGAACCGTGACTGCCTTAGAATCACTTAGAATGTCGGGTCACGTTATTTTGGTGTAATTTTTTATAACATGAAATTAGGAGACGTTATTAAAATTGAACCAATTTCAGGAAATTAAAATTATTGTTATTTAAATTAGGTTAAATATTAATGTTTAGTATTTAATGTTTCCGTCCGAATATTAGATTTTTTCAATTATATTACATATAATTTATACTCATATGTAAAATACTAGTTTATTGAGAGCTTGTATTCAGAAAGGTTATTTGTTTTTTATTTTATTGCCTCCTCCTCTTCATAAGGCAAGAAAGCAAGGGTCGAAAGTTATATTGCATTAATTTTTTATGTAATCCGTGGAAGAAAGAAATAATATTGTTACGAGTGTGGGACTCGAATTAAAATTCGGTTGGAATTACTGTAGAATTTATTAGAACTATACAAACACGTATATAACAGGTACAAATAAAACTGGACACTACTTGTTACAATCTGCGCGATCAATAACACGCGCAAAGTCCTTCACTATATCGCTAGTCGAATGTACACGTCTTGCTTGTATCGTAATAGTCGCTCGACTGCTTCACCCCTCCGTTCAGTCATTGTTTTATACTAAACTGTATAATAGAACAAAGAATCGTGTTTACCGAGTTAATCCGCACACCTGGCAAGCAAGGATTAGTTCGACACTAATGACGGCCATAAAAGAAGTAGAAAAACCATAGCATGTTTTTCTGAACTATAAATTCTAAACACAAAGTAAACAAAAGAATTCCTAAATCCGGTGGCAATAAAACTGCGTTTTACGACCTGCAAGTGTGCGCATTTCTGTGTCGGTATGTAACAATATATTTATTTCCAAAATGCGTAAGTGTTTGTAACACCAAAGGTTTCACCAATGTGCTGCTACTCTTTAAAGAATGACTGAAACCTGTCCACTAAAACCGGAATACAGTTCAAGGTATAGCGGCATACTCTACACCAAACATGTTAGCCATCTAGACAGGCAAATACCGTACTACCTGGCTGTGGGTTGTTTGTTGCCGCTTACGACAGGCCGCATGAAATTGTATTGTTTCTCCGTTCCTACACGGATACCGAATAAACAAAAATAAAAAAAGATTGTTACGTTCATCAAGATAGGGTATGAATCATGGCCACATAATATACGATACGTATACCAACGTCTCAGTAACAACAGACCCGGAAAAGTCCCGACAAGACAAATGCCCTCCTGATGCTATTAATTCCACTAATCTTGACGGAAAACCGACCACACGCACCGGCCGACGAATCTATCAAAAGAAATGCGTGCGCTACTTTTTGTTGATGTTGACTTGATTTTTACACGAATTTTAGTAAATGACATTCCGGTTTGTTGGATAGATAATTTTTCTTGGCGTGATGATTTTTTCTGATGGTGTTGTCTGTGTCTCTGCAAGCCCATATAAGCAATGCAATAATATGTACGTGTGTCTGAAAGAGAGTGAATGTCAAGATCTATGTATCAAAAGTGTCAGGGAATCATGGAGGGAATAGGAAATAACATTGTAACATAAGTAGGTACAGTCGTGGTATGAAAATGTTCGCCATTTTTCAAATTCATTCTAACGTTCCACAAGCACATGCTACCTTTACAACCTAACTCACAAATTAGAATGTTTCACAGAAAATTATGTTTAAATATTTGACAATAAAGTTAAAAATTACTTAGATCAAAGTTATTTGATTTTCTCCCTTGTCTAAGAAGACTGTTTAGATGTGTAAAACCTGTTTATTTGTTTTAATGCTAATTTTAAGCGTATTTCATCTTTGTTTCTATTGTTAACCTCAGTGTCCGTCATTGTCAACATTGCAGTTTTCTTTTTTCACGTTTCTATATTTTATAAACGTAACAAAATGTAACATTTAATTAAAATGTTGACTTTACTGTTTTTTTGTATTCATGCAAGTAAAAGTAGACTTTAAAGTGACTGTGGCGGATTGGTGCAATGAAGAAGATAGGCTTGGTTTAGAGACGAATTATTTAATTACTAGTTTTGCAATAGAATACAGAAAATAATTTCGATGGCTAGCATAAGAATGACAATGTCAATAAAATGTAAAAATGTATAGAAAAATAAACGTATAAAAAGGTTGTCCTACAGTGGCGAACCTTTTCATTCTGCGACTGTACATTATATTTATAACAGTATATAAAGGTCTCACTGCTGGAAGGGGCCTACCAAACAATGTTATAGGAACAAGGATAGTATACCCACTATACTTGTAGGTTGCATCTCTGCAGTACCGTACATCGGTGTACATGTTTTGCAAGACAACGCGTGGCCAGCCTTTAGAATAGGATAGAGAATGTAAGTTAGGAGGGATGGGATAGGGATAGATAGGTGGACCGCGTGGACTCCCCCCGCCCCTGTTGGTGAACAGGGTACCCTTCCCCGGGGGTGTCCTAACTGAGAATCAAGCTTAGGGGTTCCACAGATGTAATACCTATGGTTCAGTTCCTGTGGCACCCCATAAAAGCGCATAGGAGAGGGGCACAGGTTGGGTTTAGTGGGTAGTCTCTCCGAATGGAGGCCAATAAGGCCTAAGTAAGGCCGTCCCCCCAGGCCCGAGGATGGTGTCCCAAGAAAAGACATTCCCCCTGTGTCATAAAAAAAAGGGATAGATAACACTGTATTATACAACAATACAAAAATAAACTTAAAAACTAAAATTATATCTAGTTATGTACAAAGGGCGGTCTTTCGCTAAAAAGCGATCTCTTCCAGACAACCCCAGGAATGAATTGAGATGACAATGGCGATGATGGTATACGTAACATATAGTACGTACTACTTACTTTTTAATAATAAATACATAATATATATACAGAATTGTTATATATTAAATAGATATATACTTAATATATATATCATACAAGTACATATCTACAAAATATATAAATGTTTATAGACGAATATAAATATCCAACAACAGGTAGTATTTATTGGTCATAGATTTAAATATCGGTAGCAATTTTGCTTGTCTGATAGCAACAGGCAGTGGCTTCCAAAGTTGTATAGCCTTAACGGGAAAAGAATTCTTGTAGAAAGTTAAGTTTTTTTTTATGGCAGGAGCTCAGCAGACAGGCAGACGGCCCACTTGATGGAAAGCAGTTACCATCGCCTATGGACATTTGAAACACCAAAGGTGCTACAAAGGCGCTGCTGCTTTCTTAAGAATCACTGGACCCTGGTCTCTAATGCCGGAACACAACACAAGGTTGTTATGGCGGCATACTCTGGGCCAGAGGTGGTCGCCATCTAGTCGAGCAAATACCACCTACCTGGCTGTGGGTTACTTTGTCGCCTCTTACGACAGGCCGCTCGGCCGCAGGAATTTGTATTCTTTCTCCGTTCCTGCACGGATGAATGAAAGTGAGGGAGTGGAGGATGTGGAGGATGTGGAGCCCGCAAACTCCCCCCCCCCTCCCCTGTCGGTGAAGAGGGTGTCCTTCCCCGCATGACACCTTTAGTGAGAAGCCAAGTGGGGTCACCACAGCTGTAGTGTCTCTAGTCTCTAGTTTCGTGCGTAGTTTGACGGCTGACATCCTTCTGTCCTCCGCTCGGAAGCCAAGGTGAGTATACGAATCAAGAGTCCCATACAGCCCTGGGTTTCAAGATTTTGTAGGCCCGAGGATGGTATCGCATAAAGATATTTCTCTTGCGTTAACAAAAAAAGGAAAGGGGGATGTGGGCTATCGGAACTCTTACTAATATTATGATGATGATTATGATCTTATGAAACATGATTAGCTCAAGGCTAATGTTTTCAGGTCTATATTATGTGAGAGCGTGATGTCACATCGATCCAGCCAGCCCTAGGAGCTATAATCAAAACTAGTGGTCGCCCGTGGTCGAAATTCGATCATAATAATTAATGTCAAAGACTATATATACTCTATAATCACAGATTTGGCCAAGGCTACACTGTTAATTTGGCTTTAACAATAAACAAAATAGTATATATGCGTGTGTGTGTCAAATACATGGTAGTGTGTGTAATGTTTTTTAATGTATTTTTTATGCATAATTAAAAAAAAATAGTATTTGTCGCTTCTTCTCTATATAAACTATAAGTGTGCGAAATTTCATACTCCTCCGTCCGCGCCATTTTCGTAAAAAGGGTACAAAGTTTTTGCTTCACGTATTAATATATCGATAATGATTCCATTATGTCTCTAACACGTTAAAAGTTCACAATTTTCTGCAAAACATATTTAATAAAAGTTTAAAAAGTTGTTGTTTTATTAATTACTTGAACTTAGCCAATTGGAATGAGTTTTAAACAATACACCCGGCAGTTGCCGTCTTTCGGAAGTCGCTTTACAAATTATTTATTAAATCTTTTATTTCTTCAAAGTTTTCAACTTGATTTTATTCTAAGGAAAAGTGAAGAAATTTTTTATTAATTTTATAGAAAAATAATCTTTATTCAAATTTAATTATTTCAATTTCTAAAAGCCGTGGTGTTTAGTGGTTAGTGTACGCGTCCCCAACTCAAACGGCATATGCTTCAATCCTGGCCGGAAAGCATACAGCACTTAGGCAGTTTTTTTTTTGAGCTAATGTACATATTGTTATAATTACCACATGCTGACAATGAAGGAAGACATCGTGATACATACTGAACATCGAGATAACCGATGTGTCAAACCTGCCAAGCCGCTTTGAACAAGTGTGGCGGGTATACTGTCCGTTTTTTTTTCTGGTGGGTCCGGGCGAACGAGATTGCCTGGGACTAATTACAAAGTTACTTATAACTATCTTATTTCTATCTTACAACTAGGTTAATGCTTGTGAGTGTTGATACTAGGCTAGTGTGTTTGTACAAGTTTGGATTTGTTATCTTTTAGAACTGTTGGTTGTGGTTGGGATATGTTGGTTTACGTTGGAGGATATAGGTTTGTGTTGGGAATGGTTGGGAGTTGGTGGGTTTGTATTGGGACTGGTTGGGAGTGTTGTGGGTGTGTTATAAATGTTATATATCTACATATATATATAATATTTTATTATATACTTAAATATATTTATTTAATATTCATATACTAATATAATAGGTTGGTGAATAAGTCTTTTCGCATATAGTATGTATGAACTTGTAATAAGATCTCTTTGGCTATACTATTTGTATCTGGTTGGTTTTGGCATCATTAAAAAGTTTTAATTTTAAAGAAGACAATTCCAAATTCAAATCAGGAAAATGTGTGACTTTCATTTGTTTTTCTTATTGTTAAAATGAGTGAATCTAATGAAGAAATTCGATACATTTTGAAATTTTACTACAAAAAAGGTAAAAATGCAACACAAGCCGCGAAAAAAATTTGTGATATTTATGGACCTAAGGCAGTATCTGTGAGAGTAGCGCAAATTTGGTTTAAGCGTTTTCAATCCGGAAATTTTGCTCTGGTCGCCCTGTTACGGAAAAAATTGATGCCATTTTTGAAAAAGTGTAGCTGGAGAACTGGGAATTGACCACAAAACGGTTTTGGCACATTTGAAAAAAGCTGGGTACACAAAAAAGCTCGATATTTGGGTGCCTCATGAGCTCACTGAAAGAAACCTAATGAACCGTGTACTCATTTGTGATTCTTCATTACGACGTAATGAAACCGGACCATTTTTGAAGAAGCTGATAACTGTGATGAAAAGTGGATCACGTACGACAAGAAAGTGCGAAAAAGATCGTGGTCAAAGGCCGGTCAGGCTTCACAGACTGTGGCGAAACCCGGGTTAACTCGCAACAAGGTGATGCTGTGTGTATGGTGGGATTGGAAGGGTATTATTCATTATGAGCTGTTACCGCCAGGCAGGACCATCGATTCTGAACTGTACTGCGAACAACTGATGAGATTAAAGCAAAAAGTTGAGAGAAAGCGGCCGGAATTAATTAACAGAAGGGGTGTGGTTTTTCACCATGATAACGCTAGACCTCACACTTTTTATAGCCACTCAGCAAAAATTACGAGAGTTTGGCTGGGAGGTGTTAATGCATCCGCCATATAGTCCTGACCTTGCACCTTCAGATTTTCACCTGTTTCGGTCTCTGCAGAATTCCTTAGGCAGTGTCAGGTTAACATCACGAGAGGACTGCCAAAACCACTTGTCGCAGTTTTTTTATCAGAAGCCCCAAAATTTTTATAGCACTGGGATCACGTCCCTACCTACAAGATGGCAAAAAAGTATCCAACAAAACGGCACCTACATACTTTAGTCAAATGTAAATAAACTTTATAAAAAAACCTTTAGAATTTTTATACAAAATGCGAAGAAACTTTTTCCCCAACCTAATATAATATTTATATACATAAATGGCCGCGTTGCCTTCCCCGAGCCATCACCGCCTTCACGGTTTGCCTTTGTGTTGGTTGTGATGGCCCGGGGGATCCTATATACTGTCCGTTACCCAATAGTGGGAGGCCTGAGCCCAGCAGTGGGATGTTATGTTTTCCTAAGTATATGCTTTAACTAACTAAGCCAACCGGCTTGAAACGTACGAACAATTTTAAAAGGCGCTTTCGACCTCATTAACTTTGCCGTCAATTCAATAAGATAAAAAGCTCACAAAAATGGAGCAGACACCGCTCTAATGATACCTCGAGGGAAGATAAATCTTCAAGAGGCCAGTAATTGGCGTTTATTGTGACGTTTGTAGCCCACAAAGGGTCCGAGAGGATTTCAGTTGGCTTAACACATTCTTAAAGGCTTATGAGCTCAAAAAATTTAACGCCTATCTGAAAATAAGAGATTAGAGAAAAGTAAAAACCAAAAATGTAAACAGGACTATTGACAGTTGTTGCGTGTTGTTGTGTTGCCAAAATTGGATAAAAAAAATCTTCAGCAGTACGTATAATAAAAGTGGAAGCATAGCGCTTCGTCTGCTTAGTTGGTATTGCCACCATATTTCGGTGGTGTGAGCTCGTGCGTCTGCTTGTCCGGTGGTAAAATGGTGAGGGAGGAACCAATTTATGTAATTCCGTGGCACACTCCCCGAAGTGTATCATATGGAATATCGACAAACTATCGACTTAGCGTCGATGGGAATATTTATAAAAGTAAAACAATGGTAAGCAATCAAAATGATCCAGGCATAGACATATGTGTTTATGTGTACATTTACTTACATACATACATAACTTCACGCCAGTTCCCTTGCGGGGTAGGCACGAACAACAGAGCGCCATTTAGGCTTATTCTTACACACCTCACTTGCTTCTTTGACATTCATAACTCTTGTCATGCACGCTCGTCTGTTCTTAAGGCTCCTGACATCACCTTTGCTAGTACACGATCAATTTGATCATGTAAGGTGTGTCGTGGCCTTCGACGACTTCTGCATCCATCCACTTTTGCATTTATATTTACTTATATATATATTAGGGTGGCGCAAAAAAAACCGACTATTTTTTTTGAGTCTAGAGTGAAAAAATGTTAGTTTTTGATGTTTTAAGAACTCCCTCCAAAGGACAGCTCAAAAGAGAATTTAAGAGGTCGCTCCAAATTTTTTAAGATTTCAAACATCGCCAAAAACAGATTGTTTTTTAATTCAATTTTTTCACCTTACGGTATATTTTTATAGAATAAAAATAAGAAGTTTCTGAAAGTTGCAGTTCAAAATTTCAATTTTAAGAGGTCGCTCATATTTTTTTAAAATTTACTAGTGCATTACTCGCTAGAAAAATCTTAAGTAATGCACTAGTACATTAAAAAAATTATGAGCGACCTTTATATATATATTCATACTTACCCAACCATCGGTTAAATTTTGATATCACTTGGAGCTTATGTCAAATTTCAAGTGATAGTGTAAAGGCCAAAGCCTTATTACCACATAAATATAAAAAAATGTCAAACAACTTAATGTCAAAGAAGTTGTCATCGACAGTGACATTTTGTGTATTCGATTTCCCGCGTTTTATTCTCCCCACGCTGATAATTCACTTCGCGTACGCTCTCTGTTCCAGCAAGTTCCTTTTTTTGCATGCCAATATAATTAATATTTAATATATAAAGTTGCTTATCCTTGTTCTGTAAAACGTTACTAACATAGTTCTTCGTTGATTGAAATCAGTACAAGCTCTCCGAGTAGGAAGTCAAATAGACGATTGTGATTGTTTAGTACGAGAGATCACGTTTAAAAAAGGAATTTTCATTACATATTGCAGTGGTTTGAATCGCTGCATGTCGTCGCAGCCTGCAGCTAGGAATTTCTAGATGATTGCATTCTCTTCCACACCCTAAGGAATTCTACAGCGCAAAACCGTACAAGCCAATTTCAGTTTAAGTAAGTTTTAGTTCTTTCTAACTTAAAGTGGTCAGAATTTCAGAATGCGTTTGCTGAATATTGCAACACCAACTATATATGTTGCCAGTATAATTTAAAATTTATTCATTCCGAATATAGATAAGTTATGAAGGTATAATTAATCTTTGACATCTATATGCTGCCGGTATCGGTGTGCAATATATTATACTTAATGTATGGAACTGTGAGCAGGGAAACTTTAATCAATTTATATGTCAAATTAAATATTAAGTCAAGCAAAGCAAAAATCAAGAACAGTATTAATTAAAAAAAACATAATAGAAAATTTAAAAGTATTCGAAATTTAATTATACAATTCAACGAAACAAAACTTTTAATATCAATTAAACTTAAACTATAAAATCTAGTGCCAGACCACTGTCAGTTGGAAACGTGCCCAAAAGACTGGCTACATTACCTCGCAGATTGTTTTTTTTTATTGCAGGAGATCAGCAGACAGGTAGACGGCCCACTTGATGGACAGCGGTTACCATCGCCTATGGACATTTGCAACACCAAAGTTGCTACAAATGCGCTGCTGCTCTCTTAAGGGAGAC
Organism: Dendrolimus kikuchii; assembly: GCA_019925095.2. Taxonomy (NCBI): domain Eukaryota; kingdom Metazoa; phylum Arthropoda; class Insecta; order Lepidoptera; family Lasiocampidae; genus Dendrolimus; species Dendrolimus kikuchii. The sequence goes on from CM034407.1 coordinate 16,993,883, forward strand.
TGGAACCCGGTCACTAATTCCGGAACACAAATCAAGGTTGTTATGGCGACATACTTTAGACCAGGGGTGGTAGCCATCCAGTCGGGCAAATGCCCTGCCACGTGGCTGTGGGTTGTTATATCGCCTCTTACGACAGGCCGCCCGGCCGCAGGAAATTGTATTCTTTCTCCGTTCCTGCACGGATAATATGAATGAAAAATAGAATATTATATTTATATATTAATACGTGAAGCAAAAACTTTGTACGCCTTTTTACGAAAATTGTGCGGACGGAGGAGTATGAAATTGCGCACACTTATAGTTTATATAGAGAAGAAGCGACGAATGCTAATATTTTTTTTTAAATTATACATAAAAAATACATTAAATCAACAAGAAAAACATTTCACACACTACCATGTATTTGACAGACACACACGCATATATACTCTTTTATTTATTGTTAAAGTCAAATTAACAGTGTAGCCCTGGTGAAATCTGTGATTGTAGAAGTATAGTCTTTGACATTAATTATTAAGGCCGAATTCCGACCACGGGCGACCACTAGCTCCTATAATTATCCCATCGTCCTTCGTCTAGCACCAGCCTTCAACCCACGCTCCTATTCGATCGTCCCGTCTTTTTCCATCACCGTCCATTGGTTATCTTTTCAAATCTGTCTTCTTCAAACAAACCAAGACACACAAAGAGCCTAAACATTAATAACCCAGGCACAGAAAAGAAAAAACCAACACACATGGCACTAGATAGGACTATATATAAGTATAGATATAAGGCCAACACTGCATATGCACTTCCTCACAACACCAGCATGTAACAGATACACTCTACATTAGTATAAGTTTAGTATTAAAAATAGGATAAATTAATATAATAAGTTAATCTTAAGGTACACCATAACATATAAATCACTAAATTAATGTCACACACTAACAAAAGTAAACAATAAGCGTGTATGGACTCTAAAATTTTTCATACAAATTAAGTAGTAAAAAAAGGTACGGAACTCGAGTCCGTAGAGATGTTAATAATAATAATAATAAGTGTGGTGGCCGGGGATTTCTAAACGCTAAAGACTTACACAACCGTGAGGTGTATAATCTACGAGAATACTTCCTGAAAACTGACGAAAGTATGCATCGATATATGGTGTCAGTAGACAAGGGATTCACCCCGCTCTCTCTTGCAAAAGAGAACTGGCTCAGACCTACGGTATTGAGTACCTCCGAGCGAATGGACATATGGAAGAGCAAGGAGCTGCACGGCAGGTTTTACCGGGCGTTATATGGGCCCGACATAGACTTGCCGGCGTCGGTGAACTGGCTACGTTTCGGTGACCTCTTTGGGGAAACCGAAGGGTTTGTCTGTGCAATTATGGACGAGGTTATCAAGACGAACAACTACAGGAAGTACATCCTGAAGGACGGCACGCTCGACGTATGCCGGGCGTGTCATCGCCCGGGCGAATCCATCAGGCATGTTACTTCCTGTTGTTCTCGTCTTGCTAACTCCGAGTACTTGCATAGGCACAACCTAATAGCCAGGATCATCCATCAGCAACTTGCTCTTCGATACGGTCTGATAGCGAATGAGGTACCTTATTATAAATATGCCCCTGAGCCAGTTCTCGAAAATGGTCATATCACGCTCTACTGGGATCGATCTATTATCACAGACAGGACTATTGTTGCCAATAAGCCTGACATTGTGATAATAGATCGATCTGCGAGACGTACGATACTTGTTGATATAAGTATCCCACATGACTGTAATCTCGTAAAAGCTGAAACTGACAAATTAACGAAATACCTTGACCTCGCGCACGAGATTACGGCCATGTGGCATATGGACTCAACGATCATCGTACCGATAGTGGTGTCTGTTAACGGTCTAATAGCGAAGAGCCTCGACCGACACCTAGAGAGGCTCTCGCTCGGTAAATGGGTGAAGGGCCAGATGCAGAAGGCGGTTCTCCTGAGCACGGCACGCATTGTGAGGAAGTTCCTGTCTCTGGAGCCTTAACCACCGGTAGCTTGGACCCTAGGCCCCGCTGCCGACGGACGTCATCTTTTTATATTTTTTTAATATGTTCACGGGCTTTATTTTTGTCCTGATACAATATATATTGTATTAATATGGTGTAAAACATAAAAAAGAATTTGTAAATAAATATATGTGAAATAATAATATTCAGAAACTCTCTCAACTACTCTATGCAATACCGCTCGTACGTTCAGAAATATTCACAATCCTATACATATGTATGTTATAAGGGTAAAGTCAACGAAAATCTCGATGCATGCCTTTGATATGCATACGCATTATATAGACTAGATATTCATTTCATATACAAAATTCTCCGCTTCTCCTTTGACGTTAATAACGGAATACCTAATGTCGGTTTCAATTAATGTGACATACTCGAGTCGATGTGTAAACGCGGAAATAGTTTCTTTAAATCAAATAGCTATTCAGTCAAATGGTTGATTTGTGTTGAAATATTAATGGATTGCTATCATCAATCCATATCTGACAAGTGTAATATTTATTTATAAACTAGCTATGCATGCAATATCGTTTGTGCGTTACTTGGTTACATTATATTATAACATTATTAGTTCTAAAATAGGACAATCAGTTAAAAAAAGTTTAATTAAAATGTATACCTAGTCTTGCCATAAATATTGTAAAAAAGATTTTTTTCTATTGCAAATAACATTTACAAGTTTTACAGTGTGTTAGTTTAATACATAAATATAAAACAATTTAAAATATAAAAAGCTTATTCTAAGTGGTCTCCATTGGCTGCAATACAGTCCTTTAAACGTTGAGGCCAGTTATCACTAGAAGCACGCACTCTTTCTATAGAAAAATTCTTCACTGCCAATCGTATGGATTGTTTTAGGGACTCCAAATTATCATGGCGTTTAGAGCAAGCCGTACTCTCTAAAACTGACCATAAATCATAATCCAGCGGATTAAACTCGGGACTAGACGACGGCCAGTCTTCAGCTCTAATGAAGTCCGAAACGTTTGTTTCCAACCAAGACTGAGTGGACCGAGCTTTATGACCCGGCGCTGAGTCTTGCTGGAAGGACCATTCTTGGTTACTGAACATGGTGTTGTTAAGGGGCTTAACTATATTCTCAAGAATGGCATCTTGATACACTTGTGCCGGTGTTTTGATACCTTTTTCACAAAAATATGGCTCAGTCATTTCTTCATAGCTAACACCCCACCAAACCATCACTGAAGACGGATAATGCCCACGTTGCACTCTGTCAACTAATTGAGAAGCTTCCTTAGAGTTTTGAGCATAAAAACGGCTATTTTGTTTGTTAAAATGTTGCTTAATTGTAAAAATGTTCTCATCCGTTTTGCCAGGTGGTAGGGCATTTGCCCGACTGGATGGCTACCACCCCTGGTCTAAAGTATGTCGCCATAACAACCTTCGAGTTGTGTTCCGGCATTAGTGACCAGGTTCCAGTTTCCCTTAAGAGAGCAGCAGCGCATTTGTAGTACCTTTGGTGTTGCAAATGTCCATAGGCGATGGTAACCGCTTTCCATCAAGTGGGCCATTTGCCTGTCTGCTGATCTCCTGCAATAAAAAAAAAAAAAAAAATCCGTTAACAAAATTTCTGTGACTTCCCTTTGCGTACCGTTTCAGTAGTTGTTTCGGTTTTACCACCCTATTCCTTTTTAAATTATGAATTAAGAAATGATCAGTGCGTCTCTTATAGGCTGCAAGTCCTAAGTTATCTTTTAAAGTACGCGACACGGTGATATCTTCATCTCCCGAGATAAAATCTTTTGCTTTCGGACAGGATTTCTTCGAATTCTTTCCCTTACTGCTTTGAACACCTTTTTCGTACGAACACTACGTGGACGGCCAGATCTTTTTCTGTCACAAACAGAGGAGGTCTCATTGTACATATTAATAGCCCGGTACACAAACATTTGACTAAGACCAAGCGTATGGAGAGTTTTAAAAGTTGCATTTGGCTCCATACCTACTTTGTGTAACGCAATCACAGCGATTCGATTCTCTTTATCGACCCCATTTTAATATCGCAAAATTTTGTACAATGTATTGGCGCCAAAATGAGAAAACACAATGAACAATCATATAAAAATGACAAATGCCAAATTCAAATGTAATATTTTGTTTCTTTTTAATTGTAACAGTATTTATGGCCAAACTAAGTATTTGGAGCATTACTTTATATGGGTGTGAAGCACGGACAATGACACAAAGAGATCGAGATAGATTAGAAACATTTGAAATGTGGTGTTGGAGACGCATGAAGAGAATAAGTTGGAAAGAAAACAATATATATAGATATAATAAAGGAGATAAGCACAATTTTAAAAACTGGGGGAAAGAAGGGCGAAGATGTTTTCTAGTTGCTACGACTCGACACCTTCTTATGCATGTTAATCGAAGGAGGCAAAGTGGAAGCAAGGAGAGGGAAGGGAAGACCACGGCGAGCATTCATGGATCTAATAAAAGAAAAAGTAGGTGTCGTATTGTACATAGAAATAAAACAACTGGTCCATAATAGAAAAGATTGGAGGAGGCTCCAATGACGAGAGCATAGCTCTTAAATGATAGATAGATAGATATAATTATTGTTATGTATGGTAGGATTTAAATTTAAATTGCCACTTAAGAGATCACAAACTTCATTGAAAAGTACACATAGGTGCGAGAAATTAACACTTCTTACAAATGCCACTAAATACAAGTCCAGATAGTAAGGTAGAAAAATAATATAAAACGCGCAGTCTGTCCACGTGAGATTCCCGTTTCGAATGTACACTTCGTAACACCTCGATCGTAGTTGAAACTCAAATAACTCTGACTAACCGGGTCGACCTTATATATTCAAAAATAGACTTTTCTTGTTATTTTTTTATGTTTTACTTGGCACTGTCTTCAATATATTGTAGAAAATAGTTTTTGATTTTTATTTTGAAGTCGGTTTTGTTTTTGTTAAAAAAATTGTTTCCAGTCATTTGCTGTAGCACTGCTTAAAATTATACGCGAACACCATACAAGTAACATTAATTATCTAGCAATGTTAAAACATGTATAAATTATGATATAATTATATGTAGGTTTCGCTTGTAGTTCACTTGAACGCTCAAAGACGTCTTGCTGAAAAATGATTTTGAGTGGCCTCTAAAATGTGCCCAGTACAGCTGTTTACGGGTCTCCTTGACAAAATATCTCGACCCACAAATTACGGTCGCTTGAATTATGTTTATTTAGGCCTGCACCCAAGAGGAATAGGGATGGGAAACCCTCATGACAATTAGATGACTCAAACGACATGCATTGATTCCAAAGTAAATTTTATATTTAAAAAAGTAAATTTGCAAAGTTTGTAGGCTTCTTGAAGATTCTTAAAGAAGCATACAAAATTACTATATCTCAATATGAATAAGAACGTTAGAAATTTAAATACGCTAGGGTTTTTTTAATACACTAGTAAGTAACCCTTGTTGAGTCAGCAAGCTTTCTTTCACACAATTTTTTATCTACGCGCGCTTCGGCAATTCGGTTGCAAAATATTGTTTTTTGTTTACTTAGATAAAAATTTAATTAGATTGTTTGTATATAAAAATCTTTAGTGAAAAATCATCTAACAGACGGTGAAAACCATATAAAAATTCCCGACTCGTACAAAGAATGTTTTCAGTAGTAATAATTGGGTCTAGGCCGGCAAGGTAAGACAACAATCTCGGCGTAAAATCTTTCACTTGGACTGAGGAGCATTTTATCTCGCTCCTCCTTCGAAACCTTTATAGATGCATCTAGGCATCTACGAACATGTTTGTTTAGGTTTTACATATTTTCCCGTAGCATTTATGATTTATGACCTATATATATATATATAAGTATAGTCTTCAGTTTAATGTCAAATTAATTAATCAAGCAGATACATTTAGAGTACATAACTCGTAGTCTTATTTTGTACTCCTCTCAAGCGGTCGAGCTTAGCTCCCGTACTGCGATTGAGCCATGGGCTCTCGCCCAGTGGTGCGTCACCCTGTCCGATGGGGTAGCTACCAACGACGCATCAAACAACTTAGTTCTACCCCCACAGTAACCACTTTCTAGTACACGAGCCATTTCCCTGTTTGTCAGTTGCGCAATTAAAAAAAACAACGAATTCAGTCTGCGTACTCCAATATGCCAAGGACAAGTGCCTTGGTTTTATTAATTAATCTTTATTTGTAGAAATACAAGTAAGTTATTATAAGATGGTAACAAATTCAAAGTTTCACTGCATTTGACCTACATAGGGCGCGTTCCTTTAATATCGCCCAACGCCCAAAATGCTCCGTCAGCCGTTCCACATGGCGACCACCGTCGTTGTGGTCGTGGCGAAATCGTCACTAATGACGTCATTATTTTCGATCACGCAGCGCTCACCGACCCATGTCAAGAGCTGGGTCGAAACGGACATTAATTCTGTCTATCGATTGACATTGAAAAAGGCGCCATTTTCAAATCAACCAATGACATTTGTGTATTTCGCCATTAGTGACATAACGCTCCATAATCTGTTCCACTAGTTTATGATTGTAACAGCCGCAAGCAAGTAGAAGGGGAAAATCGCGGTTGTGAAAGTGGTCGTTGTGAGTCTTTTGTGGAATGAATGAAACTAATACAGATAATATTTGTACATAACATGGTAAGAAAGTCAAATGTACATATATACATACATAACTTCACGCCAGTTCCCTTGCGGGGTAGGCACGAACAACAGAGTGCCATTTAGGCTTATTCTTACACACCTCACTTGCCTCTTTGACATTCATAACTCTTGTCATGCAAGCTCGTCTGTTCTTAAGGCTCCTGACATCACCTTCTGCTAGTACACGATCAATTTGATCATGGAAGGTGTGTCGTGGCCTTCCACGACTTCTGCATCCATCCACTTTTGCATTGTATATCTGTTTAGTCATCCTTTCATCATGCATTCTTTCCACACGCCCGAACCACCGGAGCATTCCTTTCCTTACCTTCACCCCGACACTCTCTTTCAGACCAACTCTCTTTCTTACTTCGGTATTACGAACGCAGTCCGCGAGCGTCACTCCGCAGATTTTGCGCAGTGTTCGCATCTCGACCGCGTTTACTCTACTTTGATGCTCTTTCTTCCATACCCAACTCTCGCTTCCATACGTGAGCGTAGGTACCAGCACCGCGTTGTGTACGGCGAGCTGGGCCTTCTGGTTGAGGTTCTTAGCGCCTAGAAGTTTACCTAACGCTCCATTTAAACTATTCCCCAAATTCACTCTTCTTTCTATATCAGCGGTGTACCTTCCATCCCTGCTAAAAGCACATCCAAGATATACAAACTCATTCACTTGCTCCAGCATAACATCATCGACCATTATCCTTGCATTCGTTCTGGTTTCTTCTCTTTCAAACACCATAACCTTTGTTTTCTTCGCATTCAAATGTAAGCCTCTCGATCAAGAAAGTCAAATGTTCTCACTGTATTTCGACCTACACGTGGTCATACAAATATTTGAGTACAAGTCAATCTAAAAACAAAAAAATCTCAGCAATATTAATATTATAAACATAGTTTAATTAGTTCATTTCTTTGTCATACTTAAGAAAATCATTAACTGAGTAATATATATTTTTTTCCATTAATTATATTTTTAGCTTTTTAAGAAATATCCTTCAACTTTTTACCATAAAATAATTACACTTGTGTGTTTATATAAAAGTGACTAAAGCATCCTGCCAACTCTAACGTTGGCATTTTGCTTATAAAATTCTGTGGTTGGGCGTCGCTTTATCAAGAGAATTTTTATTAAATATTCAAAGAAGATTTAAGTGCAACCTCGGAGTTTCTGGGAGATATGTTTTCATAGAGGTGCTCTTCGGTGTTTAGCCAATGCAATTTTAGTTATTTCTTTGTATATACATCATGATATAATATTAAAATAATCATTATATTAATACTAGAAGCAGAAACTTTGTACCCCGTTTTACGAAAATTGTGCAAACGGAAGAGTATGAAATTTCGCACGCTATAGTTTACATGTGCAGAATGCTAATATTTTTTTAAAATTATGCATAAAAAATATATTATATCAATAAAAAAACATTACACACACTACCATGTATTTGACACACACACTCATATATACTCTTTTGTTTATTGTTCAAGTCAAATTAACAGTGTAGCCTTTTTTTTATTGCGGAAGTTCAGCAGACAGCCAGACGGCCCACTTGATGGAAAGCGGTTACCATCGCCTGGACATTTGCAACACCAAAGGCGCTGATGCTCTCTTAAGGGGAGATTGGAACCTGGTCACTAATGCCGGAACACAACACAAGGTTGTTATGGCGGCATACTCTAGACCAAGGGTGGTCGCCATCCAGTCGAGCAAATACCCTACCACCTGGCTGTGGGTTGTTTTGTCGCCTCTTACGACAGGCCGTCTGGCCGCAGGAAATTGTATTCTTTCTCCGTTCCTGCACGGATGAAAAGCCTTGGCGAAATCTGTGATTATAGAAGTCTTTGACAACAAAACTTTAATAATGTTTAAACTTATAATTTAAATTAATTACGGTCGAATTTCGACCAATAGGCGACAACTGGTATATTTTATTAGCGGCCGCGGTACACTTGTTCTACCCTGAATAAATAAAAATCTGTGACCCGATTCTACTGCCTCCTACCAGTTCCAATCATAAATCTAAAGCATCCGGAGATTCACTCAAACACACACAAACATCATTCAAATCCGTCCATGAGATTAGGAGGATCCTAGAACCCGACTGCAGTGGCATCTACGGGTTTCAATTGTGAATCAAAACCATCTGGGGACCCGCTCAAATACACATAAAAATTTCATCAAACTCGGTAAAGTCATTCTCAAGTTATACGGTATTCAAGACGTATACTACGTCCTGAATATTTTTACTTTCAGGTTGTATTCCACCATCAGTAGGCAAGTTCCAGTTCCCTTCGATGCCAACAGTGCATTGGCAACACCTTTGATGTTGCAGATTTCCGCATGACAGTAACCACTATCCATCACGTTGGCCGTTAGCCTGTCTGCTGTATACCAATAATTAACAAAACACAAAATAATTCCTGAAGGACAGTAGAGTGATTAATGGATAGGTGAGAAATTAATTAATTGAAGCAAATAAATAAAATAAAAACAAAAAGAAACAATCAATTAAATGGAAAAGCCTTCAAATTCTTGGGAATTTTGAGTTGCACGTCAAAAAAGAGATGGATGTATTATCTGAAGGTTGACACTGTGATTTATGGTGTGATAGAGGACATATGCCATAATAGAGCAATATGGAAGGAAAAGACGAATTCTAGGACCCAAAATAATCGAGAGAGAGAGTCACTAAAACCTACGCGACCAAGGTTGTTGATATAAGCAAAATAAATAAAAATATTTTCCCATTCATATTTTTTGAAGTGAAACTTCTATATAGCGTCACGGCCGCGTGTTCTAATACTTACATTTTTAAACTCGTGATATCTTTCGAATGGGATGTCCGAATTGAATATTTTTTTTATTAAGTAAGAACTCGTAGCCCCCGCCAGGCGAACATGATTGCCCCCATCTAAACACTTGGGTTACTATCACTGGCTCTATCTATATAAACACAAAAAAAACTAAATTACTTAAAAAAAGCTAACACACATTTCAGAACAGGATTTGGAAAAGGGTGTATTGGATATGGATATGGATGTGGTGGATTGGAGTGTCGGGGTGAAGGTAAGGAAAGGAATGCTCCGGTGGTTCGGGCATGTGGAAAGAATGCATGATGAAAGAATGAATAAACAGATATACAATGCAAAAATGGATGGATGCAGAAGTCGTGGAAGGCCACGACACACCTTCCATGATCAAATTGATCGTGTACTAGCAGAAGGTGATGTCAGGAGCCTTAAGAACAGACGAGCGTGCATGACAAGAATTATGAATGTCAAAGAAGCAAGTGAGGTGTGTAAGAATAAGCCTAAATGGCGCTCTGTTGCTCGTGCCTACCCCGCAAGGGAACTGGCGTGAAGTTATGTATGTATGTATGTATGTATGTGTATTGGATATGGTTGAGATAGTCCCCCTGTTGACGAAGTAAGTTTGCTCTGCTTCCCGGGGCAACAACAACAACAATACTGTTTATTGTACACCAACTTAAAACAGTAACATATCTTAATATTAGGTAGTAGTACAATGGGCGGCCTTATTTCTTAAAGCAATCTCTTCCAGGCAACCTTTGGATGGACAAGGATCTTAATCACGATAAACTGTTGGCGTGCATCTTAAGACTACACTAATGATAATACTATATATAATATAATGTACAATAATATACTTATATATACAATAAGTCACACGCTCTTCCTGCCATAAGCGCGGGGCACATGGGAGGAGGGTGGGTTTAGTGGAGTATTGAGTCTTCGAGTCTCCACACAAGCCGGCGATTCGACTCTGGTGCCCATTCGTGGCACCTCTCGTCGCTTTGGTCTAATCCCTAGTAAAGAACCCGGTAGTGTGCGAAATGCATTTCCCAGCCTCAAAAAAAAGGAAAGAAAAGTATAAGATACATTATTTTTTTACACATATACTATTCATAAGTTCATGGCTCCACCTCAGCCCGCGAGCCATCGGACCACTCATCCAACATAAGTTAGATGCTGTGACGGCGACCCGCGATGCATAGGCAGCCGCATACACAAGATATATACATAATAATACATATTACAATACTATATAATATATACATACATACAAACATACATAACTTCACGCCAGTTGCCTTGCGGGGTAGGCACGAACAACAGAGCGCCATTCAGGCTTATTCTTACACACCTCACTTGCTTCTTTGACATTCATAACTCTTGTCATGCACGCTCGTCTGTTCTTAAGGTTCCTGACATCACCTTCTGCTAGTACACGATCAATTTGATCATGGAAGGTGTGTCGTGGCCTTCCACGACTTCTGCATCCATCCACTTTTGCATTGTATATCTGTTTAGTCATTCTTTCCACATGCACACATATAATACATAATAAATACATACTTATATATACAGCTCTCACGGGTGATCATCATTTCTCCAATGAACCTTGGGTTGGATGATGCTCACCAGTGGGAGAAAGGCAGCAACATACACTTGCTCGTATAATACATATACCCTTCTGGTTATAACCAGTCTTTGTTTTGTCGTTATAAATGCATGACTGTTTCAACAAACTTCATTATAATAACAGCCCATAAATGTCCCACAGCTGGGCTCGGGCCTCCTATTACAGGGGAACGGACAGTATACCCGCCACGCTTGACCAAGGTGGCTTGGCAGGTTTGACACAACGGTTAAATCGATGTGCAGGTTGCATCACGATGTTTTCCTTAACCTTAGTAGCACGTGGTAGCCGTCGGGGCCCGTTGGGGTATAGGGGTTCTCACTCACCCGCACATGCCGTCGAGATGAGAGCGCGAGTGTTCCGTGCGCGCTCATCTCTCCTCCCGTGGGAGCGTTACAGACCGCCCCACGCCAAAGAGAGCATGACGATGCCGGGGGATGAGTCCCCGGCAATGGAAGAGGCCTCGTGAGGGGACCCACGCCTGCCAGGGCCGCAGAGAGGCTAACTCATATACCCGTAGCCCTGGCATAAGGCGAAGGACGGAATACCCAGGGGTTTTAGTGGGTATCCCTAACCGAGGGTGACAACAGCATGGCACCAGTTCTGCCTGGGCATGCTGGTGCCACCCCCGATCTGGCGAATCCCACACGGGTCGCGAATATTCGCCCAAGGTTCTGCCCTTGTCGCGGCTTATGGTCCTCAAGCGGATTTGGTAATTGTAACAATATGCACATTAGGTCAGAAAACTGCCTAAGTGGTGCAAGCGTTCCGGCCAAGATCGAACCCGCGCCCTTTGAGTATGGGACGCATGCGCTAGCCATTACGCTACTAAGACTTACAACATTCATTAGTGAAAACAAATGTCAACACAGCAGGAAACTTTGCCTATTTTCCTAATAGGGAAGCAGTAGTCGATTTATACAACGATCGCGTGATTCAGCCCTATCAAACTATCAACTTTCTGTTTCCTCTGCTTCATGTTTATTAATGTCATAATGGAGTTGTTTCCCCTCACTATAAGCTTCAGAAGCGTGCTCGTCGCGATCCCCGCTGGCCCAGAGGGCCACAATTCTGACCAGAATTCACCGGCGTGCAGTGCACGATAGGGCGTCCCCCGCAGGCGACGCTCACCGATGCGCCCCCGTCGGTGTGAATTCTCGCGCATGCGGCGAAGGGGGCCGCCACCCTTCACGCAGCGCCAAACCTGGCGGGTCGAGAGGAGCAGAGTGCCGTATAGGCACGTGGAATGTGAGAGGTGGGATGAAAGATAAGATGGACGAAATGATTGATATAATGAATGAGAGAAGCCTGGATGCCTTATGTCTGACAGAGACAAAGCGGAAGGGGTGCGACGTCGATGACCTCCCCGGTGGCATGCTTGCTCTGTGGTCCGGCGTGGACCTGGACGAGCGTGCGAGTGGGGGGGTAGGCGTCTTACTCTCATCCCGCTTTGTGTCTGGAGTAAAAGCTTATTGTCTGGTGAACCCGAGACTTCTCTGGGTCCGCCTAAAACTGGGGATCACGCGAGTTTTTCTGGTCGCAGCTTATGCTCCCGTCAGCTCAGCGGATCCCCAAGAACTCGAGAAGTTTTGGGAGTCTGTGAGAGAAATTCTGGATCTGGCTGAAGGGAACGAAAGACTAATTATGTGTGGTGATCTTAATGGCTGGGTGGGGACCAAACGAGACGGCCTTGAGGCTGTCCTTGGACCCTATGGTGACAAGAGAGTGAACGATGCTGGTAGGCCAATCATAGACGTATGCATGGAAAGAAACTTGCTTGTGTCGAACACCCTATTCCATCATAAGGATATTCACACGTATACATGGAGAATGAATGATCAGAAAAGTATGATTGATCTGATTTTAATTGATAGTCGCCTCCGAAACAGAATAATGGATACAAGAGCCTACAGAGGCCCCACTCTTGAAACGGACCACTACCTGGTGATAAGCCGGTTTGTGGGCCTTTTCAAGAAGTGGAGACACTGGCGAGTGCGTACCAATTTCGGGGAGCTTGAAAGAATAAAGTGTGAAAAATTGGAAGATGTTAGTGTAAGGAGTATGTATGCGCGCCTAGTCGAAGAAAGGCTTGCAAAAGCGGACTTCTCCGACTTAGATGTGGATAATGACTGGGATAGTATGAAAGAAAGTATAGTGGAAAGCGCAAAAGAAGCATGTGGATGCGCGAAGAGGCACATAACAACGAAAGGTGATGAATGGTGGGACGCGGATGTTAAATCCAGCGTAGAGAGAAAGAGAAAAGCCTGGCTGGATTATGTTGCTTCCTTGCAACAGAATGACAGTATGAAAGAGATGAAGAAAGAAATTTATCGCCTCTGCAAGAATGAAACCAAAGCTTTAGTGAAAGAGAAGCGTGAAAGAATAAAATTGAAAGAAGAAGAGAAGCTGACGGAGAACTTCGAGGCGAATACCAAACTCTTTTGGAGAGAGGTTAAGAAGTCTCGGGGTTGTTCGTCAGCTTCCAGAATGGAAAGAATAAAATCTAAAGCAGGGGACGTTCTTGCTAACCCACAAGAGGTATTAGCGCGATGGAGTGAATATTTTAGAGAAATGTATGATAATATCCCGGATGCTGGCACCACGACTGAGTCTGTGACCGACTCCGAGGAGTCAGCATCCGAGATCACTTTGGAAGAGATCGAATGGTCGATAAGAAGTCTGAAAAATGGAAAGGCAGTAGGAATCGATAGTGTGTCTGCTGAGATGATCAAATCTGGTGGAACCTGCGTCTGGTCGATGATGTTATGTAGAGCAAGTGAATGAGTTTGTATATCTTGGATGTGCTTTTAGCAGGGATGGAAGGTACACCGCTGATATAGAAAGAAGAGTGAATTTGGGGAATAGTGTGAATGGAGCGTTAGGTATTCTAGGCGCTAAGAACCTCATCGCCGTACACAACGCGGTGCTGGTACCTACGCTCACGTATGTATGCGAGAGTTGGGTATGGAAGAGAGAGCATGAAAGTAGAGTAAACGCGGTCGAGATGCGAGCACTGCGCAAAATCTGCGGAGTGACGCTCGCGGACCGCGTTCGTAATACCGAAGTAAGAAAGAGAGTTGGTCTGAAAGAGAGTGTCGGGGTGAAGGTAAGGAAAGGAATGCTCCGGTGGTTCGGGCATGTGGAAAGAATGCATGATGAAAGAATGACTAAACAGATATACAATGCAAAAGTGGATGGATGCAGAAGTCGTGGAAGGCCACGACACACCTTCCATGATCAAATTGATCGTGTACTAGCAGAAGGTGATGTCAGGAGCCTTAAGAACAGACGAGCTTGCATGACAAGAGTTATGAATGTCAAAGAGGCAAGTGAGGTGTGTAAGAATAAGCCTAAATGGCACTCTGTTGTTCGTGCCTACCCCGCAAGGGAACTGGCGTGAAGTTATGTATGTATGTATGTATGTATAATATATATGTATAAGGTATTAACATAATTACCTTACATATATTATATTTCTTAATTACATTCATGATTATCAGTTGAATCCCAGCTGCGAAGATGGAAGCAACATACAAATAAAAGAAGAAAGTAGTAAGAAGTATTAAATACTAAAAAGAAACAATAAGATTAAACAAATTCTCCATTACGGCGTAAGGAATGTATTACAATTAAAAAATATAATAATAACTGCTAGGCTGGGGCCTCCCATTATAGAGGTAAAAGACAGTATACCCGCCAGGTAGGTTTGACACATCGGTTTTCTCGATGTGCAGGTTGCATCACGATGTTTTTATTCACCTTTGTTAGCACGTGCTAATTGTAAAAATATGCACATTAGGTCAGAAAACTGCCTAAGTGGTGCATGCGTTCCAGCCAGGATTGAATCCGCGCCTTTTGAGTATGGAACGCATGCACTAGCCATTACGCTACCACGATTTAGAAGTCTTACAATTAAGTTACTGTGAACACTGTATTTTAACACAAATAACCCACAAATCAATTCAATACACTTATCGCGACAATGTGCAGGGGATCTTTAGAACTGCAAACTAGCATGCGGATGGGTAGAACTTTAGCAAATCAAAACTGATTTCAATAAATATCACGGTAATCTATCTAAAAGAAATAAGCAAGAAATGAGTAAATAAATAATCTTTGAATGTTGCAATCGTGACTGAAAAATTGAGGGGAACAACATTAAGCTAGTCAATATCAGCTATTTGCAAGAATGTAGTTTATACAGGTGTTATAATATAATTGTAGATGCACAGTACATTCTACCACATAGTGGTATACAAAATGACTTAATTAAATTAAATTAAATTTACAAAAATATTCTAATTCAGAAACATATCAAATAAATTTTGGTAATAAATAAACAAATTATGTCAAAAGAAATAATAACATTTTTTTTTTATTGCAGGAGTTCAGCAGACAAGCAGACGGCCCACTTGATGGAAAGCAGTTACCATCGCCTATGGACATTTGCAACACCAAAGATGCTACAAATGCGCTGCTGCTCTCTTAAAGGAGACTGGAACCTGGTCACTAATGCCGGAACACAACACAAGGTTGTTATGGCGGCATACTACAACTTTTAACTATATTTGTACTTGACACATGCATAATATTGACACTAATTACTTAATTAATTAACATTCTAATTGTAAATGCTGTGCACTCCTTTAATAGGTCCGCACATCAGAACTTTTATATTAAAGGATTTGTAATGTAACATAATAATGTGTGCGCTGTTGGTGTGCCTTAAATAAATAAATAAATACTCTAGACTAGGGGGTGGTCGCCATCCAGTCGAGCAAATACCCTACCACCTGGCTGTGGGTTGTTTAGTCGCCCCTTACGACAGTCCGCCAGGCCGCAGGAAATTGTATTCTTACTCCATTCCTGCACGGATAATCACTAAGGTTTCCCATATAGATAATAACGACAAGCAATTTTTTTGAGAAATTCATCTACAGTATAGAAACACTCTTTGCTCAGCCATTTTTTTAGGACTACAGTGAATTTTTTTGCGGGTACATTTATAATTTCAGTTGGCTAGTCTTCCTCCTAAATTAAAATATTGTATGGATAAAAAGGAATAAAAGAAATGGACATAAAATATTAAACTGTAAATAACTGTTATTTTTTTTTATTAACAACTACCGACTCTAGTTCCGTGCCCTTTTTTTACAATTAAATTTAAGAAGTTAAGAGGCGACTTAACAACTCAGAGCCAGGTGGTAGGGCATTTGCCCGACTGGACGGCTACCACCCCTGGTCCAAAGTATGTCTCCATAACAACCCTGAGTTGTGTTTCGGCATGGCCAGGTTCCAGTCTCCCTTAAGAGCAGCGCATTTGTAGCAACTTTGGTGTTGCAAATGTCCATAGGCGATGGTAACCGCTTTCCATCAAGTGGGCCGTCTGCCTGTCTGCTGATCTCCTGCAATAAAAAAAAAAAGTTGTACACACTTATTTGTTACTTTGTTATTGTGTGTGACATTTAATGAATGTTTGTTCGTGTTGTGGTGAACCTTAAGAATAACTTATTATATTAATTTATTCTAATTTTAATACTAAACTTATACTAGTGTAGAGTGTATCTGTTACATTCTAGTGTTGTGAGGAAGTGCATGTGCAGTGTGTGCCTTATACCTTATACCTATATATATTATCCTAACTAGTGCCAGGTGTATTGTTTTCCTTTCTGTGTTTGGGTTATTAATTTTTAGGCCCTTTGTGTGTCTTGGTTTGTTTGTGAAGTGTGCGTGTAATGCAATGCGGTGGTAGTGCGCGTTGGTGTGGGTATGTGTGTAAGTTTTGTTGTTAGTTGTGTGTTTGTGACTTTGTGTGGTGTTATAATTTATTGTTTAATTGTTATTTTTTATTTATCATTTTTAAGTTACATATATGTTCATATGAAACTATCCGGAAGCTGATGAAAATGATAAAAAGAATGATCAAAATCAGTGCAGAAACAAAAAATAACTTTTTGTTTCTGAACATACATAAAAAAATATTTACACTACGAATTGGGAACTTTTTTTTGAAGTCCATAAAAAAGGACGAATAGATTGTGTGAAAGAACACATGCAGGGCATTCCATTAGTAGCTCACAACGCCCAAAATGCTCCGTTAGCCGTTCCACAAGGCGACCGCGTTCGTTGTGGTCGTGGCGAAAACGACACTAATGACGTCATCATTTTCGATCACGCAACGCTCACAACGACCCATGTCAAGAGGTGAGTCGAATAACCATTCCACTTGGGTTTACGATTGTAACGTCGGCAACGTGGTCGTTGTGAGTCCCTAATGGAACGTAGCCATTATGTGGTGTGACAGAAGACGTAAGCCACAACAAAGGAGTATAGAATAAAATAAATAAGAATAATGTGCCGACCGTAAATCATTTGGAGAAGGTAAGGAAACAGGTAAACCATCCAAAAATATATTTTAACAAGCATTCCTGTATGCAGGAAGCTATCAATTCCGCATAGCGCAATTACAAGCAGTGCTAGAGAAGTTGCGTCAGTTGCGTAACGCGGCGTCAACTGGCAGGCGGCCATCTTGCGCGGCTATTCCGGTCGACGACCTCTTTAGAAACGTCTTGCAAAACAATGGGTTTACGCGAATTTGTGGCGCGAGAATAAATTGTCCCTGTTGTCACTGTCAAAATTGATATTTTTAAATTTGTTTCAATTTACATAACATAGGTTCATTTTTACTAGTGCCTCTCTGGCGAAGAAGGTTGTTGTTCCTATTTTTTAAGTTCTTCCTCTCTTTTTTAAACTTAACCTCCCTGTTTATCTTTTTAAAACACCATAACCAATGATTTACTATTAATTTTTTATCCGATTAAAAAAAAAGAGTATTTGGCGTGTAAACATTAAATATGTTCACAACCATTGTGTCGACCTAAATAAACCTAAATTCCTTTTGTCCTTTTAAACCATTCCCTTTCCATAAACTCGGCAAAAAAAAACTAAAAGAGGAAACCCCGAAGATGTCAAGAGATGGCGCCATCTGTATGCGCGGTCGACTGCAAAACGTCAAGGCTGTCAAGTTAAATTCTCTCTCTCTCAACCGACACGTACGTGCGCAAAAAAACGAAAACTATCAAAACTGTGCGGGATCCAGGTCAGGTCAGAGGATCAACTCCGGGTAAGTCCCTTTTCCTTCCTTGCCCTCACATATCACACAAGGAAAATATTTACCAACCATAACTTTTTGTTTCTAAACTGAGTTTGCTAATTATTTTTGTGTTGTATTCAATGTAGCTCTAAGCTAAACCCGTGGAAATGTCATTGGCATTGGACTTTGGATTCCGAAGATATAGCAGATAAATATTCAAAGTCAAACAAAAACGTGTAATAACTGAAATATTGTTAGTTTTATGACAATTCTAAAACGAGTATGTACCTAATTGTGATCAAGAAGGTGCTGCACAGGACTGGACTAGGACTAGAAAGGCGTGCACAGGTACTCCCAGAACGTACGTGTAAATTGAGTTATGAGTTCCGTTTCATATAGCTATCGTTTCCGCATTCGAAAAGCTTCTCGAATGCGAAGGTAGCTAACTACCTTACTAAGGATACCATATACGTAACTTACAAGTGTAAAATAAGAACAATCTAGGAAAAAAGAATCTGACTTTAAGGTCGTGTGAATTAGACGAACAGTGAGCGGCTGTTTGCTTCCAGTTTGCCTGCCTATAATTTTTAAATGGAGTGTCCATACAGCGCGTAACGTACGCAGTTTGCGGCGTTTCGTTTGCCGACTCATTCAGTGAGCGGCTGGTTAGCAGCGAACGATGCGCGCGGTTGGCGGCGCAGTTCGCTCACTACGCCGGAACTCTGCGCGGCGTTATATACTCACCATTTACCTTCGCTGCCAAGAGTTCGCAAATGCTTCGCAGGTAATACGCTACAGTTTGCTGATAACTTGACATTGAATTAGCGGGCGATTCGCACAAAACTCAAAAAATAAATATTTTACACCTTAATAACAATTACTATGCTCATAGATTGCTACAACAACAACATTTAAAAAATATAGTAATTTTCATATTTTACTTCGCACCAACTTCAAGCACCGCGTGCTGGTACCTACGCTCACGTATGAAAGCGAGAGTTGGGTATGGAAGAGAGAGCATGAAAGTAGAGTTAACGCGGTCGAGATGCGAGCACTGCGCAAAATCTGCGGAGTGACGCTCGCGGACCGCGTTCGTAATACCGAAGTAAGAAAGAGAGTGTCGGGGTAAAGGTAAGGAAAGGAATGCTCCGGTGGTTCGGGCATGTGGAAAGAATGCACGATGAAAGAATGAATAAACAGATATACAATGCAAAAGTGGATGGATGCAGAAGTCGTGGAAGGTCACGACACACCTTACATGATCAAATCGATCGTGTACTAGCAGTAGGTGATGTCAGGAGCCTTAAGAACAGACGAGCGTGCATGACAAGAGTTATGAATGTCAAAGAAGCAAGTGAGGTGTGTAAGAATAAGCCTAAATGGCGCTCTGTTGTTCGTCCCTACCCCGCAAGGGAACTGGCGTGAAGTTATGTATGTATGTACCAACTTCAAAATGTGAGACTTTTTTTGTTATACCTGAAGTCCGTTTTTTGCTAGAATTTTTTTAGAATGCTTATCTACCATTTTATTTATTTGCTAACGTAGATCTTACGCCAGATATATATTAGGTTCCAAGATTTTGTAATACTATCTATCACATGATTTAACATTTTTTGCGTCAATGTATCGTTTAGTACGCGATCTATCAGAAGTGAAAATCATCGAACTATAAGTGCACGTATTTGCTCGTAACTCTGTTATCCAATTTAAATACCTAACATATTTTGGGCATATTACAAACATTGCTTACGTAGCGTATCACCGATGGGATTACTAATCCAAATTCTTGCGGTCAGTACCCTTTACACTCGAATACCTTCATTTAGTAAGCCGCTTTGCGTGTGTAATCCTAAAAATAAGCCACGAATGTATCCGCAAATGAATTGCTGCCGAGTGTTGGGTTAGTGCGTATGTTACTATATAAACTAGAACACACAAGGGACAGAAGGGTAACTGTAGGACTCGCGTTATACGGATAATAAACAATTTATTATTATTATTATGTTTATTAGCGTGGACACATAATAATAATAATAAATTGTGTACATAACTGTTACCCGCAGGGGGTCTTTGTTGCGAAGCCTTAGGTGAGTAGCGACACCTCAGACCTGAATCCGGGGACACGGTAGGGCCCCCGTGCTTGCCTAAGCCAGCCGGCACGGAGTGGAGATCGCTAGAGCTAAGACTCAATCAAGCTCCAGGGGTGGAAGTGATAAATGGCCTACCGTCGGAAGTAGCTTTGGTGAACCTACAGCCCATCTCTCCACACACCTTAGCTACTCACACCCATGTTGCCCCTCGCCAATCTTATACGGCATTTTTAGGGGCCCATTCAGTGAGTGGCCAGTCACCGTCTACCTATTTTTCCGTGTTCCCCGAACATTGCGACGCGCAGACGCCATAGTCCCCATAGTCCCAGATCCCTAGTTCCATTAGCAGTTCATCCCAATAGCCCAGTACCTTTTGCTCTCATTCCCTACAATAGTCCTACAACTGACCGGGACTTGTCCTTGGGTGTATTTTTATACGGTGTAGACAGGGATAAACGCCAGTCAGTGTCACGCCACATTTACATTAAATTTGTCAAGGGGCCTCTAAGTGTTGACCTGCCCATGGCCCCACGCAAGCCCCCCAA
The DNA here is from genome assembly GCA_019925095.2 of Dendrolimus kikuchii. Lineage (NCBI taxonomy): Eukaryota > Metazoa > Arthropoda > Insecta > Lepidoptera > Lasiocampidae > Dendrolimus > Dendrolimus kikuchii. Next base: position 17,014,762 of record CM034407.1, read on the forward strand.
AGTTCCGGGCTATTTTTATGGCCTGTGATCTCAAGAGATAAATTGTTTATTTCTGTACCAAAATTACATACAAAAGTTTTGGGTTGGAACTTCCTATTAAGTATTAAAATATACTTGTGTCAGAAGGACCCGCTCTAAATTATTTAATTTTATACTTATACAAATATTGTTTATGAGTTGAGTACCTATATGTATGTGTATAAATGTGTGTGTGTCGATGTATGTGACTAAGTGTTTGTGTTTATGTTTACAAACTAGGATTACTATATAATATACACCAAAACATTCTTTGTGTGTTTTCAATAATAACCAGTTTGGAACCATTTTCTTGCAGTCATAATATATTCATATTAAATAGTAATACGAGTACTTTATTAATTTGATGAGATATGTGTATGGAATGCATTTTACAGCAAATTATATATATGTACAAAAGTATAGTATGCAGGGCCCCAAAAATATGTAGTAAAATTCCAAAGTGCTGAAAGCTCTGAAGGGATACCTACTGGACCCTGGCCTCTAATGCCGGAACGCAACTCATGGTTATTATGGCGGTATACTCTAGACCAGGGGTGTTAGCCATCCAGTCGGACAAATACCCTCCCACCTGTCTGTGGGTTGTTATGTCTCCTCTTACGCCAGCCCACCTGGCCGCAGGAAATCGTATTCTTTCTCCGTTCCTGCACGGATAGATATATACGTCATATGAAAAACACAATACAAAGAAACTTAAAACTACTTACATATGTAGTAAGGTGTTCATCGATTTGGGATTTAGATTATTTCCTTGCGCAAACATAAATGTTATTATTATTATAAACAGTCAGTTCAATACGTGTAATTTTTGTTTTGTATGAAAAATTGTTTTAAAGTCGATATTGGACGGTTGATTTCTGTGTTTCAATTCCGCTGAATCAACCAAAGTGATACATATAAACTTAAACTTAACCATTCAATATCATTGAACACCGGCGAGTCCTTTTAGTTCTCTGCCTTTCAACCAATTAGCTTGCTTGATAATGCTAGTAATAATCAGCCTAGCTCTAATAATTTTTTAATATTAAAATGGGTGGAAGGAAAAATAAAAGAAAATTATGAGTCAAGTTGGTTTGTATTGCGTTGCACAAAGAAAGAGCTCACAATGTCTTGAGGTCTGGCAGTTGGTTCTTGCTGGGTTTGGGTCTTAATAGTTTTGATGAGCGGCTCCCAAACAAGTGGTACTTGCCAACCATCTTCTCTGTTGAAATTTGGGTGTTTTGATGCAAGTCATAAATAGACTAGCTACTTTTTTTGAACAAAATATAGTACTTTTGGTAAATTTAGAAAAAAAATAGTATGTGTCTAGATGGGGAAGTCCGTCAGTAGGATAAGTTCCTATTCCTCTCATTTTTTTACCTTTAACGAACCTACCAACCAATTAAAATTCGAACGTAGAGTTAAGTGGTGTCTTGGCTTTACTGGCCGACTTGTTGTCGTCATAGCTATTTAAATACGGAAATAACGAGAATGTACGGAGTTCCCCACCTTGATTATAATTTTTTATTATATATTTCATAATTTGATTATTTATGCGTATTTATTATTAATAGGTATGGAAGAAAGAGAATGAAAGTAGAGTAAACGCGGTCGAGATGCGAGCACTGCGCAAAATCTGCGGAGTGACGCTTGCGGACCGCGTTCGTAATACCGAAGTAAGAAAGAGAGTTGGTCTGAAAGAGAGTGTCGGAGTGAAGGTAAGGAAAGGAATGCTCCGGTGGTTCGGGCATGTGGAAAGAATGCATGATGAAAGAATGAATAAACATATATACAATGCAAAAGTGGATGGATGCAGAAGTCGTGGAAGGCCACGACACACCTTCCATGATCAAATTGATCGTGTACTAGCAGAAGGTGATGTCAGGAGCCTTAAGAACAGACGAGCTTGCATGACAAGAGTTATGAATGTCAAAGAGGCAAGTGAGGTGTGTAAGAATAAGCCTAAATGGCACTCTGTTGTTCGTGCCTACCCCGCAAGGGAACTGGCGTGAAGTTATGTATGTATGTATGTATGTATTATTAATAGTGGTCGTCTAGTGGTCGTATCATAATTAATTTAAATTATAAGTTTGAACATTATTAATGTTCTGTCGTCAAAGACTATACTTATATAATCACAGATTTCGCCAAGGCTGCACTGTTAATTTGACTTTAACAATAAACAAAAGAGTATATATGCGTATGTGTGTCAAATACATGGTAGTGTGTGTAATATTTTTTTTATTGATTTAATGTATTTTTTATGCATAATTTAAAAAAATATTAGCAGTCTGCATTCCTTCTCTATATAAACTATACCGGCCTTACTTATAATAATCTCGTTAAATCAAACCTTAATCAATGAATATATTTTTCCCACTTATAAACGTGTATTACCTGTTGTTTATCTAAGAGGAGCACAGATAAATGAAATTTAAATGATTAACGTAGGTTGTACCCAAAATATTCGACTAAAGAAGAGTTTATGGGTAAGATTTTCATTAATCAGTTGCTGAGCAGTTTCTTTAAATTTAAGAAAAGATTATAAGTAAGGCCCTAAGTGTGCGAAATTTCATACTCCTCCGTCCGCGCAATTTTCGTAAAAAGGGGTTCAAAGTTTTTTGCTTCTCGTATTAATATAATGATTTTTTGTTTTGTCCTGCAAAGTTGAAATTGCAACAACTTAGTGCAGCGGTTTCGTTCGATAGCGATACAAAAAAAGCGCGACGATTGAAGTATCAATGATATGCTACATTTCTTACTGTATTATTTTTCTATAATATATATTACAATTGGCTAAAATATAGGAAGATACTGTATATTATTATAGGGGGAAACCCTAGCCATAAAGGGTATTGCGAATTATACGTAACCTTTTTCTTGTAGGTATATTCTCGAGTTATATCGTGTGGGTCTTCTGCATTTCTTTATGATACGAAATAAGCACAGGTACATAAACTAGCTGATTCGGTCCGCAGGGTGTAATGAAATAAAGTATGTATTCCGTAACCTCACACTCTGCAAACTCTAGGGAAACGTAGCTAACATTTATATTTCGGCAACGTTGGACTCTTTAAAGCGATTTCTTGTCTTTATTACTATTCCTAGGGCCGCTTGCATAAAGATTGCCTTTAAATAAAATTAGTTAATCATATTAAACCGCCTAAATACGTTTTACTCAAAACGTATTGACAGTTCTTTAAACATATTTAGCGGTAAATTTTGCGTTGTGCAAGACGCTAATTGTATTTAAGGGTGTTAAATACGTTTTGTGTTTCTTAAATAAATTTAAGCCACCTTATGCAAGCGGCGCCTAATGTTTGTTTCTGTCCACAAATCTCGAAAATGGATAGATAGATAGAAAATACTTTATTGTTCACCACATAGACATAAAGTAAATCATTTACAGTAATTTCGTGTCAAGGCAGGAACAAAGGGCGGCCTTATCGCTTTAGAGCGATCTCTTCCAGACAACCCGGGCTGTGGATTGTGTGAAAGGAATCGAGAGTGTATGACGGTGGTGTGCAAATCAAATACATGTAATTAATAGGATACATAGATATTACACAATACATATAATTAAGAAAAAGAAAATAGACAATAACACACTTCCGGCAACGTCGACACAATCAGCTTGTAGTTGTAATCTGACACACCTGGCTAATCATGCAGCCGCAAGCGGCCGTAAACGACTAAAATAGAACAATAGGCTGTTCTTTACAATAACTAGAACGTATGCCAATAAATAAGTGAACAAAAGAAGACGATCATAAAAGGATTACAATTAGTTCAAATGCCGGCAGGTAATAAAATGTGCTTTTGCAGATCTTTACGTGGAATTTGTCTTTGTCGGGGCCTAGGTTGTAACAATATATATTAATAATATATATAAAATATTAATAAATATATTAACAAATTAAAATATATACAATTTGATATGAAATATTAATTAAAGTGAGAGATAATATTTATTCTCACCAATTTTTTGAAAGTGGGGAGTGATTTTGCCTGTCGTATGTTTTCGGGCAATGACTTCTACAGTCGAACAGCCTGCACAGCGAACGAGTTGGTGTAGGATGTAGAAACATGTGCATTTGTGGATTGGATGTATGGATTGATTTTCCCAATAAATAATAGTAGATAGAGCCACACAAAGAAACTTTGCCGGTTGCTAAAACCCATAATATTTAGTTTAGTTACTCTTTACTAGATTACCCGTGTCCACTTCGCTGGGCATCCACGCTTACACGTGCACACGCACGCACGCATATCAAGGTATAATTAAGCTTTGTAACTTTTAATTAATTCATAAACGAAGAAAGCACTCGCAGTGCCTCGTACGAAGATGTGTGCAATTTTTGCGTGGAACGTTATTCTGTGGGCTCTGTGGGCGATCTTACGTGTTTCCTGTGGGGGTTACCACTGTGGTATTAAGTTGTGGTTTCAGTAATCAGAAGGTTGCTTTTCAGAAGGTGTTCTTGAGGTGTGAGAGAAATCAAACTAGGTTTTTGGTTTTAACTATTTACACAGTTATATTGTTCACACACAACATGTACATATATATAATTCTACACTCGCTAAGGTATATATTTTATATGTTATGAAGTAAAATGTAATTAGTTGCCTCATGTCAGTGACGTGGGACACAGAAATTGTATTCGAATAAATGATTCGATACAAGTTGTTACACGAGTATTTATTTTAATTTTGAAGTAACGTATTTACTTTTGGTTTTATTAAAATTTATTTATTTGTTTTACTTAATAAATATTACATAAGTAGAATTAGTTTTATATTAACAAAATTGGGTCGTTTTGATCTTACGCCAATAGGAAGGTTTGCACTGAAAATCAGCGTTATGTCGGATATAATTCCGGCACAGCAATATGCTGAGTGCAAACCTTGTTTGCTGAAAATGCGGCGTACAAATTCTCAAAATATGTTCTGTGTATAATGAATGTAATTACGTCGCTATTTCTTAAAATACAGTTTTTCTTTCTTTCTTTTCAAGTCACAATATGTGGACTGTTGTGTTCCGCGAGACAAGACCGGTCTGTGGCAATATTCGGGTAAGACTCCCGATCGCGCGTCGTAGTTTCCCGAGCGCAAATACTGCTGACAGAAAGACCTGTGTCACCACATCTGTAAGATATTTGACAGGCGTTCCCGCGCCCACTTCGCTGGCTGTAAAACATTCTCACTTTTTTTGATTTATTAATCACAATTAAATATAGCCTATGTCACTCGGGAATAATGTAGCTTCCGACTGGCAAAAAAAATTCAAAGTCGGATTAGTAGTACCGGAGATTACCCCGAACATCCAAACTCACAAACTTTACCTCTTTATAATATTAGTATAGATGAAAGGCAAATAAAAAATTTACAGTAAGGAGCTTATAAATCATGTTCCAAGAATACAAAAACTTTATTTATAGCCAAGAATTGGACAAAACGATTCATAAAGACAAACGAGGTGGATAAACTAAGTCCAAAAGTTTTTCGTTTCACATGAATATGTTTTTGTCCTCAGGACTTTTGCTATATTATTCGGGACATCTATTTTAGGGAGAGCTTCAATCGACTGTCACTTGAATGGACAGTTTTTGAACATTTTAAACTTTATGATTCTGACGGCCTAAATCGGTCGACTTTGGAGAATTACTTAGTAAAATTGACCTGTCTAGATATATTGATAGTTGTAAGACATAGCCAAGTTCGACTTTACGTTGATACATACATACATACATACATACATAACTTCACGCCAGTTCCCTTGCAGGGTAGGCACGAACAACAGAGTGCCATTTAGGCTTATTCTTACACACCTCGCTTGCCTCTTTGACATTCATAACTCTTGTCATGCAAGCTCGTCTGTTCTTAAGGCTCCTAACATCACCTTCTGCTAGTACACGATCAATTTGATCATGGAAGGTGTGTCGTGGCCTTCCACGACTTCTGCATCCATCCACTTTTGCATTGTATATCTGTTTAGTCATTCTTGATACGTTGATACTTGTCATATTTATAATATGATTCTGCGAAAATGACGTCTTTAGGCTCTCAGTTGTTAAAAATGTTACATTGTGCAATCATCATGTCCATCTGTATTTTTATGTCACATTCAAGTTTAGTCAGTTACAGTAATTTAGTAGGAATGTGTAATTTGTACAGTCGCAGTATGAAAAGGTTGGCCACCTTAAAGTGGACTTTTGCTTGCACGAGTACAAGAAACAGTATCGTCAACATTTTAATAAGTATTAGGTTTTACTACGTTTATAAAATAAAGAAACGTGAAAAAATAAGATTGCATTGTTCACCATGACAGACACAGACATTTATAATAGTTTTAACTATCGGAAACAATGAGGATATAATCACTACGCCTATCATAAAAATATTAAAACCAAAAAAAGTTTTACATCTCTAAAAAATCTTTTTAGACATGATAGAAAACCAAACAACTTCGATGTAAGTAATTTTAAACTGTATTGTTAAACAGGTAAACATAATTTTTTGTGGAATAGTCTATTCTGTGACTTAGTTTGAAAAGGTAACATGCGCTTGCGGAATAATAATAAATCGATTTGAAAACTGGCGAACCTTTCATGCCACGACTGTATATACACAAATTATTTTAAAGATTTTTTGCCTCTGTCCAAAATATATTTATGGCTTTTTAAATTAATTACTACATCGGTCTTCACTGAAATATCGACGTGTATCCGGCAAAAGACAATTATTTGTTAATAATGTAATTTTTTATTTCTTACTGTAGTCAGATGATACGTTGAATAACTGCCTTAAGAATAAAGCTATCGGAATGTTTATCTGTCCAATAGATGGCTATGGATTTTTCTATTGATATTTAATTGGCGGATAGCCATACGATCGTTTGATTGGTTGAGACAATGCTAACTTCAGGGAGGTGAAACAAATATACTGATTAAACACACGTTAGAGCAGGACAGACTATGTCCATATACATCAAACGTCAAATTCGATAAAAATGACAATGTCAGTCAGCAGGATCTCCAGATTGGGGATTTTTAGTGGGATTTTGGCAAATGATTGTTATTTTAAAAATTGATTTAAGGTAGACAGTTATAGCATGAGAATTTGGGGAATTATTTTATCTGCCTAGCCTTGTTACTTACCCTTGTGTTTTGTATTTGATGACAAACTGTTTTGAAAGTCGGAATAGACAACGGAATTCTTTTGAATCCTACCTAGTGAAATGATCTGGCGTGGATCTTACAATTCTAATTTTCCTCTCAAATGGATTGATGAATTAATTTATAAGGGCTTCTTATTCAATTGTCAAATTATCTGTATACTATCAAAAATATTCATAATGATGTTGTATTTGATTTTCGTAATAATGCAAAATCTAGAAACAAAACTCAATATACCTATTAATGAATAAACTGTTAAAGTCAATAGTTTTGTTTAGAAATTATCCGTTGAATAATCATTAAGTATCCCTCAAAACGGCGGATAAAGTTATTCCTCAGAAAGATAAAGCCTAGCTGACGATTGAAAAATTAAATTTTATATTATTTGCCGAATAAATCCTATCCGATTGTTTATCAGATGATTCTAAAATCGGTCCTTAGTCCTATCTTATTTGTGGCTCCACCTGCATCGCCAGACGAGTTAAAAGAAAAAAAAAATTTGAAGATATAGCGACGTAATTACATTCCTTATACATTTTTATACACAAAGCATATTTTGAGGATTTTACGCCGCATGTTCAGCAAACAAGGTTTGCACTCAGCATATTGCTGTGCCGGAATAATATCCGATACAACGCTGATTTTCAGTGCAAACCTACCTTTTGGCGTAAGACCAAAACGACCCAATTTTGTTAATTAAACAATAAATAAGAATAATAATTAATAAAAAAAATCTGTTTATGCTAGTTTGCCTGGAAGAGATCGCTTTGATAAGGCCGCCTGTTGTTTTGCCAAGATGTATTGTAACTATGCATTTTTTATTGTTTATTTTGATGAACAATAAAATGTTGTCCGCCCATCAAATTTTAAGTGCTCTTTAGATAATTAAACAGCACGTTTTCTGTAACAAGAGTTATGAATGTCAAAGAAGCAAGTGAGGTGTGTAAGAATGGGCCTAAATGGCGCTCTGTTGTTCGTGCCTACCCCGCAAGGGAACTGGCGTGAAGTTATGTATGTATGTATGTATGCTTTCTGTAGCGAGTATTGACAACACAGATTGTCATCGGACCGTGTATTAATGGTTAAGGTTGCAACTAGGCCATTATCATAATTCCAGTATTCCTGTACTTAATAACCCTTTAGGGGCCATCCACAAATTACGTCATGTTGTGGGGGGGGGGGGGGTTTGGTCGAGTGAGTGTGATATTGCGTGACAAGGGGTGGGAGGGATTAAAAATTTCGTCACGTCACATTTCATATATTATATCGTTAATATATATGAGCTCTGAAACACGATATTTGAACTAATCAACTTCAAAATATTTCCAACTCTATCTGTGTGAGCGGTGTTTGAATTGTTATAAAGATATTTAAATGGAAATAAAACTAATTAAGAAACTGCTGTTTTAATTTAATAATTTCTTGGTGTAAAATTACATCTGTGATGTCACGGGGAGGAGTCTCACGAGTGTGATCAGCTGTGACAAGGACGAAGGGAGGTCAAAAATTTATGAAATTTGTGTGACGTAATTCGTGGACCCTTATTTCTTTGATGGTAGAAAATAAGAATGAGTACATTTGTAACAGAATAGAATTATATAACTTGCTGTCCCGGCAGACGTTTTCCTGCCCTGAAGAAATAATATTTAAAACCCGGTTGTAGCCCCACCCGCCGGGTCCAATTGTAAATCTAAACCATTCTTGAACCCACCTGAACACACAGAAAAATCATCGAAATCGGTCGCGCCGTTTAGGAGCACTTCAGTCATATAGACACGCACAGAAAAAAAAAATTATACCTATATACAGACTAGTTTTCCAAACCTTATTATATATTATAGTTCTAAATACGTACAAATGCCCAGCATTCGGTAAGCTTCGTCAAGTTTTCTCGTCGACCATTCTGCAATGCTTGAAGACAAAAGTCTTCGAGCAGTGCGTCCTCCCCGTCCTGACCTACGGGGCCGAGACATGGACACTGACGGCAGGATTGATCCACAAGTTCTAAGTCGCTCAACGGGCTATGGAGCGAGCTATGTTGGGTGTTTCTCTTATGGATAAAATTAGAAATGAGGATATCCGTAAGAGAACCAAGGTAACCGACATAGCTCGCAAAATTAGCAAGTTGAAGTGGTAGTGGGCTAGTCACATCTGCCGCAGGACCGATGGCCAATGGAGCAAATGAGTCCTGGAGTGGAGACCGCGTCTCGATAAACGTAGTGTCGGACGCCCTCCAGCCCGATGGACCGACGACCTATGCAAGGTCGCTGGTAGGCGCTGGCTGAGCAAATCGGAGGACCGGAATGAGTGGCGCCGTCTTGGCGAGGCCTACGTCCAGCAGTGGACTGCAAATGGCTGACAACGAAATACCTACATAAAAGTTAATATCGCAAGCGAAGCCGCGGGCAAAAGCTTACTTATATAAACCTTCTTTGAAATATTATCCAATTAATGTTGAAAATTGCTTAAAAGTCTGTTGCGTGGTTTAGGAGGAGTTACTGGACATATAGACAGACAGACACGGTAAGCGACTTAGCTTTATACCATGTAGAGAACAACAAATTTCCAACTCTCTAATCCCACTGATAGATAGATAGATAACACTTTATTGCTCACCAAAATAAACAAATACAAAAACTAAATGTATAATTACAATACTTGTTGGCAAAACAACAGGCGGCCTTATCGCTAAAAGCGATCTCTTCCAGGCGACCTAGCTTAAAAGAAATTCTTAACTAATCTGGCGATGTAGGTGAAGCAGAAAAAAGATAGGACTGTACAATTTATGATATGATGATAAACACTGATATACATTGGTATTCTCCATTTCGTGCCTTTTCCACATTAAATATAATAAAAGATAGTAATTTATTACCAGTTCGTTCACTTTTCCCAACTTTTTGGGTATTTTGATTCCCCTTCTCGTTGTTTGTTTTCTAACGAAATATGTTTTTATCAGGCCGTGTAATGAGCGTAAGTTGGGTGATATTTCTTTATAAAATGTCCTTGTTTTCAGTGGAAGTCAATGGTAAATATAAATGTCTACTCTGTAATTCGAAAGCTAGAGGGGAAAGCTTTGGAAGCGTATATCTATGTTAAAGCATCGTCATGATTTTTTCAAAACTAGTCATACGTGTAAGAAAAGATATATAATGTTAGCTCATAAATAGCCCACTTTTGTCACAATCACCATGTGTTGAATTTTAGGTACCTAAAATACCGTTTATCCGTGCAAGAAAGGAGAAAGAATATAATATTCCTCGCCCGGGCGGCCTGTGGTAGGAGGCGACAAAACAACTCACAACCAGGTGATAGGGCATTTACCCGTCTGGATGACTGCTATCCCTAGTGTAGAGTATGCCGCCATAACAACCTTGAGTCGTATCCCGGAATTAGTGGCCAGGGTGCAGTCTCGCTTTACAGAGCGGCGGCACATTGGTAGCACCTTTGCTGTTACAAGTGTCCATAGGCGATGGTAATCGCTTTCCATCAGGTGGGCCATCTGCCTGTCTAATGAAATCATGCAATAAAATAAATAATAGGAAAACTGCAGTCAGATATAAAACCGAAAATTCACCTTGGACAAGCTTGATAAGTAATTCATCATCTCCCTTGCAATATAAAAGCCTATGACCAACATTGGGAGGTTTATGGGCATATATCATAATACAAATATAAATATAGAAAGAAGAGTGAATTTGGGGAATAGTGTGAATGGAGCGTTAGGTAAACTTCTAGGCGCTAACAACCTCAGCCAGAAGGCCCAGCTTGCCATACACAACGCAGTGCTGGTACCTACGCTCACGTATCTAAGCGAGAGCTGGGTATGGAAGAGAGAGCATGAAAGTAGAGTAAACGCGGTCGAGATGCGAGCACTGCGCAAAATCTGCGGAGTGACGCTCGCGGACCGCGTTCGTAATACCGAAGTAAGAAAGAGAGTTGGTCTGAAAGAGAGTGTCGGGGTGAAGGTAAGGATAGGAATGCTCCGGTGGTTCGGGCTTGTGGAAATCTTATAAACTAGATACAATAAATGTTGAACAAAGGGCGGCCTTATCGCTTAAAGCGATCTCTTCCAGGCAACCCCTTAAACTAAGGAAAATATTAAAACATGACAGTGGCGGTGTAGACAATAGATAATATAAAATGTTCAAAATATATAAAATAAATAAAAATCTTTATTATATACTATATAAACACACTACATATCACAATACATACAGCATTATTATACCTGAGAGGACCAAAAATAATTAAAAACCATGATTTTAAAAGAGGATACTGACTTAGCTTTTCTGATGTTGAGTGGCAGTGAGTTCCATAAACGGACAGCCTGTACTGTGAAGGAGTTGTCAACGAAGGAAGAAGTGTGTACAGGTGTCATTAAGGAGAGATTATTACTAGAGCGCAAATAACGGGAATGAGAAAGATGTAGGAAGTCAAAACGTTCCTTTAAATAAGGAGGAGTACGAGGATCAAAAAGGATGTTGTACAAAAGAGAGAGCAAGTGAGCATTCCGGCGAAGGCGAATAGGTAACCATTTAAGCTTCTTACGATATTCGGAAACGTGGTCATATTTGCGCAACCCAAATATAAACCGAATACAGACATTTTGAAGTCGATCGAGCTTATTCAGTTGTTCTTGTGTTAAGTCGAGATAACTGGCGTCAGCATAATCAAGTATGGGTAGTAACAGAGATTGGGCAAGCATAACTTTTGTAGCAGTAGGGAGGAAATTTTTAAGCCTTCTAAGCGACGCTGACGACGCAAAGAGTCTTCGACTAAGATTGGTCAGTTGAGGTCTCCAAGACAGTTCTCTGTCAATAACAATCCCAAGATTTTTTACTGTTTCACTGATATCGATTTTTACACCGTCAAATTTAAATTCAGGAAGAGAACACCAATCTATCTTGGAGATTTGCCTGGAACTACCAACTATAATAACTTGTGTCTTTTTTGGGTTTATGGATAGACCGTAGGCTTTGCTCCATTCAACTATTTTAGTGAAATCTCGATTACAAGTTTCAATTGCTTTGTGCAGTCCGTCTAAATTAGCCTGTGTGTAGATTTGTAGATCATCTGCATAGAGGTGATAGGACGAAGAAAGGTTACTGGAGATCGAATTAATGAAGATGGCAAATAAAAGAGGTGATAACACGCCGCCCTGAGGGACACCAGCAGACAAGTCGCACCACGACGAGTAAACATCATCGTAGCGAATGCGCTGCCGTCGTCCAAACAGGTAACTACGAAACCAGTCAATAGACGTTGGAGATATGTTAAGAGAGCATAAAATCCCGAGTAGAATGTCAAAATCAACATTATTAAAGGCGCTGCTAAAGTCGAGAAGCGATAATATCGTTAGCAGACCGTTTCCCATACCGTAACGAATATCATCAGTGATCTTTACCAATGCAGAGGTAGTACTATAACCAGGACGAAAACCGGATTGGAGAGGATTGATTAGGGAGTTTGTGTTGAGGAAGATGCTGAACTGCTGATAAACAAGTCGTTCGAATACCTTGGATAGGAAAGGAAGAATGGAAATGGGACGATATTCGGAAAATGAGACAGGATTTGCTTTTTTTGGTAATGGAATCACTTGGGCTTGTTTCCAGATCTCAGGAAATGTACTTGAGGTTATAGAATAATTAAAAATGTGTGAGATCACTGGAATGATAACGTCCAATATGGGAACTATCATATTGCGACTGATACTATCGCAACCCACCGCATTGGAACTGATGGACAGAATGCTCTTTCTAACATCACAATCAGAGAATTGACTAAAAACAAATGAGGGATAAACAGGAGTTGATAAAATTGAAAGATAACGTAAAGTGTTCAACTTTGATTGCCTATCAAATCTGGCAGAAGATGAGAAGTGCTGATTTAACAGTTCGATGTTTAAGTCTTTAGGAAGGAAATTATTCAAAGGTTTACCAACTCCTAGACATTTAAGAAACTTCCAGATCTTAGCGGAATCATCAATATCAAGAGATTTGTGGATATAACGGCGTTGTGCGTCCCTACACACTCTATTGCAGAGATTACGAATTTTTATGAATTTAGTACGGTTTTCTTCTGTAGGCTTACGTTTATATTTAGTCCGGGCTGAACATTTCTTTTTTTGCAATGACTTTATGTCTTCAGTAAGCCACGGAGCAGGTAGATGCTTAATCTTTATCGGACGTATAGGTGCATGAGAGTCATACAACTCAATTAAAGCTGTATTAAACACATACACCTTTTCGTCGACAGAAACTGCATTGTAGACCTTGGACCAATTGATTTCCTTGGCATCTCTAGTGAGATTTTCCACTACTATCTTACTAAAGTTACGCTGCATGATGACTTTGGCTTTACACTTCGGTGGACGCAATTTATAAGAGATGTAAATCAAGTCATGATAAGAAAAGGCGTCCGCCGAGCATTGACCGAAAGTGGAAACAAAAGAAGGAGAAGACACTAAAATTAGGTCAAGAAGAGATGGGGTAGAGTTGGGAAAATGATGAGTCGCAGATAGTGGAAGAATTGTAAAATTGCAGGAATTAATAATATTTTCAAAATGTAAAGAACGAGAGTCACGTTTTAATAGACACGTGTTGAAATCACCCATAATGATAATGTGCTCGTAAGATAAGGAGAAATTCTCTAACAATAGTTCAAAAGAAGGAAAAAAATTTACTCGAAGGGAAGGACTATAGTATGCACCGAGGAGTATGCGGTTGTGTCCAAGAACGGCTTCTACGAATATATATTCCCCTGAATCAGGTGGACACGGTTGTGGTGACATTTTTATTACTCTGAAGGGGATCTGGTCACGAATATAAATACCGACACCTCCGCCACTCGTGCAAACTCGGTCATTGCGGACTAGCTGGAAACCCGGAAGGGTGTAAGACGAAGAAGAGAGACAGGGTTTTAGCCAAGTCTCAGAAATACAGATAGCGTGCACATTATCTTGATTAAGTGACGCCAGCATATCAGTAAAATGAGCCGGAATGCTCTGCGCATTGATATGTAAAACATTGAAGTTCTGTGTTTCAGTTGAAAGACGGTTATTTAGCACTGCTTGAAGGGAAGATTCATCATCAGAGCTAAAGCTGTCTGAGCAAGAAAAATATTCCTGTGATTCACTGCTTGAACTATACATAAATACCTGTAAATAGATATATGCTTATCTTATATATTAATGTACTCTGTAATGATTATATACGTATATAAATATATATAAAATATAGAAACAGAAACAAAACTAATAATAATTTTAACCAGCCAGCTGCTATCACATGCCTGTGTTTTTAAACAAATATAAACTATATTAATAATTTAGTTTTACTAAACCAAAATCAATAATAATAAATATAATTGAATAATTAATATGCCACAATTGAATAACTATACAAACCGAGTAAAATATATTTAAAGACGAATGAGAATAAAAATGATTAGATTGAAGTTCGCAAAGGGACATTTTTGAACGTACTTAAATGACAACATGATGCTAACAAGAAAGTTACCAGAAAAGTAATACACAAGTATCTGGGTACCGACAAATGACGTTAAATGAAAAGTAAGCACAAAATATTAAAAGGTACAAAAGAGAGGTATAAAGTTGATATAAAGAGGATGCGATATAAAAAGTGAAATTAAAATGTAGGTAGAAACAAGTACATAGACCATGAACATAAAATTAAGATCACGCTTATTTCTTTCCGGTAGCACGTCGGGCGGGCGCCTTAGGCAACTCCTTGACACTAGGAGCGGGCATTGCGGCTGCCTGATGTCGAATTATACCTTTCATATCATCCAAACAGCTTATAGAATATCTTTTGTCGTCAGCACCAAGCACAAAGATGGCACCATCACGTGTCCAACATTTGGAGATACCAAACTCCTGCCTCACGCGCATAAAGAGGTCATGGCGGTACTTTGTGAGAAATTCGGATACAGTCACCCCTGTACCTTTCAGTTTAGTTTTTGCCATCCATATCTTAGTACGTATAGAGGCATCAATCACTTTAAATAAGATTGGACGGGGTCTGGACTGCATAGGTGTAGACTTGCCCATTCTGTGGCAGCGGCTGATGTGGTCCACTTCAAAGTCATTAAGTTTAAACTTTGTTTGGACAATGTTCTTAACAACCTCGGCCGTATCCTCCTGCTTTTCCTCTGGAACTCCATGTAGCAGCAGTATTTTGCGCCTGGACCGCATCTCCAAGTTGTCCACTGACTGGGACAGTTTTAAGATTTGATCTTGAAGAGATTGTAGACTCTTTAGAAAGAAGGACTTGAAATTTAAGAAGTCCGTAGCCAATGTAGATAGACTATTACATGGTGTGGCATTCTTCAGCTCACCTTCAAAAGCTTCCATGCGCTCTGTGAACATCATGCGGAGCTCTGCAAAGGCCTTTTGGTTGGTATCCATAATGAACTTACACAGTGGTTTATTTGTGTCAAAATAATAAGCACAGTGAAATTGTGGAAGGAGACAAAACACTCAGGCAAGTGATTGCACTAGCTGCTTTCAATATTCATGTGATTTAGGTGAAAACAATTACTTTTAATAATTAAAAACGAATAAAATTGAAGAGCACTTTACTGCCGTATGAGTCAGTTGATGGCTCTTTAGTCTTAGTGTTAGTCGAATTTCTCGTCTTAACGTTACTAAAGTTAGTAAGTATTATTTTCACGTATTTCTCTTATATTTTTGTGGAAATAAATTTTACGTCAGTCAGTCAAAATTAAAAAAAATAACATTAATCTTGTGTTTTCTGTCTTTCAAAAAGACAATTATAAATATTATTAGTAAAATATGTACCACCGGTGCGCAGGTTTGCCGATAGCCTCATGATGTCACGCGTCGATGGTCAGTAGGGTTGACAAAAAAGGTTACATAAGTAGTTGTTGCGATAAATTTACTATTTTAATCTATTATCCCTATTAATATTATAAATGCGAAAGTAACTCTGTCTGTCCTTCTGTCCGTCTGTCTGTTCCGTTTTCACGGAAAAACTACAAGACCGATTTGGCTGAAATTCCGTATATATAAGTATATATTTTCGATGCCGAGGATGAACATAGGATACTTTGTATCCCGAAAAATGGGAGTTTCCGAGATAAAAATATATTTGTCTCTCTGTTTGCTATGCTTTTATGGGAAAACTATTGGACCGATTTGGCTGAAATTCGGTATATATGTAAGTTTAATAATGACGGTGGACAAGGGACACTTTTAATCTCGGATAATGGGATAGATTTATGTAAAAGTAATTATCCCACAAAGTAGGATAGGTATTTTTGTGATTTGCCATCTTCGTCATTTTGGTCAATTTGATCAATTTGGTCATATTGGTCATTTTCGTTATTTGTAGTTTTAATACCAAAAATGGACATTATACTTTTCATACCAGGAAATGGGATAATTTGCGATATAAAATGAAGTCAATCTTCCGGGGGCAAATAACACTTATAAAAAAATTCAATATAAACTAACCTGTATTAATGCTATGAATGTCAAAGAAGCAAGTGAGGTGTGTAAGAATAAGCCTGAATGGCGCTCTGAAGTTCGTGCCTACCCCGCAAGGGAACTGGCGTGAAGTTATGTATGTATGTATTAATACTCTCCATTTAAACTAGAGAGACATGCAATAGGGTGTGACCCGCGGCACAGCCGCGGGGTAAACTCTAGTTGTTACTTTACGTAAGTTTATATAATACGTATATAACAGTAGTAACTAACACAATACAATAATAGTAAGTAGTCATCAGCAAACGTTTTACACGCGGTTTTATATACTCAGACACAAATCCATTTCAATATTCTCAGCTAAACTGAGTCTGCACTCGATTATGGATTGTGGCTTTATCAAAAACGTCTCCAACATACTGGTATATCACTTCAGTGGCTTCCGAGCCGGATAACTTGATCGGTTTTATTGTAGACTAGTGCTCGCCTAGTGATCGAAATTCGACCATAATTAATTTAAATGATAAAGTTTTAACATTATTAAGGTTCTGTTGTCAAAGACTATATTTCTATAATCACAGATTTCGCCAAGGCTACACTGTTAATTTGACTTTAACAATAAACAAAAGAGTATATATGCGTGTGTGTGTCAAATACATGGTAGTGTGTGTAATGTTTTTTTTATTGACTTAATGTATGTTTAATGCATAATTTTAAAAAAATATTAGCATCCTGCTGCACTCTTTCCCTATATAAGTGTGCGAAATTTCATATTCCTCCGTCCGCGCAATTTTCGTAAAAAGGCGTACAAAGAAAGTTTTGCTTGACGTATAATCACGTAATATTTATAAATATTTATCATGGGGTGGCATTAGTTTATCACATGTTACATTGGTCATGTTTCTCCCCTTTGGCCGTATTACATTTATTATTCATAAACCTAATTCACAATTATTATGAGAGTTCATCGTTTCTGACTTTAATTAGGAAATTTAACATCAAAAATCATTGTGTTATTAATTTATATTCTCTTCTCTTATTATGAAAGCAATAAAAATTATGAAGGGAGAATTATCCTGAACTGTTAAACATTTCAAGGTTTAATATACAAGCAAATGTTTACAGGAATTTAATTAAATGGTATTATTGTAAGGCTGTTGATATGGGTACGTAAATGTACTCACACTATTGTTGTTAGGAATGTGATGAAACGTGTTGTGGCTTGAAACTGTTAAAGTTCAAGGCCTTTTCAATGCTTTTGCTAACATATACAATATATACGCAATTTATGAAACACCTATATACTACACACACACAACACTACGACTACAACTTTATCTCTCTGTGGTCTTCTGCCTCTTGGCCATTTGAGGTGGTGAGGCGGTTGGGCCTCGAGGAAACATTCTTTGGCCCGGCTTCTACTCGACGGGCAACTACCACACACATTGTATATCCCCAAGCTAATCAAGTTACGCTTGTGTTATGGGTGATATACAATAGACCACTCTGGGGCCAATCCCAGACACGCAGACCATAGTAAATAACAGAAAGTTCGTTTCCGAAATTTACCATGCTAGGAATCGAATCCGCGTCTGCATTCCAGCTAGTTCGGCCCGCTAAGACTTAGCTCGCTCAACCAGTGAGACCGTCTACCGTTGGGGACTGTTTGGAACGTCATAATGGTGGTCCCTCAACGGCTCTCGTTAGCCAGTGTCCGGCATCCGATGGCCTTCACGGGCTTTGCGTTAGCTTCCTCTGCACCTTGGCTATTCCTTGGCGTTCGGAAGCCATCTCGGGCTTTGGGTGGTCTATCAGCATCCCACGGAGCTGGCCCTAACAAGATAATGATTCCGGGAGGGCTCGGCCACGTACAAATTTGTAATCTATTAGAAACTAAAATTTGAATTCGTGTTTTTTTTTTATTGCAGGCTTCTCCACCATTGGTCAGGGCAGAGTTCTTATTACTTTTATTTTTATGTTTTATTTTATTATTGCAGGAGATCAGCAGACAGGCAGACGGCCCACTTGGTGGAAAGCGGTTACCATCGCCTATGGATATTTGCAAAACCAAAGTTGCTACAAATAAGCTGCTGCTCTCTTAAGGGAGACTGGAACCTGGTCACTAATGCCGGAACACAACACAAGGTTGTTATGGCGACATACTTTAGACCAGGGGTGGTAGCCATCCACGCGGGCAAATGCCCTACCACCTGACTGTGGGTTGTTAAGTCGCCTCTTACGACAGGCCGCCCGGCCGCAGGAAATTGTATTCTTTCTCCGTTCCTGCACGGATAAGATATTTATGCTTTCTCAATAAATTTACATTTTTCTACTACTTGTACGTATGTTACTAAAGGTAAATATTTTTTTTGCGCAGGTTGGTTGGATAAATAAATATATGGGTGGAAGGGTGGTGGCATCGTGATTGGATGAGTGACAGGATTGAATACTAGTGTGGGTGGTTAATGGAACTGGGAATGAATGGCTTCTGAATCACCTTCTGCTAAGTACACGATCAATGGGAATGGACGACTTCGGCATCCATCCACTTTTGCATTGTATATCTGTTTAGTCATTCTTTCAGCATGCATTCTTTCCACATGCCCGAACCACCGGAGCATTCCTTTCCTTACCTTCACCCCGACACTCTCTTTCAGACCAACTCTCTTTCTTACTTCGGTATTACGAACGCGGTCCGCGAGCGTCACTCCGCAGATTTTGCGCAGTGCTCGCATCTCGACCGCGTTTACTCTACTTTCATGCTCTTTCTTCCATACCCAACACTCGCTTCCATACGTGAGCGTAGGTACCAGCACCGCGTTGTGTACGGCGAGCTGGGCCGTACACAACGGATTTAAAGGATGCTGTGCTTTATTTATTATTACCAAGATGTCTCAATTCGTGTTAAACTGTGTTCTATATATGCGTGTGTATTCTATTTATTCAGTCAGTCAAAGCCGTATAGTCCTTCAAAGTCCTAGAGTCCTTCAAAATAATTGCTCATTTCACCATCCTGTTTGCGGTCGATCCTCCACTTCAAAGATATTTTGATCCGTACTTCAAAAACAATGGAAAACTATTCGATCAAAGAAATTAGTTTCTTCTTTATCTGTTTTGTGAATTCAAAATAATGAGGCTATTATCTAACGGGTCAGTTGGGGGATTTCTATTAATCTCCTTGAAGATTTGTTTTCATGGTTGGTTCAATACTTAAGACGTTTTATACCCATTTTAGATAAATGAGGTTTATCAAACTTCTATTGTCTCTAGGAATTATATCCGATTACACGAAGATGTATTTATTATACCACAAATATATCACCTCCGTTATTTAAAATTGAAATCTCAAGGAAAACGCAATTTTGTATGTTTTCAAATAAATGGCTATAATTTTTGAACGGATCTTTTTGTGTTATTAAATTAATAAAAGCAACAATTATTTATTATATTTAATTGTATTCATTTTCCATATAAACATATAATATCTGATTTCATTTTATGAGATTTTAAAATAAGATTCTTTGTTAAGTTTATTTATGTGGATATCCAAGATTTAATTTCGGTTCGGCGGCGGAAACAGCTGAATCACTCAAGCAGCGCAAATATTCAACCCTCAGTGAGAGATATATGTTTGTGCCGTTAGCTGTCGAGACGCTTGGACCGTGGGGTTCTGAGGCCATGAGCCTCTATCAAAATTTATCGAAACGACTCATTGACTCTTCAGGTGAACAGAGGGCTGGTGCATACCTCGGCCAACGGATCAGTATGGCGATCCAGCGAGGAAACGTAGCCAGCCTTCTAGGCAGCTTACCCATAGAAGACGGTGATCTAACCTCAGTATTCTACTTATAGTCTTGAGGGACTATGAGTAGAATACAGTACAAATAAGTTAAGTTTTCTTGCATTGTATTCGATTATATGTAAATTCTGAGATGTCTTTTAATTTTTTAATTAATAAATGCTATGACAATATAAATCCCTATTAATATTATAAATGCGAAAGTAACTCTGTCTGTCTGTCTGTCTGTCTGTCTGTCTGTCTGTCTGTCTGTCTGTTCCGTTTTCACGTAAAAACTACTGGACCGATTTGGCTGAAACTCAGTATATATATATTTTCGATGCCGAGAATGAACATAGGATACTTTTTATCCCGGAAAATGGGATAGTTTCCGGGATAAAAGGATATTTGTCTCTGTTTGTTATCCTTTTACGGAAAGACTTTTGGACCGATTTGGCTGATACTCGGTACATATGTAATTTGAATACCGCGGGTGGACATGGGATATTTTTCATCCCGGATAATGGGATAGATTTTGGGATAGATTTATGTAAAGATTATCCCAAAAGTGGGACATGCTTTGGTTGGTTTTGTGATTTGCCATTTTCATCATTTTGGTTATTTTGTCCTTTTTGCCCTTTTGCCCTTTTCACCTTTTGCCCTTTTGCCCTTTTGCCCCTTTGCCCCTTTGCCCTTTTGCCCTTTTGCCCTTTTGCCCTTGGGCCCGTTTGCCCTTTTGCCCTTTTGCTCTTTTGCCCTTTTGCCCTTTTGCCATTTTGCCCTTTTGCCCTTTTGCCCTTTTGCTTTTTTGCCCTTTTACCACCGGAGCCCTTTTGCCCTTTCCTTACCTTCACCCCGACACTCTCTTTTGCAGACCAACTCTCTTTTGCATACTTCGGTATTACGAACGCGGCCCCTTTGCCCTTTTGCGAGCCCTTTTGCACTTTTGCCGCAGATTTTGCCCTTTTGCTCTTTTGCCCTTTTGCCATTTTGCCCTTTTGCCCTTTTGCCCTTTTGCTCCCTTTTACTTTCATGCTCTCTCTTCCATACCCAACTCTCGCATCCATACGTGAGCGTACGTACAAGCACCGCGTTGTGTATGGCGAGCTGGGCCTTCTGGCTGAGGTTCTTAGCGCCTTTATTTATATTGACGGTTATAATTATCTGACTATGGGACTGTGGACGCTATTTATTTTTTAATTATGATTATATACTCATGCCAAGAGATCGGCATGAGAATATATCAAGCATCGAGTTTTATATAAAATGAAGTGAATTTTTCGGGGGCAAATGGCACTAACATAAAAATGGTGTACATATTATAATTAATTGTACTAGCTAAATCTGGACGCCAATTTGGCAAAAGCATGTGTACTTAAATATAACTACTTTAATACCTTCTAAACCATGTTTTATGCAAATATATAAATTTGAATTTGAATATTATATATGACGGAGGAGGAACCTCCGTGGTGTCTTTAAATAGTGTGACGCCAGCAACGCTGATGTCACGAATGTTGGTTTCTTGGTGACGACCCATATTTGAGTCCTCGAAATAGAATTTCAAGAGTACTCCTACATTCCAAGAGCGTTACGACTTCTCAGAGAGGTCCGTCTCGTTCGACGACTCGAGTAATAATGACAGTGTTTTTTTTTTTGGAGCTGGACCCAGCTGAATAGCCGCAGATGGCTGTTTCAGCGATACCGGACTTTGGGGGCTTCCCGACTTCGTGGGAGCGGAGGCGTTCAGCCCGGAAGCAGCGCGCTCGAGGAGGCACCTCCTGTGAGGTTCGACCTCGGCTCGACCGCTGCGGGGGATTGACTCTATATTGAGATTTAGCCGTAAAAGGCTGAATGAGCTAAGCCAACAGGCTGAAGTGATTATTTGGGGACTAATTATCGACTCCGCCGGCGAAGCCGATCCTAGTCTATCATTACTACCGCTTCGCAACGTGTTATAGCTGGAGGAGAAGAAGCGGCGGAAGAAACTCTCCAGCAACACGCCTAAGCTAATCTTTTGTGGCTACTTGTGTCTGTAGTGAGTGAGTGTGATTGGTGGGTCTTACCTTTGTGTAAGAGGATCTAAGCCGGGGGCTCTCCGGCGTCTTATTTGTCTGCGTCTGTTATGCCAGGCTGATGTTCTGAGCCTCGGGGGTTCATAATCGCGAGGAGACGGGTGATTTCATCGGGCTCGAACTCTGATTTCCCTTCAAAACGTATAAATCTTTCGCCTTTTAATGACAGTGTCGACAGTGCGGCCGTATTTATAGGGCTCGGAGCACAAACTTTTAGGTTAAGTATTGAAATTACAATAAAAACGTCGTTTTACGTTAATTTCACATTACAATAAACTCATAGTAACTAAATAAATTATTATTGTTTTTAATGGTTGTATTTGCGCCGACATATATTTTAAATATACCTAAAAATAGGTAACAAGCTTAGCTTTAAGAAAATACCGTAAAAATAAATCTAAGAAATAAATTACATTTTCCTTTATATATTATAAAAATTGTAAAAGTTTAGTCTTTTGTTTCTTACATTTTTTGTGTTTGTCTGTTTGTTCGAGATTCACGTATAAACTACTAGACCGATTTTAATGCAGTTTTCGCTGATCGATAGTAAATTCTTGTACTAAAAATCTGCGATACTTTATATCCCGAGAATGGTACGGGAATTTTCTTAGGAGAGGTTTAAAGTGGCCAGGTCAATGAATAAAATCTTTAGTAAAACTTGCTCTTTAGTACTTGTGTATGCCTTTAGTGACATTGCTTAGTTCGAGTTTATACGATAACTAGCTGACCATATTTTCATATTTTCTGAATTCCTAAAACACTTTCTGAATTCCTAAAACACTTTCTGTCATGACACAAAAACAAAATCACCAAAACCGGTCCAGGTGATTACGAGTATTCTAGAACCCGATCCAGCTCCACCTACCGGTTCTAATTGTGAATCTAAACCATCCCGGGCCCTCTCAAACACACACACAAAATTCATCTAAATCGGTAAAGTCGTTCTCAAGTTATGCGCGTAGAAACATTTCTATGTTCGATTTTTATTTGGTAATATTTCCTGAATTTCTATATTTTTAAAATAAAAATCTATTACCCTGCTTAAAATAATCTTTGATTTTCTATTTTGCAAAACAATTGTAATTTTTGTTACCTGTCTAACGTGGGCAAAGTCGCTGGCAAATGCTACTCCTTGATAAATTGAAGGCGCTTTGATTTCGTCAAAAAGTAGGTAGATAGATAACACTTGCTCGCCAAAATAAACAAATACAAAAACAAAATGCATAATTACAATACTTCTTGGCAAACAACAGGCGGTCTTATCGCTAAAAGCGATCTCTTCCAGGCATTCTAGCTTAAACGAAATTCTTAACTAATCTGGCGATGTAGGTGGACCAGAAAAAAAAATAGGACTGTACAATTTAAATATGCATAATTACACTAATTTATAAATTTAATACATACATACATTCAGACACATTTGTATAATACCAATATATACGAAATAATCCAAATAAATATATTTACTAACATTATATATGATAAGCATTTTATATTAATATATATTACAACTAGCGGCCCGGGCAGACGTTGTCCTGTTCTGGAAAAATAAAAATCTAGGACCCGATCCCAGCGCCACCTGCCGGTTCTAATTGCGAATCTAAACCATCCGGGAACCCACTCAAACACACTAAAACAAAATTACTATCCTATCCTATGTCCGTTTACTGGTTCTAAGCTACCTCCCCACCAATTTCAAGCCAAATCGGTACAGCCGTTCTTGAGTTATAAATAGTGTAACTTACACGACTTTCTTTTATATATATAGATAGATAAATAAGTAAATGTTTAACATATTAAACATATTTATTTAGAGGATATATTATAGTATTTAATAAGTGAGTTCCGAAATGTAGGTAATATTTTGGCCTCTCTGACAGTAAGAGGCAACGCATTCCAGAGTTTGACAGCCTGCACTGTAAAAGAGTTGTCATAAAAGGATGAAGTGTGTGCAGGTGTCACGCGTCTACGATATGTATCTGAGCGCAAATTGTGAGAAGTGGAGAGGAGAAGGAATTCAAAACGTTCCTTAAGGTAAGGAGGACTATTAGGATTAAATATTATGTTATGAAAGAGAGTTATAATGTGAGTATTCCGGCGAAAACGAATAGGAAGCCATTTGAGCTTCATACGAAATTCAGAAACATGGTCATAGTATAGGTACTTAACTATCCGTGCAGGAACGGAGAAAGAATACAATTTCCTGCGGCCGGGCGGCCTGTCGTAAGAGGCGACTTAACAACCCACAGCCAGGTGGTAGGGCATTTGCCCGACTGGATGGCTACCACCCCTGGTCTAAAGTATGTCGCCATAACAACTTTGAGTTGTGTTCCGGCATTAGTGACCAGGTTCCAGTTTCCCTTAAGAGAGCAGCAGCGCATTTGTAGTAACTTTGGTGTTGCAAATGTGCATAGGCGATGGTAACCGCTTTCCTTCAAGTGGGCCGTCTGCCTGTCTGCTGATCTCCTGCAATAAAAAAAAATTACAATAATTTTGAAACGCTATTTTTACGACAATACTTTCTCCTTCTATACTCCTCTATTGTATAGAATAGAGTATATTCTGACACACGTCCTCTGTCACACCACAAATCATCATGTCATCCTTCACACAATCCATCTTGACGATAGTACTGCTGTAAGATTTCAGTAGTCATAGATATAGCTTGTAGTATTACAAAGACGTGATTCTTATGTAATATATATATGTGTATGTAATACATTCTTTTTTCTTAAGTATGAAGGGCGTTCAGGCCTATTTGGCTCATGTTTATTTATTTGTATTACATCAGAGGTTAACTTCTTAACTTGTGTCTTATGGAGAATGTATTTTCTTATTCATATTATTGTATTCATTATGTACAGACATCAGTACCCTCTTTGACATATATTTTTACTTAAGGCTTTCTTTTGTACAGATATTTCTTTAAGCAATTCACAAACTATTTCGTTTTAAGGATAACTTAATTTTATATTATATTTTGGTTTCTTTACTTTTTTTATAATAATCGGCAGACAAACACGCATATTATATCCCTAAATTAAGCAAGTTATACTTGTGTTATGGGTATTATACAACGGACTTATTTGGGGTCGATCCCATACACCCAGACCATAATAAATAAAGGGAGGAATCGAACCCGGAGCCTCTGTGTTACAGTGAGGTAGGCCGGCAAAGACTTAGCCCGCTCAACCACAGAGGCCGTTTTAATCAGTAGTAAGAAAAATCAAAGGACAATCTATCTTATACTAATAAAGCTGAAGAGTTTGCTTGTTTAAACGCGCTAATCTCAGGAACTACTGGTCTGATTTGAAAAATTATTTCAGTGTTAGATAGCCCATTTATCGAGGAAGGCTATAGGCTATATATCATCACGCTAAGACCAATAGGAGCGGAGCACCAATGAGAAATATTTCAAAATCGGGGGGTGTTTTTGAACTTACTTTTTTTTAAACTATTCCACGCGAACGAAGTCGCGAGCAGAAGCTAATGTATAACAAAATAAATCTGTTTTATTTTGTTGTGTTTTGTTTTCTCTATTATATTAGCGTTTACCCCATGGCTGCGCCGTGGATTGATCCTAGCAGTAGCTTTATTTTACTTACACAAAAAAATTATTTGGTTTTTATACATATTATTATATATTATATATATAAACCGCCAGTGAAAATGTATTTAATTGATGGTGAAAATCTCTCAAAAATACGTTGGGTGGTTGTCATTAGCATATTTATGAAGATCAGAAAATCAACCGAATTAATCCGTCTATAGCTAATACCTACACGAAAGTATCTTAGCCTGCCGGTCTGTACGTGATCCAATTAACAAATTAATTGCTCTGTCCGTCCGTCTGCTGAAGCGGATAGATCATTACCATTCAGTTTATAGTCCAGTTGGTAAGCGGCCTCTGCCCGAAGTTCGTGTAATGGTTCATGGGTGGTAAAAGTGGGATTAATTCGGAATTTCTCCAATGACAGATCAGCTGTGTTAAAAGAAACCAAGCAATTGACATTTTAAAATTTCTAAACAGTAATTTATGTATCTGTTTTGTTACAGTTATTTAGTAGTGTTACAACCTAGGCCCCGACAAAGACAAATACCACGTACAAATCTATAAAAGCACATTTTATTACCTGTTGGCATTTTAACTATTTGTAATTCTTGTATGATCGTCTTCTTTTGTTCACTTATTTATTGGCATACGTTTCTAGCTATTGTAGAGAACAGGCGATTGTTCTATTGTACTCATTTACGGCCGCATGCGGCTGCATCATTAACCATGTGTGCGGATTATAATTACTAGGAAATTGTGTAGACGTTGCCAGGCGCGCCTATTCGCACTTGTGAAGTATAAAACGATGGCCTGATTGAGAGAGGAGTCAGTTGAGCTACGACTACGATACGGGCGTGACGTGTGTAAATTCGAGAATCTAATAGTGAGGGACTTTGCGTGTTTTATTGACTTACGATCTTCTGCATTATGTTTGGTTTTTTTTGTGTTCGGTTATATTTGTACCTGTGTTATACCTGTTTGTATAATTCTAATAAACTCTATAATAATTCTAACGGCATTTTAATTCGAGCCCCGCTAACTCGTAACAGTAGCATAGTTGTTCTTGTCATGTTTCCTTTTAAAGTTAATAATTAATTTTGTTATGTACCCTCTTATTTCTAAACGATTGAACCGGCCATTTCCTTAATTGAATTATAATGTTTTTTTTTTATTCGGTGATTGGCGCCTGTTTTGTATAGAGCAAGTAATTCTCTATAATTTAACATAATAATATATATCTCTAATATGTGGTAATTGTGTAGAGATTATAATTCAAAATCAATTGTATATAGACTGTATTCACTACATTTTTTTTTCATGTTGGCAGACGTGATAAATTTATACTGTATTCGGTTTGTTTTAATACCTGTAAAACTTTAACTATTATAATATCTTATATAAAATATCATCTAAAATTTCCAAACAATAATGTATTACATTGTTTTCATTCACAATCCTTTAATTAAAATAGTTTATCAATGACTTCAATCCGCTTGCTAAGTTTCTTATACTGTAAAATTGTTGGAGGGATGGCGAGGTGTTCTAAAAATAATATAAATAATAATAATATTTTTTGTCTGTGCAGGAACGGAGAAAGAATACAATTTGCTGCGGCCGGGCGGCCTGTCGTAAGAGGCGACTTAACAACCCACAGCCAGATAGTAGGGTATTTGCTCGACTAGATGGCGACCACCCCTGGTCTAGAGTATGCCGCCATAACAACCTTGTATTGTGTTCCGGCATTAGTGACCAGGTTTCAGTTTCCCTTAAAAGAGCAGCGCATTTGTAGCGACTTTGGTGTTGCTAATGTCCATAGGCGATGGTAACCGGTTTCCATCAAGTGGGACTTCTGCCTGTCTGCTGATCTCCTGCAATTAAAAAAAAAAGTTTGTCGAGTGTGAAGTGTCAGTGTATAAAACATGTTAAAGCCGTATGGTTCTCTGATTATAAATGTAGTGACCAGCTGCTGTTATTTCATTACCATAAACCGTTCTGAGTTGTTGTAAGTATTACAGTATGATCGGCTGGGCGTAACTATGTTCTAAATCTCAGTCTTTCCAACACATACAAAGCGCAGGGTCGTCAGGGAGGAGGGGGTTTTTAGTGGGTATTGGGGTTGCTCGCCCGTGCAGCAACGCTCGGAGTCTTCCACACTATTCTGTGACGTCGATCGCGGACGGAGCGCTGCCAAGAGCATACTA
The DNA here is from genome assembly GCA_019925095.2 of Dendrolimus kikuchii. NCBI lineage: Eukaryota > Metazoa > Arthropoda > Insecta > Lepidoptera > Lasiocampidae > Dendrolimus > Dendrolimus kikuchii. The sequence goes on from CM034407.1 coordinate 17,043,025, forward strand.
TTGCTGCAGTGTTATCACCCCCGACCGACGCGTGTCGTTCCCCTAGCAATGACCCAGTTGGTGCGTAAATCGGTTAAGTATTTTCCCTCGCCTCAAAAAAAAAAAAAGTATTACAGTATGTCGATACCGACCCACTATTATATATGCAAAATTGTCCTCGGAAGATTGTTTGAAAAAATTGCTATTAACGATAAGACCGCGAGTTGTAATAGCGTAGGTTTTATTATCTTATACTAATATATAAAGCCGAGGAGTTTGTTTGTTTGAACGCGTTAATCTCAGGAACTACTGGTCGGATTTGAAAAATTCTTTCATTGTTAGATAGCCCATTTACCGAGGAAGGCTATAGGTTATATATCGTCACGCTAAGACCAATAGGAGCGGAGCACCAATGAAGAATGTTTCAAAATCGGGGGGTTTTATTAAACTATTCCACGCGGACGAAGTCGTGGGAAGAAGCTATTATTTTATACAATTCGTTCGTCGAAAACAATATTTGACTGAAGCGATATCTGACGCCTTCATTTTAACTCCAGGCTAGTCGTAGTGCGGACACAGCGAAATTTGATCAGACCGAGAATGAACCGTAAACGGCATTATAGTGTAAACCGAGCCTTAGTGTTCTGCGTCCGTTCCTGCACGGTTATTTAGAAAGCTTTAAAAACGAACTTTGATAAAGCGGACACAATTATAAATAACTGAAATAATTCATCGCTTCGATAGAAGCCGTGGCCTACCAACTTCCTCTGGGACAAGACATAAACTTTGTTTACATCATAAAAATATATAGCATTTTATCGAAAATTTTCTTTCATGTTTTTATGATCGAGGTTGTAACGATATATTTAGCGTCTATATTCCATAGATAAACTATGAATTAAATATTATTAGGTATTAAATTGGGTATGGTATGGAAGCGAGAGTTGGGTATGGAAGAAAGAGCATGAAAGTAGAGTAAACGCGGTCGAGATGCGAGCACTGCGCAAAATCTGCGGAGTGACGCTCGCGGACCGCGTTCGTAATACCGAAGTAAGAAAGAGAGTTGGTCTGAAAGAGAGTGTCGGGGTGAAGGTAAGAAAAGGAATGCTCCGGTGGTTCGGGCATGTGGAAAGAATGCATGATGAAAGAATGACTAAACAGATATACAATGCAAAAGTGGATGGATGCAGAAGTCGTGGAAGGCCACGACACACCTTCCATGATCAAATTGATCGTGTGCTAGCAGAAGGTGATGTCAGGAGCCTTAAGAACAGACGAGCTTGCATGACAAGAGTTATGAATGTCAAAGAGGCAAGTGAGGTGTGTAAGAATAAGCCTAAATGGCACTCTGTTGTTCGTGCCTACCCCGCAAGGGAACTGGCGTGAAGTTATGTATGTATGTATGTATGTATTAAATTGGGTATATGATAGGTATAGTAATAAATACAATAGTAGTTTGTCCAATATTTCTGAATAAGAGCTTAATGAGCTACCTTCATTCTTGACGATATAAATTGATACCATTTACTTATGATAGATCAGTATTTTACGAATCCCAATAATGATATTAGGAATTCTATCCATGCAGGAGCAGAGAAAGATTACAATTCGCTGCGGTCGGGCGGCCTGTCGTAAGAGGCCATAACAACCTTGAATTGTGTTCCGGGATTAGTGGCCAAGTTCCAGTCTCCCTTAAGAGAGCAGCAGCGCATTTGTGGCATCTTTGGTGTTGCAAATGTCCAAAGGCGACGGTAACCTCTTTCCATCAGATGGGCCTGCCTGCTGAACTCATGCAATAAAAAGTATTCAAAAATCGTTAGCAACACTATAATCTAAGCGTGTAGATCTGGCGCCGCTATTCTATGAATTTAGGCGTAAATACGCATGTTGTGGTGGTTTGTTTGCAAAGTAGCACGTGGCGGTGGCGCGGTAACATCTACTCTACACAGTTTGGCAGCGTGATCTCCTCCTCGAGGCCATAACCTTTTCGTCCTTTCTAACGGCCGAAGAAGAAGAAGACCACCGAGAGAGCGCTAATATGTTTGTGTGTATCTGTATTAATCTCAACGAAAAGCAACGTATTCTATAACGCAGAAAGTGAGATAAATCTTTATAACCACTGAAGTCACAGAGCTATACAGTCTTCAAAATTATACTGCTTCTAGAATTAACGGCTGCATACATGAATATCGCTTTAATTCTAAAGCAAACACCACACTGCGGTTCTGTACACGTGAGTTCCACGTTCGGCCAATTAGAGCGGAGCATCCTCGATTTCACTGAATACATACGGATAGAGAGGTCACTGCAAACACGTGCGTTGACGCTCGTTTGTCTCCGATTAATATTGATCAAATTAAGGTTAGTTTGTTGGTGATTACGTCACGCTGATCAGTCTCTTGGTACTTGACATATTTTTTTTAATGAAATTGTAATAGTATTTTCTTAAGTTATCGCGACTAATTCACATAATAAACCTACGTTTTAACGGTTTTAAGTGACTTTTCATTAGCAGTGATCACGGAAGTAGTCTGCCGTAACTTGTTAATTTTAATTATTTAATTAAATTTTTTTAGTTATGGTTATTATTTAGTCGTCTAGCCTAATCTAATCTAATGCCGCTTCGCAGTATGTTGTAGTTTGAAGTAAAGAAGCGGTGCAAGAAACTTGTGAGTAAGTGCCTAGTTGTAAAATTTTATATTTTAAATAAGTAAAATAAGAAAAACAATCGAAGTGAGAAAGAGAGTTGGTCTGAAAGAGAGTGTCGGGGTGAAGGTAAGGAAAGGAATGCTCCGGTGGTTCGGGCATGTGGAAAGAATGCATGATGAAAGGATGACTAAACAGATATACAATGCAAAACTGGATGGATGCAGAAGTCGTGGAAGGCCACGACACACCTTCCATGATCAAATTGATCGTGTACTAGCAGAAGGTGATGTCAGGAGCCTTAAGAACAGACGAGCGTGCATGTCAAGAGCTATGAATGTCAAATAAGCAAGTGAGGTGTGTAAGAATAAACCTGAATGGCGCTCTGTTGTTCGTGCCTACCCCGCAAGGGAACTGGCGTGAAGTTATGTATGTATGTATGTAAGAAAAAAAATCAATCAAGTTCGGGTGTGTTCCGGTGCACGAAGAAAGAGCTCAGTGTCCTGAAGCCTGGAAGTTGTTTTTGCTGGGTTTGGTCTTAATATTTATGTATTTTTGATTTAGTTTACTTTTGAACAACCTCAGGACACTGTGAGTTCTTTCTGCGTGTCACAATTTAAATATATCCTTGTTCAACAAACATCGTGAATAATCGATGCACCAATTTAACGCACATAGTATCGAATGCACCTTCTCTTAGTCTCTTTAATGTATCAATATACTAAACGAGGTTAATCTTTTACGAACAACATAAATCTCCAACAGTAATTGACTTCGGGTTTCGCATTATTAGAGTGGTCGCTGACTATTGACTCGCCAGTTTCAAGTTTTGGGTTTACGTTGGTGAATTACGTTTCGGTAATGTTTGAAGGCTTAATTTTAGGTCAGGGAGTCCGTGATCCTTGTTCAGTTGTTTAAAATATTGAGTGGAATTGTAATCGGCAATACTTTTTAGGGTTCAGTAGGCATTTGGTCCTACACTGGCAGGGGCTTGTCTTTGGGTGCATTATTATATAGGGTAGACAGGGATAATCGCCGGTCAGTGTCACTGTCAGAACACATTTACATCAAATTTGTCAAGGGGCCTCTACGTGTTGACCTTCCCGTGGCTTGCGTGGGGCGATCCCCACGCAAGCTCTCCAAAATTCCGGGCCATTTTTATGGCCCGTGGTCTTCAACTACATACAACTATAATCGGCAGACAAACACGCATATTGCATATCTCCAAATTAAGCAAGTTACACTTGTGTTATGGGTGATATACAACGGACTAATATGGGGCCGCACCCAGACCATAGTAAAAACGGACAAGTGGAAAAACGAATGGCAATGGATAAGTGGAAAACGACTCGCAACGGACAAGTGGAAAAATAAATGGCAACGGACAAGTGGCAAAACGAATCGCAACAAAATTTTAACTTGAAGTTTTACGAGCAGATTGTTAATGTACTTGTCTAATTTGAAAACCTGCCCGTAAAACTTCAAGTTAAAATTTTGTTGCGATTCGTTTTGCAACTTGTCCGTTGCCATTCCTTTTTCCACTTGTCCGTTGTAATTCGTTTTTCCACTTGTCCGTTGAAGTTTCACTTCTACTATGTGTTCCACAGCACGCATTTCGATTTTTCGCAGGTTTACTGCAAATTATGATTTAGGTACATTTTAATGAATGCATTTTTTATTTAAACATATTTTATTTAATCAAACAAAAAACTGAATTCGATCCGGAGTCAATAAAAACATCCATAGTCTACTCTAACATTATGCCGCCTCTCACCACGTCTACTCTAAATTATGCCGCCTATCACCACGGCCGTAAGACTTTTTAGTGTCCCCCGTCTATATAGAAGTCTCACTTCAATAACGGAGAAAATTCCTTTCTGAAATTTACCATGCCAGGAATCAAACCTGGAGCTTCTGCGTTGCAGTGAGGTAGGCCGGCAAAGGCTTAGCCCGCTCAACCACAGAGGCCGTCAAGAAGGAGAGGAAACGAACTGAGCAATCTGTTGCTTCACACCTTTGACGACCCTTTTCAAGAACTAATCTCTCACATTCAAGGGCCGAGATTCAACTTGACCATTCCCTGAAGGTCTAAACTGTTTATTTATTCGACTCGCGTAAATATTTACGCGCAAAGTGCGTAAAATCCACAATCTGCCTCTGTTTAATGTACGGCGGTTGGTAACAGAGATCTAACTGCTTATCATCTTCGTTTAATATTTGTTTTTTCTTTATCTCATTGTCTTTTCATGTTCTACTAGCGGCCCCGGCAGACGTTGTCCGGCTCTGAAAAAATAAAAATCTAGGATCCGATTTCCAGCGCCACCTACCGGTTCTAATTGCGAATCCAAACCATCCGGGAACCCACTCAAACATACAAAAACAAAATCACCCAAATCGCTGCAGGTGATTAAGAGGATTCTCCTCCAGCGGGATAAAATTATTCTATGTCCGTCTCCTTGTTCTAAACTACCACCCCACCAATTTTCAGCCAAATCGGTAAAGCCGTTCTTGAGTTATAAATAGTATAACTAACACGACTTTCTTTTATATATATAAATAGATTAGCTGTAATACCACGAATTCCTCAAGGAAAAGTTATTATTGATTTTAGAATTAAGACAGAAATAGAAGTACAAATTAAACCTCGGACTCTATTGGCTCGCTAAAAGATAGATTGAATTGAAATTGAAAATTAATTAATATTTTCAAATATCTTTTTTTTTACTGTTAAGGATATACAGCTTTGAAACGCGCTTCCTGTTGCTATCAGACAAGCAAAATCGCTAGCGATATTTAAAAATAAAATAAAAAAAATACTACCTTTTGTTGGAATATGATTTTTCCTTAATGTTTGCTAGTAGGCAAACTGGCAAACGGACCACCTGGTGATAGGTGGCTACCGTCGCCCGTGGACATCTGCAACACTAAGGGAGCCGATGCGTTGCCTACCTCGTTGAAACTAAGTATCTGTACACGCCCTTTTTGAAGGGCACCATATTGAAGCGCGTTGGGAATACCGCGGGTGGAAGTCCATTCCATAACGCGGACACATATGGCATGAAGGAGCGTCCGTCACGTACCCTGGAGGACTTCCAAGTGTCCAGGAAGTGTGGATGAACTCCCAATCGCCGGCGAGTGGTGCGATGATAGAATAGCGACGTAGGCAAAAGTCAAAGTTAAATTCATCTATAAACATTTATATATTTTGTAGATATGTATATCTTATCTTAATATATATAAATTACGTGTCACGTTGTTTGTCCTCGGTGGACTCCTAAACTACTTGACGGATTTGAATCAAATTTGCACACTGTGTGCAGTTTGATCCGACTTGAAAGAAAGGATAGCTTACATTTAGACCCGGTAGGTGGCGCTGGAGTCGGGTTCTAAATTTTATTTCTTCAGGGCTGAACAACGTCTGCCGGGACAGCTAGTTAAGTATATATCTATGTAATAGCGATAAGACCGACCTCTGTAAGTTCATTTTTGTGTTGGTGTATAATAAAGTGTTATCTATCTAATATTAATCAAAACAAAGTTTTGACGGTTTCAAGCGCGGCAGTTTTGACGTTTTGTCTTCCTCGATCACGGCTATTGAAAAGTGACCGTAACGTCGAAATAAAAATCAAGTAATACGCCGCGTTTCAAACCAGTAAAACGTAGTTTTAATTAAGTAGGTAAGTACTAATCACGAAAACTTAAATTTAAAAAAATACAAGAATTATTATGTGGAAAGTCAATTGAGGCAATTTGGTATAGTTATTGCAATTCATAGAGGCAAGCGGGGTTCTTGTGGTAAATACGTATCTGTGTCTATATGTACCAACAGGGTGTATGATTGGATGGCACGCTCGAAATTCATCGTTCCGTCAGACACGCACACTATCGCAATGTCCATGTACAGAATCAACCACAAGGAAAGCTCACTCGCCTTCGTGAATTGAAAGAACTATATTAAGCTTAGTAGCCAATGTATTCGGGTCTCGGTCTAATGAGGCGGATTCGTATCATGACCGAGACTGATAGTCTATTCCAGTTGTTTTTAAATATGTGTAATGTACAGACACGGCATATTTAGAATTTTATATTATAGATTTGTATCTCCCCTCCCCTCTAGTCTTCATGTAGTAACTCATAATTAAGATTTAAAATATTTTTTTATAAACAGTGAGTTTCAAAACTAATTATTTGGCTCATATATTTTATATTTAAGCCATTTAAAAAGCGTTAAACGCTGTGCGCCGCATTTGAATATAGCTCGAAAAAGAGTGAAATATCCCTAAAGGATATTGACTAGGTGACGAAAACGTAAGACCCGCTCTACCTCACCAAGTGTGGTATTTTGAAGAGCTCTTCCCCCTGAATGGGTCACGTAATATGGATACATTCCCTTAACCAAATGCGCATATTGATCCAATTACCACATGCTGATGGCGAAATAGAACGAAGATTTTTCCGAGCGAGTAATGCACTAGTAAATTTAAAAAAATTATAAGCATCCTTTTAAAATTCAAATTTTGAATTGAAACTTTCAGAACCGTATTATTTTTTGGTCTACAAAATTATACCGTAACGAGAAAAAAAAATTGAATAAAAAAAACAATTTTTGGCGATTTTTGAAATCTTAAAAAAAATTTTGAGCTGAATTGGAGAGAGTTCTTAAAACATCAAAAACTAACATTTTTTCACACGGGGCTCAAAAAAAAGTCGGTTTTTTTGCGTCACCCTAATGTATATGTATTCATATTTATAACCCGACAAACCAACAAATAAACTAGCCGAGTATACCCCATGCTCCCCTAAAGTGAGAAAGCATAATTTTTAAATGCAAAATTAAGTAAAATGCCTAAATACACGAACGTTTTTCACGAAAGCACCAAAAGACCGTATAAAAAGTTAATTAAAGTTGTTAAAAACGAATTATTTCGCTAATTACAATCTCGGAATCATAGGAATGTTATTACAAATGAATTTTCCTTTGGGTAACTCAAACATTTGGAACATTTCATTTTAACATGGAGCTGGGAAATATTTAATTATCACACAGTGAAGAATGCGTTAAGAATTTTGTTTGCGAACGAACTTATATACTATAAACATTTTTGTTTTTATTAAATTTCTCGTGTAATTTTTTGGTTGAAATATTTTACGAACAGTTATCAAAGAAAACGTATATAGAATTAATTTTTCAGGTGAACTTTCAATTTCAACATTCTAAATATTTTATTCCATAATTTTATTTGAAAGAAAAAAAGATAATAATTATCATTTACCCACAATTAAATGCCGTTTAATTACTAAGAAATTTAAAAACTAAAGTGACACAACATATTCTCTTCTCTTCATTCGTGTTACTATTTTTAATGATTTATATACTTTTTTAAGTGTGAAATAAACTGTATATAAACCTTTAGAAATACTATATACATATTAATTGCATTTTTTTATTAACAAATACAAAATATATTTAATTTATTATTCAGATTTGATTTTTACAGCTTATTCTAAAAACACATACTGAATTAATTGTTTGATTCTGCCTTCATTCCTTGGAAAAGAGACAAGACAATCTGCCATATTATCTGCACAAGAACTATCACAGCCAGAAAATACTTGTAAAAAAAACGAATGTCATTTTTACAAATGAACACAAAATATTAATTAGTTATGCAAAAAGTAAATCACAACAACATCGTGAAGACATGTCACCGCATAATCGTAATCACTACCATAATCATGACCACTAGCTTAATTATAATCGCTGCCATAATCATAACGGCACGCAATAAACCTATTACTATATTACGTAGAAATCATCATAAATAACATAAACCGCGTTTCCCCTCATCAAAATTACTGAATGGAAAGTAGTATAAGGCCCCCGAAATACATCACCTAATCACTTTAAAAAAAATAAGGATCACCGCGAAATATAAACACGAAATTTAAAAGTAAATCTCTACTCAATCGCAAAAAAAACATGTCAACGCATAATCATAATCATCATAACCGCTATGACAATCATAATCACTACTATAATCATAATCACACGCATCAAACTACTTAATTATACCTAGAAATTATCATAAATATACATAAAACCGAGTTTTCCCTTATCAGAACTTCCGAATGGAAAGTTGGGTGAGGCCTCCGAGACATGTCACCTAATCACTTCGAAAATTGTTAGGGAACACCGCGAAAAATAATTACCGCGGACTGTCACGTCCCGAGTATAGCACGTCAACGTTCATAAACTTCGGTAATTAATCACTCCGCGTGTAGAATACATGTATTTTATTACACCACATTACGTGTACTTTTTAGGCGTGAAATTGTTTTTTTTTTTAAATTAGACAGACATGTTGACGAGCCGTGATGGAAGGTGGTGAATACAGGGGCCTTTAGCTATCAAGGGAGCAAAGGATTCATAACCCCCGTTGACGAAGTGGATGTGTTCTGATTCCCGGGGCACATTCAGGCACTTTTTGCGCTGGATCGGACTGGACGTAACTACGTTCTAAGTCTCGGTCTTTCCTACATAAAAAGCGCGGGGCACATGGGAGGAGGGTGATTTTAGTGGGTAGTGGTTGTTGCCCGTGCAACTTCTCTGAGTCTCCACACAAACTGGCTTGATTACTGTTTGGATTGCCCCTTATTAAAGGATAAAGCCTCCATGATCAACTATGGTTTAATCCCTTGCAAAGGACCCAGTATGTGCGTAAATAGCATTTCCCCCTCCTTAAAAAAAAAGGTGGTAAATACAGACAGGGTGATAGCTCCTGCTGGAAAGTGGTTACTGTCGCCTATGGACCTTTGCAATATCGAAGATGCTAGAACCTCCATTCGTCACCGTATTGATGGATGTATAACCAAGTCCAATTTGGATGTCGATCCGATAGTACTGCCACCTTAAGCGGGACCGCAAGACCCGCATCTACAAGCACACGCATCAGAGTACGAAGGGGCAGATCCGCGCAACCCTATTGACGATTATAATTTAAAAGTAACTAAATAAAGAAGATTGGCGGTTTTCGGCCTCAACGTCTACAAAGATAAAACTTATATTTAATAAAAGTATATTTTTACTTATTATCTTTTTAAGTAGTACCATATTTTATGAACCTCGCTAACGGGAGAAACATGATGTGGAATGCTTTAAGAATCGATATGAAAAGCATTGTTATCTGATTCTTTATAACATTATATTAATAAGAATCTCGTGTTCTAAAGAAGTCGTGGTAGCGTAATGGCTAGCGCACGCGTCCCAGACTCAAAGGGCACGGGTTCGATCCTGGCCGAAACGCATGCACCTCTTAGTCAGTTTTCTGATCTAATGTGCATATTGTTACAATTACCATGTGCTAACAACGGTGAAGGAAAACATCGTGATGCAACCTGCACATCGAGATAACCGATGTGTCAAACCTGCCAAGCCGCCTTGGACAAGCGTGGCGGGTATACTGTCTGTACAATGGGAGGCCCGAGCTCAGCAGTGGGACATTAATGGGCTGATATTATTATATATATATTATTTATTAATAAGAATCTAGATATATTTATTATGCATCAAAATATTGAAATACTAGCGTAATATTCTGTTACTTAATAATTTTATTTTGTTAGTTAGATTATTCGATTTTTTTTATTAAAAAAGTTCAGCAGACAGGCAGACGACCCACTTGATGGAAGGCGGTTACCATCGCCTATGGACATTTGCAACACCAAAGGTGCTACAAATGCGTTACTGCTCTCTTAAGGGACACTGGAACCTGGTCACTAATGCCGGAACACAACTCAAGGTTGTTATGGCGACATACTTTAAACCAGGGGTGGTAGCCATCCAGTCGGGCAAATGCCCTACTACCTGGCTGTGAGTTACTTTGTAGCCTCTTACGACAGGCCGCCCGGCCGCAGGAAATTGTATTCTTTCTCCGTTCCTGTACGGATTTATTCGTTGTCAAATTCTATTATTTTATTTTCTCAAATGGCAATACAAAAGACCTAAGTGTCTACTATATTACTGTCAAGCGTCATACATCATACAAAGCTGTATGGACTCAGTTCCCTTGTCTAAAATTGTGACGAAAAAAAACACAACTGCATAAATTATTCATTAGAAACAATAGATATCATACAGCAACTGTTCAGCTTATTCACTTATAGGTAGAGTTAAATATTTTTTGAAAATAAAATTGCACAGTAAAACATTACGTTTTAAGTTACCGCCAAAAACTCTAGTATTATCGTAATGGAGGTTACGTCACTGTCAAACATTTATAGCCAAATTCTATTTTCAACCAAGTTCTTGTAGAAAATGACAATCACACATGGATTTCTAATGAAGCATGCTGTAGCAGTTTATATGAACACTAGGTGACGAGACCACCGGTTCCTAAGAAACCCGCCAGTCTCTTTTGGTATCAACGAACCAACTAGTATAAGTATGCTTCATAGTCCGCTGCACACGGTCGTTAGCCGGACCCATATAAGTCTTGTAGACATGGGACCTGAATTTTCATGTTTAGATGTTAACGCGAGACTTGACGCAAGCAAATTTAAAGATGTCTGTGCCTGGATCTTTTCAGAAGGAACTATATTTATAATTATTTATCAACTGAAATTATAAACGCATCCGCAAGAAAATTGAATGTGGTCTGAAAAATGTGGCTGATCAAAGAGTGTTTCTATGCTATAGATGAACTTCTCAAAAAAGTGCTTGGCGTTATTATCTACTACCCGTGCGCAGAACGTTTACGATTGCCTCATGATGTCACGCGTCGATGGTCAGTATTTGACAAGTTTCTAAATTAGAATATTTATGTAAATTTGATTTTAGTAGTTAAATCATTTAGAATACTACTATGGGGTAAAATGTAATGCGCATCAACAACAATTGTATAACATCTGTATAAACTACATTCTTATGTTTAGAATTTTATAATATTACAATCATAACTTTTTAAATATAATACAATAAAAAAATACAATTAAATACTAAAACTAAACTACAGTATGAAAAATAAACCTAAAATTAAAAACTAGAACTAAATAAAAAAGGAGGGCATAATCCATAATATAAATAAACCTAGCTTAAAAGTAAAAAAACCTCTATCAAGGCCCGTCCAGCCCCACCAGACCACTGTCGCTGGGCATTGTACCTAGAAGGCTGGCAGCATTGCCTCGCTGGATACAGAGGCTAATCCTTTGAGCGGATACAGAGGCTAATCCTTTGAGCAAATTCTTGCAAATAAATATATTGATGGATTGATACGAATATATGTCAGAAAGCAGATTCGATTTCTACTCGGAATAACCCACCTCTACAAGGTGCTAAATACGTCCTGCCGGTCTTTAAAGGGTGGACTGGAACCTGGCCTTGATGCCAGAGCACAAGTCAAGTTATAATGGCATACTCTAAGGTCTAAACCGTCGGGCAAATGCCTAACACTTGGCTGTGGGTTGTTTTGTCGCCTTTCATGACAGACCGCCGGGAATTTTACGCAGGAATTTGCATTTTTCTTATATTCCTTGATGTTGAATAAATGTCCGATATCTTTTTTATTTTAACCTTGTACTTTAATTACATTGCGTTTTTACTACTAATTCATAAATCACCTTATTTTAATTACAGTATATATTTTTTATGATAACAATCTTGACGTTGTAATTTAGTTTATGTTCCTACTTTCGCTTTCAACTTTATACCTATAATAATAATAATAATCGGCAGACAAACACACACATTGTATATCCCCAAATTAAGCAAGTTATGCTTGTGTTATGGGTAATACACAACGGACTACTCTGGGGCCGATCCCAGACACCCAGACCATAGTAAATAACGGAGAAAATACGTTTCCGAAATTTACTATACCAGGAATCGAACCCGGAACCTCTGCGTTGCAGTGAGGTACGCCGGCAAAGGCTTAGCCCGCTCAACCACAGAGGCCGTCAATACCTAACATTTAGTTATTAGTTATCTTTATATTTTTAAGCCGATGTTAGACAGTTCATTCCTCTTTCAATTTGGATGAATCAAACAAAGTGATCCATATATGTAAACATAAAATTTTATTTTATACTATTATGGAATTCTAAGCATGCCGTGTCTGTACAGTAAAGTTATAAAAAAAAAACAACTGGAATAGAATATATAAACGACGGAGAACATAATGCATTTTTTTTATTTCTTATCTATTTGTCAGTTTGTTCGGGATTAACGTTAAAACTATTGGGCCGATTTCGATGTAGTTTTCGCTGATCGACAGCAAATTGTCAGTCTTAAAATCTGCGCTACTTTCTATTCCGGGAATCCCGCGGAACCTTTTCTGGGAATTATTGTAAATGACCAGATTAATAAAAAAATCAAATGTGGTTTTTTATTGATCGATAGCAAATGTTATGTAATAAAATGTGTCATATTTTTTATTCCGAGAATCCGGCGGAAATTTTCCGGGAGCGGTTTATAGTTGTTCGGGTGCAAAAAAAAAGCTTATTCCAGCACAGTTTTCACATAGCTTACATTATTTTTTAAATACTGTGGTACTTTGTGTCCCGGGACTCCGAGAACCCGACCCGAGAATTTCAAGTCAAGCGTAGACGAAGTCGCAGGCATATACTAGTATTAGCATAAAAAAAGTCGGAATTCAATAATATTTGAATTTACGATAGGCGCACGTTAAATGATTTTTCTAGAAGTATGATTATTTTTTATTGTAAAGCAACTTAGCAAATAGTATAGTATATGTAGTATATAACAATAATCTGTCCTAATATTACAATAGGTTGGGAAAAAAGTCTTTTCGCATATAGTATGTATGAACTTGTAATAAGATCTCTTTGGCTATACCATTTGTATCTGGCTGGTTTTGGTATCATTAAAAAGTTTTAATTTTAAAGAAGACAATTCCAAATTCAAATTAGGAAAATGTGTGATTTACATTTGTTTTTCTTATTGTTAAAATGAGTGAATCTAATGAAAAAATTCGATACATTTTACAATTTTACTACAAAAAAGGTAAAAATGCAACACAAGGCGCGAAAAAAATTGTGATGTTTATGGACCTAATGCAGTATCTGTAAGAGTAGCGCAAATTTGGTTTAAGCGTTTTCAATCCGGAAATTTTGATATCAAACATGCACGTCGCTCTGGTCGCCCTGTTACGGACAAAATTGATGCCATTTTTGAAAAAGTGGAGCAAGATCGGCATATTAGTACTTACGATGTAGCTGGAGAACTGGAAATTGACCACAAAATGGTTTTGGCGCATTTGAAAAATGCTGCTGGGTACCCAAAAAAGCTCGATATTTGGGTGCCTCATGAGCTCACTGAAAGAAACCTAATGAACCGTGTACTCATTTGTGATTCTTTATTACGACGTAATGAAACCGAACCACTTTTGAAGAAGCTGATAACTGGTGATGAAAAGTGAATCATGTACGACAAGAACGTGCGAAAAAGATCGTGGTCAAAGGCCGGTGAGGCTTCACAGACTGTGGCGAAACCCGGGTTAATTCGCAACAAGGTGATGCTGTGTGTATGGTGGGATTGGAAGGGTATTATTAAATATTAGCTGTTACCGCCAAGCAGAACCATCGATTCTGAACTGTACTGCGAACAACTGATGAGATTAAAGCAAAAAGTTGAGAGAAACCGGCCGGAATTAATCAACAGAAGGGGTGTGGTTTTTCACCATGATAACGCTAGACCTCACACATCTTTAGCCACTCAGCAAAAATCACGAGAGTTTGACTGGGGGGTGTTAATGCATCCGCCGTATAGTCCTGACCTCGCACCTTTAGATTTTCACCTGTTTCGGTCGCTGTAGAATTCCTTAGGCAGTGTCAGGTTAACATCACGAGAGGACTGCCAAAACCACTTGTCGCAGTTTTTTGATCAGAAGCCCCAAAATTTTTATAGCAATGGGATCACGTCCCTACCTACAAGATGGCAAAAAGTTATCCAACAAAATAGCACCTATGTAGGTGCTTTAGTCAAATGTATTTTATCCGTGCAGGAACGGAGAAAGAATACAATTTCCTGCGGCCGGGCGGCCTGTCGTAAGAGGCGACTTAACAACCCACAGCCAGGTGGTAGGGCATTCGCCCGACTGGATGGCTATCACCCCTGGTCTAAAGTATGTCGCCATAACAACCTTGAGTTGTGTTCCGGCATTAGTGACCAGGTTCCAGTTTCCCTTAAGAGAGCAGCAGCGCATTTGCAGCAACTTGGTGTTGCAAATGTCCATAGGCGATGGTAACCGCTTTCCATCAAGTGGGCCGTCTGCCTGTCTGCTGATCTCCTGCAATAAAAAAAAATAAAAATGTAAGTAAACTTTATAAAAAAACCTTTTGAATGTTTATATAAAATGAGAAGAAACTTTTTCCCCAACCTAATATTTTAATAGTAGGAGTTGATATAAAACCAGAAGTGAAAATATTATCCTTATATAAACACGAAACGGCACTTTTATACTTATAAATGTTAAAAATTCCCTCAACAAATGACAACGCAAATGGCAACGGTCTCAGTCCCTTGTTGTAATGGTAAATACTATAATAAATATGGTTAGTTCACCGTAATAAACATTAAAATAAGGTTAACCCACAAACACGTAAAGAAATCTGCGAGTGGTACCCTAATTTAGTCCAACATAGTTTCTTTGTGGCTTATGGAGATTTCGGCCCCGGATATTATTTACTCTGTAGTTTTCTTTTCAAAGAATTTTTAAAGAGTTTTTGGCCGGAACTGAAAGGAGATGTTGGGCTGTGCAGTTTTATTTTCTAAAAATTACTCTAATATGAACAATAGTCGTAGGATATTGCCAGTTTTTGAGTAGTAATTATGTGTTTTGTGAGAAATGTGAACTGGAAAGTCAAATGTGGCCTTTTGAATTGTCACAAAAACGCCGTTGAGTGGCACTAGCTGATTACCTAGAGTTCAGCTGTGCTACACATACGCTTAATAAAATGAAGAAACTATATTGTAAACTAAGATCTGGCTTAAAGGTCTAGCTGCCAAGCCACAAACTTAAATAATAAAGAGTTTTTAAATGAACAATTTTTTTTGTGGTCTAGTTTGTGATGTGTTTATCTAAATTGCGGGTAGTTTTGTATATTTTTATTGTAGACACATTTTTTTTTCTTTAGGTATCTACGGACTCGAGTTCCGTACCTTTTTTACTACTTAATTTCTATGAAAGATTCTAGAGTCCATACACGCTTATTGTTTATTTTTGTTAGTGTGTGACATTAATTTAGTGATTTATATGTTATGGTGTACCTTAAGATTAACTTATTATATTAATATATCCTATTTTTAATACTAAACTTATACTAATGTAGAGTGTATCTGTTACATGCTGGTGTTGTGAGGAAGTGCATGTGCAGTGTTGGCCTTATATCTATACTTATATATAGTCCTATCTAGTGCTATGTGTGTTGACACATTTAACAATTGCATCTGGCGACGAGGATGGAATTCGAACCCAGGTGAGCTCAGTTGCTAATTTGCGACTTCAGCTTTATTCAAACGATCAAACCTCTACCTCATACATATATGAGGTTTTGATTTGTTTCACTACCGTTGATGTGTTTGTTTCACAATTGGTTATTAAGGAAATGTTTTTACTCGGTGAATTATTATTTTAATCGGAACAACACATAGATGAGGCTGTATGACATTTGTGTTGAATTTAATTATTTGACTTTATTATCTTTTGACATACAACAATACTCTAATTTCATTTAATTTTCCGTGGTTAACGTAACTAATAATTAAATTATATCTTTTATAAGACAATGTAATATTTGCACACCTATGGGTAATGATATATGGACTCATTTTTATCCGTGCAGGAACGGAGAAAGAATACAATTTCCTGCGGCCGGGCGGCCCAGTCGTAAGAGGCGACTTAACAACCCACAGCCAGGTGGTAGGGCATTTTCCCGACTAGAAGTCTACCACGCCTGGTCTAAAGTATGTCGCCATAACAACCTTGAGTTGTGTTCTGGCATGAGTGACCAGGTTCCAGTTTCCCTTAAGAGAGCAGCAGCGCATTTGTGGCAACTTTGGTGTTGCAAATGTCCATAGGCGATGGTAACCGCTTTCCATCAAGTGGGCCGGCTGCTTGTCTGCTGATCTCCTGCAATAAAAAGAAATATATATATATATATATATATATATATATATATATATATATATATATATATATATATATATATATATATATATATATATATAATTTAAGACCTGTATAAATTTTATGTACCCTGTCATATGCAAATCAATTTTAATTTCGTTTTACATTTGAATATACATATATAATATTTAATTTATTTGTCAAAGAAGCAAGTGAGGTGTGTAAGAATAAGCCTAAATGGCGCTCTGTTGTTCGTGCCTACCCCGCAAGGGAACTGGCTTGAAGTTATGTATGTATGTAATATTTAATGGGACGTTTTAACCGGAATTTGAAAAGCAATTTATTTCTGTATTCAGTTTTATTTTCAAAGAAATATTGGATAACAGTTAACTGATGATGCAAATAAATGAATAGATTTATTTATATTAATTATTATCGATATTTTGTGGTTATAGTTCAGTCCAAGATCTACAAGATGATTGATTGAAATGTTAAAGATGACTTTTTATTGAAAAGCGACATAAATGTATGGGAGCCAATAATATCGTAAAGGCAAGGCAATTTAAGTTGGAAAATGATACAATTTTATTGAATTTTTCTACATTACAAGTTTGAACACTTATGCTAATAATTAATTGATGACTATGCTTTAAGGATTAATTCCTTAAAAAAATATATCCAATATATTAAACATTTACTTATTTATCTATTGAAATATATGTTAATATAAAATACATACATACATAACTTCACGCCAGTTCCCTTGCGGGGTAGGCACGAACAACAGGCGCCATTTAGGCCCATTCTTACACACCTCACTTGCTTCTTTGATATTCATAACTCTTGTCATGCACGCTCGTCTGTTCTTAAGGCTCCTGACATCACCATCCGCTAGTACACGATCAATTTGATCATGGAAGGTGTGTCGTGGCCTTCCACGACTTCTGCATCCATCCACTTTTGCATTGTATATCTGTTTAGTCATTCTTTCATCGTGCATTCTTTCCACAGGCCCGAACCACCGGAGCATTCCTTTCCTTACCTTCACCCCGACACTTTCTTTCAGACCAACTCTCTTAATATAAAATGCTTGTCATATATGTTGCATTTTAAACTTTAAAATAGAAGGTAATATAATATAATTTTAATTAAATTTATTATACCTATATATTTACAAGACAGACGAGTGTGCATGACAAGAGTTATGAATGTCAAAGAAGCAAGTGAGGTGTGTAAGAATGGGCCTAAATGGCGCTCTGTTGTTCGTGCCTACCCCGCAAGGGAACTGGCGTGAAGTTATGTATGTATGTATGTATGTATTTACAAGACAGTAATGATAGGTTATGTGGAACATTGACAAACATAGAGTATGGTCTAGTCAGTACCATAGACTATTATTAATTGGTTTATATAACAATATATAATGTTAATAAATATATTTATTGAGATTATTTCGTATATGTCTATATATTGGTATTCTATAAACGTGTCTGGATTTATTTATGTATTAAATTTATAAATTAGTGTAAGTATGTGTGTTTAAATTGTACAGTCCTATCTTTTTTCTGCTCTACCTACATCGCCAGATTAGTTAAGAATTTCTTTTAAGCTAGGATGCCTGGAAGCAATCGCTTTTAGCGATAAGGTCACCTGTTGTTTTGCCGAGAAGTATTGTAATTATGCATTTTGTTTTTGTATAAGTGTTACCTATCTATCCTTTGCCTGTGTTACGTGTGGTAAACCTTCGGTTTTCCACACATATGAGGCAACGCTGTTGTTTATCACACAACAATTTTCAAATAAAACACCTCATTCAAGCCACCTGTGGGTGACTCATGCATGCGCGTGAGAAAGTGCTTAGTGGAGAGTTGCCTCGGAAGCCTCGGAGCCACCCTGCCGACCGATGGACGAGACAGACTGGCTCCCATCGCGGTAGCATACGGTCATAACTGATCATCGTGATCATTAATTATAAGTTATTATTGTAATAATTGATTTAATTAAAGTTTAACAATTATATTTAGTTTTTAATACTTCCTCTAACGGCCATCTCACATAACTCCTGCCATTGGGACGAAATGAAAAATAATAATAATGTTACAACTCAGATCCCGACAAACACAAAATCCACCTGCATATCTGAAACAAAGCACATTTATTACCCATTGGCATTTGAACTAATATAATAACATTGAAATTCTTTTATGGTCGTCTTCTTTTGTTTACTTATTGGCATACGGCCTATTGTTGTATTGTAATGATTAGCCAGGTGTTACGGATTTAAAGTACAAGCTGATTCTAGGAAATTCGGTCCACGCGGCCGGGCGGACATATTGCATCTGTGCAGTATAAAGCAATGGCCCGATTGAGGGAGGAGGCAGTCGAGCGAGAACCACCAGCGAAGCGAGACGTGTATACTACAATCGGGAGTCTAATAAGTGACGGACTTTGCGCGTTTTATTAAATTATGACCTTCTGCATTACGTTTGGACTTGTTGTGTTCGGTTATATTTGTACCTGTGTTATACGTGTTTGTATAGTTCTAATAAAGTCTATACTAATTCTAACGGCATTTTAATTCGAGTCTCGCGATTCGTAACAATAACATCAAGCTTCATCAAGCTTTCATAAGAATATTCGTGAGTTACTTTTTCGTTCTGCAACCGGGAATAACGACATTTATTTGCGTTTTTACTTAAGATCAAAATTGACCACCTAGGGGCCCAAATGAGAAGGATTCTCCACACGTAGTATTGTGTGGTGATTGACCTATATATTTGATGTTGTTTTTCTGGGCTTCCAGCTTTCACTATTGAAGCGGCTGGACTGTTGCCCGTTACCCAACGATTTACTGGTTATTTGATAACTTGCTAAGTGGCCTTTCATTTACTGATTAAGATTGTATATAAAACTAGGATATGCCCGCGACTTTTTCCATGCTTGACTTGAACTCCCCGGGACACAAAGTACTACAGCATTTAAAAAAAAATGCAAGCTATCCTTTTAGTGATAACTGTGTCGAAATAAAATATTTTTTATGCCCCCAAACAACTACAAACCGAGACAATTTCAAAATCACACGCGGAAACTTTTTGCCCACTGCTACCAAGGTTACACTGGCTGAGTCTCTTTTGCTTCCCATACGAGATATTTTTTTTTTGAGGCGGGATAAATGCCTTTCACACACTACCAGATCCTTTACTAGTGACTAGACCAAAGCCATGAGAGGTGTCACCCACGAATGGGCGCACCAGAGTCAAATCGCCGGCTTTTGTGGAGATTTGAAGACTCAATACTCCACTAAAACCACCCTCCTCCCATGTGCCCCGCGCTTATGGCAGGAAGAGCGTGAGACTTAGAACGTAGTTACGCCCACGCTGATCCTAGCGCATCAATGCTTGAGAATGCCCCGGGAGAGGCAAACTCAATTCGTCAACAACGTTGACGCCTGCTATCTAGATTTAACCTTAGAGCAGCTGAACATGTTTCAGCTGCTTCAGAATTTTTGTATCAGTTTTATACTTGTATTGCGAAAATATGGCTGTTTCCGAATGTCGTAAAAGACTCAAGTGGCTTCCTATTAATTTTCGCCGAAATACTCACATTCTCACTCTCCTTTATTCTTTAACCCCCACAGGTATGATGGGGCTGATATGACCGTAAATGTTAAATATAAGAAAAAAATCAACCACTGTGATTTTTTTTAGAGCTTTCCATCACACAGAAAACAGCATCATTACTTGCTCTGTTGTTTATACAAACACTAAGCGGTTTACTACGAGCAGGTTTTACTGATGAACCGGCACAAAACGTTTCCCCAGTTTCAAGGTATTTTAGTACTCATGTAATAAAACCAAAATAACTTTTATAAATATATTTTAATGTAAAATATTATTCAATCTAGAAAACCGCCTCGGGAAGCAAAAAAAGCACAACAACAACACTGTTAATTTTTCGTATAACAAAATTTTTCGACCTTGTTACGCCGTGTTACGCTTCAATGTTTCATTTTTACTTTCGCCGAACAATAACTTGATTAGTGGGGGAAAATAGTAATTGGGGGCTTAGTCAAGCTGTAAATATCTTAAGGGTGCTGTTCCACTATACTCGAGACTGTTGCTTGAGTTTGAAAGGAAGTAGATAAAGAAGGCTGAGAATATTGTATTAAACATCTTTGAATATAGAAGGGTAGCTTATTTAATTCGATTTTTTTTTAAATACTGTTTTTTTCACTTTGCGTAGCTCGTCACGCATATAATATATTTTGTTCTACGCTGATGGTGTGGGCGGTACCCTGGCCGTTGTAGGTTTAGAAGTTAAACACTGTTAGTGGTGGAAACTTATAATAAATCACTTTTACATAACAAACGTGTGCCCTCGGTAACAACCAAAATGGAAGAAGCAAAAAGCAACGACAGTGTTGCAAGTATAAAAATAATATTATGTTATGTTTGTGTTGCCAATATCACTCATGTTTCAATATGCTTACATTCATATATATAAAAATCTAATCTACTGCTAAAACACCACACTAAGAATGTTGATTAAGAAGCTCTCTTCTCGCTCAGTTCTTAATTTCTCACCTGTATACAACGTCTTGGATACCTATATAAAGATAGGTGATTTGATTGACCAAACAGAACTTATAAGCTAGTTCTTTATATGGTTTTTATGAAACACAGTTACTATAATCTATATATATATAATTGAAATCCATGTATATAGTGACTCATCACGATATCTCAGGATATCTAACACCAATGACCTCATATATGAAAATTATTGGTTTAATATTTTTTTTAAATATAATAACAAATATATTTAAATGATTAGGATGCAATTCATTATTGATAAATAATGTTTAAAAAGTGACAAGTTAATTTTAACTATCAATCAATCTTTATTTGCAAAAACATAGGTATATCAACAGCTATTTTATATTGTAAAATTTCTAGTATTTTTCGTCTTTCACATGTCTTGCTAATGGTTACATAACGTAAGTAACATAAATCTGTAATCCCAAACTAATACATACGCTAAAACTAGTACATACTTAAATTAAAAGACTTAGTTGTTCCCATATTTCATAGTTATAATTCAGAGGTTATCTTTTTGAGTAATTAAACGTGTCACATTAAAAGATAATATTTATCAGTGCTGAGTCAATGTAAGATTTCGAGACTCGTTTGAAAACAAAGTCTCTACTAGTGTAACCGTACTTTAAGGATCGTTCTCCGTAAGCTTGAATCCCATAAAAGTGTTTTGGCTTTGAATTTTTCTAATAATTCGTCCTAATTTTATGAACATTTTGCTTAATAAAGTATTCGGCGTGTTTATGAACGATTATCTCGGCAAATACTTTGTTAATTTTGTTATTTGTTGTAGTTTAACGTTAGAAGTTTAACAATTTTCTTGGTTTATACGATGGTTGTAAAAGTTCAGTTTATTATCTTTGGAATACTTTATGGATCGTATAGAGATATTTGAGAGTTAAGTGTGTTGAAGAAATATATTCTGAAATTTTGCATTTATTGCAGTCTTGTCTGGTTTTTATCTACAGCGACCTGGCGAATCCCACACACAGGTCGCGACCTTTCGCCCTCGCGTGGCCTATGGACCTCAAACGGATTTTCCCTCTATAAAAAAAGGTGGGCTGTCTGTCTGTGTGCTGAACTCATTTATGGAGGTTCCTTATATGTGTGTGGTGCGTCGATGATGTTACCCTGTTGGTTAGGGTGACACACCACTAGCGAGAGCCCATTGCTCAATCGCTGAAGGGGAGTACAAAATAAGATATGCCTCGACGCAAAATAATAAATTCTAAGAATTAGTTCGACACACCTGCCTAATGACTGTCATAA
The DNA here is from genome assembly GCA_019925095.2 of Dendrolimus kikuchii. NCBI lineage: Eukaryota > Metazoa > Arthropoda > Insecta > Lepidoptera > Lasiocampidae > Dendrolimus > Dendrolimus kikuchii. The sequence goes on from CM034407.1 coordinate 17,065,652, forward strand.
AACAAGTACAATAAAAATAGAATGTTTTTCTTAATTACAAATTTTAAACACAAAGTAAACAAAAGAAGTCCAAATGCGGGTAAGGTAATAAACCAGGTTTATGACAGGCAGATGTGCATTCACTTTTTGTCGGCATGTAATAATACATAAAAGTCAGTTAATAGGTTTTTCGTAAGTGTTGAATCGTTTACGCTATTAGCGTAAGTGCTTTCATACGAGCTCTGAACAAGTTCTGAACTTCGAAATCGATCGTTATAAGTCCTTGAAACTGAAGACACTTGAAAGTATTCGACTTTAGCCGAAAAACGGTGTACGCATAAAAAGGGGCAAAGCGATATACTCCGCCTTAAACGGTTTTGAGCCTACTTTCCAAGCATATTAATAGGTGATATTTGAATATTTGGCAGAGAACCTCTATATAACGACACTGAAGGGACTGTGAATTTCATGGCGTTATAGAGAGTTGTCGTTAAATGGAGAGAAGTCTGTTATTTTTGTCTGACGTCTTTTGCTGCACCAGTAATTTTGTTGTATTTTTTACTTATTTATTCATATCTTGCGATATTGAGGCATTTTGGTGATAAAGGAAGTACTTAGTAATTTCGGTATGCGTGATGCCGACAATCGAGCTTATTACGGGTTAGGATAAAAAAGCGATGGAATGTACACAGCTGCGCAGTTTTTACTAATTTTGGCAACTTAAAAGGTACTTTTTATCACTTAATTGTTGTCGTTATTGAGAGTGGATGTAATGCTATATAGAGTATATCATTGTATGGAAGACAATCTAAACCAACCAAAGCGAAGCGATTTCGACGCTTAATGGAGTTTGACGTTAAATCGAGTGACGTTACATGGAGTTTTTCAACATAATTGATCGTGTACTAGCAGAAGGTGATGTCAGGAGCCTTAAGAACAGACGAGCTTGCATGACAAGAGTTATGAATGTCAAAGAGGCAAGTGAGGTGTGTAAGAATAAGCCTAAATGGCACTCTGTTGTTCGTGCCTACCCCGCGAGGGAACTGGCGTGAAGTTATGTATGTATGTATGTACATAAATTCAAGACTATAAGTAAAATACTAAGCTTAGGTCACCGTATTCTATGGGTAAGATGCCCAGAAGGCTGGCAATGTTTCCTCGCTGGATCGTCTTACTAATCCATTGTTCGAGGTAGGCACCAGCCCTCTGATCACCTGAAGAGACAATGAGTTGTTTGTCGTTTTGACAAATTTTGGTAGAGGCTCATAGCCTCAGCTCTACCAATCAAGTGTCTCATCAGCAAACGGCACATATATACAACTCTCACTGAGGGTTGCATATGTGCGCTGTTTGAGTGATTCAGTTGTTTCCGCCGCCAAAACGGCTGAATGAAAATAGATAAAGCGAAAGTTGTTTCTCAGGCTCGTCGCAAGGCATCCATCGTCTTTGGTTTACTTTCATGAGAAACAATATGTATGCATAGTACGTTTTTTTTTTAAATCTTTTATTCTCATTTATTAGGAAAACCATCAATACATTAAGTTTTAGTACTTTTAACGGACTTCATTATTATTACAAAATTGTCAAACGTCGGCAGTAAGAGCCAGAGGCGATTTCTATTCAAATGAGAGCAAAACTTGTACCTACCTTAAATTCACAAACCTTATAAAAAAGTGTATTTTGAAATGTATAGATGTGAAACAATAAAGTAATTTAAAGTTTAGTATGCCCACGTTTTGGAAAACTGTACGGATAGCATCTTCCCGGAGGCTGTGGACTATGGAATCTAAGTAATTGTGATGATTTTTGGGTTGAATAAATTAAATACCAAGAAAAGTAAAAACGCGTCGATTTATTGTGAAAACTACGGAAGAACAAAGAAAATACACACAACACGAAATCTATATATATATATATTAATACGTGAAGCAAAAACTTTGTACCCCTTTTTACGAAAATTGCCCGGACCGAGGAGTATAAAATTTCGCTCACTTATAGTTTATTTAAAGAAGAAGCGACAAATGCTAATATTTATTTAAAACTATGCATAAAAAATACATTAAATCAATAAAAAGAATATTACACATACTACCATGTATTTCAATTGTTCAAGTCAAATTAACAGTGTAGTCTTGGCGAAATCTGTGATTATAGAAGTATATATAAGAAGTATATATAGTCTTTGACAACAAATTTTTATGGTTGAATTTCGACCACGGGCGATCACTAATATTCTTAATTTACTGTTGGTATTGCCAACATCTACCACAATAGTTTTAGGAAGATCTCATAATAGAATTCTAGCTCCAGTAAAGGCCCCAGAAATTACAATAATTCCAGTCTTAGAACCCAAATTTGGCATGTATTAGAGCGTAGCGAATTTTCAACTCACTGAAACCGGAATTTTACCAAAAGTTGAAAGCGAATCGGTATTAAATCGGTCAACGACCTCGAACCGATAAACGATCGACTATACGTTAGTGCAGATTGGCTCTAACACTTCGCAAATCGGCTGTCCCATTTAAAAATGTAGCAACTGACACGTTTTTCCTATACATTTTGTTTCAGATATTCACGCTCTTTGTTATTTTTAGTACACAATCTCATGATTTTTACTACAAAGCTTATAGAACTTTTTATTATATTTTTGATGTTAATTTTCGATTGATTTCAAAAATTATAGGTATAATAACTTAATTAGGTTTCTATATGTCGCGAGTGAAGCCGTGTTCAAAAGATAGATATATATAGACATAGACATATACAACACTTTATTGTTCACCAACATAAAATGCACTACAAGACAATAGTTACATGGTAAAACAAAAGCCTGCGGCCTTATCGCTAAAAGCGATCTCTTTCAGGCAACCTGACTCAAACGAAATTGTAAATTTATGTGAAATTATGATTTAATTTTACTAGGCCTACTCAACCCTTGGCAGGGATTAATAGATTTTTAGAACAGACGGTGGTGCTGTATATAAATAATGATTATAAGTATACACAGTACATATAAGTACGAAAGTATATATACACAAGTATATATACATATGACAATATACACAAATATATAGATATAACAGATTAGGAATTACTATACGCAATAGAGAAGTAATGCTTCTGAACCTGACTTTTGAAGCATTTTAAGAAGTTTACCTGTCTTATAGCAACCTTAATAGGCAGCTTATTCCGGAGACGCACAACCTGGACAGTAAAAGAGTGACTATAAAAACAAGACGTCTGTAGAGGTGTGTTTATTCTGTATCCAGTCGATGGGAGGAAATCATGGGAGCTAGACACGTACAGAAATTCGAAGCGTTCCTTGAGGTAACGAGGAGTAGTTGGTAAAAACAATATACTATAAAGAAGAGTGGGAATTTGAGTATTCCGACGAAAATTGATAGGTAAACACTTGAGTTCAGTAAAGTAATTGTACAGAAACGAACAACTTTTTTCTGTCAATTTACAATGTACAGTGAAAACTCCATGTAACGTCACTCGATTTAACGAGAAATTCCCTTAATCGTCGAAATCACTTTGCTTTGTTTGGTTAAGCTTGTCTTCTATACAATGATACAATCTATATAGCATTACACCCACTCTCAATAACAACAACAATTAAGTAATAAAAAGTACCTTTTAAGTTGTCAAAATAAGTAAAAGCTGCGCAGCTGTGTACGTTCTTTTATTGCTTTATTATCCTAGCCCGTAATAAACTCGACTGTCAGCATCATGCATACCGAAATTTAAATTACCACAAAGATGGCTCAATATCGCAACATATGAATAAAATAAGTAAAAAATACAACAAAATTACTGGTGTAGTAAAAGACATCAGACAAAAATAACAGACTTCTCTCCATTTAACGAGAGCTCTCTATAACGCCATAAAAATAACAGTCTCTTCAGTGTCGTTATATAGAGTTTACGCCGTATTTTAAAATATGGATTTATTCGTTTCACCACAAACGTTTTTTGAAAGTTAAATAAACTCTCTTCTAAAATTCCAATTTTCAAAATAACACAATTGAAGCAAAGGTAAAAATATACATACATACATACATTACTTCACGCCATTTCCCTTGCGGGGTAGGCACGAACAGCAGAGCGCCATTCAGGCTTATTCTTACACACCTCACTTACTTCTTTGACATTCATTTACAATATTTACTACATACAGTTATTTACTATGGTCTGGGTGTCTGGGATCGGCCCCAGAGTAGTCCGTTGTGTATTACCCATAACTCAAGCGTAACTTGCTTAATTTGGGGATATAGAATATGTGTGTTTGTCTGCCGATTATTAAAAATAAAAATATTATTCATCTCTTGTCATGGTAAAAAATATAGATGTTAGAATATACACTTACTAGGTTTTGAATTAGGACAGCCCAAATGTACGTACTAGTTCGAGCAGTTTGTGCAAATATTTGTACATTTTTACGTGTCTAATAGGGCTGGCATGTGGTCGAGCGGTGAATGTGCGACAGATTAACGATTTACTATTAATTTTATCGAGATAAATTTAATTATATTCTTCAGACAGTCTTTAATCGCAGAAGTTTGTGAATTCAATGAGTTCGTAAAAGTGTTTTGAAAGAAAGAAAAGTTTATTTGTCAAAGGCGACACACGCACACCTGCAATCTATACATTCATATAATAATCGAATGGTCGAATTTCTGTACAATGAAAAAAATATATAAAAACCGAGTCAGGGGGATGTAAGACGTAAAATAGAACGAATTTAGATTTTTTTTCAAATTGCTTGTTTCTCTGTTTGTCTGTCTGTTTGTACAGGCTAATCTCCGAAACGACTGAACTGATTTAAATGAAATTTTGTATGGTGGTAGATTATATCCCTGGTCTACATATAGGATACTTTTGATCCCGAAAAATAAAATAACCGCACAACGCGGACGAAATCCCGGGCATCAGCTAGTATTTAATAAACTACCAAAACCGTTAAAAACAATACCATTAGATATATTTAAAACAAAACTAAAGAAATCGGGCATGTGGAAAGAATGACTAAACAGATATACAATGCAAAAGTGGATGGATGTAGAAGTCGTGGAAGGCCACGACACACCTTACATGATCAAATTGATCGTGTAATAGAAGAAGGTGATGTCAGGAGCCTTAAGAACAGACGAGCGTGCATGGCAAGAGTTATGAACGTCAAAGAAGCAAGTGAGGTGTGTAAGAATAAGCCTGAATGGCGCCCTGTTGTTCGTGTCTACCCCGCAAGGGAACTGGCGTGAAGTTATATATGTATGTATGTATTTACTAAAGAAATTATTAATAGACAAATCATATTATTCCACAAGCGAATTCCTTAATGACAAATTTGAAACGTAATATCAATACATAATTAATAATAATATTTAAATTAGACATTAAATAATTGACATACACAAATTGGAATAATAATTTAATTAAAAACAGATATCTATGTAATTAATAAATAAAGTCACGAGCCTTAAGAACAGACGAGCGTGCATTACAAGATTTATGAATGTCAAAGAAGCAAGTGAGGTGTGTAAGTATAAGCCTGAATGGCGCTCTGTTGTCCGTGCCTACCCCGCAAGGGAACTGGCGTGAAGTTATATGTGTATGTAATAAATAAAGGTAATAAATATTATCCAAGTTACATAAAAGATACTTAATAAAATAAATAGGAACTAACTATTTAAATAATGTCTATTAAGATCCTGCTTACTTGCATACCAGTGAAACTGTTAAAATGTACTGAACCATGTATTTCAAGGAATAACACCTGTATACAACTACATTTATGCAAGAATAAATATTTCATTTTTTTTATTGCAGGAGATCAGCAGACAGGCAGACGGCCCACTTGATGGAAAGCGGTTACCATCGCCTATGGACTTGCAACAGCAAAGTTGCTACAAATGCGCTGCTGCTCTCTTAAGGGAAACTGGAACCTGGCCACTGCCGGAACACAACTCAAGGTTGTTATGGCGACATACTTTAGACCAGGGGTGGTAGCCATCCAGTCGGGCAAATGCCCTACCACCTGGCTGTGGGTTGTTAAGTCGCCTCTTACGACAGGCCGCCCGGCCGCAGGAAATTGTATTCTTTCTCCGTTCCTGTACGGATAGAATGCATTCACAAATATATAAATATGTAGCATCATCACATATGTAGAGTTGCATGCCGCAATTGGACAAATGAGGTTGGCAATCATCCGTGCAGGAACGGAGAAAGAATACAATTTCCTGCGGCCGGGCGGCCTGTCGTAAGAGGCGACTTAACAACCCACAGCCAGGTGGTAGGGCACTTGCCCGACTGGATGGCTACCACCCCTGGTCTAAAGTATGTCGCCATAACAACCTTCGAGTTGTGTTCCGGCATTAGTGACCAGGTTCCAGTTTTCCTTAAGAGAGCAGCAGCGCATTTGTAGCACCTTTGGTGTTGCAAATGTCCATAGGCGATGGTAACCGCTTTCCACCAAGTGGGCCATTTGCCTGTCTGCTGATCTCCTGCAATAAAAAAAAAAAAAAAAAAATGGCACTCGGCACATTGCTGTGCCGAAAGTTGTTTCGACACAGCATTGATTTTCAGTGCCCACCTCTGTCTTAGTATACACTTATATACATTTCTTTAAGACCCGTACAAGAAAATGATTAGTCTGTTATTTATTAATATTAGGCATACATATATAATATTTTCTTCAGTTTTCGTGACTAGTATACATAATATAACTACGTTTTAACGGTTTTGAGCGCGGTAATTTATTTGATTTTTATTATTGCGACGTTTTGGCCACTTTTCAATAGCCGTAATCACGGAAGACAAAGATGTCAAGTGTCAATGAGTATTATTAAATTTTTATTTAGCCTATGATGAAAGAATGACTAAACAAATATACAATGCAAAAGTGGATGGATGCAGAAGTCGTGGAAGGCCACGACACACCTTCCATGATCACATTGATCGTGTACTAGCAGAAGGTGATGTCAGGAGCCTTAAGAACAGACAAGCGTGCATGACAAGAGTTATGAATGTCAAAGAAGCAAGTGAGGTGTGTAAGAATAAGCCTGAATGGCGCTCTGTCGTTCGTGCCTACCCCGCAAGGGAACTGGCGTGAAGTTATGTATGTATGTTTATTTGGCCTATTGCCAACTTGTTCATTTTAATTATTTAGTTTTAATTTTGTTTATGGTTATTATTTATTCTATGGGGGCCTAATCTAATTTACCACCGCTTCGCAACATGTTGTGGCCATGTTGGATTTTTTTGTGAGCCAGTATAATTAAACTAACTTAGGTATTTTTAACACCTTATACAGCGCCGAAACGGCATAGATTTCGTACTAGCGTAGCAAGTTACAACGTCATAACTTAAATTAGTCAAATAGCTTAATATTAATTATTGTTTTAAATATTATTAAATTATTTTTTTCATGATATTTTAAAAGTAAGACAATTATATTTTAGCGTCGACTGTTTTTTTATGAAAATCGTTTTATAATTTATTCTAATACTACACTACGCCACTAGTTAAGTCCTGGAAAGTAGCTCCATTTCATTAACATACAAACTTAATTGGATGGTTTTAAATATATAAACGTTCAGTGAAAAATCATCTAACTCCGGATTATAGAACTTTATTTCTCGGAAAAGTATTAATTTAAACTATAAAAGCATTAAAAATAAATATATATAAATATAAATATATAAGTTATTAAAAATAAATTATAACGAGATAAAATAAAAATAGTAAAATTGCAGGTAGTTTTGATTTTTTATTTTGTACATGCAAGTAACAAGTTCCTTCGAACCAAATGAAACAACGATCTGGGTTTCATGGAAGTGTCATGTTATTAAAAAATATATTATGTTAATTAAAAACAACCCAGCATTATTTGAAAATTATAGAAGTGCCCGACATATTAATAAGAATAAAATTTGTATGCCTGCGCATACCACTGCATTATATGATAAAAGCGTGTTTGGGATGACACCAAGAATATATAATAAGTTACTATATAATATAATGCAAGAAAATAATATTACATACAATATACTTGCGGGGTAGGCACGAACAACAGAGCGCCATTTAGGCTTATTCTTACACACCTCACTTGCTTCTTTGACATTCATAACTCTTGTCATGCACGCTCGTCTGTTCTTAAGGCTCCTGACATCACCTTCTGCTAGTACACGATCAATTTGATCATGGAAGGTGTGTCGTGGCCTTCCACGACTTCTGCATCCATCCACTTTTGCATTGTATATCTGTTTAGTCATTCTTTTATCATGCATTCTTTTCACATGCCCGAACTACCGGAGCATTCCTTTCCTTACCTTCACCCCGACACTCTCTTTCATACTTCGGTATTACGAAGAAAATAATATTAATATGTTTAAACAAAAATTATTCGAGTGATTGACAAAAAATCCTATTATAGCGTCCAGGACTATTTAAATGAGAGGTAATTAAGAAGATATTGTGTTGTGTTGTTTAAATAAAATAAAAGATTTATAAGGTACCAAATTAAATATTATACAGAGATAGGTTAAGTAATTTTATATTATGATGCTATGAAAGGCCAGCTAAGTAATAAGTTCTCAGTTATATTGAATAAGACCTATGTATACACTTAGTTCGCAATAAAATGATTTGATTTGATTTGTCATTGTGTATTTTGTAAGTTTTATTTATTTATTTTCTAATGTTATTATTTTTATATAATTAATGTTTTATGTATTAATATATATAAAATTATTTTTTAGATAACATTTAGACATAACTGATGGTGATCTCGCTTAAAATCCGATGCGTGGATTACGATGAGTTAGAGATTATACACACAGACAGATGCGGCAAGCGAGTTTGTTTTATATTATGTAAAGGAGAGTGTCATCTACCCATTTGATAAATTGTCAAGGTCATATAGAAGGTACAAACAAATTTCCATTCACATTTATATATACCTAAGTAACTCCAAACAATGTATTTAATTAGACTCTTAGTTGAATCCCATGTAAAGAGCCAAGATGCAAAGAGAATATTAATAAAGACGCCTACTACCAACGTTTAAGGCTGCCTGTCCATTGAAGCGGAGCGAAACTGCGGAGCGGAGAAACGCAAAAATATTAACCAATAGGATTGCATAAAAATTCCGTCAATGGAGAGGCATCCAATGTTGTTGGTTAATATTTCACCGTTTCTCCGCTTCGCAGCAGTATCGCTCCGCTTTAATGGACAGGCAGCCTTAGAGGACAGTTTTGTTATTAATATACTAGAGTTTTTTTTAACTTTTTATTACAGGAGGTCAGTAGACAACAGTTTTTATCCGTGCAGGAACGGAGAAAGAATACAATTTCCTGCGGCCGGGCGGCCTGTCGTAAGAGGAGATTTAACAACCCACAGTCAGGTGGTAGGGCATTTGCCCGACTGGATGGCTACCACCCCTGTTCTAAAGTATGTCGCCATAACAACCTTGAGTTGTGTTCCGGCATTAGTGGCCAGGTTCCAGTTTTCCTTAAGAGAGCAGCAGCGCATTTGTAGCAATTTTGGTGTTGCAAATGTCCATAGGCGATGGTAACCGCTTTCCATCAAGTGGGCCGTCTGCCTGTCTGCTGATCTCCTGCAATAAAATAAAGAAAAAGACAAGCAGACGGCCCAGTTGATGGAAAGCGGTTACCATCGCCTATGGACATTTGCAACACCAAAGGTGCTGCAAATGCGCTGCTGCTCTCTAAAGGGAGACTGGAAGCTGGTCATTAATGCAACTCAGGGTTGTTATGGTAGCATACTCTAGACTCTATGGGGTGGTAGCTATCCAGTCGGGCAAATGCCCTACCACCTGGCTGTGGGTTTTTTTATCGCTTCTTACGACAGGCCGCCCGTCCGCAGGAAATATTATTTCTCCCTTCCTGCACGGATGACGATTTCATAGGGACAGAATCCTTTTTTGCCAAAATGGCTACGGAACTCAATAATGCGTTTATTTTCACCTACATGTCCATAAGCGATGGTAACCGCTTTCCATCAGGTGGGCCGTCTGCCTGTCTGCTAAACTCATACGATCAAAAAAATACTCTAGTGTAATAATAATAATGAGAAATTAATTTGTACAATGATTTTAAAAAATTATAAAAGCATCAGGAGGGCTATAATTCGGAACAAAAAATTCCGAAAATGCAAATTTAAATTTTTATCTGTCTGTTAGAGTATGACGTAAAAACTTCTCAACAGATTCAAATGAAACTAGACACAGAACTAGCTAATTAGAATAGGTTTATCCCCATAAATGACGTCATTACCGTGAGATAAATGAATATATCCAATCATAAAGACGGAGTGGAATCATTATATTAATACGTGAAGCAAAAACTTTGTATCCCTTTTTACGAAAATTGCACGGACGGAGGAGAATGAAATTTCGCACACTTATAGTTTATATAGAGGAGTGCGGAATGCTAATCTTTTTTTTAAATTATGCATAAAAAATACATTAAATCAATTTAAAAAAAAACATTACACACACTACCATGTATTTGACACACACACGCATATATACTCTTTTGTTTATTGTTAAAGTCACATTAACAGTGCAGCCTTGGCGAAATCTGTGATTATAGAAGTCTTTGATAACAGAACTTTAAATAAGGTTCAAACTTATAATTTAAATTAATAATTATGGTCGAATTTCGACCACTGGGCGACTACTAGTATTATATAAAAGAATGAGTTAATGATTGGATATATTCGTCTATCTCACGGAAATGACGTCGTTTATGGGGATATAAACTATCCTAATTAACTGTGTCGAGTTTCATTTGACTCGAGTCAGTAGTTTTCACGTCTATTAAAATCTATATTTGCATTTTCGGAATCTTCTGTCTCCTGATAGTTCTTTTCTTTTTTTTTCAATCGTTGTACAAATTGCAACTTTTCTACAGATTTATTACAACAGTACCTATATAGTTTTCTATGTAGATAGATATGCCACTACAAAGACTACAAATAGGTGTAGTGAAATTAAAAAATATAAACAATGAAGTCGACCCATGTGTAAATAACACTAGGAAAAGTTTAAAAAATATGAGCAAATATAAACTCAAAAACATATTCAACGAGTATTAGTTTGTATAAAATCAGAAAAATATATTTTGAGATATATACCTAGATTATTTCCAATCAAATGCTTTTTTAAGGTTACGTAGCAAAATAATGAAAACAGTGGATTGATTAACACGCACTTGTCCGATTTATTGTTAAGCTAAGTCTACATTAATATTTATATGTTTGATTATTTATAAATTAAAAGAAATAGTAAAAGGATAACGCAATAATTAATAATAAGTGCAAGTAGTACAAAAAAAAGTGTCATCAGACAATCAATACCTATATAACTATTTTAGTAAATTAACAAACACACGCCTTTACATTTATTTCCGAGCTAACAGAAATATCTAGGGCCGACAGTAGCACTCAGACCAAAATAAGAAAAGTCGTTTCAGATGTTACTAAATCACGGGACTCGAACCCGGCACATTCGAATTTTAGTGGATTAAATTAGGCAACACTCAGATCACGGAGCTCGTTGTATTTTATCACGACATCATGTGTTATTAGTAAAAAAGGACTTGATGTTCTTAGCTCAATTTTTTTTTATTTCCCCCCACTCCGCTCCGAAATATAAAATATTAATTACAAAGATTAACTCACCATTTAAGGAACCGTAGATTCCTGATCAACTTGTCTCCATAAAACTAAAACACATAGCATCATAAATGTTATTCACTCACATCATCACATCACATTTTTCTCTAATTCTAGAAAAAAATTCAAATTAAGAATTCCAGAAGACCGCTAATTGTTTCAAATTAAAATATCTGTAAGTGGTCGATTTTTAAATTCCGAATTCCATAAGACCGCCGATTTTAAATTTGGAATTCGGGTTCGACGCGTTCGTAGGGTTGTACGTCGGGACGCTCGGACGTCACGAACACCAGAGAGCTTGTGAGAGCGAGCTTGCGTATAGTTTCCCTCCCCCCGCGACATGGTGCCATTTATGCCAGTTTCCAGTTTTCCAGCCAGCCACCATGAAAGTATTTATTTCGTTACCGTATTGCGCAATGCATGTTCTTACGGCTTACATGCAGTTTCATAAAGAGGTTCGTGGTATGAGAAATTCTAATTAAGAACGCTGCTTTCAGTATTTGAATATAAATACTTACCATATTTCGAACTAGCTAAAATACAGTTAGGTATATTTAAACGAGTAGTATAATTATTCATTTCTAAATTAATAATTAATTATACTCTACGTCACAATAGAAAAAGAATATTAAAGAATGACAATCGCCTAGAAAAACATAGTTTTAGATACTAGACCTTTTGAAGTGAAACTTCTGTATAGACGGGGGGGGGGGGGGGGATTAGGATTTTTTCTGTCACGAAAAAGCGTTACGGCCGTGGTGAAAGGCGGCATAATTTTAGAGGAGACGTTGTGAGAGGCGGCATAATGTTAGAGTAAACTATTGATGTTTTTGTTGGTTCCGGATTGAATTTTTTATTTTATTTGATAAAGTAAAATTAAAATGTACCTAACCTTTTGCCAGGTGGTAGGGCATTTGCCCGACTGGATGGCTACCACCCCTGGTCTAAAGTATGTCGCCAGAACAACCTTGAGTTGTGTTCCGGCATTAGTGAGCAGTAGTCTCCCTTAAGAGAGCGGCAGCGCATTTGTAGCAACTTCGGTGTTGCAAATGTCCATCGGCGATGGTAATCGCTTTCCATCAAGTGGGCCGTCTGCCTGTCTGCTGATCTCCTGCAATAAAAAAATTAAAAAAGAAAACCTAACCAAATTATAATTTGCAGTAAACCTGCGAAAAATCGAAATGTGTGCTGGGACACAGTAGAAGTGAAACTTTAACGGATAAGTGGAAAAACGAATCGCAACGGACAAGTGGAAAAACAAATGGCAACGGATAAGTGGAAAAACGAATCGCAATTGTCCGTTTTTTTTATTAGTGATCTGTTTACCACTGATATTTTTCGGGTTCTAGATCGTCTTGAATTTGTGCGCATGCTACTTCTTATTCCGTCTATCTTATTGTGTATATAGTATGTGTTATTTAGTGTATTTAAGTATAATTTTATGATTAATGTATAGTACGAGTGTTATGTATGTAATTGAATGTGTATGAATATACAGGCTGAATTTTTCAAGTGGGCCTTCAGATCCAAATCCTAAATAAGTCTTAAGGCCGATTTTGCCGAGATGAAATTAAAATTGAAAAAAAAAACATTTTCCCACAGTTTGCCGTTTAACATTCCTTGAGATAAATTGATCCTTACAAGCCAAACTATGATTTTTAATACAGATGTTTCTTTTTTTTAATGAGTCTATTCGATTCCTGGACAAGGGTAACTAATTTTTCAAAAGTCTGGTGATACTATTTTTACTTTCGTCACAATCTGCTTCGAGGCTCCTTTAAGTATTATTCGCCATTTCGTGTAGTTTACTTAAAACTTTCATATGCGTCCTTATCGTAGCATATTGTTTCGTCCTTAGGCCATTATGGCATACGTAGGCCTCCCTAAGTCGTTGTCTCATCCCGGTCCTCCGCCTTCTCGTCCAGTGCCTACCGGCGACCTTGCGCGGGGCGTCAGTCCATCGGGTTGGAGGGCGTCCGACGCTATGTTTGCCGGGACGCTGTCTCCACTCCAGGACTTTTGTACTCCATCGGTCATCGGCTCTGCGACAGAGATATGTTGCAGCATAAAATTTTAAAAAGTGTGTAAGAATTAGCCTGAATGGCGCTCTGTTGTTCGTGCCTACCCCACAAGGGAACTGGCGTGAAGTTATGTATGTATGTATAAAATGTTAGTACTTCATGACATTATTATAACTTTAATAATATTTTTCTTTCCTTTTATTGTGTCATTGTCTTATTGAGTATGCACTGTTTGATACAACTCCATTAATTCTACAAAAGTAATTCTTTAACATACTTCTGTATAAAACTTATAAAAAAAAGAACTTGAGATATAAATAGAATAAGAAATATAAAGAAAAACCATTTTTAGCAAGACGTGTTTCTGGGGAGTTTCTTGCCGCTCAGCAATAACACGTTGCGAAGCGGTGTACATAGAATAGGAAGTAAAATTAAATTTTAAATTATATGTATGACCTTCAAAAAGTGGCACTAAATGGCACTCTGTTGTTCGTGCCTACCCCTCAAGGGAACTGGCGTGAAGTTATGTATGTATGTATGTATGTACCTTCAAAAAGTGTTCTCCATTGGAACTTAATTTGAATAAAAACTTTTAAATTTGAATTTTGACTTCAACCTGCTAATTTCGCGAGCTAAGTCGGTTACCTTGATTCTCTTACGCATATACTTATTTCTAATTTTATTCATAGGAGAAACGCCCAACATAGCTCGCTCCATAGCCCGTTGAGCGACTTGAAATTTGTAGACTAATCCTACCGTCAATGTCCACGTCTCGGCCCCGTAAGTCAGGACGGGGAGGACGTACTGCTCGAAGACTTTCGTCTGCAGGCATTGCGGGATGGTCGACGAAAATACTTGACGAAGCTTACCGAAGACTGCCCAGCACAACTGAATCCTCCTATTGGTTTCCCCCTTGAAGTTGTGCTTGCCTGTTTGTATTGTATGTCCAAGGCATGATTATGATACATACATCATTAAACTTTTATCTATATAAATATTTCTTATAAAAATGTATTACACGCATAACTTGAGAACGACTTTACTGATTTTGATGAAATTGAACCAGTAGGTGGCACTGCGATCGGATCCTAGTGTTTTATTTTTTTAGGGCAGGACAACGACTGCCGGGACCTCTAGTTAGAATATAAATATAACGTACATATAGTTTTGGCTCCAAAAAAGAGATGGCACCAGCGAAATATAAATTAAAAGTTACGCAGGTAGTCTCATGAAAAGCATAAGTTAAGGTACTAAATGAACATGTGCCGAGTTGCTTAGATTGCGATCATGTTAGGAAGCAAAATGACTTTGAGAACTGTGAGGGTAGTATCTATTAGATTACATGTCAATTTGAGCCGACTTAGATCAAGAGTCAAATTTCTCGAAGGTTCGGGTATTAGCCAGGCCATCCGTTTATACAAGATATCGGGTGAGTGGCATTCCGAAGTTATTGAGGGTCGCAACAGTTGATAAATTATGCATAGCTTAATCTACATAATATATTGTGTAAATTGATTTTTCAACTCATTGGCTCAAGAAATACATTTACGAAGCCTGTGCCTATACATTGTTTGAATGATCAAAATTACGCACAGTACAACAGAGCGTGCGCTAAAATTGGTACTTAGATGTAAAAAAATATAAGAATTCGACCAAGGACTTTCATATTATGAGAATAAATAAACTTAATAATCGAACCTCCTTGGAAGCTCTATTGATCAATAAATGTGTCTCGCTTTAATAAGAGAACATGATACGGAATGTAGTTCTAATTTCCACCACGCGCACGTGGCGCCATTTACAAATGCGCGCCATTTTCATGTTGAAAACGTCAAAAAATGTTGTGACTTTCCGACTGTTATTTATGTTTATTTCATTACCTATTGTACTATTTTCTCGCAAACAAAAGTGAAATAATCTTACCAGCTCAGGTATAAAGTCCTTTCGTATTTGTAATATTATTATAGATAAACCATATAAAGGCGTGAACATTGTGAGATCTTCCTGGATTGATTTTCTTTAGCATAACAATGCGCACCAAATCCCCACTTTCATGCATTAGTCGCTCCAAAATACACTTACATCCATTAGTACAAAGCTACATACGTGCTTACGGGAAATGTGTAATTGTGTTACCAGATTCAAGCATCTTTGTTTAGAAGTTTGTATTTTTTTAACGTATAACCTTTATTTTAAATAATGCTTAAACTCGTTTGGAAGAAGTATAATAATACATGGTTATAGTTTTCAATACCGTGATATTACAAGCTTTTATTTAACTTGCAATGGTTGTACCTATGTATGTATGTAAGTTCGGGTGGAATCTTGCAAGTTAAATTTGACCAACTTCCCAGTTTCCCATTGAGCTGAAATTTTGCACGCATATGTATATCGCATGACAATGCAATAATATGGTACCATGGAGCTGATCTGATGATGAAGTCAGAAGGTGGCCATAGGAACTCGTTTTACTTGTCTTGGCTAGCACTCTGCTGCTATATGATATCCAGGATCTCAAAAACTTGTATTTAAAAACCTTTTTAAAAAAGCTTATTTCTTATCGCTTGTTTTTTTAATATTATGCATAATTTTTACCCTCTTATTCGTAATAGTTATTCGAAGTTTATAAGTACGTTAAAAAAGGATTAAATTAGGGTTTTAATCATCGCATACTAAATATGATTAAAGTATAAACCACTAAAACTTTAGAGCGATGTTTGGTTAATAAAATACTTTTAAATTGAAAAGTTTTTATTCAAAATGAGTTACACTATAGAACATTTTTGAAAGGTTATACATGTAAGTTAAAATTTAAATCTACTTCTTATTCTATGTACACCGTTTCGCTGTTGTGTTATCGCTGTTTAAAGGAGAAGAAGCGGCATAAACTCTCCAGCAACAAGTCTAGGTGAAAAAACTTTTTTCAACATAATAATTTATAATATTTTCTTAAGTTTTCGCGACTAGTATACATAATAAAACTATGTTTTAAAATTTATAACGTAGTTTTATTTTATATTAAAATGGGTGGGAGGAAAATTTTTAATATATACTAATATTATAAAGAGGTAAAGTTTGTGACGTTGTAGGGGGTAATCTCCGAATCTACTAAACCGATATTAAAAATTATTTTACTGTTCGAAAGCTACGTTAACAGGGAGTGTCATATATAGCATGACGCTATATATCACGGGAGCGGAACAGAGCGAAGGTGAAACCGCGCCGGGCCGCTAGTATTATATAAAATTATTAGAGTTAGGCATGTTTGCTGAAGCCACAACAAGATCTTTGTCTTCCGTGATCACGGCTACTGAAAAGTGGCCGAAACGTCGGCATAATAAAAATCAAATAAATTACCGCGCTTCAAACCGTTAAAGCGTAGTTTTATTATAATTATTTATATATTATCTCAGGCTTTTTTTTGAAAAATATAAGGGATAGAGTTTTTCTTTCAAACAATGAATGGAGTTGTAACAAATAAAATATATGGTTTTTTATCTTTCAATCAAAGAAAGAACATTTCAAAGACATTTTTCTTTCTTTCAATTATCTTGGTAGAGTTAGAATCTTTATCTCGATTAGAATTCTTTCGGCCGGCTTGATCGGTGTGATACCACACTCTCATAGAATATCGGCATCAAACGCTTATCCTTGAACTAATCGTGTTTCGTGCAACGAGTAAGAGTTCCAATGGCCTACTTCCCCCTCCCTTTATCCAACTTTCCCTATCCCATCCCCCTATTCCAATCCCATATCCCATACCTCCTATCCTATTCCCCATGTCTGATCCCTTCTACTCATGTCTCTATCCCCCTCGGGCCTCCTAGTGTAAGGTAACGGACAGTATACCAGCCACGCTTCTTCAAGGCGTCTTGGCAGAATTGACACTTCGATTATCTCGATGTGTAGGTTTCATCGTGATGTTTTCCTTCACCGTTGTTAGCACGTGCTAATTGTAACAATATACACATTAGGTCAGAAAACTGCCAAAGTGGTGCATGCGTTCCGGCCACGATTCGAACCTGCGCCCTTGGAGTTTGGGACGCGTGCGCTAGCCATTACGCTGCCACGACATGTGACAGAAATCATACTCGACAATAAATATTTTTCTTTCTTTCTTTTGATTTGTCAAAGCCTACAGCTGGCAACCCTACGCACATCGCTAAGTCAATGTTCGAATATGTCCCCCACAGACTCACGTAACAGGTTAATGTTCCACTAAAGCGTTATTATATTGTGCTAAGTAATATATTGAAAACGCTTCAAGACGTGTTCCTTGAAATATATTAAGTGCTAGAATATTCCTACATTACTTTACCTTCAAGTTAATATAGAAACGAAATTAACATTCGGCTTTTATCTTAATTACTACACGACGAAGATAATTAGCGAGTATATGATGTGAATAAACTACAGATTAGATTAATAAGTATATAGTGATGATTGTCGCAGGAATTTTTGACGACGGAGCAGACAAATCCTAGAATAAAGATCGCGTCTTAGTAACGTAGTGTAGAACGCCCTCCAGCCCAGTGGAGCAACAATTTGGAGAAGGATGGTAGGAGCTGGATTTTTTATTTTTTTTATTGCGTGAGTTCAGCAGACAGGCAGACGGCCCACTTGATGGAAAGCGGTTAACATCGCCTATGGACATTTGCAACACCAAAGGTGCTACAAATGCGCTGCTGCTCTCTTAAGGGAGACTGGAACCTGGTCACTAATGCCGGAACACAACACAAGGTTGTTATGGCGGCATACTCTAGACCACGGGTGGTATCCATCCAATCGGGCAAATGCCCTACCACCTGGCTGTGGGTTGTTTAGTCGCCCCTTACGACAGGCCGCCCGACCGCAAGAAAAATGTGTTCTTTCTCCGTTCCTGCACGGATAAAATGACGATGGTGGATGATGACGAGATCCCGTGACGTCCCGTAAAAGCGCTATAAATGGGTCGGTGGTTTAGGTTTAATGAGTACTTCGTCGGCCGTTTCTCAGGACAGCTTCGTTTTAGAAGCGAATGTGGTGAACCGGTCGCTGAGAGTTCCACACATCCTCGATGCAGGCCTTTTGCCTGCATTTTGGCCCTTCCCCCGAAGGACCCGAGCATAGTATCCAAAGACATTCCTCCTGCGTTATCAAAAAAAAGGAGCTGGATGAGGAAAGTAGAGGACTCTTCCTACGAGGACGTGACATCGCAGGAGAACGTAGCCGAAAGATTCAGAGGAAGATGAATGAGCAGAAACCCATCGCAGATGACGAATAGGGGATCTGAAACGCCACTACGCTCAATTCATCCCATTGATATAGTGGACTATATCAACGGGACAATGACTAAACAGATATACAATGCAAAAGTGGATGGATGCAGAAGTCGTGGAAGGCCACGACACACTTTCCATGATCAAATTGATCGTGTACTAGCAGAAGGTGATGTCAGAAGCCTTAAGAACCAACGAGCGTGCATCACAAGAGTTATGAATGTCAAAGAAGCAAGTGAGGTGTGTAAGAATGGGCCTAAATGGCGCTCTGTTGTTCGTGCCTACCCCGCAAGGGAACTGGCGTGAAGTTATGTATGTATGTATGATATAGTGGAACCGAGGGTGGTCGATGGAGACCCCCAGCAAGCCACACCAATAGCCACGGGATGCCCTTATAGTGGGAGGCCCGAGCCCAGCAGTGGGACGTTTATGGGCTGTTATTTTTATAAAATTTATGATTCACTAGGTTTTAATCAGACATAAAATGCAATACTTGTTATTAAAAATAGAATTTTCCCAACACCTAATAAACAGCTGAATAAAAAATCGAAATGTGTGCTGGGACACATAGTAGAAGTGAAACTTCAACGGATAAGTGGAAAAACGAATCGCAACAAAGCTTTAACTTGAAGTTTTACGGGCAGGTTTTCAAATTGGACAAGTACATTAACAATCTGCCCGTAAAACTTTGTTGCGATTCGTTTTTCCACTTGTCCGTTGAAGTTTCACTTCTGCTATGCGTCCCAGCACACATTTCGATTTTTCGCAGGTTTACTGCAAATTATGATTTGGTTAGGTTAGGTACATTTTAATTAATGCATTTTTTATTTAATCATATTTTATTTTATCAAACAAAAAAAACTGAATTCGGTCCGGAACCAATAAAAACATCGATAGTCTACTCTAACATTACGCCGCCTCTCACCATGTCTAGTCTCAATTTATGTCGCTCTTCCACGCGACCGTAACGCTTTTTCGTGACAGAAAAATCCTAAGACAGTTTATATTATAGAAGTTTCACTTCAAAAATCAAAATATGATGAATAACTAACTATGATAACCTTATTCGTTACTCTGGCATTCTGAGCCATAAAAAATACAAAAAAAGATTAACGAGTCGAATCTACGCTCTGGTTAAGTTTATAAAAACCTTATTTTAATTAAGAAAACGCTTCAGACATTCGTAATAAACCGTCAATTCTCATTACCGGGAAGTATTTAAAAAAGTCGCGCAAGTAAACAACGAAACAGGGTTTGGACTTTGAATTATGAAGGGAAAGGCCTAATTAAGCTTAATTTACGTTGGAAATCCTTTCACCAAGTCACAAATAGAAGGGGCACGGCTAAACGCTTAATTAAAGAGATTGCTAAACGGGGGTAAGTGTTAAAATGTTAAAAAAATAATTAATTATTTTTGGGATACCTGATGGGAACGAAGTTTCGAAGACCATCACAGGCCATCGCATGCCATGAGAGACCATTGGTGACTATAGAAGAAATTGAATAAAGGCAAAACAGCGTATATTACGCTAATAGATATTATTTCAATGCATTAATATTCGAAATTGTATAATAATGTACAGTGGTCAGCATTTTTCTTTCGCTAATACTTTTTTGCGTCTAGCCCCCATCCACCGAGTAATGTGCAATAAGGAACTTCGTTCCAAAAAAAGACACAAAAGCAGAGCTTGATTTTTAACTGCGTCTAGGGAGCCTATAGTAAACAGTTTAGGAGGATCAATTAGTGAAACTGACACGTGTCTAGAAATACTGGTAGTTGTATAGCAGAGCACAGAGCACCACTTTATTTTTATACATACGTGTCATGTTCGTAATACGAATTTGCGAAAGCTGCTGCTTTAGGCCTGTCGAATTTCGGTCACTGGTCGCCCAGTGGCCTAAATTAAACCATAATTAATTTATATATATTAATTATAAGTTTGAACATTATTAAGATTCTATTGTCAAAAACTATACTTCTATAATCACAGATTTCATCAAGGCTACACTGTTAATTTGACTTTAACAATAAACAAAAGATTATATATGCGTGTGTGTCAAATACATGATAGTGTGTGTAATGTTTTTTTTTTATTGATTTAATGTATGTTATATGCATTTTTTTTAAATATTAGCATTCTTCACTTCTTCTCTATATAAACTATAAGTGTGCGAAATTTCATACTCTTCCGTCCGCGCAATTTTTGTATAAAGGGGTACAAAGTTTTTGCTTCACGAATTAATATAATGATAATAAATGATGGTATGTCACTTGTTCCGTAGAAGATGGGACGGCCGCTTCTTTGGGACGTGATATTTGTAGACACTCTAGCCCCGTCACATCTTCCAATGACTGAGTTAGAGGCTGGCAACGCTGTTTCAAAAGCTGAAGCTCCCAAACGGCGCAAATATGGAACCTTAGGAAGGGGTTACATATTTGTGCCGTTTGGAGTTGAAACATTAGGGTCTGTGGGGTCCGTCGGCAAAGATTTTCTTCAAAGAGATTTGCAAGAAATTCTTTGATGCCACCCGTGATCAGAAGCTGGCTCATATTTCGCCCAACAAATAAGGCAATGCAGCGAGCCTTCTGGGCACGCTCCCATCTGGCAGCGATTTGTTACACAGTCTATAATCGCTTGTACTTTATAACTTAGTTTATTTTAGATCGGGTTTTATAATTATATAAATGATCGGGTTGTTTAATTCCTGCAACTACCCGTCATGAATTTATTTTTGTATTGGTGTAAAATAAAGAGTTATCTATCTAAGCAATATCGTTTTTTCTTATCGATTAAATATGATTGCATGTAACACGATCTCTCGGGTTCAACGTCCTAGACTGCGGTAAACTCTTGATTGAGATAAGGTGCCACCAGATCGATTGTTAATTAAATTGTCTGTGAAGTGTTAAATTAACTGCGGTAGGGGGAGATTTCAGTAGAAATATTTTCGCAGTATATTAAGGAGGGCTGTAAAACCTTTCTGCCTGTTTTTAGGGGTCTTTATGCATCTTGGTAAAAACATTGGCGGCGATGTCCACTTTCCATCAGGAGTTGACTGCTTCAGGCAACGAAAAAAATAACATTTCGCTAAAATCCTCTGACTGCGCTATTATTAATTACCAATACAAAATCACCTAGCTCGTATCATATTGCTTACGCCATGGTGCTGCTTTGATAGGATTCTGCTAGTGTCGGCACAGTAAGCTGCGTCTGACATACTGACTTACTCGATTTATGCGAGAAATCCATAAATAGATACAATAACAAAGTTCCGAGAGTTTTCGATTGGAATTTGAAGAATAATGTTTACTATGCAGTTTTGTTTAAGAAAATATGTATAATATCTATATAGGTAAGGAACGGAGAAAGAATACAATTTCCTGCGGACGGCCTGTCGTAAGAAGCGACAAAACCACCCACAGCCAGGTGGTAGGGCATTTGCCCGACTGGATGGCTACCACCCCTGGTCTAAAGTATGTCGCCATAACAACCTTGAGTTGTGGTCCGACACCAGTGACCAGGTTCCAGTCTCCCTTAAGAGAGCAGCAGCGCATTTGTAGCACCTTTGGTGTTGCAAATGTCCATAGGCGATGGTAATCGCTTTCCATCAAGTGGGCCGTCTGCCTGTCTGCTGATCTCCTGCAATAAAAAATAAAAAAAATTGTCATTGTTCATAGTCGTTTTAATCAAAAACTACTGACTGGGTCTACGAGTACACGGATGAAAATTTCACAGGATGGTGTAGTGTTTTTAACGCTATAAAGTTTTGTATTGAATTTGTAAATAAAACAATTGTACCAAGAAGACATCGACGTCAAGAGTTACAAAAAAAAATACTACAAAATTTGAAGTCGGTGCGAAGTAAAAAATAAAAATTGCATTATTTTCCGAATTTGTTTTTGTCTTTTTACGTTTTTATTGGCACTGATTTTAAGATGTTGTAGAATTTTTTTTTTGTTTTATGGTCTTGAAGTCGATTTCTTTTTACAAGCTTTTATTTAACTTGCAATGTATGTAAGTTCGGATGGAATCTTGCAAGTTAAATTTGACCAACTTCCCGGTTTCCGATTGAACTGAAATTTTGCACGCATATGTATATCGCGTGACAATGTAATAATATGGTACCATAGAGCTGATCTGGTGATGGAGTCGGAAGGTGGCCATAGGAACTCCTGTACTATACAAGATAGACCCGTCGTGTTTTTACTTGTTTTACTTGTCTTGGCTAGTACTCTGCTGCTACATTATATCCAGGATCTGAAAAGCTTGTATTTCAAAACCTTTTTAAAAAGCTTATTTATTTACAAGAAAAGCAAACTGTTCACGCCACCGCGTAACGAACGATGATTCCCCAAAAAAGTAATTTACCCCGCACTTCCGCGTCTCAACGATCAGTCTGAATCGACCCGTCGTAAAGACATTCACGCATCGCGCGCGCATTTGAGATATCCACCCAATTGCAATACTAATCGGGTTCCAAGAGCTTGGTGATAAGTGGCAAGTGAATCTAGTTGTGAAGCGGGAGATATATAACAAGAGAACACGCACTGCTGCTCCTGTATCGCAGACGCTCCGGTTAATCAGCTCATATTATTACGGGTGAGTCCATTTATCTCCATTCCCTCTTACCCTTGCACCCTTGAAATCTGGCAATCGGCCAGATCATATGGTCTTTCGAACCGAATATTCCAACTGGCGACCTATTTATACAGTCTGCAACAACCGTATTTTGCCATTTTATGGTTAATTCAAACCAAATTGTAAATTTTCGCATACCTAAAAAGTTAAATAAACAATCATTATCAATCTGCCCATTTACCCGTTTTCTGCCCTTGTTTTTTCTTTTTTGTTTTCTTATAAACATATTACTTCTGCCCTTATATATTTGAATACCCATTCCACATTCCTCAGATAATTACGCAAATTGCTACACGATAACTATTTTTTGGTACGTAGGTAGGTTAATATAACCTCGAGTACGTATTCTGTACTTTATTCAGCACACCTATTCTCGAATACTTGCACTAAACGTGATATCGGATCGATATAATAATATTGAATATTATATTCGTTTCACTCGGTGTGGTTAGCTTGCCGTGCAACTTTTATAGCTTATATATAGCTTCGTGTTTATTAAGACTCAGCGCACACGACAGTTTGATATATATTTTTTTTCCTAATCATTTTTATTTATTTCGTATTTCTTACGTTTCTCTGGCTGCTTTCTTGCGTGTTCTTTATTAGCATTAGTAAAAAAAAAAAAAGAAAAAAAAAAAAAAAATTTTTTTTTTTTTTTTTCGTTTGCTTTTCCTTTTCTTATTGTGCACTTCTCATCGTCATGCCTACCAAATCGCAATCTGCCATCTTTATGCAAACCCATAAGTACATAACTTTCCTATTAGAGATAGCTAACCTTATATTAAAAGGAGACAAAAAGTATAGTGTAAACGATTTCATAGGGCGCTTTACAAAATTGGACGATATAAAGGGCAAGTTGGATACAGTATATTATGAGATCTTGGACTCTAAAGACCTTGACGACAAAGTGGAAAAATGGTACTTTGACTACTACACCTCGGCTATAGAAGCATATGAAAAAATTTTGGTGGCAAACATCACCATCAGCTCAAGCATCAAACCAAGCTCGCCCACATTCTCCACGTCTACTGTTCTGCCCAAAATAGATCTACCCAAATTTTCTTCCAAGCTTGAGGATTGGCCATCTTTCATAACAATTTTCAAAAGCCTTACGGACACTGCCGGTAATTTGTCAGGTGCAGTTAAATTACACTATTTATTTTCTTGCCTCTCCGGAGAAGCTCTCAGTATGGTATCACACCTCAAGGTTACCGATGAGAACTACGATGTAGCGATGACAACACTTGCCAATCGCTACGAAAATCGCCGAGTTCTCATTGATAGGTTTATAGATATGATACTAGAGTTACCCCACATCACCACCCGCTCACAAATCAGACAGTTATTTTTAGCCCCTCTTATTTCAACCCAATCGGCGCTTAAAAACCTAAACTTACCACTACATGACTCAGACTACGTCCTAGTGTCAATAGTAGTGCGGAAGTTAAAGGGCGAGCTTCGCACATTATTTGAACGAACGCATGGGTCTTCAGACACTCTGCCCACCTTAAAGGATGTAATCACATTCTTAGAAGACCATGCACGTTGCACAGAAACTGAGACATATAACCCACCCCCCCCTCCCCTCAGCCCGACATACAGACAAACTGAACGTGCTTCTCCCTCAGCACGGTACCAACCACGCGCTTCTGCACCCAGACCAGAAATTCGGCACGTTCGTTTTCAGCCCACTACTTCCGTCCGCCCACCTTTAACGCGCCCTGCATATCCTCTACAAAGTCAAGCGTACCCTGTACAGTACGCTCAAGGATACCCACAGTCTACACAATATTTCGAGCCCATAGCACAAGATTCCGCCCACCCACCAGCACCGACCAATAATTATTACTGCCCTTGGTGTCACGTTAGAGGACACAGGTTGCTGAACTGCGGTGAATACCTAAGACAGCCTACGCAAGGGCGCTGGGATTTTATCCAAGCTCATGAACGGTGCCGTAAGTGTCTAGGACCCCATTACTCTGACGAGTGCAGATCCACAGGACGGTGTAGAGAATGTGATAGCGAGAAACACCATACCACCTTACATCGCAGTGGCTTTGAATCACCCACATATGACAATTCTCACCTCTTGCCCCCACAACTAAGAGGACAAGAACACACCCGCCCAACCACGGAATCAAGAAACTCTTCTCGTCGTAATTCACCTATTAATTCACAACAATGACTACCTGCTACTCACTTACACAATACTACACTACACCCACCCATACCATCGCTACAATATACACCATCCACTACATCACGTAAACAAAATAAATCCCAGTTTCATACTCAGCACTATGATAATAAAGTTTATCATAATAATCACTTGCCCGGCAGCCCTGTTACTTCCTCTGATAAAGCTAACCAAAATGACAGTCATATTTCAGCACATACTCAGCACATTACAGTACACGATCCACCAGTTTTATTACCCACTGTGTCCCGCTATTGACTTGATTATGGGTTCTGATGTCTTGGGCCAAATTTTGGATGGTAACAAAATTTTTTTGGGCCCCGGCAGGCCAATAGCCTTCGGCACGATCTTCAATTTCGCTCTTTTAGGTCCTATCAATCCAAACTACACAAAGCCTGAGCCTCAAGTTAATTCAGCACTAGTAAATATTGACTGTTTACAACCCCAACACTCAAATAAAGAAATACACTCCGCTCTGGAGAGATTCTGGGAAGTCGAAGAAGTGCAATCAAAGGACAACTCAACCTCTGACGAGTGTGAGGAGAACTTTCGTTCTACCACCACACGTGATCCCACAGGGCGATACATAGTATCCCTTCCCTTTCTTACAAAGGCACCTAAGCTCGGTGCAACCCACGCTATTGCACTACGACGATTCCTTAATTTGGAGCGCAAACTCCAAAGAGATCCTACCCTCCGCTCAAAATATATCGACTTCATGAAGGAATACATTGACATGGGCCACATGGCTCTTTGTCACCCCAGCACATTCAAAGGAAAAGACCATTTTTACGTCCCGCATCATGGCATCTTCAAAGCCAACTCTGAAAAACTTCGCACGGTTTTTGATGGCAGCTGTAAGAGCTCTAATGGTGTCAGTCTTAATGACTGTCTGCACACTGGCCCACCGCTCCAACGTGATATTACTGACATCATTCTAAATTTTCGTACTCACAAAGTGGTCTTTAGTACAGACATCCAGATGATGTTTAGAAATATACTAGTTCACCCAGACCACAGACGGTTCCAACTCATTCTATGGCGCTCTTCTCCAGATCAACCTCTGCTCACTTACGCCCTGTCCACTGTCACGTATGGCCTACGACCCAGCCCCTTCCTCGCCAATCGATCTATTATACAGCTGGTCACTGATGAAGGTCACCGTTTTCCCCAGGCTGCACAGGTTCTTACGCACTCCATATTCGTGGATGACATTCTGACTGGGCATGATTCAGTTGACAAGGCAATAGCTCTGCAGACTGAACTCATTGAGTTACTAGCCCTAGGGGGATTTCATTTGCGAAAGTGGACCTCAAACTCTCGTCAGCTTTTAGAACGCTTCCCGGATGATCAATGTGACATACCCAAGGATTTTGATGTTGTACCCGACTCCAATGCAATCAAGGTACTTGGTATGCAATGGATACCCCAAACGGACGAATTTACATATCACATTTCGGTACCTACACTGGAAAAATTTACCAAAAGGTCAATACTCAGTACCATCGCTCGTTTATACGATCCTAGTGGATGGATCAGCCCAGTTATTTTCCGCGCAAAACTGCTCATTCAGCACCTATGGACTCTAAAGTTAGACTGGGATGAATCGGCTCCCAATGATGTCACATTTCAATTTCAGCACATTTTTGAAGACTTACCTCTACTCTCTGCTCTTCGACTCCCCAGAACAATTTGCACCAGCAAAGATTCCACCTACACCCTACACGGTTTTGCCGATGCATCCGAATCCGGATATGCAGCCGCAGTCTATCTTCATGAAACGAATATCACGGGTCAGGTACACGTCAGACTACTTGTTTCTAAATCCAAGGTAGCCCCCATTAAAACCCGACAGACTATACCAAAGCTGGAACTTTCAGCTGCACACCTCACTTCGCTGCTCCTGCCTGGTCTAAAACCCAGAAAAATGGTAGCTCACATCGCGGTTCCTGATCTAGACACGGATTTACTCACGAGATTCAGCTCCTTAGACACACTTGTAGGCGTAACCGCATGTATTAAACGTTTTGCACACAATTGCTTGGTATCTTCTCACTCTCGCATCGTTGGTCCCATTACCGTAGACGAACGTAAGAAAGCGCTCTTACACTGGGTACGCTCAGTCCAACAAAATATGTTCGCTGAAGACATCCACCGACTGCAAACTAACAAATTATGTACAGTGCGAATACAACGCCTCTCGCCCTTTCTCAAGGATGGTCTTCTTAGAGTAGGAGGGCGCTTGTCCAACTCAGCCCTTAGATATGACACACAACATCCCCTCATCTTACCCAGTTCAAGCCCCCTTGTGGACCTAATTATAGATCATTTCCACACTATACACTGCCACCCGGGCGCAGATACACTACACGCACTACTCCGTCAACAATACTGGATTTTATCTGGAAGGCGAGTCATTCGTCACCGTGTCTTTAAATGTGTACGCTGTTTTAGGCATCGAGCTCAGCCGAATCCCCCTTTTATGGCCGACCTACCGGCTGATCGAGTCAGCCCACAACCGGTGTTTAGTCAAGTGTCCACGGATTTTGCCGGACCATTCCTAATTAAATCAAGTACTCTACGCAATGCCAAACTTCTCAAAGGCTACTTTTGTGTTTTCGTTTGTCTCGCCACCAAGGCAGTGCACTTAGAGGCTGTCTCGGAACTTTCTACGGACGCCTTTTTTGCGGCATTGCAAAGGTTCGTTAGTCGGCGCGGAATCCCTACCCTAATTCGCTCTGATTGCGGTACAAACTATGTCGGCGCAAGAAATCAGCTCATAGAAGTACAAAACTTCTTAAAGGCCAATGATGATAGAATTACGCACAAGCTAGCCACACAGCAGATCACATGGTTGCTCAATCCGCCCTCAGCTCCTTCTTTTGGCGGTCTGCACGAGGCAGCCGTGAAATCTACTAAGCAATTACTCTATCGCGTATTAGGTGAGCAGCATCTGACCTTTGAAGAATTTTCTACACTCTTAGCCCGTATTGAGGCCGTTCTCAACTCTCGACCACTCTGCCCTCTGTCTTCAGACCCTACAGACTTCGAAGTCCTAACCGCTGGTCATTTCCTTATAGGTCGCCCACTTACCGCATTACCCGAACATTCCCATGAATCCTCTCCTCCATCAACCCTACGACGTTTTCGCTTAGTGCAAGCGTTGGCTCAGCGATTTTGGACCTTGTGGTCGAAATCCTACCTGCACACTCTCCAATCCCGATCTAAATGGACTACGGAAACCAGTCGACCCAAGATTGGTGAGCTGGTACTCATAAAGGAGGATAATCTTCCCAGACTCCAGTGGAAGATGGGAAGAATAAAGAAGATTCTGCCCGGAAAGGATGACGTCGTCCGAGTCGTAGAACTCAGCACCAAGGATGGCAGCTTAACGAGACCAGTCACAAAGATTGCTCGTCTTCCCCTCGACGACAACAGCACTTAGTCAGCACTATAAATGGGAGCCGTCACCTTTTCCCCGGGCCCCAGGATGTTCACGCCACCGCGTAACGAACGATGATTCCCCGAAAAAGTAATTTACCCCGCACTTCCGCGTCTCAACGATCAGTCTGAATCGATCCGTCGTAAAAACATTCACGCATCGCGCGCGCATTTGAGATATCCACCCAATTGCAATACTAACCGGGTTCCAAGAGCTTGGTGATAAGTGGCAATTTTTTTATTAATGGGGTAAAGTAAACGACCTTCCACACTTTCCATCACGGCCCACCTGATGGAAAGTGGTTACCATCGTCACACATATTTACAACAGCAAAGATGTCACCAAATTGCTGCCAGCCTCGAAGAGGGGACTGGAATCTAGCCACGGATGCTGGAATACAACAGTGTCTATCTGTTTCTATGGTTAACCGCAGGTTTCTTCCACTTCTTCCCTTTAACGGTAGACTGAGTGACCCACTAGCGCCACTCGGTGATAACCCGCAGTTCCGAGTAATTCAGCTACATATTCAGATTGAATTAGTACCAATTACTGTAGACTACGCGGCGATTCATGGATCTCTCGACGTTCAGTCGTTGACCACGCGAGGGTTATTAGTTGACAACGCGGCGTCCACCCGTGGATGGCGAGGCTTTTCGGAACCCTGGTGGCTTTAAATAACTATAACTCTAAAAAAACAATAACACGTTGTGAATCTATACTAATATTATAAAGAGGTAAAGTTTGTGTGTTTGTGACGTTGTAGGGGGTAATCTCTGAGTCTACTGAACCGATTTTGAAAATTATTTTTGTGTTGGAAAGCTCATCTATTGATCAATATTATAGGCTATATAACATCACGCTAGGACCAATAGAAGCGGAGCGGTAATGAAAAATCTGCATGTGTTGAGCCGGACGAGCCTGCTAGTAGTACATATGTAGAATCTATTTTTAACTTATATGATTGTTTGATATTAAAATCACGTTTTAACGGTTTTAAGCGCGGTAATTTATTTGTTTTTATTATTCCGACGTTTCGGCCACTTTTCAGTAGCTGCGATCGCGGAAGACAAAGGTGTCGAGTGTCAATGAGTATCGTTATTTACCTCCCACCCATTTTAATCTTCTAATATATAAAATTCTCGTGTCACAATGTTAGTTACTCCTCCGAAACGGCTTGACCGATTTTTATGAAATTTTATATGCTTATTCAGTAGGTCTGAGAATCGGCTACTATCTATTTTTCATACCCCTAAGTGATAAGGGTTGTCCACCCCTTACATTTTATTTTTATTTTTTGTACAAAATTTTTTAACTTTATTTTTTTATAATGTTGCATTAAAAATACATAATTAATTATAAACTTAAATTTTTTGGCAAGATTTTTAATCTTATTTTGTCATGACTTAGAATAAAAAAAAAATATATTACTCTTTTACATTCACAATTAGAACCGGTAGGTGGCGCTGAGATCGGGTTCTGGAATCCTCCTAATCACCTGGAGCGATTTTGGTGATTTTGTGTTTGTGTGTTTGAGTGGGTACCCGGATGGTTTAGATTCGCAATTAGAACCGGTAGGTGGCTCTGGGTTCGGGTTCTAGAATTTTATTTTTTTAAGGCAGGACAACGTCTGCCGGGGCCGCTAGTATTATATAAAATTATTAGTTTACAAACCGTTAAAACGTAGTTTTATTATGTATACTAGTCACAAAAACTTAAGAAAATATTATATTATATGTTTGACTTTAAAAATATCTTCAGCAGAACAGAACAGGCCGTGCGGCCTGTTATAAGTGGCGACAAAACAACCCTCTGCTAGGTGGTAAGCCATTTTCCCGACTGAATGGCTACCACCCCTGGTCTAGGGTATGCCGCCATAACAACCTTGAGTTGTGTTCCGGCATAACTGGCCATGTTCCAGTCTCCCTTTAGAGAGCAGAAGCATATTGGTAGCACATTTGGTGTTACAAATGTCCATAGGTGATAGTAACTGTCTGCCTGTCTGCTAAACTCATGCAATAAAAAAAAGAACTTAGTTTTTAATTAATCTTTTGAATTTGACTTTTAGTTTCCTCATCACATTTATCGCAATAAAAGAGTAGCCTGATTCTCTTTCCTCTAAACTAGCCTCTGCCCGCGATTTCGTCCGCGTGGAATAGTTAAAAAAAGTAAGTCTATTGCCGGAGTTCCGCAGACAGGCAGACGGCCCACTTGATGGAAAGCGGTTACCATCGCCTATGGACATTTGCAACACCAAAGGTGCCACAAATGCACCGCTGCTCGCTTAAGGGAGACCGGAACCCGGTCACCATGCCGGAACACAACACAAAGTTATTATGGCGGCATACTTTAGACCAGGGGTGGTCGCCATCCAGTCGAGCAAATACCCTACCACCGGCTGTGGGTTGCTCTGTCGCTTCTTACGACAGGCCGCCCGGCCGCAGGAAACTATATTCTTTCTCCGTTCCTGCACGGAAACAAGTTAAATATAGCCCCCTATTTGAAAACATTCTTCATTGGTGCTCCGCTCCTATTATTTTAGCGTGATGATATATAGCCTATAGCCTTCCTCAATAAATGGGCTATCTAACACCCAATGAATTTTTCAAATCAGACCAGTGGTTCCAGAGATTAGCGCGTTCAAGCAAACAAACAAACTCATCGTCGTCGTCATCAGCCATTCTTAGTCCACTGCTGGACGTAGGCCTCCCCAAACAAACTTATCAGCTTTATATATTAGTAGAGATGCCTACGGTATCGTGTTTTCCGATATTTCCGTATTCAAAACGGCTGATTAATTAACCTTTATCCGCTCGAAACGGGCCCTTTACAACCAATCGACGGTTTTTATTGAAGCGAAAATTCAATTTTATATATCTTTTAACTGAGTTTTTTAACATAATGCTAATTAAGAGAAATGTGAGAGTATTCTTCTTTAAATTAAGTTTTCTTTTTACTACAGATATAATTTGAAGAAGTCTTTTATTCATATAAACTGTAAAGCCGATACTAGATGATTCACTTGTCTTTTAATTTGGATGAATCAACCAAAGAGATATATAATATGAACATTGAATCTATGGGAGTTGCATACGTCTAGTCATCGCAGCGGACAATGAACTACTGTCTAGCGAATTTTTTATTTTTTTTTGAGCTAAACCCAGCTGAATAGCCGCAGATGGCTGTTTCAGCGATACCGGACTTTGGGGGCTTCCCGACTCCGTGGGGCGGAGGCGTTCAGCCCGGAAGCAGCGCGCTCGAGGAGGCACCTCCTGATAATACATTGTATATACCATGACTTCGAATACACCTGTAGTGGAACACTTACAAGCCAATAGATGGCGCTGTGCAATAATTGATGTCAGACGTTTCCCGAAACATACAAACAATATATACAAAATTTCAACTATAACAGATGGGCCTAGACCTGCGAGGAACAACATTAACCTCGCTGGAAGATCTTCCTTTGAGACGGAGGAGCATTCCATCTCGCTCCTCCACCCTTTACGGGTCGCCCCCTTCACACCGGCATCTATCTATACATCTATCATTTATATACAGTCCACAATAAACTATCCACCTCATAAGTGTGTCTGCTAGACAGGCATACTCTTCTTCAGAGGCCGTCCATATGATATAGACTTATTGTATTCGGTTGTGTTTGTATGAACTGTGAATGACGTGTGTGTACTTCTAAAACAGATTCTGAATTTATAATTGACATTTCACTCAAATTCTGGAAATATGTAACAATAGTTATGATAGTGAAATACAAAGAAAATTTCCCTTAAAAAACAAACTGCATCCTATCCCTCTTTCCGTACTATGATAAATTTAATCCTTAAGATAAAATACCCCTTTCACCCGCCATGCCCTTAAGGGCCGAAACACCAAGGGTGAAAACCTCTGTAATGACGATCATTTCTTTGACAGACCTCCTCTAAATGAAAAGTTGGGGTACTGTTCAAAAGTTCAACCATTGTTTTTTGGCGCCTTTTCCAGCGTTTATTGGCCTAAAGATAAATGGAGAATGCATTGGTGACCATTACGGGTACCATAATGGGGGTGTTTCAAAATGACGCCTCCATTTGCCGAAAAATGATGGTTGCTCTGTAATTTCAAATTTTGAATTTTCATCTTGAATATTTTTCCGTGCAGGAACGGGGAAAGAATACAATTTCCTGCGGCCGGGCGCCCTGTCGTAAGAGGCGACAAAACAACCCACAGCCAAATGGTAGGATAATTGACCGACTGGATGGCTACCACCCCTGGTCTAGAGTATGCCACCATAACAACCTTGAGTTGTGTTCCGGCATTAGTGACCAAGTTCCAGTCTCCCTTAAGAGAGCAGCAGCGCATTTATAGCACCTTTGGTGTTGCAAATGTCCATAGGTGATGGTAACCGCTATCCGTCAGGCCGTCTGCCTGTCTGCTAAACTCCTGCAATAAAAAATAAATAAATATATATACAATTTATAAACTCAATTGAGGAACCAAAGGAATGAATTCGTAAATTGGGCCTGATGGACAATATGTCTAAATATCCGATTTCGTTTACAGCGACGGCTATGTATTCTAAGCATGCTCGCATGTTCCCAATATATATAATATCTCCTGGACTACTAGTTCCTTATGGTTCAATTTGAATGGCTGCAAAAGACTACCACAATAATAGTCTTGGTAATAAGTAGGCGGCTCATTATTTCGTCAGGTCTACGATCAAGCCCTTTTCTTGTTACATCACGTAATAATGTTCTTGAAATAAGGCTTATTATATAAGATTATACTTACTGTTTTAAATTCTGTTTGTAGACTACAAAGAAGATTAAGATCTTAAGATCCCAAATGAAATATTAAGCTTAGCTAGACTAAAATGTCCGAGGGCAGTATGGAAAAGTAATTAATTCCAAAAAACTTCTTAAATTTAGCGGTTATAACGAAGCAGCTAAGTAGCCTCTTTAAATTACCGGCGTACCTCACTGCAACGCAGAGGTTCCGGGTTCGATTCCTGGTATAGTAAATTTCGGAAACGTATTTTCTCCGTTATTTACTATGGTCTGGGTGTCTGGGATCGTCCCCAGAGTAGTCCGTTGTATATTACACATAACACAAGCGTAACTTACTTAATTTGAGGATATACAATGTGTGTGTTTGTCTGCCGATTATTATTATTATACTGTATGTCTTTCAAGACCACGGGCCATAAACATGGCCCGGACTTTTGGGGGGCTTGCGTGGGGCCATGGGAAGGCCAACACGTAGAGGCCCCTTGACAAATTTAATGTAAATGTGGCGTGACACTAACCGGCGATTATCCCTGTCCACACCATATAGTAATGCACCCAAGGACAAGCCCCGGCCAGTGTAGGACTATTGTGGGAAATGAGGACAAAAAGTACCGGGTTATTGTGGTGAACTGCTAATGGTACTAGGGTTCTGGGAATATGGGGACTATGGCGTCTGCCCGTCGCAATGTTCAGGGAACATGGAAAAATGGGCAGACGGTGACTCGCCACTCCCTGCATGGGCCCCAAAAAATGCCATAAAGACAGGGGCAACATGGGTGTGAGTGGCTAAGGGGTGTCGAGAGGTAGGCTGCAGGTTCACCGGAGCTACTTCCGACGTTAGGCCATTTATCACTTCCACCCCTGGAGCTTGAGTCTTAGCTCTAGCGATCTCCACTCCGTGCCGGCTGGCTAAGGCAAGCACGGAGGTGGGGGCCTTGTCTTGGCCCCCGGAGTCAGGTACGAGGTGTCGCTACTCACCTAAGGCTTCGCCACAACGCCCCCCTGCGGGATTATTATTATTATTATTATTTTTTTTTTTTCTTCTTAGATCTTCTACTATTCAAACGTTCTAGTCGTACGTACTACTTTCTTCTATATTTAAAGGGCCCAATACCCGTCCCCGGAGACAAACAAACAAGTAACAAGCCCAGTGCTACGTCACGTACATGGAATAATTTATTGCTAAATGAATAGCATGGTTATAAATGAATAGTTCATGTACATGCCAAAATCTGTCAATACAGAAAACAGTATTGCATTTATTTGTACTAGCAGAAGGTGATGCCAGGAGCCTTAAGAACAGACGAGTGTGCATGACAAGAGTTATGAATGTCAAAGAAGCAAGTGAGGTGTGTAAGAATAAGCCTGAATGGCGCTGTGTTGTTCGTGCCTACCCCGCAAGGGAACTGGCGTGAAGTCATGTATGTATGTATGTAGTATTGTATTTAGCAATAAACTATTCCACGTACGTGACGTAACACCCAGTATTAGGAGTTTCATACGCAGATTATTATAACCAACACCTTCCGCCATCGAATTAACACATGAGATACGATAATCTTATAAATTGAATTACCAAAACTGTGTGAAGTTACACCCAACTTATAATACACTTGCCGTAAACAAGTAACCCCAAAAACATTTTCACACACGTAAATAGTGATGGGCAACACAGACGAATATTCTAGTTGACACACTAATACTGACGCAGTGTGTCAAGTTTTTTTAATTCTTTGAAGCTGTCAAACTCGCGATAATTCTCTCTGTGAGTGCGGCTTAGCTGACGGCTCTATCCATCACATTTTTTTCGAATGTCCCAAAATAGTTTCTCCCCTCTACAGTATATTACTCCAAGATTTTCCCCGACCGGTCAATGTGGACTTTCTTCTTACCCTAGCTGATAGTAGACATGTACATATATTATCAAAGTTTTTAACAATAAATAACATCTATCTCTAATGTAGTTAGTCTAACACTCTATGTTTTGTGTTGTCCTCAGGATCTCAGAAAGTGATTTGGAAGATCACCGACCAAATTTTTCTTTTCGCATTTGTACTCTTATATGCACCTGACATTTTACCACCTACTGTGACATTGGCCAAATCAATGCAAACTGCGTTGGAGCCATAATCCAAAAAAAATAAGAAGAAGAAGCTGTCAAACTTCAAAGAATAAAAAAACATTACATGTATCACAAAAATGAGTTTGCCAAAAAATATTGTCTTCCAATCTACAAATGTAATAAACAATGCTTAATAAATCAAATGTCTTATAAGAATATATTGTACGAGTATGTAGAAATGTTTCTATTGAATGTAACAGGAAATAAATTTATATGAAAATATACATACATACATACATAACTTCACGCCAGTTCCCTTGCGGGGTAGGCACGAACAACAGAGTGCCATTTAGGCTTATTCTTACACACCTCACTTGCCTCTTTGACATTCATAACTCTTGTCATGCACGCTCGTCTGTTCTTAAGGCTCCTGAAATCACCTTCTGCTAGTACACGATCAATTTGATCATGGAAGGTGTGTCGTGGCCTTCCACGACTTCTGCATCCATCCACTTTGAAATGAAAATATGTAATTATTATATATACTAAGCGATTCTAAGCCATCTGTTAGTATGGGATCGTCAATTATACAAACGGCGCGACGCTGGATGGAGTCGAGGAGGATCAATATCGTAAGCAGGATCTCCGGCCCATAGTTGTGAGCAGCCAATGGAAAACCAAGTTTCAGTGGAGAAAATGTGTTCAAGTTCACAACGAAGTTCAACGACCCAAAATGAGTCCTGGCCTCCGAAAGAGAATACTCCACTCCTTCCTGTTCAGCGCTGTCTCCTGCCCGTAATCGGCATGAAGCTCGCGCAGATCAGCCTCCACTACGACACTCTAGCGATATCTGGTCGCCGTCCCGTTGGTCTGCCCAGATAGGCTCTTTTCACCGCGCGATCTTCCCCCATTATATGTAGGTGGCTAAGCCAGCGCTCGCACCTATTATATTGAGCTCATCCACCAGTTCTTCAAGATCAAAACATACAAGTTAAAAATGAAGTCTTCTTCATATTCTAGTATATCGCTTTGCAAAGTGTAATTACTGTTTTTAGGAGAAGAAGCGACAAGAAACACCCCAGCAACATGTCTAGCCAAAAATCCTTTTACAAACCGAAGCGTGTCAAAAGCGGTGACACATATTGGTTCAATTGTGAAACCAACTCTGTATCACGCATGCCTAAACTCAACCGAAGTTCCAAAGTTATTTCTCGTAATATTAGATCCTATTATCCCAAATTCCGGAAAGCCGGAATCCTTGCGGACTATTGTTAACAGTTTAATACAACTTGTAATGATGTTACTTTAATACTATTAACATAAGCTGAATGTGTATTTTAACATGGAGTATACATGCTTTAAATGACAACTAATAAACTTAACTTCTACGTAACTAGAAGTCATTCTTCTTTCGATTATAGAGCTACTATTATTTTAAACTTGTCTAAAAAAATTTAAAATTATTCCGTTACATACTTGCTTATGCTTAAATGAAATTTGGCCAGGGTATGCCGGTCGAAAAACATACTGTATGATGAAACCACGATCAAATATCAATGTTAAAGAAAGACCAGGTAAAAAACACCTTGTTTATTTTTTATTACATGAGTTCATCAGCAGGCCCATCTGATGGAAACCGGGTACCATCACCTATGGAGATTTGAACAACAAAGGTGCTACCAATGTGCTGCCGCTCTCTAAACGGAGACTAGAACCTGACCAATAATACCGGAAGACAACTCAAGGTTGTTATGGCGGCATACTCTAGACCAGCAGTGGTAGACATCGAGACAGGTCCGTACCACCGGGCCGCAGGAAATTGTATTCTTTCTCCGTTCCCGCACGGACAAACGGTATCTCAATTAAACGTGCCCAAAAAAAGAGATTAATGAAAGAAGATAAAGCAAAAAGTGTCTGTCAGAATCGTAGTAGATTGAGATCCATCGTCTGTGCCTACCCTTACGCAGCGTGATAATGTCTTATGTATGTAGAGTTTTACACAATTACTTAATATAATTCCGATCTTCTCATGTATATATTTCCAACCGACAGCTTTCGTTTGGGCAGCAAAGTGCAAACCGCTTTCCGACATGTCAAATAAAGTTCATTATAGAACTTTATACACAAACAGAAATGGCTGTGTTGCTTGCTATGCATTCTTAACAGTGTTACGCTTACACGTAGAACATAGTTTCCTCTGTTACTAAAATTGGTCTACTGCGCAGGTACATCGGAAGGAATTAATACTTGTGTGAAGGTGCTCACTCACCGCGAGCATTCGCCTTTAATGTAACGTTACAGATCCGAGCATTACATCAGTGAAGGAGGTAAACCGAGCATTACGGTGTGCAACTTGTAATGATACAATCTGTAATATTTTTGATTTAAAAGAATAGAACCACGTTTCTAAATACAGCAAAAAGCTCGAGTTACCTATCTCACTTTGCCGGAATGTTCATCTTCTCAATTTACTATATCGTATACTGTTTATACCTTATACCCCTCCGTATCTTAAGGAATGTTTCAATGTTCTTTATACGTCACACACCCTCAATTTGCGCTCCTCTAATAATCTACTGTTAATGGCACTTGCACACTTTTCAACATGTTATTCCAACTCCTTCGCCATACAGGCTGTCTTACTTTGGAACGTTTTGCCCAGACGTCAGAAAAGCTAAATCTTTTGCCATATTTAAAAATTCATTCAAGAATCATTATGTCAGCCTTACACAATAATGTATGTGCGTGCTGGTTTACAATACTTTAAACTGTAATCTGCTGTCCACGTATGTCATTTTTATTTATATTTTTGTTCCTTTTTCTTTGTTGCATAATAATTACAGATAATTTAAGAATTTCCTTCGGATCAGGTTGGCAGAAAGAGATCACTTTTAGCGATAAAGCCGCCTTTTGTTTTACCAAGTAACTATTGTCTTATTGGGCCTTTATGTAATTTTTATTTTGGTGAACAATAAAGTGTTGTCTATGTCTATTTTGATACAACTTATATCACAACGACCGCTTCGTCTGACATTGTGGAAAGTGCACAGAATCATAAATATTTCGTTACATGCGAATGCTCGTCAATCAGGGAGGCAGTATTGTAACGTAATGCTCGAAAACGAATCATATATGTCGCATTACAGGTGTATAATTAAAAACGTGGTCAGGAAAGTTAATTATATTTATTAAATGAAATATTTATACAAGAACAATAAACATAACAGCAGAAGGGTAATTTAGAAGAGAATGTTGCCATTGTAGAAAAAACATATTATAAAAAATATTACCACAGTAAAAAACTTAAATTATATGTTCGGAAATTAATCGAACAACAGGCGAATACCCTCGATGAAAGAGCACTGTAACGACCAGCGGTTTCTGAGCTGACCGGGATCTAGAATAAGAAACTGGGTTCAGGATTTAAGCTTATTGTCGTATCCGAACGATAAATTTAATATCCAAACATGTAATTCGCGCTTTACCAAAGACAAAAATGGTATCGACGCTCTCTCTTCTCTCTGCCTTGGCTTGGAACTAGAGTGTGAAATAAAATATTAAAATATAGAAGATATTAGTAAATTATCTTTTTATTTAATACACAACACTTATATTAGCAATCACGAGACTTTTACATTCATGTGTTCAGCTTGCGGCCCGATACAATTCTGTTCTTGATTGTTTTGGGAGGCGTTCTACATTTCTATTTGAAATCATTATATATCTTAATAAAAATGACGACTAAAGAGGTTACTCGTTACAATACCTTATGTGTATAATGAAAAATATACAAAATTGTACACGCTCAATAAATCTTACCTATAAATCGATCAACATAATGTCACAACCTAGACGCCGACAAAAACAAATTTACACCTGCATACCTGTAAAAAACACATTTTATTACCTTTCGGAATTTGGACTTCTTTTGTTTACTTATTTATTGGCATGTGTTTACTAATTATTCTAGAGAACAGTCCATTGTTTTATTGTACTCGTTTATGGCCGTTGCGGTCGACTCATTAGCCAGGTATCTCGGATTTAAAATACAAACTCATTCTGGAAAATTCCGTCCACGTGGCCGGTCAGACATTGCATCTGTGCAGTATAAAGCAATGTATCGATTAAGGGACGAGGCATTCGAGCGATAACCACGAGCAAAGCAAGACTTGTGTACAAAAAAAAAAAAAAACATTCGGTAATCTATTTAGGTACGGACTCTGCGCGTGTTATTGAAATGTGCATTACGTTTGGACTTATTGTGTTCGGTTATATTTGTACCTGTGTTATACGTGTTTGTATAGTTCTAATAAACTTTATAGAATTTCTAACGGCATTTTGATTCGAGTTTCGCACTCGTAACAATTGTATTGTTGACGACTAAAGAGGTTAGTGGTTATATTACCTACCTTATATGTATAATGAAAAATATACAAAATTGTACACGCTCAATAAATCTTACCTATAAATCGATCAACATAATATTAAATCAGTTGGAAGAAAAAGTTTTATTTACTGCCGAACAAAAATCCCATACACAAAAAGCAAACAGCAAACATCACGAATAATAGAGACGTTCCTTTTGATCGCCGACAAGTCAAACATGCTGAACAAACGCACGGAGTCATATAATTTAGGCCGATCGACGCTTTGATCTTAAAACGATACGGCTTAATACGCAAAATGAGGGAGTACAGTTCGTTCAGCTGTGTGTGTATAGGAGTATATTGAGTTTTAGGTTGGAGTATTTGGGTTGATGGACTGGATGTTCTTTATAGAGAAGCGGGTAGGTGTAACTTTTGATGGGATACTTGGTGATGTGTAGACAAAATATATATTACTTTATGCAGGAACGGAAAAAGAATACTAATTGCTGCGGCCGGGTGACCTGTCGTAAGAGGTATGGCATTTGCCCGACTGGATGTCTATCACCCCTGGTCTAGAGTATGCCGCCATAACAACTTTGAGTTGTGTTCCGGCATTAGAGGCGAGGTTCCAGTTTCTCCTTCAAGGCCGGCAGCACATTGGCAGCACCTCTGGTATTCCTAATGTTTATAGGCGACGGTAATCACTTTCCATCACAATTGGGCCGTCAGCTTGCCTGTTGTGCTTCAGCAATAAAAAAAATGAACCCTTATAAATTCGTCATAGCCCTATGGTTATATATACATCTATGTTCGGAATATAGATATTGAGCGCCGGTTTTCGATTGTTACGCGGTACTCTTTTTTATCGCGTCGAAAAAGCGGGTATGTCGGTGATTTGCATTGAAGACGCACGGTAATTGCGCTCGCGCAATATATTTAATATTAGATTATTTATTGCGAATTTCACGTATTTGCAAGTGTGTAGAACATTATAATAGTGAAGATAATATACTCAGGGAGTTGTGTTGGAAAAGTACGAGGCGCGGGTGTATTTGGACAGACATTTATCTATCCCCGTAGTGTTTCCCTTGTAGTAGAAGATTAGGTAAAATTGCATAAAGGCGGAACCTGAAAATTACGCATTTTTTGTATTCAAAGACTTTACATATGGTTTTCTATGGTCCAATAACGACACTAAAATCATCGGTAAGCTATCATTTAGGCAAAAAATTAATAAACAATACAATTAATTACGAAATACGTGCATTATATCGCTAGAAATAATGTTCAATTTTAGCGTGACGACTTACCTACTAATTATAATAAAAACACAATTATTTTAATTTTGGGATTAGTTTGCAAATGTAACATATATGACATGATCAAAATAATTAATAATTATAAAATCAAATATTACGGCATTGCTAAAAAATCACGACATTTTGTAATTTGTAAGTAAAACCTCAGATTAATAATATTGAGAGACAAAGTTTTTACTTCACTTTGCTAAATGTCAGGCAAAGGAACTAAATCCGTACAGCATGAATATCAATATTATTCAATCAAACTGAACATCTTTGAATGACATAAAAATACGGAATTTTAGATTTTTCACATTATTGTGATTAAGATCATTATTATATTTTTGTAGTTTGTATATATAATTACCGACAACATGCAATACTAATGTTAGACAAACAATATATAGGTGTGAGGGGTGTTCGAAGGTTATAGCAAGGACAGTGGGTTAGGTTAGGTTATCTTTAGACCAAAGCCCACGAGCCGAGCGAGCGAAGCGAGCGTGCCGCGGCAGCGGCCGGCGAGTGGCAGAACCGACTTTAACTTTTATTAAAATTATCAACGAATAAATGGAAACCAGTCGGTTCTGCCACTCGCCGGCCGCTACCGCGGCACGCTCGCTTCGCTCGCTCGGCT
The DNA here is from genome assembly GCA_019925095.2 of Dendrolimus kikuchii. Taxonomy (NCBI): domain Eukaryota; kingdom Metazoa; phylum Arthropoda; class Insecta; order Lepidoptera; family Lasiocampidae; genus Dendrolimus; species Dendrolimus kikuchii. The sequence continues at coordinate 17,108,034 of CM034407.1, forward strand.
CGTGGGCTTTGGTCTAAAGATAACCTAACCTAACCCACTGTCCTTGTCACTGGTTACACCTTCGACGACCCCTTACACCTATACTTTGTTCTGCTTACATTGGTATTGCATGTAGTCGGTATTTATATGTACAAACTAGAAAAATATATTAATTATCTTAGTTACAATAATGTGAAAAATCTAAAATTCCATACTTTCATGTCATCCAATGATCTTCAGATTGATTGAAAAATATTGATATTCATGCTGTATGGATTTAGTGTCTTTGCCTAACAAGTAGCAAAGTGGCAGAACCGACTGCTTACCATTAATTATGGTTAAAGTCGATTCTGCCTGCGGCTTTGGTCTGAAGCTAACCTAACCTAACCCACTGACCTTCTCATTGGTCGCAACCTTCAACCGCTCCTCACAACCTATTTTTTGTGTTGCTAACATTGGCATTGCATACTTGAGCTCTAGTGTGAAGCTTAGCCAACCTAAAGAGTGGCAAGCAAAGCCAAACAGCCTTTTTTTTATTAAGAATACATCAGACAATGCTGTATGGATTTATTTCCTTTGCCTGCCACTCTGATGAACTAAATTACAATAAAAAGATTTGTCTTTAGCAGCCTCAACACTCTTTAGCAGTGTAGTTTACTTTATGTAGCATGGCGGTTTTATCTGGGAAGTGTTTTGTAGTTTTTAACCTAATAAAATGTGCTTTAAAATTTAATAAAGTAAGATTGATTGTTTTTAAGTTAACTTATGTGTTTGTGCTCAAAATCACAAGTGTTTAGCAACGTGCCCTATTACTTTACAATAATAATATTAGCATAGTAGGCAGTCTCTGTATATTCTAAGGTAATTGTATTGTTTATTAATTATGTGCCTAAATGAAGGCTTTCCGACAATTTTAATTTCGTTATTGTACCATAGCAAACCATAATTATAATCTTGTATATAAAAAAACGCATAATTTTCGGGTTCCGCCTTTATGCAAATTTACCGAAGATTAGTAGGATATTTTATATATTTCCTCTCACGGGGCGCCCCTTCCTTAAAATACTGACAGATTAGTGTTCCCCTTGTTCCTGTTCCCACCATCGCCGGCTGGAGTACCAGGTAAGTACCTAGCATTAAGTACCAAAATTTACCTTGTGGGTTTGTGCCGTCGGGTCACCGATCCCGCCGTGTACGGTACAATCTATAATAATATAAAATAAATAAATAAACATGCCATGTCTGTATATGGAAGCTTAAAAAAAACTGCAATAGACTATATAAACGAGTGGGAGCACGATGCTTTTTTAGATTTCTTGTCTATTTGTTCGAGATTCACGTAAAAACTAATAAGCCGATTTTGATACGGTTTTCGCTGATCGACAGGAAATTCTTAGACTTAAAATCTGCGCCACTATTTATCCTGAGAATCCCGCGGGAATTTTTCTGGGAATCATTTCAAATGGCCAGTTTAAAAAAAATCGTATTCCAATGTGATTCTGACCGATAGCAAATTTAATGTAATACTTTTTTTTTCATCCCGGAAATCCCGCGGGAATATTCCCAGGAGCGTTTTGAAGTTGTTCGGATGCATTAAAATTAGCTCATTCCGACACAGTTTCTACTATGACGATAGCTTATGTTCTTTTTTAAAATCTGCATTATTTTGTGTATTCGGCGGAATTTCAAGTCAAACGTGGACTAAGTCGCGGCCATATCCTAGTTTATACATACACTTATAATATTAGCTCACTTTCTTTCTATTAACTCACTCAACTTCTGTAGCTGTCCTATTGACTATATGAAGAGTAGTACGAGCTACAATTTATCCTACACCTCAATTACCAAATGTAGGAGTTTGGCTACAGAAGGTAGCCACTCTATTCTACTCTATCTTTGTTGTTGCTAGCTCTAAAGCCTTTGGCAATGATTTTACCAATGTTAAAAGGGGCAGGTGTGCAGACATATAGCTGGCAAAATTAAGAATTTTGATAGTCGGTAATCTTTTTCCAGAAACCTGAGGACAAGGCAACAGAAACAGTTATCTTAGACTAACTACTTTATAGGTATAGTTTCTGCAGACCGTGCTATTTAAATGACCCGGACTTTTGGAGGGCTTGCGAGGGGCCATGGGAAGGCCAAGACGTAGAGGCCCCTTGACAAATTTAATCTAAATGTGGCGTGACACTGACCGGCGATTGTCCCTGTGTACACCAAATAAAAATGCACCCAAGGACAGGCCACAGTAAGGTTGGGACTATTGTAAGGAATGAGAACAAAAGGTACCGGGCTACTGGGATGAACTGGTAGTGGAGTTGCAGATTGGGGATTATGGCGTCTGCCCGTCGCAATGTTCAAGGAATATGGAAAAAACGGGCAGACGGTGACTCGCCACTCAAAATGCCATAGAAGACAGGGGCAATATTGGTGTGAGTAGCTAAGAGGTATCAAGAGGTGGGCTGCAGGTTCGCCGAAGCTACTTCCGACGTTATGCTATTTATCACTTCTACTCCTGGAGCTTGAATCTTAGTTCTAGCGATCTCCACTTCGTGCTGACTGGCCAAAGCAAGCACGAAGGTGGAAGCCTTGATGTAGGTATATTTTTTTTTATTTTTTTTATTGCGTGAGTTCAGCTGACAGGCAGATTGCCCACTTGATGGAAAGCGGTTACCATCGCCTATGGACATTTGCAACACCAAAGGTGCTACAAATGCGCTGCTGCTCTCTTAAGGGAGACGGGAACCTGGTCACTAATGCCGGAACACAACACAAGGTTGTTATGGCGGCATACTCTAGACCAGGGGTGGTAGCCATCCAGTCGGGCAAATCGGGCCCTACCACCTGGCTGAGGGTTGTTTAATCGCCTCTTACGACAGGCCGCCCGGCCGCAGGAAATTGTATTCTTTCTCCGTTCCTGCACGGATAAAATATATAATATAAAGTGTATATTATTAAGTGATAAAAATTTACATAAAATAATGATGTGCTTACTATCGAATTATTCACAAACTGAACATGGCAATGCTAATACAAATGTCAATGTCATTGTCATCATTACTGTCATTTTTGTTATTTTGATAAATCAATGTCAAAACGGCTTTGCAGCCATTTAAAAGAATATTTTTAGCATTTACGAGCTTAAAACATAATTAAAAGGCAAATTCCAGAAAAAGTACCGGAAGAATGACGCTGAATTCAAAGCCAAATAAGAAAGTTTATACATTTTATTACTACTCTATGGTAATTGAGAGTTTCCATACTGTTTTTTTTTTAACGGCGCATTTTCAGTCTCTACTCTCACTAGCCAAACTCTAGTCTCTAATTCGATTGAAAAAAGTCCAAAAGAATAAATTTGTCGGTGACGAAATCCCGAAACGCCACAATGCTTTTAACCTTAATTCAAAATCACAAATCAAACACCAATAAATCTCACAACGGTTTTGTACCAGGATTATGTTAACTGTTTGTTTATTTCCACAGACTTGAAGACCAAAATAAAATTTGATACGTAACAATCAAACGAAACTGGCAATTGTCCAACCGCAAACTCACTGAGTTAGAAGGTAGGGTTGTCAGGTGTTAAGAATGTAATAGTGTTACGGAGGGAGATTTTTGGAAGTCTGCTTTTACTACTTTGGAGGTCTTCAAATAAAAATGAAATACTGTTGTGTGTTTGAATTGCAGTTCATGATTGCATATTTATTTTGTAAAAATGCCGATTAATTTAATATATAAAATTCTCCTGTCGCGGTGTTTGTTACCAAACTCCTCCGAAACGGCTGAACCGCTTTGTATGAAATTTTGTGTGCATATCGGGTAGGTCTGAGAATCGGCCAACATTTATTTTTCATATCCCTAAATGATAAGGGTGACCCACCCCTAGATATTATTTTTTATTTTTTGTCAAAATTATTTATTTATATTTTATTATGATTTAGCATTAAAAAATACATACAACCCTAAATTTTCATCTTTCTACCACCAACCCCTATTTTTTAATAGCGATATAAGTACTTTAATAATTTTCTACTCTATTTATTCAAGTTGATTCGAGTTTAGATTAACATTTGTTCCCGGTAGATGACGCTGTAATCAGGATCTAGATTTTTATTTTTTAAAAGCAGGGCAACGTCTGCCGGGTACAGCTAGTATTTTATAATACAGCACACATTTAGCTGCTAAACAAAATATCAGATTTAATCATAATAAGCCCACTCGAGCGATTGCGCGTGCTCAGGTGAGGCGAGGTGTGCGCGGAGAGCCGCGGAGGAGTGCGGCTGAGTGCGCGCTTGCCGATCATTTGCGAAAGGTTGTCGTGGTGATCGGACGTCTGCGGCTACAGATTAAATAAAAATTCGAAGAAATAAATGACTCTTCTTCCATTATTTGAGCTCACATAGTCTGAATTTGTGATGGTGGATACAAAAATGGTGTATTAAATGTAACACTAGCATTCATTTACAAAATTGCCTTTTAAAAAGGATTGGCGTTCTTCGACAAATATTGAGATTTTTATTTTGTTTTCTGAATATTATTCTTTATATATAAAATTCTTCTATTATGTGTTACTGAACTCCTCCTAAACCCCTAGACCGATTTTCGTGATATTTGTGTTCTATTCGGTATTCGGCCAGTTTTTTAAGTATTCGGTATTCCCGCCAATTACTGTAGAATCTCTTTGGTGAATTTAGGTTTTACAATATAGAAAAATGTTAATAAATATGTCAATCGGTAAAAATTATACATGGTCGATTTAATCATATATTATGGAGTTTTCTTTAATAAATTTATTGAAATGCGATATACCCATCGTCCCTAAGTCCACAATTACTGTTTAGTATTCGGGCGAATTCCAAATACCATATCGTAAAAAAACCTACATATTACTCAAAAATGTTTATATTTCAATCACATCATTATATTAATACGTGAAGCAAAAACTTTGTACCCCTTTTTACGAAAATTGCGCGGACGGAGGAGTATGAAACTTCGCACACTTATAGTTTATATAAAGAAGAAATGACGTATGTTAATATTTTTTTTAATTAAGCTTAAAAAATACATGTCAATAAAAAAAACCATTACACACACTACTATGTATTTGACACACACACGCATATATACTCTTTTGTTTATTGTTAAAATCAAATTAACAGTGTAGCTTTGGCGAAATCTATGATTATATAAGTATAGTCTTTCACAACAGAACCTTAATAATTTTCAAACTCATAATTCAAATTAATTATTATGGTTGAATTTCGACCACGGGCGACCACTAGTATTTATTAATAGTTATTTATTTTTTATGTTTAACGCTTGGCAACTAGGCCTTTAAGCCAGGCACCGTTGTATTGTAGGCTACAATCGACGTCAGTCAACGGAGTTCTTGTGAAAACTCGAAAGGCCACATTTGGCTATATAGTTCACATGTCTCGCAAAAACGCATAATTACTACTCAAAAACTATCAATATCCTACAACTATTGTTCATTCTAGAGTAATTTTATACATTTTAGAAGATAAAACTGCACAGCACAACGTTTCCTTTCAGTTCTCGCCAAAAACTCTTTATTAATAGTTAAACTACGTTTTACCTAGGGATGTCACAAATAATCGGATTGGCCGAATACTACACTATATTCGGTCAAATACCGAATAGTTATAAAAGTTGCCGAATACCGAGAGAAGCCGAATATTCGTAGCATCTCTATTTATTTATTTTTATTTTTTTTATTGCATGAGATCAGCAGACAGGCAAATGGCCCACTTGATGGAAAGCGGTTACCATTGCCTATGGACATTTGCAACACCAAAGGTGCTACAAATGCGCTGCTGCTCTCTTAAGGGAAACTGGAACCTGGTCACTAATGCCGGAACACAACTCGAAGGTTATTATGGTGACATACTTTAGACCAGGGGTGGTAGCCATCCAGTCGGGCAAATGCCCTACCACCTGGCTGTGGGTTGTTAAGTCGCCTCTTACGACAGGCCGCCCGGCCGCAGGAAATTGTATTCTTTCTCCGTTCCTGCACGGATACAATATATATATAATATAATTATAATACTAATCACCTCACCAGTAAACCTCGAATAACTATTATGAATAAGAATTCATAATAGTTATTCGAGGTTTACCGGCTCGTTAAAATGAAGTAAGAAAAGTGCGTATCCTAAATCGTCTATTACTCGTGAAACTATAGCAACCCTTTTTTTTTTTTTTGGCCAGGGGAAATCCGTTTGAGGACTAAGTCGCGACAGGCACAGAAGCCTGGGGGGATATTCGCGACCCGTGTGAGTGTGGGATTCGCCAGATCGGGGGTGGCACTAGCGTGCCCGGTCAGAACCGGTGCCACGCTATTGCCACTCCCCAGTTAGGGATACCCACTAAAACCCCTGGGTGTTCCGTCCTGCGCCTTATGCCAGGGCTACGTGAATGCGGGATTCCCAACTCCGCGTGCCCTGGCAGGCGTGGGCCCCCCTCACTGGGCCTCTTCCTATGCCAGGGGACGTATCCCCCGGCTACTACTAGGTCTAATCCATGCGTGGGGCGGTTTGTAACGCGCCCCACGGGAAGAGAGATGAGCTCGCGCGGAACACTCGCGCTCTCATCTCGACGGCACGTGCGGGTGAGTGAGAACCCCTATACCCCTAGGGGCCCCACCCGCGCCGCCCGCTTACGGCGGCCGAAGGTCACTGTCTGACCTCCGGCGTCGGCGCGTCCTCCTTTGGCGGGAGCGGAGCAGGGAATTACGCTCACACTCCCGTTCCGCCTCCTCCTTCGCGAACATGACTTGCTCGCAGAAGGAGGAGACGGCGTCCCATCCGGTGGAGCTCCCGACCATGGTACGTACCACGGCCGGGAGCAACTATAGCAACCCTAACATAACCAGAAATATATCTTTTGATAGCCGACTATAATTGTACATTCCTGCCTTCTGTCCATCATAGATCAACGCCTGACATAGATGTGTCAAACTGACAGACATGTTTATTGCCTAATGACTACAAAAAAATATAACACATCGATGACTCCTACGTATAATGGGTCAAGTAACAATTTTACGTATTTCTACTTTTTAATGGTCTTGGTCATCAGAACACCTTATTTATCAATCTAGATCACAAAATTTTGAAAATCACCAATAGTTTCGATGATAATTTGGCGTATTGTGGTGCAAGTTGCGAGTTTTACGTTTTCTATATGACCTATGACTGACGTAACTACAGTATTCCTGTATACGTTAGGCGAATATGGTGAGGTAACAAGCAAGTACAAAGTACACGAGAGCACAGCGCACAAAAATTTCCAAAACCGCGTGTAATCTCTTATTATTCGAAACGTCTTCATAATTTTAATATAATTTACTGAATTTAGAACCATAATAAAAAAATAAAAATTATGTTTGTAGTTCACACGCAGTAGAAGTGAAACTTCAGAGAATATAGTCACAGATAATTCTTCTATAACTTTTATTAATATAAATATAATTCCTTTAGCCTATGTTATGTTGAATAATAACTTTAAATTTTTCCCTATTTTAGTCTAAAAAATTTATCAGATTTATTTCGGTCCAAATTGGACCTATATTTAATCGTCGGTGTTAATGACTTTCTAATCTGTGCTGCATTGTGTAAAACTCGTATTTCATTCTTTCCCAGGCTTAGTCCTATAGATTTATACGTTTATCTCTTTTTAGTGTCGCTTTTTCGTTTCATTGAGTTCCAAATCACAACGCTTCTAAAGAATTTCACTTCAAAATATCAGTTTTCAACCGTGCATACTAGTGTAAATTTACAGCTAGTTCAGTAAGATTATGTATGATTCCAATGGCGTATATTAGGTCAACTACAAGATATCAGAAACTTAATAGATTAGGTTTACTATTCTAATACCCAATGAATCACATACATTCCGTGCAGGAACGGAGAAAGAATACAATTTCCTGCGGCCTGGCGGCCTGTCGTAAGAGGCGACTAAACAACCCACAGCCAGGTGGTAGGGTATTGGCTCGACTGGATGGCGACCACCCCTGGTCTAGAGTATGCTGCCATAACAACCTTGTGTTGTGTTCCGGCATTAGTGACCAGGTTCCAGTCTCCTTTAAGAGAGCAGCAGCGCATTTGTAGCACCTTTGGTATTGCAAATGTCCATAGGCGATGGTAACCGCTTTCCATGAAGTGGGCCGTCTGCCTGTCTGCTGAACTCCTGCAATAAAAAAAATACACAGATAGTTAGTTATTAAAACACAAAAATTATAGTTCTAGTAATAAAAATAAATTAAAAAAGAACTGGTTATCTATGACACGCTCTCCTGTAAAATTAGATTTTTGCACTTGGCGCTCTGTTCATTGAAATCATCGACAATATTTGAACCGGGAATCCAGGAAAAGGCGTAAGAATTGCATTTTAAACAATATACGCGAAAGGACTCGAGTTTTATGTTAAAATCAAATAAACAAAGGTTTTTAGGCTTTTGTCAAAGTATAAAATACAATCCAAATCAAAATCAAAAATCATTTATTGAATAAAACATAATTCACAATTTTTGTAACTCAGTGGTCCCCAAATGTATCTCGGATACCTCCTTCCTAATTGGTACAATTCTTATTGTGAAATGATTAATTACAGTTAAATTCATTTAAAAGAAAATATAAGTAATATGTATAATTACGTGCGTGCGTGCGTGTGTGTGTCTGTGTGTGTAAGTATGTGTGTGTATGCATGTTATGTGTGACTTGTGATATTGAGAATTGTATGTATAAAAAAGATAACAGTGTCAATGAAATAAATAAGATGACTGAATGTATATAATTGTAATAAAACTACGTTCTAACGGTTTTAAGCGCGGTAATTTATTTGATTTTGGTTTTTATGACGTTTCGGCCACTTTTTAGTGGCCGTGATCACGGACGCCAAAAATGTCAAGTGTCAACGAGTATTGTTAACGTTTTATATAGTAAAATAGATTAGGCTCCCATAGAGTAAATAATAACCATAAACAAAATTAAAACTAAATAATTAAAATTAACAAGTTGGCGGTAGGCTAAATAAAACTTTAACAATACTCGTTGACACTTGACATCTTTGTCTTCCGTGATCACGGCCACTTAAAAGTGACCGAAATGTCGGAAAAACCAAAATCAAATAAATTACCGCGCTTAAAACTATTAAAACGTACTTTTATTATGTATACAAGTCGCGAAAACTTAAGAAACTGTTATGTATATAATTGTGTTATAAATTTATTTTTTACAATTGTTCTGTCCCATCATAGTCAAGAATTAAAAGCCAATTATTTAATTTTAACTTACACTCTTGATATGTAAAATCATACATACATACATAACTTCACGCCGGTTCCCTTGCGGGGTAGGCACGATCAACAGAGCGCTATTCAGGCTTATTCTTACACACTTCACTTGCTTCTTTGACATTCATAACTCTCATGTAAAATTATAAATTCGTAAAATTTGTTGTCGTATAAAAATATACCTAAGTAGCATACCTGGTGTTGTAAGTAAGCTGTATGCAAGACAATATTAGTGCAGACTATGTCTTTTCTCCTTTTTGTTAATAGTACGTTATGGGGTATTTTTAACAATACAAAACAATATTTTAGTATTATACTCATAATCTCTTAACCCCTTAGCTCACTATTAGCACATAAAATATGTGTCCGCGATGAGAGTGCAGATCGCGTTTGTGCACGTGATCGTTAATTGTGTTGTTGTCTCACTCTGTTTATATAGGAGTTATATGATTTGTATGAAATGGGTATATTTTCTTGGTATATTACGAGATAGTGATAGTGTTAGTCTTGCGGCGTAAAGCAGACAGAAATTGCGTCTGGCACTGGCGTGGCGGGAAGGCATTTTGCCGTTGCATTCAAATTTTATACCAGTCGTTAGAAATAAAGCGCAATTTTGAACGCACTGAATTGGAAGAATCCCCCGCGCGCAATGGCCGTCAGTATGCGTTTTGCGCTTGCTTTTACAGGACGTCAGGGTTGCGTAAACGCGTGACGACGAATTCGCACTTTCGATATGTCATTTTCACGTCATACTATTGCTATGTGCGTGTCATGCCCACGCTACGCCAGTGCTAGACGCCATTTCTCTGTGCTTTGCGCCTAAGGCTACAAGTATAATACTGAGCCATCGAAGTCATTGGATAATCCCAGAAGGCTGGTTACGTTACCTAGATAGAACGTCATACTGATCCGTTGTCCGTGTTAGAAACCAGCCCTCTGATCACCAGAAGGATCTATAAGGTGTTTACGAGCTCTTTACTTATTTATTCTTTGCTAAAGTATAAAATCATTTTCTGTTATAAGATCCTGTTGCCGTATAACTTGCGTTTAACACTCACTTTATTGGTCTCAGTCCGATTTAAAAGTGTTTTCTCTTACAAGAAAAATATTGCACATTGTTGTTTCAATTGATTTTATTTTGTTCTTATTTTTATTGCACTAGTTCAGCAGACAGGCAGACGGCCTAGATGGAAAGAAAATAAAGAAAAAATATTTGAAGAAATAGCGACGTACTTACATAGCTGACATATATCTTAAAAATAAAAACTTATCTGTGCAGGAACGGAGAAAGAATACAATTTCCTGCGGCCGGGCGGCCTGTCGTAAGAGGCGACAAAACAACCCACAGCCAGGTGGTAGGGCATTTGCCCGACTGGATGGCTACCACCCCTGGTTTAAAGTATGTCACCATAACAACCTTGAGTTGTGTTCCGGCATTAGTGACCAGGTTCCAGTCTCCCTTAAGAGAGCAGCAGCGCATTTGTAGCACCTTTGGTGTTACAAATGTCCATAGGCGATGGTAACCGCTTTCCATGAAGTGGGCCGTCTGCCTGTCTGCTGAACTCCTGCAATAAAAAAAAAGACATATTTTGTGAATTCGTACGCCGCATTTTCAGCAAACAAGGTTTGCACTCAGCTTATTGCTGTGCCAGCTTAATATCAGACACAACGCTGATTTTGAGTGCAAACCTTCCTTTTGGCGTAATACTAAAAAAACGATCAAAATATTTTGTGAATTTAATTTAAAAACTATTTAATTCAACACACGCTGGATAAACCCAACCACTACATCAGATTCGATAACCCACAAATCCTCGCGAAAGAGAATCGTTTCATACCTAGAATGATGCGTGAGGCTGTTGAAATCAAAAAACACCCAAATTTCAATAGAGAAGATGGTTGGCAAGTACCACCTGTTTGGGATCCAATTATCAAAACTATTAAGACCCAAACTCAGCAAAAACCAGCTGCCAGACCTCAAGACACTGTGAGCTCTTTCTGCGTACAACGGAACACAAACCAACTTGACTGATAATTACTTTTATTTTTCCTTCCACCTATTTTAATCCCTATTAATATTATAAATGCGAAAGTAACTCTGTCTGTCTGTCTGTCTGTCTGTCTGTCTGTCTGTCTGTCTGTCTGTCTGTCTGTCTGTCTGTCTGTCTGTTCCGTTTTCACGTAAAAACCACTGGACCGATTTGGCTGAAACTCAGTATATATATATTTTCGATGCCGAGAATGAACATAGGATACTTTTTATCCCGGAAAATGGGATCGTTTCCGGGATAAAAGTATATTTGTCTCTCTGTTTGTTATCCTTTTATGGAAAGACTATTGGACCGATTTGGCTGATACTCGGTACATATGTAATTTGAATACCGAGGGTGGTCAAAGGATACTTTTCATCCCGGATACTGGGATAGATTTTGGGATAGGTTTATGTAAAGTTTATCCCGGAAACTAGGATAGGTTTTTTATTTGTGGTTTGCCATTTTCGTCATTTTGTTTATTTTGGTCAATTTGGTCGTTTAGGTAGTTTTGGTAGTTTTGTTTGGCAGTTTTGGTAGTTGTGGTAGGTTTGCTATTTTCGGTAGTTTATGTTGGTAGTTTCGGTTGTTTTGATAGTTGTGGTAGTTATGGTAGTTGTGGTAGTTTTGTTTTGTATATTTGGTAGTTTCGGTAGATTTGGTAGTTTTGGTTTGTAGATTTAGTAGTTTCGGTAGTTGAGGTAGTTTTGGTAATAGTGGTAGTATTGGTAGTTGTGGTAGTTTTGGTTTGTAGATTTGGTAGTTATGGTAGTTTTGGTTGGTAGATTCGGTTATTTTGGTGGTTGTGGTAGTTTTGATAGTTGTGGTAGTTTTGGTAGTTGTGGTAGTTTTGATTGGTAGATTTGGTAATTGTGGTAGTTTTGATTGGTAGATTTGGTAATTGTGGTAGTTTAAGTAGTTGTGGTAGTTTTGGTTTGTAGATTTGGTAGTTTTGGTTGGTAGATTTGGTAGATTCGGTTATTTTGGTAGTTGTGGTAGTCTTGATTGTTGTGGTAGTTTTGGTAGTTGTGTTAGTTTTGGTAGCTGTAGTAGTTTTGGTAGTTTTGTTTTGTATATTTGGTAGTTTCGGTAGATTTGGTAGTTGTGGTAGTTTTGGTTTGTAGATTTAGTAGCTTCGGTAGTTGTGGTAGTTTTGGTTTGTAGAATTGTTAGTTATGGTAGTTTTGGTTGGTAGATTTGGTTATTTTGGTGGTTGTGGTAGTTTTGATAGTTGTGGTAGTTTTGGTAGTTGTGGTACTTTTGGTAGTTTTGATTGGTAGATTTGGTAATTGCGGTAGTTTTGATTGGTAGATTTGGTAATTGTGGTAGTTTAGGTAGTTGTGGTAGTTTTGGTTTGTAGATTTGGTAGTTATGGTAGTTTTGGTTGGTAGATTTGGTAGATTCAGTTATTTTGGTAGTTGTGGTAGTTTTGATTGTTGTGGTAGTTTTGGTAGTTGTGGTAGTTTTGGTAGTTGTGGTAGGTTTGGTAGTTGTGGTAGTTTTGGTAGTTGTGGTAGTTATGGTAGTTTTGGTAGTTGTGGTAGTTTTGATTGGTAGATTTGGTAATTGTGGTAGTTTACGTAGTTGTGGTAGTATTGGTTGATGGATTTGGTAGTTTTGGTAGTTTTGGCAGTTTTAGTACGTTTGGTAGTTTTGGTCGTTTGTGTAATTTACACAATATTTAGTTGTATAAACAAAACTAGAACGGGTCGAAATAGGGTATTAAAGTTTGTATGGGGGACCAATTATTTATCAAGTTTATAGATATAAAAATTCATAATCTTTAAAAAAATGCGACTTTCACTCGATCTGTCTGTCTGAATACCGAAAATGGACATAGATACTATTCATCCCGGTAGAAGGGATAGTTTGCGATATAAAATAAAGTAAATCTTCCGAGGGCAAATAGCACCAACATAAGAATACAATACAATATATCCTGTATTAACGCCTGCTCTTAAAACAAGAGGTACACACTAGAGTTTGAAAAATCAAATAAAATTACCGCGATTAAAACCGTTAAAACGTAGTTTTATTAACTATTTAATTCGTAAATAATAATAATATATTTACACAGAATAAACAGTAATAAATATTTTGTTAACTTTATGATTTAAATAAAATATATATTATAACTCATGCTTGTCTATTAACATGCTTGTATGTATATTGCACATAACAACATGTATCGATTCATCTAATCGAATATCGTAGGATAGAGCATACATACATACATACATAACTTCACGCCAGTTCCCTTGCGGGGTAGGCACGAACAACAGAGCGCCATTCAGGCTTATTCTTACGCACCTCACTTGCTTCTTTGACATTCATAACTCTTGTCATACACGCTCGTCTGTTCTTAAGGATAGAGCGATCTTTCGAAAGCGGTTACCATCGCCTATGGACACTTGCAACATCAAAAGTGCTACAAATGCGCTGTTGCTCTCTAAAGGGGGACTAGAACATGGCTGATTGCTAAATAAATTAAAAACCGTTTTTTCTAAGTTGCTTAGTTGTTTTTTCTTTAATACGAACCTGAGAAACAGACAGATTACCCAGCTCATGGAAAGTGGTTACCTTCGCCTATAGGCGTTTGCAACGTCAGTGGTGAAGTCAACGCGTTGCCAGCCTTCAATGTGGGGTAGGGGGATGAAATAGCGAAAACAGATAGGAGGAATGTTTTAGAAGGGATGTGATATGGAATTATAAATGAATAAATAAATAAACAGCAGACAATCATACACATTGTATATCCCCATGCTAAGCAAGTTACGCTTGTGTCCCGGATCCCACACACCCAGACCATAGTAAATAAAGGCTAAAATTCGTTTCCGAAGTTTACCATACCAGGAATGGAAACCGGAGGAAAAATTAGATTTATACATACTTATAATAATAGCTAATGTTTGGATGTGCGTTTGTTGTTCAATCACGCTAGAACTATTGAACGGAACGGAAACTTATCACAAAGATAGATTATAATCTGGAGTAGCATATAGGCTACTTTTATCCCGAAAAAACAGGGAAACAGTTAGTAATAAATATACAAAAAAAACCTATGGTAACATTTTGGTTAATACCAACAATATTTGCTGTCAACATTTTTATTTTCAATCTAGCTTTAATCTTGTTTTAATATTTTGCGACAAAACACAGAACCTCGAAGTTAATTGAGTTTAGGTTGTGCCGAAAAACTAAAATTTTCGATAAAATCGCAATATAGAGGAACGTGACTTGAGATAAATCCCAAACTGTTATTCTAAGTGTAAAGCTGAAAAAGTTACAGGGTTAGGGCCGTCTGAGGTTTTTGAATTAAGAATAAAGTGAATGTAAAGTCTCTTATCTTTAATACAATTCTACTATGCGTATACCAAATAAATACTTTTTTTTAAATAATGAATAGGGTTGCGTTTGACTGATATTGTGCCTGATGTCAGGTGGAAATGCAGTCTAAGGTGGAGCACGCTTATCTAGAAGATACCTGTTCACGCGAGAGTCGAAGACATCTAGATTGTATCCTTCAGGAAAGGCAGACTACTCTAAAGAGTTCTACTGTTCAGCGGTGCGTATGATAAAAGTGGAAGCATAGCGTTTCGCCCGTTTTGTTGGTATTACCACCATACATCGGTGGCGTGAGTGCGTACGTATACTTATCCGGTGGTAAAATGGTGAGGGAGGAACCAATTCATGTAATTCCGTGGCACACTCCCTGAAGTGTACTTTTTGTATACAGAGTGAATTTTTCAAGTGGGCTTCCAAGGCCATGTCCTAAACTATAGGAAAGGAAAAATCCTCAAAGGAGTCTCGAGGCCGATTTTGACGAAAACTAAAAAATTTAAAGAAATTTCCTGCGGCCGGGCGGCCTGTCGTAAGAGGCGACTAAATAACACCCCTGGTCTAGAGCATGCCGCCATAACAACTTTGAGTTGTGTTCCGGCATTAGTGACCAGGTTCCAGACTCACTTAAGAGAGCAGCAGCGCATTTGTAGCACCTTTGGTGTTGCAAATGTCCATAGGCGATGGTAACCGCTTTCCATCCAGTGGGCCGTCTGCCTGTCTGCTGAAATCCTGCAATAAAAAAATGAAAACAATATTATGGGATTTATGTTGAGATTTGTGTAATACAAATTTGTGTTATACGCATTTATGTTGAGATTAGTGTAATACAGATTTGTGTAATATATATTTGTGTTACACAGATTTGTGTAATACGTATTTATGTTGAGATTACTGTAATACAGATTTGTGTAATATATATTTGTGATACACAGATTTGTGTAATACGTATATATGTTGAGATGAGTGTAATACAGATTTGTGTAATATATATTTGTGTTACACAGATTTGTGTAATACGTATTTATGTTGAGATTACTGTAATACAGAGTTGTTGGAAGTAAATACTCTCTATTAATATTTTCAAAAATTTGCTAATGCGCGAGTGAGAGAGCAAACTCCATTTAGATAGTTCAAACAAAAAACAGTGGATGTTAAATTCATAATATCTACGGAACCCTTCATTGTAGTGTATACATGTACTTGCCCGATTTTTACTTTTGTAAGATGATAAAAAGTGTCATATTAGCTTCTCTATTCTGACGATATGTATTTATCATGTTACCTTCACTCTTGAAATACTAAGCAAAATCTCTGAGACGACATTTGATATTTATAGTACATTCATGCTGATGTGTAGCCTTACAAACGCTTTAATATTACACATTTTTCCGTCGCGACACGTGTGGGTTGCCATATGTCATTGTACTGGCTCTCCGGGTTACCTACACAGCATTTTAATGCCCAAAATGTATCGGATCACAGATATATTCGCTGTAATAAATCATTTTCGTTGAATACTTTTTGCTGACTGGCGAGCTTATGAATTAGCGTTTCGGTTATAGGCTCTTTTTATACTAAGACCTAGAGCGCTACGAATATTTATCCGCAAAATCTGTAACATATGGTATAATATAGAGACGCGTACGTACACCACGAAATTAATTCCGCGCCAAATTTACGATTTGCGATTTATTCTGCACTATTTATTGTAACCTATGGAATGGAACAGAAATTCCTGGTCAAACGACAAAAGAACCTACAACCAGGTGGTAGGTTATTTGTCCGTCCAGATGGTTACCACTTCTAGTCTAGTATACTTAATCATAACAACCTAGATTAAAATGTGTGTTCTAATATTAGTGGCCATGCTCCAGAACTTCTTTGAGGTCGGAGGCACGTTAGTAGCATTGTTGCGGATAGAGAGCACCCTCCTGATCCGCCCGCTGTAGCACAGCTTCTCGCCACGCCCCGCATACCGCCAACGCCCATAGCTCGCACAGTTAGCAGCTAGACGTCGGACGGAACGGGGGATAAAAGAAGCGGCCTTGGAGACCGAAAATTCTTCACATTGCTCACATACAGATGGCACCAATACTCACTACTTTACTCTCTGCCATTCATCATTCTCTCTGTATTTCGTCTATGTATAGTTTTAATTTAATTGTAAATAATGCCATTAATAAGTCGTACAGTCCACCTCGGGTTTCATTTAGAAGAAGCAACTGTCACTACTAAGCATCTTAGGTATTATCTATATTGTATTATAACTATATATCTAATGTCCGTAGGTGACGGTAACCACTTTTCATCAGATAAGTCGTCAGCCTGTGTGCTGTACACCGACAATAGAAAAGGTACGCAGTTTATAGTAGAGAAAACGGTGAAGATCAACCTTCTTTTATCTGATAACCAGATGAGACATATTTTTTTTAATCAAATTATATTAATTTATAAACACGCCTATGATAGCTTGCTAATCGAAAAGTGTCTATGGCTATTTTGAATTAAATTAATTTTAATCATTTTTTTTCATAACCTCCAATTCTTTCGATATCTGTATATATTTTTTTTTTTTTTTTTTTTATTGCAGGAGATCAGCAGACAGGCAGACGGCCCACTTGATGGAAAGCGGTTACCATCGCCTATGGACATTTGCAACACCAAAGACGCTACAAAATTTAGTTACAACTGATACTTTTTAACATGCCTTGATAGGCTTGCCTTCTTATTTCTGATCATGGCTACCTGGCAAGCAGGTGTGAACAGGTAAGTCAATAAGGTAAGTACACCGTTCTGTTAACAAATAAAAATTGGTATCATAAGAAAAATAATGTAATTACAAAAATAACCGTATAGGCTTGCCTACAAAAACCGTTTATGGAATATATTGCCATGCTTTTAAGACTTCAAAAATAGCCATGAACACTTTTCGATTGGCAAGCTATCATAGGCGTGTTTACAAATCAATATAATTTGATATAAAAAAAAAAAAACGAAATGTGTGCTGGGACACATAGTTGAAGTGAAACTTCAACGGACAAGTGGAAAAACGAATCGCAACAAAATATTAAATTATATTTTAAAATGTACCTAACCTAACCAAATCATAATTTGCAGTAAACCTGCGGAAAATCGAAATGTGTGCTGGGACACATAGTAGAAGTGAAACTTCAACGGACAAGTGGCAAAACGAATCGCAACAAAATATTAAATTATATTTTAAAATGTACCTAACCTAACCAAATCATAATTTGCAGTAAACCTGCGGAAAATTGAAATGTGTGCTGGGACACATAGTAGAAGTGAAACTTCAACAGACAAGTGGCAAAACGAATCGCAACAAAATTTTAAATTATATTTTAAAATGTACCTAACCTAACCAAATCATAATTTGCAGTAAACCCGCGGAAAATCGAAATGTGTGCTGGGACACATAGTAGAAGTGAAACTTCAACAGACAAGTGGCAAAACGAATCGCAACAAAATTTTAAATTATATTTTAAAATGTACCTAACCTAACCAAATCATAATTTGCAGTAAACCCGCGGAAAATCGAAATGTGTGCTGGGACACATAGTAGAAGTGAAACTTCAACGGACAAGTGGCAAAACGAATCGCAACAAAATTTTAAATTATATTTTAAAATGTACCTAACCTAACCAAATCATAATTTGCAGTAAACCCGCGGAAAATCGAAATGTGTGCTGGGACACATAGTAGAAGTGAAACTTCAACGGACAAGTGGCAAAACGAATCGCAACAAAATTTTAAATTATATTTTAAAATGTACCTAACCTAACCAAATCATAATTTGCAGTAAACCTGCGGAAAATCGAAATGTGTGCTGGGACACATAGTAGAAGTGAAACTTCAACGGATAAGTGGAAAAACGAATCGCAATAAAATTTTAACTTGAAGTTTTACGGGCAGGTTTTCAAATTGGACAAGTACATTAACAATCTGCGCGTAAAACTTCAAGTTAAAATTTTGTTGTCATTCGTTTTTCCGCTTGTCTGTTGAAGTTTCACTTCTACTGTGTCCCAGCACACATTTCGATTTTCCGCAGGTTTACTGCAAATTATGATTTGGTTAGGTTAGGTACATTTTAATGAATGCTTTTTTTATTTAATCATATTTTATTTTATCAGTCAAAAAAAAAAAAATCGATCCGGAACCAAAAAACGCGTCCATACTCTACTCTAAAATTATGCCGCCTCTCACCACTTCTAGTCTAAATTTATACCGCCATTCCACGCGTCCGTAACGCTTTTTCGTGACAGAAAAATCCTAAGATCACCCGTCTATATGGAAGTTTCACTTCAAAAATAGGTCTCATCAGCTGATTATCAGATGGAAGAAAGACGATCTTCGGCGTCTCTTAGACTATTAAATTTTACGTAAAGAAACATTCACAACTAGTTCAACAGATGACAAAGCATCCCATAATTCCTGCTATACACTTGGTATCAGTTATTATCAGCAGTTATTCCCCTTGTTCGCTCAAGGCCTACCAAGTTTCGACAATTAATTAGTTCTACCACTGAGCGGGCACGAATTTACAGGTATCTTGTAAGCTACGAATTTGATTATTGTCGCTTAGCGTCAGGTGTTAGTTGCTAACTTCAGTAACTGTTTCTACTTCCAATTTAAATTCTGTGGCAATGATTTAAACTGAGTTGAACTAACTGATTTGCGAAATTCCTATATGACGGCCTCTGTCTGTGGTTGAGCGGGCTAAGCCTTTGCCGGCCTACCTCACTGCAATGCAGAGGTTCCGGGTTTAATTCCTGGTATAGTCAATTTCGGAAACGTATTTTCTCCATTATTTACTATGGTCTGGGTGTGTAGGATCGGCCCCAGAGTATTCCGTTGTATATTACGCATAACTCAAGCGTAACTTGCTTAATTTGGAGATATACAATATGTGTGTTTGTCTGCCGTTTATTTATTTATATAAATAAGGTGGGGTAACTAGGTAACTCTTTATTGTACAGAAAAATATGAAAGATAAATACAACGGGCGGCCATATCGGATTAATGGTTGGACAGATTTTTAAAGCTGACGATGGTACAGTCTATAGATAATTTAATATAATAATTTTATCTGTGTAGGAACGGAGAAAGAATACAATTTCCTGTGGCCGGGCGGTCTGTCGTAAGAGGCGACAAAACATCCCCAGCCCGGTGGTAAGGCATTTGCTCGACTGGACGGCTACCACCCTTGGTCTAAAGTATGCCGTCCTAACATAACGTCATAACCTTTAGTTATGTTCCGGCATTAGTGGCCAAGTTCCAATCTCCTTTTAGAGAGCAGCAGCGCATTTGTAGGACGTTTGGTGTTGCAAATGTCCATAGGCGATGGTAACCGCTTTTCATCAGGTGGACTGTCTGGCTGTCTGCTGAACTCAAGCTATAAAAAAAAAATGATATATATACAAACACATTACATACACATATTTATATAGGAATAATTGCGGACCAACTTCTAAAATTAGTTTATGAAATGTTTTATTTATAACTTTAGTCTGTATGTTATAATTATATATTTCGACACAGAGCTAAATTATGCCCCGGGTCAACAATTAGGATACTTTCTATCCCGATAAATGACTTTGTTTAGTCATCGATTAAAGACAGCGCTGCGGTCGCGATACTTTAGTGCCGCCATTAGGCTCGATTCATACTATGATGCCGTTCACGGTTCAATCTTGCCCCGGTCTCGGTCCGTTACCGCCCGGTCAAATATTCTTAAACGATAAGAATCAGAGAATTCTGGCAATTGTATCCCTCGTATTCCGATATGATATCGCGCCGGCATGAGGCCTTATTTTCAAACGCCTTTTGTCGTTCGTTTTCATCCGATCAGGCCGAAGATGTCAATAAAAGAAACGAAGAACAAAGACTTCTTTAAAACTATTGTCTATATAATACAAAAACAAA
Source organism: Dendrolimus kikuchii (assembly GCA_019925095.2). Lineage (NCBI taxonomy): Eukaryota > Metazoa > Arthropoda > Insecta > Lepidoptera > Lasiocampidae > Dendrolimus > Dendrolimus kikuchii. Next base: position 17,128,635 of record CM034407.1, read on the forward strand.
TGGAACATACGATTGAAAATGTACCTAAATATAAAAAAAACGAGCAAAAACTGTTCTAAAACGAAAACAAACTACCAAAGACATTTGAGAATAAGCCCTCTGGTTCGTCGAAAAGAACATGTGACTGAAGCGAGACCGGACCTATCATGACTTGTACCGATAGTGTGAATACGCTTTTGTTTCAACTGCAGACTAGTAGTGTAGATACAGCGAGACTTGATGGAACCGAAAGCGGAGCGAGAGTGAACCGTGTTGTGAGATCAGTAGTGTAGATACAGCAAGATTTGATCGGATCCAGGCCGGAGCGATATTGAACCGTGAAAGGTGTCATATTAAGAATCAAGCCTTACAGTTCGCTTACAGTGGTTCCCAAACTTATTTGTATACTGCCCACTTTGAGAATAAATTATTTTTTAGCGCCCCCATTTTTTCACCTACTTAAAAACCATTATAACGTCAAATTAAATTAATTGATTATTGTGAGCAATATTAGCGGAGATTAAACATTCGTTCTAAACGAGACTTGTACTATAGCCCGCAAGGGTTAATTTGAGACCTAAGCGCAGTAGGTAGTACACAACGGCGCTGAAGTCTCAAGTTAACTCTTACGGACTACACCTGCCAATGAGAATGATTACTGAAACGCAACTTTATAGTATTCAGACAGAGTATCTTTTATTCAAAATAAAACAAACATAATCGATTCTTATGTAAAACTAATGTGAAGGATGAATCTGATGCTGTTTTAATAATAAAAATAATAATATCAGCCCATAAATGTCCCACTGCTGGGCTCAGGCCTCCCATTATAGGGGGAACGGACGTATACCCGCCACGCTTGTCCAAGGCGGCTTGGCAGGTTTGACACATCGGTTATCTCGATGTGTAGGTTGCATCACGATGTTTTCCTTCACCGTTATTAGCACGTGGTAATTGTAATAATATGCATATTAGATCAGAAAACTGACTAAGTGGTGCATGCGTTTCGGCCAGGATCGAACCCGCGCCCTCTGAGTTTGGGACGCTTGCACTAGCCATTACGCTACCACGACTGCCTCTACACAACACCCCCATTTTTTTCTAGGTTTCTTACCCTTTAGGCCGGCAGCGCCCACAAGGGGGCGTTATCGCCCACTTTGGGAAATCATGTCGTTATGGAAACGTGAAAGAAGATTCACTGGCACTACTAAAACAAGTGCTGCAGATCAATCTTAAGAAAACTCCTGTCCCACATTTTACAAGTTTAGGTAAGAATCATTAAGCAGATATCGTCCATCAAATCAACCAAATGCCGGAGCACTAACTGTGTAACTTTAAATATTCATCAAATACCTTTGCTCCGGGAAACGGCCCAAGTTTTAGGGTCCCCCAAACGACAATGGCCGGGATCGACAATTAATTGTCTCTTTACCAACGGACTTTGTGCTACTGATTCCTTGAACCTCATTGATTGTTGTTGAATTTTACCGTTGTGGACCTAATTGCGGACTAATTCCAGTCAATATACGCTCCATTAAGTGAATGTGACTTTATATGTATGTTTGTCTGATAGTGGTGTATTTATTTATTTTTTATTGCAGGAGATCAGCAGACAGGCAGACGGCCCACTTGATGGAAAGCGGTTACCATCGCCTATGGACATTTGCAACACCAAAGGTGCTACAAATGCGCTGCTGCTCTCTTATGGGAGACTGGAACCTGGTCACTAATGCCGGAATACAACTCAAGGTTGTTATGGCGACATACTTTAGACCAGGGGTGGTAGCCATCCAGTCAGGCAAATGCCCTAACACCTGGCTGTGGGTTGTTAAGTCGCCTCTTACGGCAGGCCGCCCGGCCGCAGGAAATTGTATTCTTTCTCCGTTCCTGCACGGATAAAAATGGTGTATTTTCACAGCCTAATGAAAGGACATTAAATTCAAGTTTTTATTCAAAATAAGTTCTAGTGGAGCATAGAGTTATATGTACTATGTGCTAGAGAAGTTATTCATTATAAAAAAAGTTTTAACTTAATTAAAGCCTGCGCGGGGCGACGGTGCAGACCGACTCGTGTATTTGCTACAGCGACAAAACGCTAGTATGCCGTCTAACCCAACTATTAAAACGTGCAGCGCTAGATCGCTTAGAGAGTATAATAAACTGAAATAAATAAATTATTCCGGCGCGACGATATTGGTAGATTACGAATTATTGACACTATCGCAATGGAATCGTACATTGAACGCAATATCATTTCATCCGTGCAGGAACGGAGAACGAATACAAATTCCTGCGGCCGGGCGGCCTGTCGTAAGAGGCGACTAAACAACCCACAGCCATGTGGTAGGGCATTTGCTCGACTGGATGGCGACCACCCCTGGTCCAGAGTATGCCGCCATAACAACCTTGTGTTGTGTTTCGGCATTAGTGACCAGGTTCCAGTGATTCTTAAGAGAGCAGCAGCACATTTGTAGCACCTTTGGTGTTGCAAATGTCCATAGGTGATGGTAACCGCTTCCCATCAAGTGGGCCGTCTGCCTGTCTGCTGAGCTCCTGCCATAAAAAAAAACAAGATATTGAAATAGCAAAATTGGGCCGCAGGTGAACCGTTCGCTAGTTTGAAAGAAAAAACGTTTATTTGGTCATCACATGGCGAGACACATGGCGATGAATTGTGCGAGGGTATATACCAAAAAAAAAGTCTCGCGATGGCACCAAATAAGTGCAGTTCAGCATGTGCCAGGCAACAGGTGCCTGACGCTGGTTTTCAACTGAACACTAGGATGGACGGATGTTATACTGTTATTTATATATGTATATATGTGTGTGTGTGTGTGTGTGTGTATACACACACACACACATATATATATATATATATATATATATATATATACAAATTCCAGGTTACATGGTAGTGTGGCTGATTGTAGTTTGCGAGGCAAAGCACTATAGGTCCCGCCGAAATCACAAAATAGGTATTCGGTTTTGGTTTTGCTTATTTTTAATCCAACGCCCTCTAGCGCTTGCCGCCACCTGTCTAATTTGTTTTGAAGTGCCACCCCGTCTTCATCCACCAGGACAATATCGTCTGCGAAGAGCATGTATCAGGGAGCCTCATCCTGTACCTCTGCGGTCAGTAAATCCTTTACCTTTACAGGAAACTTGTGAAATTACATACATAGATATACATATAATTAATATAAACATAATAATAATTAGTACTAAGCAAATATTGTGGGGATACCGATGAAATAAATATTCAAGAAAATTGCTATAATATTATATGATATATATGAAATGCATAATACATATTGATTTATAAACAGAATAGTGTTGTAGAAGTGGAAGACAAAATTATAATATACTAGCGGCCCCGGCAGACGTTGTCCTGCCTTTAAAAACTGAAATTCTAGAACCCGATCTCAGCGCCACCTACCGGTTCTAATTGCGAATCCAAACCATCCGGGAACCCACTCAAACACACAAAAACAAAATCTCCATAACCGATCCACGTGATTAGGAGGATTCTAGAACCCGATCTCAGCGCCACCTACCGGGTCTAATTGCGAATCCAAACCATCCGGGAACCCACTCAAACACACAAAAACCAAATCACCAAAATCGCTCCCGGTGATTAGGAGGATTCTAGAACCCGATCTCAGCGCCACCTACCGGTTCTTTTTGCGGATCTAAACCGGGAACCCACTCAAACACACAAAAACAAAATCACCAAAATCGCTCCAGGTGATAAGGAGAATTGTAAAAGCCGATCTCAGCGCCACCTACCGGTTCTTTTTGCGGATCTAAACCGGGAACCCACTCAAACACACAAAAACAAAATCACCAAAATCGCTCCAGGTGATAAGGAGAATTGTAAAAGCCGAACTCAGCGCCACCTACCGGTTCCAATTGTGGATGTAAACCATCCTGGGACCCACTCAAACACACACACAAAATTTCATTAAAATGGGTAAAGTCGTTCTCAAGTTATAAAATTACAACGAAAAGTGACATTGATTTTAATACATATAGATAAGTAAGATTGACATTGATGTTTTCTAGCTTCCGTTGCTCATCTAAGAGGTAGTTTTTTAACTTCTTGCGGGAAAGTGATAATTAAGTGATTTAATTGTATACTTACTTGCATACATAAAATTACAATTGCCAAAAAACTTCACAACACTTATCCTAAATAGGAATTGTTTTATGGTCATAACTTATTCAGTACCAATAATATTACTTCAACAGGTACACCAGTAAACTCGTTCTCGGTGACACTTAACCAAATTTATTAAGAGCGAAAATGCCTGTCATGTTTTCCTACATTTTGTTTTTATATCGACATGCCGTCGGAAAATATAGGGTGAAATACTTTGACCTTCGTGTCGATGTATTGAAGGAGACGTAAACTGGCGTTTAAACGCACATTCGAGCGTTTCTCTCTGATCATGCTTATTTTAATTGGAACAAGACATAGATGAGGCTATATGAATTTAATTATTTGACATTATTATCTTTTGACATACAACAATAATTTAATTTAATTAATTTAATTTTCCATGGTTAACGTAACTAATATTTTAATTATATCTTTTTTAAGACGATGTAATATTTGCACACCCAATGGGTAAGGACATATGGACTCATATATGAACTTGAGACCTGTATAAATGTTATGTACCATATCTTATGTAAATAAATTTCATCAGAAGGACAATAATTACGTAAAATGTTTTATCTAGAAATTTAAAATAATATTTAAAGACATTAATAAGCATACTTATTCAGTAATACAGTATATTAAAACAGTTTTAAATATTAGATACTGACAATTTATAATATAAAAAATTAACAGACCTAATTCATTTGAAATGAAAATAACCGTAACGCCGTTATGTGAAATTTGCTTTTTATTTTTTGAAACACAAAATAGTAAAGTAAAAAGACACTAACAGGTGGTTCTCAAATGGTGAGTAGGTATATTATTGTAAACGACATTATAATTTAATTCAAGAATGTTGTATGTTCCACGAATTATATCTACTTGTATATATATATATATATATGTCAATTGGTGTTCGTTAGTCTCGCTTAAACTCGAGAACGGCTAGACTGATTTGGCTAATTTTGATTTTGAATTATTTGTAGAAGTCCAGGGAAGGTTTAAAAGGTGAGTAAATATGAAAAAAAAAACGCTTGGAATATAGTAAAAACAACAATTTCGCTATCCCTTAGAAACTATTCCTACCTGTCAAACATTTGATGTTCGTCTCGTCGTTCAGAAATCAAATTAAATTTAAAAGAAAACAGTTTTTTTACTAAGGTTGAAACATTACAATTATCATTCAGCTTTTTTATTTATTGATTCTGAGGCGGTACGAAGTTTGCCGGGTCAGCTAGTTAACAAATAAAATAGACTAAATATTATGTACTGAAGGAATTGACAGTATTTTCAATTCAATTTAATTGATTTATTATCTATTAGTTTATTTATTTTATCTACCATAATACATACAGCAATATTGATGTATACTAAAATGCCAATGCCTGGATGTCATAAAATTTCTCCAAAGTTAACATTTGTGCTGTCAACATCAACACAATTTTCAATACTCTTGACGACGATGATATTATATAGTCGCGTTTTACACGCCAATCTGAGCTTCCTTGTTACATTTTCGTTGCTACAAACATTTTGGATCCTATTTTCCTAGACAGAATATTTATTTTATACAGCAACTCAACGCTTACGCAATAAATAAACATCAAAATATTTTAGGCAAAATAAAAAACCGCTTGGGGGTAGCACTTTCTTATTCCAACGTCTCAAAGTCAACTTTCTTACAGTATTCAAATAATTTTTAAAGCGATTGTAGCATTTAAATTCTAAAAAATCGTTAAATAGCAACATAATACAACGCAGAAACGTTCCCATGCAAGGTGGACATGCGGTCAACGTTTTGGGAACGTTCCCGAGAAGTGTTATGTTTTATAATTTTTTTTAAAGCACACATTTTTTTTTATTGCAGGAGTTGAGCAGACAGGCAGACGGCCCACTTTATGGAAAGCTGCAGCTCTCTTAAGGGAGACTGGAACCTGGTCACTAATGCCGGAACACAAGACAAGGTTGTTATGGCGGCATACTCTAGACCAGGGGTGGTCGCCATCCAGTCGGGAAAATACCCTACCACCTGGCTGTGGGTTGTTTTGTCGCCTCTTAAGACAGGCCGCCCGGCCGTAGGAAATTGTATTCTTTGTCCGTTCCTGCATGGATAAGATTTATTAAAATACTAAAAAATAATTAACATAGGCTATGTAACGAATCGCTATGCGATGAAAGCGTGTCCAGAAAGAAGTGTGGCTGCATTGCTACATTGTATCACAATTCTGATTCGTTGCTTAATACGAACCACCCTTCTGATCACGGGTGGCATCAAAGAGTTTCTTGCAAATTTCTTTGAAAGAAAGAAAGAAAAATTTTATTTGAAGAAATATTGACGAACTTAAATTTCTGACATACATCTTAAAAATAAAAACATATTTTGAGAATTTATACGCCCCATTTTCAGCAAACAAGGTTTGCACTCAGCTTATTGCTGTGCCGGAATAACATCCGACATAAAGCTTATTTTCAATGTAAACCTTTCTTCCTCCCTTTGAAGAAACCCTTTGCTCATGGACTCCATGAATCTAATATTTCAACTCCAAACGGTGCATATATGTAACCCCTTTCTAAAGTTCCATAATTACGCTGTTTGAGACCTTCATCAGCTAATAAAGCATCGGTGTCGGCGATTATTTATATAATTTAGTTTAAAAAATATTTTATCTAAATAATTGCCTAAAAATATCAAAAATATATAGAGCTCAGCTACCCAATAAAATATATATTTCAAATTAAATTTAAAAACTATTAAATTCCGGTTATGTTCTAATTGTCCGTTTAAAAATACATGTAAAACTAGTCTTTTTTTTATATATTGCAGGAGATCAGCAGACAGGCAAATGGCCCACTTGGTGGAAAGCGGTTACCTTCGCCTATGGACATTTGCAACACCAAAGGTGCTACAAATGCGCTGCTGCTCTCTTAAGGGTCACTGGAACCTGGTCACTAATGCCGGAACACAACACAAGGTTGTTATGGCGACATGCTTTAGACCAGAGGTGGTAGCCATCCAGTCGGGAAAGTGCCCTACCACCTGGCTGTGGGTTGTTTAGTCGCCTCTTACGACAGGCGAAGGCCGCAGGAAATTGTATTCTTTCTCCGTTCCTGCACGGATAAAAGAAGTCATAAGAAGTTTGTAATATAGAAGTAAAGAAGAATTGTATTAGATTGTCAGTAAGTACCCTTTTGTAAGATTTTTGGAAAAGAATTAGGATAATAAAAAATAATAATTTAAAAAATTTAATTCCGACAAAGTATGTTTAATTATAAATAAAACTAAGCTATTATAATAAATACGATTAAAAACTAAAAATATATTAAGTTACAAATTATTTTGAAGGATGTATGAGAGGACTGGCATTAAAGACCCGACTGCAAAAAAGATGATTTAAATGTAATGCACTAAAAAGACCGAAACAAGATTTAGAACAGAATACAAAGTAAATTCTACTTCGGTTTAACAGACTATATTATGAGCTAAAAGCCTAAGTTAAATAACCGCTTAATTTTAACAGCAATCCCATTAATTTTAACTAAACTAACTACCTTGGCAGTCGGGTAAAAAAAAGACAGAAAAAGAAATAGAAAAATATAAATTAAAAAAAAATCAATTAAAAAAGCAACAAGCCCGGACAATTCAGTTCGTCCGGAGAGAGGAATAATTTAGGAGCTCGGGGTCCGAGTTCCTACTATTTTTCCTTTATTCTACTGCAATACGAAATATACCTACATTTGAGATCGCCTATCACTTTCTTAAACATCAAATCCGTATTATAAATGAAATCTAGTTTCAACCAAGACATTATATATAACCAAACTACCCTTATTAATACCTATCAATTAATTATTACCAACAAACTACCGTAATTATTCAATATACAATAGCCTACACTTCTTAGGCCTGACCTTTTAACCGAAACCAGGTGGTGGTAGCATATATCCTGTATACACGCCACCACCGCCTAGTTACACTAATGGCAAACTGGCAAAACAACTCGCAACAAAATTTCAACTTGAAGTTTTATGGGCAGGTTTTCAAATTGGACAAGTACATTAACAATCTGCCCGTAAAATTTCAAGTTAAAATTTTATTACGATTCGTTTTTCCACTTGTCCGTTGCCATTCGTTTTTCCACTTGTCCCTTGCGATTCGTTTTTCGACTTATCCGTTAAAGTTTTAGTTCTACTATGTGTCCCAGCACACATTTCGATTTTTCGCAGGTTTACTGCAAATTATGATTTGGTTAGGTTACGTACTTTTTAATGAATGCATTTTTCATTTAAACATATTTTATTTTATCAAACAAAAAAACTGAATTTGATCCGGAAACAAAAAAAAAACATCCATAGTCTACTCTAACATTATGCCGCCTCTCACCGCGCGATATACCCTCTACGCCCTCCACGCGGCCGTAACGCTTTTTCGTGACAGAAACAATCCTAATACCCCCGTCTATATAGAAGTTTCACTTAAAAAAACAATTCTTTAACTTAAATTCCATTAACACTATAGGACAATTTCTGAAAAGTTTATAGCGATGTAATCCCAAAACTCAGAGCAGCTGTTCAGAGCCATTATACCAAACTTCTCCCGTTACAGACGATCCTATATTTCCTAGAGTTCTTAATGTTGGACATAGCGTCTGGAATTGTCTCAGTTTAATTGGTTAATTGTAATCTAGACTTAACTCTGTAAATCATGATAGAATGATACTAGAACTATTTACATGCTGTTTTTTATGTATTTAGTATATTACATTATTTATTATACACAAAATAGTTACATATGAAACTACAGCTTCCATAATCAAATTGATCGTGTACTAGCAGAAGGTGATGTCAGGAGCCTTAAGAACAGACGAGCGTGCAAGACAAGAGTTATGAATGTCAAAGAAGCAAGTGAGGTGTGTAAGAATAAGCCTGAATGACGCTCTGTTGTTCGTGCCTACCCCGCAAGGGAATTGGCGTGAAGTTATGTATGTATGAAACTACAAAATAGTGGTGATGTACAAAGGCGAGCTTAATCCTAAAAAGAGTTTTCTTCCAGCAAACCTATGGGTCTAGCGAGAGTGGGAAAACAAGAGGCAGGCTACAATAAAGTTTACATGCATAAGTATATCGGTTCTGATACCGAAATGTACATTTACTTATCTGAAACTATCCCTTATCACATGAGGGAGGGAGGGTGTTCCATAGTATAACATACATACATTATTTTTTCTAATGAGTAATATGTTCAAGTCGCAATGTGTTCAAATACATGTGTTTTTTTTTTCTTTTTCTAGGAGTGACCGTCGTCCAGTAAACAATGTAAATATGAAAAGCTTCTAAATCATTCAATGCTAGATGGCGCTAATTGTTAGTCTCCTCTCTTTTTTAACATTTTACAAGTTAAAAAAAACAAACGTGCGTCTCGGGATGCCTGACCGAAGTGATAACTTAAACTAATCTAGTTGAACTGTTTAATATTGTAACTGTTAAACTTGGAAAAAGCTTAGGTTATTACTTAAACTTTATGTATATTAATATGATAATGTAAGGAAAGGTTATTTATTAATAAAATCTTTTATTGATTATAAAATATATTTTATTCTTATTTTTAATTCTTGAATATGTACATTAGAATTTTGTGTATGTACATTATTAGTATAATTATTTAATCTAATTACCGAAATATGGCTAGCGCTGTGGGTTAGAATGAGAGAGGAGGAGCCTGCCTACCGCTGCCGTATGCGTGAGAGAAAGGGAAGCCAGACAGACTGGCGCCGTAATGCGTTACGTAACGATGCGGTTTACCCTCCCATAAGAAGTTATCACTTCAATATTTTTTTGATTAAAGATTGTACGTACCTTTTGTTTAAAAGAACTATGATGGAGGGAGTAAAATATATCTATAATAATCCATGTTGATATATAGGTATCTGAGTATGATGAAAGTCACGTGACAAAAGAAACGTTAAACTGGAATTGGAAAAAGAGATGGATGTATTGTGTGAAGAGTGACATGATGATTTATGGTGTGATAGAGGACATATGTCAGATTAAAGAAGTATGGAAGGAAAAGACATATTGTGCCAACCCCGAATAATTGGCAGTTGGTGAAAGAAAAAAGAGAGTTATAAAGCTGAGTATGTCTGCCAATCCGAGCTCTGCACTTTTTGCGAGAGACTCGAGTAGATGTAGCCCTCCCCAGAAGATAGGGGCATAGAGTTTCTTCTTTCACAGCCAGAACACGATTCAAAACGGCAGGAAGACAGTGCAAGTCAACCCGGATCTTTGATCCCGGAACACCGGGACCCTTACCTTCGGGGCTTCACCTGTCGCCCGATTTAATCAATCCATCCAACGCCGCCCGTTACCCGGCGGCGTTGTTAGATTCTACCCCCTCTCATGGATATAGTTCAGCTTAGGTTAAGCCCGCTAGGGAACTCCCTCGAGGCTATTGGTGGTCTCGAGTCCAAAGAGGTAAAGGTCGGGTAAACATGCAAGGTCTTCGGACCAAGCACATAAAGTCAAGTCCATATAAAAAGAAAGCTGAACTTTGTACTTTGATTGATCAGTATAAATTGGAATGATGGCCGATTAAAATATTTTGCCAGAGTAAAGGGTTTTGGTTTTATACATACTTTTCAAAATTATTTCCAGTAAACCCTTTTGTTACGTAATCCCTACTTTTAAGCCCTTTATTTGCAAAACCATTGACTCGTAAATTGTTATTTAGTAAATGCTTTCATCAAACGGTATTGAAGCTTTATTCGTGATTTCAGAAGTAGAAATAATAAATAGAATACAAAATATATTTGTTTTTTTTAGGGCCGCTTTGCTTTTCATCTAAAGCCTGATTTCATTAGTTGAGTAATTAATTAAAGCGAAGATGGCGATTAAGTCCTTGTCGTCGTTTGGAGAGTAAATTTTTGGTTAAGTAACAAGTTGTCGATTTAGTAGATGTCCGCCAAACTATGATAAAGACTTAAACCTGATATACATTTCGTTAGCGTCAGTGCAGGACCTTGTAACTGATATATTTTATTCGTCAAATTATTAAAAAGTATTACTAGGACATATATCAAAATGTACTTACAAAGTCCTGTACTGACAACACCCATAACACGTTGCGAAGCGATGTGAATACAATAGGAAGTAAATTTAAATTTTAACTTATATGTATTAACCTTTAAAAAGTGTTCTCCAGTGGAACTTACATACATACATAACTTCACACCAGTTCCCTTGCGGGGTAGGCACGAACAACAGAGCGCCATTTAGGCTTATTCTTACACACCTCACTTGCTTCTTTGACATTCATAACTCTTGTCATGCACGCTCGTCTGTTCTTAAGGCTCCTGACATCACCTTCTGCTAGTACACGATCAATTTGATCATGGAAGGTGTGTCGTGGCCTTCCACGACTTCTGCATCCATCCACTTTTGCATTGTATATCTGTCAATATTCACACATTATAGATACAAGAAGTTTAAGAAAAATAAACATAACGAAGTTTGGAAGTTTTTATGTCAATGATAAGTTCGTCCGTAGTTTATCTTGCGTGGGCTTTGAATTATGAGGAGACAAAGTTTTGACACTGGAAGTATTTTTTGCAGAAATAGCTCGCGTGATAAATTGTGTACTTTCTGCACCGCTTTTTGATACATTTCTTTTTCAAATTCGATATTTTTTTGTTCAAACTACATTGCAAAACATTTCTTGAGAGACGTATTTACAAATAAGTTTAGCATTGTAGTGCTCATTGGTAGCGGTTTTTATAGAAATAGTGGTTACTAGGGAGGCGAGGGCTTAGAGTACCATAGGGTTTATTAGTTTAGGCTTCTGTTTTTCCCACTTTAATTAAGTTTCTCTAATTTTTGTTCTCTATTTATTTTGTTTTTCTTTTTATGACAAGTAAATAAATAAATAAATAAAAACTATTGAAGCATAGGAAGTCAATGCAGCAACCTTTTTCGTTTTTTTTTTTATAATAAATAGGTTCGCGTTTGACTGACATTACGCCTGACGTCAGGCGAAAATGCAGTCTAAGGTGGAGCACGCTTACCTAGAAGATGCCTGTTCATGCGGGACTTGAAGACACCTAGATTGTATTCTTTGACCGTAGACTACGAGAGTTTGTCATAGACAAATTATGATATTGCGCGTACACACCGGCGCGAACGTAATATTTTCATCCCGGCTGGACCAGCGTGTACCTTTATAAACTGCTGGACCAACTCTTATTGGATGTTTGAAAGAGTATAAATATAAGCTAGTTCTGTGATGAGTTTCATTTAAATCCGTTCAGTAGTTTGCACGTAGTTTCCATAAGATTCGTTATCCGTGCGGGAACGGAGAAAGAATACTTATTCCTGCCTCCGGGCGGCCTGTCGTAAGAGGTGATAAAACCACCCACAGCCAGGTGGTAGCGCGATTGCCCGACTGGATGGCTACCACCCCTGGTCTAAAGCATGTCGCCATAAGAACCTTGAGTTGTGTTCCGGCGTTAGTGACCAGGTTTCAGTCTCCATTAAGAGAGCAGCAGCGAATTTGTAGCACCTTTGGTGTTGCAAATGTCCATAGACGATGGTAACCGCTTTCCATCCATTCCAATTCCCATTGATATTGTTACGAGTTGCAGAACTCGAATTAAAATGCGGTTGGAATTATTATAGAGTTTAATAGAACTATACAAACACGTGTAACACAGTTACAAATATAACCGAACGCAATAAGTCCAAACGTAATGCAGAAGATCGTAATTTAAGTACACGCGCAAAGTTCGTAACTAAATAGATTACCGAATGTTCACAGGTCTTGCTTCGCTTGTGGTTATCGCTCGACTGCCTCATCTTTCAATTGGGGCATTGTTTTATACTGTACAGATGCAATATATCCGCCCGGTCGGGTGGACCGAATTTCCTAGAACCAGTCCGACACACCCGGCTAATGACTGCCATAAAAGATTACAATACACAATGGGCTGTTTTCTAATCACAAATTTTAAACACAAAGTAAACAAAAGAAGTCCACATGCCGAAAGGTAATAAAATGTGTTTTTACAGTTTGCCGGTGTGAATCCACTTTTGTCGGCGTCTAGGTCGTAACAATATTTTCTCTCATTTTAAATTCACTGTACACAGTTAACGCGTCAACATATTTACTATATTGTAGATAAGCCATTGCGTGTACTAATATCATAACTTCTATTTTAAAAGCTTAAATAAAAGCCTGTAAGGCGAACCGACATTAATTATACCTAATTACAATAATTCAAAAGTTAATCGTCCAAAGAGGGTTAATTATTTGGCATTTGTGTAATAACTTCGTATAAATCGACATCTCTTCCTTTGTTAGACTGAAATTATATCACTTTTTTATGAAATCCTGTACTTAATACAGGTTGTAATATTTATTTAATATAATGTAATATATATATATATATATATATATATATATATATATATATATATATATATATATATATATATATATATATATATATATATATATATATATATATATATGATGATGATGAAGATGAGTAAATATGAAAAACATACTTGGAATGTAGTAAAAACCACAATTTCGCTTTCCCTTAGAAACTATTGGTACCTGTCAAACATTTGATGTTCGTCCCGTCGTTTAGAAATCAATTAAATTTAAAAGTCGTTCAGAAATCAAATTAAATTTAAAAGTGAGGTTTTTTTTTGTTTTGAATGTCAAACGTTTGATGTTCGTTCCGGTTAAGTTTTGACCACATTTATTACTAAAATTGAAACACTCTGCAATTATCATTCAGCTTTTTTTATTTATTGATTCTGAGGCGGTACGAAGTTTGCCGGGTCAGCTAGTTAATAAGTAAAATATACTTAGTGGGTACGTATTTGTGGCTTTCGGGGTCGAGACCCTGGGGCCACAAAGTCATCACCTCTATCGAGACCTCTCAACGCGTCTAATTGAGGTCTCACGTGACTAAAAGGCTGGCTTGAACCTAGGGCAACACATCAGCATTACTACCCAAGAGGGAAATGCGGCCAGCATTTTGGGCTTGCTCCCCACCGGCAGCGATTTAGAGTCAATTTTTTACTCATAGATTTATGTTATTTTGTAAGTATAGTTTTATTTGTAACTAGCTGACCTATCCACGCGTGCCTGTAGCTCAATTATCTCCCGTTAAAAAATATTGTTATTAAAATCAAATTTTTGATTATAAATTAAAATAAAACCTATCCTATGTCCTAAGTTGGAACAAATCCAGCAATATGAAAAAACTCTAGAACTAGATTTTATATTTTAATTTTAGTTTGTATATATAGTTTATTTTTAGTTTAATTTATTTATAATTTAGTTTATTTATAATTAGATACATATTTATTTATAAGTATTTAGTTCATAATTTAGTTTTATTTTCTTTCATTGTAATATCAGCTAAAAGAATAAAAAACCTCGTCAACATCTATACTTAATATTATAAATAGGTTTGTGAGTTTGTGACGTTACAGGGGATAATCTCCGAAATTAAACCTATCCTATGTCCTAAGTTGGAACAAATCCAGCAATATGAAAAAGAACATCAAAATAGTTGAGTAGTTTCGGAGTTCATCGCAGTCAAACATTGTGACACGCAATTTTTAGAGAGAGAGAGAGATATATATATATATATATATATATATATATATATATATATATATATATATATATATATATATATATATATATATATATATATATATATATATTAATTAGGTTTAGTTTTTTAATAATAACTATTATTTGGTCCTAAGTTAAACAAAATAAATTTGTATTTGACATATGGATCATTTGGTAGAACATTGACATAATTACCAGTTTTGCATTCTTACAGCAGGTGATTAATGTTTTTTATTTTATTTTATTGATTTATAAGCAATTGGTGGTAGGATTATGAATGTACTACAACTCGACCAAAATGTCAAGATAATAAACTTTTTTTTTTGTCTTCTGGCAAAAGAATACAATTTCTACGGCTTCTCGTAAGAGGCGACTAAACAACCTACAGCCAGGTGGTAGGGTATTTGCTCGACTGGATGGCGACCACCCCTGGTCTAAAGTATGCCACCAAAACAACCTTGTATTGTCTGTAGTCAGTGAATCATAAACAAAGCGAATTTATCCATGTTATTTTAATTTTAACGTAGATCCTAGTTTAAAATCCGGTAAAAAATAACTAAATACGAATGTAACAACAATACCAAATTTCACGCGGGCAGTGATTTTTATAACTGAATTAATTATTTTTAATTAAAGTTTACCATGAATGTGTAGTGGAATTTGAAACAAAAATCTTTTTCTTTTTCTTTTTTATTGCAGTAGTTCAGCAGACAGGTAGACGGCCCACTTGATGGAAAGCGGTTACCATCGCCTATGGACATTAGCAACACCAAAGGTGCTACAAATGCGCTGCTGCTCTCTTAAGGGAGACTGGAATCTGGTCACTAATGCCGGAATACAACTAACGGTTGTTACGGCGACATACTTTAGACCAGGGGTGGTAGCCATCCAGTCGGGCATATGCCCTACAACCTGGCTGTGGGTTGTTTGGTCACCTCTTACGACAGGCCGCCCGGCCGCAGGAAATTGTATTCTTTCGTCGTTCCTGCACGGATAAAATTTGTTATAATTCGACGATATTTATCAAAGAACACCTGAAATGATAAGTTTGTAATGGTTAGTGTAGCTTATTTTAATCAAATATTTGTTTTGCTAACTATCACAAGGTATTGTTACAAGTTGGGCCAAATACAATACCTGTATTTATTACCTGCCGCAGCTTGCATGCTGATAACGTTGAAACTGTTTTATGACTGTCTTCTTTTGTTTTCTTTGTGTTTAAAATTTGCAATTATACAATAGCCTATTGTTATTGTACTTGTTTATAGCCGTTCGCAGGCATAATTATGCAGGTGTGCAGAATTATGTTTTCTGGGAATTACGCCGACAGTGCCCAGGTGTGATTCTTGAAAATCATTGTTTACAGGATCGTGACATATTGTAAGCTGAGTATAAAGGAATGCCCGAATGGAGAGATCGGCAGTCAAGCGACGATTACGATACAAGCAAGACGTGTACATTGATAAGCTATATAGTGACGGACTTTGCGCGTGTTATTGATTCGTGCAGTTTATACTAGAAGTTTCTACTTATATTTGTACCTATGTTACACGTATTTTATAGTTCTAATAAATTGTAAAGTAATTCCAACGGCATTTTAATTTGAGTCCCACACTCGTAACAGTATTGAAGCGTTGCTTACGAAATTATAGTCATCATTAGTAAACATCACAGGCTATGTTGACAAAATACGTACGTCTTAATTAAAGCAATTTGATACTTACTCGATGTTTGATGTTATATATAAATTACTTGTAAGTATCGAAATTACTCTTGACGTAATATTGGAGTTACCAGCGTTGAGACAAAGCGAAAGTGGCGCCCCTGTTATTTTCCACTTTATATTGCCGCCCTGTAGTAAGTATTAGAGATACAATGCCGTGATACTGCCCCAAATGCATGGAGACCCTTTGTTGGGAAAATAAAATCACCATTTAATTAGGGGTGGTTATGGACTGTATATAGGTTTAGATTCAATATTGGGGGTAGAAGGAACTCACCGTATGCTGCTGCTTGGTTCTCTTATGCAGCCCCAGCCACAGGTCCGACGAGTTTTTAATTTATTTATATATTTATATTGTCACTTCGCGAGACGTGCGCGCTTGTCTTGATTGTAGGGGCGGTTTGTTATAACGGCGGGGCCATGAAATTGAGGCGCATGGTGCGACCGACGTATTGAGACGTCTCAGTACGTCATTTGGGTCGCTTGCGGATCTTGTCGTAGCGTTTTTATTATTAGTTTTCAAAATGGTGACATCTTCACTTTTGACGCGGTGAACATAAGGACGGGCAGGAAGGTTTAAAGGAATGAAAAGAAATTGCATAAAATATACGAGAATTAATTACTACCCTTATTTCAGGGGTTTTGACATACTTTACTCAATTTTTATAAAATTACAATTACGTCATTGTTCCACCAAATGAGCGATATAATGATGACTATAAATAGAATACTGAGCCTAGGTCACCCTCTTCTATAGTTAAAGTGCCACTTCCAAAGCATTTGTATTACCATGGTTGTCCATATAGGCGCTATTGGCCTAAATTTCTATATCAATCCCGCGACTATTTTTCGACTTAAATTTTATGAACTTTTGAAGAATTTCTAAATGACAAAACTGCTTTTGTATAGCTGCTCGTTTTAACTTTTTCTTCTACTTTCTGTGTTACATTTCAGTTTATCACATAGATTAGTACACGAGAGGTGAAAGTGACCTATTTAGGTATGAGATGGTTTGGGGAACAAGTGTAGCAAGGGCGTTAATAGTTCGAGTGCCTAAATAGGCTTTTCATCCGGGGTTAACATTCTGCTTTTCATTTCGAATGTAAGGAAAGTAAATAAAAACTGATTAGTTAAACAAACAACTACTTGTCTAATGAAATCAGGCGTTAGATCCACATTCCCCTATTATATTCACGTACTCTGTGATCCTTATCTAAATCTGATGAACTCATTTAATACAATTTTTTTACTAGGGATTACACCAAAGCGACGAGAGGTGACACCACGAATGGGCACCAGAGTCAAATCGCCGGCTTGTATGGAGACTCGAAGACTCAATACCCCACTAAAGCCACCCTCCTCCCATGTGCCCCGCGTTCATAGCAGGAAGAGCGTGAGACTTAGAACATAGTTACGCCCAAAGAAAGGCAAACTCACTTCGTCAACAGGGGTGAAGACTCCTCTGCTCCCTAGATGCTAAAGGGTAATACCCCTGCAGCGGTATTACGGGAGGAACTCATTTAATACATCACATACAAAACGTCAAGTAATTATTTTTTGTCTGTGGCATTTTACCAGGCACTGTTAACGCCATTTATAGTATTTAATTAATATTAAAGGAAAAATCCACGTTTTATAAATTCGATATGTACAATTGTGGTAGTATAATAAATAAACCGTCGCCTCATTATTTATTTTAAATAACATTGCTTGGGTGCATGACGTGTAATTGTCCATCCCTTTCTTTCCTATATAATTCCCTATATTTGAGCCAAATATACCTTGCTCGCTGGGTGAGAAGAAATCGACGGAAAGAAAGGAGGTAGTCCAATTGTGCTCTGTTCGTAACTCGAAATAAAGTGAAATAATTGTTACAAAATACAAGTTTGGAATCCGAAATATAGCATACTAGAGTTTACCCCGCGGCTGCGCCGTGGGTCAACCTTTAGTGCGTATCTCTTGTTTAAAAAGCAAGTGGTACAGGTTACATTGTATTAAATTTGTATGTATTTGCCCCCGAAAGATTCACTTCATGTTATATCGCAAACTATACCACACCCGCCTATATGTAAACTACATAAATGACAAAACTTGACAAAAATGACAAAATAGATAACATGGTCCGAGTGGACCGAGTGGACCGAGTGGACCGAGTGGACCGAGTGCACCGAGTGCACCGAGTGCACCGAGTGGACCGAGTGGACCGAGTGGACGAAATGGACAAAATCACAAAACCATTCCTAGTATCCGGGATAAACTTTACATAAATCTATCCCAAAATGTATCCCATTATCAGGGATAAAAAGTATCCCTTGGGCACTCTCGGTATTCTAATTATATATGTACCGAGTTTCAGCCAAATCGGTCCAATAGTCTTTCCATAAAAGGATAACAAATAAAAAGACAAATATACTTTTATCCCGGAAACTATCCCATTTTCCGGGATAAAAAGTATCCTATGTTCATTCTCGGCATCGAAAATATATATATATACTGAGTTTCAGCCAAATCGGTCCAGTCGTTTTTACGTGAAAACGGAACAGACAGATAGACAGACAGAGTCATAAGATTTTTTTAAGATATCTAGATTACCGTGCGCAACGATCATCTAACAACTACTACGATCATTGTAAAAAATATCATTTCTTAGCTCTAAATTCCAGGCGTAATATAAGTGATATTTGTTTCCTGATGAAGTTGGTTAGAGGTAACATTGATTGTCCAGATATGATCTCAAATGTATCATTACGGACTAATCAACTTGGCCTGAGGCAGAGAGGATTACTCCACACACCTATCGTAAATACCAACTACAGACAAACCGCGTTTATCATACGAAGCTCAAATTCTTTTAACGAAATAGTAGTAGACTCAAATCTAGACCTGTATTGCACACCTATAAATTCTCTTAAGCGCAATTTGGCTCAAAATTTCTTCGATAAAATAAACAGCCAAAAATTTTGTTACATTATTATCCCTCAATATCGTGTATGCACATGTCTTTTGTTTTTTTTTATGTTTTGTTTTCTTTAGCAATAGGCGGAGGCTTATTATCAGCATCTTTTTTTTAAATATTATTGTTTCTATATTTTGTATAATTAAACTGTAAGCTTTCCTAAAATAAAATAAATACTTTAAGAAAAATTGTGGGTTTTTTTTTATTACACGAGCTGAGCAGACAGGCAGACGGCCCACTTGATGGAAAGCGGTTACCATCGCCTATAGACATTTGCAACACCAAAGGTGCTACAAATGCGCTGCTGCTCTCTTAAGGGAGACTGGAACCTGATCACTAATGCCGGAAAACAACTCAAGGTTGTTATGGCGACATACTTTAGACCAGGGGTGGTAGCCATCCAGTCGGGCAAATGGCCTACCACCTGGCTGTGGGTTGTTTTTGTCGCCTCTTACGACAGGCCGCCCGGCCGCAGGAAATTGTATTCTTTCTCCGTTCCTGCACGGATAGAATGTGTAGTGTAGATGTGTAGTGCTACACATATTCTAAATATTTAACAAACTTAATAATAGTGGCCAGAAGATATTATATAATAATATAGAAGAACTGGGTCGTATAACCACTTGAAGGAGATTCGGTGAGTTCCCTTGGTGTCTTTCCAATTTCGATACACTGGTTGTGCTCAACATTTTGTTTAATAAAATTGAACCAAAGCGTAATCAGGCACTATTTTTAAATATTTAACTCAAATGTATGGAAATTAAATAATAATTTAGTGTAAAGTGATTTATGAGTTTAAAGTGATGTTACAAATTTGTTGGTATTTTTTTTATTACAATTTTTGACGCGATTTAATACTGGCAGCAAAAAAAATTGGGACATGAGTCGCATGTATTATCTATGGTTCGCATAGTTTTCTAAATTTTTGAGGAGTTTTTGGCGGGAACTGAAAGGAGACGTTGTGCTGTGCAGTTTTATTTTCTAAAAATCTGTAAAATTACTCTAAAATGAACAATAGTTGTAGGATATTGATAGTTTTTGAGTAGTAATTATGTGTTTTGTGAGAAATGTGAACTGTATAGTCAAACGTGGCCTTTTGAGTTGTCACAAGAACTCCGATGATTGGCACTAGCTGATTACCTACAGTTCAGTTGTGCTACACATAGGCCTAAGAAAATGAAGAAACTATATTTTAAACTGAAATCTGGCTTAAAGGCCTAGCTGCCAAGCCGTAAACCTAAATAAAATAATCTAAATTTTTGACAAGAGGGAGAATCGTTTCCCAGGGACGAAAAATACTATTTTCATCCTTGCAATCAGGCAACTCCAAGCGTACTTTCAGAATATGAGAAATGAAAAATATATTTCAAATTGGCAATTAGATAACTCTTTGTGACATAACACATTATAATATAGATTAAATTATGAACTAGAACAATGAAGGAAACTTAACTTATGGTATCTACCTACTATCTCTTAAGACTATAAGTATAATACTGAAATGAGGTCATCGAAGTCAATTCTAAGTAAACGTGCTCCATCTTAGACTAGATCTCCGCTCCACATCAGGCGAGATCATGGTCATACGCGAACCTATAGAACAAGATCTTTTTTTTGAATAAAAACTTTTTTAAGAACAAAGCAACTCAACCAATAAAATTTAAAAAAAAATCTACAACTCACTAGTGAGTTATAATGTTTTTTAGTCACAGTTTGATTATGGGTGTCATTCTGTGCCTAATTGCGGTGACCATAGAGCCACTTTATGAGCAAGTGTGTTGAAAAATGCATTCTTTAATTTGTAGCCATACAGTAATGTATATTAACTAGCTGTGCTCGCGATTTCGTCCGCGTGGATTTTTTAAAGTTTTAAAAAAGTTACCTAAGTTACTCCTTATAACATCAGCTATCCGTCAGTGAAAGTTCCGTCAAAATCGGTCCAGCCGTTCCAGAGATTAGCCGAAACATCCTGGTCTGAATTGTTACCCCTGACTTTTTTCACATTTTTATTTTGACGTAATACCGAAGTAAGAAAGAGAGTTGGTCTGAAAGAGAGTGTCGGGGTGAAAGTAAGGAAAGGAATGCTCCGGTGGTTCGGGCATGTGGAAAGAATGACAAAACAGATATACAATGCAAAAGTGGATGGATGCAGAAGTCGTGGAAGGCCACGACACACCTTCCATGATCAAATTGATCGTGTACTAGCAGAAGGTGATGTCAGGAGCCTTAAGAACAGACGAGCGTGCATGACAAGAGCTATGAATGTCAAAGAAGCGAGTGAGGTGTGTAGGAACAAGCCTGAATGGCGCTCTGTTGTTGGTGCCTACCCCGCAAGGGTACTGGCGTGAAGCTATGTATGTATTTATTTTGACGTAACAAACAGACACTTCAAATTTATTTCATTTGTATAGATTATACCTATAGTATAGTTTATGTACTTTATGAAATTAAGGATGTTTTAGTGTAACATTAGGCCGTTACCCAAAGTTAAGGCTATTTATCATTCGATGCCATATACACGTGTTAAGCTTACGGGTGCTTTACATAGTTTGAAAAGCGTCGGTTAAACTGCGAGCGGAACAAAAGTTTTGTTAATTCAAACAGATTGGTACAAGTATATTGTATTTGCAAATTTTAGTAAATTTAAGTTTGTTATCTGCTCATGTAAGAAAAATAACTGTTCTCTCTAACCCTTATAGGAGTTTTAAAGCTTCAAGTATCTATAAGATGCATAGTAATAAATAACAGTTTCTTTTTAAAGTTTGGAAACAAGTTCTTTTACGCGGCTTACGTTAGAGTGAACTGGTAGAAATCGTCACGCAAAGAAAAGCTTTATAAATATAATTTTATTAAACTTGAATACAGAAGATTGCAGCTTGCTGCGGTGTTTCTATATGATTTGTGTCATAATAGGTACGACTG
The DNA here is from genome assembly GCA_019925095.2 of Dendrolimus kikuchii. Taxonomy (NCBI): domain Eukaryota; kingdom Metazoa; phylum Arthropoda; class Insecta; order Lepidoptera; family Lasiocampidae; genus Dendrolimus; species Dendrolimus kikuchii. The sequence continues at coordinate 17,151,019 of CM034407.1, forward strand.
TACACCTATTATTAATAAATTGTGTTATAGGGTTCCTACTAAGACGCATTGCCGGGGCCCTTGCCGTTTGTTTGCGACTACGCGTTGCCGAATAAACGCCGGCCAACGATCTCCGCTTTACCAGCTAGTGCATTCATATAATCACAATTTTTACTTGATAGATATAGCGGCAACTAGGCCCAGAACTTATAAACAAATGATCCTTGAATGTTTGAAAAACAAGTAAACCACTATATCAAGTATTTGTGGCAATTAGCGTCCGCCTTGCGGCTGGTCGCAGGCATTCGGTGTGCTCTTGGCTCCGGCTCTGCGTTCTAGTGAGGTCTCCCTTTCTTCTTGTTTTGAGATATTGTATACCAAACCTTGTTTTATTTCTCTTCTCTTTTGCTTTTACTTACGGTAGCTAGAATAATTTCAATTACTCAATATGTGGCAAATGATGTTGGTATTAAGTAAAGTATTAAGTTAAACTACTTTTTTGTCAAAAAAAAAGCGTTATACCTTCTCCAAGCGACCTGTTTTATAAAATTTCGAACTTTAATACAAACAGATGATATCGATAATATTTATTTAAAAATGTAACATAAAATCTTTTGAAATTAGAAGGCCTTATAATTTTATACAATTTCTAACTTTACTACAAACAATTAAGATCTAAAATACATACATACATAACTTCACGCCAGTTCCCTTGCGGGGTAGGCACGAACAACAGAGCACCATTTAGGCTTATCCTTACACACCTCCCTTGCTTCTTTGACAATCAAAACTCTTGTCATGCACGCTCGTCTGTTCTTAAGGCTCCTGACATCACCTTCTGCTAGTACACGATCAATTTGATCATGTAGATCTAAAAGATATAAAATAATATTAATAATTGTAACATACAATATTTTGAAATTAGAAGGTCTTGTAACCGCCATTATTCGGCCGCATTTGCCGCTGTCTTCGCCTATATTCACATACTGGAAATAGTATACAATTATGTTCCAGGGTTGTCAGTAAAACATCGATATATTTTATTTCACTTGAAGCGATTATGTTCTAACAATACTTAAATAAGAGAAGCAAGGAGTGTTCTGCTCTCCTTTGTAATCAAGCTGTTGAACCTACACGTACAATTTGTATTAATTTGCATTTAAGATTATTTTGGAACGAATTACACATCTGGCCAAAATCGTCACACAAGTAAGGAAAAACCTTTAACGTCAGGAATTTCGGTCCTGACGGTCCTCCGACGGCATTATAAGTTTTCTCTATGTATTAATAACTTATCTGAAAAATTGTCTTAAATAGGTCCTGAAATTAAAAGTTTATGAGATATGAATATTAATTCAAAATCACGCAAAACTCAAGTAGCGGATGTAGTTAGTTCAAAATAATAGTTGAAATCGTCGTGAGGTAACGCTCTGCTTGCAGTCTCGCCGTAGCCGATATAGGTCATCGATTAACGGTTAACGCCTTATAATTCACGTATTCAATCGCTGATTGGGCGATGCGCATATCTCTAGCCTTTTTGCACCTTAATAGTCATTATATTTGAGGGATTTTGTGCTATCATAATATTTTTAAGAGTTACAACGCTGTTTAGTGGATTTAAAAATACTTTTTACATTCATGGAAAAAATACTATTTTCTTCCATGATATATTGAAGAAGTGTAGGAGCCTGATATTTTTGGTGAAGAAACACGGGCTAACAGAATTGCCATAATATTTCTGCAGGCGTTTATTATATTTTGTATAAAGTGGACATCGTTTAAAATGCATCTGGATTAATTTCTTTGTGTAACTTTTAATTCAATATACAGCAAGATTTCCGCGTCTCCCGAATTTCACTATTCTTTCCTAAGTCTCTTTCTTTCTTTTCTTTCTCATCAAGAAAAATAAAAGTGATTTATCATTACTATTATTAATTCTGTTATTTCAAGATCTTGGCGTTGCGAAGATATTCAACGTATGATTCCATTGCAATAGTGTCAATTATTGGTATTCTATTAAATCCATAACATCTTCTCGATGTCCACGAGGCGGAATAATAGTAGAAAAAAGTTAGCTGAAATGAATACTGAACAGCTACCAAAAATTTGAACATTTATTTCGCGAATTTTCGCTTATAAATATGTATAAAGATAAAGTGGATTGCCACGGGTATGCCTTTAGAATTAAGAGAATACCGAAATCAGGTAAATCTACGATTGAGACGACAGTGTCCGGCGATTTTGACGACATAGTAATAGCAGAATTGGGCCCCTGGTCACTATCCCGTCGGTCGGTCTAGACTGACTATCTTCACTCCACGATCCTTATAGACAGAGGTAGACGTGTATACTGTACATTTATATCTTCAATACTCTTGTATTCTAGCATGCGTCCTCTATGACACCACAAGTCACTATGTCATTCTTCATAGAATTGGATGAATTGTATGAAAAATCACACGATGATTTGTGGTGTGACAGTGGATATATTCCAGAATATACGAATTGTGGTAGGGTTAGGAAAATGTTATGCAGACCCCAAATGATTGGGATAAGAAGAATGAAGAGACCCGCCCGCCGGAACACAGCTTCTCTCCACGCCCCGCATACCGCCGACGCCATAGCTCGCGCAGTTAGCAGCTAGGCGTAGCACTTAGGCTAGGGGATAAAAGAAGTGGCCTTGAACGCCGAAAATTACCTCTCCGTTTCAAAGGAGAAATATATAACTTGTACCATTTAGCATAATATCTGCAAAAATGTCCACGTTTCAAATGAATAAATTCCTTTCACTCTGACTTTAGGGGTGGATGTAGGCTACCTCTTGCCTCAAAAATAATCTGTAAGGGGTTTAATAACATAGTTTACATATTTAAAAAACCCGAATTTTTCATACCTTACAATTTAAAGAAATTGAGAAATAGCTACCTACGTGTTTCAGCCTTACAGTCTGCGGTTTTGCTTTTTTTTTTTATTGCAGGAGATCAGCAGACAGACAAACGGCCAACTTGATGGAAAGCGGTTACCATCGCCTATGGACATTTGCAACAGCAAAATTGCTACAAATACGCTGCTGCACTCTTAAGGGAAACTGGAACCTGGTCACTAATGCCGGAATACAACTCAAAGTTGTTATGGCGACATACTCTAGACCAGGGGTGGTAGCCATCCAGTCGGGCAAATGCCCTAACCACCTGGCTGTGGGTTGTTCAGTCGCTTCTTAGGACAGGCCGCCCGGCCACAGGAAATTGTATTCTTTCTCCGTTCCTGCACGGATATCTCCAAGAAATATAAAAATAAATGCTCATGAAGTTGCGGGTACTTGTAAATAATTTATTATTCTTCCTCTCAAAATATAAGTTTAGCAAAATACATGACATTACGTAAACTCTTCCAATTTCCTCAAAGAATAAACAGGTATACGGAGGCCCAGGGACGCCTAGGGCAGATACCAGTAACCAAACTCATTTGTTTCCGATATCGTTACGACTACATTTTCCTCACTTCATTCCCGGGACGGGGGAACGGTTATCTGTAACAGGGAACTTTGTCACAGAATAAATAATGATATTCGGACAGAAGGCTTAAATTGAAATACTATTTTTCATTTCTCATATTCTGTAAGTACGCTTGGAGTTGGCCTAATAACAGAAAACAGCACTTTTCAGCCCTGGGAAACGATTCTTCCTGCTGTCAAAAAATTTAGGAAACTATGCGAACCATAGATAATTCTTCATGCTATTTATGTCCCAACTCTTTTTACAGCCACTGTTATTAATAAATGTCAACAATTTTGTAACATCATTTTATGATATAAACTATCATGCCCGCGACGTCGTCCGCGCGGAATTTGTTTTCAAAACCCCCCGGTTTTGAAACATTGGTGCTCCGCTCCTATTAGTCTTAGCGTTATGGTATATAGCTTATAGCCTTCCTCGATAAATGGGCTATCTAACACTGAAAGAAATTTTCAAATCAAACCAGTAGTTCTCGAGATTAGCGCGTTCAAACAAATAAAGTCTTCAGCTTTATTTATTAGTATAAGATTACTTTTCACTAAATTATATTATTATTATTTAATTTACATATATTTTTTTTTAATTTTCATGGCTGCAATGCAAATAGCACTGATTTTGCCAATGTCAAAGTATGAAGAGGCAGGTGAAAATGAAAAATAATTAATTTACATAAATTTGAGCTATGTATTTACTATCGTCAGTGACAAAAAAAAAATACTGGCTGGTAGAATGTCACAGAATAAAAAATTACTTGATGTTTCATATGCGACTTATTAAATGAGTTTGAATGAGTGATTTAACGCCTGATTTCATTAGAAGTAGTTAGTTAGACTTTAATTAATCATTTTTCTCTACTTTCCTCATATTCGAAATGAAAAGCATAGTGTTAAGCCCGGGTGAAAGACCTATTTAGGCACACGAATTATTAACGCCCTTGCTACACTCATGCGCCAAACCATCTCGTACCTAAATAGGTCACTTTCACCTCTCGCGTAACAATCTACTATTACGTTAGATCATAGCCTATACATTGTTTATTTAATTTCATCCGTGCAGTAATAGAGAAAGAATACAATTTTTCTGCGGCCGGGCGGCCTGCCGTAAGAGGCGATAAAATAACCCACAGCTAGGGTATTTTCCCGTCTGGATGGCTACCACCCCAGGTCTAGAGTATGCCGCGTAACAACCTTGATTTGTATTCCGACATTAGTGGCCAGGTCCAGTCTCCTTTAAAGAGCGGCAGTACATTAAGTAGCCTCTTTGGTGTTACTAATGTCCATAGGCGATGGTAACTGCTTGCCATCAGGTGCATTGTATGCCTGTCTGCTGAACTCAGGCAATAAAAAAGGACGACTATAGAAGAGCATAGTTTTACACTAATTTATAAATGGGCCTTAATTCTAATTAATTTTTCGTATTTTTGAATTCAACTGGTTTTATAATAAGTAAAATTATTGCTATATAGTATAGTATAATAGTTGCTTCGATAATTATGATCATATGTATGTATAGTCAAGTTGGGGGAGTCCGTCAGTGACGAAACTCCATACACTCCTCTTTATTTCCGTGTTTGAATATCAAGGACGACAGCAAAGCGGTCAGTAAAGCTAAGACACCATTAATTCTGACTTCAAATTTTAGTTGGGGTTAAATTCCGTTTCAAGAAGGTGACAACGAGAACACACACACACACGCACGCACGCACGCACGCACGCACGCACGCACGCACGCACGCACACACAAACACACATACACACATTTTTTAGTTTATTTTAAGTTATATTTTGTTGTTTGACAAATAAACTTTCATTCTTTCTCTTTCTTCTTCGATAAGTACACTTTCTGCATATATTTGTTCTTTGTAGTGCCCTTTCGCCAAATTCCGTGTTACCGAATTGATGCGCTGTGTAAAGTACATGAAGGGGTTATGGGGTTCCGCCAACTTAAGTTATTTGACATTACAAATGTAACACATAGATGTTAATTTAGTCGGAAAATAAATCTTCGAGAGCTACAGCTAGGAGGGGAAGATAATAATATTACAGATTACTAATGACGGGTCGTTGTGAAGGAAAAGATCCGTACATTTATAAAATATGCTATCTATATAGATAAATAAAATTGAAACGTCTGTGTGTTTTGTCAAAATAACAGCTTTTTACTAAATGCATATGAAAGTGTATACGGTACTTATTTCAAAAATAAAATTTTCCAAATTTTTGTTTGTCTGTCTGTCTCCGAGGCAAAGCAATATCCCCGGCGGAAAATTTTTCCTTTGAAACGGAGGAGCATTCCATCTTCGCTCCTCCACCTGTACCATCATGTACATTCCTCAAAATATAATGTACAATGGACCAGTCTGGGGCCGATTGGTGTCTGAACACCCAGACCATAGTAAATAATGGAAAATACGTTATGCTGAATGCCTGTGATATGCGTATACAGATGGATGGATGCAATCATTATAAGGGCACCGTTTTAGCCAAAATGGCTTCATGATCTTAGACATATAAACCAGCAAGATATTCTCCCTTATTAAACACATTCTGTTGCGATATCCCATCACATTCCTGGAAAGCATCCCGTTCCCGGCAACATGTCCTCTTCCACCTTCATTAGGCCGGTTCTCGCCAGAGGGCGCTGCGCACACACATGCGTCTCATTGGCCGAGACGAATCTTTAATGACGGCGTAAATATCGTCGCGACGTCACGCTCGCCGATAAATCCAAAAAACGTCGGAAAACTACTGTATTGTGCCCTAAAATCATTCCATAAAGTGCCAACTCTGTCCCGGACATCTGGTGTAGTGTTTGTGCAAGATCAGGATGCGCGGATCTGTCCGAAATCCTGCATCATTCCTTACACGGTTCCAGTGACGGTAAGCGTTCATTTTTATTCTACTTAATTCACTAGGATTTGCGAGGCGGCGTCAGGCCCAACAGAGAATCAGGGTTCGCTCCGGCTAAGTAGCCATTCATATAATGGCGACCGAGGGTTGAACTTTCTGGCAACGTAAGCCGGTCTTATGATATTTAGAAAAAGATAGAAGATTCTGGAAGGAAAAGACAAGGACAGATACATTTTAGAAAGGGATAGAAGGCTCGGGAAGGAAAACACAGAGATAGATAGATGTTTAGAAAGGGATAGATAGTAAATAAAAGAATAACGAAAAGAAGATCGAAATTATGAATTCCAGAAGATTCTTCCGAGTATATAAGCAGTGTAAGGCGCGCCTACGGGGAGTTCAGTTCAAGACAGCGAAGCGACAAGTGCGATACGAAAGAGTTGAAAGAGAAGTTTAGTAGAAGACAGTGACGAGTTTAGTGGGGAATTTAGTGGACAGTTGAGTGAAGGAGGAGATTAGCAAAGTTTAATAGGAGATCCAGAAGCGAGCTACGCGCAGTAAATTCGGAAGTGAACACCGCAGCAGCAGGAGGTGGTCGACAGTATTGTGAGTGAGTGAGACATCATATCGTTGGGACAGTGCGTCATTAGTTGTGCGTGTAGTGGCAACCCTGCGAAGAGGAATTACGCACGGCTGTGTAAGTCAATAAAAGCGTTTAGTTAAAAACTGGTGTTTCCTTCCAATCCTAAGCGCGTACTCCCGCTCGCACGTAACAATATTATCCAACATTCTTCCTTAAAAATCTGATGTTTTATGACTTATGAATAAAGATTACGCGCGAACGTAAACTGGGATTATTTTCAGTATAATCTGTAAATATACGTGTTCAATGGACCGGAGTGCATATTCATGATTTTGTTTACTCAGATCCCGCCTATGAATATTACACAGACGCAAGAAGTCTGCCGTAGGAAAATATATTTAACTTAATGGGCGAAACCTTTTTATTCGCGATAAAGATGTCAAATACATCAAATCTCTATGCTATTGTTACGAGTTTAGCTGGACTCTATAGAGTTTATTAGAACTATACAAACACGTATAACACAGGTACAAATATAACCGAACACAACAAATCCAAACGTAATGCAGAATGTCGTAATTCAATAAAACGCGCAAAGTCCGTCACTATTAGATTCCCGATTGTTCTCGCTCGACTGCCCTCTCCGTCAATCAGGCCATCGTTTTATACTGCTCAAATGCAATGTGCCCGTATCGTAGTCGACATAATCCGAAACACCTGGCTAATGAGTCGGCTGGGGGGCGGCCATAAAAGAGTACAAGAAAACAATGGGCTGTTCTCTAGAAACGTATGCCAATCAATAAGTAAACGAAAGAAGACGAACATAATATAATTACAATTAGTTCAAATGCCGACGGGTAATAAATGTGCTTCTACAAATCCGTACGCGGAATTTGTCTTTGTCGACGCCTAGGTTGTAACACTATGAAAGTGACGTAGATTCTACATCAAAATATACGCACTTATTATTCATTTTCTATTGTTAAAACTTTTGCAACAATGACGGACCGTATTTTAATCGGTTATTATAATTTTAATGTTCTTTTTTTAGGCCCTAATAAGTTTTTATCTATTATCATACAGTTATAACTTTTTGAAGAAAAATACATAAAATAAACTAGACTACATAAAAACTAAAAACTAAAAAGTAAATAAAAAAAGGTAAAAATACCTAAAGATAAGATACTGGTCACAAACCACTGTCACTTACCGGGAACGTTCCCAAAAGGCTGACGGCGTTGCCACGTTGTATAGCAACGCTTTAATGTTCTTATTTTAAATTTATGACAAGAAATGGCGAAATTGCTGTATTTAAAAAAAAACAGACTAAAATTAAATATTTATTTAACTAAGCCGCCGCTTGCATAACGATCGCCTTTAAATAAAATTAGTTAATAATATTAAACTGCCTAAATACGTTTTACACAAAACGTATTGACAGTTGTTTAAACATATTTAGCGGCAAATTTTGCGTAGTGCAAGACGCTAATTGTATTTAAGGGTGTTAAATACGTTTTGTATTTCTTAAATACATTTAAGCAATCTTATGCAAGCGGCCCTAAGAGTCGATTTTTCAATTATTAGATAAAAGTTATCACTTGAATTGATTATACATACATAGATACATAACTTCACGCAAGTTCCCTTGAATAGAATTAATTATAACCTGACTAAATTCAAAAGCTAAAGAATTGAACTGTTTTATTCATGCGACTGTCGTTTTTAATTTTGTCATGTTATGTTTTATTCTTATGAATAACTTTTATCTGATGTTTGAAAAATTAGCCCTAAGTGTTATATAAATTTATTTTTGTTAGTCACTGGAAGGACTTAACACCTATGAGGCCTGCTTGGCATAGTTTAAGTGTTAGTATCCAGACAGTCTTCATTTTAAGGTGAAATGTATGCTAACTTTTGGTGTCAACAGAAATTTTTAGATAGGTAGATAAACACTTTTCAAAATACACAAAATACAGTTAGAATGCTTACTTACTAAAATAAAAGGCAACCTTGTCGCTTAAAGCCATCTCTTCCAGGAAACCTGAATTATATGACTTGATTGATTGTCTGATCCCTTTTAGCGAGGTGGTATTAATCCCGTCTGGATGGCTACCACGCTGCTCTAGAATATGCGGCCATAAAAAACTTGAATTGTATTCCGGCATTAGTAGCCAAGCTTCAGTCTCCCTTTAGAGAGCAGCTGCGCATTTGTAACACCTTTGGTGTTGCAAATATCCACGGTAACCGCTTTCCACCACATGGGCCATCTGCTTGTCACCTTAACTCATGTAATAAAAATTAAAAAAAAACAATTAACTGCCTGTTGAAACTGTATTGCTGATACCAAGGGAAATCGAGAATAACCCCTATTAAAGAACGCCGTGCACCTAAATTCTTGGCAAAAGGGTTGTATACGCTTGTAGGTATTATATTTTCTACAGGCGCTTAATTGTTTGTAGGTATGTTACCCGATTTCTCCGTCAATTGTGGTCAGATTTTCAAATTGTTTTCATTATTCGTAATTATATACTCCTGAGGTGATCACATGGTCCTCAAGTCAGGATCTGGTTAGTGGGTTGCAAGGAAATCGAGAGCAACCCTTGTTGAAAAGCATATACACCGAAGAGTGATATGGCAAATTTGTATGCGCGTGCCAGTAAAACATTTTATGCAGGTGCTTAATATATTATTTCTAAAGCTATTGAAGCATTTGCGCAACTAAAAACTAACAACAAATATTTAAATAAATACAAAATCGACTTCACACTAAAAACAAAAAAATAAACATAAAAGAACAACAACACATTTACTAAATATTTATGTTTTACTTGGTACTGACTTCAAGATGTTGTAGAAAGAAGTCGTTTTGGTTTTCAGTGTGAACTCGGCTTTATTTTTGATAAAAAAATTGATCTAAATTTTTAATTCGGCATGTAAACATTCCGGTTAAAATCCGCTTTGATTCCGATGTAAACGGGCCACAATTTGTAAGTTCAAAAATCTTTTGATACCGCAAGTATTTATGTTAGTAGGTCAACGAGGCCCTTTAAATAAATGCTCGAGGTCTCGGCGGCTTATATTAATGCAATAATAATATCAGGGCCCTGCAATCGGGGAAGTTTATGGCCTCAGATTGATACAACGACATGGGTTCAATCTCAGTAATAGATATATATACATTGAGTTTTCAAGTACCGTAGCTATTTTTGGCAATAATGAAACTCTTACCATCATGTCCGTCTGTCTGTTTGTGTATATTAAAGCTATCTTTAGCTTTTATTTAATTTACAATGTTTGTAGCTGACAAACATTGTAAGCTAAATAAAATTAGCTAGAAATGGATAAGTTTGTTTATTCAGGTCATATCTTGCAAGCTGAATTATAAATAGTTTGTTTAGAGTTACAATTTTTGATATTTTTTTTTTGTGCTTGTTCAGTTCTGATGTCCAATACAGGAAAATGAAAAAAAAAAACCTGGAGAATATTTTACTTAACAAAAAAAAATAACGACTTCAAACTAAAGCAATAATCAATATTGTCTATATAGGAACCTTATTTGTTATTATAAAATAACCATATGACGGAAGTAGTCAATAACCGGATAGAGTATTCTTTCATGTAGTATTCGGAAGTTGTTTTTTTTTTATTGCAGGAATTCAGCAGGCAGGCAGACGGCCCACTTGATGGAAAGCGGTTACCATCGCCTATGGACATTTGCAACACCAAAGGTGCTACAAATGCGCTGCTGCTCTCTTAAAGGAGACTGGAACCTGGTCACTAATGCCGGAACACAACACAAGGTTGTTATGGCGGCATACTCTAGACCAGGGGTGGTCGCCATCCAGTCGAGCAAAAATACCCTACCACCTGGCTCTGGGTGGTTTAGTCGCCTCTTACGACAGGCCGCCAGGCCGCAGGAAATTGTATTCTTTCTCCGTTCCTGCACGGATAAAACTGGATGTTAATGAAGAGGCATTTATTATTAAACTAACTGATATCGGAAATGGAGTAACCGGATATTGGAAGTTAATACGTACGGCGGAAGTTGGTTTTATGAAGGAAGCGTAACTGAAGTGGCGCCACAGCATTACCGGATGGTGTCACTGCGGCGCGCTACGAGGGCCTATTAAATACGCGGTGTCGGGCAGAGGAGGGGCAGTCTTAAACCGACAGTCTACGAGTCTACAACCAAGTCTACGATCGACAGTCTGCATTGACAGTCTTGGTCGAGGAGCACATAATAAATTGTGGTCGATAATTACTGCTTGATATTCGCAATATTCTTGTAGGGAAAATTGCTGCTCGACACCTGACAAGCGTGGATGCAACTCTTGGAGTTGTCATAATATTTCTGTGTATTATTATGCAATATTTAATATCGTAATTGTGATAATCCGTGCAGGAACGGAGAAAGAATACAATTTCCTGCGATCGGGCGGCCTGTCGTAAGAGGCGACAAAACAACCCACAGCCAGGTGGTAGGGCATTTGTCCGACTGGATGGCTACCACCCCTGGTCTAAAGTATGTCGCCATAACAACCTTGAGTTGTGTTCCGGCATTAGTGACCAGGATCCAGTCTCCCTTAAGAGAGCAGCAGCGCATTTGTAGCAACTTTGCTGTTGCAAATGTCCATAGGCGACGGTAACCGCTTTCCATCAAGTGGGCCGTCTGCCTGTCTGCTGATCTCCTGCAATAAAAAAAATCTAGTGTAATAAACTTTGATTATAATATTTCAGATTATTATTGTTATTCTCGGAGCGTCATTCGTTCGCTCCCGGCGTGAACCCGACATCTACATCTTGATGTCGGTGCATTTTGCAATTTTGTTGTTTTTATTTTTACTTGTCATCGACTTCAAGATGTTGTAGAACGTATTTATTTTTTGCTTTTTAGTTCCACAAATACTGGATCAACTTTACAAAGAATATATTATATTGTATATATATATCGTGTACTAGCAGAAGGTGATGTCAGGAGCCTTAAGAACAGACGAGCTTGCATGACAAGAGTTATGAATGTCAAAGAGGCAAGTGAGGTGTGTAAGAATAAGCCTAAATGGCACTCTGTTGTTCGTGTCTACCTCGCAAGGGAACTGGCGTGAAGTTATGTATGTATGTATGTATGTATGTATGTATGTATGTATGTATATATATATCCATGCAGGAACGAAAAGAATACAATTTCCTGCGGCCGGGCGGCCTATCCTAAGAGGAGACAAAACAGCCCACAGCCAGGTGGTAGGGTATTTGCCCGTCTGGCTACCACCCCTGATCTAGAATATGTTGCCATAAAAATCTTGGGTTGTGTTCCGGCGTTAGTGGCCAGTTTCCAGTCTCCGTTTAGAGAGCGGCAGCGCATTGGTAGCACCTTTGTTGTTGTTTTTTTTATTATTAACAACTCTACAGACTCGAGTTCCGAACTTAATTTCTAGATTTAATTTTTTTTAATTTAACACGCTTATTAGTTATTTTGGTTCTTGTGTGTGACATTAATTTATTGATTTTTGTGTTGAGGTGTATGTGTCTTACGAATAACGTATTATATTAATTTATTCTAGTTTTAATTCTAAATTTATACTAATGTAAAGTGTATCTGTTACATGCTGGTGTTGTGAGAAAGTGCATGTGCAGTGTGAGCCCTATATCTATACTGATATATATTGTCCTATCTAGTGCCATGTGTGTAGCATGTGTGCAGCTTTGTTGTTACAAATGTCCATAGGCGATGGTAACCGCTTTCTATCAGGTGGTCCATCTGCCTGTGCTGAACTCATTGCATTGTACTACATTGCACTCTCTTTTTTTATTGAGTTGAAAAATGTTACAAATTATACTTGCAGTTTTACAATAATACATAATTTAAACTAAACTCTGAAGTATCATTTAACCTTAACCTCTCGCTGCTACAATTTCTTCATTATCGTCCATCGCTTGGTCTTCTCCTCGACCCTAACGCACGTTATATAAATCTTGTCCACATTTGTTGCATCCTCAGTCATGCGTTGCGAAGAAACGTTCAGCTGAAATTCGCATTACTCTACACAAGTCCTACGCAAATATTTGCGTTTCCGCAAACTTACGAAGGGCCCTTTCCTTACCTTGTGTTCGCTTTATTTACATACATGTTAACATTGACGGATAGACGAAGGTAGCGTCTATGTATAAGGGCATCTGTATACCTTTTCGCTTTATTAGATTTAGTTCAAATTATAAATATTTTTATCAAATCTACGACTCTATGTTTTTGAAGGTTAGGTCGCATATTATTTAACTTGATGACGATTAATCTTATCGTTTAGTCTTAGTTGCGTTTGAAGCATCTGCGTCAGAGGCAGAGGAGCTTTGCTGCATTTTCTGTTCAAGTTTGCACGACTTGGATATCCGTCATTTTAAGATGATTATCGCTTATGGAGATTAGGCCAATGATCTTTGGATCTATCTATTTTAATGGCAACCGATTTATTTTTTCAATGGAATGATTTTTCAATTAACAATCTTTGCACCATGAATTTTTGCTAGTACTTTAATTACATTATCACTTCCTTACTGCTACAGTAGAGAATTTACTACAGTCATGTTTATATACTACTATAGTTACTACTAGTTCATCTGTTAACTAAGTTACATAAGCATCAAATAGATGTTGCCATACTTTCTTTGATGCCACCATTTATTTCATATCGCACGTCTTTTTGAAATTTCTAAACAAACAACAGAACCGTATATATAAGTATATATAATTCATATGCATACATTCTTCCTAAACGATGGGTCATTTTCAATTATTCTTATTTTTTATGTGTGTTCAAGTGGATTCAATAATGGCTTAAAGTCACAATTGGACCCGATAGGTAGCGTTGGAATTAGGTTCCAGAATTTTGACGAATGTTTTTATGGTTTATTTGAGTGGGTCCTTCGATGATTTAAATCAACAGTTGGACCCAGTAGGGGGCGCTGGAATCGGGACCTAGATTTTTATTTTTGAGAGCAGGATATCGTCTGCCGGGGCCGCTGGAATAAAAATAAGTAAATATAAGAAAAATGATTTCTGGCGACATCTAGGCATGTACAGCCTACCTAAGCTCTATATGCCTAGAAGTCGCCAGAAATCATTTTAATCATAAATCAGTAAAAATATAATCCAGAAAAATAAGAGCTTTTCTGGGATAAATTTTTTTTCTTCGTGACTATCATTACTAAGATGACTTAGTATTTTTTACAAGCTTTTATTTAACTTGCAATGGATGCACGAGTATGTATATAAGTTCGGGTGGAATCTTGCAAGTTAACTTTGACCAACTTCCCGATTTCCGATTGAGCTGAAATTTTGCACGCATATGTATATCGCGTGACAATGCAATAATATAGTACCATGGAGCTGATCTGATGATGGAGTTGGAAGGTGGCCATAGGAACTCCTGTACTAAACAAGATAGACCCGTCGTGTTTGAGTTCGTTTTAATTGTCTTGGCTAGCACTCTGCTGCTACATGATATCCAGGATCTCAAAAGCTTGTATTTTTTTATTGTAGGAGTTCAGCAGACAGGCAGACGGCCCACTTAATGAAAAGCGGTTACCATCGCCTAAGGACATTCGCTACACCAAATGTGCTGCTGCTCTCTTAAGGGAAACTGGAACCTGGTCACTAATGCCGGAACACAACTCAAGGTTGTTATGGCGGCATACTCTAGACCAGGGGTGGTCGCCATCCAGTCGGTAAAATACCCTACCACCTGGCTGTGGGTTGTTTTGTCGCCTCTTACGACAGGCCGCTCGGCCGCAGGGAATTGTATTCTTTCTCCGTTCCCGCACGGATAATTGTATTTAAAAACCTTTTTAAAAAAGCTTACTTTACTAAATATAAACTCAATGACAGATAAGTGTAACTCTGCCTTAATGTGTTAAGCATATTACTATTCATAGAATACCCTAAACGTGTGAATGCTACGTTTTAAGGCTACACATTATAATTTATTAAGGCTTACCTTTTCAACATAGTATCATCTTTATTTTTTATTTACGCAATCCGTGTACATCTGTAATTTAATAAAATTCTAAACATGACGTGTCTGTATATGTAAAGTGATTCTTTATCCCGCAGTTGTTCGGATGCATAAAAATTAGCTTATTTCGAAAAAGTTTTCCATTAAAACAAAAGCTTACATCGTTTTTTTAAACGCTGCGATTCTTTTTGCCCCGGGAATCCCGCGGGAATTTCAAATTAAGCGTGGATGAAGTCGTTAGATTTGCATGATATAAATGATTGTTTCGTGTTACATCCGTCATCATACACATCATTTTATCCGTGCAGGAACGGAGAAAGAATACAATTTCCTGCGGCCGGGCGGCCTGTCGTAAGAGGCGACTTAACAACCCACAGCCAGGTGGTAGGGCATTTGCCCGACTGGGTGGCTACTACTACTACTATAACAACCTTGTGTTGTGTTCCGGCATTAGTGACCAAATTCCAGTCTCCCTTAAGAGAGCAGCAGCGCATTTGTAGCAACTTTGGTGGTGCAAATGTCCATAGGCGATGGTAACCGCTTTCCAACAAGTGGGCCGTCTGCCTGTCTGCTGATCTCCTGCAATGAAAAAAAACATGTCACATATCCACGTCGCTTTCCATTTGCTACGTCGTCAGTTGTCCATTACTCATCATATCATCTCACCTCCCGTGGGGCGAGCTGATATCTCACGCAGATGACGAGATGGAGGAAGTCGGTGCTTGATTGCCCCAGCAGTGGAAGCCGCCGCTTGGCCAAGGTGCAAGTCGCTAAGCTTAACTCTGCCCCAGGGGCGGATTTAGAAATATGACGCCTGTAGGCTATTCAAATTTTACCGCCCCTACTGATAAATCGATACCCTTATTCACAATCATATTAATTAGACCATTTTTTTGTCAATGAAATTGTAATTTTATGATTTGTGTACATATCGTGAGACGTATAGTCTTGAATTAGACCTCCTTTGACCGTAGTTTGAAGATTGTGAAAGACATAGTATATAAAAAAATTTGCCCCAAATTTGCCGCCCCACCAAAATCTGCCGCCCTAGGCTCCAGCCTAATCAGCCTATTGGTAAATCCAACACTGTTCTGCCCTACTAATTGCACTTGCAGTAATCTACTTTTTTAGGTTTTTCTTTTATAGAAGTGGTCCCCGAAGGCGCTAGTCTACGCGTAAAGTTTCATTTCTTTTCTTGTTTTTTAGATACACTAAAAAGTTACATGAACATTTTGTTTAGATGTCTAAAAAAAAACACGGTTAACATAACCGTGTTTTTCTCGAAACCGCCATTTTGCAAGTTATGCGATTGCTATAAGGGAACAGCGAGCTAAGTCCTTTTTCCGTGGCTCTGATGTTAAATAAAGAAAGGAACAGTGTGGTATTTTAATGGCTACTCAGTGGAAAGACCGCAAAAGGAACTTAGCCACGTCCAAAAGTTAGTTTCGATCTGAGACGAAATATATTTATAGACGGAGCCTACGTAAACAAGAAGAGCGTCAAACGAAGTGAAGTATTTTTTAAAACTTATGTGCATAAACTTATGTAATAATACACTTGGTTTGGGTCTTTTTTTATTGCGTGAGTTCAGCAGACGGGCAGACAGCCTACCTGATAGTAAGCGGTTACCGTCGCCTATGGACTGTTGTAACACTTAAGGCACTACCTATGTGCTGCCGCTCTCTAAAGGGTCACTGGTACCTGGACACTAATGCCGGAACCCAACTCAAGGTTGTTAAGGCGGCCTACTCTAGATCACCTGGCTGTGGGTTGTTTTGTCGCCTCTTAGGACAGACCGTACAGCTACAGGAAATTGTATTCTTTCTCCGTTCCTGCAAAACTAAAACTAAATAAATAGCCTATGTGATTATAGTAGAATTGTATTTACTAAAGACTATTCCACCTTTATGCATGCAAATTCGATTTAATACTGAATTCTCGTATCGCATTGCGGAGCAATCGGCATCCTTTCGCCGACTTCACTTTGACCGTTCGAGACTCCGTCTTTCTATTAATGGTCTATAACCAGAAGGCATTGAAATGGAAAGTCAATTTATTTTACATAGTTTGAAACTCGTCCATATCACACATTGTTAGTTCAAATTATATGATGCGAGTTACACAATCTTTATGCTCGTGTTTTTATAAGGTCGAAAGATCGTCACTACATATAAGTTCGTGTGTTATTAGCCATCGTCCCGGTCATAAAGTCTCAATACAAAAAACCTTTGGATTTTTCTGTATGCGAAATATTTTCGTACGTACCCACTGACGCGGGGTGTTATCTTTATTGGGTTTCCGTGTAATTTAGCAGCGCGGTGCTCACAACAACCGTTGTTGCCCTACTGATAGGGCTGCCTGCAGAAATATCATCGCATTCGTCATCAGTCAAAATTAGGAAGCTGAAGTAGGAAGTATATGTAAGGTTGCAAGTGATATCATAATATACAGTGTGATAAGGGAAAGTTTTGGATTGAAAGAAGATGAAATAACAAGAGTTGAAAAAGGAATGTTAAGGTGGTTTGGACATGTAGAGAGAATAGATAAAAGTAGCATCACAAAACAGGTGTATGGCAGTATTGTGAATGGTAGAGTTGGTGCCGGTAGACCGAGACGAACACTCCATGACCAAATATCAGAATTGTTAAAGAGAGGTCAGGTAAAAAGCATTTCAAATAAACGTGCATGTATGAAGAGGTTAATGAAAGTAGGTGTAGCGAAAATTGTTTATCAGGATCATCACAAGTGGAGATCCATAGTATCTGCCTAACCCCATGAGAAAAAGGGGTGATATTATATATGTATGTATGATAAGGGAATGTGGTGGATTGAAAGAGGATATACTGACAAGAGTTGTAAAAGAAACGTCAAGGTGCTTTGAGCACGTAGAGAGAAGGAATGAAAGCCTACAAAACAAGTACATATATGACAGCAATGTGATTGGTAGAGTTGGTGCCGGTAGACCGCAACGTACTCACCTCACCATAATCAAAATGAAGATATTGTAAAGAAAAGTCAAATAAAAATCAGTTTAAATAGAAAGTTGATAAAGCGAAAAGCGTTTGTCAAGATCGTAGCTAGTGGACAATATGTATGTATGGGAGCGAGCGGGTGGCCTCTGTCGTTGAGCAAGCTAAGCCTTTGCCTACCTCACTGCAATGCAGAGGGTCCGGGTTATATTCCTGGTATGGTAAATTTGGAAAAACAAAAAAAAAATGGAAATTTTCTCCATTATTAACTATGGTCTGATTGTCTGGGATCGGGCCCGCAGTGGTCCGTTGTATATCACACATAACACAAGCGTAACTTGCTTAATTTGGGGATATACAGTATGTGTGTTTGTCTGGCGATTTAATTATTATTATTCCTCGTCTTTGTTAATACAAGGTTTAATAAAGTAATTTATATGAATGACTAGCTGTACCCGGCGGATGTTGTCTTGCCCTTATAAAATAAAAATCTAGAAACCGATTGCAGCGCCATCAACCGGGACCAATTGTTAATCTAAATCATTCTCGAATCTACTTGAAAAATCATAAAAAATTTCATCAAAATCTGTCCCACCGTTAAAGAGGTGTTCAGCGGCGCCTCCTACCAGGTCCAATCGTGTATCTAAACCATCAAATCAAATCAAATGCGGTCACCATTGCCGAAATCGGCCGGAAAAGATCATAACAAATGAATAGCTATCTATACTGACGTGGTGACTGATGTTTTTTAATGAAATATTTTTTTTATTGATGAATTTATATTTTAATACTTATTATCCTATTCCGGACGAAGAAATTACTTAAAACACAAAAATCATAAAAATTTATTCAGCCGTTCTCGAGTTATAAATGGTGTAACTAAAACGACTTTGTTTTATATATACTAGCGGCCCCGTCAGACGTTGTCCTGCTCTGAAAAATAAAAATCTAGGACTCGATCCCAGCGCCACCTACCGGTTCCAATTGTGGATTTAAACCATCCGGGGACCCACTCAAACACACAAAAACAAAATCACCAAAATCGCTCCAGGTGATTAGGAGGATTCTAGAACCCGATCTCAGCGCCACCTACCGGTTCCAACGGGATAAAAAGTATCCTACGTCCGTCTCCTGGTTCTAAGCTACCTCCCCACCAATTTTCAGTCAAATCGGTACAGTCATTCTTGAGTCATAAATAGTGTAACTAACACGACTTTCTTTTATATATATAGATATATACATATGTATAATATATATATCGCTACCAAGCTTTTTTAGTAATCTATACAGTACTGAAAAAGCTTGGTAGCGATCGAATTATACCCATTTGGTGCGGTCTTCTAAAAAATCTTTCCTCGTATAAGCCTTCTCGCACAAAAGTTGCTACACTAATTTTTTCAATTTGTTCATTGCAAGCTCTTGATCGTTTTCTGGGATTTTGTTGAAGAGTATTATGCTTTGCCCTCGAAACTATTGTAAACTTTATGAAGCCTACATGTGGGAGTTTCTCATTTATTTTTGTTTCTATTATTTTTACATTCGGAAATATTTTGCTTAACATTTTCAAGTATATACAATTAATGAAATTTGGTGAAGCGAAAAGTATTTGTCAGGATCGTAATACGTGGAGATTCATCGACTTTGCGTACCCCAGTGGGAAACAGGCGTGAAAATATATGTGTATATATGTAACATACCGTTTATGTTCGTCGCAGGACTAATGGCCGATAGAGTAGACTGGTTTATATATTATTTTAATTGGCGATTTTCAGTTCTCTGTTTATCTCTGACTAGCTGTTCCCAGCGGCTTTGCTCGCGTAGATTAGAAATAGTCATAGTTTGAGAACTCAAAAAAAGTAAAAAGCTAGTCCCTATTACACCCCCTTAAGGGTTGAATTTCGAAAAACACAGATGAATGTGTACATATCTATCTAATCAGAAACAGGTATTTTTATTATCTTATGTTATATAACAGCCCATAAATGTCCCACTGTTGGGCTCGGGCTTCCCACTACAGGGGAACGAATAGTATACCCGCCACACTTGTCCAAGGCGGCTCGGCAGGTTTGTCACATCGATTATCTCAATGTGCAGGTTGCATCACGATTTTTTCCTTCACCGTTGTTAGCATGTGGTAATTGTAACAATATGCACATTGGGCCATAAAACTGCATAACTGCCAGGATCGAACCCACGACCTTTAAGTTTAGGACGCATGTGCTAGCCATTACTCTACCACGACCGATAGAAACAGGTACAATTATAACATTTTGTACTCTTTAAAAATGACGGTTTTTTATATAAACTTTCATACCCTTTTTTTTTTTTTTTTTTTTAGGGCAACGAACAATTACACCACTAAGGAAACTAAAAATAACAAACTATAGGTAAATATTACTCGTGGCGCAACCAGCGATGTTGCCCACAACTATAATAGAAAAATTAAGAAATAAATCTGTCTGTCAGTCAGTTACTACCCAGAGAATTACGAATTGAATGAAAGATTTGGTATACAGTCGTCAATAGATATAAAATTCACTACAGTACTTAACTGATATCTGTTAGTGATGGGTAACAGGTACGTCCATTGACAACTCTATAATTTTTCACCCCTTTAGAGGTAGAATTTTTTTAAATTATTTCTTAGTGCGCATCTAATGTATAGAAGGAACCCACTTGCAAATTTTCATGGTCTTAGCCCTAGTCGTTTGGGCTGTGCGTTGATATGTCAGTCGTTCAGTCAGTCAGGTAGATAAGTAGGTAGTATCTATAGAATAGAATAGAAAACGCTTTACTATTCACCACATATGCATTACATCAACAATTTACAGTAATCACATTAAATAGCAAAGGCAGGAACAATGGGCGGTCTTATCGCTTTAGAGCGATCTCTTCCAGACAACCCAGGCTATGGATTTTATAAACGGAATCACAAGTATATGACATAGACATAGACAACACTTTATTGTTCGCCAAAACAAAAATTACAAAAAAATGTACAACAAGACAATAGTTACTTAGTAAAACAAAAGGCGGCCTTATCGCTAAAAGCGATCTCTTCCAGGCAACCGAACTCAAAGGAAATTCTTAAATTATCTGTAATTATTATGCAACAAAGAAAAGGAAAAAAAGAAAAATATGACATACATGGACAGCAAATTACAGTCTATTGTAAACTAGCACATACATTATTGCGTAAAACTTACATAATGATTCCTAAGTGAATTTTTAAATATGGCAAAAGATTTAGCTTTTCTGACATACATAATACATTATACCTAAAATAAATAAACAATACGTGCATGATTATTTTAATTGGAACAAGACACAGTTGAGGCTGTATGACATTTATATGAATTTAATTATTTGACATTGTTATCCGTGCAGGAACGGAGAAAGAATACAATTTCCTGCGGCCAGTCGTAAGAGGCGACAAAACAACCCACAGCCAGGTGGTAAGGCATTTGCCCGACTGGATGGCTACAACCCCTGGTCTAAAGTATGTCGCCATAACAACCTTGAGTTGTGTTCCGGCATTAGTGACTAGGTTCCAGTCTCCCTTAAGAGAGCAGCAGCGCATTTGTAGCACCTTTGGTGTTGTAAATGTCTATAGGCGATGGTAACCGCTTTCCATCAATTGGGCCGTCTGCCTGTCTGCTGAACTCCTGCAATAAAAAATAAATAAAAAAATATTATCTTTTGACATACAACAATACTTTAATTTAATTAAATTTTCCGTGGTTAACGTTACTAATATTTTAATTATATATTTTATAAGACGATGTAATATTTGCACACTCTATAGGTAATGACATGTGGACTCATATATATATATAGAGAGACTTGGTCTGAAAGAGAGTGTCGGGGTGAAGGTAAGGAAAGGAATGCTCCGGTGGTTCGGGCATGTGGAAAGAATACATGATGAAAGAATGACTAAACAGATATACAACGCAAAAGTGGATGGATGCAGAAGTCGTGGAAGGCCACAACACACCTTCCATGATCAAATTGATCGTGTACTAGCAGAAGGCGATGTCAGGAGCCTTAAGAACAGACGAGCGTGCATGACAAGAGTTATGAATGTCAAAGAAGCAAATGAGGTGTGTAAGAATAAGCCTAAATGGCGCTCTATTGTACGTGCCTACCCCGCAAGGGAACTGGCGTGAAGTTATGTATGTATGTATATATATATATATATATATATATATGTATATATATATAACTTAAGACCTGTATTTTTATGTACCTTGTCATATGCAAATAAATTTAATTTCAATAACATATATTAATATTATATGTATACTATAAATATATACATTATTAATATGTGTATGTATATGCACGATCTCCTTAAACAGGATAGGATTTAAGATTGCCAACCCTATCTATTGTCATAAAAAATTTGACCTGCAACGCAAATTATGAAGTTAGTATGAGAATTTGTGTGTTAGGGGACTTGGGGTTTTCGCTGTTATAATTTTTTTTCGCACTCCGTTTTGCTCATACTTCACCTGAAATATGTATTTGACTAAGTGTTGATTGCGGAAGAGTTAAAAAACTGTCTAGGTCCCGAAGTAAATCGGTGGTGTAAAAAAATCTAATGACTAGCAACTTCACTTAATTTTTTTATGGCATGAGTTCAGCAGACAGGCGGACAGCCCAGCTGATGGAAAGGGGTTACCATCGCCTATGGATATTTGTAACACTCGCAAGACGCTCTAAAGGGAGACTGGAACCTGGCCACTAATGCTGAAACACAAGTTAATGTTGGCCTACCAGGTTGTGGGTTGGTTGGTCGCCTCTTACGACAGACCGCCTGGCCGGAGGAAATAGTATTCTTTCTTAAGTTTTCGCGTCTTGTATACATAATAAAACTACGTTTTAACGGTTTTAAGTGAGGTAATTTGATTTGATTTTGGTTTTTCCGACGTTTCGGCCACTTTTCAGTGGCCGTGATCACGGAAGACAAAGATGTCAAATGTCAACGAGTATTGTTAAAGTTTTATTTAGCCTACCGCCAACTTGTTAATTTTAATTATTTGGTTTTAATTTTGTTTATGGTTATTATTTATTCTATGGGAGCCTAATCTAATTTACTACCGCTTCGCAACATGTTATGGCTTGAAGAGAAGAAGCTGCGCAAGAAACTCTTCAGCAAACATGCCTAGCTCTAATAAACTACCATAAACAAAATTAAAACTAAATAATTAAAATTAACAAGTTGGCGGTAGGCTAAATAAAACTTTAACAATACTCGTTGACACTTGACATCTTTATCTTCCGTGATCACGGCCACTGAAAAGTGGCCGAAACGTCGGAAAAATCAAAATCAAATAAAATTACCGCGCTTAAAACCGTTAAAACGTAGTTTTATTAAATAGTATTCTTTCTCCGTTACATCACGGATAGATTATAAATCATGCAACCTCATACATTGTCACATTATATTTTGTGTTAAAGTGTTTTAGGAGTTAGTTTCAATCGTCTCAATACTACCCACAAAGTTCAGATAATAATTACTGATGCGGAGAAAAGATGTACCTATCTCCGTCATATTTAAACTCTTGCTTGTAATAAAATGACCTCATTGAAGTTAAATTAATTCATAGATAATTGAAAGTCGTTGAAGCACAAAATGAATATAAATCACGTGAAACTAACATCAAAATTCAACAAATAAAATTTATCACTTAATTCAAATTTCATTCTACATTTAACCCGATATATTTCTCAAGCCATTCTCAATTGTAATTCAACGCTTAAATAAACACTGATCTATCTGAATTTCAAATCTAAAAACTCCATTGCTTAATAGTGTTGCCATGCACATCATAAATGCCCTAATTGCTGGAGTTAATTAAATAAAATTAATCTCATAGGTAACGCACATTATGGATATATTATTACAGCGCAGTGTAGGGTATTGTTCTTTGAATAAGAAAGACTTATTTACGCTAGAACGGCTATATTTATTGTGTATCCATCAAACGATATACAATTTTCCTTATAAACTAAAAGTGCTTATTTGCTTAATATTATTAAGTACCAATCTACATGCTACACGACCTACGACTACTTTAATTAATAAAAAAATGATTAGAACCATTTTTTAAATTTAATAAACATATTTTTAAGGGCGGATTTTTTAATTACCAGATAAAAGTATTATTCATAGAATAAAATATAATATGGAAAAATTAAAAAAATCAGTTACATGAATGAAACAGTTAAATGAATTCACTCAGGTTATATGTTATTCGGCTGATAACTTTTATCCTAAGTCTTATCTTTATGAACTACAGTTAACTTATGTTTAATTTTTATTTCTACATTAGGATTTAAGAATCCATTTTTCAATCAACAGTTAAAAGTTATTCTATAGAATGTATAGAATAAAACACAACATGACAAAATTAAAAATGACAGTAGCATATTAATAAAACAGTTGTTTTGTTTCATTTTCGAATTTAGTCAGGTTATAATTTATTCGACTGTAAACTTTTATGTAATGATATTTTCTTAAGTTTTCGCGTCTTGTATACATAATAAAACTACATTTTAATGGTTCCAAGCGCGGTAATTTATTTGATATTTGTTATTCCGACGTTTCGGCCACTTTTCAGTGGCCGTGATCACGGAAAACAAAGATGTCAAGTATCAACGAGTATTGTTGAAGTTTTATTTAGCCTACCGCCAATTTGTTCATTTTAATTATTTAGTTTTAATTTTGTTTATGGTTATTATTTACTCTGTGAGAGCCTAATCTAACTTACCACCGTTTCGCAACATGTTAGGGCTTGAAGAGAAGAAGCGGCGCAAGAAACTCTTAATTTTATATAATATTAACATGGGTGGAAGGAAAAATAAAAGAAATTATCAGTCAAGTTAGTTTCTGTTCCATTGCACGCAGAAAGAGCTCACAGTGTCTTGAGATCTGGCAGTTGGTTTTTGCTGGGTTTGGGTCTTAATAGTTTTGATGATCGGATCCCAAACAGGTGGTACTTGCCTACCATCTTCTCTATTGAAATTTGGGTGTTTTTTGATTTCAATAGCCTCACGCGTCATTCTAGGTATGATACGATTCTATTTCGCGAGGATTTGTGGGTAAAAAAAAATATACCTCGGCCTTTCGCTATCCAGCTCACACCGGCGTCCTTAGATAGGGACTGAAAGAGCGTCCTACACCACCAATCTTCCCCCTACACCATTCCATCTTCGGACCACAAGACGCTCTGGTCTACGCCATTGTTTCACAGTGGAAATGCTACTAGCGCGTACTATACATTTCGCCTCTACGTTTCTTTTGCGTACTGCAGAATTGTGGAATCCACTACCAGAGTCTATGTTTCCCGAAAAGTACAATCCGGGAATCTTCAAGTCTCGTGTGAATAGCTACTATCTAGGCAAGCGTGCTCCATCCTCCACCGCATCATCGTCCGGCACTGGACGTGATCGTGATCAAACACAAACCTATTTAATAATAATAAAAAAACTTTTTTTTCTTTATTGCATGAGTTCAGCAGATTCACGTATTCGATTTTTAACAATGACCTAAAAATTCATGTAGGATAAAAATCTACATTATTCCCAATTTTTTTTAAGGAGTTATTAAGTAAATTAAATTAAATTTCAATCAAGAAAATTTACTTATTTATCATGATCAATAAGGGTGCGAACATTTGTAATAAGAAATTCTAATGTTATCCTACTAATATTATAAACGCGAAAGTTTGTAAGAATGAATGGATGTATGTTTGTTACTCTTTCACGCAAAAACTACTGAATAGATTTTGATGAAACTTTACAATATAGCTTACACATCAGAATAATACATATTTATAAAGATATAGTGTGAATTATCCAAAATAGAATGATTTTCCATCACCACGCGGGTGAAACCGCGGCCCGCAACTAGTTATACATAAAAAATTACAGCTGTTAGGATAATATTATAACAAATTTTAAAAACTACGCAAGAGAAATAACGTCAAACAATTGTCCGGTGATAACCAATGTGCTATTGACGCTTTATTCTTGTACCTACTTATGACGTTATAAGTTGTATAAAAGTTGGCTTGTACAAAATCTATAGGGCTACGATGTTTTGTAAGATGATAAAAGGTATCGTCCTAGTTTATTCGACAGTCCGCTCCATTTAAATGGATAATATTTAGTTGTATGAAGCTTTAGTTTTTTTATTATCGTACTAGGATATGCCCGCGGCTTCGTCCACGCTTGACTTGAAATTCCAGCGGGATTCCCGAGGCACTAAGTACCACAGCATTTCAAAAAGAATGTCCGCTATTGTTTTAATGAAAACTGTCTCAGCATAAATTAAATTTTTATACACCCGAACATTTTCGAACCGCTTAATAAAAAGTAGGGCAAATTTTAAGTCTACGAATTTGATGTCGACCAGCAAAAACCACATCGAAATCAGCCCGGCAGTTTTTACGTGAATCCCGAACAAACAGACTAGAAATCTAAAAAAAATTGCATCGTGTTCTCTATCGTTTATATAGTCTATTTCAGTTGTTTTTTTAATAGCTTCAATGTACAGACACGACATGTTTAGAATTTTATAATGTTGTAGATTGCTAAAAACCACCATTTTTTCGCGACCTTACACTTTTATAACAGCCAAAAAGATGCTAAAGGAAACTGAACGCGCTTTTCAAATATTGACAGCTTTAGCCGTTAAGGGAATTCCCTGTCTCACTTTAAGTCAGTGTACAAAACGATATATAAGTTTAGCGTCTTTCAGTTTTATATTTCTGTCAATTGCCATTAAGAGTATCTTTATTCATCAGTTTAGATATTTTACAATTAGTAGCTGGCAACATAACAACTGAATCGAATAAACTTTTAAAGTGACGGGCTAAGAATTAAGACTCAGTCTATAAACATTTGTATTGTTAAATGTTTTATTAGAGAACTAAGTAAGTTTTATTTTATTGTGCCAATGTTCAAATGAAGAATTGTATTATTTTGTTGGACAATGAGCGTACCGGGCTATGTGTGTGTGTCTGTGTGGATGTGTGTGTGTGTGTATGTGTATTCTTATTAAAACATATTTTGTAAACTTTTCTTATATTGCCACGGGCAGACCGTCCAGCTCATGGAAAGTGGTTAGAAAGAAGAAAGAAAGAAAATAATTTTATTTAGGACAAATTATATAAATACAGTAAGTATAATTGTTAACCAATTTAAAACTAGCGTGATACAATCTTGTCCCAAAAGGGGCATCAGACTCAGCATAATGCCGGTTCAAACCAGTGCTGATCTTCCGCTGTCCCCATGAGGTATCGTCATGGTAGACAATACATCATTGTAATAGCATAAAATTAGAATCTTAAACTATATACATATACATACATACATATACACACACATACACACACACACACATACACACACACATACACACACACACACACACACACACACACACACACACACACATACATACATAGTACATACACAATAGATAGAAATAGGGAAAGGTGTTATAGATACGTTCTTAAAAAATTAAAATAAATAAACTGAAACGATATTACAATTAAATTAAGTAAAATACCACTTGTATCGTGTTTTAAGTCGCGTTGTGATTGTTGGTGCTCTTTTAAAAATATCTTTAATTTACTTCTGTACCCATTACGACATTGCAAATTTTGAATAGGTGGTGGAATACTGTCGGTTACTGTCGCTTATGGGCGTTTGCTCATATGAGCAGTCCTGGGACTAAATCAGAACCATGTACTAGCGTAATGATAACTCCGCTTATTATTTTCACATCATAAGTAAACACTTGAATGATGATAACAATTCTTTGACGCTGCTCCTATTTGTGATATAACAATAATATTGGGTAATTACCCACAGGGGGGCTTTGTGGCGAAGCCTTAGGTGAGTAGCGACACCTCGTTCCTGACTCCGGAGGCCAAGGCAAGGCCCCCACCTCCGTGCTTGCCTTAACCAGCCCGCACGGAGTGGAAATCGCTAGAGCTAAGGCTCAAGCTCCAGGGTTGGAAGTACGTAGCTACGGTGAACCTGCAGCCCACCTCTCTGCACCCCTTAGCCACTCACACCCATGTTGCCCCTGCCTTCAATGGCATTTTTAGGGGCCCATGCAGGGAGTGGCGAGTCAAATATGTTTTGTATATGAATGTAAGCATATTAGAAAATGAATTTAAAAAAAACAACGTTCCTAACTAACGGTGATCTGGGACCCATTTACTGTTTGTAATTTGTATCTTTTATAAATTGAGTTGTATATAGATATTATTAGTATAGGTATATTTTAGTTTTAATTTCTATACGTCGTCGTCAGCCATTTGCAGTCCACTGCTGGACGTGGGCCTCCCCAAGACGACGCCACTCATCCCATTTCTATACGTAATGATTTTAAATAATAGTTGTAAGAGTTCATATAATAAACTTCCCAGAAAAAAAAGCTCTGGCTAGCTAGTTTTAAATATACGAATTATTATTAAATACCTACTAAAACAGTCTTGGAAAAGCCCTATCTTCGGTGGCTAGTTTCTATCAGCAAGCCAAATTTTCGGAGAAATAAAATAAGAATTTACAGCTTTAAGAACTTACAGCTTTAGAAGTTGCGAAGGCTATAATATAATTCGTATATTAGAACTAGCCAAGTCAGACCATAGACTTCAATATATTATCCGAAGTTATAAGAAGAAATGATATTTTAAGTTGTTAATAGTACATTATGGTACTAGTGTGTAACATTGGTGATTACCGCCGAGGCGCCATTGAGACTCGAGCCGTAGGCGAGGGTCTTAAGAGAGCCGAGGACGGTAATCATCAATACACACGTGTATCATACGACGTTTTTCAACACACTTGTGAATAAAATAACAACAAAAACTCATTTTATTTAGTAGATAAAAAAAAGTTATATATGAGTGAAAGTTTTATTTATTAAACACGTACGAGTTACAATTATCTATTTAAATAAGAAGTTGCATGAAATGAGCAAGCAATAGGAACATTAATTTATTTGTTCTATAGAACACGATCTTTTTTTTTTTTATAAAAACTTTTTTAATAACAAAGCAACTCAACCACAAAATTAAAAAAAAAATCTGTAACTCACTAGTGAGTTATAATGTTTTTTACTCACAGTTTGATAATGGGTGTCATTCTGTGCCTAATTGCGGTGACCATAGAGCCACTTTATGAGCAAGTGTGTTGAAAAAATATTTTATCTTGTTATAAATAAATTTCAGGACTGACCATAGAACTTGGCACCCATTTAGATCTCACTTCTTTTGTCATTGAAGTCAACAACCAAGGCATATATCATAATATTGAACTTGGCTCTCATTTCACATTTATGTTTTTGATGGAATTATAATATTGTTACAACTTAGCCCCCCGACAAAGACAAATTCCACGAAGCACATTTTATTACCTGTCGGCATTTGGACTAATTGTAATACTTTTATGATCGTCTTCTTTTGTTTACTTATTATTGGCATACAGTCCATCGTCCTATTGTACTGGCTCATTAGCATCATTATCCAGGTGTTACAAGCTAGTTCTAGGAAACTGTGGCGACGTTGCCGGGCGAACATACATTTACATTTGCATTTGTGGAGCACAAAAGGACGGACTTATGGACAGAGGAAGGCAGTTCAGCGACAACTACGATACGGGCGTGACGTGTGTACTACAATCGGGAATCTAATAGTGACGGACTTTGCGCGTTTTATTGAATTACGACCTGCTGCATTACGTTTAGAGTTGTTGCCTTCGGTTATATTTGTACCTGTGTTATACGTGTTTATACAGTTCTAATAAACTCTATAATCATTCCAAAGGCGTTTTAATTCGAGTCTCGCAACTTGTAACAATATTATAAATACAAAAATTATAACTAAAAATCGTTTCACAATACACAGTTATTAACTCAGCAAAGGAGCAACCCGTTTCGGTCTCAGTCCCCAAAGAATCCGTTGTCATACGACCTTTTCAAAGTTTATTTAACTTTGTTTATTCAAAACCTTTTTTTACGCAAAGCCCTTTGTAGCCAGGGAGAAAATAATAAACGTTGATTTTCAACTACGACGCTACGATTATACCTTTTGTACCAAAGGATAGGTTACACATGTGGTTGTAGTATTCATATGATATTGTATAATTATGATAATGTGATACTTTAAGTTGAGAGCTAGCTTTCATAGTTTACATTACATAACATTTTTTCTAGGCACTATTCTTTTTTTTTATTGCAGGAGTTCAGCAGACAGGCAGACGACCCACTTGATGGAAAGCGGTTACCATCGCATATGGACATTTGCAACACCAAAGGTGCTACAAATGCACTGCTGTTCTTTAAGGGAGACTAGAACCTGGTCACTAATGCTGGAACACAACTCAAGGCTATTATGCCAGCATACTCTAGACCAGGGGTGGTAGCCATCCAGTCGGGCAAATGCCCTACCACCTGGCTGTGGGTAGTTTGGTCGCCTTTTACGACAGGCCGCCCGGCCGCAAGAAATTGTATTCTTTCTCGGTTCCTGCACGGATAAAAATATTCGCCACAGACTATCCCAATAATTCTCACTTTCCGAATAAGTATCATATTCTATGTCCATTTGCGATGTTGAGGCTACACATATGAGTATATCTTGTTTTAACTTGTTAAGGATTATTATATCAAAGTATAATATATGTTGTTATTATTGTACGTAGCTTTATGCTTTTTAGTGAATTATTAATAGAATATTAAATATATGTATGTGTGTGTGTGTGAGTAGATATATATGTAAATCTATGGGTGCATGTATAGTTATATTATGCAGCAAGCCTTGTCTTATCTTTTATACCATATTTCTCTCTTCATCCCAAGGTTCTCCGGAAGATATCGCTGTCAGCGATAAGACCGCCGTTTGTACCTAATGCTAAGCTGTTTTTGTGTATTATTTCATGTACAATAAAGTAATCAAATTTCAACAAACTATAGTTTTTTTCATGAAAGCGTGACAGACAGCGTTACTTTCGCATTTAGAATTATGGGTAATATATATATATATATATATATATATATATATATATATATATATATATATATATATATATATATATATATATATATGTGTGTGTGTGTGTGTGCGTGCGTGCGTGCGTGCGTGCGTGCGTGTCTCTCTCTCCCTCTCTCTCTCTCTCTCTCTCTCTCTCTCTCTCTCTCTGTGTGTGTGTGTGTGTGTGTGTGTGTGTGTGTGCGTGTGTGCGTGCGTGCGTGCGTGCGTGCGTGTGTGTGTGTGTGTGTGTGTATTATGCTATGGATTATAATTGACCAAAATATAACGGAAGTTTCAGATAGAGACGTGGCTATTATGAGGCGTAACATGGGGGTGCGGCGTCTCGTAGCGCAGCCACTTGTTATTCATTTCTGTCACAAGTAACTTCAGTCACAAATTATTTCTGTCAAAAGCCATTGCTGTGAAAAGATTAGCCCTCAAGTTTCAGTGAAATATTTACGACTTTTCGCCTTTCAAATCGTGTAGTTTGTACACCTTGCCTAAGATCTGCTGCCGTCACGCCGTCATATCGGATTTGCGTTGTCACCCAACCTTAGCTGCATACCTCCCGCTGCTTTATCACTTGGTTACGGCACCCTTTGTGCGGATAATTCTCCATTTTTATTTTCACCGACGTAACGAGTTTTGTTATTGAACGAACATTGCCATGTAAATATTGTACGGTCTTTTACAAAAATTCCGGCATAAAAATCGGAAGTTTTCGTCACTTATTGGAGAGGGACTTGAAATGGTAACTAAGAAACGTAAATATGTTAAGAGTTTTCTTGGATATAGAATTTTATCCGTGCAGGAACGGACAAAGAATACAATTTCCTGCGGCCAGGCGGCCCGTCGTAAGAGGCGACCAAACAACCCACAGCCAGGTGGTAGGGCATTTGCCCGACTGGATGACTACCACTTCTGGTCTAGAGTATGCCGCCATAACAACCTTGAGTTGTGTTCCGGCATTAGTGACCAGGTTCCAGTCTCCCTTAAGAGAGCAGCAGCGCATTTGTAGCACTTTTGGTGTTGCAAATGTCCACAGGCGATGGTAACCGCTTTCCACCAAGTGGGCCGTCTGCCTGTCTGCTGAACTCATGCAATAAAAAAAATTTAAAAGTGGCTGAAACGTTAGAATAAAACATAAACAGCCGATAGGTTTCCAGCGTTACAATGCAGTCACTCCTGGTTCGAACCCTGGCCGGACGGAAATGTCCCACTGCTGGGCTTGCGCCTCCCGTTATAGGGGGAACAGACATTATACCCGCCACGCTTGTTTAAGGCGGCTGCGCAGGTTTGACACATCGGTCATCTCGATGTGTAGGTTACATCACGATGTTTTCCTTCACCGTTGTTAGCACGTGGTGATTGTAACAATATACACATTAGGTAAGAAAACTGCCTAAGTGGAGCATGCGTTCCGGCCAGGATCGAACCAGCGCCCTTTGAGTGTGGGACGCGTGCGCTAACCATGACGCTACCACGACTTAACGTAAAAATATAATTTACTAGCTTCTGCCCGCGACTTCGTCCGCGTGGAATAGTTAAAAAGAAAAAAGTAAGTTAAGAAAACCCCCCGATTTTGAAACATTCTTCATTGGTGCTCCGATTCTATTGATCTTAGCGTGATGATATATAGCCTATAGCCTTCCTCGATAAATGGGCTATCTAACACTGAAAGAATTTTTCAAATTAGACCAGTAGTTCCTTAGATTAGTGTGTTCAAGCAAACAAACCAAATCTTCAGCTTAATATATTAGTATAAGATTTTAAATAATAAAACAAATTAGGCTTTCGACTAACAATTTCCACTTCAGAAAATATTATAAGGGACTTAATCAATTTTTGCACCTTTTCAAGCCTACGTAAAATTATCAAAATAATTCGACATAGCAATCTGTGATGTTCAAAATTCATAAGACGGCAGCACCCGTAAGTCTTTTAAGTGTATTTAGCATTTCGTTAAAAGCGTTCATCGTTTAATAAAGACAATTAATCTAATTAACGACACTCTTGTTAAGTGAGGGTTGTACATTTCATAGAATCCATTTACGGTATTAAGTAAATACAGAAGTATTTCAGAAGAATTACTTCTCTATTGTGTATAATAATTCCCAATACTGTAATATTTTTTTTATATATATATATATATATATATATATATATATATGTGTGTGTGTGTGTGTGTGTGTGTGTGTGTGCGTGCGTGCGTGCGTGCGTGCGTGCCTGCGTGTGTGTGTGTGTGTGTGTGTGTGTGTATGTGTGTGTGTGTGTGTGTGTGTGTGTGTGTGTGTGTGCGTGCGTGCGTGCGTGCGTGCGTGCCTGCGTGTGTGTGTGTGTGTGTGTGTGTGTATGTGTGTGTGTGTGTGTGTGTGTGTGTGTGTGTGTGTGTTTTAATTGAGCGCGCTAATCTCAGGAACTATTTGGTCTGATTTTAAAAATTCTTTCAGTGTTAGATAGCCCGTTTATCGAGGAAGGCTATAGGCTATATATCATCATGCTAAGACTAATAGGAGCGGAGCACCAATTAAGAATGTTTCATAATCGGGGTTTTTTTTTTAACTTTCTTTTCTCTTTTTAACTATTCCACGCGGACGAAGTCGCGGGCAGAAGCTAGTAAATTATATTTTTACACTAAGTCATGGTAGCGTAATGGCTAGCGCACGCTTCCCACACTCAAAGGGCGCGGGTTCGATCATGGGCGGAACCCATGCACCACGTAGGCGCTTAATAGAAACCTTAATAGACGGTAACCACTTACCATCAGGAGGACTGCCTACCTGTTTACCAGCGTCTGACAATAAAAAAGGGGCAAAAAGCCATGAGAAATTCCCTCTTGAAATTTGCCTGACATAGCACTTCCCTAATTGGATCGCATCCTTAAGTTAAGCGACTTTCAGGTGCCACTTTGCTGGCAAATGGCCGGAATGTATTACTTAACATGGATACACACGATTCGCTTGTATAAGTGTATATACCACGCACTTTATTGCTCTCAATCCATTAGTACTTGCACGTGGGTGGGCTTATTTCCTCGTCGAGGGTTGACAAGCAGATGTGGCTTGTAATAAGGTATGCAGTGTTTACGTCATTATTATTCTTACTCCAATACTATGTTATTATTAAAATAAAAAAATTCTAATAAAATACACTATAGATACAGCTTTCGGGGTTGAGATTCTGTGGTCATAAAAACGCGAGGCTTATCATCTCTATTGAGACGTTTCAATGCGATTTATGGCGGGTTCCTAAATCTAACTATATGAATAGACTATCCGTGCAGGAACGGAGAAAGCATACAATTTCCTACGGCCGGGCGGCCTGTCGTAAGAGGCGACTTAACAACCCACAGCCAAGTGGTAGGTCATTTGCCCGACTGGATGGCTAACACCCCTGGTCTAAAGTGTGTCGCCATAACCACCTTGAGTTGTGTTCCGGCATTACTGACCAGGTTCCAGTCTCCCTTAAGAAAGCAGCAGCGCATTTATAGCAACTTTGTTGTTGCAAATGTCCATAAGCGATGGTAACCGCTTTCCATCAAGTGGGCCGTCTGCCTGTCTGCTGATCTCCTGCAATAAATAAAAAAGACTATTCAGAGCATGTGTCATATTTTAACCAGTAGTAAAGCAAATAACGATGGTAAGTAACCACTTTTTATCAGATGGATCATATGTTTGCACAGCTTTTCAATAAAAAATTACCTGTTAGTAAGAAATAAGAACCGGCAGTTCAAAAGTCTCGTTTGATCGAAGGACAACGTATTAGCGTTTAAATTTATCCTCTATCGAAATAATATTGTAAGTAAGGAAGAAAATATTTATTGCTTAAATGCGACACACAGAAGACGACTGAACGAAGAAGAGAAAAAAATGTCTGTGTGAAGTGAATCAAAGTGTGACAAGGGGTGGGAGGGATTATAAATTTCATGACGTCAGATTACATATATTAAATCGTTATAATATCGTTACATGCCGTCAAAAGTGAATGCACATCTGCCTGCCATAACGCACAATTTATTGCCTTCCCGCATTTGGACTTCTTTTGTTTACTTAGAAAAACAGCCTATTGTGTATTGTACTCGTTTATGGCCGTTCGCAGGAATAATTAAGCAGGTGTGCGGATTACGTTTTCTGGGAAATTGCGTCGACGCTTGGCAGGTAGACATATTGTATTTGTATAGTTTAGTATAAAACAATTCCCGAACGGAGAGGTGAGGCAATCAAGCGATGATTACGATACGGGCAAGACGTGTGTACATTCGATAAGCTATATAGTGACGGACTTTGCGCGTGTTATTGAATCGTGCAGTTTGTACTGGTTGTGTCCAGTTACATTTGTACCTGTGTTTTATGTGTTTGTATAGTTCTAATAAATTCTATAGTCATTCCAACGGCATTTTTAATTCGAGTCCCGCACTCGTAACGATATTTTTAAGCTTTAAAACACGAAATTTGAAGTATTAACGAAAAATTGCACTTCCTTTAAAATCTCCTTAGACACTGGTTTGCCTGGAAGAGATCGCTATAAGCGATAAGGCCGCCCATTGTTCTAATGTATCCATATCAATTGTCTAGATTTAAGATTATGCTGAACAATAAAGAGTTTTTTCATTCCATACATTCAACTTCAAAACATTTTCAACTATATCTGTATGGACATAGTGTTTAAATTATTAAATGTACCTAATGTATTCTATCTCATTCTATCGCAGGCTCAGTCCTATAGATTTATGTGTTTATCTCTTTTTAATGTCGCTTTTTCGTTTCATCGAGTTACAAATCACACGATTCTAAAGAAGTTTCACTTCAAAAATTAAATATCAAAAAAGGAAGCCGTTTGCCGCAATTTGCGAAATGAGATTAGTACTCAATATTTTGCTGTGCCGAAATATAGTCCGACACTGCACTGATTTCCAGTGCTCACCTCCTAAATCGCACATGTCATACGATCCACGGTAAAAACAATTATTATACCTATTGTTGGCGCCATATACACGTAACCGCGAAAAAAAAACCCTCATTGTCCTCTCTCTCTCTCTGTCTGTCCTATCCACCACAACACTCGCGTGAACGAGAAGCACAATGAGAAGAGACAAAGTCTATGGCGCTGCGCTTTCATGGCTATCAAGTGCCATCCAGTCTTGCAACGCTACCGCGGGAAGTAAGCAACAGCAAACCCAACAAACAAGTGAGTGATCCATGTTATACCTATTATCTATGACGCATCACTACCTATTGTCTCGTCGTCGTCAGTCATTCGCAGTCCACTACTAGACGTAGGCCACCCCAAGTTGACGCCACTCATCCCTGCCCTCTGACTTCCTCATCCAGCGCCTACCGTCGACCTTTCATAGGTCGTCGGTCCATCGGGCTGCAAGGCGTCCGACACTACGTTTACCGAGGCGCGGTCTCCACTCCAGGACTCGTCTGCTCTATCGGCCATCGGTCCTGAGGCAGACGTGACCGGCCCACTTCAACTTGCTAATTTTGCAATCTATGTCGGTTACCTTGGTTCTTTTATTTTTTTTTATTGCAGGAGATCAGCAGACAGGCAGACGGCCCGCTTGATGGAAAGCGGTTACCATCGCCTATGGACATTTGCAACACCAAAGTTGCTACAAATGCGCTGCTGCTCTCTTAAGGGAGACTGGAACCTGGTCACTAATGCCGGAACACAACTCAAGGTTGTTATGGCGACATACTTTAGACCAGGGGTGGTAGCCATCCAGTCGGGCAAATGCCCTACCACCTGGCTGTGGGTTGTTAAGTCGCCTCTTACGACAGGCCGCCCGGCCGCAGGAAATTTTATTCTTTCTCCGTTCCTGCACGGATAAGGTTCTCTTATGGATATCCTCATTTCTAATTTTATCCATAAGAGAAACACCCAATTCGGACTTGGAATTTGTGGACCAATCCTGCCGTCAGTGTCCATGTCTCGGCCCCGTAGGTCAGGACGGCGAGGACGCACTGCTCGAAGACTTTTGTCTTCAAGCATTGTCTATATTATGTTTATTTATTCGCATATTTATTAAAGCTTCTTGGCAAATGGCTATCATCTTAAGCTTGAGATAATACAAAACCAACAATCGTGACCCAGTAGTCCCACGATTCACGTCCCAAGGGATTACTTGGCTCCACGATACTTGAGTGCCGGAGTAGGGCCGGATTAACAAACGCCATGATACGACGCAAGCTGCAATTCAAACAGATCTTTAGGACTATTATCATAGAAGATCGCCTAGTAAAAACAGATTTCGAGAAAACCTCCTAATAAAAATGTTTCTAGATCTTTCTTTACAGTACATCGTACAGTTCATTACATATACAAATCAACAATTTTCCCCGTGTTACTGTTATGGGAAATCGAAAAGTGCGATGCGGACATTGCTAATATTAGTATTAAGGACTCATATTTTATAAGGGCCATTTTGGCCCCTAACGGAAACTTTTGAGCATGGTTCCGAAAAAAATTAAATTATTTTTCCGTATCACCCTTATATATCTCTATTATATTAATTATATATAACGTGTCGTGTTAGTTACACTATTTATAATTCAAGAATGGCTGTACTGATTTGGCTGAAAATTGGTGGGGAGGTAGCTTAGAACCAGGAGACGGAAATAGGATACTTTTTATCCCGTTCGAACCGGTAGGTGGCGCTGAGATCGGGTTCTAAAATCCTCCTAATCACCTGGAGCGATTTTGTTTTTGTGTGTTTGAGTGTGTTCCCGGATGGTTTAGATTCACAATTAGAATCGGTAGGTGGCACTGTTCTTGATTTTTATTTTTTCAGAGCAGGACTAAGTCTGCCGGGGCCGCTAGTATGTATATATATATATATATATGTATATATATATATATATATATATGTATATATATATATATATATATATATATATATATATATATATATATATACGCGCAGAAGGTTTTCCGATGACTGCTTACTATTATTGTATATACTTATGAAAAGTATATACAATAATAAATTTATTGCAACAACTATTTATGTAACCTTTTTTGTCAACCCTACTGACCGTCGACGCCTGACATCATGAGGCTATCGGCAAACCTTCTGTGCGCGGCTTATATATATTTATATATAATAGGGTGATTCGGAAAAACATTTTTTTTTTCGGAACCATGCTCAAAAGTTTCTGTTAGGGGCCAAAATGGCCCTTGTAAAATATGAGTCCTTAATACTAATATTAAGAATGTTATATAGCTTTTTATTATCGAGCTGGCAAACAGGCAGAAAATCTAAATAGACTTTTTATTTTTTATCATTTAAATATCAGTGCAGGAACGGAGAAAGAATACAAATTCCTGCGGCCTGGCAGCTTGATGTAAGAGAAGAGGCAACTAGCAAACGAAATCTGGTAGGGCATTTGCCCGTCTGGATGGTTACCACCCCTGGTCTAGGGTACGCAGCCATAACAGCCTTGAATTGTGTTCCAGCATTAATGATGATCGTCTTTTTTATGCTCGACTTCAGAGTCTAGAGCATAGACATAAGGTCGCGAGCCTAACTGTCTTCTATCGCATACATTTCGACGAGTATTCCTTAGAATTGCACGAGCTGATTCCTCCATGCCCATTTTACCATCGGACAAACAGACGCACCGGTTCGCGCCACCGCTACATAGTGGAACCACCTATCAGAACCAAGCGTTTCGCTTCATCTTTCATGTTGCACACTGCCGAAGAGTGCAATAATTTGCCGGAGTCTGTTTTCCTGACAAATACAATCTTGAAGTCTTCGAGTCACGAGTGAATAGGTATCTTCTAAGCAAGCGTGCTCCATTCTAGACTGCGTCATCACTCAACATCAGGTGAGACAGTGGTCAAACGCAAACCTATACTTCCATAAAAATAAAATAAAAATAGTGGCCAAGTTCCAGTCCTCCTCTGGTGTTGTAAATCGGTCGTCAGTCTGTTTGATGTACTCCAGCAGGCCAGCAGTCAAAAGTCATTAATTTCTTTAACGTGTTTTAATTGTATCAATGTATCAACGTATCAATGTATCAACGTATCAATGTATCAACGTATCAATGTATCAACGTATCAATGTATCAACGTATCAATGTATCAACGTATCAATGTATCAACGTATCAATGTATCAACGTATCAATGTATCAATGTATCGTTGTATCAATGTATCAACGTATCAATATATTAATTTTATTAATATCAACATTTGATAAGCAATGAAACAAGATTATTTAAAAAAAATATATGGCAAAGGAAGAAAAAATAATGTTATTTTACGTAAAAAATTAACGCTCTTTACTTAATTACGGACTTAATTAACAAAGTGATGGCCCGGTGACATCAATCTTATTTTTATTTTATTTTACAATTTAAACTGATTAAAAGTGTGGATAAATATGATTTTAGTCCTGTAATTAAGTTATATTAATAGTATTTAAATTATTTTTTGTATACTTTTAATTACAAATTATATTCCCTATACGACTTTGTTGGTGTGGAATTGATTTATTCCCCGAACGCTACAAAATTAATGTTATAATGATTTTTTTTAATACCTTCTACCGAAGAACGTTTATAATATTTATTAGAATACAATTTCGTGCGGCCGGGCGGCCTGTCGTAAGAGGTGACAAAACAACCCACAGCCGGGTGGTAGGGCATTAGCCCGACTGGATGGCTAGCACCCCTGGTCTAAAGTATGTCACCATAACAATCTTGAGTTGTGTTCCGTCCGGCATTAGTGACCAGGTTCCAGCCTCCCTTAAGAGAGCAGCAGCGCGTTTGTAGCACCTTTGGTGTTGCAAATGTCCACAGGCGATGGTAACCGCTTTCCGTCAAGTGGGCCGGCTGCCTGTCTGCTGAACTCCCGCAATAAAAATAATACATAATAATATTTTCTTAAGTTTTCGCGACTTGTATACATAATAAAACTACGTTTTAACGGTTTTAAGCGCGGTAATTTTATTTGATTTTGGGTTTTCCGACGTTTCGGCCAGTTTTCAGTGGCCGTGATCACGGAAGACAAAGATGTCAAGTGTCAACGAGTATTGTTAAAGTTTTATTTAGCCTACCGCCAACTTATTCATTTTAATTATTTAATTTTAATTTTGTTTATGGTTATTATTTACTCTATGGGAGCCTAATCTAATTTACTACCGCTTCGCAACATGTTATGACTTGAAGAGAAGAAGCGTCTTGCGCCGCTTCAACTCTTCAGCAAACATGCCTAGCTCTAATAATTTTATATAATATTAAAATGGGTGGAAGGAAAAATAAAAGTAATTATCAGTCAAGTTCGTTTGTGTTCCGTTGTACGCAGAAAGAGCTCACAGTGTCTTGAGGTCTGGCAGCTGGTTTTTGCTGGGTTTGCGTCTTAACAGTTTTGATAATTGGATCCCAAACAGGTGGTACTTGCCAACCATCTTCTCTATTGAAATTTGGGTGTTTTTTGATTTCAATAGCCTCACGCATCATTCTAGGTATGAAACGATTCTCTTTTGCGAGGATTTGTGGGTTATCGAATCTGATGTAGTGGTTGGGTTTATCCAGCGTGTGTTCACTGATCGCAGACTTCGTAGACCTTGTGTGTTTCATGTCAGCAATGTGTTCTTTTACTCGTGTTTTTATGCTCCTCTTTGTTTGCCGAATGTATGACAATCCACACTCACAATCAAGCTTGTAGACCCCGGCATCCTGGAGTGGGATATTGCATTTCACAGGTCTCAGAAATTGGGTAATCTTTTTCTGCGGCTTGAAATATGTTTTGATTGAAGCTCGCCTGAGGATGTGGCCAATTCTGTCTGTGACCCCCTTGATGTAGGGTAGGGTAGCAGGGCACCGCTCAACTGAAGGTGGTTTGGGGCCTTTGTGACGTTGGTAATACATAATAGCTAGAAATTTCGTCTAATATCGACTACAAGAATGGGTACTGATTCGCAACAATTGATTGCTGTTTTAAGGAGAAAAAATAGCAAAAAACTATATGAATTTAAACAAAGCTATATTAAATTACATATAATCGAATACAATGCAAGAAAACTTAACTTATTTGTATTGTATTCTACTCATAGTCCCTTAAGACTATAAGTAGAATACTGAGACCAAATCACCGTCTTCTATGGGTAAGGTGCCCAGAAGGCTGGCTACGTGTTCTCGCTGGATCGCCATACTGATCCGTTGGCCGAGGTAAGCACCAGCCCTCTGATCACCCGAAGAGTCAATGAGTCGTTTCGATAAATTTTGGTAGAGGCTCATGGCCTCAGGACCCCACGGTCCAGGCGTCTCGACAGCAAACGGCACAAACATATAACTCTCACTGAGGGTTGCACATTTGCGCCGCTTGAGTGATTCGGCTGTTTCTGCCGCTGAACCGGCTGATTTAGACGTATTTGGTAATTAGAGTCGTTCAATTCATTCAAAAACTATATTGTCTTTATGTGAAGACTTCATCTTGATATCTTACTTCATTGCCAACGGGTGGCAATTGGAACAATAAGTACATTAGTTAACAAAACTGCCTAAATGGTGCATGCTTCCCGGCTAGAATTTGAAACATAATCTTTGGAGTGCTCTAGCTATTAAGCTACCAGGCTTGGTTTCTTATACTTTTTTTATTGCAGGAGTTCAGCAGAGAGACAGACGGTCCACCTCATGGAAAGCGGTTACCATCGCCTATAGACATTTGCAACTGCAAAGGCGTTACAAGTGCGCTGCTGCTCTCATAAAGGAGACTGGAACCTGACCACTAATGCTGGAGCACAACTCAAGGTTCTTATGGCAGCATACTCTATACCAGGGGTCACCAATTAGTTTCGCTCGAGGTCAAAAAATTAAATGACCATCGCGGTCCGCACAACATTTTATAGAAAAAAATATTTATTGTACAAAATAAAAATTTATGTAATTACGGAATGCGGATTATCTGTCTGAAGTTTGCAGTAAAATTGGTTCAAGCTATTGACATTAAATCCTTGAAATTTATTCTTAATGACGTTTATCTTCGAAAATGCTACTTCACAAATATATTTTGACCGAAACAAAGTAAGAAGTTATAAAGCTAATTTTGTAGTTCTGGATATTTATTACCACACACAAATTTTATCCAGAACTCTTCGTTTCTGTTTTAAAACTGTAGTGCAAGATGCTGTGTTCTCGCGGTCCGCACAAAATAGGTCGACGGTCTGGATGCGGGCCGCGGTCCGCTATTTGGCGACCCCTGCTCTAGACCAGGCGTGATAGTCATCCAGGCGGGTAAATACCCTGTCACCTGGCTGTGGGTTGTTTTGTCGCCTCTTACAACAGGCCGTCCGATCACAGGAAATTGTATTCTTTTTCCGTTCCTGCACGGATAAAAATAGGCAAAAGGATAAAATTAAACATACTCAATTAATAGAACAACAAAGAATATAGCCTATGCCGGGCCTACCTCACTGCAACGCAGAGGCTCGGGGTTCGATTCCTGGTATAGTAAATTTCGGAAACGTATTTTCTCCGTTATTTACTATAGCCTGGGTGTCTGGGATCGGCCCCAGAGTAGTCCGTTCTATATTACCCATAACACAAGCGTAACTTGCTTAATTTGGGGATATACAAAATGTGTGTTTCTCTGAATGCATGATGAAAAAATGACTAAACAGATATACAATGCAAAAGTGGATGGATGTAGAAGTCGTGGAAGGCCACGACACACCTTTCATGATCAAATTGATTGTGTATTAGCAGAAGGTGATGTCAGGAGCCTTAAGAACAGACGAGCGTGCATGACAAGAGCTATGAATGTCAAAGAAGTAAGTGAGGTGTGTAAGTATAAGCCTGAATGGCACTCTGTTGTTCGTGCCTACCCCGCAAGGGAACTGGCGTGAAGTTATGTATGTATCCGTTTGTCTACCGATTATTATTATTATTATTATATCACGGGTTGTCTGGAAGAGATCGCTTCTTAGCGATAAGACCGCCCATTGTACACATTAGAATATTTTTAGGCTATAAGATTTTTTGTTTTCTGTAATGGTGTACAATAAAGTGTTATCTATCTATCTATCTATTATTATTATATATATTTTAGGACAAAGAAGAATAGTTATAAGATAAAGTTTTCTTTTGCTTTAAAGACTTACTTAGATCCTTTTAAATTTCATGAAAGGTGACAGGGACTTTTGTGCTAAGTAAATGTATTCAGTTGAGATATGACCTTAACCCTTCAGCCATTCTAAAATCCGCAAG
Source organism: Dendrolimus kikuchii (assembly GCA_019925095.2). Taxonomy (NCBI): domain Eukaryota; kingdom Metazoa; phylum Arthropoda; class Insecta; order Lepidoptera; family Lasiocampidae; genus Dendrolimus; species Dendrolimus kikuchii. Next base: position 17,194,174 of record CM034407.1, read on the forward strand.
ACTAACACTATCACTATCTCGTAATATACCAAGAAAATATACCCATTTCATGCAAATCATACAAATCCTATATAAACAGAGTGAGACAACAACACAAAAACGATCACGTGCACAAACGCGATTTGCACTCTCATCGCGGACACATATGTGCTATTAGTGAGCTGAAGGGTTAAAAAAGCGTTATATTTTTCAATTACAAAATTGATAACAGCAGTCCTTAAATTCTATCGGTAAGACGAGAAATCTTAAACATAAGGTTACAAATATAATACGTAATCGATTTAACTAAATGAATTTGAACAATTATGAAGATGAAAAAAAAATCCACTGAGTATTATTTTTTTCTTTCATTACTTATCAATTCCATTTCATACAATATATACAAGTAACAAAGCATCAATTAATAAACCAATGAGGTTTGCATGTGATGCAACACACCCTCGAGTTAAAAATTAGGACCGTATATATACACTTCTATATAACATATATACACATTTACACAACTCATACACATATATATTAGAACGTATGTATATTCATAAACAATAAAACATAAACACAGTCGTCAGCATTCATACACACAGCCTGTCACTGCCAGTTTTCTAGGAAGTAGTTTTTTTAGTTTGATTTTAATATTTTCAACGTTTAAAGATTCTCGTAGAATAGACATTCTAGAATTCTATTATTCTGGGAGGCGTTCCTCGATTTTAAATTGAAATATATAATATTTCTTAATAATTTATTTAAAAAAATCAAGAGACGCCTCCCAAAACAATAGACATTCTAGAATTCTATTGTTTTGGGAGGCGCTCCTCAATTTTAAATTTAAATATATTATATTTCTTAATAATTTATTTAAATTTAAATTCAAGGAACGCCTCCCAAAACAATAGACATTCTAGAATTCTATTGTTCTGGGACGCGTTTCTCGATTTTAAATAAATTCTATTTCTTAATATATTATAACGACTAAGAAGGTTATTCGTTACAAGTACACTGTAAAAGAAATTTCATACGTCAGTTACATGTATGAACATGACAATTGTATAAAGGTTCCCTTTTACTGAAATACCAACGAAACCGCAAAAATACGTTTAAATTTCGTAGAAGCTTATGAAATCATGTAAACAAACTTGTTGAGTTTACCAACATATTGAACTCTGGCCCTTCTGAAACACGAAGTCAAAGCAATAATCGTTAAAATCAATTCAGCATTTTTTCCATAAAATTCATGCTCTTCAAAACGAATCGACTCGTATTTTTTTTAATATCGTGCAACTTTATTCCGATGATTGAGTATTCATTGAATGGAAAAATTATTCCCGCATATTTGGATTCATGAAAAATCCATTTTTTTTCTGTACAACAAAAAAGTTATTATTTTGTTTCACTAAATATTTTGTATTTTTTACTTTGAAGTTCACTAAATTTGAAACCAAATTAAAAAGTATCCTTCTTAAAAAGGAATATTACAATATTGAAGAATATTTAAATGATAAAACTCCGTTTATATGGCAGCTCGCTCCAGCCTCTTATACAATCGTCTGTATAACGTTTTAATTTTACCAAACACGTAAGGGATTTATGGAGATATGTTGCAGCATAAAATATGAAATATGGACCCCTGGGGGTACATATAAAACTTCAAGGAGTCCACGTCAACAAAAACCAAATCTGGGGGTCCGCGAGCGGCACATAAAGGACCACAATAGTAAATTCAATTTAAGCAAGAATTTTTCAATTTTCTATAAATATAATAAAAAATACCATAGTGCGCGTTTGTACTTAGGTACAAGCTATAAATATGGGACCAAGTAGACACTATATGGAATCCAACCCAAAAAGTGTCAAAATCAATTCAAAAAGAAAACCAGTTGTGGCTGAACATATATAACTTATATATATATATATATATATAAATATATACATATACATGTACACAGCCACACACACACACACACACACACACACATATATATATATGTTGCTCCTTTTTTTAAATCGGTTAAAAAGTTTGAAAGCGATCTCTTCCAGTCACCCCGGGCTATAAATTTTATAAACGAATTTAAAGAAGGAAGAAAGAAAGAAAAAAGAAAAATATTTATTTCTAATAGCGAAACAACACAAAAATAAGTAGTAACACAACAAAGTATTGTTACGACCTACACGCCGACAAAAGTGGATTCACACCTGCTACCGCAAAAACACACTTTTTTACCTTTCGGCATTTGGACTTCTTTTGTTTACTTTGTGCTTACAATTTGTGTTTAGAAAACAGCCCATTGTGTATTGTAATCTTTTATGGCAGTCATTAGCCAGGTGTGTCGGACTGATTCTAAAAAATTCGGTCCACGCGGTCAGGCAGACATACTGTATCTGTGCAGTACAAAGCAATGGCCCAATGGAGAGATCGGCAGTCAAGCTATAACCACGAGCGAAGCAGGACTTGTGTACATTCGGTAATCAATTTAGTGACGGACTTTGAGCGTGTTATTGAATCGTGCATTACGTTTGGACTGGTTGTGTTCAGTTACATTTGTACCTGTGTTATACGTGTTTGTATAGTTCTAATAAACTCTATAATAGTTGGCAAGTAACAACACTGATCTTGACATATTTGAAAACAGCTTCTGTAAATATTGTAAGCGATTAAAAAATATTCCTAAATAACGCTTTACAATTAATGATACAATAGATTTAACTATATAGTACCGTATGTGCGTGTGTCTGTGAGTGTGTGTGAGTGTGTCTGTGTGGGCGTGTGTGCGTGAGTGCGCGCGTGTGTGCGCGTGTGTATGTGTTTATGTATATAAACACAAGCGTTTACACCTGTTTAGTTTTATGAGTTTTCTGTATGCACCTATTTAGAATTGCAATCCAGATTGTTATGTTAGTAATGTAATGTTTTAATTTGTTTTGGTTGTAATTTGTTTTGTGCATCAATAAAAAAAATAAAAAAAAATCAACGGTATTTTAATTCGAGTCCTGCGACTCATAACAGTATAAATAATTTAATATACATATGCTGCTTCATAAATCAATTTGCTATCAAAACTATTCCCCATTTTAGATTGGATGATAGCACTGAACGCTCTATCAAATGGTCCTCCAATTACCGTACTTTAATCTGAATGAATTCACTGAAGTTCGTAAAGAGCGTTTAGATTTCAAGAGGCTTTATAGCTTTTGAAAATATCTTGAAATTCAAATTGGTTTCTGCATAATAAGTCAATCTATTATGGTATCATACACGTGTATTTTGTATAGATGCAGGATTAGAAATCTATTATATTATAACCTTCTAAACATGCCGTGTTTGTTCTTAAGGCTTCTGACCTTCTGCTAGTACACGATCAATTTGATCATGGAAGGTATGTCGTGGCCTTCCACGACTTCTGCATCCATTCACTTTTGCATTGTATATCTGTTTAGTCATTCTTTCATCATGCATTCTTTCCACATGCCCGAATCACCGGAGCATTCCTTTCCTTACCTTCACCCCGACACTGTCTTTCAGACCAACTCTCTTTCTTACTTCGGTATTACGAACGCGGTCCGCGAGCGTCACTCCGCAGATTTTGCGCAGTGCTCGCATCTCGACCGCGTTTACTCTACTTTCATGCTCTCTCCATACCCAACTCTCGCTTCCATACGTGAGCGTAAGTACCAACATCGCGTTGTGCATGGCGAGCCGCGTTGTGCATTCACACTATTCCCCAAATTCACTCTTCTTTCTATGTCAGCGGTGTACCTTCCATCCCTGCTAAAAGCACATCCAAGATATACAACCTCATTCACTTGCTCCAGCATATATAAGTATATTCGTCTACTACAATAACGTTTAACAATAAACTAAAAGGTATTAGCGAGTGGCCCGGAGTGGCACGTGTGTTTCCAACGAGATGCTACGACCAACGAACGAAGTGAGCCACGGCCCGTGTTACTAAGCAAACTAATAACTACGCGCTCACTCGGCGATGCTTGTAAAATATATTTCAAATTCAGGGTCGGATTTAGAAATATGACGCCTGTAGGCTATTCAAATTTTACCGCCCCTACCGATAAATCGATACCCTAATTCACAATCATATTAATTACATCATTTTTTTGTCAATGAAATTGTAACGTGAGACCTGTATAGTTTTGAATTAGACCTCCTTTTTAACGTAGTTTGAAGATTGTCCCCAAATTTGCTGCCCCTCCAAAATCTGCCGCCCTAGGCTCCAGCCTACCCAGCCTGTTGGTAAATCCACCACTGTTCAAATGGAATTTATTTTAAACAACAACAGTATTAGGTGCTAACTCCCCTATCCTCAGAATGTGTAAAATTCTCAACAGTAGCAGTGATGTTACTGACATTCACTCTGACTCCAAAAATTCATTTTATAAAAAGATTCGTTTGGCCAACAAGACACTAATTAGACATTGACGGACGGACAGACTAGTTTCATTTACCTTACACATTTTTGTTATATTTATTACTAGAGTTTAAGTAAATAACATAGAAGAAATTAAACTGCAAGCTGTGTTCACCTATAATTAGTTTTTCATCGGATGGCAAAACTTAGTCATAAGTCTAGTAACTGATCAAATGTGCAAAACTGTTGGTGCTCCTTATTAAAATAAAATAAAATAAAAAACAAAAATAAACGTGTGTATGTGTGTTAAATAATTTAGTTTTAAGTTGATTATAAGTTAAGTGTTTGTCGATATATATTTAGGATTAATATGTCAGTCAGTCAGTACTTATGTAATATCCCTACAGAAGCTATTAAAAAAAAATCAACAGAAATAAACTATATAAACGACGGAGAACACGATGTAATTTTTTTAGAGTTCTTCGTTTGTTCGGGAATTCACGTAAAAACCGAGATATAATCCGTGCAGGAAGGGAGAAAGAATACAATTTCCTGCGGCCAGGCGGCCTGAAGTAAGAGGCGACCAAACAATCCACAGCCAGGTGGTAGGGCATTTGCTTGACTGAATGGCTACCACCCCTGGTCTAGAGTATGCCGACATAACAACCTTGAATTGCGTTCCGTCATTTTAAGAGAGCTTAAGAGAGCAGCAGCGCATTTTTTTTTAGTGCTGCTTTTCTAACTCGGGCGAACGAGATATGCCCGAGTCAATTGCTTTTTGTTTTTACTTTATTTAACTACAGGTTTTTCCTTATTTATTACTAACTACTTCTTTTAAGACAAATAATTTTTCGCTGTTGGGATTTGTTGGTTTTGGTTGGATAGCGCATTTGGAGCACCTTTGGTGTTGCAAATGTTCATAGGCGATGGTAACTGCTTTCCTTCAGTTGGACCTGTCTGCTGAAGTCAAGGTATAAAAAAAAATAAAAAAAATAAAGTACCTAATAATGGCAGACGTGTTCTAATACTAACAAAATAAAATATGCAACAATATCGGTATAACACTGTATTTTTCTTATAGTATATACGAAACAAAAGAACTCAATTTACGCGATAATTTATACAGTGAACTGATAGAAATGTTTCACTAAGTATCTGTCGAAAGTTTTGCTGAAACATTGAGATAAAAGAGGAAAAAAGCACCCTCAGATGCCCATCGGTGCCAACGAAGCCACGCCAAATAAACTGGCATATCAAGTAAGCGATAAATGTTCAGACCGAGTCGCCCTTACTATTTGTTATTATATTCACCTCACTTTGTATTCGTTCAAAACGAACGTATAATACATTCGAGAAGAAGACTTCAACAGCGCGATGCACGCGATGAACCTACTAAGTTTTTTTATTTATTTCATTCAATTACAATGTCATAACAGTCTTAAAGCTAAAACGACAATATACACCTTACCCTTAGCCTATTGTATTAGTAATACACTTCAATGCATTTTTTTTTTCCTAAGAGACACGTGAAAATATGTAAATCTGTGTTTAGTTATTGTGTAAGTTGTTTTCGATCGTGTTACTAAACAGCTTTCAACCTTGTATATTATATTAACTGAATTTGCCCTTAAATAATAACAACCCACAAACGTCTCACTGTCGGGCTCAGGCCGCCCACTACAGGGGAACGGACAGTATACCCGCCACGCTTATCCAAGACGTCTTGGTAGGTTTGATATATCGGTTATTTCGATGTGCAGGTTGCATCACGATGTTTTCCTTCACGGTTGTTAGCACGTGATATTTGTAACAATATGAACATCAGGCCAGAAAACTGCCTAATTGCTGCATGCGTTCCGGCCAGGATTTGTACTCGTGACTTTTTAATTTGCCCTTACGAATACCATTTTATCGCGTGAAAATATTACACCCATAAAATAATCTTTTTGGAAGATTGTAGGTAAACATTTACGGTCGTATTCGTAATAAGTTAGAATAAGTTTGAAGGCTTCTTTAAAGTTCTTAAAGAAGCCTCCAAACTTACACTAATACAATATAAATAATACCATTATTTTTTTTAATCTATGTTTTTGAATTTTTCTTATGTGATTGATTTATTTTAACGTAGCTCTGAATAGCTCAAAAACCTTCATGACGAGAATGTGCCCCAGTCTTATTTCTCTCGTTATTTGATATTTTATTTCAAGTAAATTTAAATCAAACTTATTAAGATTTTCGTTTTTTTCTGATTGAGCCTAAAAGAAAATAAAATGTTCAGAAGCGAAAAAAGGAACGCTATATACTCGAACAGAATTTTCATTTTTTTAAATAGAGACAGATTTTTATTTGTAATACTTTTCTTCCACAGTCATGCACAGTTTTCATGACAATACGTTTTCATATATGCCTGCCAAAGGGAGAATTTACTAGCACTTTATACACCAAAATAACTGTAAGACAATATTAATATTCTGTTGTCTGATTTTTTCAATCTTTGGTATAATAACACACAGAATTCTTTCAAATAAATAATGTGAAAGAAAAATACGAATGTCATAGAAGACAGGTGGTAGTGGTAAAAACTTCTTTATTTCCCGCACTCAACAGATAAGCAAAACCAAATACGTACTTTTATGAAGGCACTGTAACCCTTCTCATCTTGGGTTCAGAAATTTGTTTTTTATTTCGTATTTAGAAGTTCATTATTTCGACATTAAATATACTTACGTGAATGTAACGTAAAAAGATAAATAAATTACTTTATTAATTACGTAGATTTTAGTTTTTCTCCTTTGATAGTTATTCCAATGAATAATCGTACATTGATTTAATTAAAACTAAAACGACAATTTGAGGATTTGGACCTAATAAGGGTCCACCCTGAAATTGGATGAATGTTTTTATTATAGATGTAGGTTTGCGTTTGACCACTGTCTCATGCTTATATATTTATATATATAGAAATCAATTGCTGTTCGTTAGTCTCGCTAAAACTAGAGAACGGCTGGATTGATTTAGCTAATTTTGATGGTTTAAAAGGTAAGTAAATATGAAAAAAATGCTTGGAATATAGTAAAAACAACAATTTCGCTTTCCCTTAGAAACTATTCCTACCTGTCAAACATTTGATGTTAGTCCCGTCGTTTAGAAGTCAATTAAATTTAAAAGTCGTTCAGAAATCAAATTGAATTTAAAGGTGAAGATTTTTTTCATTTTTTTGGTTTAGAATAGCAAACGTTTGATGTTCGTTCCGGTTAAGTTTTGACCACATTTTTTACTAAAATTGAAACATTCTGAAATTATTATTCAGCTTTTTTATTTATTAATTCTGAGGCGGTACGAAGTTTGCCGGGTCAGCTAGTTTATTATAATAATTTATGTATTTTGAAATATGATATGATTGTACATGTGTATACATATGATTATGTATGTAATTATATAGTTAATTCTTAAATTAGTTTCAGTATTTCTGTATCTATTGCCATTTTCCTGCACCACCTACATGGCCAGATGAGCTAAGAAACTTCTTTAAATTAGGTTGCCTGGAAGAGATCACTTTGAGCGATAAGGCCGCCTATTATATTGCCCAGAGAATATTGTAAATATGGTTGGTTTTTGGAATTGAATATTTTGATGTGCAATAAAGTGTTTTCTATTTCTCTCTTTGTCTCACCTGATGTTGATTGATAACGCGGTCTAGGATGGAGCATACTTATCTATTCACTCATGACTTGAAGATTTCAACATTTTATTTGTCAGGGAAAACAGACACCGGCAAATTATTCCACTCTATTTCGTTCTGACTGGTGGTGCTTCCATCATGAACAGGTGACTGAAATAATATTTTTTTTAATAATAATATACTTAAATTACATAATTTTCTAACATTTTTGCTCTTCAGTTCAATATTCAATATCTTCCAATATTGTTGACTGTTGAACTCACTTATATACCACCATACACGGATGTAATACTGACGACACTTACAATGCCGCCATCGTCGCCACAAAAAGCAAACCTTTACAAAGAAAGTATATCATACATACATACATAACTTCACGCCAGTTCCCTTGCGGGGTAGGCACGAACAACAGAGCGCCATTCAGGCTTATTCTTACACACCTCACTTGGTTTTTTGACATTCATAGCTCTTGTAATGCACGCTCGTCTGTTCTTAAGGCACCTGACATCACCTTCTGCTAGTACACGATCAATTTGATCATGGAAGGTGTGTCGTGGCCTTCCGCGACTTTTGCATCCATCCACTTTTGCATTGTATATCTGTTTAGTCATTCTTTCATCATGCATTCTTTCCATATGCCCGAACCACCGGAGCATGCCTTACCTTACCTTCACCCCTACACTCTCTTTCAGACCAACTCTCTTTCTTACGTCGGTATTACGGACGCGGTCCGCGAGCGTCACTCCGCAGATTTTGCGCAGTGCTCGCATCTCAACCGTGTTCACTCTACTTTCATGCTCTCTCTTCTATACCCAACACTCGCTTCCATACGTGAGCGTAGGTACCAGCACGGCGTTGTGTATGGCAAGCTGGGCCTTCTGGCTGAGGTTGTTAGCGCCTAGAAGTTTACCTAACGCTCCATTCACATCATATCATTATAGCTAAATAAGAAAGGGTACAATGGGGCTAACACAACTGTAAAGGTTCTATGCCCCTTTAAATATAAAGAAAAATATTTTTATATAATTAATTACAATTTGAATAGATACCTTTTTATATTTTATTATATTTTAAATTATATACAATTTTTTAATAAAAAAAATACAAAAAAAAAATCCTAATAAAAAAAATGTGTGTGTGCAGTGCAGTTCACACGTAGCAGAAGTGAAACAAAGTGTGACAAAGGGTGGTAGGGAATCTAAATTTCATGATGTCACATTTCATATATCGTTATAATATATTTAAGCTGTGAAACACGAATTTTAAAGTATTAACGAAAAACTTCAAAACATTTCCAACTCTATCTGTATGAGCGTAGTGTTTAAATTATTAAATATAATGTATTCTATCTCATTCTCTCAAAGGCTTAGCCCTATAGATTTATGTGTTTATCTCTTTTTAGTGTCGCTTTTTCGTTTCATCGAGTTTCAAATCACAGCGATTCTAAAGAAGTTTCACTTCAACAATATAAATCCCAAATCGCTGTCGATTGGGAATATATCTAAAACACTGGCCGCTATTCCCCGCTAAGAGGCAACGCCAATGCGTTGCCCCAAGTACATACCAGCTTTTTGGTCACGTGAGACTTCTATTAAACGAGATGATAGGTCCCAATTAAACCGATAGGTTTCGGGACCCCATGGCCCTAGAATTTCGACACCAAGCGCCACAAATATGTTATATGACGGTGTATACTTACAACTTTGAGTTGTGTTTCGCCATTAGTGACCAGGTTCTAGTCTCCCGTAGAGAGTAGCAGCGCATTTGTAGCACCTTTGGTGTTGTAAATGTGCATAGGCGATGGTAACCGCTTTCCATTAAGTGAGCCGTCTGCCTGTCTGCCGAACCCCTGCAATAAAAAAATAGAATTTTAATCGCTAATTAATATGTTTATGAGTGTGTTTAAATGTGTATTTTCTACTGACTAAATAGTTATCAAGCTATCTGTACGTTTTTTTATTCCGTGTAACCGCCCTTAAGCGGCCGTATTCGGACGCTGTTGCCGCCCATGTACACATGTTTTTTTAATGTATGAATAAACTACAGTCATACGTCAAAGCTGACATACATAAGCTTTTTTAAACTTGTTATATTTGAAGATAAAAATAAAATGCGGATTTATTATAATACAACCTAAAGATCAGAATACCTGCAACCACACTTGGTAGAGGCTATAATGCTTGCCCTATACTGTTCTAATATCCCCCGCCGGTCCAAAGGGGAGACGGGGGAAGGTGCGCTTCATTTGTCCGAATTTAGCGCAGCCCGTATCGGTCGACCCTTTTAAATATTCACTAAGCGACGTTCTTTGTTCGGATGTGGTTTATGATAAAGTATTATTTTTCGGTTTTAAGATACGAGTGGTAAAATGTGAACAAGATGGTATAATACATTTTTAATTTCTCATATTTTTAAAGTACGTTTGGAGTTGCCTGATCACAGGGATGAATTCTAAGAAACGATTTTCTCTGCTGTCAAGAAATTTAAAAAACTATGCGAACCATAGATAATACATACGAGTCATGTCCTAACTTTTCGCAGTCACTGTTGAAAATATCAGAAAATTTATAAAATCATTTTATAATAATAAATTAATTTTCACTAAATTATTTGTTAATTTCCATGAACAGCTAAATATTTACAACACAATTTGTGCCATGATGCGTACCGAAAACTATGACGCCTGCACACACTTTATTCTATTATGATAATTCTTTTAGGGTGCAGGCTGTCAAACTTTGGAATATGCTGCCTCTTACTATCAAAGAGGCCAAATCCTTACCAACATTTAGAAATTTGCTCAGAAAACACTATTTGCCACAAATAGCTATGTCTGATTAACAGAATATATATATATATACACACACACACACTCACACACACACACACACACGCACGCACACACACACACACACACACACACACACACACACACACACACACACACACACACACACACACACACACACACACATATATATATATATATGTATAACTATGTATTTGTATATATATTTCGTAAATTACTTTCAGTATTTATGTATCTATTTACTTTTTCCTGCACCACCTATATCGCCTGATTCAAATTTCTTTCATTTAGGTTGCCTGGAAGAGATCGCTTAGAGCGATAAGGCCGCCTATTGTATTGCTTAGAAAATATTGTAAATATGGTTTGTGTTTGTAATTGTATGTTTTGGTGTGCAATAAAGTGTTATCTCTCTCTATTTACTACCATCAGTGACAAAACAATATTTGAGCTCGTGAGATTTAAGTATTGTGGATTTAACCCATGATTTCATTACAGAATGCGTGCTGTGTAGTACACTTACGAGGACTGTATGGCATGCGTGCGAGTGGGTGGCAGCCTGTCGCCCTGGTTTAACGTCAATATTGGCGTCAGGCAGGGCTGCGTGCTGTCGGCTTTGCTGTTCATCCTATACCTGGACGATTGTCTCCAGAGAATAAGATTGATGGATGTTGGGGTGCGAATGAGTGATCTAGTTGTAAGCACCTTGCTTTATGTGGATGATGCCGTGCTTTTAGCCGAATCGCCATCAGAACTGCAAACACTAGTCACAATGATGAAAGATGACTGTCAGGCGAGAGGCTTACATTTGAATGCGAAGAAAACAAAGGTTAAGGTGTTTGAAAGAGAAGAAACCAGAACGAATGCAAGGATAATGGTCGATGATGTTATGCTGGAGCAAGTGAATGAGTTTATATATCTTGGATGTGCTTTTAGCAGGGATAGATGCGAGCACTACGCAAAATCGGCGGAATGACGCTCGCGGACCGCGTTCGTAATACCGAAGTAAGAAAGAGAGTTGGTCTGAAAAAGAGTGTCGGGGTGAAGGTAAAGAAAGGAATGCTCCGGTATTTCGGGCATGTGGAAAGAATACATGATGAAAGGTCAAAGAAGCAAGTGAGGTGTGTAAGAATGGGCTAAATGGCGCTCTGTTGTTCGTGCCTACCCCGCAAGGGAACTGGCGTGAAGTTATGTATGTATGTATGTTAATTACAGAAGTAGTTGTTCGTTTACTAATGAGTTTTATAGTACTTTTCTTATATTCAAAATGAAAAGCAGAGTGTTAACCTCGCGTGAAAGGCTCGAACTATTAGCGCCCTCGCTACGTTGGTGCGCCATATCATCTCATGCCTAAATGATCACTTTCACCGCTCGTGTAACAATCTACTATTTTACAGGTTTTAGGTGAATCTCTGCCTGAATTTATATACCAACGGACACATATAATGCATCAATGTATACCCATAAGATGACGTTCAAAGAAATATATCTACGCAAGTAAACTTTTATGATTTATTTAAATGCAAAAGTAAAGAATAGTTAATTAACTTAAGGAGCTGTAGTCAATGTAATAAAATGTATTGACATATCGACAATGTTATATTTTTGTCTGTCTACTTGAAAGGGACCTCCTTTTAAAAAGGACCGAAATTTGACTGTTCGTAAGACAAAGTGACCGCTCAAGAATTGTGCCGAGGACTATGCCTAAATGTAAGATCTCGCTATCTCGCTCTCGCATTACCACATTTTTGAAGACATAAATTCATAAAATTTAATTACGACATATTTGTATTATACAAATCTCAATAGTACAATTACGAATGCGTCAATAAAGAAATCATTTTGATTCGGAGAAGGTTTCATACACTTTTTTTATTAATTGCAGGAGTTCAGCAGACAGGCAGACGGCCCACTTGATGGATAGCGGTTACCATCGCCTATGGACAGTTGCAACACCAAAGGTGCTACAAATGCGCTGCTGCCCTCTTAAGGGAGACTGGGACCTGGTCACTAATGCCGAACACAACTCGAAAGTTGTTATGGCGACATACTTTAGACCAGGGGTGGTAGCCATCCAGTCGGGCAAATGCCCTACCACCTGGCTGTGGGTTGTTTTGTCGCCTCTAACGACAGGCCGCCCGGCCGCAGGAAATTGTATTCTTTCTCCGTTTCTGCACGGATAATACACACAAATGTTTTCACAAATAAAATATTATGTATCTCTCTGTTCTTTCACCTTTTCCCAATTAATTGGGGTCGGCACAATATGTCTTTTCCTTCGACACTCCTCTATTCTGACTTACATCCTTTGTCCAGAAATCATCATATTGTTACATGCCGACAAAGCGAATGCACACCTGGTTTATCACCTTTCCGCATTTGGACTTCTTTTGTTTACTTTGTGTTTAAATTTTGCAATTATACAATGGCCTATTGTTATTGTACTTGTTTATGGCCACAGGTGTGCGGATTATGGTTTCTCGGAAACTTTAGTCCACGCGGTCTTGTTTTTTTTTTATAGCAGGAGTTCAGCAGACAGACAGACGGCCCACTGGATGGTAAGCGGTTACCATCGCCTATGGACATCTGTAACACCAAAGGTGCTACAAATGCGCTGCTGCTCTCTTAAGTGAGTCTGGAACCTGGTCACTAATGCCGGAACACAATTCAAAGTTGTTATAGCGGCATGCTCTAGACCAGGGGTGGTAGCCATCCAGTCCGGCAAATGCCCTACCACCTGGCTGTGGATTGTTTAGTCGCCTCTTATGACAGGCCGCCCGGCCGCAGGAAATTGTATTCTTTCTCCGTTCCTGCACGGATAAAATGTTGTATTGTACAGTTTATTATAAAACCATGCCCGAACGGAGGGGAGTGCGGCAGTCAAGCGACGATTACGATACAAGCAAGACGTGTGTACATTCGATAAGCTGTATAGTGACGGACTTTGCACGTGTTATTGAATCGTGCAATTTGTACTGGTTGTGTCCAATTATATTTGTACCTGTGTTATACGTGTTTGTATAGTTCTAATAAATTATATAGTCTAGTGGAACACTTACAAGCCCATAGATGGCGCTGTGCAATAATTGATGTCACAAACGTTTCACTATAACAGATGGGCCTAAGCCTGCAAGGAACAAAGTTAGCCTCGCTGGAAGATCTTCCTTTGAGACGGAGGAGGATTCCATCTCGCTCCTCCATCCCGTACGGAGCACCCCCTTCAATAGTAATTACAAACGGCATCTTAATTCGAGTTTTGTAGCTCATAACAATATTATACTTCACACAATCCATACATATTTTTTTTGGTCTATTTTTATCTTTGTACCTATCAATCTTTTAGTGTTACATTCTTTTTGTCCTTTTTATATATACATACATAACTTCACGCCAGTTTCCTTGCGGGGTAGGCACGAACAACAGAGCGCCATTTAGGCTTATTTTTACAAACCTCACTTGCTTCTTTGACATTCATAACTCTTGTCATGCACTCTCGTCTGTTCTTGAGAGCTCCTGACATCACCTTCTGCTAGTACACGATCAATTTGATCATGGAAGGTGTGTCGTGGCCTTCCACGACTTCTGCATCCATCCACTTTTGCATTGTATATCTGTTTAGTCATTATTAAATTTCATATAATTAAATTTCTGTGAAACATTCATTATATTTTTTTTATCACTTACAGGTTCGCTTTTGACTCGTATCTCGCTCGGTTTGAGCGGAGATATGGTCTAAGATCGAGCACGCTTACCTAGAAGCTACCTGATCACACGAGACCTGAAGACACCTAGGTTGTAGGTTTCGGGAAAAATTTGACTCCGGCAGTAAGTTCCACTCCTTTGCGGTACGCATAATGAAGGTGGACTCAAAGCTCTTTGTTCGTATAAGTGGTATGTCCACCATATAGCGGTACCGCATGCCAGTGTGTCTGGTTGTCCAAAACCACTCTCCAAAATGTACCCGATAGAAAACCGACAATCTGGCAACCCTGCGTCGATGTTCGAGACTTTGTAATTTGGCATTAAATAGCTGGCCGTCGTCTATTTTTTTTTTAAATTTATTAACATCTCTACGGACTCGAGTTCCGTACCCTTTTTTACAACTTAATTTCTATGAAAGATTTTAGAGTCCATACACGCTTATTGTTTATTTTTGTTACTGTGTGTGACATTAATTTAGTGATTTTTATGTTGTGGTGTACCTTAAGAATAACTTATTATATTAATTTATTCTAATTTTAATACTAAACTTATACTAATGTAGAGTGTATCTGTTACATGCTGGTGTTGTGAGGAAGTGCATGTGTAGTGTTGGCCTTATATCTATACTTACATATGTTGTCCTATCTAGTGCCATGTGTGTTGGGCCGTCGTCTATTAATTTCCTGGCTCTCCGCTCAATCGCTTCTAGTGCCTCGAGTTGGTATTTAGCTGAGCCATTACAAAGATAAGAACAATACTCCATATGTACAATCCCCAATGTTAGGATTGCACATAAGTAGTTTATCACTTTAGTGGCCCAACATTCCGACCCGTATAGCATGACTGGTCGTATGATAGATTTATATATTTGACCTTTTAGTTTCAGTGGCATTAGTTTGTCGCACGTCACACCGGTTACCTGTCTCCACTTCAGCCATGCTACATTTATTCTTCTCCTTACATCCCTCTCTATATCACAATTATTCTGCAGTAGTGAACCAAGGTATTTGAATTCGGGGTTACATGGTAGTGTGACTGATTGTAGTTTAAGAGGCACAGCACTAGAGGTCCCGCCGAAATCACAAAACAGGTATTCGGTTTTGGTTCTGCTGATTTTTAATCCAACGCCCTCTAGCGCTTGCCGCCACCTGTTTAGTTTGTTTTGAAGTGCTACCCCATCTTCATCCACCAGGACAATATCAAGTGGGCCGTCTGCCTGTCTGCTGATCTCCTGCAATAAAAAAAAGGTGGATTTAACAACGAACGACTTCCGACATATGTCCTTACACGACGAGCGCAGCGAGTGACTCTCGCCGCAATTTCTACCCTCACTGGCTCACGCGTCAAATAAAAATATATACTAATCTAATTCAAACAAAATTGTCGCTAATTTATCAAATACAAAATGGACTTGAACTGTTTAACGTTATTTAATGCTAATTAATATTAATTATTACTAGAATAAAGGAAACGGTTTCCACTTTGCCCTGGACCACGAGTCGCTCCACTGACGTGTCCTCTCGTCGTGTAATATGTCCAAAGAAAGTGAGAATACGACCTTGAACGATGGAAGTACGAGTACGATTGTACACCATACATGCTCGTATTTCTGTTTTAGACAGCATCAGCAGCTGTTCTGGAGTGAAGTACCGCCTCACCTTTGATAGTATGCCCAGCTTTTTAGCTGCAGTTTGGGCTATAGAATAAAAATATAACCTAATTAAAAATAAATTAAGAGATCAAACAGAGAAACAGATCATTTCCTACTTGTTTATTTATTCTGGAATATACAAAATATTTTTTTTATACACATACATACATACATACATAACTTCACGCCAGTTCCCTTGCGGGGTAGGCACGAACAACAGGGTGCCATTTAGGCTTATTCTTACACACCTCACTTGCCTCTTTGACATTCATAACTCTTGTCATGCAAGCTCGTCTGTTCTTAAGGCTCCTGACATTTTTTTATAATAACCATTTTGTCGTTTTTCAAATTAGCGCATATAATTACCCTACACATTAGAGGCCTTACTTATAATCGTTTCTTAAATTTAAAGAAACTGCTCAGCAACTGATTAGTGATATTTATATATATTTTTTTTATTGCAGGAGATCAGCAGACAGGCAGACGGCCCACTTGATGGAAAGCGGTTACCATCGCCTATGGACATTTGCAACACCAAAGTTGCTACAAATCCGCTGCTGCTCTCTTAAGGGAGACTGGAACCTGGTTACTACTGCCGGAACACAACTCAAGGTTGTTATGGCGACATACTTTAGATCAGGGGTGGTACCTGGCTGTGGGTTGTTAAGTCGCCTCTTACGACAGGCCGCCCGGCCGCAGGAAATTGTATTCTTTCTCCGTTTCTGCACGGATTAAAATCTTACCAATAAACTCCTCTTTAGTTGAATATTTTGGGTACAACCTACGTTAATCATTCAAATATCGTTTATTTGTACTCCTCTTAGATAAACAACAGGTAATACACGTTTATAAGTGAAAAAAAGATATTCATTGATTAGGATCTGATTCTGATTCTCTTACTTAAGAGATGGCTAATCGTTTCTTAACGAGATTATTATAAGTAAGGCCTTAGATAATTATAGTTTAAGTTTAATGATTGAAATCTGTTTTGTGCTGAAATAAATAAATATACCGAGATAAAAGCAAAGTCGCGAAAACGCCATTACTGTTAAGACAATAGAAAAATAAATATTGTACAAGACATTTTCCGAAGGCACTCGTGCGGTCAGTGAAGGCTCTGACGTGCCACCTTGCGTAAGCATCGAGGCTCTTATTGCTTTGCAAGTGGCTCGAATGTTGTTTCAGTTACATTTTATATATGTAATGTTACAACCGTGCCCTGCTGGTAAGTAACCAAATAAATAAAATGTAAACATGATACCAGGTGGCCTGGTATTATGTTTACATTACATTTTGGGTGGTGATAGGGTATTTACGCCCTTCCAGTCAACAAAGACTTATTACTCCTATTCATAACACAACGTTCTTCAATAATTCTTTCACGGTTAAGGCTGTCCAACTTTGGAATTCATTGCCTGTTGCTGTCAGACAAGCAAAATCCTTAATAACATCTAAGAACTTAGTCAGGAAATTCTATCTGCAATATGTAAATTTTATATAATTAGTAGATATTATATTGCATATAGTTATATGTTTATTATGTTTAAATAGTAGTATAGCATATTATCACCATATCTTGTATATGTATATAACTTATGTGTATATTTGTATATATAGTATAGTTATATATTTATTATTAAAATGTAAGTAATCGTACAATAATTATGTATACCACCGTCGCCACTCCTAATTAAAATATTCTTGCCACGGGTTGTCTGGAAGAGATCGCTTTTTAGCGATAAGACCGCCCTTTGTACCCAACTAGACTAATTAATACTAGTTCGTAAGTTTTTCTGTAATGGTGTACAATAAAGTGTTATCTATCTATCTATTTTCCCGACTGGATGGCTACCACCCCTGGTCTAAAGTATGTCGCCATAACAACCTTGAGTTGTGTTCCGGCATTAGTGGCCAGGTTCCAGTCTCCCTTAAGAGAGCAGCAGCGCATTTGTAGCACCTTTGGTGTTGCAAATGTCCATAGGCGACGGTAACCGTTGTCCATCAAGTGGACCGTCTGCCTGTCTGCTGAACTCCTGCAATAAAAAATAAAAAAATACCACCCATCTCCTCTTTCTATTTTCTCCGGCAGCTCTCGCCAACGGACTCCAGCTGCAGGCCTCAGTTTCATTATATCAGTCTCCGGGTACAGACTTCGTATTTCTAAATCTTTGTCAGTTCCATCTATATATAGTTCTTGGTTTTTTTATTTTATTTTATTGCAGGAGTTGAGCAAACAGTCAGATGGCCCACTTGATGGAAAGCGTTTACCATCGCCTATGGACATTTGCAACACCAAAGGTGCTAGAAATGCGCTGCTGCTCTCTTAAGGGAGACTGGGACCTGGTCACTAATGCCGGAACACATCTTAAGGTTGTTGGCGACATGCTTTAGACCAAGGGTGGTAGCCATCCAGTCGGGCAAATGCCCTACCACCTGGCTGTGGGTTGTTTTGTCGCCTCTTATGACAGGCCGCCTGGCCGCACGAAATTGTATTCTTTCTCCGTCCTGCACGGATAAAAAAATTTGTTTTTTGTGTTTCATTCTAAATCCAATAAATTATGCTTAGCTTGACAGAAGTTTATAATTTAAAAAGACTTCTTCGTGGGCTTCCTTAACAGTATGTATACACAGTTCAGGGTTCCGTAGCCATTTTGAAAAAATAAACAGAACCATTTTGAAATCATCATATATCTTCTGTCTGTCTTTGTATTCCATAGTCATTTGTGACATAATCTAATCTTATATATAAAATTCTCGTGTCACAGTGTTAGTTACTATACTCCTCCGAAACGGCTTGGCCGATTCTCATGAAATTTTGTGTACATATTGGGTAGGTCTGAGAATTGGACAACGTCTATTTTTCGTCCCCCTAAATGTTAAGGGTAGTTCAACCCATTTTTTTTTTTAATTTTTAGATTTTTTTATTTTTTTTAGGATACAGCATTAAAAAATACATACAACCCTAAATTTGTACCCCTCTACGATCAACCCCTATTTTTTATTTGTTAATTATAAACTTTAATTTTTTGGCAAGATTTTTAATCTTATTTTGTCATGACTTAGAATAAAAAAAATATATTACTCTTTTAGATTCACAATTAGAACCGGTAGGTTGCGCTGAGATCGGGTTCTGGAATCCTCCTAATCACCTGGAGCAATTTTGGTGATTTTGTTTTTGTGTGTTTGAGTTATGAATGTCAAAGAGGCAAGTGAGGTGTGTAAGAATAAGCCTAAATGGCACTCTGTTGTTCGTGCCTACCCCGCAAGGGAACTGGCGTGAAGTTATGTATGTATGTGTTTGAGTAGGTACCCGGATGGTTTAGATTCGCAATTAGAACCGGTACGTGGCTCTGGGATCGGATACTAGAATTTTATTTTTTAAAGGCAGGACAACGTCTGCCGGGGCCGCTAGTAATATATACATCTATTCTAACAATATATAATTATTCATGTACCTATTTTAATAATATAGGCTACCAATCCCTGCCAAGGATTGCCTGGAAGATATCGCTTTTAAGCGATAAGGCCGCCCATTGTACTATCTCTTATATTTTTCGATTTTTGTTTATTGTGCTTTGGTGTACAATAAAGAGTTGTATAATCTATCTTTTTTATTGAGTTGACTTTTTACTAAAAAAAATTTAGTAGTAATTATTTTTTTATCCGTGCAGGAACGGAGAAAGAATACAATTTCCTGCGGCCGGGCGGCCTGTCGTAAGAGGCGACTAAACAACCCACAGCCAGGTGGTAGGGCATTTGCCCGACTGGATGGCTACCACCCCTCGTCTAAAGTATGTCGCCATAACAACCTTAAGTTGTGTTCCGGCATTAGTGACTAGGTTCCAGTGACCCGTAAGAGAGCAGCAGCGCATTTGTAGCACCTTCGGTGTTGCAAATGTCCATAGGCGATGGTTACCGCTTTCAATCAAGTGGGCCGTCTGCCTGTCTGCTGAACTCCTGCAATAAAAAAAATAAAAAAAACAAAACTAAAGTATAAACTGAACCATCTTAAAAATTAAACTACACTACAAAAATAAACTTAAAAATTAAATACTTATTGGTGGCAGTTGCTTCTTGTTTTTGGAAATTAAAACTCGATGTAATAATGGACTGTATGATTATTATTAAATTATAAATATACATTGAATGAGTAGAACAAAATATGCAAGAGAGCTGAGTACAATATATGAATGGCTGAATTCATAGTTGTTCAGGTTTCAGCGTTTTCAGTGGGCAATTTTGGCCTCCTATATCCCGCATCCCGTCCGACGCCTAGTTGCTAATTCCGCCAGCTTTGGGCGTCGGCGGTATGCGGGGCGCGGAGAGTAGGTGTGCTCCGGCGGGCGAGTCAGAGGAGTGCTCTCTGTCCGCAACAATACTATTATAAACATATTTACAAGTAAAAAATTTAGTCCAGATCGCTATCGGTGGTGAGCTTTCCCAAAATGCTGGCCGCATTCCCAAGTTGTATGGCAACGCTACAGTTGCCCTAAATATAGGTCACGCGAGACTTCTTCCAATCGCCTTGAAAGGTCTCGATAAAGTTGATAAGCCTCACGTTCCCATGGCACCAAAGTCTCAACCTCTATCTATGTATATTTCTAAAATTCATCATTCCTCGAAATTTGGCACGAAATACAATTGCACTTTGCTAAGCACAATATAAATTCACCGTTAGCAAGTGCACAGTCAGCTGAGCGTGGTGACCGCAGCCTTGCAGCCGTGCTCGCTTACTAATAAAAGCGGTAGCCCGTAGCCACTGCTACCTCGTTTATCAAATAAGCGGAATTTTCGAAACGTGAAACTTATTCAATGTATTGTATTTGATCATTTCTAAATTCAGAAGAATATCAAGATAGAATATAAAACTTACAATAAACGACATTTAGAAAGCATTATAAACATAATTAAAAAAAAAAAACTTTTAAAGAATTTTTTTTAGTACGTCTTGTCATTATTATAACGGCAATAAAGTTTATCTTTACTTTTATTATGTAACATGTATGTAATTTTGTAACATACTTCTGTATAAAATTTCTTAAAAAAAAGAGCTTAAGGTAGCTAAATAAGAAGAAAAACACTTTTTAGCTAGAAATATTGCTGGGGAATTTCTTGCCGCTTCTTCTCCTTAACAGCAATAACATGTTGCGAAGCGGTGTACATAGAATAGGAAGTAAAATTAAATTTATGTATATGACCTTCATAAAGAAACATTGCTTGAAGGAGTGGAACTTGTTTTGAATAAAACTTTTGAATTTGATCATAAGCAGATTTTAGATAATAAAATACATATTAGAATGCTAAAAATAAACAAAAGGGAATGCGTGTATTGTCCTAATAAAGTCAATGATACACAACACATCCTTTTTTATATCAAAGATGGTGAAGTTGGAAATACTAATGTGGATAATTTTGTTGAGACTCTACTTAAAGCAAAAACCGAATGGAGCTCAGTTGACAAATATGTCAATAAAGTTATAAGACAGAAATAAGAGAATGAGAAGAAGTAGACAAACGTGTATCTGCTATAACAACAGTCACAACAAGGTGTCAGGAAACAAGGTCACAAAATAGGATACCAGGAAGGCTTTTTAGATGGTTGAAGTCAGACTCGTAGTCCATGAGGATTTCTCTCAAAGAAAAATCTTTTATCCGTGCAAGAACGGAGAAAGAATACAATTTCCTGCAGCCAGGCGGCCTGTCGTAAGAGGCGACAAAACAACCCACAGGTGGTAGGGCATTTGCCCGACTGGATGGCTACTACCCTTGGTATATATGTCGCCATAACAACCTTGAGTTGTGTTCCGGCATTAGTGACCAGGTTCCAGTCTCCCTTAAGAGAACAGCAGCGCATTGGTAACGCCTTTGGTGTTGCAAATGTCCATAGGCGATGGTAACCACTTTCCATCAAGTGGGCCGTCTGCCTGTCAGCTGAACTCCTGCAATAAAAATAAAAAAGAATTACATAAATTACACAAAACCTTAATAATAACCTTTGAAGACCATGGGTCATAAAAATGGCCCGCACTTTTGGAGGGCTTGTGTGGGGCCATGGGAAGGCCACGTAGCGGCCCTTTGACAAATTTAATGTAAATGTGGCGTGACACTGACCGGCGATTATGCTTGTCTACACCATATAATAATGCACTCAAGGACAAGCCCCAGCCAGTGTAGGACTATTATGGGAAATGAGCACAAAAAGTACCGAGCTATTGGGGTGAACTGCTAGTGGTACTACTATGGCGACTGCCCGTTGCAATGTTCGGGGAACATGGAAACAACGGGCAGACGGTAACCTGCCACACCATGCCCTCAAAAAATGTAATGATGACCTTATTTTTTTTACGGTCTCTGCGATTGAGCGGGCTAAACCTTTGCCGGCTAACCTCACTGCAACGCAGAGGCTCCGGGTTCGATTCCTGTTATGGTAAATTTCGGAAACGAATTTTCTCCGTTATTTACTATGGTCTGGGTGTCTGGGATCGGCCCCAGAGTGGTCCATTGTATATTACCCATAACACAAGCGTAACTTGCTTAATTTGGGGATATACAGTGTGTGTGTGTTTGTCTGCCGATTTATTTATTTATTTTAAGGTCTTTTTTAAACAGGCTTAAATCGTTTATTTCTCAAAGAACAATACAGTTTATTAAAGAGAAAAATACATTATTATAAATCTACTAAAATAATTAAATCGAGTATATATAATACATATAAGCCAACTTAATTAACAATTATGTATACTACATTATATTTATAGGTATCATGAGTTAATATTTATCTGTCTGTCGGTCAGGTCTTGTGTTTAAATAAAGTTAAGTCTTGTTTTGAAAATACTTATTGATGGAGATACTCTTATGTCTAAAGGTAAATCATTATACAGCTTTCAACAAAAACAAAAAATAGAAAGCATGACAACAGCAGTTAGAAAAAATGGCAAAAATGTCTCCTAAACACCGAGAACTGGAAACACATTAAATATTAATATTAATTCGTTAAGTTTGCAAGAAACACCGCTGAGTGGCCCTTTTTTGATGCAAATTGCTATAACTTTCAACGATTTCATTAAAGAAATGCGAATTAATGTGCGCTGCCCTCGTGAGGATTTGCCTTCATAACGAGTGAACTGGGAGAAAGGTATTTTCAAATTATATTATGCTCATTATTAATTAAGAAAACTCGTGATAATTTCACTTATAACTAGAATTTTATACTACACTCTTTTGACGGTTTTTCACAGCTCGATGACGGATCAATTAGTAATGTATTAAAGCGTTACCGACACGATTTGTTATAAAATTCGACTTAATTTATAAATAAGTTTTAAATAGTTATTTTTCTTTATAGCAGAACATTTTTAACATATTTTTTTTCTCCTTAATGACACCTGTACACACTTCTTCCTTCGTTGATAACTCTTTCACGGTACAGGCTGTCCGTTTATGGAACTCACTGCCTCTCAACATCAGACAAGCTAAATCCATAATGTGTTTTAAATTGATGGTTACTAAATATATTTGGTCCTCGCAAGTCTAAAACATGCTACTGATTATATATATATAGTATGATATATCTTATTTTTGTACATACATACATATATACATAACTTCACGCCAGTTCCCTTGCGGGGTAGGCACGAACAACAGAGTGCCATTTAGGCTTATTCTTACACACCTCACTTGCCTCGTTGACATTCATAACTCTTGTCATGCAAGCTCGTCTGTTCTTAAGGCTCCTGACATCACCTTCTGCTAGTACACGATCAATTTGATCATGGAAGGTGTGTCGTGGCCTTCCACGACTTCTGCATCCATCCACTTTTGCATTGTATATCTGTTTAGTCATTCTTTCATCATGCATTCTTTCCACATGCCCGAACCACCGGAGCATTCCTTTCCTTACCTTCACCCCGACACTCTCTTTCAGACCAACTCTTTTTGTATAGTATATAAAGTATATTATTATTTATTTATTTACTTTTTACTTATTCTTGGAATGTTTCTTATTATTTATTGTCTTCGCCGCCACTGTTGTCTTAACATTTTCCTTAGTTTAGGGGGTTGCCTGGAAGAGATCGCTTTAAGCGATAAGGCCGCCCTTTGTTCCACATTTATTGTACTTAGTTTTTATAGACGCAATTGCTGTTTAATTGACGTTTATCAATAGTTTAAAAAAATTGACATTACATCTATGGAGCTTATTGTAATACTTGCAACAACTTGAAGGGTTTATGGTAATAAAAGAACAGCAACTGGTCACATATTTATAATCAGAGAACCTTACGATTTTAACACATTACAGACCTGGGAAGTTTCTTTCGCCGTTTCTTCTCTCCCAGCCATAACACGTTGCGAAACGGCAGTAAGATAGCGTAGGCCGCCGCAAACCACCAATCCCGGCCCGCCGGAATCCTTCCCCTCGGGCTTTATATTACCCGTCGCCCGTTCTCAATTAGTGCTTTGTGTCGCCCTATGGTGGCCATCATTAAATTCATCCCCCTCTCATGGCAACAGTTCAGCCGAGGTAAAACTCCTTAGGGAGCTCCCTCGAGCAAGTTGCCCCCCCGGGCTCGAGCGCCTTCGCTTCGCGAAGGCACTCGCCCCAAAAACCCCGGTAAAGTTGTAAGGTCTTCGGACCAACAACATAAAGTCAAGTCCAATAATATATAATATACATTACAGACACTGACTTTGAACACTCGACAAGCATTTTATAGAACACCTCGCCATCCCTCCAACAATTTTACAGTACATGAAACTTCGCAATTGGAACAACCGATAGCGGATTGAAGTCATTGATAAACTATTTGAATTAAAGTGTTATGAATGAAAAGAATTTAACACATTACTATTTGGAAATAAAAGGATAATATTTTATACAAGATATCATATAACACATTATACTTAAAGTTTTACGTGTAATAAAATGAACTGAACACAATACAAATCTATCACGTCTGCCAACATGAAAACAAAATGTAGTGAATACCGTATATATACAACTGAGACATTTTGAATTATAATCTACACAATTATCACATTATATAAAGGATAAATATTGTAACAAAATTATTGTAAATTATTGACAACTACTCTATACAAAACAGGCGCTAATTCACAGTATAAATAAAAATATAACATTACTATTCAATTAAGAAAATGGCTGATTGTATGGTTTAGAAATAAGAGGGTACATACATACATACATACATAACTTCACGCCAGTTCCCTTGCGGGATAGTCACGAACAACAAAACACCATTTAGGCTTATTCTTACACACCTCACTTGCTTCTTCGACATTCATAACTCTTGTCATGCACGCTCGTCTGTTCTTAACGCTCCTGAGATCACCTTCTGCTACTACACGATCAATTTGATCATAGAAGGTGTGTCGTGGCCTTCCACGACTTCTGCGTCCATCCACTTTTGCAATAAGAGGGTACATAACAAAATTAATTATTAACTTTAAAAAGAAACATGACAAGAACAACTATACTACTAAATAACTGTAACATTATATCAAATTTTAACCAATAGTAAGAAAAATACTACTAGACGGCCTCTGTGGTTGAGCGGGCTAAGCCTTTGCCGGCCTACCTCACTGCAACGTAGAGGCTCCGGGTTCGATTCCTGGTATAGTAAATTTCGGAAACGTATTTTCTCCGTTATTTACTATGGTCTGGGTGTCTGGGATCGGCCCCAGAGTAGTCCGTTGTATATTACTCATAACACAAGCGTAACTTGCTTAATTTGGGGATATACAATGTGTGTGTTTGTCTGCCGATTATTATATTATATTATTATTATAAAATGAACGAATGAAATGTTACCTTAAAGTCACGAAGAAAATATTGGAAAAAACTTTTGTCAATTCAGAAGTAATTTATACTTTACTAGCGGTCCCGGCAGACGACGAGCTGCCTTGGAAAAAATTAGAAACCAATTGCAATGCCACATACCTGTTCCAATTTTGAATCTAAACTATCCCCGAATCCACTTGAACACACACAAAAAAATTCATTCAAATCGGTCCAGCCGTTTAGGAGGAGTTCACTGTCAACACACGTACAGAAGAATTATATATATAAAGATATTCGAAAAGGAAACGTAGTATATGGCAAATGTCATCAAGTTAATAAGTTTATATTTTGTCATAGAAAGTGTTTATTAGGATTAATTCGTTTTAAAAATAGTTTGAGGGTAGATACAAGCAAACTCAAGAATCACGGTATCCGTATGGATTTTTTGTTATCATATTAATGAATTAAAATTGAATTGATATGATAAATTTCAATAGAGACGATGGTTCGCAAGTACCACTTGTTTGGGATCCGATCATCGAAACTATTAAGACCCAAACCCAGCAAAAACCCACTGCCAGACCTCAAGACACTGTGAGCTCTTTCTGCGTGTAACGGAACACAAACCAAGTTGATTGATAATTTCTTTTATTTTACCTCCCACCCATTTTAATATTATATAAAATTATTAGAGCTAAGCATGTTTACTGAAGAACCTTAAACAAAATTAAAACTAAATAATTAAAATGAACAAGTTGGCGGTAGGCTAAATAAAACTTTAACAATACTCATTGACAATTGACATCTTTGTCTTGCGTGATCACGGCTACTGAAAAGTGGCTAAAACATCGGAATAATAAAACTCAAATGAATGTCCGCGCTTAAAAGCCGTCAAAAGTATTATTAGTGAATTTTGAATGTATGAAGGCCGCCTTCGTAATAGAATAGACTATCCGTGCAGGAACGTAGAAAGAATACAATTTCCTGTGGCCGGGCGGCCTGTCTTAAGAGGCGATAAAACAACCCACAGCCAAGTGGTAGGGTATTTGCTCGACTGGACAGCGACCACCCCTAGTCTAGAGTATGCCGCCATAACAATCTTGAGTTGTGTTCCGGCATTAGTGACCAGGGCCCAGTCTCCCTTAAGAGAGCAGCAGCGCATTTGTAGCACCGTTGGTATTGCAAATGTCCATAGGCGATGGTAACCGCTTTCCGTCGAGTGGGCCGTCTGCCTGTCTGCTGAACTCCTGCAATAAAAAAATATAGAAAAATATTTTTGAAAAATTGGGAAGATGATATCTCCTAACAACTCAATCTGTAAAGCGCCTGAAATAAACAAGACAAACGAATATATTCGCGATCTGTTAATTTGAATGAATACCAAAAGAAATCGTGCATGTCTTGAGTGACGTATGAGGGTGCAAGAGAAGGGGTAGCCGGGGTGGAACGCCTACACCAATGTTTCCTGATTTATTCTTATGTGAATTGGACAAGAAAATTCACTCGTAAAGGTCGGTTCACCTATGCGAAATTTTATTTTACGAGTTTTTGTTATTTCTAGAATAGAATAGAATAGAATAGAATATACTTTATTGCATAACATTAAGCCGAAGCACACATAGATGGCTTTGATGCTTTGTGGCGTAAAAAAACAGCGTCGTTACTGGGCAGATTGCGTGGTAGCAGCAACAGCATCCTGAAGGGAATAGCTGATAAGTTTGACTGCCCACTGATTTGGTCCTTCATTAAAAGAACTAAATCAGTGCTAGTCATTAATTACTAACATAGACATAAGGAAAAAAAACTAATTACTAATAACATTATAGTGTGTATATTTGTATTAGACTGTTTATTCGTGTATGTATATTTGTATTGGACTGTGTTGTCTTTAAATAAATAAATTATTAGAAGGCAATAGGGGGTCTTATCACTGAAAGAATTATTCTATTACTAGCTGACCCGGCAAACTTCGTACCGCCTCAGAATTGATAAATTAAAAAGCTGATATTTATATTGATGATAATTGCAAAAAAAAATCAAAAGCATTCTTTTAAATTTGATTTGATTTCTGAACGACGGGACGAACATCAAGTGTTTGACAGGTAGGAATAGTTTCTAAGGGAAAGGGAAACCGTTGTTTTTACTATATTCCGAGCATTTTTTTCATATTCACTCACCTTTTAAACCTTCCCTGGACTTCCAGAAATAATTCAAAACCAAAATGAGCCAAAGCAGTTCAGCCGTTCTCGAGTTTTAGCGAGACTAACGAACAGCAATTGATTTTTATATATATGATAACTTCAATCTTAAATTTTGTTTAAAACCGTGCAGGAACGGATTAAGAATACAATGTCCTGCGGCCGAGCGGCCTGACGTCCGAGGGGACAAAACAACCCACAGCTTGGTGGTAGGGTATTTATCCGTCTGGATAGCTATGACCCCTGGTCTAGAGTAAGCCGCCATAACAACCTTGAGTTGTGTTCCGACATTCTTGTTCAGGTTCCAGTCAAGCTTTAGAGAGCGGCAGCACATTGATAACACTTTTGGTGTGGTAAATCTCCATAGGCGATGATAACCGCTTTTCATCAGGTGGGTCGTTTGTATGTCTGCTGAACTCATGCAATATAAAAAAAGGTTATTATAGGTACATATCCGTGCAGGAACGGAGAAAGAATAAAATTTCCTGCGGCCGGGCGGCCTGTCGTAAGAGGCGACAAAATAATCCACAACCAGGTGGTAGGGTGCTTACCCTGGTCAAGAGTATGCCGCCATAACAACGTTGAGTTATGTTCCGGCATTAGTGGCCAAGTTCCATCATCCCTGAAGAGAGCAGCAGCGCATTTGTAGCACCTTTGGTGTTGCAAATGTCCATAGGCGATGATAACCGCTTTTCATCAGGTGGGTCGTTTGTATGTCTGCTGAACTCATGCAATATTAGAGGTTATATATAGGTACATATCCGTGCAGGAACGGAGAAAGAATACAATTTCCTGCTGCCGGGCGGCCTGTCGTGAGAGGCGACAGAACAATCCACAGCCAGTTGGTAGGGTGCTTACCCTGGTCAAGAGTATGCCGCCATAACAACGTTGAGTCTGCCTGTCTACTGAACTCCTGCAATATTTTTTTTTAAACAACAGTGAGAAAATTACGAACTGGGTGACCCGTAAATACAGGAGAGATGTAGACCCAGCCTGGATAACGCCGTGGATGAAGGATATAAGGGAATGACCAAAAGTTAATCAAAACACACTCTGCAATCACAGTTGGCACCCCAAATCCGTTTTCGTTTTATACAAAAAACTCAAATAAAAGTTTCATTTCATTTTTTTTTTATTACTTAAAATTCCCGCGGGATTCCCGGGCACAAAGTACCACAGCATTTAAAAAAGAATGTAATCTATCGTTTTAGTGAAAACTATGCCGGAATAAGCGAACTATTATGCACCCGAACAACTTCAATTCAATTTGCTCTCGGGAAAACTCCCGAATTAAAAAGTATAATAAATTTTATTGCATAAAATTCGCTATCGATCAGTAAAAGAAAATCACATTGGAATTTGAATTTTATTTTCATTGTGGCCATTTTTTATCGGTCTCAGAAAAATTCCTGTGGGATTTTCAGGATAAAAAGTAGCACAGATTTTAAGTCCACAGAATTTGATGTCGATCAGCGAAAATCGCATCGAAATCGACCCTCGAACTTGAAATAAATATGTAGGTAGTAAGGGCGATAAGAATAACAGCTCATAAGCTTCCCACTGCTGGACTCGGGCTTCTCACTATAGAGAAACGGACATTATACCCACTACGCTGGTTCAAGGAGGTTTGGCAGGTTTGACACATCTGTTATCTCAATGTGCAGGTTTTATCACGATGTTTTCCTTCACCGTTGTTAGCACGTGGTAATTGTAACATACATACATACATAACTTCACGCCAGTGCCCTTGCGGGGTAGGCACGAACAACAGAGCGCCATTTAAGCTTATTCTTACACACCTCACTTGCTTCTTTGCCATTCATAACTCTTGTCATGCACGCTCATCTGTTCTTAAGGCTCCTGACATCACCTTCTGCTAGTACACGATCAATTTGATCATGGAAGGTGTGTCGTGGCCTTCCACGACTTCTGCATCCATCCACCTTTGCACTGTATATCTGTTTAGTCATTCTTTCATCATGCATTCTTTCCACATGCCCGAACCACCGGAGCATTCCCTTCCTTACCTTCACCCCGACAATCTCTTGTAATCACATTAGATCAGAAACCTGCCTAAGTGATGACTGCGTTCCGGCCCGGATTCGAATCAACGCCCTTTGAGTTTAGGACGCGTATACTCACCATTACGCTACCACGACATACCCGCGACAGTAAGGGCGATAGTGGTACAAAAATCACATAACGCCTACATTCCAGCTAAAAAGCTTGGTACAATACACTCAAGTGTAACTCAGCCTTAAGTTACGATATGTAAATTTAATTTTCCTATACGTTTCAGCCGCCCGCTTGTGTTATAAAAACCCACGATCAGCTAAATCATAAAAGTACGCCTGTATGCCACCGATATGATGTTGAAATTGGGAAAATTTCAGAATAACAAGGAAGTGGATAAGTAAGTTGATTCCAGTGTTATAACCGCACGAAACGAACGACCCAGTACAAAGTAGACACTGACGATCAGCCAGTTTTTTTTTTATTGCAGGAGTTCTGCAGACAGGCAGACGGCCCACTTGATGGAAAGCGGTTACCATCGCCTATGGACATTTGCAACACCAAAGGTGCTACAAATGCGCTGCTGCTCTCTTAAAGGAGACTGGAACCTGGTCACTAATGCCGGAACACAACACAAGGTTGTTATGGCGGCATACTCTAGACCAGGGGTGGTCGCCATCCAGTCGAGCAAAAATACCCTACCACCTAGCTGTGGGTTGTTTAGTCGCCTCTTACGACAGGCCGCCAGGCCGCAGGAAATTGTATTCTTTCTCCGTTCCTGCACGGATACATGTAGTAATCTAACATGGAATATATATAAATAAAAACGCAAATAACTTGAGAACTGCTTTATAGATTTTGATGAATTTTTTGTGTTTGATTACACCCGGATGGTTTAGATTCACAATTTGTACCGGTAGGTGGCGCTGGAATCGGGTTCTAGGATCCTCCTAATCTCCTGGACCGATTTTGATGGTTTTGTTTTTGTGTGTGTGAGTGGGGTCTCCTGATGGTTTAGATTCACAATTGGAACCGGTAGGAGGTTGTAGAATCGGCTCCTAGATTTTTATTTTTTCAGAGCAGGACACGTCTGCTATTACATACATACCTACATATTATATACAGTTGTCATAGAAGAGGTATATACTAAGGAATAAAAATTACTAAGTAAAAAATGTGACACGCGCCACCAGTTCTTTTTTATTTTTATAACAAATCTCAATATTTTTTTATAATCAGATTCTTATGACTCAAAACATATATTTTTTTTTAAATTGGTCATAAATTTAAAGTCCTAGTTAGCTTTTGGTCGATCTTGAAACACAAATTAGGAATTTTAGTAATTATTTGTCAAAAATATTGTATTAAATTGTAGTCAACGGCTCTGATCCTAAACAGCATATTATTTAGGCGCCGACACAAAAATATGCACGCCAAGTTCTTACTCTTACATTTTTGATTTTATAAATTTCTTACAATTTCTTGTTTGACAATATTTATTAATAAAAAGCATATAAAATTTAAAATTTACACGTTATCGTATATATACATTTTTTTTAATTGCAGGAGTTCAGCAGACAGGCAGACGGCCCACTTGATGGAAAGCGATTACCATCGCCTATGGACATTTACAACACCAAAGTTGCAACAAATGCGCTGCTGCTCTCTTAAGGGAGACTGGAACCTGGTCACTAATACCGGAACACAACTCAAGGTTGTTATGGCGACTTACTCCAGACCAGGGGTGGTCGCCATCCAGTCGGGCAAATGCCCTACCACCGGCTGTGGGTTGTTTTGTCGCCTCTTACGACAGGCCGCCAGGCCGCAGGAAATTGTATTCTTTCTCCGTTCCTGCACGGATAACGGATTTTTTATTTAGTATTGTCAATATGCTTACATTCATGTATATTAGAAGACATTCGACTGTGGCACAGAAACCTCGTGGGTGTATCCTTGCCGCAGAGAGTCGTGTAGAATGAATTAGTTATGACACACAGTGCTATTTAAAAAAAAAATTTAGACAATATTAATGTTATATCAAAAATAAAAAGTTGCCTTAATAACAGCGACATAATCATTAATATATTAATTATACTTTTTTTTTAATTTATTGTCCGATATGCTTACATTCATATACATTAAAATACATTCGACTGTGGCACAGAAACCTCATTCTTTCCGCAGAGAGTCGTGTAGAATACACTAAGTTTATTTATTTGGTTTACCAACAATTACTTGCACTAATACAAAGGTGTACATTGTTTTATATAAAAAAAAGACATGACAAATGCAGTAATCACTTATAGGCAAACACTACATGCAATTTAATATTTTGTAGTTTGAATAAACTATAATACACAACGCGGTGCTGGTACCTACGCTCACGTATGGAAGCGAGAGCATGAAAGTAGAGTAAACGCGGTCGAGATGCGAGCACTGCGCAAAATCTGCGGAGTGACGCTCGCGGACCGCGTTCGTAATACCGAAGTAAGAAAGAGAGGTGGTCTGAAAGAAAGTGTCGGGGTGAAGGTAAGGAAAGAATGCACGATGAAAGAATGACTAAACAGATATACAATGCAAAAGTGGATGGATGCAGAAGTCGTGGAAGGCCACGACACACCTTCCATGATCCAATTGATCGTATACTAGCGGAGGGTGATGTCAGGAGCCTTAAGAACAGACGAGCGTGGATGACAAGAGTTATAAATGTCAAAGAAGCAAGTGAGGTGTGTAAGAATGGGCTTAAATGGCGCTCTGTTGCTCGTGCCTACCCCGCAAGGGAACTGGCGTGAAGTTATGTATTTATGTATGTAATAAACTATAATATAATTAATTTAAAGAATATAAGGCTTTAATAGCTATTAACTTCCAAACATAAAGAAATTTAAAAAAAAGAGAAGTTAATTAGCAATGTGGGATGCAATAATTCGACGAAATTTGTAATATGAATTTGCATGTAGATTAGTAATATCACTACAAAGGTTTATTAGTTTACATAGTCTAGGTTATGATACACAGTGCTATTTTATTTAATAAATGAATTTAGACAATCTTAATGTTATATCAAACACATAAAGTTGGCTTAATAAGAGCGATATAAACATTAACATATTAATTAATAATGATGGTTACAAAAATATATAAATATTTGGAAAGTAACGATTTGGATAAAAATTTATTTAAAATATGGTTTACAAAGCTTTATGTTATAAGATTTAGTGAAGAAACTCGTCATGTAGAGAAAAGTCTATTTTTCAAATTCACCAATAACACACATAAATACATCTCAACGGATGGTGGTAATACAATTTTCTCTTAAGTAAAAATAAGTGTTTTTTCTGTTTACCATAACGTTTTGGTTCTCAATAAATTATTCAATGCTACTCAGATTTATTATGTCGAGTTTGATGCATCATGCCTTTATGCGTAACATTTATTCAAATTAATGAATATTTTTATGAGCATTGGTATTTGTTTATTTTATATGGATTTAGACTTGATATTCATGTCTGAAAAATTGAGAGGAAGAAGATTAAGGTGGTTTAGGAGTAATAAGGAGGGATAAAAGTCACGTGATAAAAACATTTTTTCTTTATTGCTTGAGTTCAGCAGACAGGTAGACGGTCCACCTGATGGAAAGCAGTTGCCGTTGCCAATAGACATTTGTAACACGAAAGGTTCTACCAACGTGCTGCCGCTCTCTAAATGAGGACTGGAACCTGGCCACTAATGCCGGGACATTACTCAAGGTGATTATAGCGGCATACTCTACACCAGGGGTGTGGTAGCTATCTAGACAGGCAAATGCCCTAACCTGGCTGTGAGTTGTTTTGTCATAACACTAAATAAAAATAGCGTGAAACTGGAAGATTGATGGGTACAAATGTAATGGTAGACCAAGAAAAAGATGGATTGTGTGAAGGACGACATGATGATTTATGGTATGACAGAGATCGCACGCCAAAGTAGAGGAGTATGGAAGGAAAATACATATTGTGCCAATTCCAATTGATTAGCAGAAGATGATAGAAAACAGAGATATACATGTCTTCTGAACTGTGTGGAGTATGGATAATTTATTTTTTTATTGCAGGAGATCAGCACACAGGCAAACGGCCCACTTGATGGAAAGCGGTTACCATCGCCTATGGACGTTTGCAACAGCAAAGTTGCTACAAATGCGCTGCTGCTCTCTTAAGGGAAACTGGAACCTGGCCACTAATGCCGGAACACAACTCAAGGTTGTTATGGCGACATACTTTAGACCAGGGGTGGTAGCCATCCAGTCGGGCAAATGCCCTACCACCTGACAATTACATTGAATGATTCTTCTGTAGTGGAACACTTACAAGCCAATAGATGGCGATGTGCAATAATTAAGGTTGCAAACGATTCCCGACACGTACAAAGAATATATATAAATTTCCAACAATAATAGATGGGCCTAGGCCTGCGAGGCATAACAATAGCTTCACTGGAAGATCTTCCTTTGACACGGAGGAGCATTCCATCATGCTTCTCCGCCCTATACAGGTCATCACTAAACTCCAAAATATATTTAAACATATTTATACCAAAAAATAAAACGAAGTATTTGTCTGTGATTCGTGTGATAAATATATACGATATCTTATCATATGATCATTATGTGACTAAAAAGCAGTCCTGTAGCCTGTATGTAGGGCAGTGTATTTGCGTTTCCATTCAGCGAGGAAATGTAGCCAGCGCTTTGTAAACGTTCCGAACGGAGATTTAGGACTCATATATTATATATGTGTTTGCGACGTTAAGTACACCGCAAAATTACTGAGCGAAACGGAACGCGCAGTTTAAATAATTGACAGCTGCGACCGTTAAGGGAGTTCCCCGTCTTCAAAAAATCTGAGTGTCAAATATAATACACGTAAATAGTTGTCTTCAAGTTTTTAATTTCAATACTACCTAAAGCGAATCTCCATGCCATTCGATATGTAATTTTCAGTATTATATATTTTTTGTTTGTTGAAGATCTCACCCTACCTAAAGTTATCTATATATATAAAAGAAAGTCGTGTTAGTTATACTATTTATAACTCAAGAACGGCAGTACCGATTTGGCTGAAAATTGGTGGGGAGGTAGTTTAGAATCAGGAGATAGTTTAGGATACTTTTTATCCCGTTGGAACCGGTAGATGGCGCTGAAATCGGTTTCTAAAATCCTCCTAATCACCTGGACCGATTTTGTTTTTGTGTGTTTGAGTGTGTTCCCGGATGGTTTAGATTCACAATTAGAATCGGTAGGTGGCGCTGAGATCGGGTTCTAGAATCCTCCTAATCACCTGGACCAATTTTGCTGATTTTTTTTGTGTGTTTGAGTGGGTCCCCGGATGGTTTAAATCCACAATTGGAACAGGTAGGTGGCGCTGGGATCGGGTCCTAGATTTTTATTTTTTCAGAGCAGGACAACGTCTGCCGGGGCCGCTAGTATTTAATAGAACTCACATTCCTCTCATTGAAACAGTCAAAAACCTCTGTGTGTTAATTGAATGCGAGCTGTCTTGGCGACCCCATGTCATCGAGGTGAGTAGAAAAGTTTTTTCTTTCTTCCAGGTCACTAAGGTGGTTGAGGAACTTTTTACCCACTGGTCACCAAAGTCCGGCTTGCAGAATCCCCATTACTCCCTATTCTTGATTAGGCTTTTGCCAGCTATCTGGTCATAACTCAGGAACAACGAAATAAACTTGAGCGCCTTCAAAGATTCTGTATAAAGTTCATATTTGGATTACGTAAATATGACGACGTCTCTGAATTCCGTAAAATGCTCAAGTGGTTACCCATAAATTTTCGACGGAATACTTATATTCTCACTCTACTTTACAGTATATTGTTTCTACCTCCTACTATTCCTTACGCCCCTCAACTACATACAGACTAAACACACCTGTACATACGTCTTGTTCTTACAATAACTCTTTTACCATCCAGGCTGCGCCTCTTTGGAATGAGCTACCTACTGCTATAAGACTAGCCAAATCATTACAGTGTTTTTAAAATCAGATTCAGAAGCATTACTTCTCTATAGTGTATAATAATTCCTAATACTTCTATATATATGTATATATAACAGTCAGTCAGTGTGAGCCACGACAGGACACACCGGTGAACCCATGGGGCTACATCGTTGATTTGGTCGTAGAAGCCATAGTCCCACACTAAATAGCCTGATGTGAGGCATTGTTTTAGTAGATCTGTATATTCCTCAGGTATGTCATTATCTATTTGCTTCCTTTTGACAATCTCAATGCAGTCTTCCACTGGTAAGCTGGTAAATAAGGACTGGACATCAAAACTGAGTACTACTTCATCCCCAGCCAAAGCAAAATTTTCAATTGCGCTGATGAAGTAGAAGGCATCCTTGACATGGTAGGATTTGTTACCGCGGATATTGTTGAGTGTCTTTGCTAGATGTTGTGCCAGTCTGTATGTTGGTCAGTCAAGCTGGATGCCTATAGGGCGCAAGGGAATGTTATTTTTATGAATTCTAGGTAGCCCATATAATTTAGGCGCTTTGACGCAAGATGGTGTGAGTGCATAAGTAAGGAAAAGTAGCCGAAACGTGGGATTAATAAAAATAAAATAAATTACCGCGCTTAAAACCATTAAAACATAGTTTTGTTATGTATACAGGTCGCGAAAACTTAAGAAAATATTATTCTTAGTTTCAATCATTTTTTTAAGATTTTCTACGTATATCGATATCTAGCAGAGTTCAGAAGATATAATATAAAAGTGTAATTTGTTCAAATCCCGAGCCAACGAAGTCGTGGGCAAAGCTAGTTTAAAAAATAAAAAAGTATCATAATAACGTTCCCCAAACAGATGTATAAAATACAAGTTATCCAAAACAGAATTTGAGTAAACAGGTGCCGGCGGGTACCTAATTTCGTATGAAGACCACAGACCCTTTTGAAAATTACTAGTTCCCGGACCCACCGGAATCTTAAACTATACAAAATCGGCCACGGAAAATAACCAACTGCAAAGTTTTATTAAAAATCAAAATTGATTACACACGTATATTTGTACGTATGATTAGAAAATATGAGATATCTATCAAGTTGTTACTATCTAATTCAAATTACATATAATCGAATACAATGCAAGAAAACTTAACTTATTTGTATTGTATTCTACTCATAGTCCCGCAAGACTATAAGTAGAATACTGAGTCCAGATCACCGTCTTCTATGGGTAAGGTGCCCAGAAGGCTGGCTACGTTTCCTCGCTGGATCGCCATACTGATCCGTTGGCCGAGGTAAGAAGCACCAGACCTCTAATCACCCGAAGAGTCACTGAGTCGTTTCGATAAATTATGGTAGAGGCTCATGGCCTCAGGACCCCACGGTCCAAGCGTCTCGACAGCAAACGGCACAAACATATAACTCTCACAGAGGGTTGCATATTTGCGCCGCTTGAGTGATTCGATTAGAAATAATTATTAATGTTTTGTTTTCAAATCATACATGTTTTGAAGAATGGCCAGGTAAAAACCACATATAGTCAAGGTGGCGAAGTCCGTTAATGGGGTAAGTTCATACACCGGTCGTTTTTTTACTTGTTTAAACGGAATTTAACGCCAACTACAATTCGAAGACAGAATTCAATGGCGTCTTAGCTTCACTGACTGATTTGTTGTCGTCATAATTGACTTAGCCACCTTGACTATATATAATAAACGTGTATGTATGAAAAGATTAATGAAAGTAGATGAAGCAAAAAAAATGTATATCAAAATCGTAGCAAATAAAGATTCATCATCTCTGCCTACTCTCATGGGATGCAGGCATGATAATTTGTATCTATGTATTATTCATTTTAATAATAAGCTTTGGTAGCATAGCAACTAATATATTCGTGTCTGAATATCACATTTCAACTAACTTATATGAGAAACCTGTCAATATGTTTCAAACAAGCGTAGTGATATATTTTACGTTCGCGAGCCTAATAGTGGGACATAATATTAAATTCGTGTCGTAAGTAAATTTATGTTGTATTTTTAATTCCATTTTTATTTTCAAATCAATAAACATTTTTCTTTCTTTCTTTATTACTTCCAAGAGTTATTTTATTGAATTAAATTTTTCATTAAAATATCACAAATGTTTGATGTTTTCTTAAAAGGAGAATGATTTCCAGATCGTAACAGATAACAAAAGGCTGTTATTCTTTATGCTGATTGGAAAAAGTTTGGAAAACCATTAAATTTTATAATTGAATAGGTTTTAATTAACATTTCTCCGTTTTGAGGTTTGCTGAAACTCTTCTTTATGCAAAAAGGGAAATTATTCATTTTGATTAATGTATTCGTTACAGATCAGTTCTTGCAAAATTTTAATTAATATTTCAAAAGACAATTCAATTATACTTTCGGTGACACAATTCAATTAAGTACTTAATGTACAAGTTAATCTTGGAGTGTACCATTACTAATTTCCAGAATTTTACTTCTATTTGGAGACAAGTTTTATTCTATACATAATGAAATATACAAAGGCTTGTCCATTATGAAATGAAATAGGGTTAAAGTACTTAAAAATAGAGAGAAGATACGATATTAAGTAGTTAAAATACATACATACATGCATAACTTCACGCCAGTTCCCTTGCGGGGTAGGCACGAACAACAAAACGCCATTTAGGCTTATTCTTACACACCTCACTTGCTTCTTTGACATTCATAACTCTTGTCATGCACGCTCGTCTGTTCTTAAGGCTCCTGACATCTCTTTTTGCTAATACACGATCAATTTGATCATGGAAGGTGTGTCGTGGCCTTCCACGACTTCTGCATCCATCCACTTTTGCATTGTATATCTGTTTAGTCATTCTTTCATCATGCATTCTTTCCACATGCCCGAACCACCATTTAGTTAAAATAAATAATATTTAATTGATTTTTCGGGTCTTTCGATTAATTAAAACATTTATTAAATCAATTACAGTTTAGTGATTTTAACCACTCTGTAGCAGTACATCGTAATTTACGGTGAAGTAGTCCTAATTTTCCAGCTTTTATAGGATTTTTAGGATATCATTATTTAAAATTTTGATTATCATTCTTCTAAATGCGGTGAAGCTCTACATATTCTAATTTTGAAACTAATAGAATATATAAATTTATATAGTTTCAGATTGATGTTTGTCACTGAAGGCACGTTTGTTAATTTTATTTGCGGTCTTCATTTTGTCCTACAATGTACAAAAGACCCCCTATCGGCCCGTAGTTATCACGTGCAGCCATAACGTCAGGTATTTGTTATATTCTATATCCTTCCAGCTCACACCTCTGAATCGGAAATTCTTAAATGTTCTTTGGAAATCATCTCTATAGATGGCGAGATATGGAAGGGTTGGATTATATGGCTATATTAGTCGATTGTTTATGTTTAAACTGTATTAATATATATAATAACAGCCCATAAATGTCCGACTGCTATGCTCGGGCCTCCCATTTTAGGGGGAACGGACAGTATATCTGCCACGCTTGTCCAAGGTAGCTTGGCAGGTTTGACACATCGGTTATCTCAATGTGCAGGTTGCATCACGATGTTTTCCTTCACCCTTGTTAGCACGTGGTAATTGTAATTATATACATAGTAGATCAAAAAACTGCTAAAGTGGCGGATGCGTCGCGCGTGCGCTAGCCATTACGCTACCACGACTTAAACTGTAAAGTAATAGAAAATTAAAATTATTGTGATTGTTGAAATCTCCAACAAGCAGTTTTTATTTATTTCGTGTGGCATAGTACTGGCCACCAAATATACTAAATGTTTGAATTTAGAACATAGATGTTCTTTTGATTTTTTATCTGTATATTTATTTTTCCCGCCTTGCTATTAAAATCGTCATTGTATTACGTACGTGTAGTTTTCATTTATCCCTATTAATATTATAAATGCGAAAGTAACTCTGTCTGTCTGTCTGTCTGTCTGTCTGTCTGTCTGTCTGTCTGTCTGTCTGTTCCGTTTTCACGTAAAAACTACTGGGCCGATTTGGCTGAAACTCTGTATATATATATTTTTGATGCCGAGAATGAACATAGGATACTTTTTATCCCGGAAAATGCGATAGTTTCCGGGATAAAAGTATATTTGTCTCTCTGTTTGTTATCCTTTTATGGAAAGACTATTAGACCGATTTGGCTGATACTCGGTACATATGTAATTTGAATATCGAGGGTGGCCTAGGGATACTTTTCATCCCGGATACTGAGATAGATTTTGGGATAGATTTATATAAACTTTATCCCGAAAACTAGGATAAGTTTTTTATTTGTGGTTTGCCATTTTCGTCATTTTCTTTATTTTGGTCAATTTGGTCGTTTAGGTAGTTTTGGATGTTTTCGTAGTTGTGGTAGTTTTGGTTGGTAGTTTTGCTATTTTCGGTAGTTTATGCTGGTAGTTTTGGTCGTTTCGGTTGTTTTGTTAGTTGTGGCAGTTTTGGTAGTTGTGGTAGATGTGGTAGTTTTGGTAGTTGTGGTAGTTTTGGTAGCTGTAGTAGTTTTAGTAGTTTTGTTTTGTAGATTTGGTAGTTTCGGTAGATTTGGTAGTTGTGGTAGTTTTGGTTTGTAGATTTGGTAGTTTCTGCAGTTGTGGTAGTTTTGGTAGTAGTGGTAGTTTTGGGTTTGTAGATTTGGTAGTTATGGTAGTTTTGGTTGGTAGATTTGGTGGTTTCAGTTGCTTTGGTACTTGCGGTAGTTTTGATAGCTGTGGTAGTTTTGGTAGTTGTGGTAGTTTTCTTAGTTGCGGTGGTTTTGGTAGTTATGGTAGCTTTGATTGGTAGATTTGGTAATTGTGGTAGTTTTGGTAGTTTCGGTAGATTTGGTAGTTGTGGTAGTTTTGGTTTGTAGATTTGATAGTTTCGGTAGTTGTGGTAGTTTTGGTAGTATTGGTAATTGTGGTAGTTTTGGTTTGTAGATTTGGTACATTCGGTTATTTTGGTAGTTGTGGTAGTTTTGATAGTTGTGGTAGTTTTGGTTTGTAGATTTGGTATTTTTGACAGTTTTGGTTGGTCGATTTGGTATATTCGGTTGTTTTGGTAGTTACGGTAGTTTTGATAGTTGTGGTGGTTTTGGTAGTTGTGGTGGTTTTGATTGGTAGATTTGGTAATTGTGGTAGTTTTGGTAGTTTCGGTAGATTTGGTAGTTGTGGTAGTTTGGTCTGTAGATTTGATAGTTTCGGTAGTTGTGGTAGTTTTGGTAGTAGCGGTAGTATTGGTAGTTGTGGTAGTTTTGGTTTGTAGATTTGGTAGTTATGGTAGTTTTGGTTGGTAGATTTGGTACATTTGGTTATTTTGGTAGTTGTGGTAGTTTTGATAGTTGTGGTAGTTTTGGTTTGTAGATTTGGTAGTTTTAATAGTTTTGGTTGGTCGATTTGGTATATTCGGTTGTTTTGGTAGTTACGGTAGTTTTGATAGTTGTGGTAGTTTTGGTAGTGGTGGTAGTTTTAGTAGTTGTGGTAGTTTGGTTAGTTGTGGTGGTTTTGGTAGTTGTGGTAGTTTTGATTGGTAGATTTGGTAATTGTGGTAGTTTAGGTAGTTGTGGTAATTTTGGTTGATGGATTTGGTAGTTTTGGTTGGTAGACTTGGTAGTTTCGGCAATTTTAGTACATTTGATAGTTTTGGTCGTTTGTGTAGTTTACACAATATTTAGTTATATAAATAAAACTAGAACGGGTTGAAATAGGGTATTAAAGTTTGTACGGGGGATCAATCATTTATCAAGTTTATAGATATACAAATTCATAATCTTAAAAACAATGTGACTTTCATTCGATCTGTCTGTCTGAATACCGAAAATGGACAGATACTTTTTATCCCGGTAGATGGGATAGTTTGCGATATAAAATGAACTAAATCTTCTGAGGGCAAATAGCACCAACATAAAAATACAATACAATATATCCTGTATAATGCCTGCTCTTAAAACAAGAGGTACGCACTAGAGTTTGACGCGCGGCGGAGCCGCGGGGTAAACTCTAGTAATTAAAATATTTACAGACAACAACAAATTCATATTTAAAGAAGTGTTTAACAGTGATGATGAAAAAAGCTCGTCCGTCAACAAAGGAAGAAGAAAGAAAGAAAATAATGTTTATTTAGAGGTATTTAAAATTATAAAAGTATACACAAGCAGTTTGATAAAAGCCAAAAGTTAACTAACTCTAAACAGGCCCTAACTCAGCTAATGCTGGTGGATAACAACCAACGCTGGTCTTCCGTTAGTGCCAAGCAGTAACGTCACGTTCACAGAAAAAAAAACTAATGAACATTTAATATTTGAATATTATTTATAATTAGAACATAATGAAACAAAGAATACACATTTTGATAAACAAGATACATATTTTGAACAATTTAATATAAGTACAGAAGACCAGCTTCTGTTAGTGCCAAGCAGTAACGTCACGTTCACAGAAAAAAAAACTAATGAACATTTAATATTTTAATATTATTTATAATTAGAACATAATGAAGCAAAGAATACACATTTTGATAAACAAGATACATATTTTGAACAATTTAATATAAGTACAGAAGACCAGCTTCTGTTAGTGCCAAGCAGTAACGTCACTTTCACAGAAAAAAAAACTAATGAACATTTAATATTTTAATATTATTTATAATTAGAACATAATGAAACAAAGAATACACATTTTGATAAACAAGATACATATTTTGAACAATTTAATATAAGTACAGAAGACCAGCTTCTGTTAGTGCCAAGCAGTAACGTCACGTTCACAGAAAAAAAAACTAATGAACATTTAATATTTTAATATTATTTATAATTAGAACATAATGAAACAAAGAATACACATTTTGATAAACAAGATACATATTTTGAACAATTTAATATAAGTACAGAAGACCAGCGTCTGTTAGTGCCAAGCAGTAACGTCACGTTCACAGAAAAAAAAACTAATTAACATTTAATATTTTAATATTATTTATAATTAGAACATAATGAAACAAAAAATACACATTCTGATAAACAAGATACATATTTTGAACAATTTAATATAAGTACAGAAGACCAGCTTCTGTTAGTGCCAAGCAGTAACGTCACGTTCACAGAAAAAAAAGCTAATGAACATTTAATATTTTAATATTATTTATAATTAGAACATAATGAAACAAAGAATACACATTTTGATAAACAAGATACATATTTTGAACAATTTAATATAATTACATAAGAGGTACATGTAGTACCTGGTACATGGTAAGAGACCGGACGGGATGTCTTTGGTGCCATGGAAGATGGGACGACCATTAGTTTGGGACGCAACGTGCGTTGACACTTTGGCATCGTCCCATCTTCCCGATACGATTGTGGTAGCTGGTGCAGCTGCCGCCCGACAAGAGGACCTAAAATGCCGCAAATATGCATCCGTTGGTAGTGGATATATATTTGCGGCTTTTGGTGTCGAAACTCCCGGGCCATGGGGTCCAGAAGCCCTTCGCCTTTATCGAGACCTATCAAAACGGTTGATAGATGTCTCACGAAACCAAAACGCTGGCCTGTATTTTGGGCAACGCATAAGCGTTGCCATACAACGTGGTAATGCGGCCAGCGTTTTGGGAACGTTCCCAACTGACGGTGATTTGGGACCTATTTACTATTTGTAGTTTTTATAAATTAAGTTGTGTATATATATATATATATATATATATATATATATATATATATATATATATATATTATTAGAATAGGCAAAATATGTAAAATAAATTCTGCTCTATATATCTATCTAAAAAAAAATATTGAAAAAAAACTATTAGTAAACATCGTGATGCAACCTGCACATCGAGATAACCGATGTGTCAAACCTGCCAAGCCGCCTTGGACAAGCGTGACGGGTATATTGTCTGTTCCCCTATAGCGAGAGGCCCGAACCCAGCAGCGGGACATTTATGGGCTGTTATTACATTTATTACATCACGTAATAAAATTAAATAGAACTATAACTATAAAAAAGACTCAACCAGGCTAACTAAAAGGGGCTTATATCAAGTGCGAAAACTGCTTGCTGCCTTTGGTGTTCGTACCAAAAGCAATGTTTTAGCTTAATTTTAAAAATATGTGCACAACAAACAGCAAGTCAGTATGATGATAAAATGGGAAAGGTATACTTGCATTTTTAGCAAGATATTTATAGAACATCTTTAGAGTGCCATAGCCATTTTCACATAATAAACACCCTTATGATTTCATTATGTCCGGACATCCGTCCATTTTTATATCTTTTATTGCATGATTTTAGCAAACAAGCGAAACGAAGAACGGAGAAAGAATACAATTTCCTGTGGCCAGGCGGCTTGTCGTAAGAGGCGACAAAACAACTCACAGCCAGGTAGGGTATTTGCGCGTCTGCATGGCTGCCACACCCGGTCTAGAATATGCCGCTATAACAACCTTGAATTACGATCCAGCATTAGTGGTCAGGTTCCAGTCTTCCTTTAGAGAGCGATAACACATCGGTAGCACCTTTGGTGTTTCAAATGTCCATAGGCGATGGTAACCGCTCTCCATCAAGTGGGCCGTCTGCCTATCTGCTGAACTTATGCAATAAAGTAGTAGTAAAAAGTAGATTTTTACACGAGAGGTGAAAATGTCCTATTCGGAGATGAAATGGTTTGGCAGATGA
This sequence comes from Dendrolimus kikuchii, assembly GCA_019925095.2. NCBI lineage: Eukaryota > Metazoa > Arthropoda > Insecta > Lepidoptera > Lasiocampidae > Dendrolimus > Dendrolimus kikuchii. The sequence continues at coordinate 17,239,077 of CM034407.1, forward strand.
GCGTAACGAGGGCGCTAATAGTTCGAGTGCCTAAATAGGCCTTTAACTCGAGGTTAACTCTCTGCTTTTCATTTCGAAAATGAGGAAAGTAAATAAAAACTGATTAGTTAAACGAATAACTACTTCTCTAATGAAACCAGGCGTTAAATCCATGATATCTAAATCTGATGAACTCATATAATACGTCACATATGAAACGTCAAGTAAATTTCTTTTGATGATAGATACTAATTTTGAGCTGAAATTTATGTAAATTAAATAATAATTTGAAAGAATGACTAAACAGATATACAATGCAAAAGTGGGTGGATGCAGAGAAGTCGTGAAAGGCCACGACACACCTTCCATGATCAAATTGATCGTGTACTAGCAGAAGGTGATGTCACTAGTCTTAAGAACAGACGAGCGTGCATGACAAGAGTTATGAATGTCAAAGAAGCAAGTGAGGTGTGTAAGAATAAGCCTAAATGGCGCTCTGTTGTTCGTGCCTACCCCGCAAGGAACTGGCGTGAAGTTATGTATATATGTATGTAAATAATAATTTAGGGAAAAGTATTTTATAAGTATAAAATGATGTTACAAAATTGTTGATGGTTTTTATTACAATTTATGCCGAAATTTAACAGTGGCTGTAAAAAAAAGTTGGGACATGAGTCCCATGTATTATCGCATAGTTTTTAAATTTCTGGACAGCAGGGAAATTCTGAAGGACGAAAAGTACTATTTTGATCCCTGTGATCAGGCAACTCCAAGCATACTTTCAGAATATGAGAAAGAAAAAACTATATGATTCCTTAATTGAAACTGTGGATCAAAATATCAACTACTAGCTTCTGTCCGCGTGGAACTGTAAAAAAAGGAAGTTATAAAACCCGCGATTTTGAAACATTCTTCAGTGGTGCTAAACTCCTATTGGTCTTAGCATGATGATATATAACCTATAGCCTTCCTCGATAAATGGGTTATCTAACACTGAAAGAATTTTTCCAATCAGACCAGTAGTTCCTGAGATTAGCGCGTTCAAACAAACAAACAAACTCAGCTTTATAGAATAGAATAGTATAAAATATACTTAATACACACAAGAAAATAATACACATGAGCTTTATATATTAGTATAAAATTTTATGATCATGACGGTAACAAACATGTGACCACATTGAGATTGCGGATGTGTTAAACTCGCCAATCCGTCTTAGATAAGCATAACAGATATGTCGTTCTTTGTCCTGCAAAGAGAAGTTTTCATTGATGACTTACTGATACTAAAACAGTCTTATAGACCAAAATTGCAACGTGACGCATATACTCATCCTAAAATTATATAGAGCATCGTCAAAGTCAAGTGCCAACTTCTCAGCTTTATAATTAGTACATACATACACATACATACATAACTTCACGCCAGTTCCCTTGCGGGGTAGGCACGAAAAACAGAGCGCCATTCAGGCTTATTCTTACACACCTCACTTGCTTCTTTGACATAATACTGATCCTAATACAATCCTTATATATTAGTATAAGATTCAATTCCCACCCAATGCTCCTCAATTTATAAAATAGCACAAGCCTCCCGAAGAGAGTTCACCGGGCACAGACAAAGGCTAGTACGCCTAAACTTCCTTCATTAACCATTTAAATATAAATGACGTCATTATAATGAATTCAGACTAAAACTACGTGGGACCGAGTTGATTTATGTTGCCCTAACGTCCCAAAACCCAGCGTCCTAATATCCTTTTCACTGTAAATTTGCTATATTTTAATTATAATTTACCTTTAAGGACGTTTTAGTTATTTTAAATACGAATGGGAGTATATTTATTATAAACACGACTTTGAACGCTTGTTTACATTCTGAATTCAATAGAAGTAAATACCATAATAATTAATTTAAATGATAAGTTTGAACATCATTAAGGTTCTGTTGTCAAAGACTATACTTCTATAATCACAGATTTCGCCAAGGCTGCAATGTTAATTTGACTTTAACAATAAACAAAAGAGTGTACATGCGTGAATGTATCAAATAGATGGTAGTGTGTGTAATGTTTTTATTATTGATTTAATGTATTTTTTATACATAATTTTTAAAAAAATATTAGGATTTTTTTATGTATTTTTTTATTGTAGGAGATCAGCAGACAGGCAGACGGCCCACTTGATGGAAAGCGGTTACCATCGCCTATGGACATTTGCAACACCAAAGGTGCTACAAATGCGCTGCTTCTCTCTTAAGGGAGACTGGAACCTGGTTACTAATGCCAGAACACAACTCAAGGTTGTTATGGCGACATACTTTAGACCAAAGGTGGTAGCCATCCAGTCGGGCAAATCCCCTACCACCTGGCTGTGGGTTGTTAAGTAGCCTTTTACGACAGGCCGCCCGGCCGCAGGAAATTGTATTCTTTCTCCGTTCATGCACGGATAAAATTCATTCTGCACTCCTTCTCTATATAAACTATAAGTGTGCGAAATTTCATATTCCTCCGTCCGCGCAATTTTCGTAAAAGGGGGTACAAAGTTTTTGCTTCACGTATTAATATAATGATTATGAATTTATTATACAAACCTTTCTTAGAAAACATTTTGTACAAGTACTGCCGTTCTATAAAGGGATACTGGAACCTGGCCACTAATGCTGGAACAAAACTCAAGGTTGTTATGGCGGCATACTTTAGACCAGGGCTGGTAGCCATCCAGACGGGCGAATGCTCTACCTCCTGGCTGTAGGTTATTTTGTCGTATCTTACGACAGGCAGCTCGCCTGAAGGAATTCTATTCTTTCTCCATTTCTGCACGGATAAAATAATATGAAAATAAAATTCTTTACATGCCGAACTTTCTTTCGAATCTATATTCGTTCTAATCTATCTCGTAACTCTATAAATAAATGAAATCAGCGAAAAACGAGCTAGTACAAACTCATTTAACCTTACAGTACATACAAACATCACTGAGAACATCGTAATAAGTCCCAAATCACCGGTGTCCCTGACTGTACAAACTTATGCAGATCAAAAGGGTCGTACTACACGAGCCAACCGTACCACCTGCTAGTTGTACAAAATTTACATACGCATAACCGTGGTGTGTCGACGGCCTATTGTGGATCCCAAGGGTTTAGCTTGTTTAACTGTACAATTTATAAGGATAGGTATAAAAGCGGGTTGGCGTATACTGAATTGCGAAGCGATATAATTATATATATTTTCCATAGCTTTGAAGAATAAATAAATGAGCGTAATGCCACACAATATTGAATTACACACAAAAGTATTAAATAAATAAACATCGAGTTTGTATCTGACACAATTAAAAAATGACAGAAAATCTCAATATATATAAATTCTTCTTGTGTATGTCACTGAACTCCTCCTAAATTGGATCGATTTTGAGGAAATGTTGATGTATGTTCAAGTAGATTTGTGAATAGTTTGGATTTACAATTTGATTCAATAGATGATGCTGCAATCGGGTTCTAATTTTTTTCTAAGGCAGGAGAACGTCTGCCGGGCCTGATAGTATTACTGTGATTCTTGCAATTCACGAAGACGAGTAGGCTTTACTTGTAGTATACAAGTATCTGCCAGAGGAGGATGCTCTGGTGTCGAAGGGCTTCTATTGACCTATGATTGCAGAGGTGCATGATACGGGTGGTCCCTTGGAGAAGGTTTACCACCAACGAATAGTGCCGGCGAAAGGACGGCGTGTCGTGTTCTGCGCGCGCTCTTCTTTCCTGCCGTGAGGCGAGTTGCAAACCGCCCCATGTTGAATTTGTGATAGACGATATTTTACGCAGTGGATATAGCCCTCGGGACTATCGCCAGTGGGGGCACGCAGAGTTGGTAGAGTTTCCTTCGTCGCCTAGACCTACCGTAAAGGAAGAAACATCGATTTTTGTGAGTATCCCCATCGTATGTAATAGTTTCTTCTAGAGTGCTAGTTCTACAACAAAGTAGCGATTCCCACAGGCTCCTGCCGCGCATCCCCCGCAGTAAGCAGTCCTCAATCGGATTTCCCCTCGCTGAGAAAAACGTACTGTTAGTCCCGAGCATTTATATGTTTAAAAAAAAACATTTTTGGCTATTAGGACCCCTTTTATTTTAGTAGTATGAATAATAAGTGACTAGGAGTCTCAATATACGGGACCTCAAAGGTCTACCGGACCGATATGGTATTAGTTTAGGCAATCCAGCCGGCAGGCATAAACCAGGTCCGTAGCTTTAGAGCTGTGGCTAATAACCAAGAGAACTTTATGAATTTGGAAAAAGATTTGGTATTTATAGGCAATTACTGCTGATCGACATTTTGGAAACCGATTTTTAATTAACTGTTCGACTCAGCAATAAGTGCGTACCGAATAGGGTTGTAACAGTACGTACCTTTGTGTGCATGAGATTAAAAGCGGGTATTATTGGACAACATTTGCAACTGATCATCGTTCCGTCAGATACGCACGCTATCGCAATGTGTATGTGCCATTGTACAATTAAATCTTGCTGGTCTTCGAGGACTGCAAGAACTACTTACTATAAGATACAATATTACTTTGCAAAACATGTGGTTTTCAAGTTTACAAACTCGTCACCGATTAAAATTCATTATTTAAAGTTATAAGTGTACTAGCAGAAGGTGATGTCAGGAGCCTTAAGAACAGACGAGCGTGCATGACAAGAGTTATGAAAGTCAAAGAAGCAAGTGAGGTGTGTAAGAATAGGCCTGAATGGCGCTCTGTTGTTCGTGCCTACCCCGCAAGGGAACTAGCGTGAAGTTATTTATATATGTATGTAAGTTATAATATTCCAAAAATAAATATAACAATATTTAAGCGATGCTTACATTCGAGTAATTTGTACTCAAAATATCGCTGGCCATATTCTCGCATCGCTTTCAGTGTCATACATAACATAATAGCCCGAGTAGAAATATAATAATTGTATGCAAACTAGCTGAAGCTACAAAGTTATGGTAAAAGGTACACAACTGACCTCCAGACATCTTTTACTTCAATAATGTATATACTTACTCAGTTTTATTAATATGGTGCGTCACATTAAGTATTCTTCATTTCTCATATACTGAAAGTATACTTGGAGTTGCGTGATCACAGTGATGAAAACAAAACTTTTCGTCCTTCGGATTTTGCATACTGCCAATTTTTTTTTACTATTCGAATCATAGATAATACAACTTTTTTTACAGCCGCTGTTAAATCGCGGCATAAATTGTAATAAAAGATATCAACAATTTTGGAACATCATTTTATACTTAGGGCCGCTTGCATAATGTTGCTTAAATGTATTTAAGAAACACAAAACGTATTTAACACCCTTAAATACAATTAGCGTCTTGCACTACGCAAAATTTGCCGTTAAATACGTTTAAAAAACTGTCAATACGTTTTGTGTAAAACATATTTAGGCAGTTTAAGATAAGCAGTTTCTTCAGTGACAATAATACTGTCTAGTGACAGATGGCGGCTGGCCCGTAGTTATCACGTCCAGCCATGGCGTCAGGTAATTTGTTATATTCTATATCCTTCCAGCTCACACCTCTGAATCAGAAATTCTTAAATGCTCTTTGAAAATCATCTCTATAGACAGCGAGATATGAAAGGGTTAGATTATGGATTGTTTTTGTTTAAACTGTAAATTAATAGGTTTTTTATTTTTATTGCAGGAGATCAGCAGACAGGCAGACGGCCCACTTGATGGAAAGCGGTTACCATCGCCTATGGACATTTGCAACACCAAAGTTGTTACAAATGTGCTGCTGCTCTCTTAAGGGAGACTGGAACCTGGTCACTAATGTCGGAACACAACTCAAGGTTGTTATGGCGACATATTTTAGACCAGGGGTAGTAGCCATCCAGTCGGGCAAATGCCCTACCACCTGGCAAAGGTATATCTCTATAAATATTATAAACGCGAAAGTTTGTAAGAATGTATAGATGTATTTTTGTTATTCTTTCACGCAAAAACTACTGAATGGATTTTGATGAAACTTCACAATAATATAGCTCACACATCAGAATAACACAGGCTATAATTTATATAGATATAGTGTAAATTATCCAAAATATAAGGATTTTCTATCACCACGTGGGTGGAACCGCGGGCGCAGCTAGTATAAAAATAAAACCATAGTATAATATTTTAATGCCCACTTTTTTATATGTAAATTCACTCATTCATGGGAATTTATTGTAGCATGTCGACACTTACCAAATTGTGCTGGTGACGAATTACATTTTTACTAAAAATGTCGTAATTAAAATTCTCAATTGCGTATTTTGTTTCAATTAATTAACTGTACACGGTCCATTGATTTGTATCACGTAATTGAATTTAATTTAATTGAAACAACGACATAAATCTAGTGACAGCCGGGGAGCGTACAATGAATAAATTTCAGTAGACGGGTTACTTTTAAATGCGGAAAAAGGTCGTTGTAAAAAAATAATTTTATAGACTTTGGTGTCAGTAAATAAAATTATTTCGTAAGTACTTTTTGTTGTTTAGAATTAATTTACATTTGACTTGATTAGATATTTTATTTGTTTGTTGTTTGTGTCCTCCTCCTAAGATGTGTTCCCTATCCCCTCCACCTCCTATTAGGGATGCCCCGACTAGGGCGGAGGAGCGAGATGGAATGCCCCGCCGTCTTAAAGGAAGATCTTCAACCGAGGCTATTGCTATACCTCGCAGGCCGAAGCCCATCTGTTATTTTTTCATTGGACCTGGCTTTCTGTTTGGTCCGAAGATCTTATAACTTTACCGGGGTTTTGGAGCCCGAAAGCAATCTGCTCGAGGGGGCTCCCTAGGGCGCTTTACCTCGGCTGGACTGTTGAGAGGGGATGAATCTAATGATGCCAACCAGAGGGCGACAACAATGCACTAATTGAAGACGGGTGATATGAAGCCCGAGGGGAAGAATCGCTCTTTTTTTTATTGCAGGAGATCAGCGTACAGGCAGACGGCCCACTTGATGGAAAGCAGTTACCATCGCCTATGGACATTTGCAACAGCAAAGTTGCTACAAATGCGCTATTACTCTCTTAAGGGAAACCGGAACCTGGTCACTAATGCCGGAACACAACACAAGGTTGTTACGGCGACATACTTTAGACCAGGTGTGGTAGCCATCCAGTCGGGCAAATGCCCTACCACCCGGCTGTGTAATATAATAATAAAAGTAATGACACATCGTCCTACCCTTTGGGACATCGTTTCCAGAAAGTAGACTCGGAGAGAGTTACTTCTCTGAGACGCTTGCTCTTGAGACGTTAGGACTGTGGGGTCCTGATGGTTTGAGTCCTAAAGTTTGTGGGCACTTGGCTCCCACGAACCCAAAGTCTCCACACACACCAAACGGCTCTAATCGGTGTGTTTCTACTGATTTCTATGTTTATTCTGTACTTTTTATGTGTAACACCTCTAATGACGGCCTCTGTAGTTGAGTGAGCTACGTCTTAGCCTGCCGAACTCACTGGAACGCAGAGGCTCCGGGTTCGATTCCTGGCATGGTAAATTTCGGAAACGAACTTTCTGCTATTTACTTTGGTCTAGGTGTCTGGGATCGGCCTCAAAATGGTCCGTTGTATATTGCCCATAACACATAGCATAACTTGCTTAGCTTGTGGATATGCAATGTGTGTGTTTGTCTGTCAAAAAAAATATGCTCGGGATTCATTTATTGGCTGTGGCCAAATGCACCCTTTTTATAATTTTAAAAATGACGCAGTTAACGAATTGCTACATTAGTGAATATACATAATGATGTTATCTGTCAATATTCAGTTAATAACAATATCGCATCACAATTAACGCATTCAGCCCGTCGCTACTGAACAAACCGTTTCCTTTTATTAGTAGTTTAATATAAATTAGCATTAAATAAAATTAAATATAATAATAAAACTAAGTTTTAACGGTTTTAAGCGCGGTAATTTTATTTGATTTTGGTTTTTCCGACGTTTTTTGATCACGGAAAACAAAGATGTCAAGTGTCAACGAGTATTGTTAAAGTTTTATTTAGCCTACCGCCAACTTGTTAATTTTAATTATTTAATTTTAATTTTGTTTATGGTTATTATTTACTCTATGGGAGTCTAATCTAATTTACTACCGCTTCGTAACATGTTATGGCTTGAAGAGAAGAAGCGGCGCAAGAAACTCTTCAGCAAACATGCCTAGCTCTAATAATTTTATATAATATTAAAATGGGTGGAAGGAAAAATAAAAGTAATTACCAGTCAAGTTGGTTTGTGTTCCGTTGTACGCAGAAAGAGCTCACAGTGTCTTAAGGTCTGGCAGCTAGTTTTTGCTGGGTTTGGGTCTTAATAGTTTTGATGATTGGATCCCAAACAGGTGGTACTTGGTCTTCGGTGATCACGGCCACTGAAAAGTGGCCGAAACGTCGGAAAAACCAAAATCAAATAAAATTACCGCGCTTAAAACCGTTTAAACGTAGTTTTATTATGTATACAAATCGCGAAAACTTAAGAAAATATTAAAATTAAATAGTTTAATTTAATTCGTATCTGTTAAATTAGCGACAGTTTTCGTTCGGGTTAGATTAATAAATTATTATTGTCGCGTGAGCCAATGAGGGTAGAAAATTGCGGCGAGAGTCACTCGCTGCGCCCGTCGTGTACGGACGGTCGGCAAGTCTCGTTCGTTGAATTCGCACCAAAAGATATTTTATTTCGTATTTTATGCATATATTCGCAACCTTCGCCATCCAGTGTGTCAGTGCTGCATCCTCGTAGCGAGTGCTGTGAAAACTACTCGTTTTGAACTAAAATTGTGTCCACAAAGAAGGAGTCGGCGCCGACCATTGGAGCTGAAACCCGCTCTTCGTAAGGTGAGTTGACTACTCGTTGTAAGATTTGTTCTCACTGGCCAGCTCATCGTTTTTCGCTTAGATTCGCAAACAATTCGCAATAATACAGTCCACATTTATCCGCAATCCCGACATTGAGGATTGTACAGCTACATCTGCGTAAAATGGTCAATAACTATAACATTAGCCCAAACCAGTGGTCGGCAAAGTGCGGCTCCAGAGCCGCATGTGGCTCCTTGGCTTCTCAAGTGCGGCTCTGGCATAAATATCCACGGAAGGCGCAATAGTAAATCTTATTATATATAATATTATTATAACGGCCTCTGTGGTTGAGCGGGCTAAGCCTTAGCCGGCGTACCTCACTGCAACGCAGAGGTTCCGGGTTCGATTCTTCGTATAGTAAATTTCGGAAACGTATTTTCTCCGTTATTTACTATGGTCTGGGTGTCTGGGATCGGCCCCAGAGTAGTCCGTTGTATTATTACTCATAACACAAGCGTAACTTGCTTAATTTGGGGATATACAATGTGTGTGTTTGTTTGCCGATTATTGATGAAACTATGGATATATGGATTATTTCATTTTTTTATTACAGGAGTTCAGCAGACAGGCAGACGGCCCACTTAATGGAAAGCGGTTACTATCGTCTATGGACATTTGCAACACCAAAGGTGGTACAAATGCGCTGCTGCTCTCTTAAGGGAGACTGGAACCTGATCACTAATGTCGGAACACAACTCAAGGTTGTTATCGCGGCATACTCTAGACCAGTGGTGGTAGCCATCCAGTCGGGCAAATGCCCTACCACCTGGCTGTGAGTTGTTTTGTCGCCTCTTACGACAGGCCGCCCGGCCGCAGGGAATTGTATTCTTTCTCCGTTCCTGCACAGATAACAGATAAGAATTTTGGGGATTGGTACACAATAAATAATCTGACTACACAATACTGATTTATTTTCGATGACTAAAACTATATAACTCGAGACGAATACAAAAAAAACTAATGAGGTGTCTTTGGGGCACATGTTTGGAACGAAGTTCTCCTAAAATGTCTTAAAAATTCTCAAAACGTCTCAAAAAGTGTGTCGATAAGCATCGAAAACCATCGAAATTTTATCAAAAACCTATGTATGGAAAGAAATACATAAACAAACAAATAGTATCAAAAACAGCGTATATTATTACACTAATTGATATTTTAGATTTTATTTCATTGCATTAAAGTTGATAGCTTACTATAGCAAAAAGTGTCGTGACAACTTTTCGTAAGAATTTTTTCCGTCTAGCCCCCTTTCACAACGCGCGATAAGGAACTTCGTTCCAAAACTTCGTTCCAATAATAATCTAACACAATAGCGCTGTCGAAGCAAGCGTACGACTGGGGTGCGTGTGACGTGGATCATCGATATTTGACCGCCGCTGCGCAAGCACATACGGCGGTGAGCCACGCTCGCACATTTTTTTTTTTTAGCCAGGGGAAATCCGTTTGAGGACTAAGCCGCGACAGGCACAGAAGCCTGGGGGGATGTTCGCGACCCGTGTGAGTGTGTGGGATTCGCCAGATCGGGGGTGGCACTAGCGTGCCCGGTTAGAACCGGTGCCACGCTATTGCCACGCCCCAGTTAGGGATACCCACTAAAACCCCTGGGTGTTCCGTCCTGCGCCTTATGCCAGGGCTACGTGAATGCGGGCTTCCCAACTCCGCGTGCCCTGGCAGGCGTGGGCCCCCCTCACTGGCCCTCTTCCTATGCCAGGGGACGTGGCCCCTGGCTACTTCTAGTTGTAATCCGAGCCACGCTCGCACATTGACGCAACCGATATTAACTATGCGACGCGCTGGGCACTAAACGCGCGTGAATTTAAATCGCGGGAGAAGCCCACAGTATCATGCCTAAAATTACTAACAACAACATACAAACCTGACTTAGTCAAACTTTCCAAGGAGATGCAAGCGCATTTAGTTTAGTTTTATTTAGTGTAATAAAAGTTTACTAAACAAGCAGATTTGGCTCCCAATTTCTTTTTTATTGTTCTAATGTTCATATTTGGCTCTTTGACTAATAAGTTTGTCGACCACTGGCCCAGACGAAAAGCAGTAACATAGAAAATAACGCATTGTAGAACTTAAAAGAAACAGCATATAAATATAATTCTATTTTTGAAATTGAAATTTAGAAATAGATGTTTATATTAGCTATTTTGAAACTGGCAAGTAGCACTTGCAACTTAGTATTCCGTGCAAGCGTTCTCAACTCATTTGAGCAAGTTTTTCCATTTTTATACGTCCAACGCGTTCAGAATTTAAGTTAAACAAAGTACACCTTTCCAACTTGTAACAGGGGAGAGTAAATATTGAATGAAAACAGTCTGTACTCTGTAACAATTTGAAAGAAAGAAAAAGTAATTTATTTAGAACAAGATATAAAAAAAGACTGAATTTGATCCGGAACCAAAAAACATCCATAGTCTAATCTAATATAATAAATAATCTAAAATTATGCCGCCTCTTACCACGTCTACTCTAAACTTATGCCGCTTTTTTTATTGGAGCTGGACCCAGCTGAATAGCCGCAGATGGCTGTTTCAGCGATACCGGACTTTGGGGGCTTCCCGAGTCCGTGGGAGCGGAGGCGTTCAGCCCGGAAGCAGCGCGCTCGAGGAGGCACCTCCTGTGAAGTTCGACCTCGGCTCGACCGCTGCGGGGGATTGACTCTATATTGAGATTTAGCCGTAGACGGCTGAATGAGCTAAGCCAACAGACTGAAGTGATTATTTGGGGACTAATTATCGACTCCGCCGGCGGAGCCGATCCCAGTCTATCATTACTACCGCTTCGCAACGTGTTATAGCTGGAGAAGAAGCGGCGGAAGCTAACTTATGCCGCCTATCACCACGCTATTATACCTTCTACCCCCTCCACGCGGTCGTAACGCTTTTTCGTGATAGAAAAAATCGTAATACCCCCCCGTCTATATAAAAGTTTCACTTCAAAAAGTGATACGAGATAATAGGTCTAACAAATAAATGTGGTGTCCTAAAGAGACTCTTGTTCAGCATAATGTTAGTTTCACAATCAGCGCTGATCTTTCGCAAGTACCTCTAAGCGATGCCATGGCTTAGCTCCATAAAGAAAATATAGTGCCTGCTGTACACGTTGGCCCAACATGTTGGTCCAAATCATTGAGCATCAAAGAACAATGTTTACACCTTGGAGCATTGATCATTATTCATTGGGCAATTTTGAAAGATGGATGTAGTATTACGATCTAAATGAAAGTAATAATAACAACAAAATGAACAAGAAGCCAACGTGTGAAATCTGCTGTTATTGTCTCGTCAAAATCGCCGGACACTATCGTCTCAATCGTAGGTTTGCCTGATTTCGGTATTCTGCTAAATCCCTTTTAAGCAAAAACTCGCGAAATAAATGTTTAAAATTTTTGGTAGCTTTTTAATATTAATTTCGGCTAACGCCAATTTTGCTACTGGTAATACCGATTTTGTCTACTATTATTCTGCATCGACGACATCGTGAAATATTGTGGATTTATAATCTATATTTTTAAAAATGACTCCCTATTTACCTTGGTCACGGCATCACCCGTGAACGGCTGAACCGATTTCACTAATTCTTTTTTGTTGTGTTTGTTATTGTCAAAAGGTTCTTATGAAAGAAAAAATTAAGAAAATTGCGCGAAAAATTAGAAAATTTAAGAATACTTAACCACCATATAATATTATTTGTAATCTAGCGTTAGCGCTTTGGACAATATAAACTTTTTTAATGTAACCTTATGACGTTTGACATAGAATTGACATAATGCCTGCTGCAAATATCGTCAAATAGGATGTAAAAAAAACGGAATATCGTTTAAAACAGATGCTTCGGTCGGAGTTATTTTATTGATAAAATACATCTAAAATAATTAATTTATCTGTAATCGGCTTCCAATATTTTGTGTGTGTTCAAGTGGTTCCCGGGATGGTTAAGATTATAGATCTAGCGGTAGGTGGCACTGCTAAAGTCTTCCTAAACGGTGGGACCTATTTTAATGATTTTTTTTTTGTTTTTATTAAAGTGGATTCGAGAATGGTTTAAATTAACTATTGGTCCCGGTAAATGCTGCTGCAATCGGGTTTTAGATTTTTATTTCTAAGGGCAGGACAGCGTCTGCCGGGTACAGCTAGTATAATATGAATATGTAGTGTAATACTAATAATACGTAATACGTAGAATAGGAATTTTTGACACTATGTAACTTTGTAATTCTTCGAAATACGACACTATTCGATTTGCTGGCTATATTTAATATATATTATATAATATTTCTTGTAATTTAGGTTGTCTGGACGAGATCGCTTTAAGCGATAAACTCACCTATTGTATTACCTAGCATGTCGAGCCTTTACCGCTTACTTTATCGTAACCGACATTTGGATCTAAATATATTTCTTCGTCTAGTAGTATCTTAAAACATTATTTTGCTTTAAGACTTCCAGGTTTTGATTCTTTAGGGTCTAATCTAACTCAAACTGAATGTCTGAAATCAAAATAATACTTTGGTCGCGCGTAAATTATATTGAAAATTCTTAAAGGAACGGAACGAATGGTAATACGTTTAAATCACGTAAAACCACCTCCTATCTTTTTTCCTCTCCTGTACATACCTTAGCGAGCGGAAGAAAGGAGACGGCATGCGACGTCAACAGCATCGCAATAGTGGTTATCTCATGAAATTCACTTTTTTTTCTAACTAACTGCAATATACTTATATATCAAATTGAGCACTTGTGTGTATCGTGCTAACTACTAAGAAACAAGGAGAAATCATCGCTTCGCTACATAAAGGTACTATGCAATCCTTCCTTCATATAACTGCCTGTATTTCCCTATCTTCTATGCAGCTATATTTTCTATCATTGTGGTTTTACGTCAAAGGGGAATAACTAAACAATTACCAACTCGCGTAACCATACTTTGAAATACCATTTGCAACAAAATATATCGTTTCGTCGTCAGCCATTTGCAGTCCACTGCTGGACGTAGGCCTCCCCAAGACGGTGCCACTCATCCCTGTCCTGCGATTTCCTCAGCCAGCGCCTACCGGCGACCTTGCATGGGTCGTCGGTCCATCGGGCTGGAGGGCGTCCGACACTACGTTTACCGAGACGCGGTCTCCACTCCAGGACTCGTTTGCTCCATCGGCCATCGGTCCTGCGACAGACGTGACCGGCCCACTGCCACTTCAACTTGCTAATTTTGCGAGCTATGTCGGTTACCTTGGTTCTCTTACGGATATCCTCATTTCTAATTTTATCCATAAGAGAAACAAAATATATACTAAGGTCCAAATGTCGCTTACGATATAATGGCGGAAAGGCTCGATGTATTTATTATATTTTTATTGTACACAATTTTTTTATTTTTTTTAATGAAGGAGTTCAGCAGACAGGCAGACGGCCCACTTAATGGAAACCGGTTAGTTACCATCGCCTATGGACATTTACAACACCAAATGTGCTACAAATGCGCTGCTGCTCTCTTAAGGGAGACTGGAACCTGGTCACTAATGGCTAAACACAACTCAAGGGTGTTATGTCGACATGCTTTAGACCAGGGTTGGTACCCATCCAGTCGGGCAAATGCCCTACCACCTGGCTGTGGGTTGTTTTGTCGGCTCTTACGACAGGCCGCCCGGCCACAGGAAATTGTATTCTTTCTCCGTTCCTGCACGGATAGAGAAAATAAAGACTATAATAAACAATCACAAAAAATCATATTACGCTTTTTTGTAATTATTCATTTTAATGTGCAATAAAGAGTTATTTATCTTTTTAAAAAAATACACCTTGCCTACGAAATCAATCTTATTCTTTGTCTCATTGAATAATTGAATTTATTTCGCATCGACACAATCAATCGTTAAATTCATTTGAATGTCATTCTATTGCACTTTGCCTCGTTTGTGTAGAAACAATGTTTATTCGCCATTTTGTCATTTAATGGCACTCGATTGTGATGGAATTTAATTCGATTATCAATAAATGTTTAATGAATTCGAATAAATATTGGATTTCAAATAGAAATGTTTTTAAATAATATTAGAAAAATTATCGCCTTGCAAATAACTGTGAAGCTTCTAAAATATATATACATAGATAGAAAGATAACATATTGCTCACAAAAATAAGCAATTACGAAAGTGTATACTTACAATAACTTCTTGGCAATAACATAATTATTAGAATTTATTGTAACACTAGAGTTTGTCCCGCGGCTACGTCTCATGTCAAATCCTGGGTAATAGTTTTATTTTACTTACTAGCTTCTGCCCGCGAATTCGTCCGCGTGGAAAGTTTTTTTTAACTATCCCACGGGAATTCTTTAATTTTTCGGGATCAAAAGCTACCATCATACAAAATTTCATTTAAATCGGTCCAGTCATTTCGAAGATTAGCCCGTGCAAAGAGAGAAACAAAAGATTTGAAAAAAGTCTAAATTAGTTCTCTTTCACTTCTGACCCAGTTTTTAGCATTTTTTTTATTGTATAGAAATTAACCTCTATTGTTTTATTGTATCTTTTTTTATTTTTTTATTGCAGGAGATCAGCAGACAGACAGACGGCCCACTTGATGGAAAGCGGTTACCATCGCCTATGGACATTTGCAACAACAAAGTTGCTATAAATGCGCTGCTGCTCTCTTAAGGGAGACTGGAACCTGGTCACTAATGGCGGAACACAACTCAAGGTTGTTAGGGCGACATACTTTAGCCCAGGGGTGGTAGCTATCCAGTCGGGCAAATACCCTACCACCTGGCTGTGGGTTGTTAAGTCGCCTCTTACGACAGGCCGCCCGCCCGCAGGAAATTGTATTCTTTCTCCGTTCCTGCACGGATAAAATATGTATAGATGTATAGATATAAAACTTAATTCAGTTTTTAACATATTATTATTATTATTTAAATTTATTTAGGGCACGAACAATTACATCACTAAGAAAAATGAATAAAAATATAAATTATAAGTAAATATTACTTAATAAAACTAGGTTTTTAACGGTTTTAAGCGCTGTAATTTATTTGATTTTTGTTTTTCCGAAGTTTCGGCCACTTTTCAACACAAAGTTTACACTCTTAATTTGTCTTTAAGAATATACAAAAGAGTATATATACGTGTGTGTGTGAAATACATGGTAGTGTGTGTAATTTTTTTTATTGATTTAATGTATTTTTTATGCATAATTTTAAAAAAATATTAGCATACTGCACTCCTTCTCTGTATAAACTATCAATCAATCAATGAATCATTTATTTGCTTAAAAAACATGGTGTATACATAGATCTTATTTATGTTAACATACTTAAGACTACTTCAAAATTATGCAAGTCAATTTAAAATGATACAATCAATACAATACTAATTTTAGCCTATAGAATACTTTTATTTCAATAGTAATAATTTATTTATATATTTTTCATGGCTTTTTATATAATATTTACAGTATATCTATAGGTGTGCGAAATTTCATACTCCGCCATCCGTGAAATTTTCGTAAAAAGGAGTACAAAGTTTTTGCTTTGTTTCTGCTTCACGTATTAATATATAGATAACATTATATAGATTTGTCCGCACCCCTATTAGAAAAAATACATAATAAGATCTTAGAAATTCGGCAACAGAGGAATAACCATTAGGTACTCTTCAAATGTGCGTTAGCTTCAGGCGCAAAGACTGTCTGTGAGGCTGCCGGTGGCCATGAGAGCAGAAATTAAATTTCACGATGCTCGCTAAGTGCCTTTTAAGCCTCGTAATTAAGAATTTCTCTTCGTTACCTCGCCCTTACTGATTTACTGCTCGTATTATGGCCGTTGAATAAAAAGGTGTTCTACAAGGACATAGTGATGTGACACTTCCATTATTAGGTGATGCCCAAAAAATGCTAGGAACAAAAATAAATTACAAACTGCCACGTGTAGGCTTTATAAAGTTTACAAAAGTAAAGCACTTCTTTTTTTTTTAATGCAGGAGATCAGCAGACAGGCAAAGACGGCCCGCTTGATGAAAAGCGGTTGCCATCGCCTATGGACATTTGCAACACCAAAGGTGTTACAAATGCGCTGCTGCTCTCTTGAGGGAGACTGGAACCTGGTCACTAATGCCGGAACACAACTCAAGGTTGTTATGGCGACATACTTTAGACCATGCCGTTCAACAGATTCTAGAAAACGTCCAAGAGCTTTCAGTAAACAAGCTTGAAAAATTAGTAAAGCAACGTTTGTGCGAGAAGGCTTATTAAACGACGAGAGATTTTCTACACGACCGAATTGAATGGGAATAATGCAATCGCTACCAATCTCTTTCAGTAATTCACACAAATTACTTTATTACACCTAATATTAGTACAAGAAAGAAAAAAAATTTGAAGAAATAGCGACGTACATTGATGACATGTATCTTAAAAATAAAAACATATTTTTAAATTTATACGCAGCATTTTCAGCAAACAAGGTTTGCACTCAGCTTATTGCTGTGCCGGCATAATAACCGACACAACGCTGATTTTCAGTGCAAACCTTTCTTTTGGCGTAATACTAAAATAAAAGTATTTTAAAAATAAGTCTTATATAAATAAAAATCTTTTTGAAAGTAGATAGATAGATAGATAGATAACACTTTATTGTACACCATTACAGAAAAACTTACGAACTAGTATTAATTAGTCTAGTTGGGTACAAAGGGCGGTCTTATCGCTAAAAAGCGATCTCTTCCAGACAACCCGTGGCAAGAATATTTTGATTAGGAGTGGCGACGGTGGTATACATAATTATTGTACGATTACTTACATTTTAATAATAAATATATAACTATACTATATATACAAATATACACATAAGTTATATACATATACAAGATATGGTGATAATATGCAACTATTTAAACATAATAAACATATAACTATATGCAATATAATATCTACTAATTATATAAAATTACATATCATTATATTGCAGATAGAATTTCCTGACTAAGTTCTTAAATGTTATTAGGGATTTTGCTTGTCTGACAGCAACAGGCAATGAATTCCAAAGTTGGACAGCCTTAATCGTGAAAGTATAACTCTTTAAGGAAAAAAGTTTTTAAAAATAAAAATATTTTGAGAATAAAAATCTTTTGAAATAAAAGAATAAGCCCAACCCTATTAATAAACCTGAAAATACTGTGCGCAGTTAATTCAAGTTTGGGTGTTATCACTTATCTTTTTTAATGGAATAATTAAAAAATGCAGCCTTGTTTTGCTATTTAACTTTTTATAGAAAACTTGATTGTATGTAAATAGTTTCTATTTCAAACAAGTTTTTGCATGGTTTGTACATAGATCTAGCAAGATTCATGTATTCTTTTAAAAGTCTGAATTCTGAATATATTGTTTAAATTAGCCAAAATATGTATCAAATAGAAATGCAGCTACTGTAGTCATGTCACGGTGTTTACCGATACGCAGTACAGGTAGCGCGGGGCTAAGCGATTAACACGCGTCATCGCCAGTGTGTGAACCGAAGGCAGGTGGTCTTGTTAGACCGTGGTATGTCCATACCCTTTGAAAACAGCGTCTATTACTCAATAGACGTTTTATGCTGTAGAAAGAAGTCGGTTTTAAGTGTGACGTTGGTTTTATTATTGTTAAAAAAAATTGTTACTTTTTAGTTGCGCAAATACTTCAATAGCTTTAAAAATAATATATTAAGCACCCGTAGAAATTGTACAACTGGCATGCGTATACAAAATTGCCCATCTCACTCTTTGGTTGCTCTTCAACTAGGGTTGCTCTCGATTTTCTTGCGATCCACTAATCAGTTCCTGACTTGGTGACCATGGGACTACCTCAGCAGTATATAATTACAAGTAAAGAAATAACATTCTAAATCGTTCCGCAAGTTACGGAGATACCGCATAGCAAAGAAGTCGGTTAACAATTTTCATGAGCCTCTCTAATTCCTTGGAATCCACTCATCAGATCTTGACATGATGACAATGGGACGAATTGGGGAGTATAACCTATCAATTAAAAAATAATTAAAAATCAGTTCACAATTGATGGAAAACACACATACAGACGAGTTGAAAACTTCTTCCTCATGCAAGTCGCTTAAAAATGATAGATATTAATGTTATAAACTAAACAAGTTTGGACATAAATGAAAAAGGTATATACTCCTTTTTATATACAATGTGGTACAGTGGAAGATGTCCTTCATGTTTTGGTGCATGTGTCCAGAACGAAGAACATAGGAAGTACAAGTTTGGCTACAATCCAAAACAATTAAGAGAATGTAAACAGCATTCTCGCCATTCCCATGTCGGATGAGGCGTGAATGTTGTACACAAAGTCGCACAATTAAAAAAAATATATATACATATTGTTACGAGTTGCAGGACTCGAATTAAAATGCCGTTGGAATTATTATAGAATTTATTAGAACTATACAAACACGTATAACACAGGTACAAATATAACTGTACACAACCAGTACAAACGTAATGCACGATTCAATCACCTGCGCAAAGTCCGTCACTAACGTCTTGCTTCGCTTGTGGCTATCGGTAGACTGCCGATCTCTTCATTGGGCCATTGCTTTATACTGCACCGATACAATATGTCTGCCCGACCGCGTACACCGAATTTCTTAGAATCAGTTCGACACACCTTAATGACTGTTATAAAAATTTACAAACATGAACTTAAAGACTAAAATTATATCTAGTTATGTACAAAGGTCGGTCTTATCGCTAAAAAGCGATCTCTTCCAGACAACTCCAGGAATGAATTGAGATGATAATGGCGATGGTGGTATACGTAATATAGTATGAACTACTTACATTTTTACATTTACATTTTTGATAATAAATTTATATATCAATGTGATTTAATATAGAATGTGTTCACTTGTTTGCTGGGTTTGCTGGTTCGTATTTTTGTAATTTGTATTTTTCACACTTTAAAGTACTTCAAGCGGTCGCGTAGCAAGACTGAATGATTTGACAGATGCGACTTGGTCTTCCGTTCCGTTTCTGCGTCTCGTTCGCGCGAGTGTTGTGGCGGATAGGGGGAGAAGGAAAGGACACTGGGAGGATATTAATACTTTTTTTTTTCTTTACGCGGTGTAAGTTTGAACATTATTAAGGTTCTGTTGTCAAAGATTATACTTCTATGATCACAGATTTCGCCAAGGCTGCACTGTTAATTTGACTTGGCGTGTTTGATTTGGCGTGTGTTATTTTTTTTTAATTGATGTAATGTTTTTTTATGCATAATTTAAAAACCCTCCTAGCAATCTGCACTCCTTCTCTATATAAACTATAAGTGTGCGCAATTTTATGCTCCTCCGTCTGCGCAATTTTCGTAAAAAGGGGTACACAGTTTTTGCTTCACGTATTAATATAATGATGTAAGTGTGATTGTACATGGAGCTGTATTATCACTATAGCAATAAGCTCTTTAATTTTAAAAAATTTTTTAGTCACGATAGTATATATAATAAAATTAAAACAAGATAAGTGGGGCGGCGCGGAGAAGCCTTAATAAAAACAATTTCTTAAGACAACTTTATTGTACGACAGTTCTTACAAGACTAACTTAGTTACAATTAATATCTTACAAACTACATACATACATACATAACTTCACACCAGTTCCCTTGCGGGGTAGGCACGTACAACAGAGCGCCATTCAGGCTTATTCTTACACACCTCACTTGCTTCTTTGACATTCATAGCTCTTGTCATGCACGCTCGTCTGTTCTTAAGGCTCCTGACTCCTTACAAACTATTTTAGTCTAAATTATTATTATTAGCCTACACGATGACCAAGCGTTGCGTGGTCGGCGATTAACGGCGATAATATTTTAACGTGTTTTTTGTCGACGTCTTTGTATTATAATGGATCAAGCCCGAAGAAGGCATTTCTTAGAAATCATATCAAGAGGGGATTTTGTTTCTACTTTAAGCTTTGGTAAATAAAGACGGGTATTTACTTGAATATTTATGTGACTTTACGCAAATTAATTTTGAGTACATTTTCCCTAGATATTATTTCGATTTCCACGAAAAAGTGTACGCAGTTCATAGTCGTTACTGAAGCTTGTTTGTACAAACAAGATTTAAGAAATAAAAATAGTCATAAGATTTTCGATAGGTACATTTTTATATTATTAGTAAATCAGACATAGAAAGACAGCCAAAATTGATATAGAACACTAATAAATAAAAGATATATATATATTTTACAAACATAACTAAAACATGTCCGCGACGTCGTCTATTCTTGACTTAAAATTGTCGCGGGGTACAGGTGGCCTTCCCACAGCCTTCTATTTGCTCGACTGGATGGCTACCAACCCTGGTCTAAAGTATGCCGCCATAAAAACCTTAAGTTGTCTTCCGGCATTAGTGACCAGGTTCCAGTCTCCCTTAAGAGGGCAGCAGCGCATTTGTAGCACCTTTGGTGTTGCAAATGTCCATAGGCGATGGTAACCGCTTTTTATTAAGTGGGCCGTCTGCCTGTCTGTTGAACTCGAGCAATAAAAAATAATAATTCATCACTAGACAGTCATGTGACAAAAAGTACGTCAAACTAGAAGATCGATTGATACAAATATAAAGGCAGACCGAAAAAGGAGTTGATGGATTATGTGAAGGTGACAGCAGACAAAATAATGTCAAAATAAAGGAGTATAGAAGACAAAGATTAATTATTGGGAGAAGGTAAAAGAAAAGAGATAAGAGTCATACATACATACATACATACATAACTTCACGCCAGTTCCCTTGCGGGGTAGGATAAGATAAGAGTCAATCATTTAAAAGCTGCATAGATACAAGATCTACCGGCTTAGTCCGCTTAACCACAAAGACTAGAAAATAGGAGTATGGAATACAAATATAAATTATTGATAGAAGGTAAAATAAAGAGACGAGTCACTTATTCGAAAACTGCATAGATACAAGATCCACTCAAAAGTTTTCAACGAACCATTCTAGGCTTTATAGCAGACACCCAGACCATATAAACTACCGGAAAGGTCGTTTGCAACATTTACTATGCCAGGAATCAAGCCCGGAGCCTCTGCGTTGTAGTTTGGTGTAGTGTAGTGAGGTCGGTCGGCAAAGGCTTAGCCCGCTTAACCACAAAGGCTGTTTAGAAAAGAGGAGTATAGGCAAAGACAAATTATTGAAATTGAAAGAAAGTAAAGAAGTGTCAATTTCGAAAGACGTATAAATACTATATCTGACGAACTATCGCTCAAAAATTTTCATTTAAAATATTGTTTTGCAGTTAGCAAATTCAATAACGGTGGATTAGCGCTGTACCGTCGCCCGTATCTGGGTCAATTTACATACATTTGCATACATATTACACGACTCCTGTCGCCGCTGTAAAATACATCGCACTACCCGCTAAACGCTTGTTACGTATGTATAATTCAAGAATATTACCTGAAGTGAATATAGTTAACAAAAAATATAGTAACATACATACATACATACATACATAACTTCACGCCAGTTCCCTTGCGGGGTAGGCACGAACAACAGAGTGCCATTTAGGCTTATTCTTACACACCTCACTTGCCTCTTTGACATTCATAACTCTTGTCATGCAAGCTCGTCTGTTCTTAAGGCTCCTGACATCACCTTCTGCTAGTACACGATCAATTTGATCATGGAAGGTGTGTCGTGGCCTTTCACGACTTCTGCATCCATCCACTTTTGCATTGTATATCTGTTTAGTCATTCTTTCATCATGCATTCTTTCCACATGCCCGAACCACCGGAGCATTCCTTTCCTTACCTTCACCCCGACACTCTCTTTCATATAGTAACATTTACATCAAAATATACATGAATTATAAAGTGATACAATGGGTTCTCTGTAAGATTTTGGGCCCAACAAGGAGAGACGATGGCAGCTGGAGGGTCCGAACCAACGTCGAAATTGAAAATCTCGTGGCCGAGCCTAACATGATAGAAGAGATCAAATCTCACCGCCTCCTTTGGCTCGGTCTGGAAACTTCTCATGCATCAAGAGTCGCACAAAAAGTATCCTATATCCCTTAACCCTTCAGCTCACTATTAGCATTATGTGTCCGCGATGACAGTGCAGATCGCGTTTGTGCACGTGATCGTTAATTGTGTTGTTGTCTCACTCTGTTTATATAGGATTTGTATGAAATGGGTATATTTTCTTGGTATATTACGAGATAGTGATAGTGTTAGTCTTGCGGCTTTTGGAAGAGCTGAAGGGTTAAGACTACATATATTACAAATTTCATCATTTTTTTGTTTGTTTCGTTTTGTCTGTCCGTAAGTCACTTGAACGGCCCTAACGGAAGACCAGCGCTGGTTGAGCCAACCAGCATCATGCTGAGTTAGAACCGATTCAGAACTTCATTTCAATTGTATTGTCTTATTTATAAGTACGTTTTGGTGTGTATGTAGTTCTGAATAAATATTTTTCTTTCCTTTTCTTTCTTTTTTAACAAAATCGGTATCGCTGTTTTTTCCATGAAAGCATTGCAGACAGAGAGACAGACATACCGAGTTACTGTCGCATTTGTAATATTAGTGTTAGTGAATAAAGGCTTTATCTAAGAAGTTCAGGAATATTTAGTTTTATGGTTGCAACACAATGACAGCTATAGAAGTATAATGTGCCTCGTCATTGCATTTCCTATTATTAAAAATGACTCCTGTATTTACTTATTGTAAAACTATACTTATAAAAAACTAACTTATAAAAAAAGGATTTGAGATATAAATAGAATATGAAATATAAAGAAAAACAATATTTATTTAGACGTGTTGCTGGGAAGTTTCCTGTCGCTTCTTCTTCTTAACAGCATTAACACGTTGCGAAGCGGTGTCTTACATAGAATAGGAAGTAAAAATTAAATTTTAACTTGCATGTATGACCTTCGAAAAGTGTTCTCCAGTGGAACTTATTTTGAATAAAAACTTTCGAATTTGAATTTGAATATACTATATTCTTTTGTCCAAATAAAACCAGTTAATTCATGATAGTAAAGTCCTTTATTAATTATAAAACCCAAACAATTAGTATGAAGCAAAATAATTTTAATCCAGACTTAAGACATTTCAGTAACTTATTAAAGCAGCAACCACTGTTTGTCAAACTTTTCTTATTAAGAAATACTTAAGCATAAACATCAACCACAATCTTGAAGTTGTAAACAAACATTATATTGAACTAAATACCCACAAATAACTAACATTATTTGAGACATTCTACTTTATTGTTTTAATAGAACTAAGGGTCTTAATATTATGGTAACAATTTGAGTACTAAGTGTCTGTGACAGAAAGAGGAATTGGGGATATACGAACAACTTATTTGAACTGAGCATTCACATGTAAACACAAACCGAGCATTCGTGATTTATAAGACTAAGTGGAATTGCACAGAAAGTAATTATATCTTTATAAACCTGGTAGCCTAGTGGTTGGTGCACGAGCCCCAAAGTTAAAAGGCGCGGGTTCGAATCCTGGCCGGAAAGCATGCATGCAAGCAATGCATTTACCCGTGCAGGAACGGAGAAAGAATACAATTTCCTGCGGCCGGGCGGCCTGTCGTAAGAGGCGACAAAACAACCCACAGCCAGGTGGTAGGGCATTTGCCCGACTGGATGGCGACCACCCCTGGTCTAAAGCATGTCGCCATAACAACCTTGAGTTGTGTTCCGGCATTAGTGACCAGGTTCCAGTCTCCCTTAAGAGAGAAGCAGCGCATTTGTAGCACCTTTGATGTTGCAAATGTCCATAGGCGATGATAACCGCTTTCCATCAAGTGGGCCGTCCGCCTGTCTGCTTAACTCCTGCAATAAAAAATAAAAAAATGCATCACTTACACAGTTTTCTAATCTAATATGTACATATATTATTACAATTACCACGTGCTAACGGTGACGGTAAACATCGTGATGAAACCTGCACATTGAGATAACCGATGTATCAAACCCGGCTAATCCGTCTTAGACAAGCGTGGTGGGTATACTATCCGTTCTCCTATAAAAATAGGAGACCCGAGCCCAGTAGCGGGGTTTTATGGGCTGTTATTATATTGTTACGAGTTTAGCGGGACTCGAATTAAAATGCCGCTGGAATTATTATAGAGTTTATTAGAACTATACAAACACGTATAACACAGGTACAAATATAACCGAACACAACAAATTCAAACGTAATGCAGAAGGTCGTAATTCAATAAAACGCGCAAAGTCCGTCACTAATAGGTTACCGAATGTATACAAGTCTCGCCTTGATCGTGATTCTCGTTCGACTGCCCCCTCTCCCCAACAGGCCGTCGTTTTACACCTCACAAATACAAATGTGCCCGTATCGTAGTCGACGTAATCCGCAACACCTGGCTAATGATTCGGCCTCAAGCGGCCATAAACGAGTACAATAAAACCATGGGCTGTTCTCTAGAAACGTATGCCAATAAATAAGTAAACAAAAGAAGACGATCATACAAGAATTACAATTAGTACAAATGCCGACAGATAATAAAGTGTATTTTTACAGATATGCAGATGGAATTTGTTTTTGTTGGAATCTACGTTCTAACAATATTATAGGTAGATAGATAGACAGATACTTGTTGTGATGTGTTATATTATAGGATTCCATAAAAACTCAAGTGATTACCCATCAATCTTCGTCGGAATATTCAGATTCTCACTCTTCTTTATAGAATATTGTTTCTACTCACTACTCCTCGTTACCTCAAGGAACGCTTAGAATTTCTCTATGTATCTAGCTCCCATAATTGGCGCCATTCCACTAAATACACACACAATCTTAAATAAGAGAGTGATTCAGAACATATATTTGTACTAGCTGTTCCCGCGACGTTGTCCGCGTGGAATTTGCTTTCAAAACCCTCCGATTTTGAAACATTCTCCATATTTGTGCTTCGCGCCTATTGGTCTTAGCCTGATGGCATATAGCCTATAGCCTTCCTCGATAAATGTGCTATCCAACACTGAAAGAATTTTTCAAATCAGACTAGTAGTTCCTGAGATTAGCGCGTTCAATCAAACAATATTAGTATATTTGGCTACAACACTAATACTTACATTTTTAATATCGCGATATCTTTTGAATGGAACGTCCGAATGGAATAATTCAAAAAGTTTTAGAGAGGTATTGAATTCGTCTTGAATTTATTTTGATAAGGATTTATACTAAGGTACAAAATAAAGAGTTTTTGAAGAGACGGCATTTTAATTATTTAAAAAAATAAAAGAAAACACTTATTGTGAGATAACTACAATAGTTAGACATATGGTTCCAGTATATTTTTTGTAGACAATTATATGTTCTGCAAAGTGGTAGTACATTGTTTTGTTCTATAATCAATAGTTTTCGCAGCGCACGCTCTGTAAGGATTTTTTCGGGTCATTTTTTACACCTTGGGTTACATTATTGGACTTTTAGTAAGGATCCCTAATTTTTTTGAAAATATAATATAGATAATATAGCCTATAGCCTTCCTTTATAAATGTACTATTTAATACTAAAAGAATTTTTCAAATCGGACCAGCGGTTCCTGAGATTAGCGAGTTTAAACAAACAAACTCTTCAACTTTATAATATTAGTATAGATTAGTAACGAAGAGACAGTTTTACATCGATGTGTTCTGCTCGCGGTCCGATACAATTCGGTTTTCTGTTGTTTTGGGAGGCGTTCTACAATTTTATTTAAATGAATTATGGTTCTTAATAAATAATAACGACTAAGGAGGTTAGTCGTTACAGTACCATACATAGACAAAGTATAAGACATAAGCACAGTGTTAACTATGTCAATAGTTAAGCAACAAAAGCGTTATTTGATCATGCCACAGTTATTGTTAAAAATACATTCCCGAAATCCACGTTTAAATTTTAAAAAAACGGGGAATTAAAATCGACAGCTAATAGGAATTCCTGGTGTTCCCAAAATATTTGGTTAAATAAACAAACTGACAGAACACAGTGCTAGGCCACAATAAATCTGTGCGCGGACAATGACTGACATTTGCCTAGATTCATCACGTACAAATCCCAAATGCCGCGGGCAGCTTATGCCTGGGACACATTTACACGAAGAATGTACAACAATTGACTATCAAGTCAATTGAACTACTTTTTATCGTTGTACAAAACACCGAAACCGCCTAGATTTTTAACGGGAATAGCAAGTGATGATGTCACAACTTAAACGAGTCATCAACTCTTCAGGTGATTACAGTGTCAGTGCTCAGCTCGGGGAGCGGATGAATATGGTAATTCAGGCAGAAAATATAGCCAGCTTTCTGGGCATTTCTGCCTATAAACGACGATGAGAATAGGTTCTCGGTATTCTATTTAGTCTTAAGTAATCTTAGACAGAATACAATATATTTAAGTTAAATTTTCTTTACTGTATAAGTTTATAACGTCTTAATTTAATAAATATCGATATTGTAAAACTTATGTACAGATGAAAAAAAATCATAGTATTAGTTAGTTAGTTATTGTAGCAAGTAAGACAGTATGGTATTTTAGCGTCGACTCATTTAGATTTTAATATTTTTAGAATGTAAAGGAATAAAAGCGATAAGATTTTCTAAACAATCATTAATTTATTTACAGTATATACAGGTAAACTAATACACACTCTAAAGTCGTTTTCCAAGTCAAATACATTTAAAAAAAGTGTAGCAGCACTAAACGGCTTGTCAATAACTTTTATAATATTCTTACAACCTAGACGCTGACAAATTAGCCAGGTGTATCGGATTTAAAGTACAAACTGATTCTAGGAAATTCAGTCCATGCGGCCGGACGGATATATTGCATCTGTGCAGTATAAAGCAATGGCCCGATGGAGAGGAAGGCAGTCGAGCGATAACCACGAGCGAAGCAAGACGTGTGTACTACAATCGGGAAACTTTTAGTGACGGACTTTGCGCGTTTTATGGAATTACGAACTTCTGCATTACGTTTGGACTTGTTGTGTTCGGTTATATTTGTACCTGTGTTATATGTGTTTGTATAGTTCTAATAAACTCTATAGTAATTCTAACGGCATTTTAATTCGAGTCTCGCGGCTCGTAACAATATAAACAATCTCAAGGCCATTATAAAAGTGGAATACATTTTGTAGGTCTTCGCCTTCTATAGATAATGTACCCCGAAGGCTGTACTACGTTATTTCGCTGGAGGGACTGATTCTTTGTCCGATGTAAGCATGAGCTTTCTAATCATCTAATGTTAGATTTATATACTAAATATATATTTGTAGTAATTTTAATCAATAAAGATTATTATTATTGTATTACAATTATCATTTCCAATAACTAAACAAAATTAAAATTAAAATATACCTGTACTAATAATATATACAGCTTAATTTACAAAAAAGTTACAAATAGTAAATGGGTCCCAAATTACCGTTAGCTGGGAACGTTCACAAACATATAATATATTTAATTTTATTTAAAATAAACTGAATTATAAATAAATTAAACTATTAAATATAGTACCAGACCGCTGTTAGACTGAAACGTGCCCCTGCCTGTAGCCACAAGCCAGACTCTCAACGCGAGACAGCTAGGAGACGAGCACACTACGTCTCATTGGTACACGTGTCCAAAAGATTTTTATGCCCCAATGAGCAAAGCGGTATATATAGTTTAATTTAGACATATTTATGCTATTAATAAATATGTCTAATAGCAAATTCAAAATTAAACACACTAAAATCCGTGCAGGAACGGAGCAAGAGTACAATTTCCTGCGGCCGGGCGGCCTGTCGTAAGAGGCGACAAAACAACCCACAGCCAGGTGGTAGGGCATTTGCCCACCTGGACGGCTACCACCCCTGGTCTAAAGTATGTCGCCATAACAATCTTGATTTGTGTTCCGGCATTAGTGATCAGGTTCCAGTCTCCCTTAAGAGAGCAGCAGCGCATTTGTAGCACCTTTGGTGTTGCAAATGTCTATAGGCGATGGTAACCTCTTTCCATCAAGTAGGCCGTCTACCTGTCTGCTGAGCTCCTGCAATAAAAAAAAAAACAAATTCAACGTATATTTTATTTTTGTATTCTGCTCGTCATTCGATCCAACTGTGTGTAGTGATCCCTTTGCGAGTGACTTTGATAGATGCGTATAGACTTACGTCAAATGTAGCCCATGCTGCTCTGGTCCTAATGCGGATGTCGTGTTGGTTGACCCAAATGTGAACATATTCTGGATTTCCAAGCGTTTGATGTTTATATTTAGGAGTAATTAGATTATATGGGCACGTTTAAATGGAGGACTAGTAAACTTTAGCCTTAGAAAGGATAAACTAAGAGCTATCAGACGGTATAAGTAACTTGCTTTGCATAAGGCTAAAAGGGGTTTTGAATATTTTAATATGGAGCCTGGCTTTGCTATTATCTACTATACTGATGGTATTAAATAGTATATTCAGATTGTTTAATTCTAGTAACGTCTAAGACATCCACTGCAGAGCCTGGGATAGGTTTTTATACTTGTTTAAATATATATGAACTACGAGATGTACAGACACGTCATGTTTAGAATTTTATAATATTATAGATACATTAGCCGCTAGATTCATAAAAAAAATTAGTTTAAAAAAACCGACTTCAAAAACTAAAAAACTAAAAAGTATAAAACAACTTATTTCTAAAGCTATTATTATTTAATATATATTATCTAAAATATCTTAAACTCGGTGCTTAGTAATTTTTATGTTTTACCTTGCACCGACTTTAAGATGTTTTAGATAATATATATTAAATAATAATAGCTTTAGAAATAAGTTATTTTATACTTTTTAGTTTTTGAAATCGGTTTTTTTAAACGAAGTTTTTTTTATTTTTTTGTTAGTTTTTAGTGTTTAGCTATGTATGGGTACACCTACGAAAGGTGCCGCGCTCCTAAAAAAAGATAGGTCCCAAGAAACGGGAATAAAAAAATGTTCGTAAAATGAAAACTACTGGGCCAAACTATGTTAAATTTTTAGGGGACCATATGGCAACTATTCCGCATCAAACTAAACAAGAATCACGTAAATCGGATCATAAATTTCAGCGTAATCGGTGTACATATGGAACGGAATGGAATTTTTTTCATAAAAAATGTTCATAAAATGAACACTACTGGGCCAAACTATGTCAAATGTTTAGGGGACCAAATGGCAGCTATTCCGCGTCGAACAAAAAAGAATCACGTAAATCGGATCATAAATCTCGGAGTAATCGGTGAACATAGGTACATAAAAAAAAAGATCCCGACGAATTGAGAACCTCCTCCTTTTTTTGAAGTCGGTTAAAAATAAACCCCCTTTTGTATGAAAGAACTGTCAAGATTTTTCTGACGCCCATTCTGATCACACTACTGCTGGAATAAAGTTTTTCTTAATATCAAAAACTTGACATTGACAACTTTGACATTGACATTTTATAAAGACACAAGATAACAGATAAAATAAAAATTATAGTTAACCATTTGAAATCGTTCCAAATATACCTATATACATACTATAATTATATTAAAGAAAAGAAATATTAATATTATAAACTAGCTTCTGCCCGCGACTTTGTTCGCGTGAAATAGTTAAAAAAAGTAAGTTAAAAAAACCCCGGTCTTAGCGTGATGATATATAGCCTATTATTGTTTTATTGTATGATGAGTATTTGATATTAATTAGGTGCATAAGTTGTATAATAAGCTGTTTAAGTAATTAAAGTTTTTTAACTTTCCCACGGGAACTCTTTAATTTTTCGGGATCAGAAGTATCCTATATGTTGACCAGGGATATAAGCTACCACCATACAAAATTTCATTTAAATCGGTCCAGTCGTTTCGGAGATTAGCCCGTACAAACAGACAAACAGAGAAACAAAAAATTGGAAAAAATCTAAATTAGTTCTATTTCACTTTTTACAACCCCCTGACTCGGTTTTCAGCATTTTTTTTCATTGTACAGAAATTCGACGTCTACAATTTTATTATAATGTTACGAGTTGCAGGGACTCGAATTAAAATGCCATTGGAATTATTATAGAGTTTATTAGAACTATACAAACACGTATAACACAGGTACAAATATAACTGAACACAATCAGTACAAACGTAATGCACGATTCGATAACACGCGCAAAGTCCGTCACTAAATAGATTATCGAATGTACACAAGCCTTGCCTCGCGGCTGCTTATCGCTAGAGTGCCTCACCCCTCCATTGGGGCATTGCTTTATACTGTACAAATACAATATGTCTGGTTGACCGCGTGGACTGAGTTTTCCAAGAATCACACCTGGCTACTGACTACTATACATTACAATACATACATACATTACACAATGGGCTGTTTTTTTTTTCAATCGAAAATTTTAAACAGAAAGTAAACGTAGGTTTAGTATTCTAGTGCTCTAAGACCTAGCTCGTTTACTTTACACTACAAGTATAATTCGCTTACCTTCGTGAATTGAAACAACTTATATTAAGCTAAGACATTTGAATAAAATTCTAGACACAAAAACGAGAATGTCTAATAACAAATTCAAAATTAAACACACTAAAATCCAGACATTACAATCTAGGTATTATTAAAATCTAAAAGAGAATAAACATCAAAGCAAGTTTCGCAAGACCAACAAATTAGGAGACAAACTTAAATGAAGGCTTAACAGACAATAATTTTCAAGTAATTCCTGGACTTAAATTGGTAGAAATAAGAAAGGGAGAACCTACAGAGTGAACATAATTAAATCATCAATTAATTTAATAGTTCAAAATTAAAACCTTACTTTTAGCCTTACATTAACTTAACAAAATATTTATACTGTTTATCCTATGTAGGTATATATTATAATTAGCTGTGCCCGCGATGTCGTCCGCGTGGAATTTGTTTTCAAAACCCCCCGATTGTGAAACATTCTTCATTGGTGCTTCGCTCCTATTGGTGTTGGCGTGATGATATATAGCTTATGGCCTTCTTCAATAAATGGGCTATCTAACACTGAAAGAATTTTTCAAATCAGACCAGTAGTTCCTGAGATTAGCGCGTTCAAACAAACAAACTCTTCAGCTCTATATATTAGTGTAAGATTTATAAATTAAATAATTTTTAAAGAAAACTATTAAAATTAAACTCATTAAAATATTCGAGTCCTTTTAGTACTACGCCAAAAGAAGGTTTGCACTGAAAACATGCGTTGTGTCTTATATTATGCCGGCACAGCAATTAGCTGAGTGCAAACCCTGTTTGCTGAAAATGCGGTGTACAAATTCTCAAAATATACTTTTTATTTTTAAAATACATGTTAGCAATGTAAGTACGTCGCTATTTCCTCAAATCATTTTTGTCTTTCTTACATTTAAAGCATAAATTGGGGGTCTCTGTCCCACAGAGTCGCAGTTTACCAAGCGGTACTAATTAGGGAAAGAAAATAATCAAGTTGGTCAAGAGTTGGTCTGAAAGAGAGTGTCGGGGTGAAGGTAAGGAAAGGAATGCTCCGGTGGTTCGGGCATGTGGAAAGAATGCAAGATGAAGGAATGACTAAACAGATATACAATGCAAAAGTGGATAGATGCAGAAGTCGTAGAAGGCCACGACACACCTTCCATGATCAAATTGATCGTGTACTAGCAGAGGATGATGTCAGGAGCTTTAAGAACAGACGAGCGTGCATGACAAGAGTTATGAATGTCAAAGAAGCAAGTGAGGTGTGTAAGGATAAGCCTGAATAACGCTGTATTGTTCGTGCCTACCCCGCAAGGGAACTGGCGTGAAGTTATGTATGTATATATGTATGAATTATTACGAATAAGGGTCAAAATACCTAAGAATAAAGACGGCCACAATAGAATAGAAATGCGAAAATGTGTCTGTCCTGTTCACACTTGTCTACTAAGCGTACATACATACATACATAACTTCACGCCAGTTCCCTTGCGGGTTAGACACGAACAACAGAGCGCCATTTAGGCTTATTCTTACACACCTCACTTGCCTCTTTGACATTCATAACTCTTGTCATGTAAGCTCGTCTGTTCTTAAGGCTCCTGACATCACCTTCTGCTAGTACACGATCAATTTGATCATGGAAGGTGCGTCGTGGCCTTCCACGACTTCTGCATCCATCCACTTTTGCATTGTATATCTGTTTAGTCATAGCGTTATAGATAGAATTATGTTTGCCTGTATACCTTGTGGAGTTTCACTTCTACTGCGTGTGAACTGGACTCACACATTTTTTATTTCATGAGTTTAGCAGACAGACAGACGTGAAGTTATGTATGTATGTAAAATAATCAAATAGGCTGAGCCAGATGAAATCGATGTATCTCCTAACACAATGATAGAAGGAATTAGAAAAAATAATAGAGATAAAATATTTAAAAATACTTTTCTAAAACATATGCCAGTGTCTTGATATAGTCTCAACGCAGGTTTTAACAGAAATACTACACGAAATTGTACATCTGATGTGCTCAAGTTAATAAAAAGACGGAGCTCTCAAAGTGAAGCCGGCTAAAGGATGCCGATCTTAGAATAGAATGACGATCACGCCGTAGAGTGTTACGAACAAGGTATAAAATAGAATTAGTACAGATAAAGGTGGAATTGTTTCCAGTGGATACGCTACTTTTAACTACACAGACGCAAACCACGTGTATATTAAGTATTTAAAAAAACATTAAAAATTGGTTACGCACAAGTTCTTTTGATCTACGTATAAAAGAATATCTGCCTTAAGTATATACATATAAAGCTAAAATTTAGTTGAAATCTTTTAAATTTTATTTAAATTGAAAATTAATACAAACGAATAAAAAGAAATGTGTTTTATTTTGATTTTAATAAGGTTGAATTTTACGTATATATCTCTTTTTCGTTTCATCGATTTTCAAATCGCAACGATTCTAAAGAAAGTTTCACTTCAAAACAGCAACAGATTTGCAAAATGCATCGACTTTACTTTACTTTTATCCGTGGAACGGAGAAAGAATACAATTTCCTGCGGCCGGGCGGCCTGTCGTAAGAGGCGACTTAACAACCCACAGCCAGGTGGTAGGGCATTTGCCCGTCTGAATGGCTACCACCCCTGATCTAGAGCATGCCGCCATAACAACTTTGAGTTGTGTTCCGGCATTAGTGACCAGGTTCCAGTCTCCCTTAAGAGAGTAGCAGCGCATTTATAGCACCTTTGGTGTTGCAAATGTCCATAGGCGATGGTAACCGCTTTCCATCAAGTGGGCCGTCTGCCTGTCTGCTGAACTCCTCTGCAATAAATAAAAAAACTTCAAGATGTTGTAGAAAACATATATTTTATGCTTTTTGTATACTTTTGAAGTCAGTTTATTTTTAGCTAGAAAACATTTATTAGAGCAACCACGATAGTTCTAATTAATCCGCAGCCAGTACTGTCTATAGTGCTTGCGATGAAGGGACCTAAAATATTCATAGACAATTAAATGCGCAGTGGAACGGAATGCGGTCGAATTTATCTTAGTGGAAGTAGAGTTGTACAGTTGCTACTTTTTCTTATTTAATTTTGTTAGTTAACACTACTTTACTCACAAATCCTCGTTACCTCAAGGAACGTTTGTATTTCTCTATATATCTAGTTCCCATAATTTACGCTCCTACACTAAATACGGAATAAATACACCAGCTCTTTCACCGTCCAAGCTGTGCGTCTCTGAAATGAGTTACATATTGCTATTAAACAAACCAAATTCTTAACGTGCTTTAAAAATTAGGTTTAGAAGCATTACTTTGTGTTTAATAATTCCTAAAGCTATTATATAAGTATATGTAAGTTTGTATTGTCATGTGAATGTGTGTATATATATACGTGTGTGTATATATTTAATTATATATATTATTTTTGTACTTATATATCGAATTGTTGATGTTTATTTATCATTAGTCATTATTCATTAACTACACTACTGTCTGTAATAAAATCCTATCAATCCCTGCCAGAAGTTGCCTGGAAGAAATCGCTTCTTAGCGACAACTAGAGTTATTGATGATGTGGTGGACAATTGTAATTTCAAATACTGTATAATTATTTAGTAGTAGTAGTCGGGTAGTTTTGCTAATGTCACTTGTTTTCTATACGCTATTAAGGCTTGTAGCAATGCCAAAGTGCTTGAGGATTTTTCGGTACTGCTTTTTCGGGCGATAGCGGTGATTCCATAGACGCGGTCGTTTTTCAAATACATTATTATTTTATTGTCAATAAAATAAAGTAGTATTTAAAAAGCAATGAAACTAAACTATCTATCTCCCTTTTATAGAGATATAAATTAAATATTTTAGGGATTAAAGCAGGACAAGCTGTTTGTCAGGATCGTCGCAAGTGGAATAGAATAGAATAAACATTTATTGTATAAACTGTCACAATCATAAAATTACAAAGTTGTTCGAGTTTTTTGTTGGAACGACAGTTTGTCCTTTCGGACGTACAATACAGGCGATTGTAATGGTGCCTCGCCATAAGTATATTATTTCATCAATCAATAAATTATTATAAAACTTTATCTTGGAGATCCATAGTCTCTGCCTACGCCCATGGGAAATAGGCGTAATATTATGTATGTATGTAAAACAGGACTTTTAACTTAAATTTTTGTGTATTCCATTTAGAAATTTTACATGGCTCAGAAGATATATTACATACCCTCGCGAACATAGTCTATAGACAATTAGTTAACAAAATTATATATTTTTTTAAATTATAATTATAAAAAGTGTAATTAATTTATTAAACTTGAACTTTCGGAATTCCGAAATACGTTTCATTTACTGTTCAAACAAAATATTCAGTTATAAGAGTAACATAATTTTTTAAGTTATCTTTAAAAAGCTAACCAAACAAGTCATGTAATAGCAAAGGCAGTGACGTCAGTGTGGTATTTAATATTTAATCTTGTTCGGCCCGGTGTAAATCTCACTTAGGGGATTCTCCCCCCACTGGTAAATTGAACTATGCTACAGTCAACGCTTACTAGCATTAGTGGAATAACTGCAAAAAGCAGGGACATAATAATAATTAATTATTTTATTAATAACTAGCGGTCCTGTCTCGCTCCCGTGGTATATAGCGTCATGTTATATAACACTCCCTGTTACGTAGCTTTCTAACAGTAAAAAATAAATAAAATCGGTTTAGTAGATCCAGAGATCCCTACAGCGTCACAAACTCACAAACTTTACCTTTTTTAAATATTAGTATAGATAAAAATTAAGTAAATTAACTAACTTTAATTGCAATACATATATATTGTTACGAATTTGTAGGATGTAAATTAGAAAATGGATATGGAATTATCACGTTGGAATTATCACAAAACTTATTAGAAGTACACATACATAATTCAAAGTTCTTACTAGTATAACCGAATACACCAAAACCAAACCGTGGGGCAGAAAATCGTTATCACATAAATCCCGCAAAGTTCGTTGTTATAGGATACTTGCTGCGAAAGCGCACAAGGTAACGCCACGTTTGCAGTCAGAACACGACTGGCGCAATTTCCTACCCTCATCTATTTATAAATTAGACATGGCCTCCTAGCAACATGCCACCCACTAGTTCTTAAATTCGTTAAATGGTCAGCTTAATGGCTCACAAGAATTCGCAAGAAATATGAACAGAGGAAAGGAGGCTTTATGATGTCTTACGGCGGCGTGACCAAATAATTTAGCGCGAACAATAGATCACTCAAATTCAAAGGGGTAATAAAGACACCTGCAAAAGATTAGTGTCGGGTTGCAACAATATAATGCAATATTTTGAATATCATTGTTATGTCCTTTATAGCATGAAAATATTTAAAAACTAAGTACTTTTAAATACGATAATATAATGTAATATTTAAGTACATACAAGTAAAATACAAGTAAAATTTGCTTAAAAGAAGATCCCAGCAACAGAATATAAATAGTACATGTGTTTCTTAAAAACTAAATATGGAGACGCAATCAGGCAAATCTCCGCGGGTAGGGAGTTATGTGCTCAATGTATGGCCATCGCTTATTCCCCAATTAAGAACTGGTGCCCGGAGAATATAGAACCTTGCACTTACCTCGCAGTCAGCCACCAGCCCACGACAGCGCTGGTTCAGGGTTCTGCCGGTGCTTCTCGCGTGGCGATAAAGGTGGCAAAGTCCTTCTACACGAGCCCCGGGGCGCAAGGGACGCAGATACACTGATCACTTAAATTTATTATTGGTTGAGGCGAATGTCCTAGTAATTAGCTACTGGACGCGGAAGTCTTCGATAGCTAATAATTGTATTTATGCGGGTGCGATACGAGTTTGTGTGCGTCGCGGTAGCGTGGCGTTTGACAACGTACTGACTCACGCGCCGTGCGAGCGGCGGCAACATACGGGGGTTGCAAGACGCTATAAACCCAAGACACAATTGGTAATTGGGAAATAAGTGGCGCCAACAAAATATTTTCATTTTTGCGTCTCATGAAACAAGTCACGTGGCACTTTCTACAGGCGCTTAATTTTTTTGTAGGCATACTACACGATTTCTTCCTCACCCCGTAAGTATATGAGGTGAGGTGATCAAGAGGTGATGGTGAGGTGGTCAAATGATCACTAAAGGTGAATGCACACTTATCGGAGCCGAACGCGTCGAACGAGTCGAATGAAACGAATTCTAGAATTCTGTATAAATATGAAATCTCATGAAACCTCGCACACTTCCCCGCGTCGAATCGTCCGAATTTGGAAGAACCCTAGAAATCCTAGACGAATTCGGATGACGTCATCACATTCGGCGCGGCTTATGCGGTCAGTTGCGTATGACGGAGCAACGCGCGAGTACTATTTCTGCATTGTGTTCTCCTCGATTCTTTCGGCGCGGTCGATTCCTGTGTGCGAGGCCTCCTTGACTTCGATTCGTTCGACGCGTTCGGCTCGGATAAGTGTGCGTTCACCTTAAGTCAGGATTTGGTTAGTGGATCGCAAGGAAATCAAGAGCTACCTTTGTTGAAGACCATATACACCGAAGAGTGAGATGGCAAATTTACATACTTGTGCCAGTTGTATAATTTCTACAGGTGCTTAATATATTATTTGTGAAGCTATTGAAATATTTGCGCAATTAAAAAGACGATTTTTATTTTTAAGAGAAACAAAGCCGACTTCACACTAAAAACCAAAAAATAAAAATTTTAACCGACTTCATTCTACAACGTCTTGATGTCGGTGTCAAGTAAAACATAAAATTAGTATGTTTTGTAAATTTGTTGTTGTTCTTTTATGTTGTACTTGGAACCGACTTCAAGATGTTATACAAAGAAGTCGGTTAAATATTTATTCTTTGGTTTTTAGTGTCAAGTCGGTTTTGTTTTTGTTACTACGTGGACTAAATTTATAACATACATTAAAACTATATTAGACTTAATAAAAAGCCATTTGAGCTTGATTTAAGAAATAATAATATAATTATTTATTTCCTCTTTAAGTACACTGTGAAAATTATAAAAAAAACTTCGTTTAAAAAAAACGACTTTAAAAACTAGAAAGTATAAAATAACTTATTTCTAAGTTTTTTTTATTTTTTTGTTACTTTTTAGTGTCTAGCTATGTATGGGTAGACCTACGAAAGATGCCGCGCTCCTTAAAAAATGTAGGTCCCAAGAAACGGGAACAAAAAAAAGTTCGTAAAATAAAAACTACTGGGTCAAACTATGTCAAATTTTCGGGGACCAAATGGCAGCTATTTCGCGTCGAACAAAAAAAGAATCACGTAAATCGGATCATAAATCTCGGAGTAATCGGTGAACATACATAAAAAAAAGATCCCGACGAATTGAGAACCCCCTCCTTTTTTTGAAGTCGGTTAAAAACTAGTAATTAAGTAAGAGGCAGAAGAGAAATGACAGGTAATGAAGGTGTTATGTAAGAAGAAAAAATTCGGGCTTAATAAAAACGAGCAAAAGGTTGCATTTCATCGTATTCATTTTACCATTTGTCCATAAATAGCTATCTCTGATTAACATTATGTATTAAGTATTTTGAACTATATTATTGTATATATATGACTATGTATTATTCTTATCCGTGCAGGAACGGAGAAAGAATACAATTTCCTGCGGCCGGGCGGCCTGTCGTAAGAGGCGACTTAACAACCCACAGCCAGGTGGTAGGGTATTTGCCCGACTGGATGGCTACCACCCCTAGTCTAAAGTATGTCGCCATAACAACCTTGAGTTGTGTTCCGGCATTAGTGACCAGGTTCCAGTTTCCCTTAAGATAACAGCAGCGCATTTGTAGCACCTTTGGTGTTGCAAATGTCCATAGGCGATGGTAACCGCTTTCCATCAAGTGGGCCGTCTGCCTGTCTGCTGATTTCCTATAATAAAAAAAAATGTATATATGTATGCATTTGTATATTTAATTCTTAATTTAGTTTGAGTATTTATGTATCTATTGTCTTTTCCTGCATCACCTACATCGCCTGATTAATTTTTTTTATTTAGATTGTCTGGAAGTTGTCTCTTTGAGCAATAAGGCCGCCTATTGTATTGCCTAAAAAATATTGTAAATATGGTCTGTTTTGTAATTGTATATTTTGGTGTGCTAAAGTGTTGTCTCTCTCTCTCTCTCTCTGTCTCTCTTTCATTTCATATGCTATGGTAAATCGATTACTATTTGTCAAACATAGAAAATCTCGATTAGGTCTTGTTCGATAGCATTTTGTATAATTGCGTTTTTGGTTCTGAATTTGCCTACTATAAATATTAGTACTGTGACAGCACTCTTAGATGACTTTGACACAGGTGCACAGAATACCCTTATTTTGAAATTGATTTATTTATGTATATTTTTAGTTGAATACATAAATAAATAATCGGCAGACGTATACACATTGTACATCCTCAAGCCAAGCAAGTTACGCTTGTATTAACGGACCACTCTGTGGTCGATCCCAGAGACTCAGACCATAGTAAATAACGGAAAATTCGTTTACGAAATTTACCAAGCCAGGCATTGAATCCGGAACCACTGCTGGGATTAAGCCTCCTATTTTCATATGACAGTATACCCGCCACGCTAGTCCAAAGCGGATTAATGGATATGACACATCGGTCATCTCGATGTGCAGGTTTCATCACGGTGTTTTCCTGCACAAGTGGCCTTTAAGCTTGGGACGCGTGTGAAAACCACAAAGCTACCACGGCTTTCGCCTTAGTATGTTTATTTTCAATTTTTCTTGGATACAAGAATTTCTTCCAACTTTCACTCCTGATATAAAATTAATAATTTATGTCGAGTGAAGAAAATTGTTGCCAACTTAAGATTTATTCCAGACTCATCTCTCCAACACAAGACAGTTCCCGACGGAGGTTATCAAACTCAGAGAATTAATTATTAATTTAATTTGAATAATGCGAACATTACTGTGAAAAAATAGAGACATTATGTCGGTTTATATTTCTTATTCTATTAAGTAAAAGTGGTGATTTAATTTTATTATACACAAAATACATACATACATACATAACTTAACGCCAATTCCCTTGCGGGGTAGGCACGAACAACAGAGTGCCATTTAGGCTTATTCTTACACACCTCACTTGCCTCTTTGACATTCATAACTCTTGTCATGCAAGCTCGTCTGTTCTTAAGGCTCCTGACATCACCTGCTAGTACACGATCAACACACACATATACACAAAGAAGTTCCAAATAAAACTACAAAATCGTGGTGAGGTACAAAGGCGAGCTTAACCCTAAAAAGAGTTTTCTTCCAGCAAACCTATGGGTCTTGCGAGAGTGGAAAAACAAAAGGCAGGGTTGTGTGCATGAAAGTTTTATGAATAAGTAAATAGG
Organism: Dendrolimus kikuchii; assembly: GCA_019925095.2. Classification (NCBI taxonomy): domain Eukaryota; kingdom Metazoa; phylum Arthropoda; class Insecta; order Lepidoptera; family Lasiocampidae; genus Dendrolimus; species Dendrolimus kikuchii. The sequence continues at coordinate 17,279,848 of CM034407.1, forward strand.
TTCTTATACCTTAATGTATATTAAATTTACTAATTAAAAATAAATTCTACGTACATAAACTTACAGACACATATATCTATACATACCTAGTATATACATATTTTATATATTTTAATGCTAAAGTGAATGGATGCAGAAGTCGTGGAAGGCCACGACACACCTTTCATGATCAAATTGATCGTGTACTAGCAGAAGGTGATGTCAGGAGCCTTAAGAACAGATGAGCGTGCATGACAAGAGCTATGAATGTCAAAGAAGCAAGTGAGGTGTGTAAGAATAAGTCTGAATGGCGCTCTGTTGTTCGTGCCTATCCCGCAAGGGAACTGGCGTGAAGTTATGTATGTATGTATATATTTTAATTTATTTTATAAGAGTTTTAAATTTTTAGCTATAATATTGAACAACTAACTTATGTCTTCGTCAGCTAAAATTGCATATTATTTGTACCAATATCTCTTTGGCAGAATTAAATAACAATTTTGTTGCCTTACTATCGTAAATCTAAGAATATAATACTAAGTTTTTTTTTTTTTTTTATTGCTGGAGTTCAGCAGACAGGCAGACGGCCCACTCGATGGAAAGCGGTTACCATCGCCTATGGACATTTGCAACACCAAAGGTGCTACAAATGCGCTGCTGCTCTCTTAAGGGAAACTGGAACCTGGTCACTAATGCCGGAACACAACTCAAGGTTGTTATGGCGACACACTTTAGACCAGGGGTGGTAGCCATCCAGTCGGGCAAATGCCCTACCACCTGGCTGTGGGTTGTTTTGTCGCCTTTTACGACAGGGCGCCCGGCCGCAGAAAATTGTATTCTTTCTCCGTTCCTGCACGGATAAAACTAAGTCGTACTAACAATACTAGCCCCTAAATATATTGTGTGTATGCATATATATGTGTGTGTGTGTGTGTATAATATCTCCGGTACTACTGATCTGATTTTGCAAATTCTATCACCAGTAGAAAGTTACATTATTCCCGAGTGTAATAGGTTATCAAGTAAAAACGTTGTACGTCCAGCGAAGCAGGCACAGAAACGCCTGTCAAATATGTTATAGCAATAACATTTCACGCAAGAATTGCGCACGTCCTTGTACGAGGCACTGCGAGTGCATTCTGCGAAAGGTTACGAAGCCTAATTAAACCCTGATATGCGTGCGTGGGTGCAATTGTATTTTTAATGACACCCTGTGAAGTGGGCGCGGGACATGACCCGCGCCCACTTCACTGTATAATAAATACAATAAATATTTTCTACATCTTGAAGTTGGCGCATTTTGCAATATTGTTGCGGTTTTTTATGCTTTTACTGGGCATCGACTTCAAGATGTTGTAGAAATTGTTTATATTTTGCTTTTTAGGTTGAAGTCGGTTTCGTTTTTATTAAAAAATATATATCGTTTTAGGTAGTTAGAGATATGTTGGAACTTTCTCTTATAGAAATTAGAAATAAGGATATCCGTAAGAAAACCAAATTAATCCACTCATTAGATCCTGACTTGTTGAAAATGAGAAAACCTCAGAAGTGTACTCTTTCGAATAAAGAAAAAGTTGAAAATCGGTCGTTAATTGACGGAAAAATCACGTAACAAACACACAAAAACATATACAATTGAATTTAGAACCTCTTCCTTTTTAAAGTTGGTTAAAAATTTAAGGTACATAATATTTTAAAACTCGACACCGACCATTTATTACTGAACTACCTACAGCATTTAAAAAAATCATAAGATAGATCAAAAGATTGTCTGAGATCACGAAGATTAGCAGCCAGGTGGGCAGGTGATCTACTAGCCGTCCATGTAGCGGTATATTCTATAGAGTACAGTAAAATAGAGGAAACTGGGAAGAACATTTTAAATAAAAATTATAACAAAGCAGGGATTATTCCTAGTCTAAAACAAAAATGAGCAAATCTCATCTGAGTTTAATAATTAATATTAATATTACTTGTATTAATGAGGCCACCTTCAAAATTCATAATGATCGTAATAAGTAATTAGCTAAGTTCCACATCGATGAATAACTAATTTAGAAAGGAAATGTTGATTCCTTGCTCATATTACGCAGCAGATAAATATGCCATAGTTGGGATTTAGTAGCTTTTGAACAGAATGACCTTGACATACTTACATTATTAGACAAAACTACCCACAATTAGGTGACAGGATATTTATCCCTCTTAATGCCGGTCATCCTTGGTCTAGAGTCATGTCATGTCCGTGACATAGCAGACAAATTGCAAGAGTGTCGCTTACGTTGGTACGGCCACGTTTTACGGAGACCGGCTAAGTATGTGGGGAACAAATGTCTAGCCATGCCGCCTCCGCCAGGTCCCGGTTGAAGGGGAAGGCCCAAGAAATGTTGGCTTGACGTTGTGAAGGATGACATGCGTGCCAATGGTCTCAAAACAGGGGATGCTGAAGACCGCGCGAAGTGGAGTAGAAAGAGTAGGAAAGCGGACCCTGGGCGTCGGAGTGAACACTCCGAACGCAACCGGGAATTAATGCTCGGATGATGATGATGATCCTTAGTCTATAGTATGCCGCCATAACCACCTTGAGTGGCCAGGTTCTAGACTCCCTGTAGAGAGCGACAGCACATTGGTAGCACGTTTGGTGTTACAAATATCCTAAGGTCCTACCAATGTCCATAGACGATGGTAACCGCTTCAATCAGGTGGGCCGCTTGCCTGTTTAGTAAACTCATGCAATGAAAAAAACTAGACAGAGACATAAACATATGATTAGGCCAATAGCCAGGAAATTTGAAAATGGAACTTAAAAATTAAAATATTTTATATTGTTGCACCCCGGCGCTCAGTGTGGTAAAGACAGTCCTGCTTGTAGTTACTCTACAAAAATCAACCAAATGACAATTCCCATATTAGTACAGGGAGATTCCCCAGGTTGAAAAATTACATACATACATAACTTCACGCCAGTTCCCTTGTGGGGTAGGCACGAACAACAGAGCGCCATTCAGGCTTATTCTTACATACCTCACTCGCTTCTTTGACATTTATAACTCTTGTCACGCACGCTCGTCTGTTCTTAAGGCTCCTGACATCACCTTCTGCTAGTACACGATCAATTTGATCATGGAAGGTGTGTCGTGGCCTTCCACGACTTCTGCATCCATCTACTTTTGCATTGTATACCTGTTTAGTCATTCTTTCATCATGCGTTCTTTCCACGTGCCCGAACCACCGGAGCATTCCTTTCCTTGTCTTCACCTTGACACTCTCTTTCAGACCAACTCTCTTGAAAAATTAATTGCCAATAAAGTTATTTCTTGTTGTAAATAAATATATATGCGTGTATAAATATATACATATGTGTGTATGTATGTTTCTATATACATATGTATATATTCGTGGTAGCAGCAACAGCATCCTGAGAAATAAATAAAAATAAAGGAAATAGCTGATAAATTTGACAACCCACTCTAGTTTGGTCCTTACTTAAAAGAACCAAATTAGATTTACGATTGGACTATATATGGCGCTGCAATCGGGTTCTACATTTTTATTTTTTAAGGACAGGACAACGTCTGCCAGGTACAGATAGTATAAAATAATAATCCTTTACATTTTATTTTTATTGGATTTTATGGCTTGGCAGCTAGGCCTTTAAGCCAGATCTTAGATTCAATGTAGTTTCTTCATTTTCTTAAACCTATGTGTAGCACAGCTGAACTGTAGGTTATCAGCTAGTGCCATTCAACGGAGTACTTGTGACAACTTAAAAGGTCACATTTGACTTTACAGTTCACATTTCTCACAAAACACATAATTACTACTCAAAAAGTTCACATTTGCTGCTCTCACAAAACACATAATTGTTACTACTCAGAAGGGGTGGTAAGTATCAATATCCTACAACTATTGTTCCTGCACGGATGAAAAGTATCAATATCCTACAACTATTGTTCATTTTAGAGTAGTTTTAAACATTTTTAGAAAATAAAACTGCACAGCACAATATCTCCTTTCAGTTCCCACCAAAAACTCTCATAATCCTTTACGCAGTTCATAGATATAGGGCAAAAGGCTAAATAATTGGCGCTTGAAATCGATAGGCTACCGACACAGAGTTCATATAGGAATACACTAGAGAATAAGTGTCATGTGCGATATAAAAATAGCTGGAAACTCGTAGCGTTTTATATGCAAAGTTAACTTTCCTGTTTGTATTGTTATGGTTATTTCAATTCTATTTTAAGTCTCACATGCACTCCAGAACAATAAAATACGTGGATTGTTATATTTTTTAAAACAAAACCTATTTCCAACTGAAAAGCAAAGTCAAAGTAATTTATTTTGTGTATACAGGTTTGAATATGATATCCATAATTATAACAATTTAGGTATCACTGTATCCTGCCGCGGGAATATCAAGCGTAGTTGCCAGACTACACTTTCATACATTACATAGTATACTCTTCTCTCTCTGACTATAGTAATGTGTATATATCTCTATCTCCCTCCCCCCCAACACCGAGTACGCGCGAAATGTAGCGGCGTCAGCGCGTTTTGCGACACTTCTGTGCGAACCATGGGACTCTAAACTTCTGAACATACATATATACCTATATATAAAAATAATAATAACAAAGGCCGGCCCAGTGAACTATTCGAGTTGTATTTATGTGATTTTGTAAAGTGCTAGCGGGTGTAAATGTTCTACGTGCTATGTCAGTTATAAGTATTCATATTTATTACTGTTTGAATACACAACAACGGATGCGCAAGTTGAACTATTTGCTAACCAGCGGTTACTATTCGGATGCCTGGAAACATTCCTTAAGTGTTCTTTGGAAATCCGGGCACATACAAGTCACAAAATCAGACTCCTGTATCAGTATTTGGGTCAGTAAGATACTCATGTATAGTGTAATATGCTTTATGTATTAATGATTGTCGTAATTTTATTTTAAAGCTTTCGATGTTGCGTTCCTTAAGTTTTAGTGGTAGTTTATGGTAAATGTTAGTCGCCATACAGAATGTTTTGAAATAAAGTGGTTTTCGAAGGAATTCAAAGCAGGTATGTGCTGTTGTGTGGTGGCAAAAAATCAATATTTCCTACAATATCTTGAAGTCGGTGCATTCTGCAATTTCGTTGTTGTTTTTCATGTTTTACTTGGCACCGACTTCAAGACGGTGTAGAAAGTGTTTATTTTGCATTTTAGTTGGAAGTCGGTCTTTTTATGTAAAATTTTTATATAGTAGTTACTTGCTTATTGTATAGCTTTAGATATATTGTTGTAAGTGCCTGTAGTAATCATACTATTGGCACGCATGTACAAGTTTTGCCTTTCAAACTGTGCAGGCGCTCGGCACTCTTCAACATGGGTCTCTCACGATTTCCCTGGGATACATTCATCAGATCCTGACTTGGTGACAATGAAACCACCTTAGGAGTGTACACTTTCGATTTTTTTTTATTCTTCCTAAAGGCTTAGCCAGAACTGGCTATGTCGCCTTAATAATTAACAATCAACATATATTTAAATTAGGTGGCGTATGAAAGATATTTACATTTTTTTTGGCATAGTCTGATAAAGGCTCTGCCAAAATGCTGTTACACCAGCCTATATCAAATAAATTTATACCGAATAAAAAAAAATTGAAAATCGGTTCACAATTGACGGAGAAATCGTGTAACAAACATACAAAAAAGTTCATTAATTTGATTTTAGATGTTTCCTAAGTTCACTAAGACATTTGATTAAATAAGGTAAAGATGATTACAAAAGCCGTTTGTGTGTTGTACCAAAATTATCTACTAACGATAAATAATGTATTTATATAGGTACTGGAATCTACGTCACCAAACTTCTTTCACACTACAGGCCAGATTACTTGCAACAGGCTGAACAGAAACACAGCGATCCATTATATGTCCGCTCCATTGATCTGAAGGGATCTCTTATAAAATATGAATACTGTAATCCTTTCCGACTGATTGGCTGACATTCGTTCAGCGACATTGAAGTATTATGCGGTGCATACAGTGTTGCCAGGAATATACTGATTTTTAAACACCCGCCGAACATCCTTGGATAAATTCGTGCAATTAATGTGTGTATTATTATATTTTCTTAAGTTTTCGCGACTGGTATATATATATAATAAAACTACGTTTTAACGGTTTTAAGCGCGGTAATGGATTTTTTATTATTTCGACATTTCGGTCACTTTTAAGTGGCCGTGATCACGGAAGACAAAGATGTCAAGTGTCAACGAGTATTGTTAAAGTTTTATTTAGCCTACCGCCAACTTGTTCATTTTAATTATTTACTTTTAATTTTGTTTGTGGTTATTATTTACTCTATGGGAGCCTAATCTAATTTACCACCGCTTCGCAACATGTTATGGTTTGAATACAATTCGCGAAAACTTAAGAAAATATTATTGTAAATAATACCTGAAATAAAAAGCCATTTTTCTTACTCCATGTCTATTTGTTTCCGGAGCAACGTTACATGCAACATATCAAGTAGGTTTATCAAAGTAAATATAATTCATCAATAGAAAACTTACTTTTAACCGAACAGATTTTAAAATTTTTTCCTTATATTTTTTATTTTATTTTTTTATTGCGTGAATTCATGAAACAGGCAGACTGCCCACTTGATGGAAAGCGGTTACCATCGCCTATGGACAATTGCAACACCAAAGGTGCTACAAATGCGCTGCTGCTCTCTTAAGGGAGACTGGAACCTGGTCACTAATGCCGAAACACAACACAAGGTTGTTATGGCGGCATGCTCTAGACCAGGGGTGGTAGCCATCCAGTCGGGCAAATGCCCTACCACCTGGCTGTGGATTGTTAAGTTGCCTCTTACGACAGGCCGCCCAGCCGCAGGAAATTGTGTTCTTTCTCCGTTCTTGCACGGATAAAATATATATTTATATATAATTCCAACATCGAACCTAGCAACGCTGAGTGTAAATTAAAATACAAATTCCACGTTATACCAGAGGCATATTTATTCGTGGCTTAATATCAATGCGCTTCTGAGGTTCAGGTTTATCTTGGTTTACACGAGATATGAATTTCGTCTGAAGCAATTCATTTTGAGAATTATACAAACCTTATTGAATTTGTTTCTATGTACGCAAAACCACTAATTTATTCTATGTTGGATAATACCAGAGCCAAATTAATATGCTTTATGTTTCGCATAAATATTCAAGCTTTTGGCGATTTAACACTACGCAAATTTATAGGTCTAATCCGCACTTATAGAAATTAATGTACAATTAACTTTAATAACAATTTATGAATGAATGAGTCTTTATTTGTAGAAATACAGGTAACAGTTGTACGTGAGGTGTTAATAAATTCAAATGGTCTCACTTTATTTGATCTACACACGATCATACAAACATATGGGTACGTAAATGTCAATGTAAAAAAAATAGGTTAGCCAGAGGTAGGCCAGCTTATCGGTTTTCTATCGGATACACTTTAAAGAGTATTCAGCTGAACTCTTCGATCTGATTCCGCCGTCTATCTTCATTCCTTTGATCATCAAACAACCAGACGCACGCATCATATATATGATGGTAGCCCTAGATCTTTGGTTCCACTAGCAGTTTATCCCTATAGCCCGGTACCTTTTGTTCTCATTCCCTACAATAGTTCTACACTGACTGGGGCTTGTCCTTGGATGCATTCTATATGGCGTAGATAGGGATAATCGCCGGTCAGTGTCCCACCACATTTACAATAAATTTGTCAAGGGACCTCTGCATGTCGGCGTTCCCATGGCCCCACGTAAGCCCTCCAAAAGTCCGGGCCATCTCTAAGGCCCGTGGTCTGTAGAGACATATTTTTTATAATAAATTTATTTATTAATAACAATAACAATTGAACAGATACGGAAAAAAGCTAAACTAACTTAAAAATAAGATTAAATACAAAAATAAACTAAGTAATAAATAGTAAGACAATCTTATATATAAACCTAGCTTAAAAAAAAACCTGTATCAAAGCCCGTCCAGCCCCACCAGACTACTGTCGCTGGGCAATGTACCTAGAAGGCTGGCAGCATTACCTCGCTGGATACAGATGCTAATCCTTTGAGCGAGGTAAGCTCCAGCCTTTCGGTCTCTTGTTGTATCGACCAGACGTTTTTTAATATTTTTATTATAATAATAATCGACAGACAAACACACACATTATATATCCCCAAGCTAAGTTAAGTTACGCCTGTGTTATGGGTAATATACAACGGATCACTCTGGACCATACCAAGACACCCAGACCATAGTAAATAACAGAAAGTTCGTTTCCGAAATTTACCATGCCAGAATTCGAACCCGGAGCCTCTGCGTTCCAGCGAGTTCGGCCGGCTAAGACTTAGCCCGCTCGGCCACAGAAACCGTCAAGCGCGTAAATGGAACGCGTTCGTATATATAGTGGATAGTCCACCTGTACGAACGCGCTTTGCGTCTACCTCCATAATGCTCACTGCAAAAGAGTGGAACTCATTACCGGAGTCTGTCTTTCGAGGTACTTACAACCTGGATGTCTTCAAGTCCCTATGAAAATGTCTTCTAGGTAAACGTGCATCATCTTAGACCATATCTCCGCTCCACATCGGGCGAGAGCATGGTCAAACGCGAAGCTATACTATTATAAGAAAAAGGTTATCTAAGTCAAATTTCCAAAGTATAGCAGACAGGTTGACGCCCCATTTGATGGTAAGTGATTAAGTTCTCCTGTGGATATTTGTAACACCAAAAGGTGCTACCGATGTACTGCCGGCCTCGAAGGTGGGACTGGAATCTAGCCAGTTATGCCGGAACACAATTCAGGGTTTCTATATTGTTATAGCAACATACTCTTACGCCAGGGGTGACGGTTATTCAGACAGGCAAATACCCTACCGCTTTTTATGGCTTTCCATGCAAATAGATTAAATTCAAAATTTTATTACTAAAAGTTTTATGTCTGAGCCAAGAGAGTGTACTGTTCCCTCGTGGAGGAGGTTTGAAGCTCAACTTGGGAAAACATGGTCGCCTTGTTGCATTGCTCCAGGGTTGGACAGTTTGCTACATTGAGTTGGTGTACAGTGTACAACGACTTTTGCACTGACAATGGAAAAACATTTCAATAATTTTAATTGTCTTTTATATTTCATTTTAATTAAAAACTTAAAATAAACTAAGATATAAATAATACTAGCTTTTATAGACTGTGCAACAGGTCGCAACCAGATGGGAGCGTGCCCAGAAGGCTGGCTGCATTGCCGCGCTGTATGGCGATGCTTATTTGTTGGGCGAAATATGTGCCAACCTTCTGATCACGGGTGGCATCAAAGAGTTTCTTGGAAATCTCCTTGAAGAAACATACATACATAACTTCACGCCAGTTCCCTTGCAGGGTAGGCACGAACATCAAAGCGCCATTTAGGCTTATTCGTACACACCTCACTTGCTTCTTTGACATTCATAAATTTGTCATGCACACTCGTCTGTTCTTAAGGCTCCTGACATCACCTTCTGCTAGTACACGATCAATTTGATCATGGAAGGTGTGTCGTAGCCTTACATGACTCCTGCATCCATCCACTTTTGCATTGTATATCTGTTTAGTCATTCTTTCATCATGCATTCTTTCCACATGCCCGAACCAACCAACTCGAAGAAACAATTAATTAAATAAATCAAATTTTACATGTGAACAGTAAAAATATATTTATTTTCATAATGCGACATGAAAATCGTAATACTAAAAAATCTGGACGACTATTTCAAGACGTAGTTTCCTTCAGTAAATCAATGTTTACTGATAGACGAATGTCTTTCGTAAATGTGTCTAATAGTCAACGACGTGTCCGATTCGTCTGCTTTATCTATCCCAGATCATTAAATGACGAGTGTCACAGATCGTAAACATCAGTATTCAAAACCTTATCAACACGCGATAATTGCACTAGATATATATGCAAAATGTAATTAAATCAGAGAAACTACTTGAGCAGTGGGTGCCTTTTCGCTACTTTTAAATCTATACTTTTGTATTTTTGTCATTAAACTAGTCCTATTTTTTTATGTTACACTATAATAGTACATAACACGCCAAACTTTAAATAAAGGTAAAGATACATTGCGAGAGGTGATAGTTTGTTACAATCGAATCTGTAGGACTGATAATCGTGAAGTTATTTTGCTTAATTATTATCGTGCAAGAAGGTGTAATGGAAATGCGCCCTTTCACTCTAGTAAGTTTATTTTCCCTGTGAGGAGTCGAAAGGCGTGCAAAGTTTGTGAGTTGGCTTTAAGTTTTAAACGGTCTACATACTCTGGACTCTTGTTTGACATTAAGTAAGTAGTTCCAGTTCGTGTAATTCGTGAATTTATTGGCACCATCAATTGTGCAGTTCTGCTCTTTGAAAGATTGAAAACGATTTAATAAGGATCCAGAGCAACAGCTTCTGCAAACACAGCTATTAAAAAATAGTTAATACACCAGGCCACCTAGTTTTTAAGTTTAACAAAACCATTCCAGTGCAAATCAAGATCCGTTGGACTACCGTTGTCAAATATCCATAGTCTCTAAAATTCACATTAAATCAGTATCGGTCAAATCAAGGTTGATTCAATATTGAGCCGAGATGGTTTCCAGACTACCAAAATCGGCGTAAGTTACGATTCCGATTCGATTCGATTATCAATTTGAGTAACAGATTCAGGACCCAAACTTAAAAAACGACTCAACATTTTTTTATGACTACCTTCTGCCCGCCACTTCGTCCGCGTGGAATAGTTACTTTGGGCTAACGCTAACTTCTGTCACATATGATTTTTGGGAAACTTTAACCGTTTACGCATCGCACGCTGCGGAAGCTCTCAAAAGGAAAAAATCCCCCCGATTTTGAAACATTCTTCATCGGTGCTCCGCTCCTATTGGTCTTAGCGTAATGATATATAGCCTATAGCCTTCCTCGATAAATGGGCTATCTAACACTGAAAGAATTTTTCATATCAGGTCAGTAGTTCCTGAGATTGGCGCGTTCAAGCAAACAAACTAACAAACTCTTCAGATTTATTTATTAGTATAGATGTACATATATAAATATTTACAATAGCCCAGTTAACGACTTCATGTCACGTAACTTTAGAAGCTTCTATATTAACTAACTAGCTTTTTCCCGCGGCTCCGCTCGCTTTGATATAAATTTTAGAACAGAATAGAATAGAAAACCCTTTATTGTTCACCATAATAAACAATTACAGAATAAATAATTACAATAATTTAACGGCAAAACAAAAGGCGACCTTATCGCTTAAAGCGATCTCTTCCAGGCAACCTGACTGAGACGATACTTTTAACAACTTATGTCTAGGTATAATTAAATTAAAAGAAGTAAAATAAAAAAGGAAGAACAGTACAATGTGGATAGTAAACAGCTAAGTTAAGAAAAATGAATAGAAAAATATATATCTATCCGTATCTATATATATTCTATCCGTGCAGGAACGGAGAAAGAATACAATTTCCTGCGGCCAGGCGGCCTGTCGTAAGAGGCGACTAAACAACCCACAGCCAGGTGGTAGGACATTTGCCCGACTGGATGGCTACCACCCCTGGTCTAGGGCATGCCGCCATAACAACTTTGATTTGTGTTCCGGCATTAGTGACCAGGTTCCAGACTAACTTAAAAGAGCAGCAGCGCATTTGTAGCACCTTTGGTGTTGCAAATGTCCATAGGCGATGGTAACCGCTTTCCATCCAGTGGGCCGTCTGCCTGTCTGTTGAACTCCTGCAATAAAAATAAAAAAAATAAAAAAAAAATATTTTATTATAAACTAAGGTAATAGTTTATGACAGATTTTTTAAATATGGCCTGTGATTTAGCTTTTCTGACATCTACGGGTAAAGAGTTCCAAAGGCAAACAGCCTGCACAGCGAAGGATTTGGAGTAAAATGTTGAAGAATGTGCATGCAGGTGCCTTTAACAGGAGGTTATTAGAGGAGCGCAAATCGAAGGCGTGTGATGTATGAAGGAAGTTGAAACATTTTGTAAAATGCGTGAAGGACCAGCTCTTGGTAATCCTAAACGCCCTCCTGAAACCGTCTAAAAACCATTTTACAGCACCAAAGCCAATGAATGGGTATTGCTAAATTAAGATTATTACATGACAAGAGTTATGAATGTCAAAGAGGCAAGTGAGGTGTGTAAGAATAAGCCTAAATGGCACTCTGTTGTACGTGCCTACCCCGCAAGGGAACTGGCGTGAAGTTATGTATGTATGTATGTAAGATTATTACACAAATAAAAGAAATATTTTATTATATCCTCTTGTAATATTGGCTAAAACGGGTTTAGCATCGCATAAGGTCATATAGCATAGGGTAACAATTATATGTTTTTATATCAATACTAGTGGTCGCCCTTCCTCGAAATTAGACCATAATAATTAATGTCAGACTATAATACTTCTACAATCACAGATATTGCCAAGGCTACCCACTGCTCATTTGACTTTAACAATAAACTAAAGAGTATATATGCGTGTGTGTGTCAAATACATGGTTTAATGTATTTCATTTTGTATAATAAAAAAATAGCATTTTGTATAATAAAAAAAATAGCATTCTGCACTCCTTCTGCTCTCTTATGGGAGACTGGAACGTGGTCACTAATGCCGGACTAGCTGTCCCGGCAGACGTTGTTCTGCCCTGAAGAAATATAGTTTAGAACCCGATTCCAGTGCCACCTACCGGGTCCAAATGTCAGCTATCCTATCTTTCAATTCTGATCCAGTTTGATCGGTGTGCAAATTTGATTAAAATCGGTCAAGTAGTTTAGGAGTCCATCGCGGACAAGCAACGTGACACGTAATTTATATATATTAAGATAAGTGTGCAAAATTTCGTACTCCTCCGTCCGCGCAATTTTCGTAAAAAGGGGTACAAAGTTTTTCCTTCACGTATTAATATAATGATATACATATAATAATACAAATATATTGTTTCAGGCTTGAAGCATAGCTGCCTAGCGTTCCTGTTCGATAATGGATCGGCTGTTTGTGAATAAACCTTCGAACTGGTGGAAAATAAAACATTTAGTCCTTTCCGACTGATCTTCTGTTAGGGGGACTATAAGTTATTGCTAATGAAGGACGTCTAGTTGACACAGAGTTGGAAATATTTTACTTTTTTTTATTTTTTTTTATTGCAGGAGATTAGCAGACAGGCAGACGGCCCACTTGATGGAACGCGGTTACCATCGCCTATGGACATTTGCAACAGCAAAGTTGCTACAAATGCGCTGCTGCTGTCTTAAGGGAAACTGGAACCTGGTCACTAATGCCGGAACACAAGTTAAGGTTGTTATGGCGACATACTTTAGACCAGGGGTGGTAGCCATCCAGTCGGGCAAATGCCCTACCACCTGGCTGTGGGTTGTTAAGTCGCCTCTTACGACAGGTCGCCCGGCCGCAGGAAATTGTATTCTTTCTCCGTTCTTGCACAGATAAAAACTTTTGACGTTTGCACGTCTATCAAGTTACAAATTTCTGGATAGCAAAGCCCACATGAAACATATGACATAATTGTCATACTTTATTGTTGTGAGTGACGTAATAGTGATGTTCCGTGAGTCACGTAACGCACAGACTACTAAACCATGCAGACTATATGTAAATAAATCGAAAGCAATCGATTCGAAAATAAAAAAAGTCCTACTTTATTACATTTATTTTGCTTTATTACATACATACATACATACATACATAACTTCACGCCAGTTCCCTTGCGGGGTAGGCACGAACAACAGAGCGCCATTTAGGCCCATTCTTACACACCTCACTTGCTTCTTTGACATTCATAACTCTTGTCATGCACACTCGTCTGTTTTTAAGGCTCCTGACATCACCCTCCGCTAGTACACGATCAATTTGATCATGGAAGGTGTGTCGTGGCCTTCCACGACTTCTGCATCCATCCACTTTTGCATTGTATATCTGTTTAGTCATTCTTTCATCATGCATTCTTTCCACATGCCCGAACCACTGTAGCATTCCTTTCCTTACCTTCACCCCGACACTCTCTTTCAGACCAACTCTCTTTCTTACTTCGGTATTACGAACGCGGTCCGCGAGCGTCACTCCGCAGATTTTGCGCAGTGCTCGCATCTCAACCGCGTTTACTCTACTTCCATGCTCTCTCTTCCATACCCAACTCTCGCTTCCATACGTGAGCGTAGGTACCAGCACCGCGTTGTGTATGGCGAGCTGGGCCTTCTGGCTGAGGTTCTTAGCGCCTAGAAGTTTACCTAACGCTCCATTCAAAACGCTTTATTACAAACATGGCTTATTTAATATATGTAAAATAAGTCTATCGTAAGTAATATAGTAATCATAATAATCACAACGGTCTTATGGTAAGTGTGCATGAAATATGTTGCTGTAAGTTTTAGTTAAAAATAATATCAAAAGCGGGTAGTTCCTAATATTTTTATATTAAATTAAATTTGTCATTGAAAGTACTTGAGCATATATATTTTATTAAACCCTAAGCGGCGTATACACGTCACTGCCACATAGACGTGACTGCGCCTGTGGGAGTTAGTGGTGGAGCAGCGGTGTGGAAGGGTGGCCGACGCTCACATGATTATATATGCACAGAAATTCACAAAATAGCAGCGTGGTTGTGGCGCGGTTTGTCAGCGTTGCCATAGACACTAATTTCACCCTTTGATGGGTCTTTGAGGAAATGAAACGACTTATTTCTTCAACCATAAATTCAAACTTTATTTATTGGGGATTAAAACTTTGTGAGATATTTTACTTGACGACTTAATTACTTTCCCTCTATAAGTAAAGACTTTGTCTTTGACACAATATAGAATATCTGCTCAAACGGCCATAGGGAGGAATAAGGTATTATTCGCCACACCTTAAATATAGCAAGTACGATATGAAGAGATTCTCTTAAAGTAATCCAAAATAAATTCAATTCTTTTGGGTTACCTAAGAATTTTGTACATATATTATAAGTTTATATAGATGAAATTTGGAAGAAAAATGTTTATACCTATATGTCCTGCTCCAGAATGTTCTAGTGAAGTCGCTACTAACATTACAAACACCGGCACAAAAAAGTGGTCTGTACATTTGGCCACCCACCTACCTACATGACTCTATTTTGACGCATTCAATCTGATTCTGAGGTTTTTAACCAGTTTTTCGCAATTAACTCAACATTTTGAGGGTATACGAGTCAAAAGGGTTCGGATTCGGTGGATCTGTCAAATATACAGATCCCTTTTTTTTGCCATATCTTTATATATATTGTTACAATTTGGGCCACCTGCATACCTATAGACAAAGCACATTTACTACCCGCCGGGCGTTTGAGATGATAACATCGAAACTGTTTTATGACTATCTTCTTTTGTTTACTTTGTGTTTAAAATTTGTAATTAGAAAACAGCCTATTGTGTATTGCACTCGTTTATGGCCGTTCGCAGGCATAATTACGCAGGTGTGTGGATTACGTTCTCTGGGAAATTGCGTCGACGCTTGCCAGGTAGACATATTGCATCGGTGCATTAAAAAGCGATGGCCCAAAGGAGAGATCGTCAGTCTAGCGATAACCACGATCAAGACATTCGATAACCTATATAAGTATAGTGACGGACTTTGCGCGTGTTATTGAATCCCGCATTACGTTTGAACTGATTGTTCCGCTATATTTGTGCCAGTGTTATACGTGTTTGTATAATTCTAATAAATTCTATAGTAATTCCAACGGCATTTTTAATTCGAGTCTCGCACTCGTAACAATATAATTCTTCTGTGCGTGTATATGTGATTGCACTCCTCCTAAATGGCTGGACCGATTTCGATGAAATTTTTTGTGTGTGTTCAGGTGGATTCCAGCATGGTTTAGATTCACAATTGGACTCGGTAGGCGGCGCTGCAACCGGGTTTTAAATTTTTTCAGGGCAGGACAACGTTATTCGAGACAGCTAGTATGTGAGTGAGATTTTTTCCTCTTACTTAGACGGCCCACTTGATGGAAAGCGGTTACCATCGCCTATGGACATTTGCAACACCAAAGGTGCTGCAAATGCGCTGCTGCTCTCTTAAAGGAGACTGGCACCTAATCACTAATGCCGGAACACAACTCAAGGTTATTATGGCGACATACTTTAGACCAGGGGTGGTAGCCGTCCAGTCGGGCAAACGCCCTACCACCTGGCTGTGGGTTGTTTCGTCGCCTCTTACGACAGGCCGCCCGGCCGCAGGAAATTGTATTATTTCTCCGTTCCTGTACGGATAGATAGATGTCATATTTCAGAATTTATAAATAAACTTTTAGTTAAATATTGTATGCTGACCCTTCCCCTAAAAATAGGGGAAACTCGGATCCAAAAGTGAGACGTATATAGATTGATATTATGAGAAATCTAAATATAAATGAACCGCATCGAAAACCTTATTGAGCAAATTAAAATGTGGTGTTGCTAGTAATCCGGACAATGCCAAGCAGTAATCGGATTTACAAACGCTTTCAAAATTCCGTCCAGTTCATTGAGCAAACGTAATAGCAAGCAGAAAATACATTTCTTATTTGGATCGCATTCACAAAAACGCTTTATAAAGCCTGTTTTGCAAAACTACTTTTATATGGCTGTGAACTTAGACAATAGTTGCTCATACATCCGCATTGCAGTAGAACTTTAACGGCGGGTTATCCCAATGCTATGGTTTGCGAAATATACATACTTATTATTACGGCTGTTTCCCATGTGGGAAGGCAGAGACTATAGATCCTGATAAACAACTTTCGCTTCATCTACTTTCGTTAACCTCTTCATATATGGACGTTTATTAGATATGCTTTTTATCTGACCTCGTTTTAATACTTCTGTTATTTGATCATGGTGTGTACGTCGTGGTCTACCGGTACCAACTATACCATTCACAATACTGTCATACACTTGTTTTGTGATTCTACTTTCACCCATCCTCTCTACATGCCCAAACCACCTTAACATTCCTTTTTCAACTCTTGTTATTACATCTTCTTTCAATCCACAACGTTCCATTATTACACTACTGCCCGCGACGTCGTCCGCGTGGAATTTGTTTTCAAAACCCCTCTGATTTTGAAACATTCTACGTTGGTACTCCGCTCCTATTGGTCTTAGCGTGATTATATATAGCCTATAGCCTTCCTCGATAAACGGGCTATCTAACACTAAAAGAATTTTTCAAATCGGACTAGTAGTTCCTAAGATTATCGCGTTCAAACAAACAAACTCTTCAGCTTTATATGTTAGTATAAGATTCCGTATCATATAATTTACTTATGCTTACCTCACATATACTTCTCTAAGCTCTCATTTCAACTGCATTTATTCTACTTTCATGCTTCTTCTGTCACATCTAACTTTCACTGCCGTACATAGGTGTTGGTACCCCTTGCGACATATCTATACTAATGTATAAAGCTGAAGAGTTTGTTTGTTTGATTGAACGCGCTCATCTCAGGAACTACTGGTCTGATTTGAATAATTCTTTCAGTGTTAGATATTCCATTTATCGAGGAAGGCTATAGGCTATATACCATTACGTTAAGACTAATAGGAGCGGAGCACCAATGACGAATGTTTCAAAATCGGGGCTTTTTTTTCCTTTTGAGAGTTTCCACTGCGTGCGCTGCGTAAACGGTTAAGGTTTCGCAAAAATCATGTGTGATAGAAATGTTCCCCTTTAAAAGTTCTAAAAAAAAGTCCGGGACAGCATATGTTTATCTTTTAAGGTTGGCTCACTATAACCTTTCTTATGCTAACCAAATTTGTTCTAAAATAATGCATTATTTGCGAAGGTGTTTTTATAAACATGATATTAATCCTTATCCAAATAAATACGTTATTCATCACAAGTATTTAATTTAAAACAAAATTGCCATTTACATCATTCGATTTATAAATAACATCGCAGCAAAATAATGATCAAGTACTGCGCGTAATCATTTCAATCACAGAAAGTTCTATCATTTTCCACTGGATACAAATACAAAATTTAATGTAACATAGTCACGTGGAAAACTTTTTCAATATCCCTTAGGTTAGCGTTTTTTTTGTCTATTTCGCCAGATATTAAGAGAAAGACGAATTCTAGTTAAACGTATAAAAACGGAAGAATATAGTGCGATCCAAATAAGAACAGGAATGTCAATTTTTTTTTTTTTTTTTATATTGCAGGAGTTCAGCAGACAGGCAGACGGTCCACTAGATGGAAAGCGGTTACCATCGCCTATGGACATTTACAACAACAAAGGTGCTACAAATGCGCTGCTGCTCTCTTAAAGGAGACTGGAACCTGGTCACTAATGCCGGAACACAACACAAGGTTGTTATGGCGGCATACTCTAGACCAAGGGGTGGTCGCCATCCAGTCGAGCAAATACTCTACCACCTGGCGATCTATCTCTGGTCAATAACCTCTATCTGTCAAATGTCACTTGAAAAGTATGGTTTGCAAAAAACTTATTTGCATATCAATAATAAATAGTGGTATAAAAAAACGGGGTGGACTGTAGGTACTGGTTTTGGGAAAAGCGTGTTTGCCTTACTTGGTTTATGTTGCTGCGATCTTCTTGACTTCTTGGCTTCTTGGGCCGGCCCGTGTTCTTTTTTCTTACTAGATGAATTTAGCCACATACAAAACACACTGATTGGAGCACTGAAAGGCACTTTTAGTTATTATTTATAATATTCTTTTTCAACACACTTGCTCATAAAGTGGCTCTATGGTCACCGCAATTAGGCACAGAATGACACCTATTATCAAACTGTGAGTAAAAACATTATAACTCACTAGTGAGTTATAGATTTTTTTTTAAATTTTATTGGTTGAGTTGCTTTGTTCTTAAAAAAGTTTTTATTCAAAAAAAAAAAGATCGTGTTCTATAGAACAAATAAATTAATGTTCCTATTGCTTGCTCATTTCATGCAACTTCTTATTTAAATAGATAATTTTAACTCGTACGTGTTTAATAAATAAAACTTTCACTCATATATAACTTTTTTTATCTACTAAATAAAAAGAGTTTTTGTTGTTATTTTATTCACAAGTGTGTTGAAAAACGTCGTATGATACACGTGTGTATTGATGATTACCGTCCTCGGCTCTCTTAAGACCCTCGCCTACGGCTCGAGTCTCAATGGCGCCTCGGCGGTAATCACCAATGTTACACACTAGTACCATAATGTACTATTAACTTGCAGCGGGAAGTAATCTCAGCGCGGGCGCGGGAAGAGAGTCGGCGAGAAACGCCAAAAGACATTAAAAGTAAGACGTCACTGTCAATGACAATTTGAGGTTTTTTTTTACGCGGTAAAGCTTTGGCCTTAACAAATAGTCTTACATCAAATTTAAATAAAAAGGTTAAATTAGTAGTAAATTGTCTTAATATAATATTTAATTATTTAAAGTCACAATATGGCGCAAAGTCGATCCTATTCTCATTTTAATTGCATTATACACAGAAATCTTCCCGCTTTTTTATTACATGAGTTCATCAGACAGGCAGACGCGCCACCTGACGGAAAGCGGTTATCATCGCCTACGGACATTTGTAACAGCAAAGGCGCTACCCAATGTGCTGCCACTCTCTAAAGGGTGACTGGAACCTGGCCACTACTGCCAGAACACAACTCAAGATTGTTATGGCGGTATACTCTAGACCAGGGGTAGTGACCATCGGGCAAATTCCCTACCACCTGGAAGTGGGTTGTTTTGTCGTCTTTTACGATAAACCGCCCCAACGCAGGAAATAGTATTTTTCTTCGTTCTTACACGGTTAAAACGCTTATCCTTTATTCTAGTATAAGCGGATTATGCCGAATAAAATAATTCGAAAATCGTTTTGCTTGCGAATAATGTAATCATTGGTAAGCCCGGGATTATTGCTGCGCAGATATAGTTATTAATATTGTAATAAATAAATCCGATAACAAACATACAAACATAAGCAACTTACTATTATATTAATAGGTAGGTAATATACACCGAATAACGCTGTGGTCGAACAAAAACACCCAGACCATCGCAAATAGGGGAAAGTTTACGCTTACCCTGCCCAGAACCGAATCGAATACAGACTTTCTGTATTTCATATTATTACGATCTCCTGCCTTACGAATTGGACTTGTTGTATTTGTAAAAACTCAAAAAATATGTATAATGTATTATATAATAGCAGCCCCATAAACGTCATACTGTTGAGTTGTATTTTTTTTTTATTGCAGGAGATCAGCAGAGAGGCAGATGGCACACTTGATGGAAAGCGGTTACCATCGCCTATGGACATTTGCAACAGCAAAGTTGCTACAAATGCGCTGCTGCTCTCTTAAGGGAAACTGGAACCTAGTCACTAATGTCGGAACACAACTCAAGGTTGTTATGGCGACATATTTTAGACAAGAGGTAGTAGCCATCTGGCTGTGGGTTGTTAAGTCGCCTCTTACGACAGGCCGCCCGGCCGCAGGAAATTGTATTCTTCCTCCGTTCCTGCACGGATAAAAAAATTATAAGAAAATGCAGGTTAGGCCAGAAAACTGCCTAAGTGGTGCATGCGTTCCGGCTAAGATCGACTCCGCGCCCTTTGAGTTTGGGACTGGTTTGGTACTTCTGATAAAGTTATCTCGCAATCTGTAACAACATAAATATATTTTCAACACACTTGCTCATAAAGTGGCTCTATGGTCACCGCAATTAGGCACAGAATGACACCCATTATCAAACTGTGAGTAAAAAACATTATAACTCACTAGTGAGTTATAGATTTCTTTTTTTAATTTTATTGGTTGAGTTGCTTTGTTCTTAAAAAAGTTTTTATTAAAAAAAAAAAGATCGTGTTCTATAGAACAAATAAATTAATGTTCCTATTGCTTGCTCATTTCATGCAACTTCTTATTTAAATAGATAATTTTAACTCGTACGTGTTTAATAAATAAAACTTTCACTCATATATAACTTTTTTTATCTACTAAATAAAATGAGTTTTTGTTGTTATTTTATTCACAAGTGTGTTGAAAAACGTCGTATGATACGCGTGTGTATTGATGATTACCGTCCTCGGCTCTCTGAAGACCCTCGCCTACGGCTCGAGTCTCAATGGCGCCTCGGCGGTAATCACCAATGTTACACACTAGTACCATAATGTACTATAATAATAATAGTTAATCTCGCAATCTGTAACAACATAAATATATTAATAAAAATTGGCAAATATTCAGTATATATTTCATAAAGGTATAAGGCAGCTTTAACCCCCCAATGATATATTATGTTCAGTCAAAAAGCCGTCGTATTAACCCTCTAGTACGGTGAATAAGAGTCGCACTTCGCACACGTTCCAATGTACCAATTAGATACGCTATTCAACAGAGGGTTAATTAAGAAGAAAATTATCTACTCAAACATAGGCGGGCGTGATGTTAAGGTCACGGGCTAATATATAAGCGGCTAGCGGAATTTATTTGAAGTAGTTTTACTATTGCCATTCGCAAATTATTATGATAGGATTGCAATACTGACAAATTCAAATGTCCTTAACAAACTTTAAAATACATCGTGGCCACGTTAATTAAATTTTCTTTATAATTCTGTAGTCGTTAGCGATAAAAAATAAAAAAATGTTATTCTTATTTTACTTTAAAACGTATATAAACCTAGTGTGATTTTATCGCTAATGACTACAGAATTACAAAGTAATAACGTTGTTATAACTGGTCATTTTCTTGTCTCTTGCTTTCAGTAATATACACAAACTTGCTATTTTTAATATAAATTAATTCAATAAGTGTTACAGACGAACAAGCTAATGGACGAGAAGATTATTGTTTGATTTTAGCCAAAACTGTCACGGAACTTAAAATACCTTTTATCTATAAAATAACTAATAAAGAATATTAATTTTCTGGCCTGTCGTAAAGGCAATAAAACAACCTATAGCCAGGTGGTAGAGAATTTTCGCATTTGGATGGTACCACCCCTATAGAATATGCCGCGATAAGCCGTGATCTGTCATTGATAGGTTCCAGTACCTTATCTAGGGTGGCAGCATATTGGTAGCACCTATGTGGTCCCTCAGTCTGTCTGTTAAAACAGGCAGCATCAAGATGGAGTAATCTCCATCAATAAAAATGACGTTAGCTTAGAATTTCTCTCTTTTCTTTTACTATATCCCGATTATTTAGGGTCGGCACTATATGTGCCGAATGAATGACGATACTGAAAATGTGATAAAAATTACTCTCTAAATAGTGTGAGGCAAAATGCGTAACAAAGACACACACGCACACACACCACGCGTCCGGGCGTTTTTACATATGTTGAAAAGAGGTGGGGGATTGAAATACGTTGAGTGGTGCGTTGATGATGGTTACCCCGTTGGATGGGGTCATGCACCACTGGCGAGAGCCCATGACTCAATCGCCGAAAAAGGAGTACAAAATAAGACCACGAGTTGTTGTACTCTTGCAGTATATTAATTTCTTCATTGTTCCTAATTTAACTAAGACTATGTACACAGAAACCTTATCGTTTACGTTATGTGCACAGCAGTATTCTAATGATGATGATTTAGACAAATACCCAATGTTATCGGCAGCTCTAACAGCGATATTATCTATCTGTATTTACATACCATCACGTTCATGTATTAACCTTAGTCCTTAAATATGCTAAATTATACATCAATAAATTGGTGGATGAATCGTTACTCAACAAGAGGCATATTATAATTTGTGTAATTAGTAATTAGTAGTGGCTATAAACATTAACATTGGTCTGAAAAATACAGGCTTCGCCTAGTTTGGGACCGGTAGGCAATATAAATACGGCCTTACTTATAATAATCTCGTTAAGAAACGATTAGCCATCTCTTAAGTAAGAGAATCAGAATCGAACCCTAATCAATTAATATCTTTTTTTTCACTTATAAACGTGTATTACCTGTTATTTACCTAAGAGGAACACAGATAAACGAAATTTGAATGATTAACGTAGGTTGTACCCAAAATATTCGACTAAAGAGGAGTTTATGGGTAAGATTTCACTAATCAGTTGCTGAGCAGTTAGGCCATAAGTAAGGCCCATAATGTTTTGACTTTTTGACAATAAAGATTATTCTTACTCTTAATTTTTTTTATTTTTTTTTTATTGCAAGAGATCAGCAGACAGGCAGACGGCCCACTTGATGGAAAGCGGTTACCATCGCCTATGGACATTTGCAACACCAAAGTTGCTACAAATGCGCTGCTGCTCTCTTAAGGGAGACTGGAACCTGGTTACTACTGCCGGAACACAACTCAAGGTTGTTATGGCGACATACTTTAGACCAGGGGTGGTAGCCATCCAGTCGGGCAAATGCCCTACCACCTGGCTGTGGGTTGTTAAGTCGCCTCTTACGACAGGCCGCCCGGCCGCAGGAAATTGTATTCTTTCTCCGTTCCTGCACGGATTAAAACGCTTGAAGCTTATAACTCACGTAATAAATAAAACGAAATGGCCTCTTGCTTCTGAAATATGGGTGAAATTCTTGAACGAATGCCTCCACGCACTGAGTTATAGCTAATGAGACGAATATTAAAGAAATTGATGGAGCATCCTTGGAATTTATTTTGTTCACGGGAAACATTATTTATTAAAAGGAGAGATTTTCCTGCGCTCCCTTTGTTTGAATATCACGCGGAAGTTGTGTGTTTGGGGCAAACTTTTGACATTCACCGACTTTTTTTAATGTAATACAGACGGGCCATTACTTGCGACTTTGTCTGCCTTTATTTTTTAATAGCTGTGCCCGCGACGTCGTCCACGTAGTATTTACTTTTACTTAAACATTTTTCATTGGTGCTCCGCTCCTATTGGTCTTAGCGTGATGATATATAGCCTATAGCCTTCCTCGATAAATGGGCTATACAACACTGAAAGAATTTTTCAAATCAGACCAGTAGTTCCTGAGATTAGCGCGTTCAATCAAACAATAAATATCGCGATATCTTATGAATGAAACGTCCGAATTGAATAATTCAAAAAGTTCTAGAAAGGTATCGAATTCGTCTTGAATATGGAGTAATTTATTTTGATTAGGATTAATACCAAGGTACAAAATAAAGAGTTTTTGAAACGACGACATTTTAATTATTTAAAAAAATAAAAAAAAACACTTATTGTGAGATAACTACAATAGTTAGACATATGGTTATGCGATATTTTTTGTAGACAATTATATGTTCTGCAAAGTGGTATTACATTTTTTTGTTCTATAATCAATAGTTTTCGCAGCGCACGCCGTGTAAGGATTTTTTCGGGTAATTTTTTTACACCTTGGGTTACATTACTGGACTTTTAGTAAGGATCCCTAATTTTTTTGAAAATATAATATAGCCTATAGCCTTCCTCGATAAATGTACTATTCAACACTGAAAGAATTTTTGAAATCGGACCAGCGGTTCCTGCGATTAGCGCGTTTAAACAAACAAACTCTTCATCTTTATAATATTAGTATAGATTTTCTTATTTAATAAAAAAAAATACTGTAACGTGTGTCTGAAGGAAAACATGACAAGACGTGCACATCGAGGTATCCGATGTGTCAAACCCCCTGATCTGATTAATGGGTAAGCCCAGCAGTGGGAAGTAAGGTGTGCACTGATATTATTTTTTATTTAAGTAGAGGAATTATGAGTAGCCATTACAAATTTTCATCCCACACTCCTTCAATATTGTTTTCATAAACAAAAATATATTTGTCACATTTCATTAGTCTATTTATTCCTTTCATCGTGAAAATAGATTTATTAAGCCCTTCATTTCTGACTAGAACGAACGTCAAATGCGAGAAGAGCGCCAGTGGCGCATCTAGTTACTGGGGATAAAGACGCTTAATTTATAAAAAAATCATTTGACGTCCAGTGACACAGGGCATAGACTGCCCTGCAGATTATATTATAGTCCGGGATTATTAGTGGTTTCACCTCAGAATGCGAGATAGTCAGCTATAAACTTGTATAAATCTTCATTTTGGTACCCTAAAACTTTTTTCAAAATCTACCCGTCGTAGGGTGTCCGCGACTACAAATATTCCAAAGTCAACAGTCAAAAAATCATAAACATTTTTTTTATTATTATACTGTATGTCTTTCAAGACCACGGGCCATAAAAATGGCCCGGACTTTTGGAGGGCTTGCGTGGGGCCATGGGAAGGCCAACACGTAGAGGCCCCGTGACAAATTTAATGTAAATGTGGCGCGACACTGACCGGTGATTATCCCTGTCTACACCATATAGTAATGCACTCGAGGACAAGCCCCGGCCAGTGTAGGACTATTGTGGGAAATGAAGACAAAAAGTACCGGGCTATTGGGGTGAACTGCTAGTGGTACTAGAGGTCTGGGAATATGGGGACTATGGCGTCTGCCCGTCGCAATGTTTGGGTAACATGGAAAAATGGGCAGACGGTGACTCGCCACTCCCTGCATGGGCCCCAAAAAATGCCATAAAGACAGGGGCAACATTATTATTTTTATTATTAACACCTCTACGGACTCGTATTCCGTACCCTTTTTTACTACTTAATTTCTATGAAAAATTTTAGAGTCCATACACGCTTATTGTTTATTTTTGTTACTGTGTGTGACATTAATTTAGTGATTTTTATGTTGTGGTGTACCTTAAGAATAACTTATTATATTAATTTATTCTATACACATTTATTGCAAATATCTCGTGTCCTATGGGTTTTATGCTATTTGTATTTCATAAAAAATATTATAAAGGATTAAATTCTCTACTACTTTTGTTTCAAATTTTTTTTATATCTTGAACCATTTTCGAGTTAGAGGGCAGAGTATCAATCGAGGTCAACCTGTAGTCCCGATTAAAAAAAAGCATGCCGGACAAAGTCTATAAATTAGTAATAAATATATAATTCTAAATAATTTGCATTTTTTTATTAACTCTTGCGTTATATTTTTTTTTTCAGTAATTCAGTATCTATTCATTTAATAATACTCACCTACTTCTGTAAATGTAAAGTTATTAAGGGAAATACCGTACCGTTTTCATTGATATAAAGTACCGCAGATTTTAAGTCCGAGAATTGGCTATCGGTCAATGAAAACCGCATGGAAATCGGTCCAGTAGTTTTTACGTGAATCCCGAACAAACAGAAAAAATCTAAAAAACATTGGACTACACTTTAACAATGTTATAATATTTTACATATTTTTATAGACGAATACCTATAGACTGTAATTGAAGACCAGATTTCTTATATTTCCTTAAGTTAAGTTCATCGGGATGAAAAGAATTCATTATGTTATATCCTTCACAAACTGTTGCTTGAAACTCGGTCTATTATCCCCAGAAACACAAAACAATGAAAAAGCTTTTAAAATTCTGTTTAATACAGAAACTGGTATAATCCAAATCATTTATGAAAGCGATACAAAATTAGAGATAAATGGAAAATTCTCAGAATACAGATATTTTGTATTCTGAGGAAAAAGTATAAAACAGTGAAAAAGAAAAAACAGCAAACTCGACACCACATTTTCTATCCAATCAGAAGTTATTCGCTTCATTTCATCTGCGGATAAACTTCAGCACTTTCTTCTTTGTAAAATGAAAAAAGAAATTATCAAAGATAAAGAGTGCAGTTTTCAAGATAAAGCCAATGATATCGCAGTGTGATCGAGAAAATTGTTAGTCAGCATTTTCATCAACAATGACTTTGTGACGGGGCCACGAAAACGGAGTTTAACTTGATCATGATCAGACATGATACTTTCTGACGCGAAAATACTGTTAAATTAAATGCAGTATTATTACTATGGGACATGTTTTCCTGGAATAAAATTATAAATAAAATTATTTTAGTCCTGTAGTGGTAAATAAACAAAGTTACTTTCGCATTTTTTTATATAATAGTTGAGTATGAATATATATGAATATAATGTCGTAATGTGGATTTGTAAGTAGTGTTATATAACTAAAATTTAAGAAGTTACATTTAATTAACATAAAATTCTACGGCCATGGGTTAGATTCTGTGATACTAGTTACATTGTTCACCAACTATTGTCGACATACTAACTATTCCCAGTCTCTTAAAATTTGACACAAACTCCATACAAGTAATATTAAATTTCTACCGACAGTAAAGCAAGTGAATTAATAGTAAAATAATAAGAACCAGCCATAAAGCTTTATCCGTGCAGAAACGGAGAAAGAATACAATTTCCTGCGGCCGGGCGGCCTGTCGTAAGAGGCGACTTAACAACCCACAGCCAGGTGGTAGGGCATTTGCCCGACTGGATGGCTACCACCCCTGGTCTAAAGTATGTCGCCATAACAACCTTGAGTTGTGTTCCGGCATTAGTGACCAGGTTCCAGTTTCCCTTAAGAGAGCAGCAGCGCATTTGTAGCACCTTTGGTGTTGCAAATGTCCATAGGCGATGGTAACCGCTTTCCATCGAGTGGGCCGTCTGCCTGTCTGCTGAACTCCAGCAATAAAAAAAATAAAAAAAAAATCTGTCACTCGGTACGATTACACACGTGCGCAGTGTATTTATTTGTGTATGGATATGAAGTCTAATTAATTTAATTTAAAAATTAAGTTTGTCGGAAAGGGGACATTAGAGTGTGTTTGAGAACTAATCAAGCAGATCTGCCCAGCCATGATATTTTTTTTTAACAAGTGTTTTAAAATAATAATTCTAAAATTATTTCATCTTTCTAACATTCAATTGCGTGACCGTAGCGCCCCGTCTGCGGGACTTCTTTCTTGAGACAGAGACTAATAACCAAAATATAGCTTGACCTAGTCTTGATACTTATCATTGATTTCACGGTCATGAAATATTGTATTTTGTTATAGTGAAATGTGCGAGTATAAATACGCTGATTTAAAGGCCACACTTGCACGTGCTAGCACCCCGGTCAGCGTTTCGTCAGGATAGCTCGATTAATGTGCTCTCCAATACCTTAAAGAGCTATCAAGCACATTAATATTCCTCAGAGAATACACAGAAGACGCATGCTCTGCGAACATTAACAGAATATTTATTTATTTTTATTTTGATTTATCTAACTAGATGCCAAATTGTATGAGTCGTCTATAAGGTGAGACTGAAGACATCAAGAAGAAGCGAAGTACCGTGTTTTCCTAATGTTACGGAAAAAGAATACAATTTCCTGCGGTCGGGCGGCCTGTCGCAACAAGCGACAAAACAACTCACAGCCAGGTTGTAGGGTATTTTTGCCCGTCTGGATGGCTACCACCCCTGGTCTAGAGTATGCCGCCGTATCAACCTTGAGTTGTATTACGACATTAGTGGCCATGTTCCAGTCTCCCTTTAGACAGTGATGCACCTTTAGTGTGACAAATGTCCATAGGCGATGGTAACCGCTTCAATCAAGTGGGCCCTTTGCCTGTCTGCTGTACTCATGCAATAAAAAGAAGGAAATAATCTAAGTCCTAAAATTCGACCCAGACTCAGCGTAACGCTGACCACTTAGACCAGCGCTGCTCTTCCGCCTAGGACTATCAGGTGGAATCACCATTATTCATAAGAGTTATACAAGGTTTATCGCCTCTTTATATAATTTTTAAAGCGTTATTTATCTTGATTGATCGTATACTAGCAGAAGGTGATGTCAGGAGCCTTAAGAACAGACGAGCGTGCATGCAAGAGTTATGACTGTCAAAGAAGCAAGTGAGGTGTCTAAGGATAAGCCTGAATGACGCTCTGTTGTTCGTGCCTACTCCGCGAGGGAACTTGCCTGAAGTTATGTATGTATGTTATTTATCTCATTGTAGGAAACCTACCTCATTATTTTATAATAAAACCATGTATCTAATAATATTGTCAGTTGCTATTGAACTGTTGATTTGAAATATTATATGGTATTTAATTAATACAAAATATAGTCCATGTTGCGGACAGAATCACCCCCCTGACCTCTCCCCCGTAAATCCCGTACCCCCACGTCCCGCTTACCGCGGATACGTAGCTCGCTCCGTTAGCTGCTAAGCGTCTGCATTTTTGTAGTACCTTAGTAAGCGCGGGGCGAGCCTACGACACGCCACGCAACCAAGTATACCTTGTTCGTTCGGTCGAATATATACACACAAGGAAAAGTATATACATACAAGGAGACTAAGAAGACCAGGAAGATCAAGGGGCATTCGGAAGACTCTACAGCCAACGGACTCTCAGCGTGTCTACGTGGATATTGTGAACCACCAGTGATTGTGATTACTGCCACTCGTGTTGATCGGTGTAATCGATATAATTAGTGCTATCTACGTTCAGTGTAACGTCCGGGGCTAGTGCTAAGTTGTGTCGTTTAAACTCGAACGTGCCGTGTGATACAGTTGTGCTGATCGCACCTGTTGCTGTTGTAGCGCCTATAAATATATATACAGTTAACTTGCTAAGGGGTGTTTCATTTAGGGCGACCCTGCGCCCGCACGCCCAACAGTCTAAGTGAAGGGTATTTATCATTATATAGCTATACGCGCATACACCAGCTAAGCAAGTTACAGTCTGCTGAAATGTAAGTTTTAAATATGGTCCTTCGAGCCGGATATGAACCAGCGACCTATGGGTTGTATTAATTATTATTAACCCTTTAGCTCACTATTAGCACATATGTGTCCGCGATGAGAGTGCAGATCGCGTTTGTGCATGTGATCGTTAATTGTGTTGTTGTCTTACTCTGTTTATATAGGAATTGTATGATTTGTATGAAATGGGTATATTTTCTTGGTATATTACGAGATAGTGATAGTGTTAGTCTTGCGGCTTTTTGGTATATCGATAATTGTCTTAATGGTTAATGCAATTATAAATCTCTACGGAAATCAATACACCGACCGACGTGCAGAAAATTCACCTACTACAACACCAATGTGTCCTGTTCCAAACTTACGGTTGCAGGCGAAAATTTCCCGATAAAATTATCATAATGATGCCTAACAACGAGTGCCCTGGGAATGACGGGATAATCTGCGCAAGCTTTGCCGGGAATAATAGATTCCTAACTTTTTGCAGGCCAGGTGGGCTTGAGAGGTACGCTATTGAAAATTAATTATCCCAACGTCCACCTCGTTATCTTTGCAGGTACAAATTCTACAGATCTTTTACTGTCAAGACACTTATTTATTAATGAATGAATGAAAACTCTATTATCTAAATTAATAATATTATAAAGAGGTAAAGTTTGTGAGTTTGGATGTATGATGTAATCACCGGTACCTACTACTAAAGTTACATTATTCCCGAGTGACAGACTATATTTGATTGAGATTAATACATAAAAAAGTAAAAATGTTTTACACCCAGCGGAGTGGGCTCGGGAACGCCTGTCAAATATGTTACAGCAATAACGTTCCACGCAAGAATTGCGCACATCCTCGTAGGAGGTACTGCGAGTGCTTTCTGCGTTCATTAATTAATTAAAGGTTACAAAGCTTAATTACACCTTGATATGCGTGCGTGTGTGTGTATGCGTGGATGTATATATATTTTTAATGACGCACAGCGAAGTGGGCACGAGTCAGCTATTCATCACAAACTTAAACCGACACAATTATTAAATGATCTCTATATTTTAATATAATTATATTTAATTTAATTGTTTTAATGAATTTAGAATTATTGTGATGTTTTAGATTGACATGTACCCAAATATTTCTATGACCATGTGTAGGTCAAATACAGTGTGAACATTTGATTTCCTTACTATGTCATATATATTTATATTTATTTATATATATATATATATATATATATATATATATATATATATATATATATATATATATATATATATATATATATATATATATATATATATATATATATATAGATAGATAGATAAAACTTTGTTGTACACCATTACAGAAAACAGAAAATCTTATAGCCTAAAAATATTCTAAATGTGCACAATGGGCGGTCTTATCGCTAAAAAGTGATCTCTTCCAGACAACCCGTGGCAGGAATAAAACAGATTGTATTGGCAAAGGTGGTTGGTATAAATAAATATTAGAGGTTATGCAGTTACTTACATATATTTTATTTATTTATAAACATATAAGTATGTGAAATATTATATAAGTAAGAATTATAACTTAATTCCAAAATCCCATCCAATTTTCCAATTTTACCATTTAAAAGCGTATTCCACAAATTCGTATTATATCGTAAAGAGCTGCGAAATGGCAATTATAGGTTTATTTGAATGGTGGTTCGTTTGTGATGTAAACCCCAATCACGGCGATGATAATCAGCTCCCATCAAAAGCAGTGTTGCCAGTATCAAAAATATAATATAATTATCATTTTATTTTTAGTATTTAATTCATTTTAAGAATGAAAATTGACATTATGATAAAAAATAAAAACGAATACATACATACATACATACATAACTTCACGCCAGTTCCCTTGCGGGGTAGACACGAACAACAGAGTGCCATTTAGGCTTATTCTTACACACCTCACTTGCCTCTTTGACATTCATAACTCTTGTCATGCACACTCGTCTGTTCTTAAGGCTCCTGACATCACCTTCTGCTAGTACACGATCAATTTGATCATGGAAGGTGTGTCGTGGCCTTCCACGACTTCTGCATCCATCCACTTTTGCATTGTATATCTGTTTAGTCATTCTTTCATCATGCATTCTTTCCACATGCCCGAACCACCGGAGCATTCCTTTCCTTACCTTCACCCCGACACTCTCTTTCAGACCAACTCTCTTTCTTACTTCGGTATTACGAACGCGGTCCGCGAGCGTCACTCCGCAGATTTTGCGCAGTGCTCGCATCTCGACCGCGTTTACTCTACTTTCATGCTCTCTCTTCCATACCCAACTCTCGCATCCATACGTGAGCGTAGGTACCAGCACCGCGTTGTGTACGGCGAGCTGGGCCTTCTGGCTGAGGTTCTTAGCGCCTAGAAGTTTACCTAACGCTCCATTCACACTATTCCCCAAATTCACTCTTCTTTCTATATCAGCGGTGTACCTTCCATCCCTGCTAAAAGCACATCCAAGATATACAAACTCATTCACTTGCTCTAGCATAACATCATCGACCATTATCCTTGCATTCGTTCTGGTTTAATAATAAAAACGAATAAATATTCAATATTCAATAATTGGTGGGTTAACACAGAGGTGAATTAAAAATTGTGATTTTTTTTAAAAGTGAACTTTCTGATTTGAATATTGATCTATATACAATGTATGGCCCTCGCATTTATAGCAACTACTATTTTTTTTCCACGATTTCACCACAGCATTGTGTAATGGTATTGTACTTATTGTAGCTGCAGACGTCCGATCACCACGGCGGCCTTTCGCAAATGATCGGCAAGCGCGCACGCCTCGTCGACCCCCGTGTTTGCCTCCTCGCCTCATCTTACCTCAGCACGTGTCGCGCAAGTGCGCTTATTATTATTATATCTGATATTTCATTTCGCAGCTAAATGTGTGCTATATTATAAAATATTAATCGACATTTTTACAAAATAAATATGCATGCCTGAACTGCAATTCAAACACACAACAGTATTTCATTTCTACCTGAAGACCTCCAAAGTATATAAATTACACCTTCCTGTTAAATTTCATCTCTATAAACCCAGTACCTTTTAGAAAAATTACTATAACATATTATGTAAGTATAGACAGACATACAGACGGATATGAAGATTGTGTTAGTTCCATTTAAGCAAAATTGTGATGTGTACATGATCTTTGAACAAATTTGAAAATAATGAACCAGTAGTCAGCAATCATTCTTTTCTGCTTTTTATAAAAAAAAAACTTACTTTTTATCAAATATGGAATAAACAAGCGTGGTATTTCTTGTTTGGAACCAATTAATAAAAACTCATTTATACATTTGTTACAATTCGGTTCAAATAGAAAAATTGTATCACATCTGCCGCACACGGTAAGCTTCAACAAGTCTTCTCGTCGACCATTGCCCGCAATGAAAGTCTTCGAGCAGTGCATCCTACCCATTATGACATACGGTGCCGAGACATGGACGTTGACGGTGAGACTGGTTCACAAATTTAAAGTCGCTCAACGAGCTATGGATCGAACTATGGTATTTCTCGTATGGTTAGCTTCAGAAGTTTAGATATCCGTAAGAGAACTGAGGTAACCGACATAGCTCGGAAGAATAGCAAGTTAAAGTGGCAGCAAACGCAACCTAAGGCGCTCTCCAACCCGATATACTGAAGACCTGTGCAAGGTCGCCGGCAGAATGATGAAGACGGGAGACCGGGATATATGGTGCAAACTTTGTAAGGCCTACGTTTAGCAGTGGACAGAGACTGGCTTATGAAGAAGAAAAATATATCGATAAATCCTTTCAATATTGAAATACCTGGCAACACTGCTATTGCCACCCAATGTATAATATCCTTGCAATCATTACCACTCGCGATTCGTATTCGGGTAACGAGGGATGTACACAGTTGCTGTCACTTCAATGAAGTGATTTCGCTACAAAATATATAAACCCGTAGTAGTAAATGAATATGACAGTAGAAGTATTTGTTGAATTTTATTTTATTTGGTTCAATTGTCTTTGGAATACTTTTTTCTTTATATCTAAAGGTACTTTGAACCGTTGCGTTTATTTCAGCCCCATCGTATCTTTTCTAAATTTCTCTCTGAAGTTCTTGTGGCAGTTTGAATGAGCATAGATGTCTTTGTCCGTGCAGGAACGGAGAAAGAATACAATTTCCTGCGGCCGGGTGGCCTATCGTAAGAGGCGACAAAACAACTTACATCCAAGTGGTTGGGTATTTGCCCGTCTGGATGGCTACCATCCCTGGTCTAGAATGTGCTGCCATAACAACCTTAAGTTGTGTTCTGTCATTAGTGGCCAGGCTCTACTCTCCCTTTAGAGAGCAGCAGCGCATTTGTAGCACCTTTGGTTTTACAAATGTCTATCGCCCGATGATAACCGCTTTCCATCAGGTTGGCCGTCTGCCTGTCTGCTGCACTCATGCAATAAAAAAAGGTAAAAAGAGATGTTGGAGAAAAAGAAATCCATTTTTTTACGTGAACTTCAAGTCCTTATTAAACATGTTTCGGATTATCTGATTTGGTTCCAACATGCACTGTTAAACATGTTTCGGATTATCTGATTTGGTAGCAACATGCACTGTTTTGTTCTATAATTTATTGCCATTTTAAAGGTAGCTTCATAATGCCTTTCTTATAGAAGTCTTGGTCCTATTGGCGAAAAACTCTGGTAATTAATTTTCAAAATCTTCTCTTGATGTAAATTTTTTATCACTAAAAAAGTTTTGCAACGCAAGAAAAAAGATGGTAATTACTTGATGCTAGGTCCAGACTATATTTTTTTTTTTTTATTGGACTTGACTTTATGTTGTTGGTCCGAAGACCTTACAACTTTACCGGGGTTTTTGGGGCGAATGCCTTCGCGAAACGAAGGCGCTCGAGCCCGGGGGGGCAACTTGCTCGAGGGACCTCCTTAAGGAGTTTTACCTCGGCTGGACTGTTGCCATGAGGGGGGATGAATTTAATGATGCCCACCATAGGGCGACACAAAGTACTAATTGAGAACGGCGACGGGTAATATAAAGCCCGAGGGGAAGGATCCCGGCGGGCCGGGATCGGTGGTTCGCGGCGGCCTACGCTATCTTACTGCCGTTTCACAACGTATTTTGGGCGGGGAGAGAAGTAACGGCGAAAGAAACTTCCCAGTCCAGACTATATAGTAGATGCATTGAAGCTTTCCAACCAAGCTCCCGGAGTTTCTAGCAACAACGCCAAGCCACAAAAGCTTCTTTGGGTTGGAAGTCTTGAATTTCATGTAAAAATAGGTAATGGATATCTTTTTACCTAACCTATTATATTATTTCTGTAAACAATTGAGACACTGAATATAAACACACAATACTGGGATGTTTACGATTAACGCAGCTATATCATTTCAAATTGAGGATGGATGACAAAATAACGAAGGTTAATAAAGAACAAGTCAGTAGATTTACTATAATGGTACTGAATACATTTAAAATTTCCAAAAGGAAAAAGAGGAAAAAAGATGAATTTGAAGAATATTTTTAATTAAGTCTACAAACCTTGGCAGGCTTTGCAGAGCAGGATGTACAATGGCGGATTCTTGCCATCAGTAGGCTTAGTAATGGGAGATGCGTCAGCATCATTAGTTCATTACGTCCGTGGTTACGCCCAGTGACAGTCGGATGGGTCGGCATTTAATGCATACGAATAGCGGAGAGCATGAAAATCTAACTAACTTCAACGGCCCAAAATGAGTCCTTCTCTCCGAAACGAAAACACTGCATTTCTTTTTGCTGAGCTCTCTCCTGGTAGTCATAGGCTTGAAGCTCGTGTAGGTTAGCCGCCATTACTTCATTCCAACTACATCTGGGGTGACGTGCAGTACCTTGTTTAATAAATAAATAAAACTGTCCATATTTTTTTACTGCAAGAAGGGCAAACAGGCAGACATCCCAAATAATGGAAATTGGTTACCATCCCTTATAGACGTTTTTAACGCCAGGGCCGAAAACAAAACATTGCCAGGCTTTAGCATGCGATTGAAGAGATAAAATGAAGAGGATGGTATAATAGAGATGAGGTAGATAGATAGAAAACTCAATTGTTCACCACATACACATAAACTTAAACAGTAAAGGTAGGAACAATGGGCGGCCTTATCGTTTTAAACCAACCTCTAGGATAGGGAGATGGGATAAGGAGAGGAGGAAGTCTTTTTTTATTACCTGAAGCAGGCAAACAGGCAGACAGGCCACCTGATGGAAAGTGATTATCGTCGTCTATGGACGTTTGCAACATCACGGGTGTCGCCAACGCGTTGTCGACCTGTAAGAAATTTTATAACGCCCTTCTTAAAGTACCCCATGTCATATCGCAAAGGGAAAACCGCGGCGGGAAATTTTATAAAAAACGGTTGCGTTGTTGAGCGTGGGAGCTCAAGGAAATGGGGGTGAATATCCCGTCTCTGGCGAGCGGTGCGGTTGTAAAACTGAGGTGCACCAGATCAAACAGTTTCTCTGAATACTCCCCGTTGTACAGGCGGTAAAATACGCAGAGGGATACAGTCTCTTCGAAGGCTTAGCGATTCTAAACCGCCTGTTAGTATGGGATCGTCGACGATACGAACGGCGTGACGCTGGGTGGAGTCGAGGGGGTCAGTCTAGTAAGCGGGTGCTCTGGCCCATAGATGCGAGCAGTACTCCAAATGCGGTCTTCAGCGCTTTGTACAGCGCAAGTCGTACCATCGGAACTCTCAGGCATCGTACGAAACACGATTAACCTGTAAGATGGAACCACCACAAATTTACTGCCGAACTTGTCACACACGGTTCATTAGGAAGTCCCACAAATTTGTGGTCAAATACATACAGATAATTGAAATGAACGTTGAACTGATGCTTTCTCCCTCTAACTACATAAAATTTGTATTACAATAAAAGAAACGACATAATTCTCTTGGTTTTGGCGCGGCAATTTTGATGGCAACTGGCAGCTTGTGGAAAAAAATAATATTAAATTTGGCCCTTATAGAAGGTTAAAGACTGACCGCTTCAAGTCAATATTCTTTGAGAGCGTGATATCACACCGATCGAGCAAGCCGTAAAAGCAGCAATCAGGATAATAATTCCAGCATGACTATATGGCGTTGAATACTCTGCATATTCAAACCTGCTACCGCCTATAACAAAATGCTCACCCGAATAAGTTAATGGGGTCTGTTAGTCTGAGATACGCCGCAGTGGCCGAGTGGCGAAACACCCACTCATAGTGACTCCACTATTTCGTACGCAATCCGCTTTTAACTGGGCCCCCGCTTGATTTATTCCTTGTAACCATGGTAATCCGGGATCCTCGTTACGGATTAATGCTTGCTGAGAATATATATGTATTTTTATTTGCCTCCTTATTCATTTTATTCCTTAAACATATATCCTATTTTCATAGTATCAACCGGATATCTATTCAAGGAGTCGATCTTTCTCACCTGTGAATGGTCACGTACTTAAACTTAAGGTGGGGAGACATAAATACGTTCTTGGAGGCTGATTAGCGATGATAGTCTTTTTGATGCTCGGCTTCAAAGTCTTGAGCATCGCAACAAGGTAGCAAGTCCGTCGGCTTTCTATCGGATACACTTCGGAGAATTTGCTTTAAACATGTGTGATTTAGGAGGGGCTGAAATTATTGCTGTGTCGGACCACATTTCGGCACAGCAATATACTGAGTGCTTACCACACACATTTATAAAATTGCGGTATACAATTTTTTCTTATGTTTTCTATTCTATTTGTCTTGTGTTGTGTTTCTTTCTTTTCTTTCTATGGGACTATACGACTCATTTCCCACATCCCCTTTCTATTATTTGACAACCAGACATACCACAAAACATTTCATCATAATCCTGGAACCCGATTCTAGAGCCACCTACCAGATCCAATTGTGAATGTAAACTATTTTGGGACCCATAAAAACATACAAAAATATCATTAACATCTTTTTTTTTATTGTAGTATAGGTTCACGTTTGACTACAATCTTGCCCTATGGTGAGCGAAGATATGGTCTAGAATGGAACAAGCTTACCTAGAAGGTACCTATTCACACGGGACTTGAAGACACCCAGGTTATAAGTATCGGGAAAGACAGACTCCGGCAATGAGTTCCACTCCTTTGCGGTGCGTATGATGAAGCTAGATGCAAAGCGCTTCGTTCTTATAGGTGGAATGTCCATCATATATCGATGCCGCATGCCGGTGTGTCTGGTTGTCTGATGATGGAAGGGAGATCGGTCCAACTGTTTAAGAAGAGTTCAATCACAATAAGATGTATAATATTCTAAATATGACGTGTATGTACATTGAAGCTATTTAAAAAAAAACAACTGGAATAGACTATAATAAACGATAGAGAACACGACGCAGTTTTTATTAGATTTTTTGTCTGTTTGTTCGGGATTCGCGTAAAAAGTACTAGGCTGATTTCGATGCGATTTTCGCTAATCGTCAGCTAATTCTTGGACTTTTAAATTCTGCGCTACTTTTTATCCTGGGAATCCCTCAGGAATTTTTCTGGGAATGATTTAAAATGGCCCGATAAAAAAGGCGAATTCCAATGTGATTTTTCACTGATTGTGAATGTGTGATATGTATTATCCCGGGAATCCCGCGGGAATTTTCCCGGGAGTGGTTTGTAGTTGTTCGGATGCATAAAAATAAGCTGATTCCGGCACAGTTTTCATTAAAACGATAGCTTACATTCGTTTAAATGCTGCGGTATTTTGTGCCGCGGGAATCACGCGGCAATTTCAAATCAAGCGTGGACGAAGTTGCATACAATATCCTAGTATTTTTTTATTAACAACTACGGACTCTAGTTCCGTACCCTTTTTTACTATTAAATTTAAAAAGAAGCTAGGAAGTTATACACGCTTATTTGTTACTTTGTTATTGTGTGTGACATTTAATGAATGTATATTTGTGTTGTGGTTGTACCTTAAGATTAACTTATTATATTAATTTATTCTAATTTTAATGCTAAACTTATACTAATGTAGAGTGTATCTGTTACATGCTGGTGTTGTGAGGAAGTGCATGTGCAGTGTGTGCCTTATATCCTGTTGGAGAGGGAATGAATATTTGTATTAATTAAAAAATAAAGGTTTTCTGTATTATAGTGTATTATTATGAATGACTTTTCTCTAATATGACAGATAATATATTTAATTATTCGAATTAAAACTACAATAAAATAAAACCTTTTTTGTCGTGAACATATCCTAGTACTGCTATAAATAGTAAATTTAGAATGAACATTAAATATGTTCAAAACATCAGCATTGCGAAGAATAATGGAGTTCTAAAATACGGAGATTCTATAAATATTTGCGAAAACCACCTCGGAACATAATTCAAACAAAATCGGAAAAAGGGAAACAAAAACAGAAAGGCATCTAATCTCTCCCACAATAATTTACAGAAGTTCGGAAACTTTTTTTAACAATGATTTGTTTGTTAACATTTTTGTTAAGGAAAGCCGAGCCGTCGGATGGAGTTGCGTGATACACCGTGAAAGTTATCTTGGCGGATATTTGGCCCGGGTTTTATGGCGAACAGGTTATGAAGATGCATAGGATTATTTAGGGTGTCATTGTGGAGGTACTTTGTCCTGTCCACACAGAATGTGGTAATACTCCGCAAGAACTCTAGCGAATTGTATTCGAATAAATGATTCGATACAAATTGTTACACGAGTATTTATTTTAATTATGAAGTAACGTATTTATTTAATATTTTCTTAAGTTTTCGCGACTTCTATACATAATAAAACTACGTTTTAACGGTTTTAAGCGCAGTAATTTTATCCACAAGCTCGATTGTGAGTGTGGATTGTCGTACATTGGGCAAACAAAGAGGAGCATAAAAACACGAGTAAAAGAACACATTGCTGACATGAAACACACAAGGTCTACGAAGTTTGCGATCAGTGAACACACGCTGGATAAACCCAACCACTACATCAGATTCAATAAGCCACAAATCCTCGCGAAAGAGAATCGTTTTATACCTAGAATGACGCGTGAAGCTATTGAAATCAAAAAACACCCAAATTTCAATAGAGAAGATGGTTGGCAAGTACTACCTGTTTGGGATCCAATCATCAAAACTATTAAGACCCATACCCAGCAAAAACCAACTGCCAGACCTCAAGACACTTTGAGCTCTTTCTGCCTACAATGGAACACAAACCAACTTGACTGATAATTACTTTTATTTTTCCTTCCACCCATTTTAATATTATATAAAATTATTAGAGCTAGGCATGTTTACTGAAGAGTTTCTTGCGCCGCTTCTTCTTTTCAAACCATAACATGTTGCGAAGCGGTAGTAAATTAGATTAGGCTCCCATAGAGTAAATAATAACCATAAACAAAATTAAAACTAAATAATTAAAATTAACAAGTTGGCGGTAGGCTAAATGAAACTTTAACAATACTCGTTGAGACTTGACATCTTTGTCTTCCGTGATCACGGCCACTGAAAAGTGGCCGAAACGTCGGAAAAACCAAAATCAAATAAAATTAGCGCGCTTAAAACCGTTAATACGTAGTTTTATAACGTATTTATTGTTGGTTTTATTAAAAATTATTTATTTGTTTTACTAATTAAAAATATTACGTAAGTAGAATTAGTTTGATTAATAATAATTATTATTTATTATTATTTAAAAAATTGGGTCGTTTTGGTCTTACGCCAAAAGGAAGGTTTGCACTGAAAATCAGCGTTGTGTCGGATATAATTCCGGCACAGCAATATGCTGAGTGCAAGCCTTGTTTGCTGAAAATGCGGCGTACAAATTCTCAAAATATGCTCTGTGTATAAAAATGTATAAGGAATGTAATTACGACACTATTTCTTCAAATAAAGTTTTTTCTTTGTTTCAATTTTGTATGCAAGAATTTCTCAGATTCTTTCTGGAGCTGTTGTGCTTTTTTTTATCTTCGTACTGTAACGGCCAGCGGTTTATGAGATAGACTGGCATGACTTCCTTATAAAGAATGAGTATACTTTTATTTAAAACTCACCTGTGACATGTGCAACTCAAACTTCTCAAGGACTTGAAAGCTTTTCCATTGAATTCATTGTTTCTTTTTGTTTATATTTATTTGTTTCAATTAATAGTAATAAGATAATTGATTACCGTACTGGTTGGTATTTAGTTATTATAGTTCTGTTTAAGGATATATTTTCTATTACTTTTTAAATATTTTTTTTATTACTATATTATTTAGTAGTTTTTTTTTAGTTTTTAGTTTTTACAAATGTCGTGGTCTCCAGTAATTGAAGAAGCCCATTGATTAAAAATTTAAGGTTATGTGTATATTACAAATCTGTTATTTGTATTCTTTGTTGGAGATTCTAAGATAATAAAATAAAATATAGGATAATGATTCTTTTTATATATTTTATAGTCATATCTGTTTTATGTTTCATATACTGTGTTACTGTCTTATTACATTTACTGTGGTGATGGGTCTAATATAAATCAATGAGGCGGGGTTCGCACTGAAAATCAGCGCTGTACTGGAGAAAACTTCAACATAGCATATAGCTGAGTTGCCAACCTCATTTGTAGGAAATGCGGTGTACATCATATCGAATTTTATCATTGAAATGTATATATAAATATTTGTGCATCCTTGTATTGTCGCTTTTATAGCAAATAAATACTTTCTTTTTTCTTTCTATCTAGCATAAATTTGTGTTATAGATAGAGATCCCAGTCACCCCAGACTTACGTGATTTTAGGATAGGTGAAATTTTTAGGATCGGTAGTTTAATATAAACTTAGAAAGGAATGGATACTCGCTAAGCTGAAAGCGGGACCGTTTTTCAGGTAATAGCTATCTTAGGTGGAAAATAACCACCACCAAATAATGTCCATAGGCAGTAGTAACCGCTTTACATCAGGCGGACCATCTACCTGTCTGCTGAATTCAAGCTATAAAAAAACTCTTCAGTCAGCCTACTTAGGTTCTTACAAAGTTCTAAATAGTACCCACAAGATTTAGAAGCTGGATATGAAAGGCAAAGAACAAACTATGACCATAGAAAGGTTGAAGCCAGCTTATATGGTTGCCGACGGACAACGCACCTCTGACGTCACACCATCACAGCAAAAGAACGAGCCTGGGTCAAGGACGCTCTCGGGAAGGAGAATTCTGTTTCCTAACTATTATTACCCCTCCTAAGATGGTCTTTTTTTATTGTAGCATAGATTCGCGTTTGACCACAATCTCGTCCTATGTGAAAAAGAAAGATGTGGTCTACGATGGAGGATGCTTACCTAGAAGGTACCTATTCATACGGGACTTGAAGACACTCTTTCTGCGTGCACCGAAACACAAACCAACTTGATTGATAATTCCTTTTTATTTTACCTCCCACCCATTTTAATATTATGTAAAATTATTAGAGGTGTTGTTATTTGCCGAAGAGTTTCTTGCGCCGCTTTTTCTCTTCAAGCCACAACAAGACATGTTGCGAAGCGGTGGTAAATTAGATTAGGCTCCCATAGAGTAAATAATAACCATAAACAAAATTAAAACTAAATAACGACATGCAAAAGTTGGTGGTAGGCTAAATAAAAACTTCCACAATAATCATTGACGCTTAACATCTTTGTTTTCCGTGATCACGGCTACTGAAAAGTGGCGGAAACGTCGGAACATTAAAAATCAAATAAATTACAGCGCCTAAAACCTATAAAACGTTATTTTATTATGTATACTAGTCGCGAAAACTACAGAAAATACAATATGTGTGTTTGTTTGCTGATTATTATTATTATAGAAAGATGTAAGTTTATCAATTGTTTCACAAACCATAATATCACAAAGTGCTATTGACATAAAATGGTTTGTATATGACTCCTTACCTTTTCAGAGCACGTCTTTCAGTCCTCAAAGGGCACGATTGAACAAACTTGCACGATAACTCCAAGTTGGGCATCTCGCAGATACCTTTGTGCCTTTAAGCATCTAAGTATGAAGAGGCTATCAGCTAAAGCCACAGGGCTAGTTGTACTTTGTTGTCAAGTTCATATAATTTTAAAATTTTGTTAAATCAAAAATATAGGGCTGGAACTTTTTATCCGTGCAGGAACGGATAAAGAATACGATTTCCTGCGGCCGGGCGGCCTGTCGTAAGAGGCGACTTAACAACCCACAGCCAGGTGGTAGGGCATTTGCCCAACTGGATGGCTACCACCCCTGGTCTAGAGTATGTCGCCATAACAACCTTGAGTTGTGTTCCGGCATTAGTGACCAGGTTCCAGTCTCCCTTAAGAGAGCAGCAGCGCATTTGTGGCAACTTTGGTGTTGCAAATGTCCATAGGCGATGGTAATCGCTTTCTATCAAGTGGGCCGTCTGCCTGTCTGCTGATCTCCTGCAATAAAAAAAACTGCACTGATATAAAACTACTATACACAACATTGATTTAAGTATCCGCCACATAGGCTAGGCGTGATTTAGCTAAAGATTTTTACTTTTTTTTTTCAAGAAAGGTATGTGCAAAGGCCGTAAAACGTAAAAAACCATTTTTTCTGTATTATCTATGCAAATAAAAAAAAATTGGCACAAAAGAAACCAACTTCAAGTTTACCTAAAAAGTCAAAAATGATAATCGTTTAAGGAGTTTTTGGCGGGAACTGAAAGGAGACGTTGTGCTGTGCAGTTTTATTTTCTAAAAACGTGTAAAATTACTCTAAAATGAACAATAGTTGTAGGATATTGATAGTTTTTGAGTACTAATTATGTGTTTTGTGAGAAATGTGAACTGTATAGTCAAATGTGGCCTTTTGAGTTTTCACAAGAACTCCGTTAAATGGCGTTAGTTGTAGCCTACAGTACAACTGCGCGACTATTATACGAAGACTTAAACATCAGAATTGGCTGTATGGACTAGATTCCTTTGCCTGCCTTTGTGGCGAATACAATTACTACTACTGATAATCGTTTAACACGTCACCTTGAAGTCGGTGCGAAGTAAAATTTGTTGTTGTTTTCTATTTTTTACTTAGCACCGACTTTAAGATGTCGTAGAAAATGTTTATTTTTGCTTAATAGTTACTCTTGAAGTTGTTTTCTTTTTTTGCAAGAATTTTATATATTTCACTTTTAAGTTATGTATTTGGTATCCAATAACAATGAAATGTATATTAAACTATCTTGAAGCTATAATGATTTCAACGCAAACAGTCATCAAAATCGGTTAATAAACAACTAAGTTATGGCTGAATATAAATACATTACATTAAAGTATACATTTACACGACAAATTGAGAAGTTCCTTCTTTTTTGATCGGTTAATAAAAGTACGATAATATAACAATCGGAATCAATAGACAGCAAATTACGCTTTTTTTGTGTGTTATATACAACGGACCACTCTGGGGCCGATCCCAGACACCCAGACTATAGTAAATAACAAAAACTTAATTTACGAAATTTACCATGCCAATGTTCCAGTAACCTCGGGCGGCAAAGGCTTTTTCCACTTATCTACAGAGGCCGTTAAATATATATATATTTTTTTTTTTAATAATCGGCAGACAAACACACACATTGTATATCCCCAAATTAAGCAAGTCACGCTTGTGTTATGGGTAATATACAACGGTCTACTCTGGGGCCGATCCCAGACACCCAAACCATAGTAAATAACGGAGAAAATACGTTTCCGAAATTTACTATACCAGGAATCGAACCCGGAGCCTCTACGTTGCAGCGAGGTAGGCCGGCACAGGCTTAGCCCGCTTAACCACACAGGCCGTCAAATATGTATCTATGTAACATAATATTATCGTCCATAAATCTTGTATGGCCAATATGAACATATTCCTCGGCAGACAAATTAGCCCACCCTATTCTTTCAAGGGTACTCAAAGCCTTGCACGTGGACTCACACCGGTAACCGTTGCCGCTGTCCCATATTTTTGCCCGGGG
The DNA here is from genome assembly GCA_019925095.2 of Dendrolimus kikuchii. Classification (NCBI taxonomy): domain Eukaryota; kingdom Metazoa; phylum Arthropoda; class Insecta; order Lepidoptera; family Lasiocampidae; genus Dendrolimus; species Dendrolimus kikuchii. Next base: position 17,324,476 of record CM034407.1, read on the forward strand.
CCCAATAACCAGGGGCGTCGGCCAAGTTTGCCAACCTCTTCTAATTAATTTCTACTCCGTGCCGCTAAAGTGAGAATCTTGAATGACAGTACATGGTACAAGATGTAGCGGTTGCATTTGTTTATCTCTGTCCTCTCCTTGTCTCGCATCTTCCTTCATCTTCTACCGTCTGTATAATGAAAAGTGTTTCCCTTGGGACCTTTTTCTACTACAGCACCGTCCGCCATCGGCTGGGCGTTAATCCGCACTTCCTTGAGCCACTTCCTTCGTATACGCAGCGGTTCTCTAGAGCGTTTCTTTTGCGCGTACTAGAGATTTACGATTTACATAGCCTTACGACATGAAGTTATTTTAAACTTCTGATGTTACAAATATCCATAGGCGGCGATAACTACTTTCCATTAGATGAGCTATCTGCTTGTCTGCTTTACTCCAACAATAAAAATTCTTTCTATTCTATTTTTGTGGCTTATTTCATTTAATACTTAATAAATTTTAAAATAATCAATCAAACTGACAACGGTCTAGAACTAGATTTTATACTTTAATTTTAGTTTGTTTTTATATATAGTTTATTTTTAGTTTAATTTATTGTATAGTTTAATTTATTTATAATTGAATTTATTTTTAATTATCTATATAATAGTATTTTTAAGATAGTTTAGTTTATAATTTTATTTTATTTTAAAACTGGTATAACTATTCTAATTCAGAAATAGAACCTAAACCTAAAAAAAAAAAACAATAAGACTGAAAATATGATAGTGAAATTGAAATGGCCACTTTAATAAAATCGTTTAGACATAATTATAGTAAGAGTCAAAGTAGTACAAAATCTTGTACTGTATTGGGTCTATCAAGTATAAATATATAGGCATGAGCTAAATTTGTAAAGTAATTTTACAAAAGAAAGCATTTCCCGAGCTGCAAATTTTCTTCATACAAAAAATATACGTAAAGTGTCGTGATAATTTGCTTTATATTTCGGCCTTCTGTCTTATGCCCGGTTTCTGAGGTACTTTTAACTGTAGTTTATTCGTTCTTTAGCGCAATCGGTTCAATAACGAATAAAATTGCATTTTTGAACACACCATCGTACAATAGTTAAACTAGGTTCACCTTAACTGACTAATATTAGGCGTTTATCTATTCCATAACTTTATGGAATCAATTGTTATTGAACTCATAACTGGTAACCTCAGAAACCAGGCATTAGTCGCATATCGTAAAGCCGATCTTCAGTATTTCTAGATATAAAAACATAATATATATATATATATATATATATATATATATATATATATATATATATATATATATATATATATATATATATATATTATTTAAGATTCTCTTCATGCTTTGCAATGATGTAATGTCTGCCGTACCTTAAGGGCTCAGCGGAAGATCAGCGCTGGTTTTAAAAGACCAGCATTATGCTGAGTCTGATGCCCCTTTCAGGACAAGATTATGTTGTTAGTTTTAAATTTGTTAAGAATTTTACCTACACTACACCAATGTAATGTTTTCCTGAATAAAACGATTTTCTTTCTTTCTTTCTAAAAGTATTATTTACAAACAAAATAAATTATTTACAGTAATTATTATAAGAACAATGGGTAACCTTATCGCTCTTGTGCGACCTTTTCCAGGGCACCCAGGTTACGGATTAGATGAGAGACATCAGATAAGCACCAGTGAAGTACAGACTGATACAAAAGGATTCTTACTACCTCAAATTTTTAAGTTTGCCAAAGTATTATTTTCGCTACCTCCCATGACTTGGAGTAAACCGTAATGTGAGTTTACAGCAACGATAGTGTAACTTTACCGCGCGCAGTCGACGAGATTAATTCTATAACAAGGGCGTTTGATCTTTACGTGTGCCATCAATAAGGTCCCTCTTATTGTGCCATGATGCCGGTGCCTTGCTCTAATGAAAATGGTGCTGTTTCACGCAATTTGTTGCTTGCAACGTTGGAGTATGTATGGGATTTTTTATTAATTAGACATATTTTTTCCATGCAGGAACGGAGAAAGAATTCTTCTGCAGCCAGATGACCTGTCGTAAGAGGCGAGAAAACAACTCATAGCCAGTTGAAAATCGAAATGTGTGCTAGGACACATAGTAAAAGTGAAACTTCAACGGACGGGCAGGTTTTCAAATTGGACAAGTACATTAACAATCTGCCCGTAAAACTTCAAGTTAACATTTTATTGCGATTCGTTTTCCTCCTAGTCGGATGCCATTCGTTTTTCCACTTGTCCGCTGCGGTTCATTTTTCTACTTATCCGTTTTCCCTCTTGTCCGTTGCGATTCGCTTTTCCCCTTGTTCGTTGAAATTTCACTTCTACTATGTGTCAAATAACATGTCTGTACATTGAGGCAATTAAAAATAAAAAAACTTTTTTTGTTGTTGTTGAAGCACAGCAGACAGGCTGACGGCCCAACTGTGATAGAAAATGGTTACCATCGCCTATGGACATTTGCAACATCAAAGATGCTACAGATGCGCTGCTGCAATCTTAAAGGAGACTGAAACCTGGCCACTAATGCCGGAACACAACTCAAGGTTGTTATGGCAGCATACTCTAGACCAGGGATGGTACCCATCCAGTCGGACAAATGCCCTGCCATCTTGCTGTGGGTTGTTTTGTCGCCTCTTACGACAGGCCGTTCCAACGCAGGAATTAGTATTATTTTCGGTTCCTGCACGGATAATACTCAACACTAACTCAAAAGGGTTACGTTTATTTTATTATACAATTTCAAACTTTAAATTCAATGAAATAAGATACAAATTATATCCATCAGTACATGTTCAAAGACGACACACGGCTAGAGTTTACTCCTTAAGTACGATTGTACTTAAGGAGTAAACTCTAGTCGTGTGTCGGAGTTGACAAACACATTTTTTAAATTCATTATACAAACTCGACCTCTCTACAAATTTATTATGTTATAGATAAATATCCCCAGATTACGACATACATACATAAACAATATGACATACACACGATGTTTCCCCCCCGAAATGTCCACAACAATTCCAATTTGTCGTAATGTCTAAATAAACGAGGTTGGGGGCGATGCGGAAAAAACTTTTGCCATTTATATTTGACACGAGGTGACATAGGGCCCCCAATTTGGGGGACTTTTGGTTTTATCCTCCTTTATCATGTGTTAACGACACCATAGTAGTTATAAAGAAGTCCCCATATATCTACAGCCGAAATTAGACGAGACAATTTCTGTCTTTCAATTTGTACCGAAATAAGACATAGAAATAATAATAAAAAATATCTTAGTTGTTAAAAAAAGATTTCACAGGGGACTTTTAAACTTCTTTTTCAATTTTTATATTTTATTTTAAAAAGTCTCAAATTTTATTATTTGTATTTCTGGTCGTTATTTATACATAACAGTAGGTTTATGTTTAACTCATCAACAAATATAATAAAATGCGTCAAAAAATACTTTATACTGTCAAAAATAGTCAATGTTCACCACAACCTGAACCCAATTTGAAGTTGCTAACTTCAATAGTACATACGCCAGTTCCCTTGCGGGGTAGGCATGAACAACTGAGCGCCATTCAGGCTTTTTCTTACACACCTCACTTGCTTCTTTGACATTGATAGCTCTTGTCATGCACGCTCGTCTATTCTTAAGGCTCCTGACATCACCTTAAATAATAACAGCATATTAATTTGCTCATTAAGATTTGGTTATCATTTGCTTATATTTTGTTTTTAAATACAATTTTTACCTTTCTTTTTTTGGATATATGTTTCGTTTTCATAGTGTTTAGTGATTTCTTGGTAAGAGAGTTTAGGGTCTAAAAGTATTTATTGATGGTCAAAATATTTGTTGCTCAAACAATATATCATACTTTAAGCACAAAGTTCTTTAAACATTACACCCTTAAATAAGCAGTTAAAATGTCACTTATAAAACGTTTTTTAACAATGAAGTTGTTTTACTTTTTTTATTTTCTTAAGTCTCATTTCGACCGAAATTAAAAGGCAGAAATGAACCGTCTAGTTTAGGCCTTAGTATTGTTATAAGTCGCGAGACTCGAATTAAAATGCCGTTGGAATTATTATAGAGTTTATTAGAACTATACAAACGCGTATATATAACACAGGTACAAATATAACCGAACACAACAAGTCCAAACGTAATGCAGAAGGTCGTAATTCAATAAAACGCGCAAAGTTCGTCACTTATTAGATTTCTGATTGTAGTACACACGTCTCGCTTCGCTGGTGGTTTTCGCTCGACTAATTCCTCCCTCAATCAGGCCATTGCTTTATACTGCAGTAATGCAATATGTCCGCCCGGCAGCGTGTGGACCGAATTTCCTAGAATGAGCTTGTACTTTAAATCCGTAACACCTGGCTAATGATTACAATACAACAATAGGCCGTATGCCAATAAGTAAACAAAAGAAGACGACCATGAAAGAATGTCAATGTTATTAGTTCAAATGCCGACGGGTAATAAATGTGCTTTTTCAGATATGCAGGTGGTCATTTTGTGTTTGTCGGGACCTAAGTTGTAACAGTATTATTCTTTCATGCATCTACAGAACCTTTCATCATTGTCAGTTTATGCATTGTTCTTGGTTGAATAAACTTCTAAGCGATATCTTACACAAAAATATTCAGCATATTCTAAAGTAATCTAAAGCAATGTTCTGTAATACGATGGCGCGTCGTAGTGCATATTACCATACTGTCTATGGGAAGGAAGGAAGCATAAAGACAAATCGCTGTCATAACTTACGAGTGTAATACTTTTGTTTTTATGAATGACCATGGAGAAGAAATAATCAGTAACTCAAACTGTCGTATTTGGAGAGCTTGTAAGACAATTAACTTGATAGCAGCACTACTGGCGGAAAATATATAAATATTGAAGTGAAACTTCTTTACAATCGTTCTGATTTGAAACTCGATGAAATGAAAACAAATGACACTAAAGAGAGATATTTAATAATTTAAACACTAGGCTCATAAAGATAGAGTTGGAAATATTTTAAAGTTTTGAAGTTCATAAATCAAATTGAAACACCAGGGATGAAGTCCACGCCTTAGATATCTTTAATATGAATTAAGAGAATAGGATAAGACTCAAATTTTAGGCATTTTCCAGACTAAATGTGCATATTATTACATTAACAACATCCTGACAGTGAAGGAAACATAGTGAGTAAAGGAAGAAAGAGAGAAATACTTTATTTGAAGAAATAGCGACGTAATCACATTCCTTCCACATTATTATTATACACGGAACATTTTTGAGAATTTGTAAACCGCATTTTCAGTAAACAAGGTATACACTCAGCGTATACTGTGCCGGAATTATATCGGACTCAACGCTGATTTTCTGCGCAAACCTTACTTTTGGCGTAAGACCAAAACGACCCAATTTTGTAAAACCAATTAATTCTACTTTGGTAATATTTAATCAGTAAATCAAATAAATAAATTTAAATAAAACCAACAATAATTTACTTTGTTACTTTAAAATTAAAATAAATACATCCCTGTGTGTATATATCTGTGTAACAAATTGTATCGAATCATCTATTCGAATACAATGACTAAATTAAGAGTAAAATTCCACTTCAAGATTATTGCTGTGTGAATCACGTTAACCCATCAAAAACGAACGTGGCTAGTATATCGTTCGCTTCTCTAAAATGGGAAAGAAAATTAATATTAACGGGCTAATAGTATTTTTATATTTTTCATTGACTTACTGTTTTACTTTTACCAGTCTTCATATAGAAAAGTACATTAGGCTGACAATTATCCATTTAATATTCAACGTTAAAGTTAACGATTTTAACTGTAGTCCCAAGAGTTAACTCTGGGAGTTTACTGTTCATTGTAAAATCTAAGAGGTAGTTACATTTGATTTAGGTTACCAATTTTTATATACAAAATTCCCGTGTGCCAACTTTGACGGTATTTATGTGTGTATGAGTGGGTCCCCAGATGGTTTAGAATCAAAATTGGAACCAGTAGGTAGTGCTGGAATTGGGTCCAAGGATTTTGATGAAATTTTCGATTCACAATTAGACCTGACGAGTAGCGCTGGAATCGGGTCTATATTTTTATTTGTTCAGTGCCGGACAACGTCTGTCGGGACCGCCAGTTTCCTATATATCCTTATGAATGATCCAAGGGTGGTAGTCCTTATGTTTATTTCTGTACTATACCAGTTGCGATATAGGAAGTATTGATTTTTTAATGTACATTCAGAGCTGATTCGGAAACTATTATTTTTTTATTGTTTTTTATTGCAGGAGTTCAGCAGACAGGCAGACGGCCCACTTTATGGAAAGCGGTGACCATCGCCTATAGACATTTGCTACACTAAATGTGCTACAAATGCGCTGCTGCTCTCTTAAGGGAGATTGGAATCTGGTCACTAATGCCGGAACACAATTCGAGGTTGTTATGGCGGCATACTCTAGACCAGGGGTGGTCGCCATCTAGTCGGGAAAATACCCTACCACCTGGCTGTGGGTGGTTTTGTCGCCTCTTACGACAGGCCGCCCGGCCGCAGGAAATTGTATTCTCTCTCCGTTCCTGCACGGATAGAAGCTATTAAAAGCTGATAATGGATTTTTTATAATTATATACATATATATAATTTTATCTGATTGCTTAATTTAAATGATGTATCTGCAATTTCTTTATTAATTGGTGTAATGTTCTAGGTTCACTTTAAACTGGGCGGACGGTACACATTCTTTTTTTTTATTGAGATCTTTCGTCACCAATGACGATATCAGCCTCATAGGTGATGGCAAATTTACATTTTTTAATATATTAAATAAACTTAAATATAATTTTAAACTTAACTGTAACTAACTCTATTTTTAAATATTTTAATAAGGAACTTAAATAATAATCCAGCCTCCTTGCTCAAAGGGTTGCTTAAAATAATATTTATTCCTCCACTATGTAATGACGAGTCTGGCAAAATACAGTCCGTTTCAAATGGGAAATATAAAACATCATGATTCTAAGCATAAGATTAAATACGTGATTATATGGCACCATATTTGTTTTTGTTCAATATTGTCCTCATTGAAATTAAATACATATTTTAGGTAATTTTCGTATAATTGTATTTTTTTTTTTGTAATTAATTGTTTGAGCCAATTTTTATTTTTATTATATAAATTATTTTTTAGTGGAAACATGATTGATATATGTATTAATTTTGTGTTTTTTATTTTAAAATATTAATTATTGTATGTTTCTCAAACGAATTAAATAAATAAATAGATTCTATCAGGGCGCCCGAAGCGAGCCCTGACACTTATCTCACAATCTATCCATTTTTGTGGGACACGTTAATGAGAAGCTATCACACTTTCAGACTTGGGCTTTGAATTAAGGAAGTAATTTCAATTAATTTCTAGATATGTTATCTAATTATAAAAATATTATTTTATACACATTAAAAATAATTACGATTTAACAAATTTTATTAATTAGATTTTTATTGTATGAAGAATTTTATTCGTATAAAATAAAAAAAGAATAAAATAAATTTTTCCTATGAATTATTTACAGACGCCCATATTAATAATAAATACACTAAACAAATTTTTTACTGTCTTAAAACTACTTACTAGGTAGAAAACTTCGCGAGCCCTTCTAAAGCACCGCTTTTTGCTAGTATGATTAAAATTAATATTTGTTATTAGTAGTGGCCGCCCGTGCTCGAAATTCAACCATAATATTTAATGTCAAAGACTTATACTTCAATAATCACAGATATCGCCAAGGCTGCACTGTTAATTTGACTTGAACAATAAACAAAAGAGTATATATGCATGCGTGTGTGTGTCAAATACATGGTAGTGTGTGTAATTTTTTTTACTGATTCAATGTATTTTTATGCATAATTTAAAAAAAATAGCATTCGTCGCTTCTTCTCTATATAAACTATAAGTGTGCGAAAGTGCATACTCCTCCGTCCGCGCAATTTTCGTAAAAAGGGGTACAAACTTCTTTACGTATTAATATATAGATACATATTAACATTTTGTAGGAAACTTGTGATAACACTACAAATTACATTTTATGGACGAGTAAGTCATACCGTCCTACTTCAAATAGACTTCATGTATATGTATGTTACCATCCATTATAATATTACGATACAATCTGGGAGACATTCGTATAAAACATAATCTCGTACTTAGAATCACGATGTTTATTTTCTTTATTTACGTAATTTCTCCCATATCCCAAATAGGGTATACAAAATAGACTTTAATTATGTATGTTATTTATTATCTGACGACCTCAATTAGTCTATTCTAGATACTATCTATACTAATATTGTTACATGCCGTCAAAGATAAACGCACAGCTGCCTGTCGTAAAGCGCAGTATATTGCCTTCCCGGATTTAGGAATTCTTTTGTTTACTTTTGTGTTTAGAATTTGTAATTAAGAAAAACATGGTATTGTTTTTCTACTTGTTTTATGGTCGTCATTAGTGTCGAACTAATCCGTATTGTTATTGTTTTTGACTTTGTTGGTCGTTTGCAGGTGTGCAAATTACATTTTCTTGGAAGAACCCAGCCCACGCAATAGATTGTGTATTGTACAGTTTACTATAAAACAATTCCCGAACGGAGGGGTGGGGCAGTCAAGCGTCGATTACGATACTAGCAAGCGATATTATAGTGACGGACTTTGTGCGTGTTATAGAATCGTGCAGCGTGAACTGGTTGTATCCAGTTATATTTGTACTGTTTTATACGTTTTTGTACTGTTCTAATAAACTCTATAGTAATTCCAACGGCATTTTAATTCGAGTCGTGTGTAGCTCATAACAATATTATAAAGTGGTAAAGTTTGTGGGAAGTAATCTCTTGAACTACTGTACCGATTTTGAAAATTCTTTCACCACTAGAATGCTATATTATTGCTGAGTGTCATAAGACTATATTTGATTTGCGTGCGTGCGTGTGTATTTTTTTAATATAGCCTTACGAAGTGGGCACGGCTCAGCTATTGTTATATTTTAATATTACTGAGAATGTAGGGGATGCAGGTTGTATTTCAAATAAAACACCAAAAATATTCCTGCCAGGCTTCGGGGATGTGTACACGGCGTAGTAATTAAAGTGCGGCGGGTGCGCTCGCTGCTAACGGAGACTCGCGTGACACTGACTTACAGATATAAACCAATAGCACCGTGTGGCACACCCCGTCCGTGTTGCCTTTATTTTAATTAAAAACTAACCATTTTTCGCTAAGTTTTCGCGACTAGTATACATAATAAACCGCGCTTAAAAACCATTAAAACATAGTTTTATTATTGTTCGATTGAATGTTTGATAATTATGAAAAATGCGCTTGTAAATAGTTAGATTCGACTCACCGATAGCTTGTTGTATATTTTTGATTCGAAGAGAGTGAAATGCAGTATCGTATGGACGGTGGCGCCACTCGTAGACGTTTTGAAAGGTCGATTTGATTGACACTCACGAATTTACAATGACGTTTAGACGAGCATATTCGAATCGCGGGAATTTAAATACAAGCGTTTAATAGCAAACCCTACAATTATTGTTGACAAAGTAAATATGTATAATATGTCTATATAGGTATATGTGTGCGTCGCCTACAGAGAAGTTATAAATAATTTAAGGTATTACCAATACAAATGGCTAAATTGTGTGTCTCGCTCGGAACGGATCTTAAAAAATGCATTACATGCACAAAATTAAATGAGTTCATAACATACTTTAGTATTTTGACATTTTGAGTCACAACTAAATATGGGTACAGATTTTATTTAAACCAGTGGAGAGCTACATCATTCTTGAGTGATATACAACCCGCAAGAGTTAACTTGAGATTTCGCTCGGATGACGTAAGCGCGAGGTACTGACGCGTCGATGGCGAGAGCGGTAAGAAGGCGAGGGTCGGGAGAAGAGCGCGCATTCCGCTCAGGTCTCAAGTTAACTCTTGCGGATAGCAGGCTATATTTGACTATTTATAATATTATAAAATTCTAAACATGCGTGTTTGTACATTGAAGGTATTTAAAAAAAAACAACTGGAATAGACTATACTTATAGAAAACACGATTCATTTTTTTTTTAATCCTTGTCTGTTTATTCGGGTTTCACGTAAACTACTAGGTCGATTTCGATGCGTTTTTCGTTAATCAACAGCAAATTCTTAGACTTAAAAATCTGCGCTATTTTTTATTCTGGCAATCGCGCAGTAAATTTCTGGGAATTATTTAAAATGGCCAGATCAAAAAACAATCGGATTCTAATGTGATTTTTTTATAGTTTGATAGCAAATTTTATGTAATAAAATGTGTAATAAAAATCCTGAGATTCCCGCGGGAATTTTCCCGGGAGCGTTTTGTAACTGTTCGGGTGCGTAAAAATTAGCTTATTCCGAACAGTTTTCAATAAAACGATACCTTACATTATTTTTTAAATGCTTCAATACTTTTTATCCCGGGAATCTTACGGGAATTTGAAGTCAAACGTGGACGAAGTCGCGGTCTACTTAAATATAATTGTTTTTTTTGTTGGAAATATTCGATTAACACACACACATAAACACAGCAGGCTAGTTGTTTGTACAAGGGCATAAAAATATGGCATCACTCAAATCCGGATAATATCGTCAGATCAATCCGTCACAGACAATAATCCTCTGTGAATGATTGGCTGATACACCGATTGAAAGTGCGGAGAGCTATTTGTAGGTGTATGACATAAATTCGTGTACTAGCGGAGGGTGATGTCAGGAGCCTTAAGAACAGACGAGCTTGCATGACAAGAGTTATGAATGTCAAAGAGGCAAGTGAGGTGTGTAAGAATAAGCCTAAATGGCACTCTGTTGTTCGTGCCTACCCCGCAAGGGAACTGGCGTGAAGTTATGTATGTATGTATGTATGTATGTAGATATTTATTCTTTTCGAAATTTTAAAGGATTTGATTTATTTTATTATTTATAAAAATTATGCATTTGTGTGTACAAAACTATTTATACAATAGTATGGATGGATTATGACAAGCTCGTGACATAAATACGTACTCTACCCTAATTAGATAAACATCACATGACGTCTTGCTATTGAACGAGCTGGTTTCCTTCATTAAACATTCATATTCAGTCTTAGAGGGTTAGAGGGCTCTTATGTTGAAAGTCAAGTCGTTGACATACAAACACACGTTTATGCTAATGATATTAGTTAATAAATTATTATGTGTTGGCGTGAGCTTCGAATATTGGTTCCTGTATTATTTCATTGAAGTCAATTTCCTTCAGATATTCATAAGAATGTTATGTATGTATGTATGTATGACATAAATTATTTTGCATAAAATACATCGCGAAGTGTGGAAGTTTATTTTTATGTCTGTGGTGTGTCGATGATGTTACCCCGTTATATGAGGGTGACGCACTAATGGCGAGAGTCTATGGTTCCATCGCTCTGTGAGCTAGACTCAACCGCTGGAGGGAAGTACAAAATAAGACGACGTGTGTTGTACTCTCTGTGTAATTATTGCTTAATTAATTTAACATTAAACTTAAGACTATATATGCTAAGACTATATATAAGGCCAACACTGCACATGCACTTCCTCACAACACCAGCATGTAACAGATACACTCTGCATTAGTATAAGTTTAGTATTAAAATTAGAGTAAATTAATGTAATAAGTTATTCTTAAGGTACACCACAAAATAAAAACCACTAAATTAATATCACACACAGTAACAAAAATAAACAATAAGCGTGTATGGACTCTGAAATCTTTCATAGAAATTAAGTTGTAAAAAAGGGTACGGAACTCGAGTCCGTAGAGATGTTAATAATAATAAAAAAAAAGACTATATATGCAGAAATCTTAACTGCTATGTGAACTATATAAAACTTTAACATATTCGTAGATGCATCTCCGAAGGTTTTCTGTTTTCTTTGTTGACAGATTTTGGGCACGTACATGGACTACTCAGTTATAACCTTGCTAATTATTTAGCAATAAACTGTTTTGTTTCTTTTTAATCCCTTCCACCGGACGTACAAGATTATCCGGCATTATATATCTTTTAGAGTTGTATTCTTTTACTAGCTGATGCCCACGACTTCGTCTGCGTGGTGCGGTTTTTTAACTAACCCACAGGAACTCTTTAATTTTTCGGGATCGAAAGTATCCTATATGTTGACCAGGGATATAAGCTACCACCATACAAAATTTCATTTAAATCGGTCCAGTCGTTTCGGAAATTAACTGGTACAAACAGACAGACAAACAGAGAAACAAAAAATTTGAAAAAATCTTAATTAGTTCTATTTCACTTCTCACATCCCCCTGACTCGGTTTTTAGCATTTTTTTTCATTGTACAGAAATTTGACCTCTACAATGTTATTACATGTATAGATTGTTTTTATTTTCTTTTTGTGCTTTTTCCTTGGTTTCTTTTGTAAAAATCTTACAATCGAGTCCTTACATTTCTAATACAGTCTTCTATGTCTATTAGAGTATACAATTCTTATTATATCTATCTACTACATTATGTTTAAATCTATTGCATTATTTCTGTGTACCGATTTCTTTTACAGCTTCTGTTCTTAACACTATTTTTACTTTGATTTACATATTTATTTATTACTATTGTTATATTTAACTATTGTGTTACTTACTATTATCCTATACATAATCTTATATATAATCATATATATGTCGACATGTATATTTATCATCTGTGCTGAGCAATAAACTATTCCATGTACGTGACGTAACACGAAGCGACTTTTTATTGCTTCAGTTCATCAGACAAGCAGACGTTCCACCTGTTGAAAAGCGGTTATCATCGCCTATGGACATTCGTAACACCATACGTGCTACCAATGTGCTGCCACTCTCTAAAGAAAGACTGGACCCTGGCCACTAATGCCGGAACACAACTCAAGGTTGTTGTATCAAGGTATATTTTAGACCAGAGGTGATACCCATCCAGTCGGGTAAATGCCCTACCACCTGGCTGCGGGTTATTTTTTCGCCTCTTACGACAGGCCGCCCGGCCGCTGGAAATTGTATTCTTTCTCCGTTGCTGCAGGGATTGTACATATTAGATTTCATACTAAATAGATTCGATAAACATAAATAAAACAAAATTGAAGGTAGTTAAAATATAACTAATATTTAAACTGGTAGACGTTTAATAATAAATTATTTAGATTTTTGTGAAGTGACTACTGAAAAGTGGCTGAAATCTCAAATTAAAATGAAAAGTTGTGCTTATTAACCATTCAAATCTAGATTGAAAATTACTCACTGTAACTTTACTTTGAATTACTTTTTACTCGTTCAAGACACTAAACTTCATGTTAATAGCGTAAGTTTTAATAAGTAAAATGGCACTAATAAATACTTTCTTTAGTGTTTTTTTTTAATAATTATATAAAGTCTATCTTGATTTTTCATTTTTAATTATATACTGTTATTGTATATTGTTTAGGATAAAGTTAAAATAAAAGAAAGGTTAGGGTGTATGTTTATCAAAGTTGGAAAGCATGAAAGTGACATCGAAACAAGAGTAATTGCAAGTAATAAGATGAATGTCGTGGTAGCGTAATGGCTAGCGCACGCGTCCCAGACTCAGAGGGCGCGGGTTCGATCCTGGCCGGATCGCATGCACCACTTAGGCAGTTTTCTGATCTAATGTGCATATTGTTACAATTACCACGTGCTAACAACGGTGAAGGAAAACATCGTGATGCAACCTGCACATCGAGATAACCGATGTGTCAAACCTGCCAAGCCGCCTTGGACAAGCGTGGCGGGTATACTGTCCGTTCCCCTATAATGGGGGGCCCGAGCCCAGCAGTGGGACAAGTATGGGCTGCTATTATATGCTATTATTAAGATGAATGGTGCGCTTTATAAAAAGCCAATCATTATGTTCTTCTTTAGTTGGCAATATATATATATATATATATATATATATATATATATATATATATATATATTTGTTTGTTTGTTTTGAAGTGTATGTAAAGGCACGCTTGTTTCTCCATCAAAGAGTGTTGGTGCCAACACTAATGTACGGCAGTGAAAGTTGGGTGTGGCAGAAGAAGCATGAAAGTAGAATAAATGCAGTTGAAATGAGAGCTTTGAGAAGTATATGTGAGGTAAGCATGAATGATATGATACGGAATAGTGTAATAAGGTAACGTTGTGGATTGAAAGACCATGTAACAAGAGTAGAAAAAGGAATGTTAGGGTGGTTTGAGCATGTAGAGAGAATTAATGAAAATAGAATCACAAAACAATTTTTTTTTATTGCATGAGTTCAGCAGACAGGCAGACGGCCCACTTGATGGAAAGCGGTTACCGTCGCCTATGGACATTTGCAACACCAAAGGTGCTACAAATGCGCTGCTACTCTCTTAGAGGAGACTGGAACCTGGTCGCTAATGCCGGAACACAACACAAGGTTGTTATGGCGGCATATTCTAGACCAGGGGTGGTCGCCATCCAGTCGAGCAAATATCCTACCACCTAGCTGTGGGTTGTTTAGTCGCCTCTTACGACAGGCCGCCAGGCTGCAAGAAATTGTATTCTTTCTGCGTTCCTGCACGGATAAAATTTATGACAGTATTGTGAATGGTAGAGTTGGTACCGGTAGACCACGACGTACACATGATCAAATAACAGAAGTATTAAAACGAGGTCAGGTAAAAAGCATATCAAATAAACGTGCATGTACGAAGAGGTTAATGAAAGTAGATGAAGCGAAAGTTGTTCGTCAGGAGAAGTTTTACGGGCAGGTTGTCAAATTGGTCAAGTACATTCAACTCTCATTAAAATTTTGTTGCGATTCGTTTTGCCACTTGTCCGTTGAAGTTTCACTTCTATTATGTGTCCAAGCACACATTTCGATTTTTTTATGTCATAAAATATTTACATATTGTAATTGCATTGCTATTTTTAATTAAATTAATTTAATTTAATTAGCAAACAAACACACATTATATATACCTAAGCTAAGCAAGTTATGCTTGTATTATGGGTGATATGCAAAGAACCACTCGGGGGCCGATTCCAGACACCCAGTAAATAATAGAAATTTTGTTTTCGAAATTTATCATGCCAGGAATTTCGGCCGGCTAAGACTTAGCTCGCTCAACCACAGAGGCCGAGGTTTATTTCCTCCCAAAAATGGAAAATAAGTTTAAAAAGTTACCTACGTACATATAAAAAGTTTGACAGATTTGCCAACAGTGTGTCGCAGTATTTTGTCACGAGACAGGTATTTGGGGACAACAATTCGTTTATTCTGGGACCCGTCGGAGTCGCGTCGGAATATTTTTGTAAGATTGAATAGAATTCGTTCAATTTTATCTGTCAATATCCCAAATTGGACAAACCAGACAACGGAATATAATGAAAATAGGAATTGTTTACCTTGTCCCTATTGTGTTTGAGGTTTTTGAAAACCATAACACTCTGGTGACAGGCGGTAGGGTTATTTACCAGATAGAAACTATAGTTACCTTATATTGTGTTCCGGCACTAGTAGTCATGTTTTGTATACATTTTACTAGTAACTATGTTGTAGTAACTATATATTTTACTAATCATTATGTTGTAATAGCTATGAAATAAAGATTTATTATTACTAGTGGTCGCCCACTGGTCGAAATAAATCTAAAATATAAGTTTGAACATTATTAAGGTTCTGTTGTCAAAGACCATGTATGGAAGAGAGAGCATGAAAGTAGAGTAAACGCGGTCGAGATGCGAGCACTGCGCAAAATCTGCGGAGTGACGCTCGCGGACCGCGTTCGTAATACCGAAGCAAGAAAGAGAGTTGGTCTGAAAGAGAGTGTCGGGGTGAAGGTAAGGAAAGGAATGCTCCGGTGGTTCGGGCATGTGGAAAGAATGCATGATGAAAGAATGACTAAACAGATATACAATGCAAAAGTGGATGGATGCAGAAGTCGTGGAAGGCCACGACACAGCTTCCATGATCAAATTGATCGTGTACTAGCAGAAGGTGATGTCAGGAGCCTTAAGAACAGACGAGCTTGCATGACAAGAGTTATGAATGTCAAAGAGGCAAGTGAGGTGTGTAAGAATAAGCCTAAATGGCACTCTGTTGTTCGTGCCTACCCCACAAGGGAACTGGCGTGAAGTTATGTATGTATGTATGTATGTATGTTGTCAAAGACTATACTTCTATAATCACAGATTTTGCCAAGGCTGCACTGTTCATTTGACTTGACCAATAAACAAAAGGGTATATATGCGTGTGTGTGTCAAATATATGATAGTGTGTGTAATGTTTTTTTATTGATTTAATATATATTTTTTTATATAATTTTAATTTTTTTTTTAGCATTCTGCATTCCTTCTCTATATAAACTATAAGTGTGGGAAATTTCATACTCCACCGTCTGCGCAATTTTCGTAAAAAGGGGTACAAAGTTTTTGCTTCACGTATTAATATAATGATATTAGTATTAAGTCCCCCCTACGAGTCCGGCAGTACATTGACAGTACCTCTCGAGGCCCATGCTGCTATTTCAATATCTTGCCGTTGCGAAGATATTGCATATACGATTCCATTGAGATGTATCAAAAATTCGTATTCTACTAAATCCCCAATGTCTTCTCGATATCGTCACGGCGGCATAATTGTAGAAAACAAATGGTATAACCATCGCGTAGAATGGCATGCCGCGGGCACGCCATTTGAGTTAGCAGGATACCGAAATTAGTCTAACCTACAATTGAGATGATAGTGTCAGGCTATTGTAACGAGGTAATAATAGCAGAATTTAAGAATCTTAAAGAAGCCTACAAACTTACTCTAACTCAACATGAATAAGACCGACAGGCTGTGGCTGAATGAGGTTCATTTAAGGCGTTAAAAAATAACGTCCACACATATGTTATCTGTCAATATTTAACGCCATTACCAATGTCACTCTCAAATAACACATAAAGCCCATCGCCATATCTGCGTCAAACGGCAATTCTTTAACACTGTGTGTGTGTGTGTGTATGCGTGCGTGCGTGCGTGCATGCGTGCGTGCGTGCATGCGTGCGTGCGTGTATGCGTGCGTGCGTGCGTGCGTGCGCGTTTGTGTGTGTGTGTGTGTGTGTGTTAAAAGGGGGATGAAAGTTTGTATATGATTATATTAGTTTTATTTTAGTTTACAGCGCGTTCCATTAGTAGCTCATAACCCCCAAAATGCTTCGTTAGCCATTCCACAAGGCGACTGCGGTCGTTGTGGTAGTAGCGAATAAGTCACTAATGACGTTATCATTTTCGATCACACAACGCTCACAACGACATGTCAAGAGGTGGGTCGAATAACCGTTCCACTTGGGTTTACGATTGTAACGCCGGCAAGCAAGTAAAACGGAAAAAATCTCGCTCGTGAATGTGGTCGTTGTGAGTCTCTAATGGAACGTAGCCTTAGTAGACCACCAAAATTTGTATAATTTTCTCGAAAATCCCCTTAGACACCGGGTTGCCTGGAGGATATCGCTGTGAGTAATAAAGCCGCCCATTGTTCTAATACAAATATATCCACAATAATAAGGATATGGACACATGTAGTGTAGTTTATAGGTTTTATTTTAGTGTATAAAGTTAAGGGTTTTATAATTATTATATTATTATTTATAATTTATTTTAAGAATACAATTTTAATTAGGTTTGTATATTTGTAATTTATAGTTAATTTTTAAGTTAGTTTTATTTAACGTTGTTGTTACGGACAGAGCGCACCCCCCTGACTCGCTTGCTAGAGCACAGCTTTTCTCCACGCCCCGCATATCGCCGACGCCCATAGCTCTCACAGTTAGCAGCTAGGCGTCGGACGGAACGGGGGATAAAAGAAGCGGCCTTGGAGGCCGAACAGAACCGAGCCCGATGAAATTACCCGTCTCCTCGCGACTATGAACCCCCCGAGGCTCAGAACATCAGCCTGGCATAACAGACGCAGACAAAACAGACGCCGGAGAGCCCCCGGCTCGGATCCTCTTACAAAAAGGTAAGACCCACCAATCACACTCACTCACTACAGACACAAGTAGCCATACAAGATTAGCTTAGGCGTGTTGCTGGAGAGTTTCTTCCGCCGCTTCTTCTCCTCCAACTATAACACGTTGCGAAGCGGTAGTAATGATAGACTACGATCGGCTCGGCCGGCGGAGTCGGTAGTTAGTACCCAAATAATCACTTCAGCCTGTTGGCTTAGCTCATTCAGCCTTTTACGGCTAAATCCTATGTAGAGTCAATCCCCCGCAGCGGTCGAGCCGAGGTCGAACCTCACAGGAGGTGTCTCTTCGAGGGCGCTGCTTCCGGGCTGAACGCCTCCGCTCCCACGGAGTCGGGAAGCTCCCAAAGTCCCGTATCGCTGAAACAGCCATCTGCGGCTATTCAGCTGGGTCCAGCTCCAAAAAAAAAATTACCGAACATTGGCCAATTGCTCAAATACATATGGTACCAATACGCACTACTCTACTCTCTGCCATTCATCTCTGTAACTCGTCTATGTATAGTTTTAATTTAATTGTAAATAACGGCAATAATAAGTCATACAGTCCACATCGTTTTTTTTTTTAAAGATGCAACTGTCACCAATGGTTGTTATTAGTGAGAACATTTAGTTAGTATAACGTGCAGGAACGGAGAAAGAATACAATTTCCTGCGTCCCGGCGGCTTGTCGTAAGAGGCGACAAAACAACCCACAGCCGGTGGAAGGGCATTTGCCCGACTAGATGGCTACCACCCCTGGTCTAAAGTATGTCGCCATAACAACCTTGAATTGTGTTCCGGCATTAGTGGCCAGGTACCAGGCTCCCTTAAGAGCGCAGCAGCGCATTTGTAGCACCTTTGGTGTTGCAAGTGTCTATAGGAGATGGTAACCGCTTTCCATGAAGTGGGCCGTCTGCCTGGCTGCTGAACTCCTGCAATAAATAAATAGAAAATAACGAAAATATTTCAATATGACCACTACATAAAGAATTTTCATTCATTTAGATTTATAAGAACCCGGGATAGATGTAATACAAATATTGAATACTCCTGTCAAATTCATTTCCATTGAGTTATGTCTTTAACACGATTCGATTTTTCGAAAATAACATTATCTGTGAATGAAATCTGTTTTTCTGAATTGAGAGAAAAGGGAATTCTTAAAATAATATTCGCTCACGATTTTCTTTGACACGTGAATAAATATTGCTGACATCATTTTATTCTCTTCTGTTGTTTTTATATTTATAGACAAAGTATTGTTCAAAATTGTAGGGAATTTTCTTTATAACGTGTAGCGTAAAACTGTTTGTTTTTTAAGACATTTTGTGACAGACTTAATATTTTGGTTTCTAAATTAATAATAGAGAAGACCAAGACTGGAAACCGATTTAAAATAACCATTTTTAATATGTTATAACCGGTTTTAGTTAACTATTTCGTCCGGAGTGTAACATTAAAAATAATGTTACGTAAATCTTTTTTTTTACCTACATACATAACTTTACGCCAGTTCCCTTGCGGGGTAGGCACGAACAATAGAGCGCCATTCAGGCTTATTTTTACACACCTCACTTGTTTCTTTGACATTCATAACTCTTGTCATGCACGCTCGTCTGTTCTTAAGGCTCCTGACATTACCTTCTGCTAGTACACGATCAATTTGATCATGGAAGGTGTGTCGTGGCCTTCCACGACTTCTGCATCCATCCACTTTTTCATTGTATATCTGTTTAGTCATTCTTTCATCATGCATTCTTTCCACATGCCCGAACCACAGGAGCATTCCTTTTCTTACCTTTACCCCGACACTCTCTTTCAGACCTTCTTTTTTCTTCTTCTTTTTTTTAACGAGGGAAAATCCTTTGCCACCCTAAATAAGAATACACATTAAAACCCCTCGGTGTTCCTTCTTTCGCTCTTAATTCCAGAGATACAGGTGTATGACCGTATTACTCCGTGAAGCTCTGGCAGGCGGTGTTAAAAAAAAGTTTAAAAAAAGAAAAGTTAAAAAAACCCGGATATTCCGTACACGCCAAACCGCTAACGTTAATAGTATAATTTTCTTGCCCGCAGTTGTTTTGCAAAATGTTTGTTATATAGCAATTATAAATAGAATAGACTATTATATAGGCTATAAGTAGATAAGCTAACCCGAAACTCATGTCCAAACACTATGCCCGCCTTGGGCTTCAGAAGAATATATCTTGCACATATCTTGAAACTACCTCAATCAATCACTTTCACCAAATTCAGTCATTCCTAGGAAGACCACCATTTTTAATATAAGTTCACTAACTCACTGCATTTGGTCATAAATCCATTATTTCTTACATGTCTATTTGTTTAACACCGCAAACGAAATCCGACGACACAATGGCCGCATCTTCGTAAAGTAAACCATAGTTTGGGGGGACAGGGATAGATATACATACACACCAGTATAAAAAAGAGAAATAAATATGCATACGTCAAGAATATGAACTAAAGCATAAGATAGGGCATGAGCAACAAGAAATAGGGTTACGATGACTCAAAACCATTGTTCAACATTAAATAATAAACGCTACGACAGTTTTTTTGTTTTGGATATTTAAAGTTAACTGACTACGAACTCTGAGTGCGATGATAAGTGCCAAAGCTAAATACCCCGGGAAAATCCCTTTTCCCTTTCAAAAAATGTCGCTCTTCGGGCGGAACAAACTCAAAGATTTATAACTAACCGCGTAATTCACGGCGGGTATTCAGTGGACGCCTTGTTAAGGGAACGTTTCCGAGTTGTGATTTATCGTCACGGTGAATTTACATTACGACCTACATCTCTGATATAAATGTTTTAGTTGTTTCGTAATGCTGTATCACGTCGTATATGAATGTTTATAACCGACAGTTTCTCGGGCACCTGGTTTTGGTCTTAATTTAATAAACTACGTTTCAACGCTTATAAACTTATATAATAAGTATGAAAGTATGATAAAAAGTAAATTAATATTACTTTTTGGTGGATATAAAGTATTATACAAACATACATACATACATAACTTCACGCCAGTTCCCTTGCGGGGTAGGCACGAACAACAGAGTGTAAACATAAAGTATTATGCTTGTATATTATTTTTATAGGTTTATACATACACACACAGACACAAAAATCTATGCTAATAATATAAAGAGGTAAAATTAGTGAATTTGTTTGTTTGTAGGAAATAATCTCTTAAATTCCGTGCTCCTAATTATTAAAACTAGTGGTCGTCCGTGGTCGAATTTCGACCATAATCATTAATGTCAGACTATACTTCTATAATTACAGATTTCGCCAAGGCTACACTGTTAATTTGACTTTAACAAAAAACAAAAGAGTAGAATTATATGCGTGTGTGTATCTAATACATGGTAGTGTGTGTAATGTTTTTTTTAAATTGATTTAATGTATTTTATGCAATTAAAAAAGATGTTAACATACGTCGCTTCTTCTCTAGATAAACTATACTAACTAATAACTATAAATTTGCGAAATTTCATACTCCTCCGTCCGCGCAATTTTCGTAATAATGTGTACAAAGTTTTTGCTTCACGTATTAATATATAGATTAGCTCCGAATAATATTCGTGCAGGAACGGAGAAAGAATACAATTTGACTGAGAAACTACTGAACCCATTTCGAAAATTATTTAAAATTATTTCACCATTGGAATGCTACATTATTCCTGAGTGATATAGGCTATATTTGATTATAATCAATAATATTTTTTAATTTTTTCATGACCACCAGCCAAGTGGGCACATGAACGCTTGTCAGATATGTAACAGCAATAACGCTCCACGTAAGAATTGCGTACATCCTCTTACGAGGCACTGTGAGTGCTTTCCGCGCATGTGAATTAATTAAAGGTTACAAAGCTTAATTAAACCTTGTTTTGCGTATGTGCGTGTGTCTGTGCGTGCGTGCGTGTGTGTGTATTTTTTAATGACGCTCAGCGAAGTGGGTACGAGACAGCTAGTAAATAATAAAATAAGCCAAGGATAAACAGCAAGTAATATTTTAAATGCCTCCATACGTTCACCCCGCTCAAAGGGGGCTGTATCCTAACATAAATTCGTGGCAAAAATATTAATATTGGGCGTTATTCGTTCACAGCCGTAAATTCTGTAGGCCATATTATATGACATTTCAATAGGCAAGTGAGGGCCATTAAAAACACATTAGCCCCGAGGAATCAGTGTGCCTTTATAGGTCATTAACTCACCCCTGTTTATTGTTACTTAGCCCTAAGGGGGTGAAACTTATCGCCCGCGAATTTAATAAAGTGACGTCACTTTGTGTTGAGAAAAATTAGGTTGTTTAATATATGAGCTTGTATGCCAGATTGTAATTTATCATCATCCTGAAGAGTGAGCTAATATTGATAAGCCATACTCTTTATAAAAGAGCCAAGGGCTTTAACTGAGTCGAAAAATGTTAGATTTAGTACCGAAAGCGCTAAGTTGGCCACAATGCCGCTTTATGTGATATAAGGGTAATTCAAAAAGGTTGGCTACGTTTAAGTATAATATACATATGTATAATAAGTAATAACAGCAGCCCATAAACGTCCCACTGCTGGGCTCGGGCCTCCCACTATTGGGGAATGGACAGTATTCCCGCCACGCTTGTCGATGTGCAGGTTTCATTACGATGTTTTCCTTAACCGTTGTTAGCACATGGTAATTGTAACAGTGTCCCCAGGGGGCGCCGCCCTGGACTCGTCTCCGTCCAGGAAGCGGTACAAAGGGATGCGTCCCCGGGGCCCTTAGCGGCCACTGTCACATTCCCCCCTTCACTCCGTGACAGTGGTGTCCCACCTATCCACTCCAAATCCTTGTATTCCTTCCCCTCCTGTAATTGTAACAGTATACACATTAGATGATAAAACTGCCTAAGTGCTGCATTTGTTCCGGCCAAGATCGCACCCACGCCCTTTGAGTCTTGGGACGCGGGCGCTAGCCGTTACACTACCGCGACTATGTTATATGTAATACTATACAAATGTAAAATCATAATAAATAAAATACATACATACATACATAACTTCACGCCAGTTCCCTTGCAGGGTAGGCACGAACAACAGAGTGCCATTTAGGCTTATTCTTACACACCTCACTTGCCTCTTTGACATTCATAACTCTTGTCATGCACACTCGTCTGTTCTTAAGGCTCCTGACATCACCTTCTGCTAGTACACGATCAATTTGATCATGGAAGGTGTGTCGTGGCCTTCCACGACTTCTGCATCCATCCACTTTTGCATTGTATATCTGTTTAGTCATTCTTTCATCATGCATTCTTTCCACATGCCCGAACCACCGGAGCATTCCTTTCCTTACCTTCACCCCGACACTCTCTTTCAGACCAACTCTCTTTCTTACTTCGGTATTACGAACGCGGTCCGCGAGCGTCACTCCGCAGATTTTGCGCAGTGCTCGCATCTCGACCGCGTTTACTCTACTTTCATGCTCTCTCTTCCATACCCAACTCTCGCATCCATACGTGAGCGTAGGTACCAGCACCGCGTTGAATAAATAAAATAATTTACTTGATTCAAAGATAATAACAAACTTAAAATTACCACATGAAAGACAGACGAATTCGCAGTTCTACAAACTAGTATCAATTGTATCTTTGGACCTATTTTCTACTACATGTATGGGACGCATCTCACCTCGATACTTTGAAAGCGTCTCATCTTCCAGCCACTAGCATATCAGCCAAAACAGGAGGTATTCATGCAACATTGTACACGGACTTGGTACTGTCCTCCCGCGGCCTTGAACGAGGAAAGACGTGCATATCATTTCGGTGGAGTTAATAAGACATTTGATCAGACGTGTGTCTAATTACGGCGGCAGTACATTATTTCGGTGATTAACTACTGTGATAACAAGGACAGGTGATAAACGCGACGTGTGCGTGTTCTTTATGGTGTGAGACCAGCCGGCCGGCAAGGGACCCTCAACAGCGCAGCCTCGGTGAGTCGTTCTACTTTGTTCTGTTGTACAAGTTGCTAGGGAAATAAAAAATACTAGGCTAGCAATAGCCCGAACAGGAGGCCTTAAAACACTACACATCAGCCATCAGAAATGACTACATGTTTGCGGCTTTTGGGGTCGAGATCCTGGGATCATAGGCATCTTAGCCGCATAATTTTTATCGAGACATAGCCAAGCGTCTGGTGGATGTCTCACGTGACCAAAAGATTGGTCTATATTGCCGTTCATCGAGGTAATGCGGCCAGTTTTTTGGAGACGTTTCCTACTTTTTCTTATTGCAGGATTCAGCAGACAGGGAGACGGCCGACTTGATGGAAAGCGGTTACCATCGCCTATGGACATTTGCAACACTAAAGGTGCTACAAATGCGCTGCTGCTCTCTTAACGGAAACTGGAATCTGGTCACTAATGCCGGAACACAACTCAAGGTTGTTATAGCGGCATACCCTAGACCAGGGTCGTCTCTTACGACAGACCGCCCAGCCGCAGGAGATTGTATCCTTTCTCCGTTCCAGCACGGATAAATACTACTACTACTAACAACGGTCTGGCACTAGATTTTATAGTTTAATTTTTACCCGACTCCAAAATTAGAAGTTTCTCAATTCATTTATATGTATTTTTCTAGTATATTTGTTACTCGATTTCTCCGTCAATTGTGGACCGATTTTCAATTTTTTTTACCGAAAAGGTATATACGTGGTCCCATGGTCACGAAGTCTGATGAATGGATCGCAAGGAAATCGGAGCAACCCTTGTTCAAGAGCGTCTACACTGAAAAGTGAGCTGGCAAACTTGAATACGCGTAGCCAGTAGTACACTTTCAACAGGCGCTTAATATATTATTTCTAAAGCTATTCAAGTATTTGCGCAAATAAAAAGTATTTTTTTTTTAACAGAAACAAAACCGACTTCAAAACATAATTCAAAAAATAAATATTTAACCGGCTTCTTTCTACAACATCTTGAAGTCAAAAATAAACTACAACAGAATGTAGTAAATTTCTTTCTTACTTTTTAGATTATAGTAGTATTTGTTATTCTCAAAAAAATTATATATGGTTTTATTTTTAGTATAGTTTCATTTATAATACAGTTATTATTCAATATACTTATTTTTTTCGTTAACTGTTTATTTGTACTTTAAATAATAACAATATATGCATTAAAATAAAACTAAATTATAAAAGAAACTATCTTAAAAATTAAACTACAGTATAATAAACCCTAAAATTAAATACTAGAACTAAATAAAAAGGAGGTATAATTGTAGATAAAATATTGGTCCCAAAACACTGTCACGTTACCACGTTGTATAGCAACGCTTAACCTTTGAGCAAAATAGACGCCAGCCCTTAGGTCACGTCTACCAAATGCTCGGCAATATATTAATTTAATACATTTCTTTACATGTAGTTACATATATTACATGTTTATACATTTTTATCCGTGCAGGAACGGAGAAAGAATACAATTTCCTGCGGCCAGGCGGCCTGTCGTAAGAGGCGACTAAATAACCCACAGCCAGGTGGTAGGGCGTTTGCCCGACTGGATGGCTACCACCCCTGGTCTAAAGTATGTCGCCATAACAACCTTGAGTTGTGTTCCTGCATTAGTGACCAGGTTCCAGTCTCCCTCAAGAGAGCAGCAGCGCATTTGTAGCACCTTTGGTGTTGCAAATATCCATAGGCGATAGTAACCGCTTTCCATCAAGTGGGCCGTCTGCCTGTCTGCTGATCTCCTGCAATAATATATATATATATATATATATATATATATATATATATATATATATATATATATATATGTATATGTATATACACATACTTAAACCTACGCGCATTACCATCGCATTGCATTACACGCACACTCCACAAACAAACCAAGACACACAAAGAGCCTAAAAAATAATAACCCAGGCACAGAAAAGAAAAAAACAACACACATGGCACTAGATAGAACTATATATAAGTATAGATATAAGGCCAACACTGCACATGCACTTCCTCACAACACCAGCACGTAACAGATACACTCTACATTAGTATAAGTTTAGTATTAAAATTAGAATAAATTAATATAATAAGTTATTCTTAAGGTACACCAAAACAGAAAAATTACTACATATAATGTCACATACACTAAGAAATAGACAATAAGCGTGTACGGTCTCAAATTTTTCATAGAAATTAAGTATTAAAAAAGGGTACGGAACTCGAGTCCGTAGAGATATATATAATATATATATATATATATATATATATATATATATATATATATATATATATATATATATATATATATATATATATATTATTTGCAATGCGAAGTTCAAAGACCGCATAACCTAAACATATGTCAGAAAAAGCAATATCAAAAAATTTACTGCTTAAAATGGAACTTTATTAAAGTGAGAAAAATCATTTAGAATCGTCCACTGAATAAGCCTTTACAAAGTAGATGCGTCTAGACGTAGTAAATTTGTTGTAAGATTAAATTTGAGTGCACCCAACGTAGCACGACTAAAGATGTAATTTGCTCAACAACCGTGCGTGATTTTGTGAAAGAAAATAACATAAACTTTTGAAAATATTTTCTTGTTAAATCGATTTAAGTCTTGACCTCATTCACTGAGAACTCGCTAAACGTCCCCCAATTTACACTGTGCGATTCAAGCTTACATTTTTGTGTAAACTCTCTTTTTATGAATCTGTATTATGTACTATAATTATTACAAAATAAGAAGCCCGATTTGACATTTCTCATTAGAACATATTTAGGGCTTGAAACCTCCATCGTTAACCAAGCTAACCGATTATCACAAGAAATCGATTAAAAATTATACGACTTTGTAATCGATTGATTTATTTTAAGTTAATTACTTTTTGTGTCACACATACATACATACATACATAGCTTTACGCCAGTTCCCTTGCGGGGTAGGCACGAACAACAGAGCGCCATTCAGGCTTATTCTTACACACCTCACTCGCTTCTTTGACATTCATAGCTCTTGTCATGCACGCTCGTCTGTTCTTAAGGCTCCTGACATCACCTTCTGCTAGTACACGATCAATTTGATCATGGAAGGTATGTCGTGGCTTTCCACTACTGCTGCATCCATCCACTTTTGCATTGTATATCTGTATAGTCATTCTTTCATCATGCATTCTTTCCACATGCCCGAACCACCGGAGCATTCCTTTCCTTACCTTCACCCCGACACTCTCTTTCAGACCAACTCTCTTTCTTACTTCGGTGTCACACATATACCTCACAAAATCGATATGGAGCGCAAAAGTTTTATCTCACATCGAGTTTTTATGTACCGCATGCTTTTATCGCGCATCACAATTAATCTATAGAACTTTTAATTATTTTACCCGTATAATATTTGTTTATTTAATAGTTTTTGTTCCCAATACATATATGTACAATCATGTAGTATTGTTTTAGTATAAATACATACATAATCTAAGGTTTTGGAATAAATTTATATATAGTTTTTCCTGAATTGAATTGAGTTAATGAAATGAAAACAACCTTTTGGTAGCAACACTAAATTTAAAAATAAAACGCCTTAGAACGTAACTGTTTTTGGGATTTCGCCATAGATTAATACGACATTAAAAAAATAATATTATTTCTTTTTATCTTTTAATTAATATTATTATTTAAAGATGTCGTTTTTGCAGAATCATATGATGAACATGACAAGTATCAACATAAAGTGAAATTTTATGCTATGTCTTACCAACTACCGGTATATTTTATCTAAATACCATCAATATCACTTAGCGATTCTCCAAAGGCGACCGCTTTAGGCACTCAGGCTGTTGACCAGGACATGACAGCTGTTGACCGATCGCGGTAGAGTAGAACGATTATTCACTGCTATCAAAATCACAATTTTCAGCAGAAACGACTTAGAAGAAGACGCCTCTAAAGAGAACAATGTTTTATCATACGAAAGAGAATAAATACGAGGTGTTTTGGTTCGAAGGTTAGCCTTTGAATGCTGAGAGAAAAACCAATCACTGTAAGGCACGTATAGCACGTTCGGCTGTCACAGAAAAGTGACTCAAGCTGATCCCTAGTGAAATTTATGCGTATTCACTCGTTCTCTAGTCACTCAAATGCTTTAATAAATTATCAAAAAGATATAGGCAAATACACAAAATATTCAACGTTCACTTTTATATCTATATATTACTATGTGAAGCAAAAACTTCGTACCCCTTTTTACCAAAATTGCGCACACGGAGGAATATGAAATTTTGCATACTTATAGTTTAATACATAAATTACGTGTCACGTTGTTTGTCCGCGATGGACTCCTAAACTACTTGACCGATTTTAATCAAATTTTCACACCGTGTGCAGTTTGATCCAACTTGAAAGATAGGATAGCTTACATTTGGACCCGGTAGGTGGCGCTGCAATCCGGTTCTAAATTTTATTTCTTCAGGGCAGAACAACGTCTGCCGGGACAGCTAGTAGTTTATAAAGAGAAGAAGCGACGAATGCTATTTTTTTAAATTATGCATAAGAAATACATTAGACAATTAAAAAAAACATTACACACACTACCATATTGTATTTGACACACATACGCAAATATACTCTTTTGTTTATTGTTAAAGTCAAATTAACAGTGTAGCCTTGGCGAAATATGTGATTATAGTAAGTAGTCTTTGACATTAATTATTATGGTCGAATTTCGACCATGGGCGACCACAAGATATAATAATTTTATAACATCTTGATTATGTGTATAAATCCTCTTTTCATACGTGTCACTAAAGTCCTAAACAGTTAGACCTATTTTGATATTTTTTTGTGTGTGTTCAAATGGGTCCCGGGGTGGTTTAGATCACAATTGGATCCTGTAATTGACGCTGCAATCAGATACAATTTTGGGTAGGACCATGTCTGCTGGGCCCAATAATATTATTGTATTTTTACACAGTTAATTCACTTTATGTCACTGGCAACACCGAGTGGACGGTTCATCCATTGGATTATATCGTCAATAGTTTCTGTATTGGTTATACTTTTGAACTAGACTCGAAGCAATCTATTCGCGATACTAGTTTAATCCGCGGAGATGACGTGAGCCAGTGGTTGTCACAATTGCTGAGGAAATTAAGCGCGGTCCAACCGACGGGCTTATCATCCGACGCTGACGAGGGTTGGATGCACCTGAGGTCACATTACACCGACTTAGAGCTAAGTATACTAGATGTGAAACTATCGACAAAATTATAATAATAATAATAAGATGCGGAAGGCGGTTCTCCTGAGCACGGCACGCATTGTGAGGAAGTTCCTGTCTCTGGAGCCTTAACCACCGGTAGCTTGGACCCTAGGCCCCGCTGCCGACGGACGTCATCTTTTTATATTTTTTTAATATGTGTTTATTTTTTATATATATATGTATTAAAAAAACATGAAAAAGAATATAAATAAATATATGTGAAATAATAATAATAATAATAATCGGCAGACAAACACACACATTGTATATCCCCAAATTAAGCAAGTTACGCTTGTGTTATGGGTAACATGCAACGGACTACTCTGGGGCCGATCCCAGACAACCAGACCATAGTAAATAACGGAGAAAATACGTTTCCGAAATTTACTATACCAGGAATCGAACCCGGAACCTCTGCGTTGCAGTGAGGTACGCCAGCAAAGGCTTAGCCCACTCAACCACAGAGGCCGTCAAAATTTAAATTACAGTAGCGACTTGAATGAAACTATCATTAGCCACCTGTTCTTTTGTATGGTAGTGAAGTATGTCCAGTACTTGAAAGACACAAGCAAAAGCTGCATGTCACAGAGATATGCTGCTATGAATGTATGGAGTCTGAGAATGAACTTCCACATTCGCGACAGTCTTCATGTCTGTGACATACCAGAGAAACTGCAAGAGATTTTACCCGTGCAGGAACGGAGAAAGAATACAATTTTCTGCGGCCGGGCGGCCTGTCGTAAGAGGCGACTAAACCACCCACAGCCAGGTGGTAGGGCATTTACCCGATTGGATGGCTACTACCCCTGGTCTAGAGCATGCAGCCATAACAACTTTGAGTTGTGTTCCGGCATTAGTGACCAGGTTCCAGACCCACTTAAGAGAGCAGCAGCGCAGTTGTAGCACCTTTGGTGTTGCAAATTTCCATAGGCGATGGTAACCGCTGTCGATTCAGTGGGCCGTCTGCCTGTCTGCAGAACTTCTGCAATAAAATAAAAAAAAGAGACTCGCTTAAGCTGGTACGGCAACGTTTTACGGAAACTACCCAATTATATATAATAATTGATGTTGTGAAGGATGACATGCGTCTAAGAACGGGGGGTGGAAGGCCGCGCGAAGTGGAGAAGAGAAAGTAGGAAAGCCTGTCCAGTATCTCAGAGCGAATGCTCCGAACGCAACCGGGATGAAATAATGCTCGGATGATGATGATTGTAGAGACACACATACAGCCATACAATTATGTATCTGTATCAAGTTGTGCAAATTCTTCCTATTTTTTTATTGCAAGAGTTCAGCAGACAGGCAGACGGCCCACCAAAGGTGCTACAAATGCGCTGCTGCTCTCTTAATAGAGACTGGAACCTGGTCACTAATACCGGAACACAACTCAGGGTTGTTATGACGACATACGTTAGCCCAGGGGTGGTAGCCATCCAGCCGGGCAAATGCCCTCCCACCTGGCAGATCAAATTTATACGTCTTTGATAAAATCCATCTAATAATTACTGTAATTAGAAGAAAAACAATTAGCCTTTATGAGACAATAAGTTCAAAGAACGCTTTACTACGGAAAGGCATTACACAGGACAATGTTGTGGGTCCCGTCGGCATCAATCACTAGGGATTCCGCCGGTCGTTCTCAATTTGTTGCGGACATTTGCACTGAATAAGTGATCGTTTTTTGTGTAACTGTCAGTATATTTTTTTTATTAAAAAACTAGCTGTGGTTGCCACTTCGTTCGTGCATGATTTGTGCTCTTTATTTATATTATTTGAACCCTGAAAGATATCTAAATGAAACATACGGAAGTTTAAGACAATATTGCTATATTGATTGATCTCTAGAACTTTCTTTGAACATGGAGTCTATTTGAGATAAGTTTTTAAAAAGACTGATAAATATTCTAAAATAGGTAATTTATGGCTAGATAAATAAATATAACTCGCACGTTACACTGAAATCATGTCACTTTAGAGTTAATGCGGTTGTTAAAAGTTGTATTTTAATTTTAATATGCTTTATACCAACGTACGAGTATCTAAGCTAAATTACTGTAATTTTTCATCAAAATCTGTTCAGTAATTTTTCCGTGAAAGATTAATATTCAACTATCCAAAAAAAAATCTCATTTATAATTGTGTAGCCTACGGAAAAAATGCTGGTTTAATTTGTAATGGACTGTATGAGAGAAATATGACCTAGATCCTTGCACTAGAAAAGCAGAAGCTCCACCAACCTTGAGATCCGTCCTCCTCTGACTCGGTTCAGGTTACACACAGGAACACCACACGGCACTAATCTCCACCTTAGAGCTAACACTTTTAACAAAGTCTAAGTACATATAGTTAGTTCTTGGCACGGCCAGTAATCCCAATGAGTATAATGAATGTTATTCAAAAAATTATGAGCGCACGGCGCGTTGTAGTCTCGTTAAGACGTCGACAATGAGTGTTCAAAAATGGCTGCTGCTAACCTGCTCTGTATTGGCCATCGCCTCACACAGAAGGAGGGTAGACAGCAAAATTGATGGAGCGATGTTCTACCTACTTCATACTAGGCAAGGAGCGAACAATAATATTACTAACTTTTACACGTGGCTTCACACGCATTTATAAGACTTTTCTAGAAAGCACGAAGGCCTCGTTTTTGGGAGTCCTACACGCCCTTAGAGCAATCATATTTATTTATTTTTTATTCAAAATACTCGTAGCGTCAGCTAACCATGTACATACATACATACATAACTTCACGCCAGTTCCCTTGTGGGGTAGGCACGAACAACAGAGTGCCATTTAGGCTTATTCTTACACACCTCACTTGCCTCTTTGACATTCATAATTCTTGTCATGCAAGCTCGTCTGTTCTTAAGGCTCCTGACATCACCTTCTGCTAGTACAAGATCAATTTGATCATGGAAGGTGTGTCGTGGCCTTCCACGACTTCTGCATCCATCCACTTTTGCATTGTATATCTGTTTAGTCATTCTTTCATCATGCATTCTTTCCACAATCCCGAACCACCGGAGCATTCCTTTCCTTACCTTCACCCCGACACTCTCTTTCAGACCAACTCTCTTTCTTACTTCGGTATTACGAACGCGGTCCGCGAGCGTCACTCCGCAGATTTTGCGCAATAAATAATTAAAGTAATGCCTTAAAAATTGCTCCATTTACTCTTTGAAAGTAATTGTAATACAACTTCTATATGTATTTAAAATAAGAGCCTGAGATGTAATTATAACAATTATGATAAAAGAATTTTTAGCTAGACGTGTTGCTGGGAAGTTTCTTGGCGCTTCTTCTCCTTTAAACAGCGATAACACGTTGCGAAGCGGTGTACATAGAAGAAGCAGTATATTAAACTATACTATAAATAAAACTATACTTACAAAATAACAAATCTATAAGTAAAAAATTGACTCCAAATTGCTGTCGGCGGGGAGCGTGCACAAAATGCTGGGAACAATTCCGCGTTGGAATGAATGCTGATTCGTTACCCTAAGTGGAAGCCAGCCTTTTGGTCACGCGAGACCTCAATTAAACGCGTTGAGAGGTTTCGATAGAGGTGATGAGCTCCAGACCCCCACGGCCCCAGGGTCTGGACCCCGAAAGCCACAACCAACGGACACTTGCGACATTTCAGGGCCTCCTGGTTTGTGGCAGCAGCCCCGAGTATATGTATGACCTTTAAAAAGTGTTCTCCAGTGGAACTTTTTTTAAATAATCTTTAAATTACAAAAAAAAAAACCGAATGAAATGTTGGATCTGCCTTTCACTAAATTTAAAACCAAATTAAAAAGTATCTTGCTAAAAAAGGAATACTACACTATTGAAGAATACTGAAATGACAAAACTTCATTTACATATCAGCTCGCTCCAACCTCTTATACTATATTTTGTATAAAAATTTTATCTTGCCAAGCATGTAACGAATTTATGGAGATATGTGGCAATATAAAATTTTAGTACGTCTTGTCATTATTATAACTATAATAATATTCTTCTTTCCTTTTATTGTGTCTGTCTTACTGAGTATGCACTGTTTGCTACAACTCCATTAATTCTTCATAAAGTGATTATGTAACACATTTCTGTATACAACTTATTAAAAAAAAAAAGTTTATCAATTTTTAGCTAGACGTGTTGCTGAGAAGTTTCTTGCCGCTTCTTCTCCTTAACAGCAATAACACGTTACGAAGTGGTGTACATAGACTAGGAAATAAAATTAAATTTTAACTTATATGTACTACATACATACATAATTTCACGCCAGTTCCCTTGCGGGGTAGGCACGAACAACAGAGCGCCATTCAGGCTTATTCTTACACACCTCACTTGCTTCTTTGACGTTCATAACTATTGTCATGCACGCTCGTCTGTTCTTAAGGCTCCTGACATCACCTTCTGCTAGTACACGATCAATTTGATCATGGAAGGTATGTCTTGGCCTTCCACGACTTTTGTATCCATCCACTTTTGCATTGTATATCTGTTTACTCATTCTTTCAGCATGCATTCTTTCCACACGCTAGAACCACCGGAGCATTCCTTTCCTTACCTTCACCCCGACACTCTCTTTTTTATATGTACTGACCTTCAAAAAGTGTTCTCCAGTGAAACTTAGTTTGAATAAAAACTTTTGAATTTGAATTTGTTGTTTTTGTGAATTGTAACGCTAGTGCCAATAAGATGTGATCGGAGTGCAATCGTTTCAGCTATATTCGTCTACACCTCGGGGTTAGTACTTTCTTCTGGATGATAGGCACCTACCCTGTGCCCTTTTGTATATGCTTGACAAAGTCTATAAAAAAACCTGACAATTGTTGCGTAATTAGGATATAAAAGCGTCGCATACGAACAAACTCACAGTCATATTTATGACTAGCTGTGCCCGAGATTTCGTCTGCGTGGACTTTTTTTTCGCGGAACCCTAAAAAAGTAACCTAAGTTACTCTTTATAACATCAGCTATCTGCCACTGAGAGTCCCATCAAAATCGGACCAGTCGCTTGAGAGATTAGCCGGAACATCCAAAAAGACAGACAGACATACTTTCATATGCACTAGTGATCGTCCGTGCTCCAAATTCGACCATAATAATTAATGTCAAAGAGTATACTTCTATAATCACAAATTTTGCCAAGGCTACACTGTTAATTTGACTTGAATAATAAATAAAAGAGTATATATGCGTGTGTGTGTCAAATACATGGTAGTGTGCATAATGTTTTTTTTATTGATTTAATTTTATTTTTATTTTTTTTTATTGCAGGAACTCAGCAGACAGGCAGACGGCCCACTTGATGAAAAGCGGTTACCATCGCCTATGGACATTTGCAACACACCAAAGGTGCTACGAATGCGCTGCTGCTCTCTTAAGAGAGACTGGAACCTGGTCACTAATGCCGGAACACAACTCAAAGTTATTATGGCGGTATACTATAGACCACTTCTCCGACTTAGATGTGGATAATGACTGGGATAGTATGAAAGAAACTATAGTGGAAAGCGCAAAAGAAGCATGTGGATGCGCGAAGAGGCACATAACAACGAAAGGTGATGAATGGTGGGACGCGGATGTTAAATCCAGCGTAGAGAGAAAGAGAAAAGTCTGGCTGGATTATGTTGCTTCCTTGCAACAGAATGACAGTATGAAAGAGATGAAGAAAGAAATTTATCGCCTCTGCAAGAAAGAAACCAAAGCTTTAGTGAAAGAGAAGCGTGAAAGAATAAAATTGAAAGAAGAAGAGAAGCTGACGGAGAACTTCGAGGCGAATACCAAACTCTTTTGGAGAGAGGTTAAGAAGTCTCGGGGTTGTTCGTCAGCTTCCAGAATGGAAAGAATAAAATCTAAAGCAGGGGACGTTCTTGCTAACCCACAAGAGGTATTGGCGCGATGGAGTGAATATTTTAGAGAAATGTATGATAATATCCCGGATGCTGGCACCACGACTGAGTCTGTGACCGACTCCGAGGAGTCAGCATCCGAGATCACTTTGGAAGAGATCGAATGGTCGATAAGAAGTCTGAAAAATGGAAAGGCAGGAGGAATCGATAGTGTGTCTGCTGAGATGATCAAATATGGTGGAACCTGCGTCCGGGACGCTTTCCTGTCCTTATGCAACTTGTGCTGGAGGACGGGAAAGGTTCCCAAGGACTGGAGGCGCGCTGTCATCGTGCCCTTATATAAAGGCAAGGGGTCACGTATGGAGTGCGCCAGCTACAGGGCCATCAGTTTGATCAGCACAGCATCTAAAGTGTATGCGAAGATTATTGAAAAGAGAATGAGAGTTGTATCCGATGGATTACTGTGGGATGCACAAGGTGGTTTCAGAAATGGAAGGGGATGTATGGATCAAGTTTTCTCTCTCCGCAATATCGTAGAGAAGCAGCTGGCTATGGGCCGGAAGGTTTTCTGCGGTTTTGTGGATCTAGAGAAAGCATTTGACAGGGTTGTGCGGAAGGACCTCTGGGACATATTGCCCGGATACGGGATTAATGGCCAATTGATGCGTGCTGTGCAGTCCACTTACGAGGATTGTATGGCATGCGTGCGAGTGGAAGGCAGCCTGTCGCCCTGGTTTGACGTCAATATTGGCGTCCGCCAGGGTTGCGTGCTGTCGGCTTTGCTGTTCATTCTATATCTGGACGATTGTCTCCAGAGAATAAGATTGATGGATGTTGGGGTGCGGATGAGTGATCTAGCTGTAAGCACCTTGCTTTATGCGGATGATGCCGTGCTTTTAGCCGAATCGCCATCAGAACTGCAAACACTAGTCACAATGATGAAAGATGACTGTCAGGCGAGAGGCTTACATTTGAATGCGAAGAAAACAAAGGTTATGGTGTTTGAAAGAGAAGAAACCAGAACGAATGCAAGGATAATGGTCGATGATGTTATGCTGGAGCAAGTGAATAAGTTTGTATATCTTGGATGTGCTTTTAGCAGGGATGGAAGGTACACCGCTGATATAGAAAGAAGAGTGAATTTGGGGAATAGTTTAAATGGAGCGTTAGGTAAACTTCTAGGCGCTAAGAACCTCAGCCAGAAGGCCCAGCTCGCCGTACACAACGCGGTGCTGGTACCTACGCTCACGTATGGAAGCGAGAGTTGGGTATGGAAGAAAGAGCATGAAAGTAGAGTAAACGCGGTCGAGATGCGAGCACTGCGCAAAATCTGCGGAGTGACGCTCGCGGACCGCGTTCGTAATACCGAAGTAAGAAAGAGAGTTGGTCTGAAAGAGATTGTCGGGGTGAAGGTAAGGAAAGGAATGCTCCGGTGGTTCGGGCATGTGGAAAGAATGCATGATGAAAGAATGACTAAACAGATATACAATGCAAAAGTGGATGGATGCAGAAGTCGTGGAAGGCCACGACACACCTTCCGTGATCAAATTGATCGTGTACTAGTAGAAGGTGATGTCAGGAGCCTTAAGAACAGACGAGCTTGCATGACAAGAGTTATGAATGTCAAAGAGGCAAGTGAGGTGTGTAAGAATAAGCCTAAATGGCACTCTGTTGTTCGTGCCTACCTCGCAAGGGAACTGGCGTGAAGTTATGTATGTATGTATGTATTTATGTACTATAGACCAGGGGTGGTAGCCATCCAGTCGGGCAAATGCCCTATCTGGCTGTGGGTTGTTTAGTCGCCTCTTACGACAGGCCGCCCGGCCGCAGGAAATTGTATTCTTTCTCCGTTCCTGCACGTATAAAATTAATGTATTTTTCATGCATAATTTAAAAAAATATCAGCATTCGTCACTTCTTCCCTATATAAACTATAAGTGTAAGGAGTACAAAATTTTTGCTTCACGCATTAATATATAGACTTACCAAATAGCTGTTATTTCGACATTACAAACAGACATTTCAATTTCATTTATCTGTATATATATTAATTAGCATATAATCATTTTTGGTCCTCTCAGGTATAATAGTGCTGCATGTATTATGATATGTACTGTGTTTATATAGTATATAATAAAGATTTTTATTTATTTTATATATTTTGAACATTTTATATTATTTATTGTCTACACCGCCACTGTCAAGTTTTAATAATTTCCTTAGTTTAAGGGGTTGCCTGGAAGAGATCGCTTTAAGCGATAAGACCGCCCTTTGTTCAACATTTATTGTATCTAGTTTTTAAGTTTAAATTTTGGTGAACAATAAAGTGTTTTCATTCATTCATTTATTCATTAGCATATGGTTTATTTGAGAACGCACACTTAGAACGGCTCAAAAAAAATTTGAGCCATAAACCATTCGAAACAATCCG
This sequence comes from Dendrolimus kikuchii, assembly GCA_019925095.2. Taxonomy (NCBI): domain Eukaryota; kingdom Metazoa; phylum Arthropoda; class Insecta; order Lepidoptera; family Lasiocampidae; genus Dendrolimus; species Dendrolimus kikuchii. The sequence continues at coordinate 17,362,115 of CM034407.1, forward strand.
AAACACAAATGAGTTTAGAAAACAATCTACATACAGACAACTGTGGGATATTGGAATGGAAAAAGCGTCGATGCACTTGCCAAATCGGCACAGGATCGCGCCGGATTTCGTCGGATAAAAGCGGATCAACGCGGATATATAAACAGCGAGAAGCGTTTAGAAAACAGTGGTTTCATCAAATATTTGTTTGGTGACGCCCAATATTGTTTATAGGAGTATTAATAGTTTAATACATAGATAGATGTTAATGAAATAGATTAAAAGAAGAAAAGAAATAATATTTATTTAGAACTAGCTGATTTAGCCCGCGACTTCGTCCGCGTGGTGCGGTGTTTTAACTATCCCACGGGAACTCTTTAATTTTTTGGGATCAAAAGTATCCTATATGTTGACTAGGGATATAAGCTACCACCATACAAAATTTCATTTAAACCGGTCTAGTCGTTTCGGAGATTAGCCCGTACAAACAGACAGAGAATCAAAAAAATGAAAAAAATCTAACTTAGTTCTATTTCATTTCTTACATCCTCGTGACTCGGTTTTTAGCAATTTTTTTTCATTGTACAGAAATTAGACCTCTACAGGTTTATTATATGTATATAGATAGGTACATATACACCAAAACGTACTTACAAATAAGACAATACAACTGTGAAATGAAGTTTTAAATCGGTCCTAACTCAGCATGATGCTGGTTGGCTCAACCAGCGCTGGTCTTCCGCTAGGATCGTTTCAGTGAGTCACGGTTAGACAAAATGAAACGAACAAAAACAATATGACGAGTACTATTGGAAAACAAATATTAATATAAAAATTAATGCTCCGAAGCGACTTTTTAAACAAGAACATAATAGAATAAAGAACGTAAAGCTTAAAAACTATAACAATATAATTTTTTTCAACACACTTGCTCATAAAGTGGCTCTATGGTCACCGCAATTAGGCACAGAATGACACCCATAATCAAACTGTGACTAAAAAACATTATAACTCACTAGTGAGTTATAGATTTTTTTTTAAATTTTATTGGTTGAGTTGCTTTGTTCTTAAAAAAGTTTTTATTCAAAAAAAAAGATCGTGTTCTATAGAACAAATAAATTAATGTTCCTATTGCTTGCTCATTTAATGCAACTTCTTATTTAAATAGATAATTTTAACTCGTACGTGTTTAATAAAAAAAACTTTCACTCATATATAACTTTTTTTATCTACTAAATAAAATGAGTTTTTGTTGTTATTTTATTCACAAGTGTGTTGAAAAACGTCGTATGATACACGTGTGTATTGATGATTACCGTCCTCGGCTCTCTTAAGACCCTCGCCTACGGCTCGAGTCTCAATGGCGCCTCGGCGGTAATCACCAATGTTACACACTAGTACCATAATGTACTATTATATGTCTGTCAGTCTGTTGGTTTGTGTCAAATATGCTCCAAATAGGAAACATCGAATCTGAGAATGATCATGTATAAACAGGTCAAATAGGCAGTAAAAATTAAATTAGCGAGATTAGATCTCATCATTGCCATCCGTGCAGAAACGGAGAAAGAATACAATATCCTGCGACCGGACGGCCTGTCGTAAGAGGCGACAAAACAACCCACAGCCAGGTGGTAGGACATTTGCTCGTCTGGATGACTACCACCCCTGGTCTAGAGTATGCCGCCATAACAACCTTGAGTTGTGTTTCATCAGTTTAAGAGATCAGCATTTGGAGCACCTTTGGTATTGCAAATGTCTATTGGCGATGGTAACCGCTTAGGTGGACCGTCTGCCTGTCTGCTGAACACATGCAATAAAAAAAAAAAAAACTGGAAACAAGTTTTGATGGCTCCTCAGTTTCTTTGTTATTGTATTGAAGAAACAGTAAGGTTTTAGGTAAAAACACCAAATTTGTATATATGTAACATAGAGCTACTACCTAGGGTTTTTCACGCGGCGTAGCTGCAAGGAAAACTCTAGTGCAGTAATAACGTTATTACTGTATCACATCTTACATATCTGTACATATCTTATCTTCGGCGGCTTTCCACACGTTTTGGATTAAATAGCAGCTCATAACCCGATCGGTCACCAGATTTTGTTTCAAAATATGCGGTAATATAATAGTAAGCTGCAGCATTACATTTTATAATTCCTAAGAAATAAAATTAAAAACAATCTTACTTGACAAAAAAATTCTATTATAGCGTCCAAAACTACTTAATGAGAGGTAATTAAGAAGATGTTGTGTTGTATTGTTTAAATAAAATAAAAGATTTCTAAGGCACCAAACTATATATTATACAGAGATAGGTTAAGTAATTTTATATTGCGATCCTATGAAAGGCCAACTAAGTAATAAAACTAACTAAACTAACTCCGTTAGCTCAACGACCCAAAGTGAGTCTTGGCCTCCGAAACGAGAGCACGCCACTTTCCTCTGTCCTGCGCAGTGTCTTGCCAATTGTGGGCTTGTGTCAGCTTCCACTCTATCCTTCCATCGATACTTGGGACGACCAACCGGTCGTCGACCGACTGGTCGCCCCAAGTATGCTTTCTTCCCTCCCCGATCCTCCTCCATCCGCTCTCCATGACCGAGCCAGTGGAGACGGTGAGATTTTATCTCCCCAATTATGTTGGGCTCGGCCATAAGGTCTTCTATTTCGGAGTTGGTTCGGACTCTCCAGCTGCCATCTTCTTTTAAGTAATAAGTTCTCAGCTATATTGAATAAGACCTATATATACACTTAGTTCGCAATAAAAATGATTTGATTTGATTTGATTTACATAACAGACTTGAATTTATTTTATATCTCAATGGTGTCGTGTATGTAATGTCAGATATTTTTGATTTAACCGCTGAATTATGCGAGGAGATATGAATGGCTTTGTGTTTTATACTCTTGACATATGGTACCTTTGAGACAAAGCGAACTATACAGTCGAGACGATTTGCTACGCGAACGATTCCCAATGACGTTTTGGTTGGCCCAAGTTACTGCGTAACAGCGATATGGTTTGCATGTCGATCAAGCGACACCGCAATTTTATACTCTACCCTCAGATGAATCAATATTTTCATTGATGGCCTCTGTGATTAAGCGGGCTAAGACTTTGGCCTCCTATCTCACTGCAACGCAGAGGCTCCGGGTTTGATTCCTGGCATTGTAAATTTCTAAAACAATTTCTCTCCATTATTTACTATAGTTTGGGTGTCTGAGATCGTCTCCAAAGTAGTCCGTTGTATATATTCTATAACAACAAATACAAGCGTAACTTGCTTAATTTGAGGTACACAACATGTGTGTTTGTCTGCCGATTATTATTATTATTATTCGACAAAAAGCAAAACTACTTCAAGAAAGAGTACCTAACTAAAAAGCAAACAGATATTTTCAGCAACATCTTAAAAATGGTGCAAAGTAAAACAGAAAACTTACTATATTTTGCATATTTGTTGTAGTAACATCATATTTACTTGGCACAACTTCAAGAATTTGTCGAAAATATTTATTTTTTTGCTTTTTAGTTACTATTGAAGTTGGTATGGTTTTTGTTATTTTCTACTTTTTAGCTACACAAATACTTGAGTAGCTTTAGAAGAAAAATATACGAAACATGTTGCACGCGATTTAAATATTCGAGGGTTTCTCTCGATTTCCCTGGCATGCATTCATCAAATCCTGAGTTGCTGATATTGGGACCACCTCAAAAGTATACTCTTTTGGAAAAAAAATTGAAAATCGTTCCATAGTTGATGAAGAAATCGCGTAACAAATAAACAAAAAAAAAAACAATATACTCGAGTTAAGAAACTCTCCCTTTTTGAAGTCGATTAAAAGAAGACGAAGCGAGAGGTCAGTTCCAAGATTGTAGCAAATGGAGATAATAATATATCGACTCTGCCTACCTTATGAGAAAGAAGCGTGTTAATGTTTGTGTACGTGGTGGTGAAATTATTAGATCTGTTTAAAAATCAAAAAACCTTTAATCTTCTTATTACATCTTCTTAAAACAACTTCGATTAACACTTTTTTAATATCTAGATTCTTACTAGATGACCTGGCAAACTTCGTACCGCCCCAGAATCAAAAAATAAAAAACGTTGATTTTTGAACGACGGAACGAACATCAAACGTTTGACATTCTAAACCAAAAAATTAAAAAAAAACTTCACTTTTAAATTTAATTTGATTTCTGTTTGACTTTTAAATTTAATTGATTTCTAAACGATGGGAGGAACGTCAAATGTTTGACAGGTAGGAATAGTTTCTAGGGGAAAGCGAAATTGTTGTTTTTACTATATTCCATGCATTTTTTTCATATTTGTTCACCTTTTAAACCTTCCCTGAACTTCCATAAATAATTCAAAATCAAAATTAGCCAAATCAGTCCAGCCGTTCTCGACTTTTAGCGAGACTAACGAACAGCAATTGATTTTTATATATATATAGATAATTATACCGTACTCCTTCGTCCAACACCACCTCTGAACCCACGCTACCATTCCATCGTCACTTGCGTTTTTCCCATCACCGTCTATTATTTATCTTTTCTTTCATTTATCATCTACCTTTCTCGCTCACACATTGTACACAACGTTCGGAAACACTCTTAGCTGCTCTATGCAAAACCACTCATACGTTCAGAAATATTCACAACCCCACATTTATGTATAAGCTTTTCACTTGTACCGCGTCCTACTTTCAAACGCCTGAAGGGAGGTAACGCTCTTTGACAGGATTTATAGTTTCTTTGAGATTTAACTCTGACATCGATGCTGAGTATCCAAGCAAATACACAAGAACTACATATTTATAGAATATTAAAGAAATAAAAGCTCAAAGAATCCGCCTTTGTATCCAGCGAGGTAATGCTGCCAGCCTTCTAGGTACACTGCCCGGATGACATTCAGTGACAGTCTGGTAAGGCTGGACGGGTTTCTATTTATAGTATATGTATATTTAAGGTAATTTTATTTATTTATAGCACGTTTTAGGTTATTTATGTCATAGTTTTTATTTAATAATAGATTAAATATCAGTTTTTAACATCAATTAAAATTAAACTTTAAAATATATACAAAAGGAAATCAATTTGTGAATGCTCCCCACCGATAACTATCTGGACTACATTTTTACATGGAGTTTAATTTTTAAGGTACGTCAGTTCATAATCTCGCTCTACTTTTGTATATATAGTTAAGGTTTGATTAAATACTATATTGTCATGAATAATATATTTATCTAACTTAACTTTAATATTGTTACAACTTGGCCAAAATTCCACGAAGCATACCGGCCTGCCATAAAGTAGGGTTTTATTACCCTCCGCATTTGGAGTTCTTTTGTGTTTAAAATTTGCAATTAGACAATAATTTTTTCAAAATTTAGGCCTGGTCAAGGGTTTTTTTTATATCAACACTATCGTTGCCGATCCTAAACTCATCCACCGAAGTGCTTTTACCAATTTGACCTTCGAAATTCAAGTTTCTTCGTAAATAACTATCGACGTCGTAGTTAGATGAGAAAATTGAAGAATCCGGAATGTTTATAGTGTTTTATTGTAGTTGTAGTTTATTTGTTTTAGTGTCACTTTTGGATGTCGTCGTTCGTGTATTATTAGAACTTAGTTTTGAAATTGAGATCAAGGCTGGGCACTGCTCGGCTCGGCTACATCAATTAAAATTAAACCTTAAAATATATACAAAAGTCTGGCTGCGATGTTCCTGTTTTATGGCGTATCGCACATATATAACAATAATTATCAAATATGTGTCTATAATCCAATAGTACATGAAATTACTACGAGAAGCGTGCATTGCGACGCTGAAGGGTATGGCTGATTCGTGTCTTAGGTATAAGCCAGCCCTCTGGTCATAAGAGTAATAACATGAATCTAATTTTTTATCTTTCAATGTTATTTATATATTGTGTACCATATTTTGGCGGAGTATATCATTAATATACATACTTTCTCTCAAATATCCATATCAACCCAATAGTTCATAGAAAAATCATTGACAAGATCCTTTTCGACATATAGGGTATTTTCGATTGAATGAGTGAATGAAAACTTTATTGTTCATCAAAATTAAAACTACGTTCTTAAAAACTAGATACAACAAATGTTGAACAAAGGGCGGCTTTATCGCTTAAAGCGATCTCTTCCAAGCAACCCCCTAAACTAAGGATAATATTAAAAACAACAGTGGCGGAGTAGACGATAAATAATATAAAATATTCAAAATATATGAAAAAGTAAATGAAACTCTTTATTATATTATAAACATACAGAATATGCAGCACGATTGTATCTGAGAGGACCAAAAATAATTAAAAAACTATTATTTAAAAAGAGGATACTGATTTAGCTTGTCTGATGTTGAGTGGCAATGAGTTCCATAAACGGACAACCTGTACTATGAAGGAGTTGTGGTTGTGATTGAATGCTTTTTTTTTATTGCTGGAGTTCAGCAGACAGGCAGATGGCCCACTTAATGGAAAGCGGTTACCATCGCCTATGGACATTTGGACCACCAAAGGTGCTACAAATGCGCTGCTGCTCTCTTAAGGGAGACTGGAACCTGGTCACTAATGCCGGAACACAACTCAAGGTTGTTGTGGCGACATACACCTGGCTGTGGGTTGTTTTGTCGCCTCTTACGACAGGCCGCCCGGCCGCAAGAAATTGTATTCTTTCTCCGTTCCTGCACGGATAAAATAATAAATAATGCTTTTTGGAGAGTCGTAACCTTTATTGTGCGTGGTCCAACACGCACTTGCCCGGATTATTTACAAATTGTCTCCCAACTCTCAAAAGGTGTCCCAAAAGATCTATGTAGGTCATATTTTATAAGTACAAAAATTTTCGACATATCATTTTTATTCCTACACAAAGAGCAATAAAAAGTTTTACGAACTATTACAGATATCTAGAAAGCCCTTAAAACTTATCTTACAAACTAAACAGCTATAGATATAATAAGTTGGACGTAGAAAAATACAAAGTTTCTCACTTTTGTGGCTTAAGGAGTTTACCCTTATTCAAAGAAATTTTTAAAAAATTCTTTGATGCCGCCCATGATTAGATGCATTGAGATGTAATATTTGTATTAAATGGCTGATTCGTATTTCACAAATCAGCATTGCTATACATACAGCCAGCCTTCTGGGCACGCTTCCCTTTGGCAGCGATTTGTTACATAGTTTTTTTTATTGCATGAGTTCAGCAGCCAGGCAGACGGCCCGGAAAGCTGTTACCATCGCCTATGGACATTTGAAACATCAAAGGTATGCTGTCGCTCTCTAAAGGGAGACTGGAACCTGGCTACTCTGGAAAAACTCGATCCTGACAAACAACTTTCGTTTCATCTACTGTCATTAAACTCGTCGTCGCATTGGACAACGAACTACTGGCTAGCGCATTTTTTTTTTCGGAGCTGGACCCAGCTGAATAGCCGCAGATGGCTGTTTCAGCGATACCGGACTTTGGGGGCTTCCCGACTCCGTGGGAGCGGAGGCGTTCAACCCGGAAGCAGCGCGCTCGAGGAGGCACCTCCTGTGAGGTTCGACCTCGGCTCGACCGCTGCGGGGGATTGACTCTATATTGAGATTTAGCCGTAAAAGGCTGAATGAGCTAAGCCAACAGGCTGAAGTGATTATTTGGGGACTAATTATCGACTCCGCCGGCGGAGCCGATCCTAGTCTATCATTACTAGCGCTTCGCAACGTGTTATAGCTGGAGGAGAAGAAGCGGCGGAAGAAACTCTCCAGCAACACGCCTAAGCTAATCTTGTATGGCTACTTGTGTCTGTAGTGAGTGAGTGTGATTGGTGGGTCTTACCTTTGTGTAAGAGTTTTGTCTGCGTCTCTTATGCCAGGCTGATATTCTGAGCGTCGGGGGGTTCATAATCGCACGCGCGAGCGCCCTTATTAATAGTTGCTCTATCTCGCTCGCACATCATCCGTCCCGCTTACACATTGTGCTATATATTCTACCAGCTGTATGACTTGTTAAAATTTGTACTTAAGGTTTTATTTAAGATAGTTTTAACCTGGCCTCTAACATTTCTGATATTTGATCATGTATGTGAAGTACGTCGAGGTTTACTGGTACTATATATATATTAACACGCCTGTTTCCCATAGGCGTAGAAAGTGAGGATGAATTTCAACTTGATCTCGATATACATCTTTTGCTTCATCTACATTTATTAATCTTATCTATATCTGTATCATAATATATCAATCTACCGGCATTATAATTAAAAAATAGTTTTCAAACCATCAATCAATGACAAACACCTGAAATTTAATGAACATTCCCGCAGTCCAATATTTACGTAAATGAAATGCTAACAATTTGACCAAAAGTTGGAAAATTAAATCTGGAACATCATTAATTATGAATGATTTCTAATGAACTTGGTTACTTCGAGGGAGGCTCTTATATATAATAAATTTGGACAGTTCTTAATTAAATTCGGTTAACAATATCCGGTTCTTACATCTACCTGTTAAGGAAGTTTCACATTTGTACGTGTTATACGAACATCTGACGGTTTTCAAACTACTTTATGATTAAATTCGATGTTTTGTACACCGGATTTCCTACAAATGAGGTCGGCAACTCGGCATAAAGCTGTGCTGGAGGAAACTCCAGCACAGCGCTGATTTTCAGTGCCCACCCCGCCTCTTTGATTAATATTAGAACCATCACCACATCAAATGTAACAAGTAACTAAGTAACAGTAAATGTAATAACACAGTATATGAAACATAAAACAGATATGACAAACACAAATATTATATTATATTATACATTATGCGAGATGCGAGCACTGCGCAAAATCTGCGGAGTGACGCTCGCGGACCGCGTTCGTAATACCGAAGTAAGAAAGAGAGTTGGTCTGAAAGAGAGTGTCGGGGTGAAGGTAAGGAAAGGAATGCTCCGGTGGTTTGGGCATGTGGAAAGAATGCATGATGAAAGAATGACTAAACAGATATACAATGCAAAAGTGGATGGATGCAGAAGTCGTGGAAGGCCACGACACACCTTCCATGATCAAATTGATCGTGTACTAGCAGAAGGTGATGTCAGGAGCCTTAAGAACAGACGAGCTTGCATGACAAGAGTTATGAATGTCAAAGAGGCAAGTGAGGTGTGTAAGAATAAGCCTAAATGGCACTCTGTTGTTCGTGCCTACCCCGCGAGGGAACTGGCGTGAAGTTATGTATGTATGTATGTATTATACATTATATAGTAAAAAAAAATATGAAAATATATACGTAAACAGAACTATAATAACTAAATATTAAACCACGGTAATCAATAATCTTATTACTATTAATTAATTGATTCAAATAAATAAAAAGAAAACAAAAGAAACAATGGATTCAATGGAAATGCCTTCAAATCCCTGGGATGTTTGAATTGCACGTTGTTCAGGTGAATTTTAAATAAAAATAATCAACTCATTCTTTGCAAGGCAGTGAAAACACAATATCAAGAAAATCCTATATCGCACGTGATAGATTATATGAGAATATTATTTTAATAATTTAAGTTTCGTATTTTTTTTTTATTGCAGGAGTTCAGCAGACAGGCAGACGGCCCACTTGATGGAAAGCGGTTACTATCGCCTATGGATATTTGTAACCCCAAAGGTGCTACAAATGCGCTGCTGCTCTCTTAAGGAAGACTGGAACCTGGTCACTAATGCCGAAACACAACTCATGGTTATTATGGCGACATACTTTAGACCAGGGGTGGGAGCCATCCAGTCGGGCAAATGCCCTACCACCTAGCTGTGAGTTGTTTTGTCGCCTCTTACGACAGGCCGCCCGGCCGCAGGAAATTGTATTCTTTCTCCGTTCCTACACGGATAAAATTTACGTATTTGCCTTGCTAAAATACATTGAGACGTTGAATTGAAGGTACTTTTGTGTTTTTAGAAAACATACATTTGAATTATACTTTAGTAAAAAGTAGGACCTATTTATATGGTAAATTTTATATTGTTAGGTACTTCATAAATCTTTTTAAAAATTTTGATATCCTTTGTATTAAGTTTTAGATTATAAGACTTCTAAAACGTGAACACGGTGTAATTAGTTCAACAAAATAAAAGGAGCCGAAATCACCTAACACGGGGCAATGGTTAATCCGATAGAGCCCCCCAGCAGCGGCCAAGGTCACAGGAGGCTGAACGCCTCCGCTCCCATGGAGCCGGGAAACCCACCAAGCCCGGCATAGCTGAAACAGCCATCTCTATTCAGCTGGATCTTGAACAAAAAAAAAACACGGGGCATTTGGTGTGCGTCTGTGGAACAGAACGAAGCTTTCTCGAACGAGCAATAGTACAAAAGTTGAGAATATAATTTACAATATTTAAGCCTTCATGAACTCTTTGGGATATATGGAACCGTTATAAAATTGCCAGGTGATAGAGCGTTTGCCCGTCTGGATGGCTACCAGCCCTGGTCTAAAGCATGCCGCTATAACAACCTTAAATTCTGTTCCGGCATTAATGGCTAGGTTAGGCAGTATATTGGTAGCACCTTTAGTGTTATAGTTATATATTATACACACATACATACATATATACAGTTATATATTATAGTATAGTTGTATATTCCTTTTTCTGTCGGTCCTTATATCTTTATATGTCAGAAGCGTGCTCGTCGCGATCCCCGCTGGCCCAGAGGGCCACAATTCTGACCAGGATTCACCCGAGTGCAGTGCACGATAGGGCGTCCCCCGCAGGCGACGCTCACCGATGCGCCCCCGTCGGTGTGGATTCTCGCGCATGCGGCGAAGGGGGCCGCCACCCTTCACGCAGCGCCAAACCTGGCGGGTCGAGAGGAGCAGAGTGCCGTATAGGCACGTGGAATGTGAGAGGTGGAATGAAAGATAAGATGGACGAAATGATTGATATAATGAATGAGAGAAGCCTGGATGCCTTATGTCTGACAGAGACAAAGCGGAAGGGGTGCGACGTCGATGACCTCCCCGGTGGCATGCTTGCTCTGTGGTCCGGCGTGGACCTGGACGAGCGTGCAAGTGGGGGGGTAGGCGTCTTACTCTCATCCCGCTTTGTGTCTGGAGTAAAAGCTTATTGTCTGGTGAACCCGAGACTTCTCTGGGTCCGCCTAAAACTGGGGATCACGCGAGTTTTTCTGGTCGCAGCTTATGCTCCCGTAAGCTCAGCGGATCCCCAAGAACTCGAGAAGTTTTGGGAGTCTGTGAGAGAAATTCTGGATCTGGCTGAAGGGAACGAAAGACTAATTATGTGTGGTGATCTTAATGGCTGGGTGGGGACCAAACGAGACGGCCTTGAGGCTGTCCTTGGACCCTATGGTGACAAGAGAGTGAACGATGCTGGTAGGCCAATCATAGACGTATGCATGGAAAGAAACTTGCTTGTGTCGAACACACTATTCCATCATAAGGATATTCACACGTATACATGGAGAATGAATGATCAGAAAAGTATGATTGATCTGATTTTAATTGATAGTCGCCTCCGAAACACAATAATGGATACAAGAGCCTACAGAGGCCCCACTCTTGAAACGGACCACTACCTGGTGATAAGCCGGTTTGTGGGCCTTTTCAAGAAGTGGAGACACTGGCGAGTGCGTACCAATTTCGGGGAGCTTGAAAGAATAAAGTGTGAAAAATTGGAAGATGTTAGTGTAAGGAGTATGTATGCGCGCCTAGTCGAAGAAAGGCTTGCAAAAGCGGACTTCTCCGACTTAGATGTGGATAATGACTGGGATAGTATGAAGGAAAGTATAGTGGAAAGCGCAAAAGAAGCATGTGGATGCGCGAAGAGGCACATAACAACGAAAGGTGATGAATGGTGGGACGCGGATGTTAAATCCAGCGTAGAGAGAAAGAGAAAAGCCTGGCTGGATTATGTTGCTTCCTTGCAACAGAATGACAGTATGAAAGAGATGAAGAAAGAAATTTATCGCCTCTGCAAGAATGAAACCAAAGCTTTAGTGAAAGAGAAGCGTGAAAGAATAAAATTGAAAGAAGAAGAGAAGCTGACGGAGAACTTCGAGGCGAATACCAAACTCTTTTGGAGAGAGGTTAAGAAGTCTCGGGGTTGTTCGTCAGCTTCCAGAATGGAAAGAATAAAATCTAAAGCAGGGGACGTTCTTGCTAACCCACAAGAGGTATTAGCGCGATGGAGTGAATATTTTAGAGAAATGTATGATGATATCCCGGATGCTGGCACCACGACTGAGTCTGCGACCGACTCCGAGGAGTCAGCATCCGAGATCACTTTGGAAGAGATCGAATGGTCGATAAGAAGTCTGAAAAATGGAAAGGCAGTAGGAATCGATAGTGTGTCTGCTGAGATGATCAAATATGGTGGAACCTGCGTCCGGGACGCTTTCCTGTCCTTATGCAACTTGTGCTGGAGGACGGGAAAGGTTCCCAAGGACTGGAGGCGCGCTGTCATCGTGCCCTTGTATAAAGGCAAGGGGTCACGTATGGAGTGCGCCAGCTACAGGGCCATCAGTTTGATCAGCACAGCATCTAAAGTGTATGCGAAGATTATTGAAAAGAGAATGAGAGTTGTATCCAATGGATTACTGTGGGATGCACAAGGTGGTTTCAGAAATGGAAGGGGATGTATGGATCAAGTTTTCTCTCTCCGCAATATCGTAGAGAAGCAGCTGGCTATGGGCCGGAAGGTTTTCTGCGGTTTTGTGGATCTAGAGAAAGCATTTGACAGGGTTGTGCGGAAGGACCTCTGGGACATATTGCCCGGATATGGGATTAATGGCCAATTGATGCGTGCTGTGCAGTCCACTTACGAGGGCTGTATGGCATGCGTGCGAGTGGAAGGCAGCCTGTCGCCCTGGTTTGACGTCAATATTGGCGTCCGCCAGGGCTGCGTGCTGTCGGCTTTGCTGTTCATCCTATATCTGGACGATTGTCTCCAGAGAATAAGATTGATGGATGTTGGGGTGCGGATGAGTGATCTAGTTGTAAGCACCTTGCTTTATGCGGATGATGCCGTGCTTTTAGCCGAATCGCCATCAGAACTGCAAACACTAGTCACAATGATGAAAGATGACTGTCAGGCGAGAGGCTTACATTTGAATGCGAAGAAAACAAAGGTTATGGTGTTTGAAAGAGAAGAAACCAGAACGAATGCAAGGATAATGGTCGATGATGTTATGCTGGAGCAAGTGAATGAGTTTGTATATCTTGGATGTGCTTTTAGCAGGGATGGAAGGTACACCGCTGATATAGAAAGAAGAGTGAATTTGGGGAATAGTTTAAATGGAGCGTTAGGTAAACTTCTAGGCGCTAAGAACCTCAGCCAGAAGGCCCAGCTCGCCGTACACAACGCGGTGCTGGTACCTACGCTCACGTATGGAAGCGAGAGTTGGGTATGGAAGAAAGAGCATGAAAGTAGAGTAAACGCGGTCGAGATGCGAGCACTGCGCAAAATCTGCGGAGTGACACTCGCGGACCGCGTTCGTAATACCGAAGTAAGAAAGAGAGTTGGTCTGAAAGAGAGTGTCGGGGTGAAGGTAAGGAAAGGAATGCTCCGGTGGTTCGGGCATGTGGAAAGAATGCATGATGAAAGAATGACTAAACAGATATACAATGCAAAAGTGGATGGATGCAGAAGTCGTGGAAGGCCACGACACACCTTCCATGATCAAATTGATCGTGTACTAGCAGAAGGTGATGTCAGGAGCCTTAAGAACAGACGAGCTTGCATGACAAGAGTTATGAATGTCAAAGAGGCAAGTGAGGTGTGTAAGAATAAGCCTAAATGGCACTCTGTTGTTCGTGCCTACCCCGCGAGGGAACTGGCGTGAAGTTATGGATGTATGTATGTAATTTAAGAAACAAAAAAAAATTAACGCCATCTAGTTTTACCCAAACTGCAGATTATCTTCACTTCTTCTTTTTCCCATAGTATTTTTTTTATTGCAGGAGTTCAAGAGATAGGCAGACGGCCCACTTGATGGAAAGTGGATATCATCGCCTATGGACATTTATAACACTAAAGGTGCTACAAATGCGCTGCTGGTCTCTTAAGGAAGAATAGAACCTAGTCACTAATACCGGAACATAACACAAGTGAAAATATGAAACAAAGTCGCTTCTGCGTCTGTCGTAACGTAGCGGATTTTTAAACGGTTTCCACCATCAGTTAGATCATTTTTCACTGAAGGTTTATATAGAAAAATTATAAAAGCATAATTATGTTTTTATGTAAATAGAAAAAAAAAATGCAACCGTGTTGACGAAGCGCGCCTAGATAAAAATTTCATGCAATTTAACCTGTGTGAAATAAAACTTACTGCCTAATAAAACAAGGGTTACGTACTAAGGTTTTAGGGAAAATCCTATTTTAGACGAATTTAATACATATGTACATAATTTACAATATTTAAAATATTTAAATTCAACATTTTCTTTGTAAAATTATAAACTAAACTATCTTAAAAATACTATTATATAGATATCTAATTATAAATAAACTAAATTATAAATAAATTAAACTAAAAATAAACTATATATACAAGATAGTATTAATAACATTTGAAATTCTATATCATAAAAATTAAAATATCAAAATATACTTTTATATTTTTAAAATGATTAATTATTTATCTATTAGGGATGGGCCGAATGTGGTTTGAACCGAATACGAACTTCGGCCGAACGTTTCGGTTAAAACAAAATTTCGGCCGACATTCGTCCGAACTTCGGTTTGATTTCGCTGCGCTTTCTCAAGCGCAACACATCGTCACCTCTTGACAACACCGAATTTTTGGCTTGTTTACACCACAAACACCCTCTAGTGAATTTTAAGCATGAGTAGGTTGATAAAAGAATAGATTTTAGACCTTTGATTGAAAAAAAATCACCATTTCATTATTCTAAATTTATAAGTGATTTCAATCAAAATTAAAGTTATAATTACTCATGTCCCTTAGATGTATTTTTAAAAATTGAAGTTACGCTTTATAATTAAGTAGTTGCACTACTTACTGATGTTTAAAAACTAGATGGCGCTGCCGTCAAGTAAACACTGAGCTATATGTGTCACTATTTTAAAAAATCATATAAAATTATTTAATCGCTGAATTCTTTGGTGCAAAGTGAAATAGTGAATAAATACCCTCGAACATTAAGCACAAGTGTTATTTCCAAAAAGTGTCAATGATTAAAATGTTTAAAACAGTAACCTAGTGTGTCTAACAAAACTGTTTAATATAAACTATTAAGTACATTATAGTAACTACATTAAAGAAAATAGTGGAAAATCTCAATAATGGCGTCAACTAACACGAATAAATCGGAATAATATTGGTTCAAAAATTTTATAAATGCAGTGACCGTTAAAATTTCGAATCGTGGAAAATTTTGACAAAATTGAACAACTCTGCCCATATATTACAGAGACATCTGTTGGCGTGTAGCTAACTTACACAATACTTGGCAATAAGATTCATAGAAACTAATAAGATCATATTTAACTCTTTTTAACTGCAATAGACAAAAGATGGCACTTTCTTTTATTTTTCTTTATATATAATAATGAAGACTTATAAGGCTGAACACTGACATCTAGCGGCAAATTAGACTATAACAACAATATTTATGTACAAAAGTTTAATATGACTTCCAACGAACAGAACAACGTAACAATACGCCGTAGGCGCTCTAGGTCAGCTACGATTAATCATGATACGTCGATATACTTTGAACAAACCCTAGACAACACTTGCCACAGTGAGCCTTTAATATCGGAGGATGAAGATGAAAGCATTTCAATAATAAAGCAACTTAAAACACAAATTACAAGTTTAACCGTGAAGCTACACAGTGCAAATGATGAAATCGATTCTTTAACGCTAGAAAACAATCAGTTACGAAAAATGAATGATGATTTGTTAAGAAAAAATAATTTATTCAAAAAAATAACAAGCAGTCCATTAAAAAGCACCACACCTAATAAAAAACAAGATCAAAAACATATGTCCCGTAATATATCGCAATGTAAGGATTCGACTTTGATATCGAATAATAACGACATAAACAAGACAACAGGGAAGGTCATCAACAAAATATGTAAATTACCTCCAGATAATTATAGTAAAATATGCATTATTAGTTCAAATAAAACCGTTCTACCTGTGGCTTCCTTATTATTCCAAAAAACACATACATTTTGTCATTACCTTACACAAAATGTAGGAATTAGATGGTTGATGAAAGATATATACAGTAAAATAAAAAACTATAATTTTAACGATTATTGTATGATTATAATCGGAGAGGAAGACTTCAAAACTACTTGTAACTACTCGGAATTAGTACATGATATACGAGAAACTTTATTGGAAATTAAACACACAAATGTAATTATAGCCCTGCCTACTTATAGATTAGGATATTCTTCAAATATATTTAATACAAGGGTTGAAACACTGAATTATTTACTATATTTAGATAATATGACATATCAGTTTGCATACCTTATTGATTCTAATCTTAACTTGGCCTGTGACTATAGTATGTTCGACCACTCAGGCAGTATAAATAAACATGGAATAGAAACCATCTTTCACGACATTTTAAATATTATGACACAAATAGCAATTGAATCACATAGTCATTTTCCAATAAAGGTGGCGGATGAACAATTACGAATACAGAGTCCCCAAGCAGACCACTTCCAAAAAAAGGATGGAAAGAATGGTAGTTATAAACAAACGCCAAAGCAAACTAAAGAGATTGGAACAAAACAGTTTTTTCTCTGATCATTGTATCTGCATATTACACCAAAATATAGCGGGAATATTAAATAAATCGGAATCACTGTCAATATGTTTGGAAGAACTTCACGATAAAGACATAAATGTCGAAATATTATGCATCTCAGAACATTTCATCATGGCTGGTTATGAGCACTTTTTATCTATACCGAATTTCAATTTAGCCGCTTGGTTCAGCAGAATTGATAAAAAACGAGGTGGAGTTTGTATTTTAATTAAAAAAGGACACAAGTGGAGAGAAATCCCGGAAATAAAAAAACTCTCTATATCTGGTAGTTGTGAATTCTGTGCAGTAGAACTTTTACAATATAAAACTGTAATTGTATGTATGTATAGAGTCCCAAATCGTAGTAACTTGAATATATTCTTTGATAAGTTAGAAACTATTTTACAATATATAAATAAGAAAAGTATTGACCATATAGTGTTAGCAGGTGATTTAAACATTGACATATTGAAGCAAAGCACAGCGAGTTTAGAATTGGAAACATTACTTGGTAATTATAATATGAAGTTAGGGTTGCGCGAACCAACAAGGTTTGCAAGTAAAACATGCATTGATAATTTTGCCTTTAATTTAAAAGAGAGTTGTACGGAAGTGTTAGAATTCTCACTGTCTGATCATACAGCGCAATTACTAAAGTTACCCGTGAAATATAAATATCCTATTGATCAATGGAAAAAGTATGTCCGCGATTATAATATGGAAAATATCTCAAAATTCAGGAACTGTTTAATAAATTTATCCTTTACAAATATGTATAACGAAGAGGATCCTAACATAGCATATAACTATTTTTTTGAAGACTTTAAACTTTTCTATGATTTATGCTTTCCCTTTAAATGTATTACCCACCGATTGAGGCAAAAGCCTAAATGGGTTTCGAATGGCTTGAAAAGCTGTAGTAGAAAGAAACGTCAGCTCTTATGGAATTCGAGGTTAAACCCTACGGCAAAAAACATATTGATATATAAAAATTATTCTAAATTATTCAAAAAAATTGTGAGACTTACACAACGGGCCCAAAATAATCACAAAATAAAAACAGCAAACTGTAAATCAAAAGCCACCTGGCAGATAATTAATAAATCGCGTCTTAATATACCTCGTGACTCTATTATACAAATTAAGTCGCATAGCAAACTAATTACGCACCCAAAAGAAATAGCTAATGCTTTCAATAATCATTTTATAGACAAAATTAAGCCCGTCTTTGAATCAAAAAATAATTTGACATTAAACAACATTCTAAATATGACTAACTCTATGTTTATGAATCCATGTTTACCCATTGACATCTATAAAATTATTTTAGGACTAAAAAATACGCATAGCGTAGGTTATGACGAAGTATCGACCATAATAATTAAAAATGTAAGTGACATTATTTGCAGACATCTAAGTTATTTAATCAATCTCAGTATAAGTAAAGGTGTTTTTCCTGATAGACTAAAAGTATCTATAATCAAACCTCTGTTTAAA
Organism: Dendrolimus kikuchii; assembly: GCA_019925095.2. Taxonomy (NCBI): domain Eukaryota; kingdom Metazoa; phylum Arthropoda; class Insecta; order Lepidoptera; family Lasiocampidae; genus Dendrolimus; species Dendrolimus kikuchii. The sequence continues at coordinate 17,380,406 of CM034407.1, forward strand.
AAAGAGGATAAAGAAGAAATGTATAATTATAGACCTATAGCACTCGTGCCTATTTTCTCTAAAATTTACGAAAAATATATTTATACAGAGCTGTATAACTATTTTGAACGTTATAAAATATTGTGTGACGAACAAAAGGGATTTAGACAAAATAAAAGCATAAATATGGCCATATACGATTTTTATAAAATAATAATATCAAATATTGACAACCGAACACCAATATGCGCGATATACTGCGATATGACGCAGGCATTTGATTATGTAGACCATGGTATTTTACTTCGCAAATTAGAATCATTTGGCATTAGGGGCAATATCTTAAACCTATTAAAATCTTACTTAACTAATCGGAAACAAAAAACAAGTATAACAAGAATTAATTTTAAAACTAAAAAACAGGAGATATACCAATCTAAAGCCCGTCCTGTTATGTTCGGAGTGCCACAGGGCAGTGTCCTAGGTCCTCTTCTATTTATTGCCTATATAAATGATTTACCTAAAGTAACAAATCATCCAATGGTTCTATTTGCCGACGACAGCACAGTATCAATTGCACCTACAGCAAATACAAATTATGAATCCGACATAAACGAAACACTATCGTCGATCATTGATTGGCTAAATCATAATCACTTAAAAATCAATCTAAAAAAGACTCAAGTTATGCACTTTAGCCAAAGAAATAGTGCATCTAACATTATGATTAAATATCAAAATCATGTGATTGAGTCAGTAGATTTCGCAAAATTTTTAGGCGTCACTATAGACAAACAGTTAAATTGGAAATGTCATATATCAAACTTAAATAAAAAATTAGGCAGTGCGTCATATGCTCTTTATAAAATATCTCCAACCTTAAATATAGATGGTGTTCTAACAGCTTACTACGGACTAACAGAATCAATTTTGAGATATGGCATCATATTTTGGGGGAATTCTACGGACACAGAAGTTGCATTTAAAGGGCAAAAACGCTGTATACGATCTATATTTAGACTCCAAAATACGGATAGCTGCAGGCAATATTTCATAGATTATAAGATTTTAACACTTCCTTGCTTATATATATATGAAATCTGTTTATTTGTCAGAAATAATCCTCATCTTTTCCCAAGCATAGGTCAAACTATAAAACGCAATCGACGCGATAATGACAGGATTTGCATTCATAGTAGTAAAACTACACTAATGCAAAAAAGTGTATTATGTATGGCCCCAGTATTATACAATAAATTACCTGACAATATAAAGAAGCAAAAATCCATATTATTATTTAAAGGACATCTAAAAAAATTGTTGATAATTAAATGCTACTATAAAATCGAGGATTATATAATTGATAAATTCCAATGATTACTATGTATTCTTATAACTATTGCTTTGCTTGACATTTAATTTAATATAATCTAATTTATTTAATTATTATAGTAATTATTTCATTAATGATTGTAATTAGTTTAGTTTAGTTTAGTAATTGTAAATAGTAATTAGTTTTCAATTCAGTTTTAATTATAAGATGTGAAAATTGCACGCCTAATAAGGCAAAATGTATTGAGACAATTACCACAAAAAACACCTATGTACGCATACATTTATAGCAATAAATGATTATTCTATTCTATTCTATTCTTAGAGGAATAATAAGTTTTTTTTTTTTTTTAATTTAATTAGGCAAAGACTCAATCAAAAACTAATTTTATTTATTTTTTATCACATTGCACGTTAAGATTTCCATGTTCCTAACTAAAATAAATGACCATGAGTAGGTATATAGATGCCAATTTTTATATTACGGTTATGATAGATATGATTTCTATTAACTTCAGTCAAAATAGTGCAAGTAGGTATTTTACTTTTACCTTGCACCGAATGTTCGGCATTTAAATCGAATTTCGGCCGAATGCCGAAGTTCGGCTCAAGCTGTCGAAATTCGGTCAAAACGAATTTCGGTCCATCCCTATTATCTATACAATTTTCGTTGTATTATAGTAATGGCCGGAGCACACGTAGTGGTTGAATATCAACATTTTTCCACTGCAAACAATGCCAACGGACTGTCTGACTAGTGACTACTGTTATGTGACGTACTATTTTGAAACTTTATAATGTGCATACAGTCATATCAAACTGAGCCCAGGTTCAGTTTGGTCATCAAAGCATCGAAATATATAAGAATAGATGGGAATATAAAGACCGAAACTGGGGTCAGTTTGATCCATACACCATCAAAATCTTGAGGCAGTATGGACCAAACTTACCCTAGATTCAGATTCAACGCTTCGAAATAAATAAGAATCTGTTTGTTTGGGTTTGATCAAAACTACACACAATTTTTTTTGTGGGCCAGTGTTATTAACTGTGTTATTTTTAACGCTATTAGTGGTCGCTCGTGGTCGAAATTCGACCATAATAATTAATGTCAAAGACCATACTTCTATAATTACTGATTTCGCCAAGGCTGTTAATTTGACTTTAACAATAAACAAAAGAGTATATATGTGTGTGTGTGTGTCAAATATATGGTAGTGTATGTAATGTTTTTTTTATTGATTTTATTTATTTTTATGCATAATTTTTTTTAAATATTAGTCCTTCTCTATATAAACTACTAGCTTCTGCCCACGACGTCGTCCGCGTGGAATTTGTTTTCAAAACCCCCGATTTTGAAACATTCTTCATTGGCGCTCTGCTCCTATTAGCCTTAGCGTGATGATATATAGCCTATAGCCCTCCTCGATAAATGGGCTATCTAACACTGAAAGAATTTTTCAAATCAGATCAGTAGTTCCTGAGATTAGCGCGTTCAAACAAACAAACTCTTCAGATTTATATATTAGTATAAGATTAGTATAAGATAAGTGTGCGAAATTTAATACTCCTCCGTCCGCGCAATTTTCGTAAAAAGGGGTACAAAGTTTTTGCTTCACGTATTAATATATGGAAGATAAACATGACGCATTTGGCCACAGTCACTAACACTAATGTTACCCCAAATCGAGCAGGGACATAATTAAGCGGTTCGTGCAATACAAACCTATATACATAAATAATACCATTCGTTTCCCTTTGTCTGTCTGAATTAAATCCAATCAAAACTTATAGGTCTCTCAAACCCCGATTTTAAACTTTACGACACCTCACAAAAGACCCAATTGTGGCAATTAACAATCTTTAAGGTTGAACCGGGGAATACTAAATAAGGATCGCTTGTAAAACTTTACAAGGAAATGAAATTTTTACATCAAAATTCAGAACATAATTATTAGTCGACTGGTTTAGAATCGTCGCTTAACCTGTATCAAAAATATAACGCATCATAATATTTTCGTAAGTTTTCGCAAACAGTAAACATTGGTGGCAGTTGCTTACTGTTTGGAAATTAAACTGGACGTAATAATGGACTGTATGATTATTATTATTGATTTTTTTACATAAATAGAAATATACATAGAATAAGTACAAAATATACAAGATAGTCGTCGTTGAGAATTATAGTACAATTGTGAAGAATTATAATATATTAATGGCTGAAGAATGTCTGAATTAAATTTAATGGCCAATTTTTGCCTCCTATATCCCGCATCCCGTCCGACGCCTAGTTGCTAATTGCGCCAGCTATGGGCGTCGGCGGTATGCGGGGCGCGGAGAGTAAGTACGTGTGCTCCGGCGGGCGGCTCAGGGGGGTGCTCTCTGTCCGCAACAATAATATAACTACGTTTTTACGATTTTAAGCGCGGTATTGCATTTGATTTTGTTCCAAGATTTCGGCCATTTTTCTGTAGTGATCATGGAAGACAATGATGTCAAGTGTCAATAGGTAATGTTAAAGTAATTGTTTACAACTTTTTTATTTTAATTATTAAATTTATTTTTATGATTATTATTTACTCTGTAGTAGCCTTATCTAATTTGTATTAGGCTCCCATAGAGTAAATAAAAACCATAAAGAAAACACAAAATAATATTTGCAGGTAAAGAATATAATCTTATATCGCTGTCATCGAGGACCGTTCCCAAAATATTAGCCGCATTTTCACGTTGTATGACAACACTGAAGCGTTACCCAAAATACAAACCAGCCTTTTGATCATACTAGACTTCTTTCAATCAGGTAGAAAGATCTCGATAGAGTTGATGAGCCTCACATCCCTATGGCCCCAAACACTCCGTCCGAAAGTGACAAATATGTATCCATCACTAATGGATGCATACTTGGGATATTTCAAATTTTCGAAATGACGTAATTTTTCACGATAAAAAGTATCCCAAGTGTTGACCCAGGATATAAGCCAGCTCTGTGTCGAGTTTAATTTAAATCCGTTCAGTAGTTACAATACAAACACGTATAACACAGGTACAAATATAACCGAACACAACAAATCCAAACATAATGCAGGTCGTAATTCAATAAAACGCGCAAAGTCCGTCACTATTAGATTCCCGTAGCTCAACTGCTTCCTCTCTCCATCAGGCCGTTGTTTTATACTTCACAAATACAAAATGTGCCCGCCCGACAAGATCGACACAGTTTCCTAGAATTAGCTTGAAATCGTAATCCGCAACACCTGGCTAATGATGCTAATGAGCGAGAACAATAGGCTGTTTTCCACAATAACTTAGAAACGTATGCCAATAAATAAGTGAACAAAAGTAGACGATCATAAAAGGATTACAATCAGTTCAAATGCCGACAGGTAATAAAATGTGCTTTTACAGGTCTGTACGTGGAATTTGTCTTTGTCGGGGTCTAAGTTGTAACAATATTATTTGTTCTTCTGATATAAGATTTTATTTTACAAGGTAGCTTTATTCCAACCAGGTAATGATCGCTATCGAAATCTGCCCCTTTAAAGGTTCTTACATTTATAATCGAGCTTTTATGCCTGTCGTCTATAACAATATGATTGAATTGGTTGACCGTGTGTCTATCAGGAGAATGCCACGTTCCCTTATAGATATCTTTCCGGGGACACATAGTACTTTTAATTACCATTGCCTTAGCTGAAGCAATACTTATAAGCCTTGTTCCATTGTCATTTGAGACATTATGTTTACTATGTATCCCGATTGTGGGTTTGTATATTTTTTCACAACCAACCTTTGCATTACAGTCTCCGAGGATAATTTTAATATCATAATTGGGTATTTAGTCATAGATGAGTTCTAGTTGGTGGAAAAATTCGTCTTTGTCTACTTCGTCTGCCATTTCAGTTGGGGCATACACATTTACAAGAGAGTTTTTGAATTTTGAGAATTGTTTTTGAATTTTGAGAATTGTCCCCTAATGCGGAGAATAGAGATTCTCCTCAATGCGCGATCAAACCGGATCATACTGTTAACAAATTTGTTTCAGACTATAAAGCCAGTACCATGAGTATGGTGTCTTGAATCGTTAACTAACTAACAACTCCGTTAGCTCAGTGACCCAAATTGTGTCTTGGCCTCCGAGACGAAAACACGCCACTTGTTTCTGTCCTGTGCTATTTCTTGCCAGGCATGGGCTTGAAGCTCACATAGTTCAGCCTCCACTCTGTCCACTGGTACTTGGGGTGACCGACTGGACGTCGCCCATCCGATCGTCCCAAATAGGCCCTCTTCACGCTTCGATCCTCTCCCATCCGTTCCACGTGACCAAGCCAACGGCCTCGGTGAGATTTTATCTCTCCTATCATGTTAGGCTCGACCCTCCAGCTGCCATCGTCCTCCTTGTTGGGCCCAAAGTCTTACGGAGAACCTTTCTTTCAGCCACTAACAGTTGATTCTCCTCCTATCCTAAATCGTTACCGCTATAAAATAATCTAGCACTACAAGTTGCATTTTCGAAATCTGCTGGTTACAATAAGCCCCTGGGTTTTTTGTTATTCTATAATTCATTGTACAAACTCGACAACTCGAATAGATTTATTATGAAATATTATAGCTCGATAGATAGATTTACTAAATTAGACACGCTCACGACTTTAATAAGTCATGTAATTGTCGTGCTGATTGATGTGACTTTAATTTGACTTGTGTACGTGCTCGCTGCTCTTACAGTATTCATTAAGTGACATTTCATAAATTAATTACATTGATTAATTCATGATTTTTATGCTCGAGAGTTATCTGTTGTATGTCATCCACATATAATACAAGAATAACTTGTTTACTTCCGGAATATACAGCAAGTTTATATGGCAGGTTGCAAAAAAAATTGTGCTTTACGCTTACACCAACAAATATGATGAAGCCTGACGTCACTTGAGAGTAATGCTACTTACATGCTTTTTCAAGCATCGCGCTCACTTCCCTTGTTCGACTCGTACGCTACTGTTTATACTGTTTCCTAGAGTTTATTTTACTTTTGACGTTTGCACGTCTATCAAGTAACATATTACTTGACAGTAAAGCCTACATGGTGATGAGTAACGTGGACAACAGTACAATAACGCCTCTACGGATATTCACATGACAAAGAGGAACGAGAACAACAGACAACACGGATGACATGTACGACTGCTAGTAAAATGAGGTGACCGAGGCCGATCACATCCGATTCTTAACGAACATTTCCGAACTAGAAGTTTTGTACGGGACAAATGAGGGAATGACGCTCACCGCCTCACCGGCCTCATCGCTTCAAATGTACTGCCGCGGTACAAACCATACAAATCTCCTCGCCTCATTTGAAGTGGTACATTGTACTGGTTCAGTACAAAATGTCATGTTACTCTTACAAACTCGCTTATGTTATAGGCACATTACTTACCCGCTTTAATTGGCGATACCAAGAATATTACTAGTGTTGTACCACAGGTCACTTTTCTACTGAAGCCGAATCTGGATATTTCGCTTTTATTTTGACAACCAACTGAAACCTAAAGCAAAATAAAAATGTAGACATATTCATGTGTAATTAATTCTTATGTTCCTGCTCCATTTGAATTAATGTTCGTGTTAGTGACGGTTCTCACGCAGATGTAGCGATTAATGCGACATTGTTTTTAAGTCTTGATGACGTTAAACATTAACAGTTAACGTATGTATACACACAAATAATAACTAATCATTAACGGCGTTATTTTTAACTCTATAAACAAGACGCATTTGGCCACAGTCACTGATACTAACAGTATATAGAGAAAATAAAGAGGCCCATTCTCTATACTGCATTACGCGGCGGACTGCTAGCCGGACTGCCATGCTGGATAGTGAATGGGTTCCTTTATGAATAAATAAAAAACCAACGTCGCTCCAAATCTGCAATATTCCTACCACGACTAGTGATTTTTTTTTAGCGATAAGACCACTCTTTGTATAGAATTAGAATAGTAATAATTTTGTAAATAACCTGTAAGATTAAGATCTCTATTAGTAAAATGCTACGGAATATTAAAAAGAAAACGAATATTCGCCTATAGCAATATTTTTTCGACACCGATGCCGAAGACTTGTCTCATCTCTAAATATGACTACAGTTACGACTGGCCCTTTTTGCCACTACACTACAATAAAAAGGGCACTCCGCCTTAAAGAGATTGAATGGGAGAATAATTGTTTAATTCCCGGTTTTGGGGTTAATCTAATTTTTTATAACTTAGCAATTAGAAAAAACTAGGTATTTCATATTTTTATATATAGAAATTCAAAATACATACATACATACATAACTTCACGCCAGTTCCCTTGCGGGGTAGGCACGAACAACAGTGCGCCATTCAGGCGTATTCTTACACACCTCACTTGCTTCTTTGACATTCATAACTCTTGTCATGCACGCTCGTCTGTTCTTAAGGCTCCTGACATCACCTTCTGCTAGTACACGATCAATTTGATCATGGAAAGTGTGTCGTGGCCTTCCACGACTTCTGCATCCATCCACTTTTGCATTGTATATCTGTTTAGTCATTCTTTCATCATGCATTCTTTCCACATGCCCGAACCACCGGAGCATTCCTTTCCTTACCTTCACCCCGACACTCTCTTTCAGAGAATTCACAATACAGTTTCTGTATATTTGTGTTAGCGTAACCCGAAAGTAAGTAAAGTCGGATTTTAACAGAAGTATGTCTTGCATACTTTTTATTCTATATATAAAAATTCAACTTCTGTATCTTTCTGTCCGCAAAAATCAAAAATGAATATATCAGGTTTAGTCACTGTGGAGGGAGGTCTGATTTAGCTAGAAGTTGAAAGAAGCCTCAAATAACTAAAAGACTGGTCTGTTCTGGGGATGTGTCCAACATTCGAGAACGAGAACTTTGCCAAGTAGTTTGCCCGACTGGATGGCTACCACCCCTTGTGGCGGCCGGCGAGTTGCAATTCAGCAAAAATTGTAATTTTTGAATATTGAAGCGCGCTCGCCAGTCGCCCTCCCGTCAGCCCTAGAGTGAGTCGTGTATTACATTTATATTGTGTGGGATTTGTTTATAATTAGCATATAGTCGTAATGTCTACGATTATATGCTACTCACTACACTCCAATCGTGGCGTGTCGAACAGCGGGAAATAAATGAAAGTCTGTATACACTAATAGTCTTTTACTTTACTCCAAACAAATCCCACACAATACACGACTCACTCTAGGGCTGATGGGAAGGCGACTGGCGAGCGCGCTTCAATATGCAAACATTACAATTTTTGCTGAATTGCAACTCGCCGGCCGCCACACCCCTGATTTAGAGTATGCTGCCCTAACAACCTTGAGTTGTGTTCCGGCATTAGTGGTTACAGTGTCCCTTTAGAAATCAGCAGCACGTTGGTAAAACTTTTGGTGTAACAAATGTCCATAAGCTATCAGAACCACTTTCTATCAGGTAGGCCGTCTGCCTGTCTGCTGAACTCGAGCAATAAAAAAAACCGATCCCGTCATATACCTTGCTTTTTCTTCGATGATCATTTTCTCCTTAGCGTCACATAATGATTATCTTATCTGCAAAAGCGAGCTTTTGAATTAAGTTCACAACAGGAATACCCAAACACAAATCAACAAAGTTATTATCAGGGAATAAACGAGGGTACTCGTTTATAAATTGTACTTAGTCTGAGCATTCTACTAGATTGCCGATTTAATAATTAAGTACATTTATTTATAGGTTATACTAGCGGCCCCGGCAACCGTTGTCCTGCCTTTAAAAAATAAATTTCTAAAACCCGATCCCAGAGCCACGTACCGGTTCTAATTGCGAATCTAAACCATCCGGGTACCCACTCAAACACACAAAAACAAAATCACCAAAATCGCTCCAGGTGATTAGGAGGATTCCAGAACCCGATCTCAGCGCCACCTAACGGTTCTAATTGTGAATCTAAAAGAGTAATATAATTTTTATTATTCTAAGTCATGACAAAATAAGATTAAAAATCTTGCCAAAAAATTAAAGTTTATAATTAACAAATAAAAAATAGGGGTTGATCGTAGAGGGGTGAAAATTTAGAGTTGTATGTATTTTTTAATGCTGTATCCTAAACAAAAATATCCAGAAAAAATTTTTTTTATTGGGGTGGACTCTCCTTATCACCTAGGGGTTTGAAAAATAGATAGTAGCCGATTCTCAGACTTACTGAATATGCATAAAAAATTTCATAAGAATCGGTCGAGCCGTTTCGGAGGAGTATGGGAACGAAAATTGTGACACGAGAATTTTGTATATAAGATGATTCTCGCTCAATAATTAGTCATCCTAAAGGGCTACTACGACATATGCTTCGGATCAATGCCAATGTGAAAACTAGCACCCGGCCTATATCGTAGGTAGACTGTCTCATTATTATCTATGGTCTCGTTTTGTTTTTATGCAGATCCAGCTGGGTAGCTTCCCGACTCCGTGGGAGCGGAAGCTTTCAGTCCGGAAGAAACGCGCCCAAAGAGACACCTCCTATGAGGATCGACTTCAGCTCGACCGCAGCGAGGAGGAGATGACTGTAACGGACTACGCCATAAAAGGCTGAAGGAGCAAAGCCAAAAGGCTGAAGTGAAAACAAATGCTGACCAGTTATCGACTCTGCTGGCGGAGTCGATCCTAGTCTATCGTTACTACAGCTTCGCAACGTATTATAACTGGTAAAGAAGAAGCAGCGAAAGAAACTCTCGCGCAACACTCCTACTCTACTAAGCTTGTATGTCTAATTGTGTCTGTAATGAGTGAGTGGGATTGGTGGACTAACGCTATGCGTGTGGGCCGGAGGCTCTCCAATATCTGTTCAGTCTACGTCTGTTATGCCAGGCTGATGTTCTGAAGCTCGGGGGGTTCATAATCGCAAAGAGTAGGGATTTGGACATTGCGAGGCCGACATTGGCTGGTCGGAGTGTCTTTTGTGGGTCTATAATTGACCGTTTCCACCACTAGAGGCTTCAGATGAAGTGGGATAGGACAAAGAATTTGCGAGAGAAGGAGATGAGGTAGTATTTGATAGAGGGAAGCTCCAGCTCACGATGTAAGTCGACGTTCCTAAAGCATGCGCTAAATCTGTTTTGAATTTTTTTAAGACTCCCGATTTAATAATCGCTGGCATGAGCGAAGACCACACTCGTGTAGTTTATGACGGGAATGGTCTCGTCGCTCCGTTCGCACATTTTTATATTCGAGCGATGAGGGAACGAGCCGAGTAGTGAGGTAATCGATATAAACTACCCTCCAATATTATTCAATCAATAATCACACTCGTTATAAGAGTACAACGACCTAACAGTTGCACAGCACAAACTTCTCTTTTAGGTAATTACAGCAGAGATAGCAGAGGGGAGCCAGAGTAAACTTAATACAGGCCTAATTACGTTCTGTAATTATGCAGGTAATTACTCCTGGCAAGGTCAACCCGGTTTGAATATTTCGTGGTTCCTTTGGGCAAGAATCTTATTGCATTTACAAGTTATTCTTCGAGGTGCTCAGATGTATAATAGGCTGGAGCATTCGATTACTACATATATATGCAATGCACTATTAGTATCGTCAAAGGCCCCTACTAAAGGTACTTAGCTGTGTTATGGTAGAAGAATACTAGAGATCTTAGTTGCTCATTAATCTATTCCATAATACTATATATTACTAGCTGACCCGGCAAACGTTGTTTTGCCATTTAAACGATTTCTAGTCATTTTAAGTCAGTTTAATTATTACAATACTAATATCGCTATTAAAAAATGGAGGTTGGTGGTAGAAGGGTGAAAATTTAGGGTTTTATGTATTTTTTAACGAAAAATCATAATAAAACATAAATAAGAAATTTAGGGGTGGACTACCCCTAACATTTAGGGGGATGAAAAATAGATGTTGGCTGATTCTCATAGATACCGGATAAGCACAAAAAATTTCATCAAAATCGGTCAAGCTGTTTCGGAGGAGTATGGCAACGAAAACTGTGACACGAGAATTTTATATATTAGATTGTATCTATACTAGTATTATATATGCGAAAGTTTGGATGAATGTTTGTTGCTCAATCACGCCAGAATAGCTGAGCAGATCTGGATGAAATTTGGCACAGAATTAGATTACTGTCTGGAATAGCACACAGGCTACTTTTTATCCCGGAAAATGTACGGTTCCCGTGGGGTATACATGTTTTTGTTTTTTATAGAGAGCAAGTGATAATCCTAGTGGTGGTTAATCCACTCTGTCTATAAAATTTACATTAAAGCAAGATAAATCGAGAAGGCGATGACAGTCAAATATTGAAAAATATATAATAAAACTACGTTTTAACTGTTTTAGGCGCGGTCGAGTACCGCGCTTAAAACCGCTAAAACGTAGTTTTATTATGTATACTAGTCGCAAAAATTTAAGAAAATATTATTGAAAAATATTTTTTAGTGTTCGAGAAATTGGAGACAGGCTGGCGGCCCACATAATGGAAAGTGGTTAACGCCGTCAATGGACATTTACAACACCAGAGGTTTTGTTTTTAATATAATAAAAATAATAATATATGCGCATCAGTCCGTGACTGAGATCGCAGTTCCAAAGGGAAGAAACAGCAACATTCTTTCATACTGAATTCATGCTCTCTAAGCCCAAGCATCCTTGTCACCTTTTTTCACTTAAGCAAAAAACCACAATCAGGCGGTATGCTTTGAATTTCCGTCCGCCTAGTGAATTTTACAATGATAGCGGCGACTGAAGATATTCCTTTATGTAGATACTGCACTCTAATCTGGTAATATCAAATCATGGTAATTATTACCCGACCTTTACTTAGTCGCCACCTACATATATGTCGTAGATCCAAGACATTTTAAAAGACTTGTTTCAAGTTAATGGAAAAATCCCGTACTTTATTTGTAGATATGGAAATACTATTTACAAATTAAAAAAAAAACTATGTTCTTAAGAGTAGACAGTAACAATGTATTTTTTTTCTATTATAAAGCGCCATTTACATGGAAAGAGATTATCGCACCTTTTGGGGCGAAAATTGCATACTATTTTCGCAGTAGATACTCTTTAGATAACAATTGCATTGACATATTTACATTCAAACAAAAACTCTCCTACGAGTATGTCATACGATAATCGTAAAGTAATTGAGATATTTGCCTACGATTTTTGGAAACTAAATCCCATAAGACATTTTTTCAAGTTTAACCGATTTGAATGCTAGACTTACCTTTCGGCCTCCATGATGTGAATGGTAGTTTGTATTTTGTTTACATAGAGACTTCGGTATTCAATGACCAGGCGATTATCGCCCTTCTACGTACGATATTATATGTTTCATTTACATTATAATTTTTTTTTGCTTTCGACAATCGTATCTTGGAGACAAGAAACTTTTTTCATGTAAATGGCCCTTAAAGGTTCCATAACCTTTAAACACAATTTTAAAAACAAATTAAGCTTTTGAAAAATAAAAGATTGCTTTTTTTCTCGCTCATTGATTATGATTAAAAAAAATTTCTTCTATAGTGACCCTGTATATTAAAATACAAGTTTCTTTTCATAACAGTAGCTGATTAAGGTAAGTCGTATAACAGCTTTTATATGCCATATAGATAAATGTATGCATTTCTCCTCATAGTTTTATGTCACAATTTTTACTCGTAATCGTATGACGCGTCTATAAATAGAATGTCATAGCCGCCGACCTACATTATAACTAGGCCCAAAACCAGAACTGTCTTAGGCCCTAATTTCATTTCCTCTCCGTTTCTAATTAGTGGAAATAAAGATTTCAAAGGACTCCAACAGGGTCCAGGCATTCTTTCGGGTCTAGGTTTTGTTTGTAGTAAGTTTAAGTGTGTAAATAAATGCGATTAGCTTAAAAATTGAACCAAATTTTAAGATTATTTATTTCTTCTTAAGGATGTAAGAGGCTATTTACAAATTACGTCACACGAATTTCACGATTTTTTGACCCCTCCATCCGGCCTTGTCACACTTAGGCACATTCGTATGACTCCGCCCCCACTAGTGTGACATCACATATTTTACAATTTTACATCAAAAAATTATTAAAATAAAACAGCAGTTCCGTAATTGGTTTTATTAAAATAAAACAGCAGTTCCGTAATTAGTTTTATTAAAATAAAACTGTAGTTCCATAATTAGTTTTAGATCTATTTTAATTATTATTAATAATAAAAACACTAATAATTTTATTCAAATTTCGTGTTTTAAAGCTTAAATATATTAGATTTTGAAATATGACGTCACGAAATTTAGGACTCCTTCCACCCCTTGTCACACAATCTCTCACTTCGTCGACCCCAGTAACGTGTGACGTAACTAATGAATGGTTAATGGTAATTAATGAATCGTAATAAAGACTTAAATTTGTTGTATGTTATTTCTATCAATTTATTTATATGTTCAAAAATGTGATAATACGCCAGTAAGATGGCGTAATGCATACATACACACATATATGCATAATAATATTATGTTATTATGTATATATGTGTGTAAGTATATACTTATTTCACTTATTAACTTATGTATATACCTATATTTATTGCATTTTTACAAAAATTTAGTTCGCTCGTTTGCTCACAATTTAACTTGATAGAAAAACCTATTATTAGCCCTACATTTTAAGTACTTTTTTCTTTGTTTGTATTATTAATATGCGCTGTTGGTTTTTTACAATAAATAAATAAATAAAAATAAATGCATATTATTATAGGCTTCATTATTCGGGTACTCGTATGTTCCGTTATGATTTTTGTTATTGGATTCAAAACATGTGAACATTGACCGATTGATATATCTTACTATTTGTTCGCGCCGCTTGGTTTAAAAACATGTCCTGTCAAATTATTTCCATAACTACCCGCTTTACCTAACCGCGTCATTCAATCACCTTTACCAACCGCCATCTTTCATTCTTACGACTATCCTTGTCGTACTTACCGCTGCACTGAAACTGCTACCTCGTTTTTACGAGGCAATCTGCTGTCGACCCTAGTACAACAACCCGCATATTTTTCCGCCACCAATTGCCTACAAGTGCAGTTATACCGTGCCGCGTATGTATATATAATATCGAAGGCTGCAAGAAGGAGACTTGGTGATCAGCTCGCATAATCAATGCAGCCCAGAGGCACGCAGGTTAGTCTCCCTTCTATTCATACCAGCAATACTACCACCGCTATTTTGGATACGCGTTCAGTTCCTAATACCGCGTTGAAACTATTCATTCATTTGCCCTACTACCATCGGTTGAATTTTAACATTAGAGGTATGAAGTTTATGTTATGGGTGTCGGTAAAATTAAACGAATCATATATTATAAACTGTATTGTATATATTAGAAATAACTGTTTACATGAGCCTTAAGTACTTAATTACTTAAACTATAATAATTTGGACGACAACGTCGCGTTGTATTGTCTCGCATGAATAGGCTTCCCTGGCGCGTGCCGTGGGAGCGATTGCGCGCGGCCTTACGGCGTAATGGTATAACCAAGACTGCTTGTCCTCCAGGACTCGGCTACGGGAGGGGTTCTGCGGTGCGTCGGAGTTCGATATCGCGGAAACAAACGAACATTCCCGAGCGCACGTCGGCTGTATTTACCTCGCCACAATGTCAAATTTTCAGCGATAGTAAAGCGGGAAACGAACAGGTTTTTTTTTTATTGTAGTATAGGTTCGCGTTTTACCACAATCTCGCCCTATGTGGAGCAAAGATGTGATCTAGGATAGAGCACGCTTACCTAGAAGGCACCTTCTTTTTATTTTTTTATTGCAGGAGTTCAGGAGACAGGCAGACGGCCCACTTGATGGAAAGCGGTTACCATCGCCTATGTACATTTGCAACACCAAAGGCGTTACAAATGCGCTGCTGCTCTCTTAAGGGAAACTGGAACCTGGTCACTAATGCCGGAACACAACACAAGGTTGTTATGGCGGCATACTTTAGACCAGAGGTGGTAGCCATCCAGTCGAGAAAATACCCTACCACCTGGCAAAATGGCACCTATCACATGGGACTTGAAGACATCCAGGTTATAAGTATCGGAAAAGACAGACTCCGGCAAAACAGTCGGTAAGATAAAGTCCAAGTCCCAACGAACGAAGCCGCGTGCATAGTTAGGTATTCATAATCAGAAGGTTAAAAAGATTACTTTTGAAATAAGGAGCAATTGAAAATATTTATTTAATTAAAATCCTCTAATAGCCCCATTAGAACCTGACACCCGCTCACGCGTTTCGCAAATTCCGTTAGTACTTAACTTAATACCTAGGTCATGCTAAGCCTAAAGAGTCATTTACATAGTGTGAGTTTTGGAGCGAAAATTGTATATTATTTTCGTAGTCTCTTTAGATAATAATCGCATTGACATGTTTACATTCAACCAAAAAATAAAAACTCGCCTACGAGTAAGTCATACGATAATCGTAAGGTAATTCTCACCAAAAGTTTTGTTTACACTACGACACAAATCGCATTGAGATATTTTCTAACGATTTTTCGACTTGGCTAAACTAGGACTCGTATGACATTTTTTCAAGTTTATGCGAGTATCGTACAACTTTGAACTGATTTGAATGCAAGACTTGCACGGTATTATGTTTATACAGAGACTGAAATATTCAATTATCAGGCGATTATCGTCCCTCGACTTACGACATCATATGTTTAGTTTAGGGGTCATGTCAGAAGCGTGCTCGTCGCGATCCCCGCTGGCCCAGAGGGCCACAATTCTGACCAGAGTTCACCCGAGTGCAGTGCACGATAGGGCGTCCCCCGCAGGCGACGCTCACCGATGCGCCCCCGTCGGTGTGGATTCTCGCGCATGCGGCGAAGGGGGCCGCCACCCTTCACGCAGCGCCAAACCTGGCGGGTCGAGAGGAGCAGAGTGCCGTATAGGCACGTGGAATGTGAGAGGTGGAATGAAAGATAAGATGGACGAAATGATTGATATAATGAATGAGAGAAGCCTGGATGCCTTATGTCTGACAGAGACAAAGCGGAAGGGGTGCGACGTCGATGACCTCCCCGGTGGCATGCTTGCTCTGTGGTCCGGCGTGGACCTGGACGAGCGTGCGAGTGGGGGGGTAGGCGTCATACTCTCATCCCGCTTTGTGTCTGGAGTAAAAGCTTATTGTCTGGTGAACCCGAGACTTCTCTGGGTCCGCCTAAAACTGGGGATCACGCGAGTTTTTCTGGTCGCAGCTTATGCTCCCGTCAGCTCAGCGGATCCCCAAGAACTCGAGAAGTAGTCGCCTCCGAAACAGAATAATGGATACAAGAGCCTACAGAGGCCCCACTCTTGAAACGGACCACTACCTGGTGATAAGCCGGTTTGTGGGCCTTTTCAAGAAGTGGAGACACTGGCGAGAGCGTACCAATTTCGGGGAGCTTGAAAGAATAAAGTGTGAAAAATTGGAAGATGTTAGTGTAAGGAGTATGTATGCGCGCCTAGTCGAAGAAAGGCTTGCAAAAGCGGACTTCTCCGACTTAGATGTGGATAATGACTGGGATAGTATGAAAGAAAGTATAGTGGAAAGCGCAAAAGAAGCATGTGGATGCGCGAAGAGGCACATAACAACGAAAGGTGATGAATGGTGGGACGCGGATGTTAAATCCAGCGTAGAGAGAAAGAGAAAAGCCTGGCTGGATTATGTTGCTTCCTTGCAACAGAATGACAGTATGAAAGAGATGAAGAAAGAAATTTATCGCCTCTGCAAGAATGAAACCAAAGCTTTAGTGAAAGAGAAGCGTGAAAGAATAAAATTGAAAGAAGAAGAGAAGCTGACGGAGAACTTCGAGGCGAATACCAAACTCTTTTGGAGAGAGGTTAAGAAGTCTCGGGGTTGTTCGTCAGCTTCCAGAATGGAAAGAATAAAATCTAAAGCAGGGGACGTTCTTGCTAACCCACAAGAGGTATTAGCGCGATGGAGTGAATATTTTAGAGAAATGTATGATAATATCCCGGATGCTGGCACCACGACTGAGTCTGTGACCGACTCCGAGGAGTCAGCATCCGAGATCACTTTCTGAGATGATCAAATCTGGTGGAACCTGCGTCCGGGACGCTTTCCTGTCCTTATGCAACTTGTGCTGGAGGACGGGAAAGGTTCCCAAGGACTGGAGGCGCGCTGTCATCGTGCCCTTGTATAAAGGCAAGGGGTCACGTATGGAGTGCGCCAGCTACAGGGCCATCAGTTTGATCAGCACAGCATCTAAAGTGTATGCGAAGATTATTGAAAAGAGAATGAGAGTTGTATCCGATGGATTACTGTGGGATGCACAAGGTGGTTTCAGAAATGGAAGGGGATGTATGGATCAAGTTTTCTCTCTCCGCAATATCGTAGAGAAGCAGCTGGCTATGGGCCGGAAGGTTTTCTGCGGTTTTGTGGATCTAGAGAAAGCATTTGACAGGGTTGTGCGGAAGGACCTCTGGGACATATTGCCCGGATATGGGATTAATGGCCAATTGATGCGTGCTGTGCAGTCCACTTACGAGGGCTGTATGGCATGCGTGCGGGTGGAAGGTGTGAATGGAGCGTTAGGTAAACTTCTAGGCGCTAAGAACCTCAGCCAGAAGGCCCAGCTCGCCGTACACAACGCGGTGCTGGTACCTACGCTCACATATGGATGCGAGAGTTGGGTATGGAAGAGAGAGCATGAAAGTAGAGTAAACGCGGTCGAGATGCGAGCACTGCGCAAAATCTGCGGAGTGACGCTCGCGGACCGCGTTCGTAATACCGAAGTAAGAAAGAGAGTTGGTCTGAAAGAGAGTGTCGGGGTGAAGATAAGGAAAGGAATGCTCCGGTGGTTCGGGCATGTGGAAAGAATGCATGATGAAAGAATGACTAAACAGATATACAATGCAAAAGTGGATGGATGCAGAAGTCGTGGAAGGCCACGACACACCTTCCATGATCAAATTGATCGTGTACTAGCAGAAGGTGATGTCAGGAGCCTTAAGAACAGACGAGTGTGCATGACAAGAGTTATGAATGTCAAAGAGGCAAGTGAGGTGTGTAAGAATAAGCCTAAATGGCACTCTGTTGTTCGTGCCTACCCCGCAAGGGAACTGGCGTGAAGTTATGTATGTATGTATGTATGTATGTTTAGTTTACATGATAAAAAAATTCTTGCTTGCAAGAAACTCTCTCTCTATGTAAATGGCTCTTAAACTCATATTATTCTAGGAATTAAAATGAACCGTTTTAATTCCTATGACTTGCGTGTATTAACTTAGGAATTAAGACCAATTTAAGGGAGTTAAAGTCTGGTAGCTTCGTAGTTAAAGTGTCCAAGTCTCAATACAATGGGGTAGGTTCAAATCCTGGGCAAGAAATATTTTTTATTACTGAACAACAATAAAAGTTCAGGTCTCACGGTTTATTATTAAATACACTTTGGAGAGTATGCTATAGAACTTAGCGACTGTAATCCCCCAAACTCCTTTTTATTATCGGATAACCAGACGCACCGACCTACGCCATCGTTGCATGGTGGACATACCATTGGTTGGGATTAAACGTTTTGCCTCCAATTTTCTTTTGCACACCCCTGTCAAGTGGAACAATTTGCCGGAGTCTGTGTTCCCGGATTCATATAAACCCGTGGTCTTCAAGTCACGAGTGAATAAGTATCTATTAGGTGTTCCATCCCAGATCGCATCGTTACTTAATATAGGAAATAAATAAAGAAAGAAAAAACATTTATTTGGTCTTCACATAGCGAGACACATGGCGATGAATTAATCGATGTAAGTAGATATATACCAAAAAAAAGGACTCGCGATAGTACCAAATAGGTGCAGTTCAGCATATGCCAAGCAACAGATGCTTGACGCTGGATTTCAACTGCGCCCTAGGACAGACGGATGTTACACTGTTATCTACTGTTGTATAAAATTCTAAAAGCCGTGGAAGGCCACGACACACCTTCCATGATCAAATTGATCGTGTACTAGCAGAAGGTGATGTCAGGAGCCTTAAGAACAGACGAGCGTGCATGACAAGAGTTATGAATGTCAAAGAAGCAAGTGAGGTGTGTAAGAATAAGCCTGAATGGCGCTCTGTTGTTCGTGCCTACCCCGCAAGGGAACTGGCGTGAAGTTATGTATGTATATAAAATTCTCGTGTCGCGATATTAGTTATCAGACTCCTCCGAAACGGCTGAATCGATTTGTATGAAATTATGTGTGCATATCGGGTAGATCTCAGAATCGGAAAACATCTATTTTTCATACCCCTAAATATTAAGGGTGACCCACCCCTAAATATATTTTTTTATTTTTTTGCCATAATGAATTTATTTGAATTTTTTATGATTCGGCATTAAAAAATACATATAACCCTAAATTTTCACTTTTCCAACCCCTATTTTTCAATAGCGATATTAGTACTTTAATAATTTTCTACTCTCGGAAGTCGCTAATTGATCAGTTACCACTCGATCAGTTATTCCCGCCAGGCATTTACCGGTTTCACTTCTTACCCCGTAAACAGCACGGAGCAGGGATGAGAACGAAACCGGTGCTGCAATCGGGTTCTAGATTTTTATTTTTAAAGGGCAGGACAGCGTCTGCTGGGTACAGCTAGTAGATAGATGTAGTAGATAGTAGCTGATGGCCGCGACTTCGCCCGCGTGGTGCGGTTTTTTAACTATCCCACGGGAAGTCTTTAGTTTTTCGGGATCAAAAATATCCTATATGTTAACCAGGGATATAAGCTACCACCATACAAAATTTCATTGAAATCGGTTCAGTCGTTTCGGAGATTAGCCCGTACAAACAGACAAACATTTTTTTTTTTAAATCTAAATTAGTTCTATTTCACTTCTTACATCCCCCTGACTCGGTTGTTTGCATTTTTTTTTCATTGTACACAAATTCGACCTGCACAGTTTTATTATATGTATATAGATATTTATTCTTTTCGAAATTTTAAAGGATTTGATTTATTTTATTATTTATAAAAATTATGCATTTGTGTGTACAAAACTATTTATACAATAGTATGGATGGATTATGACAAGCTCGTGACATAAATACGTACTCTACCCCAATTAGATAAACATCACATGACGTCTTGCTATTGAACGAGCTGGTTTCCTTCATTAAACATTCATATTCAGTCTTAGAGGGCTCTTATGTTGAAAGTCAAGTCGTTGACATACAAACACACGTTTATGCTAATGATATTAGTTAATAAATTATTATGTGTTGGCGTGAGCTTCGAATATTGGTTCCTGTATTATTTCAGTGAAGTCAATTTCCTTCAGATATTCATAAGAACATGAATTAATATTACAGAGGTACTTAGAAGAAGTTTACATTACATACATACATAGCTTCACGCCAGTTCCCTTGCGGGGTAGGTACGAACAACAGAGCGCCATTCAGGTTTGTTCTTACACACCTCACTCGCTTCTTTGACATTCATAGCTCTTGTCATGCACACTCTTCTGTTCTTAAGGCTACTGACATCACCTTCTGCTAGTATGCGATCAATTTGATCATGGAAGGTGTGTCGTGGCCTTCCACGACTTCTGCATCCATCCACTTTTGCATTGTATATCTGTTTTGTCACTCTTTCATCATGCATTCTTTCCACATGCCCGAACCACCGGAGCATTCCTTTCCTTACCTTCACCCCGATACTCTGTTTCAGACCAACTCTCTTTCTTACTTCGGTATTACGAACGCGGTCCACGAGCGTCACTCCGCAGATTTTGCGCAGTGCTCGCATCTCGACCGCGTTTACTCTACTTTCATGCTCTTTCTTCCATACCCAACTCTCGCTTCCATTACATTAACTAATAATAATTAACAAACCCGCAGGGGGGCTTTGTGGTCAAGCCTTAGGTGAGCATGTTAAAAAGATGACATCCAGTATACATGGATGATATTCTCGTTGACTTATCGAATAAATGACACTATGGTATGTTCTCTTTATTGTCTATGTCTGTGGTTCCGGTGTCCATCTTGTAGTGGATGCACTTACCACGTTTAGTTGTAGTTTTATATTTGTTTAAAATATACCACGATCCTGGTTACCACACGTTCAGTTTTCCAACTCAATTATTTGTTTATACATTTATGGAATTTCATTTTCATTTATATCAGAAACTTTCGCATTATAAATAAAACTTGTATTTTAATGTAATTCATATTCATAAACAAAAGTAGGTCAAGTTCAAGGTCAATCTTTGGCATTTGACTTTTGACGTTTGGCAAGTGGTACCTTATGAAAAATATAGCAACAACATTCTTTTGATCTACGCTATGTTTTCCATTCATGTTTAAATCATAATTTCTAATCATAAAATAAATTATATATAAATATCTATTTCAATTTTCTTATTTACTTAATTAAATTTTATTTATCAATTACATAATCATCTACTTTTGTTATTGTTATTCAATGCCTATATGCCTATGTTAGCCAGGACGTAAAGATACGACTAACCAATGAGAGATTTATATAAAACTCGCTCTCATTGGTGGGAATTCAAAAATGTAGAAAGAGACACGGTTTTTGAATTCAGTTAGGAGAGACCATTTTGTACAAAAAAAGAGACTTACAAAAGTGAAAATAAAAAGTCAGTTTAAGAGTGAAGTTATATTTATTCAAGAGCCTTACATCACAAATATAATATCATAGCACACTCTTCAATCTTTACTTTTAATAAAGCGCGTAATGGCTTACAGCCAAGTTGCACTGCGTTTTTATTTATAACTGTGCCCGCGACGTCGTCCGCGTGGAATTTGTTTTCAAAACCCCCCGATTTCGAAACATTCATCATTGTTGCTCCGCTCCTATTGGTCTTAGCGTGATGATTAATAGCCTATAGCCTTCCTCGATAAATGGGCTATCTAACACTGAAAGAATTTTTCAAATCAGACCAGTAGTTCCTGAGATTAACGAGTTCAATCAAACAAACAAACTCTTCAGCTTTATATATTAGTATAAGATGACAGAGATACCTCGCATCCGACTCCGGGGGGCCAAGGCAAGGCTCCTTGCTTGCCTTAACTAGCCGGCAAAGAGTGGAGATCGCTACAGCTAAGATTCCAGCTCCAGGGGTCGAGGTTATAAATGGCCCAACGTCGGAAGTAGCTTCAATGAACATGCTGCCCAGCTCTCCACATCCCTTAGCCACTTGCATTCAGGTTGGCCCTCGCCAATCTTATATGCCATTTTTTTGGGATCCATGCAGGGATTGGTGATTCATCGTCTGCCCATTTTATCCACGTTCCCCGAACATTGCGACAGGCAGACGTCATTGTCTCCATAGTCCCAGATCCCTAGGTCCACTATCAGTTCATCCCAAGCCCAGTACCTTTTGTTTCATTTCCTACAAATGTTCTACACTGACCAGGGCTTTCCCTTGGGTGTATTTTATATGGCGTATTGTATTTTATATATTTTTATTTTATATTCTATCTATGCAGGAACGGAGAAAGAATACAATTTCCTGCGGCCGGGCGGCCTGTCGTAAGAGGCGACAAAACAACCCACAGCCAGGTGGTAGGGCATTTTCCCGACTGGATGGCTACCACCCCTGGTCTAAAGTATGTCGCCATAACAACCTTGAGTTGTGTTCCGGCATTAGTGAACAGGTTCCAGTCTCCCTTAAGAGAGCAGCAGCGCATTTCTAGCACCTTTGGTGTTTCAAATGTCTATAGGCGTGTGGTTACCGCTTTCCATCAAGTGGGCTATGTGCCTGTCTGCTGAACTCCTGAAAAAAAAAAATTGGCGTAGACAGAGATATTCTCCGGGTTATGTCAGGCCACAGTTACATTAAATTTGTCTAAGGGGCCTCTACGTGATAGCCTTCCCATGGTCCCACGCAAGCCGTCCAAAAGTCCGGGCCATTTTCATGGCCCATGGTCTTCAGAGACATATGCCTAATTAAAAATTATTATTATTATTCTGCAGGGAGGCTTTGCGGTGAAGTCTTAGGTAAGTACTGACATCTCGGACCAGTCTTCAGGATATCAAGGCAAGTCCTCAACGTGTTTGCCTTAACCTTTAATTTGTCGTATAGGTAAGAAGGCATTCTCTGCTTGAAAATATTTTTTTAATAGATGGTAAACGGTTACCATCGCCTATAGACATTTGCAACACCAGACCGTCACCGGCCTGGAAGGAATTTAATAACACCCTTTTTAAAAAACTCCATGTCGTAACGGTGTAGGAAAACCAAAAACTCATCGACATTGAGTAACAATGTTAAACGTTATGGCTTTTAAAATTATAGTAAACAAAATGCATATTTAAAATCACTTAGATGCCAAACCTTATTACAAACTTTAATGTGATAGCTTTATTTTATAATTTGCGGGTAGTACACGTAAAAATGTTTAAACCGCTTGCCATAGCGGGGGTCCGAGTGACCCATCAGTGGGACTGCTGACATTACGGTATGCAATCACACGGGGAATTTGGGTGCTCATTGGGTTGCCAGGCATTAAAATATTGCAGACAAAAGCGGTTTTTTCTGTAATAAAAATATGTTTTATTTGTCTTACGCTAGTTTTTCACTCAGTATAAAAGGCCACACGAAGGACTGAGAACAATATTTAATTAGGATAAAATATGCTTTTTAATTTGTAGACTTCTTAATATCAGTTAGGTAAAACAAACAAAATGAAAATACGTAAGCGGAACCTTGCGTTTTTATAGATCTAAAAGGTGTATTTCAATAATTAGTCGATAATCAGATCAATTGAGACACTTTTTAGTATCTTAAAATTAGGATTAGGGAGGTTGGTACTGAAAATCAGCGTTGTGTCGAAAAATTTCGCAACAACAATAAACTGTATGCAAACCTCATTTGTTGAAAATGCGGCATACATGTCCTTAAAACTTTTTTTACTCTGATTTGTAACTAGTGTAAGTATGTCAATATTTCTTCAAATAAAATATTTTCTTACTGTACAAAATGCCAAAGCTTATAGGGAGCAATTTTGATGAGCTTTTGTGTTTGGGTGAGTAGCCCCCGGATGGCTTAGATTCACAATTGAAACCGGTAAGTGGCGCTGGGATTGGATCCTAGATTTTTATTTTCTCAGAGCAGGACAATATCTGGCGGGACCTCTACTTGTTTATACAAGTATTAAATTTTATTGTCACGATATTTTAGAAATATGATAAGTCGGTATGGTGTATTATACAAGACCTCGACTCTTTTATACAAGAATAATTTTAGAATTCATTCTAATATGATGTGTTGTTTTACCCAATTCTGCGTTAAAATCATTCATCATCCTACAACTGTTGGTTACGCTTTGGTTCAATTTTAATAAACAAAGATTTGAGCACAATCAGTGTATTGTAACTGGAAGGACATAAAAGGAACTCACCGGATCTCCTTCAAGTGGTTGGGCGGCACAGTTCTTCTATCTTATTATATCTTCTGGTCACTATTATTGTCTGATAAATATTTAGAACATTTGTAGCACTACACAATTTTACTTAAAGTATCTTGTAATATTAATTTCACTTAATTTCGACTTACGCACAGAGCACAATTGGACTACCTCCTTTCTTTTCGTCGATTTCTTCTCACCCAGTGAGCAAGGTATATTTGGCTCAAATATAGGGAATTATGAAGCAATGTTATTTAAATAAATAATGAGGCGACGGTTTATTTATTATACTACCACAATTGCACATATCAAATGTATAAAATGTGGATTTTACCTTTAATATTAATTAAATACTATAAATGGCGTAAACAACTGTTGAATAATGTAATTTTTTTTAATTAAAACTAGGCAACAAAACCCATCACACTTCAAGCTTCCGGTAAACACACCTAACTCACTGTTAACTTAAAATATGGTTTTTCAAGTTTAAAAACTGGTAACCCCAAGTACTGGACAAAACATTAAGGACTAACTGCCAACCCTGATAGCTCATTGAGAACAGGTGGGGGTCAGACCCGAATATTTTGGTCAAATTTAACTGAGAGGTTTATTGTAATGCGACGAGATTTTCGCGTTGTTTGCGGTTTGGTAATATTTAACAAAAATTTTATTCACATTTAGCTTAAATAATATAAAAGGATATGAGATGATATTAATGTAATTTAAATTTTCTCACTTATTGCCATCTATCTCTGTCATTGATCAGGGGCTCAACTCTGCTGTTACTGACTCGTCAAAACTGCCAGACACTATCGTCTCAATCGTAGTTTTGTCTGATTTCGGTATTCTGTTAATACCCATGGCTACCCTACCACCTGGCTATGGGTGTTTTATCGCCTCTTATGACAGGCAGCCTGACCGCAGGAAATTTCGTTCTTCTTCTTTCTCCGTTCTTACACGGTTAGGATAAAAAACACACAAATTCAAATTCAAAGTCAATATTGATACTATATATATATATATATATATATATATATATATATATATATATATACATATATATATATATATAGACATATATATACATATATATATATATATATATATATATATATATATATATATATATATATACTAGAGTTTACCCCGCGGCTGGGCCGCGGGTCAACCTCTAGTTCCTGCTTCTTGTTTAAAGAGCAGGCGTTAATACAGGTTACAATGTACACCATTATGTTATTGCCATTTGCACCCGAAAAATTAACTTCATTTTATATCGCAAACTCGATGCTTGATATATACTCATGCCGATCTCCTGGCATGATATATATATATGTCCATTTTCGGCATTAAAACTACATTTAAACAAAATTACAATAAAAACGATCCAGTATTCCCAGTGTTTTCTGAAAACTTAACAGAAAGACATATCGAGTTACTATCACATTTTTATAGACGATGCATTTTTATATCTATGAACTTGAGAAATGATTGGTCTCATCCAAACTTTCATCCTCTATTACAAACAGTCCTAGTTTTATTTATCTATCCCCCGTCAATAAAAACTACAAAAAAGACAAAAAGGACAAAATCAGCAAAAAGGACAAAAAGAGCAAAAGAGCAAAAGAGCAAAAGAGCAAAAGAGCAAAAGAGCAAAAGAGCAAAAGAGCAAAAGAGCAAAAGAGCAAAAGGGCAAAAGAGCAAAAGAGCAAAAGAGCAAAAGAGCAAAAGAGCAAAAGAGCAAAAGAGCAAAAGAGCAAAAGAGCAAAAGAGCAAAAGAGCAAAAGAGCAAAAGAGCAAAAGAGCAAAAGAGCAAAAGAGCAAAAGAGCAAAAGAGCAAAAGAGCAAAAGAGCAAAAGAGCAAAAGAGCAAAAGAGCAAAAGAGCAAAAGAGCAAAAGAGCAAAAGAGCAAAAGAGCAAAAGAGCAAAAGAGCAAAAGAGCAAAAGAGCAAAAGAGCAAAAGAGCAAAAGAGCAAAAGAGCAAAAGAGCAAAAGAGCAAAAGAGCAAAAGAGCAAAAGAGCAAAAGAGCAAAAAAAGCAAAAGAGCAAAAGAGCAAAAGAGCAAAAGAGCAAAAGAGCAAAAGAGCAAAAGAGCAAAAGAGCAAAAGAGCAAAAGGGCAAAAGGGCAAAAGGGCAAAAGGGCAAAAGGGCAAAAGGGCAAAAGGGCAAAAGGGCAAAAGGGCAAAAGGGCAAAAGGGCAAAAGGGCAAAAGGGCAAAAGGGCAAAAGGGCAAAAGGGCAAAAGGGCAAAAGGGCAAAAAGGCAAAAGGGCAAAGGGGCAAAAGGGGAAAAGGGCAAAATGGACAAAACAACTAAAATTATGAAAATGGCAAATCACAAAACCAACCAAAGCCTGTCCCACTTTTGGGATAATCTTTACATAAATCTATCCCAAAATCTATCCCATTATCCGGGATGAAAAATATCCCTTGTCCACCCTCGGTATGAAAATTACATATATACCGATTTTCAGCCAAATCGGTCCAGTAGTTTTTCCGTAAAAGCATAACAAACAAACAGACAAATATATTTTTATCCCGGAAACTATCCCATTTTTCGGGATAAAAAGTATCCTATGTTCATCCTCGGCATCGAAAATATATATATACTGAGTTTCAGCCAAATCGGTCCAGTAGTTTTTCCGTGAAAACGGAACAGACAGACAGACAGACAGACAGACAGACAGACAGACAGACAGACAGACAGACAGACAGACAGACAGACAGACAGACAGACAGACAGAGTTACTTTCGCATTTATAATATTAATAGGGATATATATATATATATATATATATATATATATATATATATATTAATACGTGAAGCAAAAACTTTGCACCGCTTTTTACGAAAATTATACTTTATATAGAGAAGAAGCGACGAATGCTAATATTTTTTTAAATTATGCATAAAAAAATGCATTAAATCAATAAAAAAAATATTACACACACTACCATGTATATGAGACACACTCGCATATATACTCTTTTGTTTATTGTTAAAGTCAAATTAACAATATAGCCTTGGCGAAATCTGTGATTATAGAAGTACAGTCTTTGACAACAAATTATTATGGTCGACTTTCGACTACGGCCGACCACTAGTTACACACTAATATGGCTATGCGTTAACGGCGTTATTTTTGAACGCTTTAAATAAGACACATTCAGCCACAGCCTGTCGGTCTTATTCATATTAAGTTAGAGTAAATTTGTAGGCTTCTTTAAGTCTCTTAAATTCTGCTATTACAATCTCGTTAAAATCTCCAGACACTATCGTCTCAATCGTAGTTTTGCCCGATTCTGTTAATACCAATGACATGCCACAGGCACGCCACTCTATCTTTAATAATCTTTATAAATATTTAAAAACGAAAACTTGCGAAATATATGTATATTTTTTGGTAGCATATATCATCATATCACCAATTAACAAGTAATTCAACACCATACTATTCTAGAGAGTACTATAAAATGGAAATAATAATAAAACTCCTATCTTGTTGACCTGAAACTTTAAGCCCTCTAGAGAACTGCAAAATATTGAATTCCAGACGTGAATGTAATACAAGGAACTTTATATTTATTGGATACTGTCTCCACCATTTCTTAGAAGCCGGTAAGCTACGCTAGGAATCAACTCAAATGATGTTTATTGTAACTGAACTAAATAAAAACCAGTCAACAACTTGGCAATATTATTTTAATGTCACTAGTGCTCGCCCGTGGTCGAAATTCGACCATAATAACTAATTTAAATTATTAGTTTGAACATTATTAAGGTTTTGTTGTCAAATTCTATACTTCTATAATCACAGATTTCGCCAAGGCTACACTGGTAATTTGACTTTAACAATAAACAGAAGTGTGTTTAATGTTTTTTTTATTGATTTAATTTATTTGATTGATTATAATTGATTTAATATTATAATTGATTTAATTTATCGAAACGACTCATTGACTCTTCGGGTGATCAGAGGGCTGGTGCTTACCTCGGCCAACGGATCAGTATGGCGATCCAGCGAGGAAACGTAGCCAGCCTTCTGGGCACCTTACCCATAGAAGACGGTGATCTGGGCTCAGTATTCTACTTATAGTCTTGATGGACTATGAGTAGAATACAATACAAATAAGTTAAGTTTTCTTGAATTGTATTACACTAGAATTAGTGAAATGTGATAATATTAAAACATTAATAACATTTATTTTTTATGCATAATATTTTTTTTAAATATTAGCATTCTGCACTCTTTCTCTATATAAACTATAAGTGTGCGAAATTTCATACTCCTCCGTCCGAGCATTTTTCGTATAAAGCGATAGAAAAATTTTGCTGTGTTTTTTCTTCACGTATTAATATATAGATGTGTACTACTGCAGACGTGTTTTAATCAAAACAAAGCAGACGTTTAATTATTGATTCAATGGAGTGGTATTAGAATTCTCTAAACAAAGTAACTATTTTTAATAAACTTAAGTTATTTTTGTTACGGGCTTTTAATGGAGAGATTTTTCTTTTTTATTATTCCTGGAGTGGAGTGTTTGGAAACTACTGGAATGTGATTGCTGTCATCTCAGAACATATGCAATATCAAAGGTGCTGCCATTGAGTTATATGTACTACGTACTAGAGAAGCTATTCAAAGCAAAAAGTTCGAACTTGATGAAAGCGGGGGCCTGCGCGGGCGAGCGTTCCGTGGACTGACTCTTGTATTTGCTGCAGCGCTAATACACTAGTTCTGCCGTCTAACCAAACTATTAACACATGCAACGCTAGATCGCTTGAAGAGTATAGTTTCAATTCGCCTGAACATCGCCGCAGCGATGACGCATCGAGATTAAAATTAAATTAAAGAAAAGTCACCCCTTGACTTTTCAGTTTCTTGAGTGGTTTGAACAGTACAGATGAAGGCATTTTTTGATAACCTTTCACACAAACACGTAAAGTATCGTCAATAACCCGGCGCAGACTAAGCGAGTTCTGGTCAATGGACCATAACGAGTGTTCAAATAAACTAGTTAAGGACACGCCTTTTCTAGTACGTAGTACATTAATCCTATTCCTCATTGTATAATAGTAGGTCGGTATCGAGTACGCATAATTTAAAAAATTATATGTATCTTAATAGCAAATATAAACAAAATCTATGTATGTTTGTAATGTCAAAATAAAAATGTGAAAAAATCAATGGGGATAATTTGGACCAAGAGGATTCCGAAAATAAAATTTTTAAAATTTTTGCCTGTCTGTCTGGATGTTATGGATAATATGTGAAACGGTGGGACCGATTTTAACGGAACTTTCACTGGCAAATAGCTAATGTTATAAGGAGTAACTTAGGTTACTTATTTTTAATCTACGTGGGCACAGCTAGTTTTAAACATAGTTAGTACATATAGTTAGTTATAGTTATAAACATGGAGGTAACGTACATGAAAACCGAGGCCAATAGTAAAAGTCTCTGTCAAACGCATCTTAGCACCCAAAGCACAGAATTGTATTTTCTAGTGTGGGTGCCATAGTTAACCGAACCATTTATGTTATGTAATGTTAATAATAGTACCTGAAGCAAAAACTTTGTACCCCTTTTTAAGAAAACTGCGCGGACGGAGAAATATGTAATTTTGCACACTTATAGTCTATATAGAAAAGGAGTGCAGAATGCTAATATTTTTTTTAAATTATGCATAAAAAATACATTAAATCAATAAAAAAAACCATTACACACTCTACCATGTATTTGACACACGCACGCATATATACTCTTTTGTTTATTGTTAAAGTCAAATTAACAGTGTAAGCGCCTTGGCGAAATCTGTGATTATAGAAGTATAGTCTTTGACAACAGTGACACACTGACAACAAATCTGTGATTATAGAACAGTACCTTAATAATGTTCAAACTTATAATTTAAATTAATTATGGTCGCATTTTGACTACTGGGCGACCACTAGTGTTAATAATTATGTAAATAATACTACTAATAATGTACATACATACATACATACATACATACATAACTTCACGCCAGCTCCCTTGCGGGGTAGGCACGAACAACAGAGTGCCATTTAGGCTTATTCTTATACACCTCACTTGCCTCTTTGACATTCATAACTCTTGTCATGCACACTCGTCTGTTCTTAAGGCTCCTGACATCACCTTCTGCTAGTACACGATCAATTTGATCATGGAAGGTGGGTCGTGGCCTTCCACGACTTCTGCATCCATCCACTTTTGCATTGTATATCTGTTTAGTCATTCTTTCATCATGCATTCTTTCCACATGCCCGAACCACCGGAGCATTCCTTTCCTTACCTTCACCCCGACACTCTCTTTCAGACCAACTCTCTTTCTTACTTCGGTATTACGAACGCGGTCCGCGAGCGTCACTCCGCAGATTTTGCGCAGTGCTCGCATCTCGACCGCGTTTACTCTACTTTCATGCTCTCTCTTCCATACCCAACTCTCGCATCCATACGTGAGCGTAGGTACCAGCACCGCGTTGTGTACGGCGAGCTGGGCCTTCTGGCTGAGGTTCTTAGCGCCTAGAAGTTTACCTAACGCTCCATTCACACTATTCCCCAAATTCACTCTTCTTTCTATATCAGCGGTGTACCTTCCATCCCTGCTAAAAGCACATCCAAGATATACAAACTCATTCACTTGCTCTAGCATAACATCATCGACCATTATCCTTGCATTCGTTCTGGTAATAATGTAAATGTAAAAATAATAATAATAATAATCAGCAGACAAAGACACATATTGTATATCTCCACATTAAGCAAGTTACGCTTGTGTTATGGGTAATATACAACGGACTACTCTGGGACCGATCCCAGACACCCAGACCATAGTAAATAACGGAGAAAATACGTTTCCGAAATTTACTATACCAGGAATCGAACCCGGAACCTCTGCGTTGCAGTGAGATACGCCGGCAAAGGCTTAGCCCGCTCAACCACAGAGGCCGTCAAATAAATGTTAATAAAAAATAAATTGTATTGAATTGAATTGTTACACATATGTATACATAACTTCATATATCTTTTTTTTTTAAAGCAGGAGTTCAGCAGACAGGCAGACGGCCCACGGTTACTATCGTCTATGGACATTTGCAATACCAAAGTTGCTACAAATGCGCTGCTGCTCTCTTAAGGGAGACTGGAACCTGGTCACTAATGCCGGAACACAACTCGAGGTTGTTATGGCGACATACTTTAGACCAGGGGTGGTAGCCATCCAGTCGGGCAAATGCCCTACCACCTGGCTATGGGTTGTTTTGTCGCCTCTTACGACAGGCCGCCTGGCCGCAGGAAATTGTATTCTTTCTCCATTCCTGCACGGATAATCTATACATAAATTACTGTTTACAAATTTAGATAGTGATCTTTGACAAGTTTATTTACTTGCACTTCACTATAAACACAAAAACTACTTCAAAACGCCTTACATATACAAAGCGACATCATTACCAACACACCTTCTAATTAAACTATTCATAATGCTGATGAGGGAAATACTCAGTTCACTGTTAACAATCTTATATTTCAAGTGTTGTTACTGCAATAATTGTTAGCAGCGACTATAATTCAGCATGTTAGCCACCGCCGGCTTAATTACGCTCTCTTGCGGGTGGCGTCATCTGTTGTTAAGGCGGGTGTTACGCTTTTAAACACATCTAAAAATAAGGGATTGTATTTTTCGGTCTTATTCATACAGAGTTACTACTGCGCTATGATTTATCCTGGGAATAAATATAAGCGTTTTTAAAAAGGTTTTTAAATACAAGCTTTTGAGATCCTGGATATCATGTAGCAGCAGAGTGCTAGCCAAGACAAGTAAAACGAGCCCAAACACGACGGGTCTATCTTGTTTAGTACAGGAGTTCCTATGGACACCTTCCGACTCCATCATCAGACCAGCTCTATGGTACCATATTATTTCATTGTCACGGGATATACATATGCGTGCAAAATTTCAGCTCAATCGGAAACCGGGAAGTTGGTCAAATTTAACTTGCAAGATTCCACCCGAACTTACATACATACATATATACATAGGTACATCCATTGCAAGTTAAATAAAAGCTTGTATTATCGCAGGATTTTTTTTTCTGGGAATGATTCAAAATAGCCAAATTTAATGTAATACAATGTGTGATATTCTTTATCCCGGTAATTCCACGGGAATTTTCTTGGGAGCGGTTTGAAGTTGTTGGGGTGAGTAAAAATTAGTTTATTCCGACACAGTTTATACCTTATAACCTATACCTTACATTCTTTATCAAATGCTGCTGTATTTTGTATCCCGGAAATCCCGCGGGATTTTCAAGTCAAGCGTAGATTTTATCCACGCAGGAACAACCCACAGCCAGGTGGTAAGGCATTTGCCCGACTAGATGGCTACCACCCCTGGTCTAAAGTATGTCGCCATAACAAACTTGAGTTGTGTTCCGGCATTAGTGACCAGGTTCCAGTTTCCCTTAAGAGAGCAGCAGCGCATTTGTAGCAACTTTGCTGTTGTAAATGTCAATAGACGATGGTAACCGCTTTCTATCAAGTGGGCCGTCTGCCTGTCTGCTGAACTCCTGCAATAAAGAAAAAAAATAGTTTATTCCGACACAGTTTTCCCAAAACCTATAGCTTACATTCTTTTTCAAATGCTGCGGTATTTTGTATCCCGGGAAACCCGCGGGATTTACAAGTCAAGCGTAGATGCAGTCGCGGGAATATCCTAGTTATGAATATTTTTAATATCGCACCTCGTGACTAGGGAGGGTTTGAAACTAGCATTACCAGGGGTGGTAACTATCCAGTCGGGCAAATGCCCTACCACCTGGCTGTAGGTTGTTTTGTCGCCTCTCACGACAGGCCGCCTGGCCGCAGGAAATTGTGTTTAGCAATATATCCTGGGTCAGAACTTAGGATACTTTCATCTCGACGTTATCTTATATCTTATACTAATATATAAAGCCCACTTGATGGAAAGCGGTTACCGAAATTCCATATAACCATCGTCCCTACGTCCACATTTTGGTGCCGAAACTCGAATAATATAAATACAACCGGGGGGATCAAGGGCGGTGGTTCTAGGAGAACTTCATACGTTCATGCAACAAGGAGGCGTACGGCGATACGTTTTGGGTCATATAAGTTTACGTATGCGTCGAGGTACGGCTCCGCATGGACGAGGGCTAGCAGATTTAAGGCGACGTTACCAAATCTACGTGCATAAGGGACGTACGGCGGAGTGGGTGCCGGGTTGAGAATAATACTGGACGCACACACACGTCGAGGTACGGCCTGCAGGTGGGAGGATCGTCAGTCTACGGGAGGAAATTGGTGTTACCAGATTTGGAAAATTCTAGAAGGAAAGTGAGTGATAGCAAATTGTGAGTAGTGTTTTGTTTTTTTCTTTGGAGAAGAAGAAAGAACTATATAAAAGAAATTGAACTTTGGAAATATATTATAATTGACTTTACTTATTTAGGGGACAGTGGGGTATTTGTGAAAATTTTGTTTAATAATAATATGAAAGGTGTCTAGATGTATCTAAGTGTTAGTGGTTATTAGTACTGGTGTATTTTATTATTATTAGTTTTATATGGTAACAAAAATGGAACAATTATTATTTTTTCAAGAGGACCTTAGTGAAAGGATAAGAAAGGCGCAGGTTAACTTTAAAAAGTCGCCTAAGGATAGGATAACGAAAGAATATCTAGTAGGAAGGTTAGATAGTGTAGAAAAACAGTGGCAGGAGTTTATAAAGGGACATAAGGAGTTGATACAAATTTCAGATATTAAAATTTTAAAGACTACAGACTATATTATTAAGGATGTTTATGATGAAACCGAGGAAATTTATTATAACTATAGAAACGAATTGAATAGAAATTTAGAACGGTTTAGTTTTATAGAATGTGAGGAAACAAATAAATTAAATAATCCCACTTCGATTAAGTTACCGAAGATTAAGTTGCCAACATTCTCAGGGCATTATTCAGAATGGTGTTCTTTTCGCGATTTGTTTAAGTCATTGATTCACAATAATACTCATATAGACAATGTAGAGAAGCTTCATTATTTAAAGACTAGTTTGTCAGGGGAAGCCGAACAATTACTTAAGCATATACCTATTGTGGGATCTAATTATACTAGATGTTGGGTTTTATTAGAGGAAAGGTATAATAACAAAAAATACATTTGTCATCATGTTTTGAAACGTTTTTTGAGTCAGAGAAACTTAGAATCAGAAACTGCAAGGGGTATTAAAGAACTGATAGATACTACTAATGATTGTTTAGCCACATTGATTGATCTCGGAATTGATGTAAGTACTTGGGATGTATTAATTATACATATTCTTACGCTTAAGTTAGATAGTGAAACAAGAAGGGAATGGGAATTTAATTTTACAAACTCAAAATCTTCCGATGAGTTGCCCTCATTCGAAGAGTTTAAAGATTTTTTGACTAGTCGATACAGAGCCATTGAGTTTTTAGAAAAGAAACCAAACATAATTCAAAAACAACAAAATAACAATTTTTATCGCCCTCCTCAAAACTTTAATAAATTTAAAACTATGCATGTAGTAAAGATGCAATGTCCATTTTGTAATGAAAGTCACAAATTATTTTATTGTAAAGGTTTTTTGAAAGAGAGTGTAGTTGCGCGTCGTCGGTTCGTCCAAGAAAATGGTTTATGCTTTAATTGTTTGAGTAGCAATCATTCTGTAAAGGTCTGTACATTTCCAATAAAATGCCGTGTGTGTAAACGGAAGCATAATTTACTACTTCATTCTTCAAATGAACCAAAAGAAGATAGCGTTGATAATTCTGCGGAGAAAGAGTCATTGGATAAACAGGCTGAAGCATCTACAAGTACCGCATTAATGGAAAATGCAGAGACGTCTATAACTTGTCTCTCAACCGGAAAGGTAAATAACCAGATACTATTAGCTACAGCACTCGTCGAAGTAAAATCAAAAAATGGTTTAAGTCACACTGTTCGAGCCTTATTAGATCAAGGTTCACAGTCGTCATTTGTTACTGAATCAATTGTACAGTATTTAGGTTTAAAGAAAATTCCCATAAAATGTTACATTTCTGGATTAGGAGGAGATAAAGATATTGTTTCTAAGGCTATGGTTAACTTAGAGATAAGGTCACTGGTTGATCCGAACTTTTCTTTAGAGATTGAGGCGTACGTATTGAACAATATTACTACCACTTTGCCTTCTAAGCAAGTGGAAGGATTACTTTGGGAAGAGTTGAATAATATGGATTTAGCTGATCCTCAATATGATGTGCCAAATCGTATAGATATGTTGTTGGGAGCAAAAGTATATAGTCGTATTATACAAGGTGATTTAAAAAGAAGTCCTTGTAGCTTAGTGGTAGCCCAAGCTACAAGTTTAGGATGGATTTTGTCTGGAGTAGTCCAGACAAGTACAAACCGTTCACCTATAATTAATGTTATGCATTGCAGAATAATAGAAAATGTAATAAATAGATTTCCAGAGATTCTGTCGGATGTAGAGTTACCCAAAGAACAATTGCAAACTGAAGAGGAGATCATTACAGATACGCTAAGTGTGAAAGTAACATCTTTAAAACGAGTGGTGTCCGAGGAAGAAGAACATAAATTAACTCCTGTAAGGGTAAATAATAGTTTCTATATGGATGAGTTATTGATGAGATGGAAAGGAAGAATGGAAGGAGTGAATATATATCAAGGGTCGAACAGTTTGTCAAATAAAGCAGGGTATGAAATGCAAAAATGGAGAAGAAATAATAATGATTTACTACAAGAGATTATAAATAAAAGAGTAAAGCATGCTGTGAAGGAAGAAATGACAATGAAGATAGATGAAATATTGATGATAGTTTATAATATGAAGACAAGAGTTACGTTGGATGATTATTGTACGTTTTATTGTATGAATTCTTTGAGACGTTTGCAACATGTAAAGGGGTTAGTGTACATAATACCAATTTGGTTTCACAGATCAAATGAATATATGTTACGGTTTTTCCATCGTTATAAATAGTTATTTTAATCGCGATGCCTTTATGGAAATATTATTGCTACTCATACAGGTCATGATAGTTTAATTCGGGTGGTTACTTTAAAAATAAAAAATGAATCAATCAAAAGACCTATTTCCAAAATCTGTATTTTACCAATTAGCGAGTGATAGGCTTTGTCACGACAACTAGAGGTCGTTTAGGTTACTTCAAGATATATAGTATACATATAATTACAGAGGGATTTCAATTAAGTTATTTTAAAGGTTTAAGTTATAAGTTGCTTCGTCTTGTTTTTATTGTTATTGTTATAAGGGAATTAGTGTTTATGTTATTGATATGCTTATAATGTTTATGATTAACGAACAGGCATTAACGTAGTAGGTTGAGTAAATAATATGTGGAATATGTGTAACTGGGAAAAACGATACATATTGTAAACAATTGGTTAAGAGTATGTTATAAATTTATATTTTTAAAGACCAAAGGTCAATTTGGTCTTGGGCGGGAGTATGTACAAACTCTTTGCTGTATTTATGGTCGTTTGACTTTATGTATAAAAAAGATTGTGAAAAAATGTAATGTCAATTGGAGAAAATATATTCGGGTGATATATTAAATTTTATTTGAAGTTTTACTAGAATATATCGATCACACGATATAACCATCGTCCCTACGTCCACAAAGGCTATAGGCTATATATCATCACGCTAAGAATAATAGGAGTGGAGCAGCAATGAAAAATGTTTCAAAATCGGGGGGGGCTTTGAAAACAAATTACAGCTAGTAAAAGAATATAGCGAAAACATTGCCAATGTAGTCGCGTTATTTTTGGTGCCGCCATTTACACTTACAAAGAGGTCGTTATCATGGCAACGCGAACGAAGTATCTCTGATATTGCTACTACTAAAGTATACGAACTAAACTACATAATGGTATTCCATCGCCTTAACACACGTTGCAGCTCACAGCGTGCAATTAGAGATCTAAATGCACCGCCACTGGAGATTATTACTCTTCTTTTGTTATGAAAATTTCATACATATTTTTCTATGCTTTTTTCTCTTACATTTTTATAGAAATCGTAATAATTTTGCAGCCTTTTTTATGGTTCCGAAGCAAATATGGCAAAAACTTTGGAGATAAGAGAGAATTGTTCAGTATTTGTGTACACTATTTTATCCGTGCAGAAACGGAGAAAGAATACAATTTGCTGCGGCCAGGCGGCCTGTCGTAAGAGGCGACTTAACAACCCACAGCCAGGTGGTAGGGCATTTGCCCGACTGGATGGCTACCACCCCTGGTCTAGAGTATGCCACCATAACAAACAACCTTGAATTGCATTAATGACCAGCTTCCAGTCTCCCTTTAGAGAGCAGCAGTGCATTTGCAGCACCTTTGTGTTGCAAATTTCTATAGGCGATAGTAACCGCCTTCCATCAAGTGGGTCGTCTGCCTGTCTGCTGAACTCCTGCAATATTTTTTTTTTTTATATAGTCAAGGTAGCGAAATCCGTCAATGGGGTAACTTCATACAACGCTCGTTTTATAGTTTTTTTGTGTGTCTTAGCTTCACTGACTGATTTGTTGTCCTGATAACTATTCAAACACGATAATAATGTGAGGTGTATTGAGTTCCCCCACTCACGGACTTCACTAAATATATTTTTTCATTTGATAGTTTGGACTCTACATATTTGAATACAGAGCTTATTTATATATGTGCCACCTGACTGTGGGTTGTTTAGTCGCCTCTTATGACAGGCCGCCTGGCCGCTGGAAATTGTATTCTTTCTCCGTTCCTGCACGCAGAGACCCCTTGACAAATTTAATCTAATATGGCATGACACTGACCGGCGATTATCCTTGTCTACACCATATAATAATGCACCCAAGGACAATCCCCGGCCAGTGTAGGACTATTGTGGGAAATGAAAAAAAAAGCACCGGGCTATTGGGGTGAACTGCTAGTGGTACTGGGGGTCTGGGAATATTATTTGTTCCATTATTATGAGTATTTATGGTTGTATGTTAATTACATTCTTACGGAAATCACTTCACAATATTACATCTTCAAAGACAGTCATGATTGCCTCGTCATAAGATTACAAGTCGAGTTTCCGAACAACTTTCACTTTAAGCAGTATTAAATTGGAAAACTTTTTCCAAAAAGGAACTGAGAATAATGGAGGAATGTCAAAATTAGCCGCGGAACTGGTTAGAGCTCGATCAAAGGGCGATAATTAGTCTTTTGTCTCGCTATCTTGGATTAACTTCAACTTTCCCGCTTACGAATCAGAAGGAAATAATTCTTTTTTGAATATCATTCGTTACTGTTCAGGTCAGGGATATTAACCAAAATACATACATACATACATACATAACTTCACGCTAGTTCCCTTGCGGGGTAGGCAAATTAACCAAAATATTCAGTCTAAATTAATCTAGATAAACCATATATCGCCTAGTGTATTCAATTCATGTATTGTGTACTAGACAAGAGTTATAAATGTCAAAGAAGCAAGTGAGGTGTGTAAGAATGGGCCTAAATGGCGCTCTGTTGTACGTGCCTACCCCGCAAGGGAACTGGCGTGAAGTTATGTATGTATGTATTCAATTCACCAATTACCAAACGGCTAGATCAGCCCGTTCGGCGACGGAAGCAGCGGATGATTCAGCTGTTTCTGGATAGCTACCAGTTGGTCTAGAGTATAACGCCATAACAACCTTGAGTTGTGTTTCGGCATTAGTGACCAAGTTCCACTCTCCGTTAGGAGAGCAGCAGCGCATTCGTAGCACCTGTGGTGTTGCAAATGATACCATAGGTGATGGTGACCGCTTTCCATCAAGTGGGCCGTTTGCCTGTCTGCTAAACTCTGGCAATAAAAATAAAGATGTATTAAAACAAGAAAAAGTGTAAAACTAGTTTTAGTAAA
Organism: Dendrolimus kikuchii; assembly: GCA_019925095.2. Classification (NCBI taxonomy): domain Eukaryota; kingdom Metazoa; phylum Arthropoda; class Insecta; order Lepidoptera; family Lasiocampidae; genus Dendrolimus; species Dendrolimus kikuchii. The sequence goes on from CM034407.1 coordinate 17,420,127, forward strand.
AATGTAATAGTTGATAGGTTTTTGAGAAGAAAAGAAAAAAAATAAGAAAAGAAAAAAAAATAAGACATAAAAAGAACCCCTTTCACTCTGTTGCGTTCTAAAAATTAAGAAATAATAAAGAAAAAGAAAAATAAAGACCTCCATCTTAACCCATGATGGAGGAGAATGCGAATATAAAAAAAAGAGTGATTTAAGTTTAAAAAATATTTTTTTTAAATAATGTTACGAGTTGCAGGACTCAAATTAAAATGCCGTTGGAATTATTATAGAGTTTATTAGAACTTTACAAACACATATAACACAGGTACAAATATAACTGAACACAACCAGTCCAAACGTAATGCACGATTCAATAACACGCGCAAAGTCCGTCACTAAATAGATTACCGTATGTACACACGTCACGCTTCGTTCGTGGTTCTCGCTGGACTGACTCATCTCTCAATGGAGGCATTGCTTTATACTGCACAGATGCAATATGTCTGCCCGGCCGCGTGACCGAATTTCCTAGAATCAGTCCGACACGCCTGGCTAATGACTGCCATAAAGGATTACAATACACAATGGGCTTGTTTTCTAATCACAAATTTTAAACACAAAGTAAACAAAAGAAGTCCAAATGCCGAAAAGTAATAAAGTGTGTTTTTACGGTATGCAGATGTGAATCCACATTTGAGATTCACACCTTTATACCTTATTTGAGATTTTGTACAAAAACAAAAATAGACTAGTGGCGCCAACTGTGATTGCAGAGTGTGTTATGAATTACGTTTTTTAATAAGCGATTGACAGTCTTTAACACTTAACATCTATTTTATGAGGATCGTTCGCTGACATCCCAACTTTGTACCACAACAAAAACATTTTAGTAAAGAGTGTAGCTGTAAGAACTTTCTCGATTACAACAATCGATTAGACATGCGTATCAATCATAATCGATTACAACTTTAAAACCGAAATATTGTCGAACATCGCCTAAAATGTGTTTTGATGGATTGTTAAATTAGAATAAGCAATTTCTTTTAAAATGACAGATTATTGAGAATTGAGGAGGCGTACAGAGAGATGTAGAAAATTTTAAAGTTGTTAATTTAAATTAATATATAATTAATGTATTTTATAAGTATATAGTACGTCGACAGCTACGACGTAGCTGCGTCCTAAACTCGCAAATCAAATGATGCTGGTTCAAATTCTGGACAGAAAAGCATGTCCTCTCAGGTAATTTTCTTATCCAATATTCATATTGTTACAATTACGTCGTGCTAACGTTAAAGGAAAGACAGCATGATGAAATTGGCACATCGAGATAACCGTTGCGATGTGTCAAACGCACCAAGCTGCTTAGGACAAGCGTGGCAGGTATACACTCCGTTCCCTCCAAATATTTAGTAGGGATGGGCCGAAATTCGTTTTACGTTCGGTTCGACCGAATTTCGGCAGCTTGAGCGGAATTTCGACATTCGGCCGAAATTCGGTTTAAATGCCAAACATTCGGTGCAAGAAAAAGCTAAAATACTACTTGCACTATTTTGACTAAAATTAATAGAAATCATAACCGTAAAATATATTTAAGCCTTTATATACTCATAGTCATTTATTTCAGTTAGGAATATATAAACCTTAACTTGCAATGTGATAAAAACTAAATGTAATTAGTTCTTTTTTGAAGAGTCTTTGCCTAATTAAATATACATCAAATTAAAACAAAATTTACACAAACTTATTATTCCTCTAACAACCATAAGTAAGTAGTATAACTGCTTAATTATAATGCGTAAATTGAATAAAATAAAATAATAACACTTCTAAGAGACATCAGCAATTATAATTTTATTTAGAATTATCAAATGATGTTTTTTTGCATTCAAAGGTCTAAAAGTCTCTTCTATTATCCACCTACTCGTACTTAAAATTTATCAGAGGCAAGTTATGGTGTAAAAACGCCAAAGATTCGGCGTTATCGAGTCACAACATCTTGCTTTTGATAAAGCGTACCGAATTTCGGCCGAATTTTTTGTTATAACCGAATATTCGGCTGAAGTTCGTACTCGGTTCAAACCACATTCGGCCCATCCCTAATATTTAGAGACCTGAGTATAGCAACACATAGTATAGTATAAATTGAGTAAAGCGACACCAACTATTGTGGGACGTCGAACTTCTAAAAAATATATTGCACAATTTCAACACTTTATTTCACTTTCCACATCTAAACACAATTTAAAAAAAAGGTAATAAATAAAAAAGAATAATACAAAATAACCCCCCCCCCCTCCCCTTATTTATCCCTAGAAAGAAAAAAGAAATAAGTGAAAAATGAAAAGGAAATAAATATCTCCATTTTATCACACAACGGAGAAGCCGAAAAAAAAACAATTTCAATCATCACAACTTTACACTATGCTTGCTAGGTGGTAGGGTGTTTGTCTGACTGGATGACTACCACCCCTGGTGTAAAGTATGTCGCCATAACAACCTTGAGTTGTGTTCCGGCATTAGTGACCAGGTTCCAGTCCTCCCTTAAGAGAGCAGCAGCGCATTTATAGCACCTTTGTTGTTGCAAATGTCTATAGGCGATGGTAACCGCTATCCAACAAGTGGGCCGTCTGCCTGTCCGCTGAACTCATGCAATAAAAAAGAGCTTTAAACATTTCAGGTAGGTACATAAACCGCGGACGAATAATCGATTACAACAACCACTAACCATTTTTATATTATTTTTGCGCTGAAAACAATCACCACCCGCCGACCTCCATGAACGGTCATTATCTCAAGTGGCGCCATCTTTAAACAGCGAATGTTTGCGGGAACAAGGTTTTCACAACCATACAACTACTTATTGTCACAATTGTCAAAGTTATAACATCTTGTAGCGAGAGGCGAGCGAGAGGTAGAGGTTAAATAATACTTCAGATGGCGGAGAGTAGTATTTACTGTCGAGTGCTGATGTGAACTGAAGTGACCTGATTTATTTTGGAAAGGGTAACCTTAAGTACAAATATTAACAAGTCGTACTGCTAGTACAATGTATAGCACAGTGTATGAGCGGGACGGATGATGTGCGAGCGAAATAGAGCAACTATTTATGTGCGCTCCCGTCCCGCGCTGCGCTAGTCAGTAGTTCGTTGTCCGCTGCGATGACTGGACGTATGCAGCTCCCATAATCTTATACAATTACTTACATAGTTTCGTATAATCTAATAAATTATAGTGAAGAGTGTGTTATGATATTAGACGTGATGTAAGGCACTTGAATAAATATAACTTTGTCTTAAAAACTGGCTTTTATTTTCACTTTAGTAAGTATCTTTCAGTCGTACAAAAATGGTGTCTCTTTTTTAACTGAATTCAAAACCCGTGTCTTTTTTACATTTCTGAATTCCCACCAATGAGAGCGAGTTTTATACACATCTCTCATTGGTTAGTCGTATCCTTACGTCCTGGCTAACATAGGCATATAGGCATTGATTGACAATAACAAAAGTAGATCAAAAGAATGTTGTTGCTATGTTTTCTTAAGGTAGCACTTGTCAAACGTCAAAAGCCAAATGCCAAAAGATTGACCTTAAACTTGATCTACTATTGTTTAAGAGAATTATACTCAGCCAGGTGGTAGGGCATTTGCCCGACTGGATGGCTACCACCCCTGGTCTAAAGTATGTCGCCATAACAACCTTCGAGTTGTGTTCCGGCATTAGTGACCAGGTTCCAGTTTCCCTTAAGAGAGCAGCAGCGCATTTGTAGCACCTTTGGTGTTACAAATGTCCATAGGCGATGGTAACCGCTTTCCATCAAGTGGGCCATTTGCCTGTCTGCTGATCTCCTGCAATAAAAAATATATATATATATATATATATATATATATATATATATATATATAGGAAGGCCACGACACACCTTCCATGATCAAATTGATCGTGTACTAGCAGAAGGTGATGTCAGGAGCCCTAAGAACAGACGAGCTTGCATGACAAGAGTTATGAATGTCAAAGAGGCAAGTGAGGTGTGTAAGAATAAGCCTAAATGGCACTCTGTTGTTCGTGCCTACCCCGCAAGGGAACTGGCGTGAAGTTATGTATGTATGTATGTATATTTAAATATAAATTTTATTTATTACGAAAGTTTCGAATAGAAATGTATAAGCGAATAATTGAGTTGGAAACCCGAGCGTGTGGTAACCAGGATCGTGGTATATTAAGCAAAGGAAATAATATAAAACTATCTACAACTATAAACGTGGTAAGTGCATTCACTGCAATAGCATTATTATATGAGTAATTACTATAATAATACTTTCATGACATCTTTTATAAATACATGTTAGCTGCCATATATTTTAGGATGCCAACACTATTGACATTTAAAAAGACATTTATGACTTTCTCAAACTCGATATTTTTATGGCAACATGTCTTTATAAAACTTAATAATTTTAGAGAGATATGGCGTACTATTCTATTCGTATGTCGGATATACAATGCTGTACTGAAGTTGTCTGTCTATAGATACGGAAAACTTAGAGAGAAAGAAAGAAAAGATTTATAGACTAAAAAAACGACGCTATACATAAAAACAAGAAACCTCTCTATAGATACGGAACACTTAGAAAGAAAGAAAGACAGAAAGATTTAGTGACTAAAAAAAAACGACGCTATACATAAAAACAAGAAACCTGTCTATAGATACGGAACACTTAGAAAGAAAGAAAGACAGAAAAGATTTATTGACTAAAAAAAAACGACGCTGTACATAAAAACAAGAAACCTGTCTATAGATACGGAACACTTAGAAAGAAAGAAAGACAGAAAAGATTTATTGACTAAAATAAACGACGCTATACATAAAAACAAGAAACCTGTCTATAGATACGGAACACTTAGAAAGAAAGAAAGACAGAAAAGATTTATTGACTATAAAAACCGACGCTATAGGTACATAAAAAACAAATAATACATTCACAAATTTTTTACATAAAAGACAAAAACATATATGTAATTAATAAATAACTAAGTCTTGTACGTCGAGATTTTTAGTCAACGAGGTTAACAACTCAGCCACCTGCAGCCCTGTAGAAACACATTTTATTACTGTAGCTCGAACAAATAAAAAAGGAGAATATTTTAACCGAAACAAAAGCGACACGTAGACGTACGTAGGCAACTAAAAAACACATATATCACAGCGCGACGCGGAACGCAGACTACTATAAGATGCGCGGGCGACAATCGACGCCACTCACCCCCGCATCCTGCCCAACCCCCTCTGGTGTCCTACGCACGCCCTCTGCCGCCCGTCTTCGCCATTTATTTGCCATAAAAATTAAATATTATATAAATGTTATAATGCGTCGCTAACACACCCCACCCCAGTGCGAACGCACTCATTTTTCCGTCGGTATCAAAGCGACGCGTGTTGCTGACCGCCGCAACAACCCTGATTTCGTTCTGACGTCCACAACTCTTACACGTCCGTCTTGTCCAGGCATCACTTTCTCTATCTTTCCCCGTGGCCAAACGTTACGTGGGGAGTTAGGATCCACAATAAGTACAAGGTCCCCCACTTGTAAGGGCCTGTGATCTTGGTGCCATTTGGTACGTGGACGCATATCTGGCAGCACCTCTCGAACCCACCGCTTCCAGAATAAGTCCGCTAGCCTCTGAGATATTCTCCACTGCTTGCGTAAGTATGTATCTGATTCATCAAACACGCCGATGCAAGGTGAGTTTGAAGAAGAGTGGAGAAGAAAATGATTCGGCGTGAGCGACTCGTCACTGTGTGGTTCAACACTCACATGAGTTAAGGGCCGGCTGTTGACCATCTGTTCCACTTCGGCCATTAGGGTACTCAAGATTTCATCACGCGGTGCTCTTTCTTTCAGTACGACTTTTAACGATTCCTTGACGCTGCGAATCAGTCTTTCCCACGCCCCACCCCAATGCGGGCTTGCGGGGGGAGAGAAGATCCACGTGGTGTGGTAGTTAGCAGCCTCTTGTTTCAGCACGGCCTCATCTAACTCTTTAACTGATCTTTTCAGCTCGTTGTCAGCGCCCCTTAGATTTGTGCCATTGTCGGAGTACAAGTACTGCGGCCAGCCTCGCCTGGCAGCCATCCGTCGTAATGCCATTATAAAGGCGTCCGTACTCAAATCTGACACAAGTTCTATGTGTATCGCTCTTATGGTCATACAGGTAAATAAGACCCCATACCTCCTTTCTCGTCGACGGCCCACAGCTACCTCCATAGGTCCAAATAGGTCCACTCCACAGTACGTGAATGGCCTCTGATGATGCGCCATCCTTGCACTCGGTAAGTCGCCCATCCTTGGCGGTTGTGGTCGAGTCTTTTTTATTCTACAATACATACATTGTGAAGTGATATGCTTTATTGTTGGCCTCATCCGTATAACCCAGTATTTTTGTTTTAGGTTATTTACAACAGTTTCGCGGTTCCCATGAGCAGCCTTCACATGGTAGTATCGCACTATTAATTTAGTAATATGGTTTCTACCATCTAGTATAACTGGATTTTTTGTTTCAGACGATATTCCCAAGGCGGAGTCGATGCGGCCACCGACTCGAAGAATTCCATACTCATCAACATATGGAGATAAGGTAAGTAGTTTACTTTTACTTTCTAATCTTTTCTTGTTTTTCAGGTGCTGCAAGTCTTCAGCGAATGACTGACTCTGCGAGTACACAATCAATAGGCGCTCTGCCCTCCTCATCATGTCGCCATCAATATCACCTGAAAGTTTCTTACACTTATCTATGAATGACAGTACCACACAGGTGGTTTTCAGCAAACGTAACCACGATGAAAATCTTTCAGCATCGGGTATTGATGGTGAAGCGTCGCACAGAAGAGTCACCCGTTCCAGAATCTCACTGCAAACTTCCCCAGGAATATCCTCGGGCCAGGTATGGCTTTCTTGATATAAAAACTCGGGGCCGTATAACCATTCATTTTGCAGGATTTTTACGTCGCAACTGTCTCGGGTGGCGATGTCGGCGACGTTCATACTTGTAGGTATATAATGCCAATCCGTAGCAGACGACAACTCATCTATTTCGCCTAGTCTATGCGCAACATAAGGTTTATAATCGCGTGCATGATTTCTTATCCAATGCAACACTGTAGATGAGTCACTCCAATAATATTTTTCATGTGGACCAATTTTGTGTTCCTTCACAACAGTCTCAGCCAATCTAGCGCCTAAAACTGCGGCCTGTAGTTCCAAGCGGGGCACTGAAGTGTGTTTAATAGGTGCTACTCTGCATTTGCTTGAAATAAACGCAATTTGTATTTTTCCCGCTTTATTTACCCAACGCCAATATGCTACGGCGCACATAGCTTGAGTCGATGCATCGCAAAATATGTGCAGCTGTAGGTTTGTATATAAGCCATAACTTGAAGCGTATGCGCTTACGTTGTGTCGATTTTCGGTGACAGTCGTGCTCGATCGGTGCCCGCTCGGCCTCTCACTATTCGGTGCAACTACTGCCATCTCGCTCACTGTAACACTCGCATGGTAACAGCGCGGCAGGCGAACATTGTTTACATACTTTAATTGTTGCAACCAATTTGTCCATTTTGCATGCACGGTGTCCGGTATTTCATCGTCCCAATCTAGGTTCGTTTTCCATATTTCTTGAAGCATTATTTTTGCTTTCACCGTAAATGGAGATAAAAATCCGTAGACATCAAATATAGACATAATTAAACGTAACATTTCTCGCTTGGTAGGGCGTTTCAGTCCATTAATTATATTTTCCGGGATACGTTTAAAAGAAACATCAAATCCTAGTTCATCATCTTTTGGGTACCAAATAAGTCCAAGTATCCGTTCACCCACATCTTGTTGTCCAACTTTGAACCTTACAGCATTTGAACATAAGGTCTGTTTTGGCAAACTATTTAATACTTCCTCACAGTTGCTTGTCCAATTCCTTATTTCAAATCCACCTTGTTTGTGTATATGTGCTATATCTTTTATTAATTGTATTGCTGTAGTGCTATCTTCCAAACTATCTATATAATCGTCAGCGTAGTGTTGTTTACAAATTGCTTGCACCGCTCGGGGTTTCGATGACTCATACAGCTTAGCGTTTTTGTTTTTTATGAATTGTGCAATAAATGGGGAACAATTCGCGCCAAATATTAGTGATGACATTGAATATGTTTTAACATCACCCTGTGAGCCCCCGGGACGTTTCCATAAGAAGCGTAAAGCATGTTGGTCCTCGGGTATAATTTTTATACGTAAAAACATATCGCGGATGTCTCCCGTCACGGCTATTTTATTTTCTCGAAATCTCAACATAATTCCGTATAGTGATGTAAGTAGGTCAGGTCCCGTCATTAAGTAATCGTTAAGGGAGTACCCATTGCTCTTAGCGGCTGCATCAAAGACCAGACGTAGCTTATTTTTATTTGGGTTATCAACGCCAAAATGTGGGAGATACCATGTCTTTGAAGTGACCTTATCATCTTTAAGCTCGTATGCGTAATCATTTTCCAGGAGATGGTTTATTCTCTCTGTGTATCTCACTGCATAACTCGGGTTTGCTTTGCACTTTTTCTCCACGCCCTTCAGCCTATTGCATGCATTTTTAAATGACTCTGGCATTTTACAGGAGCTGTCTTTCCATGGCAAGCCTACGTGCCATCTGCCATCCTTCAACATGGACGTACGCTCGAGATGTTTAATGGCTTTCACATGCTCAGAGTTTTGGCGCGGCTTCCCGGAGACACCCATGGCTTCAATGGAGAAGGATTGCCGTACGGTTTCATGTAAATCGTGTAAGGATTCTTTTTCAGATTCTCGTGAATCCCCGTCGACACCTGAGCCTGACAAGAAGAGCATAGAGTGAGGCCCTTCCTGCAATGTGGATACACAACCATGCACACACCATCCCAACGGAGTACGCGTCAGGTATGGTCCATTTGGTGTGCCTTGTGTGATTTGTAATGGCACTAATAAATTATAATTGTCCTGACCAATTAGTATTTCAGGTTTACACAGTCCGTTACACAATAAATGTCTTATATTTTCAAAATTTTCACTACACAAAAGTTCATCTAAAGATACACATTGAGAAGGTAAGTTAAGTCCATTTGTACTACGTAATTGCAAGTTAAACATTGTCCCTTCTATATTAGATATAGTTAAATTGACTAATTCACTATTACATACCAGATCGCTGCATTCCCAGGCGCCTCGTACACGTAATGTTTGTTTACATCCGTGCACTCCTAGACGCTTTACAAGATTTTCACTTACTATTGACACCGTAGATCCGTCATCCAATAATGCCACAGTATTTATTACACCATTAGGTCCGTGAACACATATTGGCACTGTTTTTAACAACACTTTCCGATTTTTCATTTGTACGTGCATAACAGTTTCATTTCGCGATTCGTCCGAGCGGTCGTTAAAAGGCACAGGCGTGTTTTCACTAAGCTGCAAACCGGTTTGTTGTTTGGGCCCGTAAATATAATGCAACAACCTATGATGCGACTGTCCACAATTATCCTTTGCACACACGGGTGCTGTACACGATTCTCGATTATGACGTGACACTAAACACCTATAACACAAACCTGCCCGTTTCACAAACTGCCACTTGTCCTTTTGTAACGCTTTTTTAAACTTCTTACAGTCCGGTAAGTTATGACAAGACGCGCGACAATAACGGCACTTCTCACTCTCACCACTGTTTTGCACCAACACTGTGTGCGTACGATTCGCGATATTATAGTTACTTAGTTTACGTTTATAGTCACTGGGATTGTAATATGAAATATTTACTGACGTTTTTGATATTTTAATAGCCTCTTCGTTCAAAAACTCAGACAACAAAATTAATTTTGGCTTACTACCTTCTTGTATTAATTTAAAACTATAATCTGCCCATTTTGAAATTAATACCGTTGGCAATTTAGACAGAATTATTGATGTTACATTTGTTCCTTTCAGGTACTCTTCTTGACCAATTGCAAGAACAGCTGCAACGTAGTTCTTGACCTTTATCGAGAATGAAATGATATCTTTGTGATATTCTGGACACACAGGTGGAAGCTTTTTAATGTCGTACATAATTTTCGATATGATTATGTCCGGATTTCCAAACTGCAGCTCCAGAGTGGACATCACAACCGTAGGTGACGTTGCACTTATTAGCAAAGCCGTCACAGCGTCTTTTGCTGGACCAAGCAAACACTTTCTTAGCCTCCATAAATTTTCTTGGTCGCTGAAGTTACACACTCTCGTTGATTCTTCGAACGCTTGCTTGAACTGCAGCCATTCAAGTGGATCGCCGAAATACGCCGGCAGGTCCCTTGGTGTACATAAGCGGCTGAGCATCTGGGCGTTCGAATTATTACTGCTGGAAGCGGCGGCAAGATCTTTCAGCGCGGAAGCCAATATATGAACTGTCCCATCTTTGTTGTCGGTGCCTGTAGCCTGGGGCACAGGCGGTGGCAGCGGCTGGTCCAGCTGTCCCGTTTTTATACCATCTCGTGGGTCAGCTTGGGCCTCCAGTTCGTGCTGGCTCCGTTCTAGCCATTCTTCCACATTACCATGTTGAGAGTGGTTTCCCTCCGAATGTGAACTGTATTTTTCATCTTCCAAATCTGCGATATCTGCGGCTAACCGTTTTTCAATTAAATCCATGTTAATTCGCGCTTTTGCCTCTGCGGCTTGTAACTCAAGCCTTTTTCTACGTGCCTCAATGGAAGAAGACGATTTTCTAGACAGTGAAGCACATTGTCGTGAGACATTCATTTTATTACCCACAGGTATCTCCGACTTTATACTACCACTTTCCAACGGCACTGTCATAGGCTTGCTGTGCACATCGACAGTTACAATATTTTTCGCAGTGACTGCCGGTACTTTTGGTAAATTTATTTCATCTTTTACACTCGCGTTTCTCCTTGTTTGGACCATTCTTTGGACTGAAGGCGTTCTGTACATATTGATCTGGCTCGAAGACCACTTTGTAGCTCGAACAAATAAAAAAGGAGAATATTTTAACCGAAACAAAGCGGCACGTAGACGTACGTAGGCAAATAAAAAACACATATATCACAGCGCGACGCGGAACGCAGACTACTATAAGATGCGCGGGCGACAATCGACGCCACTCACCCCCGCATCCTGCCCAACCCCCTCTGGTGTCCTACGCACGCCCTCTGCCGCCCGTCTTCGCCATTTATTTGCCATAAAAATTAAATATTATATAAATGTTATAATGCGTCGCTAACGTGTGATTCTAGGAAATTCGGTCCAAGCGGCCGAGCAGACATATTGCATTTGTATAATATAAAGCAACGCCCCGATTGAGAGGTGTAGCAGTCAAGCAATAAACACAAGCGAAGCAAGACATGTGTACATTCGGTAATCTATTTAGTGACGGACGTTGCGCGTGTTATTGAATGTGCATTACGTTTGGACTTATTGCTTTCGGTTATATTTGTACCTGTGTTATACGTGTTTGTATAGTTCTAATAAACTATATAATAATTCCAACGGCATTTTAATTCGAGTCCTGCAACTCGTAACAATAATAATGTTTTTATTCATTTCTCTCAATAATTAAAACGGATCCTAATAAAATAGTACGCAGCATGCATTGTATGTTGCGATCGAAGTTTACGAAGTCTCGTACAACGTAATGTATGCTAACAGTTGTTTGGCAACTAGTTAGTGGTGCGGACGTCCCTTGAATCTATAATTGATACCCCGGAAACTACGTTTATCGGCGCCATATTGGGTCTGTACTCAAACAAGGATATCAGGTAATGGCTGGTATTTAAATGCGAATCTTAATCCACTTTTGATACGCTTTCACAACTCAGGCCGATGTCTGTCGTAGAAGTCGAAAGCGGCGTCTAGCGTCAATTAACGTCGGGCGTCGCTGAAATTGACGTTAACCGATGGCCACTCTTGATACTTCTAAACGCGCGTCAATTTTTCCCGTGAACTCTTTATCAGCGCGTTCCTTTAGTAGCTCACAACGCCCAAAATGCTCCGTCAACCGTTCCACCTGGCGACCGCGGTCGTTATGGTCGTGGCGAAAACGTCACTAATGACGTCGTAATTTTTGATCACGCAACGCTCATAATGACCTATGTCAAGAGGTGGGTCGAATAATCGTTCCCCTAGAGTTTATGATTGTAACGTCCGCAAGCAAGTGGAACCAGAAAAATCACGGTCGTGAATGTGATCGTTGTGAGCTACTAATGGAACGCGCTGTATGATTCAACAGATTTTTTTTTTTTTCATAGATTAATTGACCTCAAAAACGCGACATCTACGCTGGTAAACGCAACAATGACAGGGAACGCGGCGTACGACGTATGGACACCGCGCACCGCACCGCCTCGCGTCTCAGAATCCATTATGTACCTATTTTCGTATATAAGTATTATTGGCGTTTGTAACAGTTCAAATCACAGATCTATCATTTTATCAGCCCATAAATTTGTTTCAAAAGTCTCTTGTGAAAATTTTATTGAACAAAATTTATTATACTGTAAATAAATATGAGAATGACAAAAATATAACTAATAATATTTTATAACTAGACATATAATGTTATTGCAATATATTGTTACGAGTTAGTGGGAATCGAATTAAAATGCCGTTAGAATTATTATAGATTTTATTAGAACTATACAAACACGTATAACACAGGTACAAATATAAGAAAGAAAGAAAGAAAATAATGTTTATTTAGAGTTATTTAAAATTATTAAAGTATACATAAGCAGTTTAATAAAAGCCAAAACTTAACTAACTCTAAACAGGCCCTAACTCAGCAAATGCTGGTTGATAACAACCAACGCTGGTCTTCCGTTAGTGCCAGGCCGTAACGTCACCTTCACAGAAGAAAAAATAACTAATCAACATTTAATATTATTTATAATTAGAACACCATGAAACAAAGAATAGACATATTTTGAATAATAATTTAATATAAGTGCATAATATGTTATGTAATAATTATTGGAATTTTAAAATAATGATTTTGAAAAATAATAATAGGTATTACGAACAAAAAGAAATTAAATTAAATAGAACTATAACTATAAAAAAGACTCAACTAGGCTTACTAAAAGGCGCTTGTATCAAGTGCGAGATTTGTTTGCTGCCTCTGGTGTTCGTACAGGAACGCTTTCAGTTTACTTTTAAAAATATATGCACTTCGAGCGGTTCTTATTGGTGGCGGAATATTGTTCCAGCACCTGGAAGCTGAATACCGGAAGCTGCCTTTAAAAGCCGCTGAATGGTGTCGCAAAGTAATAAGCTGTACTGCACATTGTCGTAGATTAGTAGATCTATGTGAGCCTGCCCATAAAAGTTTTTCAAATAAATACTTAGGTGCTTTGTTTTTAATTACACCGAAAAGTAGACACGCGAGATGAAGCTTGCGACGGTGTTTCATTTTAAGTATAGAATAATCATTTAAGAACGGGGTCACGTGTCCTCTAAATTGTATTTCAAAGCAGAATCGGGCACATGCATTTTGAACTCGTTGGATGAGTTATAACCGAACACAACAAATCCAAACGTAATGCAGAAGGTCGTAATTCAATAAAACGTGCAAAATCCATCACTATTAGATTCCTGGATGTACACACGTCACGCCCGTATCGTAGTTGTAGCTCAACTGACCCCTCTCTCAATCAGGTCGTCGTTTTATACTTCACAAATGCGAATGTGCCCGCCCGGCAATGTCGACACAATTTCCTATAATTAGCTTGTAATTGTAATCCGCAACACCTGGCTAATGTTGCTAATGAGCGAGTACAATAGGACACGTACAACACGTATAACACAGGTCCAAAACCTGTGTTATATGTGTTTGTATAGTTCTAATAAAGTTTATAATAATTCTAAGGGAATTTTAATTCGAGTCCCGCTAACTCGTAACAATACTATAAAATCTAGTACCAGCGTGTGAGTATGTATTTATATATGTAACTTAACTTGAATAGTTAACTTTTTTTAAACAGTGGTGTAATCAGAGTTTACATCATAAGTTATGTTTGTTTCACCAGCTTACCCTAGCCAAATTTCCACCCCTCGCCAGTAACACGTATGAAATACAGCGTCTGAAAATGTAGCCTAAATTGCTAAGTTAACCCCTGCCTGTATATAATCAGATTATAATCTCAATGATCTAGACGTTCTAAGCCGTACCCTTCGTGCAAAACGTGCAGCAGACAAGGGTACCACTCAAAAAGGGGTAGCCTGTCATGTACACAGATATGGGGTTTCAAGTGGTATTAAGTGATATTTCAATTAACATCGATATGTACGCTGGGTCTTAGAGCTAGAGTTGTGAAGAAATTTTGCAGATCTTCCAAAAATTTTAAATCGAAAATTGCTGACCACTATGGACGATATAAAATAGATACATTTTTTTTGAGCTAAACTGTTTTGGGTATCGAATAAAATAATCAGTAGCATCTCGATATCTCGAATGTCAAGGGATATGCAAAAACTTCGACTCAACAAGAGGTTCGAGATATGATATGATGGCTAAAATTTCGATTTAAGAGAGCGTGATTTTTGAGTATTTTTTTTTTATTTTTTTATTGTAGGTGTTCAGCAGACAGGCAGAAGGCCCGCTGGATGGAAAGCGGTTACCATCGCCTATGGACATTTGCAACACCAAAGGTGCTACAAATGCGCTGCTGCTCTCTTAAGTGAGTCTGGAACCTGGTCACTAATGCCGGAACACAACTCATAGTTGTTATGGCGGCATGCTCTAGACCAGGGGTGGTAGCCATCCAGTCGGGCAAATGCCCTACGACCTGGCTGTGGGTTGTTTAGTCGCCTCTTACGACAGGCTGCCCGGCCGCAGGAAATTGTATTCTTTCTCCGTTCCTGCACGGATAGAAGTATAAGGAGTATATTTGTCATCAGTCATTATGTTTGATTAATGTTACAGTTATTTAGTACCATAGTTTTTTCATGTTTCTTTTTAAAGTTAATAATTAATTTTGTTATGTACCCTCTTATTTGTGAACGATTACAAGCGGCCGTTTCCTTAATTGAATAATAATGTTATATTTTTATTTATTCTGTGATTAGCGCCTGTTTTGCATAGAGAGGTAGTTCTCCAAAATTATCTCCATTTTATATAACAATAATATCATGTGGTAATTGTGTAGATTATAATTCAGGGTCTCTCAATTGTATATAGACGGTATTCACTACATTTTGTTTTCATGTTGGCAAACGCGATAGATTTGTAATGTTTAGTTTATTTTAGAATGACTAAACAGATATACAATGCAAAAGTGGATGGATGCACAAGTCGTGGAAGGCCACGACACACCTTCCATGATCAAATTGATCGTGTACTAGCAGAAGGTGATGTCAGGAGCCTTAAGAACAGACGAGCGTGCATGAATGTCAAAGAAGCAAATGAGGTGTGTAAGAATAAGCCTGAATGGCGCTCTGTTGTTCGTGCCTACCCCGCAAGGAAACTGGCGTGAAGTTATGTATGTATGTATGTAGTTTATTTTATTACATGTAAAACTTTAAGTACAATGTTTTGTATGATATCTTGTACAAAATATTATCTAGAATCTCCATACAGTAATGTATTAAATTCTTTTCATTCATAACACTTTAATTAAAATAGTTTATCAATGACTTCAATCCGCTATCGGTTGTGCCAATTGCGAAGTTTCATGTACTGTAAAATTGTTGGAGGGATGGCGAGGTGTTCTAAAAATGCTTGTAGACCGTGAACAGTTAGTCTAACAAATGTGTTAAGACCGTAAAGTTCTCTGATTATAACTATGTGACCAGTGGCTGTTCTCTTATTACCATAAACCCTTCTAAGTTGTTGCACGTATTACACTAACTTCGACTTGCAGTCTGATTTTGACATTCGAGTTATCAAGTAATACGTACTAGAATGCCTACGCAGGGAAATAACATTTTGTTCGAGTTACAAAGTCTAAATAATTCGAGATACCAAGTATTTGGGAGTTACGGAGAAAGAATACAATTTTCTGCGGCCGGGCGGCCTGTCGTAAAAGGCAACTTAACAACCCACAGCCAGGTGATAGGGCATTTGCCCGACTAGATGGCTACCACCCCTGGTCTAAAGTATTTCCCATAACAACCTTGAGTTGTGTTCCGGCATTAGTGACCAGGTTCCAGTTTCCCTTAAGAGAGCAGCAGCGTATTTGTAGCTACTGCACCTTTGGTGTTGCAAATGTCCATAAGCATGGTAACCGCTTTCCATCAAATGGGCCGTCTGCCTGTCTGCTGATCTCCGGAATAAAAAAAAACCGGTAGCTTGTACCCTAGGCCCTACTGCCGGCGAACATCGATTTTTTCATAAATTAATGTATGAATATCTCTTTTTTTTATTATAATAAAAATGTAAAAAAATTGAAAGTAAAATAAATATGTGATAATAATAATACTTAGATCTTGCTCACGAGGTTCCCACCACGTGGCGTCTAGAGTCAACGAGAATTGTGCCGATAGGTGTCACCATCGAAGGTCTTATAGCGAAGAGCCTCGACCGTCACCTAGAGAGGCTCTCGCTAGGAAGGGTGAGGGGCCAGATACAGAAGGCAGCACTCTTGGACACGGCGCTGATTGTGAGGAGGTTCCTGTCTCTGGAGCCCTAATCACCGGTAGTTTGGATCCCAGGTCCCGCTGGCGGTGAGCTGCAAGATTTTATATTTTTTTAGAAAAGAATGTCTTTATATAATTTTTTAAATATATTTTTTTTTTATAAACATAATAAGAATAATATATAATATCAGCCTATAAATGTCCCACTGCTGGGCTTGGGCCTTCCATTACTGGGAGAAAGGACAGTATACCATACAGTGGCATCACCATGTTTTTCCTTCACCGTTGTTAGCACGTGGAAATTGTAACAATATGCACATTAGATCAGAAAACAGATTGC
This sequence comes from Dendrolimus kikuchii, assembly GCA_019925095.2. NCBI lineage: Eukaryota > Metazoa > Arthropoda > Insecta > Lepidoptera > Lasiocampidae > Dendrolimus > Dendrolimus kikuchii. The sequence continues at coordinate 17,437,085 of CM034407.1, forward strand.
CTGCACTTGTTCCGGGCAGGATCGAACCCGCGTCCTTTGAGTCTGGGACGCGTGCGCTAGTCATTACGCTACCACGACTTATATATTATAAGAATGATAATCGACAGTCAAACCCAGACATTGTATATCCCGAAGCTAAGCAAGTGACGCTTGTTTTATGGGTAATATACAACGGACCACTCTGGTGCCGATCCCAGACACCCAGACCATAGCTGATCAGCTGCTGAGAAGGCATATCCAAGCAGCAAAGACTCCAGCAGTCCAAAGCCAACGATGGGTAATTGCACACCGAGTCGCAAGCGAGGCAATGAAGTAAAACCTCGAGGCCCGGACCTCCTCAATTTGACACACAGGAAGAAGACCCTAGAGACACGCTTAGCAGATTTTTAACTTTGGTTTTCAGGCCGCTAAAAAAATATGAAGTAAAAAACAATTCCCTTTACGCTGAATCTTCTTGCTGAAGTTAAGACATTTGAATGTTGAGAAAACCATTATCAAAAACTAAAGTCACAATACAAAGTTACAAGTGTCCAAAACTGCTGAACACAGTATTTTGACCTCATTTGCATAAATTTTACACAGAACAGTCTGAATAGGTATTTAAGTCCCGTTCCAACTGCAGTACGAACTAGACCTACAAAAACTACCTTTGCAATACCTCTACAACCTTCTTCTAATAATTTTAAGGATCATTACTCCTTGACAGTTAGTTAACCAACAGCAAAAGTAACTTTGTGAATACTTACATACCAATTTTTATTATGCATCTAAGAAAAAATAATCTTCAACAAAAGAACCTTATTGTTATAATAATAAAGTTTAATATGATGCTACAGATGTATCTTAATAGCAAATATAAAGTGGTTTTGGTCCATTGTAAGTGAAAGACGGACAATCGTTGAATACTGATAGTACTGAAGCCGATGCGCTTTCCCAAAGTACAGTTTATATAAAATCAATTTACATATCTGATTAAGATTTCCGTAACAGTTTGCTCGTAAATTCTGAGATTAATGCATGAACAGGGATTTAAATTCCACGGCATGTGCTTACTGGGAGTTTAAACTTTGGGAACAAAACGTTTTTAAAAATTCGGTCGGTGTTGCTTTTCGCGAACCTATGCTGCTTACTATAAGTAGTATTTTAAATAATTCCCAGAATAATTCCCGCATGTTTCCCAGGAATAAAAAGTAGCGCAGAGTTTAAGTCTAAGAATTAGCTGTCAATCAACGAAAACTGTAACGAAGTTGACCTAGTAGTTTCTACGTGAATCAAGTACAAACAGAGAAACCAACAAACAGACAAGAAATCTAAAAGAAATTACATATGTTCTCCCTCATTTATATTATCTATTCCAGTCTATTTTAGTCTATTTTATAATACTTTATTCACATATATCGTATTAGTATATATATATACTATATATATATTCCCAGTTCTCCAGCTACATCGTAACTACTAATATCCCGATCTTGCTCCACTTTTTCAAAAATGGCATCAATTTTGTCCGTAACAGGGCGACCAGAGCGACGTGCATCTTTGATATCAAAATTTCCGGATTCAAAACGCTTAAACCAAATTTGCGCTACTCTCACAGATACTGCATTAGGTCCATAAACATCAGAAAAAAATTTCGCGGCTTGTGTTGCATTTTTACCTTTTTTGTAGTAAAAACTTAAAATGTATCGAATTTCTTCATTAGATTCACTCATTGTAACAATAAGAAAACAAATGAAAATCGCACATTTTTCCAATTTAAATTTGGAATTGTCTTCTTTAAAATTAAAACTTTCTAATGATACCAAAACCAGCCAGATAAAAATGGTATAGCCAAAGAGATCTTATTAGAAGTTCATAGATTGGTCGCGCGTATTTAATTTAATATTTATATTGAAAATTCTTAAAGTAATGGAACGAATCGTAATACTTCAAATCATTTAAAACCACCTCCTATCTTTTTTTCCTCTCCTGTGCATACCCTAGCAAGCAGAAGAAAGGAGACGGCATGAGACTTCAACTGCATCGCTATATTGGTCATTGGTTAGAATAGACTTTATCTCTTACAAACTGCAACGCATACGCATCGTTTTTGAATATTATAAACAATTTTCGTCCATATACTTTATATATCACTAAACTAGTTGGATTCGTGAATATGTGCGTGTCGTGCTAACTTTAAGAATCACGGAGAAAACCATCGCTTCACTACGCAAAGGTACTGTGCAATCCTTCCTTTATATAACTGCCTATATTTCCCTGTGTTCTGTGCAGCTATATTTCCATCATTGTGGTTTTACAACTAAGGGGAATGAATATTGAGATATAACATGTCTAGAGAGAGCATTGCTAACAAACAACATCGCCAAAAACGGCATCAAAAACGCGAAGCGTTGCTAAGTTCACTCTGTGTTTTCGGGATATCAGTAAAAAAATATTACCCCATTTTTTATAATTAAATATTTTTTAAGTAAGTGAAAAGTTTAAATGATCGTTATGTTTTAATCGCTTTATGTGTTATAATTTATTATTACTCCGAAGTTTCAGTTTTTTTTTAAATAAAGTATTAGCAACAAAAGTTGTGTGTCTTGGAACGAACCAGAAAAAAATAGATGCACAAATAAATTCATAACACATTCATAGCACATGTAGTAATTTTAATTCGCAATAAAATGTCTGTACAGATATTAGTACATATTTATAAGTCTGTTAATTACCAATACTAATATAATAATTAAAAGAAAACTATTCATAATGGCAAATTATTTTTGTGTTACACATTATGTTCACGAAGGTTATTAGATGACTATTTATAACCCAAAGATTATCCTGCGCTAAAAGTCAGTGAAATCATTTGTAATAGTAGACTTGGAACGATTCGATAGGTTCATATTGGGTAGTAAGCTTTATGTATTATTGCTTTATCCGTGCAGGAACGGAGAAAGAATACAATTTTCTGCGGCCGGGCGGCCTGTCGTAAGAGGCGACTAAACAACCCACAGCCAGGTGGTAGGGCATTTGCCCGACTGGATGGCTACCACCCCTGGTCTATAGTATGCCGCCATAACAACTTTGAGTTGTGTTCCGGCATTAGTGACCAGGTTCCAGTCTCTCTCTTAAGAGAGCAGCAGCGCATTCGTAGCACCTTTGGTGTGTTGCAAATGTCTATAGGCGATGGTAACCGCTTTTTATCAAGTGGGCCGTCTGCCTGTCTGCTGAGCTCCTGCAATAAAATAAAAAAATGTATAATCCAAAGTTTATATCAGTAGTAGGAACTACGGGGTAGGTACACGGGATAGTTTAATGCAGGGACTTAAGAGCAACTAAACCACTTGAAAAGGGCTATTATAGAAATAAAAATATTCATATCCAAAAGTTTTTATTCAAACTAGTTCAGTTTGATTATCTTCTGAACTAAAATTTGTTTTTTATCACATTAATATATTAAATTATTTCTTTATTAGGAATTAATGGAGATGCAGCTAACAGAATATAGACAAAATTAATATCTTAATTATGACAATAAAGAATTATCTATAATATTACTAGCGGCCCGGCGCGGATTCACCCGTGGTCTGTCCCGCTCCCGTGGTATAAAGCGTCATGTTATATAGCCTATGACACTCCCTGTTAACGTAGCTTCCCACAGTAAAATATTTTTTAAAATCGGTTTAGTAGATCCCGAGATTACCCCCTACAACGTCACAAACTTACAAACTTTACCTCTTTATAATATTAGTACAGATAACTCCGACCGAAGCATCTGCTTTAAACGATATTCAATTTTTTTTACATCCTCTTTAACGATATTTGCAGCACGCATTCTGTCAATTCTATGTCAAACGTCATAAGGTTACATTAAAAAGTTTATATTGTCCAAAGTGCTAAGGTTAGATTAGAAATAATTTTACATGATGGTAAAGTATTCTTAAATTTTCTAATTATCGTTCACACAACTTACATCTTATCGGTCACGATCATATATAATTATTTTAGGTACTTTATTTCAATACAATTGTGCCGTTGATAAGAAAATATAGAAAACATAGTGTAAAAATATCTCCGAAAATGATTCAAAATCCATCTCTTTGTCCAACAATATACTACAATTGGATCCGTAGGAAGTCTAAAACGTAATATAAACTAGTTTAAGAAAACCGGACACACAAACATTACATGTCTGTTCATATTTCATAAATAAAAAAAATCGTAACAAAAGTCCCCAAATTTTGGAAAATAAGTCACACTTCTCACCTGACAACATCAATCAATTCGATAACCTTGAAAATGTCGAAATTAAATTTCACGTTTTTACAAAGAAATCATGAGAAAAATGTTAAGTTTTCCGATTAAATGACATCTCATCCTTATCCTTTCTCGTTTTAAAATAGTTCCGACACATTTTAATAGCGCAGGCCGGCATAATGTTTTTTTTTGCGAGAGCTCTAACCAGTAAAGTAATCGAAACGACACTAACAGGCGTGGGAAGCCACTGAAGCCAGTGCACCAATTTTGGTGCACTGTTTTTGGGCCGTTTTTGTGCAATTGATGCGTGATCTAGACGTTTATATGATCTAAGATTACAACATACCTCAGTTCTTATCAAATTTTTTGTCCATCCAAAGGTTGTCTGGAAGAAATCGCTAATAGCGATAAGACCGCCTATTGTATTTATTATAAAATATTATTTCTGTTAACTGTATCTTTAAAACACAATAAAGCATATTCATTCATTCATTCATTCATTCATTCATGACGGCCTCTGTGGTTGAGCGGGTTAAGCCTTTGCCGGCCTACCTCACTGCAACGCAGAGCCTCCGGGTTCGATTCCTGGTATAGTAAATTTCGGAAACGTATTTTCACCGTTATTTACTATGGTCTGGGTGTCTGGGATCGGCCCCAGACTAATCCATTGTATATTACCTATAACACAAGCGTAACTTGCTTAATTTGGGGATATACAATACGTGTGTTTGTCTGCCGATTATTATTATATTATTATTATTATTCATTCATTAATTCCAGTTGCTTTTTTTTAAATAGCTTCAATGTACAGACAAGGCAAGTTTAGAATTTTATAATATTATAAGTAGACAGATGACATGCCTTTGTGCTTGGAAATTGTAAAGGTTGCATGCACCAAGACGTCATATTGCAACACAAAGACTGCATAAATTCTATGAAACGTAATGGAAAACTTTCAGTCCATTTTATTGCCCATATTGTCGTCGTAATACTTTTAATGGAATATACGAGAAGAATAATGTATTAAACACTAGCTACTACCTACGACTTCAACTGTATCCAATTTACTATTATTTTTAACTGACTTCAAAAAAAGGAGGAGGTTCTCAATTCGTCGGGATCTTTTTTTTGTTTTTTTTTTATGTATGTTCACCGATTAATCCGAGATTTATGATCAGATTTACGTGATTCTTTTTTGTTCGACGCGGAATAGCTTTCATTTGGTCCCCTAAAAATTTGATATAGTTTGGTCTAGTACTTTTCATTTTATGAACATTTTTGTTATGAAAAATTTTCTATTCCGTTCCATATGTACACCGATTACGCTGAGATTTATGATCCGATTTACGTGATTCTTATTTAGTTTGATGCGGAACAGTTGCCCTTTGGTCACCTAAAAATTTAACACAGTTTGGTTTAGTAGTTTTCATTTTATGAACATTTTTTTATTCCCGTTTCTTGGGACCTATATTTTTTTAGGAGCGCGGCACCTTTCGTAGGTCTATCCATACATAGCTAGACACTAAAAAGTAACAAATAAAATAATAAAACTTCGTTTAAAAAAACCGACTTCAAAAACTAAAAAGTATAAAATAACTTATTTCTAAAGCTATTATTATTAATATATATTATCTAAAACATCTTGAAGTCGGTGCAAAGTAAAACATAAAAATTACTATATTTTTTTGAAAATTACTAAGCACCGACTTTAAGTTTTTCAAGTCCGTTTTTTTAAATGTAGTTTTTTTTATTTTTTGGATGAAACAATCTCTAAATAAAAATCAGTATCACTGAAGCACGCATTCAATTCATTCATTCGCATGGAAAGCGATTACCATCGCCTATAGACATTTGCAACACCTAGGTGCTACAAATGCGTTGCTGCTCTCTAAAGAGAGACTGGCCACTAATGCAGGAACACAACTCAAGGTTGTTATGGCGGCATACTCTAGACCAGGGGTGGTAGCCATCCAGTCGGACAAATACCCTACCACCTGGCTGTGGATTATTTTGTCGCCTCTTACGACAGGCCGCCCGGCCGCAAGAAATTGTATTCTTTCTCCGTTCCTGCACGGATAGAAGCTAGCTAGCTATAGCTATTACTATCACATCAACATCGCCGAACACTATTGTCTCAATTGCAGGTTTGCCTGATTTCGGTATTCTGTAAAGTCCGATAGCGTACCACGCGGCGCGCCATGAATAGCTTCAACACTGAATGGTCCATTGTAAAAGTTAGTTATATTGATTGGAGTTTCTAGTTTCATGTTCACTGATGACCTAAGGAATTTCTCCTGATTCAAATTCCAACACAATTTTTAAGGTAAGGAGGAGACTTCGGAATAAAAAATATTTTGTACAGAAGTAAAATACAGAGTTTCCTATATAAATACATATCTTCTAGTCATTTTTAAAAATAAAGGTACTAAAATTCTTGTTTATTTATTTTTCTTTCTCTTTTATTTAACTGTATGAAGCACTAAAACCGTCGCTGCCACTTGGTAATATCTCTGCTTAGACGCTGATTCAAATACCTGCTGCTAGTTTCATATGTTAGATGGAGATGCAATATCCAACCGTATAGTACTCAGAGTCTGTCTGGTACGCTATAAAGGTAATACATTTCGGTTTGTGTTTCCATACATTTACCAAGCAATAAACTTACAATGTAATAAATATATTCAGTGTAGTTTTTTATATCAGGCGGGGGAAATGCTATTCACGCACAGTACCGGGTCCTTCGCAAGGGATTAGACCATAGTCGATCATGGAGGCATTGCCAGAAGGGGAAATCCAAACACTAATCGACCGGCTTGTGTGGAAACTCGAACCTAAATGGCTAATACCCACTAAAACCACCCTCCTCCGACGGCCCCGCGCTTGTGGCAGGAAAGGCATGAGACTTAGAACTTAGTTACGCCCTGGAAAGGGTTAACTCACTTCGACGACAGGGATGAAGACTCCTCTGTTCCCTTGATGCAAGAGGGCCCCTGAAGCGGTATTATTTTAGGGGGGGGAAATTATGCGCATATCTGCGTCTCCGGGCTCCCGGCTGGCGCCGCCGACCGTGACCAGGCGCATAAATACGCGCAATTCCACTTCTCTCCCTATCTCGTTCCGCGGCCTCCTTTTGAGACATCACTGTCTCGCAGAAATTGGGCGCACCCACCCAATGATCATTTCTATGAAGCATGACTTACACCAGGCTGCCGAGCTAATCAATCGGACCTACTATTGTGTCGAGTTCAAACCTCTGTGGTGCCCAGGTTGCGCACTCGACTGGCGTATGAAACGCCGTGTCAAGCGTGCCACACTGGTGGCATTGGGGTGAAGGCTGACAGCCCGCAATCTGAAGGTCAGAGTCCCGCGTTTCCGCGAGAGCCATCGCAACAGCTGCGGTCAAGTCGCTTCCACCGTATCAACGCCCGCCACAGGGTTTTCCAACTCTACCGACCAAGATTAGCAGAACCGCGCTGTGCGGAGCAGAGCTCGACGCTGGCGGTCGTCGTCGGAAGGGAGGGAGGAAGGGGAAGGAATCAAGGATTTGGAGTGGATAGGTGGGACACATTTTAACTCTGGCCAAGGTATTTAAAAATAGGATCTTTATAGGATATTTGGGTGATGTATCGGATGCAGAAGGCAGCTCCGCTGGACATGGCCCGTATTGTGAGGAGGTCCCTATCTCTTGAGTCTTAACCACCGGTAACTTGGACTCTAGGCCCCACTGCCGACAGACATCGGTTTTTTATATTTTTCTTATAAATTAATGTATATATATTTTTTATACAATTTTAAGGAAAAATGTAAAAACAATTGAAAGTAAAATAAAGATGTGATAATAATAATTCATTTATTTCAGAAAATTGAGTATTTCCATATTATACAATTTTATATCCCTATTAATATTATAAATGCGAAAGTAACTCTGTCTGTCTGTTCCGTTTTCACGGAAAAACTACTGGACCAATTTGGCTGAAACTCAATATATATATATTTTCATACCGAGGGTGGACAAGGGATATTTTTCATCCCAGATAATGGGATAGATTTTGGGATAGATTTATGTAAAGGTTATTTCCCAAAAGTGGGATAGGTTTTGGTTGGTTTTGTGATTTGCCATTTTCGTCATTTTGGTTATTTTCTCCCTTTTTCTCCTTTTTGATCTTTTTATCCTTTTTGCTCTTTTTGGTCCTTTTTGTCCTTTTTACTTTTTTGACCTTTTTGCTCTTTCTGTCCTTTTTGCTCTTTTTGACTTTTTTGATCATTTTGCTCTTTTTCCTCTTTTGCTCCTTTCCCTCTTTTGCTCTTTTTGGACTTTTTGTCCTTTTTGTCCATTTTGTTCTTTGTGCTGTTTTGCTCCTTTTTGTTCTTTTTTGTCCTTTTTGTCCATTTCGCTCTTTTTGCTCTTTTGCTCTTTTTGAACTTTTTGTCCTTTTTGTCCATTTTGTTCTTTGTGCTGTTTTGCTCTTTTTTGTCCATTTTGCTGTTTTGCTCTTTTTTTTCCTTTTTGTCCATTTTGCTTTTTTTCTCTTTTTGTCCATTTTGATCTTTTTGTCCTTTTTGACAATTTCGCTCTTTTTGCTCTTTTTGCCCTTTTTGTCCATTGTGATCTTTTGTCTCCTTTTCTTCTTTTGCTCTTTTTGTCCTTTCTGTCCTTTTAGCTCTTTTTGTCCTTTTTGCTGTTTTTGTCTTTTTTGTCATTTTTGTAGTTTTCATTGACGGGGATAGATAAATAAAACTAGGACGGTTTGAAATAGAGGATAAAAGTTTGGATGAGCCAATAATTTCTCTAGTTCATAGATATAAAAATTCATCGTCTATAAAATGCGATAGTAACTCGATATGTCTTTCTGTTCAGTTTTTGAAAAACACTGGGAATACTGGATCGTTTTTATTGTAATTTTGTTTAAATGTAGTTTTAATGCCGAAAATGGACATATATACTCACGCCAGGAGATCGGATAGTTTGCGATATAAAATTAAGTGAATTTTTCGAGTGCAAATGGCACTAACATAAAAATGTTGTACAATGTAACCTGTATTGACGCCTGCTCTTTAAACAAGAAGCAGGAACTAGAGGTTAACCCGCGGCGCAACCGCGGCGTAAACTCTAGTTATCCATAATTATCAAAGTTCAAATAATAAACACGGCACAACGATTAATTAATAAGACAGATACTAGGGCATTACACGGGCTTCACTATAATAATTATCAATATTTTACTCCACAGCGTCCAAGAGATGTTATTAGTTCCTTAATGTTGTTAATATATAAATATGACAGTGAGTGTGTCGATAAAATTAAACTATGTAATAAATTAAAGTAAAAATAAACTATATATACAAACTAAAATTAAACTATAAAATCTAGTACCAGAACGCTGTCAGTCGGAAACGTGCCCAAAATACTGGCCTCATTGCCTCACTGAATGGCAACGCTAATGCGTTGCCCGAGGTATAAACCAGTCTTTTGGTCACGTGGGACATCCACTAGACGTTTGGCTATGTCTCAATAAGGCTTGTGCGCCTCGGGCCCCCATGGTCCCAGGGTCTCGATCCCAAAAGCCGCAAATATGTAGCCATTTCCGATAGCTGAGTATTTGCGGCGTTTTAGAGGCTCCTGCTGTGCAGCAGCTGTACCGGCAGACAAACTATGGCTAGAAGATGGGGCGCTGCCAAAGTAACGCAAGACACGTCCCCTATTAAGGGGCGACTCATCTTCCAGGGCACCACTGACATACCATCGGGATGTCATCGTCGCGGCACAAGCCTTTCGTTTCTAGAATGGCAGGTTCCCCGGCGGTGACAAGAGCCCGACGGATTATGTTATTAAGTGTTGCATGACGTGAAATTCTGCCGGCACTTAAACACACAGATGTTTATACCAACATTATATCAAGTATGGACCCGGCCACCGGGCCGCTAGGCGGCAGGAAACAAACAAACTGAGTGTGCAGTTGCACACATAAATAAGTAGCCATGAAATAAATGATAACCAATTTTTTTTATCCTATTATAAATGGTTGCCATCTTATAGATTCTGTACTCCCACAAAAAAGTGATCTGTAAACTGTAAAAAAGTGTTTCCTCCAAATTGTGAGGGTGTATAGAAGAAACTGACCCACGACTCGGATTCAGCACATCGAAATATGTAAGAATAGATGCGTCTGGTCAAAGAACAGACAACTGTTTTTGTGGGCCAGTGTCATTATTGTTTGAAAAGTTATACAAAGTGTTTCTATGGTGATATCTATAATATCAATCAATATTTTATTGTACACCAATACAAAAAAGAACTTGCATCCAGACAACCCCAGGAATAAATTGAAAATATAATGAGGTTTGTATACATAATACATAGTACAATTTCTTACATTCTAGTAATAAATATATATATATGCAGTATATATGGATGTTCTATATATTAAATAAATATATACTTAATATGCATAACATACAAATACATATCCGTAAATTTTATCCGTGCAGGAACGGAGAAAGAATACAATTTCCTGCGGCCGGGCGGCCTGTCGTAAGAGGCGACTAAACAACCCACAGCCAGGTGGTAGGGCATTCGCCCGACTGGATGGCTACCACCCCTGGTCTAAAGTATGTTGCCATAACAACCTTGAGTTGTGTTCCGGCATTAGTGCTCAGGTTTCAGTCTCCCTTAAGAGAGCAGCAGCACATTTGTAGCACCTTTGGTGTTGCAAATGTCTATAGGTGATGGTAACCGCTTTCCATCAAGTGGGCCGTCTGCCTGTCTGCTGAGCTCCTGCAATAATAAAAAAATAATAAAAAACATATCTACAAAAATATATATAAATGTTTATAGATAAATATATATGTACAAACATTTAAATATCATCATATTCTAAAGACAGGTAATGTTTATTTAATCTATACTAATATTATAAAGAGGTAAGGTTTGTGAGTTTGTGACGTTGTAGGGGGTAATCTCTGGATCTACTAAACCGATTTTAAAAATTCTTTTACTATTCGAAAGCTACGTTAACGGGGAGTGTCATAGGCTGTATAACATGAGGCTATATACCACGGGAGCGGGACAGAGCGCGGGTGAAACTGAGGCCGGAACGCTAGTAATATTATAAAATTCCTTCAAAAACACGATGCAATTTTTTTTCGATTTCTTGTAATAAATAAGATGATAAAATTATATTTTAACGCCTACTTTTAAATGTATAAATAATGTTAATTTTCAAATTCATATTCAAACGTTTTTATTCAAAATAAGTTTCACTGCAGAACACTTTTTGAAAGTCATACATTAGTCATACAATTAAAATACATTCAAGTGCGTGGTGGTCTACTCGTAATTATCAAAATGTAATTTAATTACATATAATCGAATACAATGCAAGAAAACTTAACTTATTTGTATTTTATTCTACTCATAGTCCCTCAAGTTTATAAGTAGAATACTGAGCCTAGATCACCGTCTTCTATGGGTAAGGTGCCCAGAAGGCTGGCTACGTTTCCTCGCTGGATCGCCATACTGATCCGTTGGCCGAGGTAAGCACCAGCCCTCTGACCACCTGAAGAGCCAATGAGTCGTTTTGATAAATTTTGGTAGAGGCTCATAGCCTCAGTCCAAGCGTCTCGACAGCAAACGGCACAAACGTATAACTCTCACTGAGAGTTGCATATTTGCGCCGCTTGAGTGATTCCGCTGTTTCCGCTGCTGACCCGGCTGATCTAGACATCATACAATTTAATTTTATTTCATATTCTATGTACACCGCATCGCAACGTGTTATTGTTTTCTTCTTATTGATATTGATATTTGATATTTTATTAATATACTATTGATTCTTTTATCCACCTACTCATACTTTTTTTTATGGCTTGGCAGCCAGGCCTTTAAACCAGATCTTAGATCAATGTAGTTACTTCATTTTCTTAAACCTATGTGTAGCACAGCTGAACTGTAGGTAATCAGCTAGTGCCATTCAACGGAGTTCTTGTGACAACTCAAAAGGCCACATTTGACTATACAATTCACATTTCTCACAAAACACATAATTACTACTCAAATACTATCAATACCCTGTCATTTTTAGAAAATAAAACTGCACAGTACAACATCTCCTTTCAGTTTCCGCCAAAAACTCCTACTCATACTTAAAATTTACTAGAGGCAGATTATGGTGTAAAAAGGCCAAAAATTCGGTGTTATCAAGTTGACGTTGTCAACAGATCACGGTGTGTTGCTCTTGAGAAAGCATGGCGAAATCAAATCGAGGTTCGGCTGAATTTCGGTCGAATTTTTTGTTTTGACCGAATGTTCGGCTGAAGTTCGTATTCGGTTCAAACCACATCCATTACTGATTTTACAAAAAAAAAAGTTCGATATTCCAGGGGCACACAAACATAGATGCACGGTGTAGCGAAAGACCTAATAAAAAATTAAACTCTATAAAAATAAACCTCTTGTTTTGCTTTGTTCTTTTGTAAACTATGCGTCGGTTGAAGCCAAGAGAAAAATTGTTTCAAGGTAAAAAAAATAGTTTTTTTGAACTAGTCGAATTAAAATAAGCACCGGAAGCAAGGCCATCGCAATTTTCTACGAGGAAGCCTCTGAGCGCACCGCACTCTCCTGAGTTACGAAACGCGAATGCAGAAATAGATGCGGCATCTCTTATTATAATAGAATAAGTGGCCATGTGCGAGTCAAAATCGTGCATAGACGGCCTTCTATGAACTACAAAATGTCTAAATAAAGGTATTTACGTGTTCAATTTTTTTTACATACATACATAACTTCACGCCAGTTCCCTTGCAGGGTAGGCACGAACAACAGAGCGCCATTTAGGCTTATTCTTACACACCTCACTTGCTTCTTTGACATTCATAACTCTTGTCATGCACTCTCATCTGTTCTTGAGGCTCCTAACATCACCTTCTAGTACACGATCAATTTGATCATGGAAGGTGTGTCGTGGCCTTCCACGACTTCTGCATCCTTCCACTTTTGCATTGTATATCTGTTTAGTCATTCTTTTTCATTTAATTTTTTTTTTATTACATTTTAATAATTTAGATTTTCATATTACAGTACAACGTGGGAGCGGTCAGCATTTTAGGAACGCTCCCCACCGACAGCGATCTGGACTACATCTTTTACTTGTAAATATGTTTATTTAATTTTTAAGTTTTTTTTGTAGTGTTACTCACTACTAGGTAGTAGAGCATTCGTCCTTCTTGGTGGCTACCAGTAGCGTAGAATTCATATAACTCGATTCCCCATAGCCTACGTTTAAGAAAGTAGCGATTAGCGACCAAAAGATAGAAAGTGCCATAAATTAATTGGCGCTCACGTTTTATATTCGTGCATATATTATTACTGTACTAATATTTCTTACATTTCGCGGCATTCCATACGTGGATAAAATAGGAACTCATAACCTGATCGGGCACCGGATTTTGTTTTTTTTTTATTGCAGGAGATCAGCAGACAGGCAGACGGCCCACTTGATGGAAAGCGGTTACCATCGTCTATGGACATTTGCAACACCAAAGATGCTACAAATGTGCTGCTGCTCTCTTAAGGGAGACTGGAACCTGGTCACTAATGCCGGAACACAACTCAAGGTTGCTATGGCGACATACTTTAGACCAGGGGTGGTCGCCATCCAGTCGGGCAAATGCCCTACCACCTGGCTGTGGGTTGTTAAGTCGCCTCTTACGACAGCCCGCCCGGCCGCAGGAAATTGTATTCTTTCTCCGTTTCTGCACGGATAAGTTTTAATATACGGGTGAGATTGCATAATTAAAAATACAAATTGTAATAAGAAAATAAATCGAGTTGAACGTTTTTTCAACAGCGGTGTAGTCGGCGCTTGCATCATCTGCATCGGTGTGTTTTTTCAACCGGCTTACTCTCTTTGTTGCTGTATCTATCTTCTGTATTTGTTGTTGTATCTGTCCTAAATAAACACATTTCTTTCTTACGTATGAACGCCACATCCATAATGTAAAGCAGCATATGCATCGTACATCAAAGTGGCTATTACGGGAGTTCTCACAGGGAAATTGCTTTCTTGCGCACACTTCATTCCCGAGTGTAAATTTCATTTTTTACCCATTCACCTACCCTTCCCCTTCAAGTCTTACCTGTTCACCGACGTCGAATAATTTCGCTATCCCAGCAGCGTTTATTTTTCAATGTTATTCTATGGAAATGAACAAATAACAATCAGCAACCAGCAAGACGTGATGGCATGAAAATCTCAGAATATCAGCAGGTGCTTGACTAAGAATTATTTAAGGACGAGCTCTTATAATATAATTAAAGTTACTTTCTTACATTATTGTTGCGAATCGGTCCTTTGTAGGTGTTTTATTGTCCCTTTGAATTTGAATGATCTATTGTTCACGCTAATCCCTTTGTACGCCTCCTGGTAAGACGAGGTAAATTTTTCTGTCTATTGTTTGGATTTCATGTGCACTCTTAGAAGCCATTAAACCGACAAGTTAAGAATGCTAAGGACCACTGGGCACGTTGCGAGGGTAATTTATAAATATAATATAAGATCGGTCATTCGGGGACTGAGGCAGTTGAAACACAAGTATTTCAGTCTACGACTGACCGAACTAATCAACTGCGATCGGGGAGTTACGTAGTGTACTTTTGCAGCGAGTATCTTATAACGATAGACTTTGCGCGATCTATGTTATTACGATTTTCTGCCTTACGGTTTGATCTTTTTGTATTTGTTAGAGCTGTGGATTACGAGTGTCTACTTCTAATTACTTTTGTGATAATTCATTTAAGCATTTTAATTCTCATCCCACGAATTCGTAACAATATTAATATAAACCATACAAAAACTTTTCTTTCTTATTAATTTTATAAATAATAATGTTTGAAATATTATATTTCTCCCTCAAAGTAATCAGATCAAGAAGAAATACTGTTGTTTGGTTGTTTTATTTTTTCCCTCTCCAATTTCGCTGGAACAAAAGCCTCCGGGTTCGATTCCTGATACTTTCCATTATTTACAATGGTCTGGGTGTCTCAAATCAGCTCCATAGTAGTCCGTAGTATATTATCCATAATACAAGCGTAACTTGCTTAGCTTGGGGATATATTGTAACAAATTGTGTGTTTATCTGTTGATTATTTATTTATTTTTAAATATGCAAAAAAACGTTTTTTTATATAGTATATATTTCAATCAAATAATTAAAATGTTTAACATTCAACATCCCGAATCTGGTTACATGATTTAAAAAAAAATCTTGAAAATTTTAAATTTTAAGACAGACAACCAGCAAACAAAATCCATAAAGGTTCCCTAATCCTAAGGGATCACAACTGCCTAAAAAATATTTGAACATATTATTTGATCATACACAATAGTATCGAAGCTTTATGTATAAGATAGTAATGTTATACGAGCCGAAAAATTGAATGTAACAAACATCACGTTGAGTACCAAATATCACATCGTAATATCAATTTTGAAACCTCTCAATCCTGCTAAGAGGCGATACGTGGCCCCAATAGTACGTGGAGTGGTTCTCGTGTCAGCAGGTCATTACGCCGCCCTCATTCACTGTTAGAACACTCTTCAAATACGCTCCCTATACAAGATTTTAATCTGAGAAGCATTTAGATCGCGTCGGCGGCATTGATGAAGATGTTTTTAATAAAATTCATCTACGGGTATATTTAGTGACATTATTAGATATGTGATGTATAATATAATCATACTAATATATAAAGCTGAAGAATTTGTTTGTTTGTTTGCTTGATATCAGGAAATACTGGTCTGATTTGAAAAATTCTCTCAGTGTTAGATAGCCCATTTATCGAGGAAGGCTATAGGCTATATATCATCACACTAAGACCAATCGGAGGGGCGCGCCAATGAACATGTTTCAAAATCGGGGGGTTTGCTTTGACATACTTTTTTTTTTACTATTTCACGCGGACGAAGTCGCGGACAGAAGCTAGTAATGTAGATATGTAATTTTATATAATTATTATTATATTGTATATAGCTATATATTTATTATGTTTAAATAGTTGCATTTTATCACTATATCTTGTATATGCATATAAATTATTTGTATACTTATATATTTATTATTAAAATGTAAGTAATGGTACAATAATAATGTATACCACCATCGCCACTCCTAATCAGCAATATTCTTGCCACGGGTTGTCTGGAGGAGATCGCTTTTTAGCGATAAGACCTGTCTTTGTACACAATTAGAATAATACTAGTTCGTAAGTTTTCTGTAATAGTGTATATTAAAGTGTTATCTATCTATTAAGTGTTGTGTATTGAAACCTGTTATTTTTGCTAAAAGACAGCTTATTTGTTCCGCCCTTATTCGCA
The DNA here is from genome assembly GCA_019925095.2 of Dendrolimus kikuchii. Classification (NCBI taxonomy): domain Eukaryota; kingdom Metazoa; phylum Arthropoda; class Insecta; order Lepidoptera; family Lasiocampidae; genus Dendrolimus; species Dendrolimus kikuchii. Next base: position 17,453,698 of record CM034407.1, read on the forward strand.
CTTTTTAGTAAGCTCTTTATACAAGACTAACGGCCCGGCGCGGTTTAACCCGCACGCTGTCCCGCTCCCGTGGCATAAAGCGTCATGTTATATAGCCTATGACACTCCCTGTTAACGTAGCTTTCCAACGGCAAAATAATTATTAAAATCCATTTAGTAGATCTACAGATTATTCTCTACAACGTCACAAACTCACAAACTACCTCTTTATAATATTAGTATAGATTAGCGGCCCGGCGCGTTTTCACCCGCGCTCTGTCCCGCTCTCGTAGTAAATAGCGTCATGTCATATAGCCTATGACACTCCCTGTTAACGTAGCTTTCGAACAGTAAAATAATTTTTAAAATCAGTTTAGTAGATCCAGAGATTACCCCCTACAACTTCACAAACTCACAAACTTTACCTCTTTATAATATTATATTATATCAATATTAGTATTTTAACCTGAAAAGTGTCTAGATCACGTTGGCAACATTGATGATTCGGGTATTAGTTTAAAAAAAAATGCATTATATTGATACAAATAAATGTTAAGTGTCGTGTTCTGAAACCTCTCTTTATACTAGAGGTCATACGTGGCCCCTATAGTACATGAAGTAGTTTTCGTGTCACCAGCTTATTATGCCGCCGGTATTCACACTGTTGAAATACGCTCACTATACAAAATTTTAATGTGAAAATCATTTAGATCGTGTCGGCATCATTGATAAGCCGTATAGATATTTTTTTTATAAAATGTGTTTGCATTAAATAGCATATAGACAAATATAAAATGTTAGATAGATAACACTTTATTGCTCACCAAAATACAAATACAAAAACAAAATGCATTATTACAATACTTCTTGGCAAAACAACTAGTGGTCTTATCGCTAAAAGCGATCTCTTCCAGGCATCCTAGCTTAAAAGAAATTCTTAACTAATCCTGCGATGTAGGTGGAGCAGAAAAAAGATAGGACTACAATTTAAATATACATACTACACTAATTTATAAATTAAATATATACATAAATCCAGACACATGTATAGACTACCAATATATACGTAAATACAAAATAAATATATTTGTTAACATTATATATGACAAGCATTTTATAATAACATATATTACAATAGATAAATAAGTAAGTGTTAGACATATTTATTTAAAGACAGATAGTATTTTCTAAGGGAGTTCCGAAATGTAGGTAATGTTTTGGCCTCTCTGGCAGCAAGAGGCAACGCATTCCAGAGTTTGACAGCCTGCACTGTAAAAGAGTTGTCATAAAAGGATGAAGTGTTTGCAGGTGTCAGGAGTCGACGATATGTATCTGAGCGCAAATTGTGAGAAGTGAAGTGAATTCAAAACGTTTCTTAAGGTAATGAGGACTATTAAGATTAAACAGTAATTTATAAAAGAGAGGTAGAATGTGGGTATTCCGGCGAAAACGAATAGGAAACCATTTGAGCTTCATATGAAATTCAGAAACATGGTCATATTTTTCTATTCTGAAACCTATCATTTTTCTAAGAGGCAACATGTGGCCCCAATAGTACACGGAGTGGTTCCCGTGTCAGTTCACTAATTATCACGAGTTACTCTGACAGACGGACAACGATTTAAGAGTTGCTGGCGAGAACTTAGGGAAGAATAAATTAAATTCGGGATACGTGTTTAATCTTGCTGTATATTGCCTTAAAACTCATACGTACTGGAATGAATGCAGACGCATTTTTAAACGATGTTCACTTAATACAATTAAATAAACACTATTTTTCCACATATAGCTATGTCTGATTAACACAATATAATCATGATAATACATTTATTATAATAACTTATGTATTATTGTATATATATGTATATAACTATGTATATATGTATGTATTTGTATATTTATTTCTCTCCTGATTCAAATCTCTTTCATTTAGGTTGCCTGGAACAGATCGCTTTGAGCGATAAGGCCGCCTATTGCCTACAAAATATTGTAAATATGGTATTCTCTCTTTCTTTCTCTCTCTCTTTCTCTCTCTCTCTCTCTCTCTCTAAAGGCCGGCAGAAATATTATTGCAATTCTCTTGGCCCATGTTTCTTCACTAGAAATATCAGGCTCCATAACAGTTATTATGTATTATTATTTAATTACCTTATCATTAAAGATACTAAATAAACTTTTAGCAAATACAGCATTTGATCGTTATGTTATTTAAGAAAAAGAGCTACATTTTAAGCACTTCAGATTGTTTGAGGCTTGAGTTTTAATCCTTCGCACCTTTCTTGGTGCGATTTGTCTGTCCCTCTCGCTCTCACAGTGTCGGGATGAGATGGCTGAAGGGCTCTTCTCTTTGGAGGGCACTCGGGCTTGCTGACGCACCGCTTACTAAGATCAGTGTCGTCGTGTACAACGCTCGGAAAATTTTAATTTTAGAAAAGATTCTTATTTAAAATTCCAAGAAGTAGCTTTTGAAAAATATCTATACTTATACAAACTAAAATTAAAGTATAAAATCTAGTTCTAGACCGCTGTCAGTTGGAAACGTGCCCAAAAGACTGGCCACATAGCCTCTCTGAATATACTTATATATTTAGTAGGACTAAAGTTTAGTTCTATACCCCATATAAATTCTGTTATTTTTCAGGGTGCAACCATAACAACCCTGAGTTGGGTTCGGGCATCAGTGGCCAGGCTTCAATCCCCCCCCCCCCCCCCCGGTTCTCTACAACATTTATTCCGCGTTACAACTATAATATGGAGGGAATTTCCCGTCGCGGTTTTCCCTTTGCGATATGACATGAGGTTCTTTAAGAAGGGCGTTATAAAATTTCTTAGAGGTCAGCAATGCGTTAGCGATACCCCTGGTGTTGCAAGCGTCCATAGGCGACGGTAACCACTTTCCATCAGGTGGAAATTATATCAAACCCCTCAATATGTTTTCATGGAGGCATAAAATCAATAATGCATATTTTAATAAGTAATTCAGCGTTGTAGGATTAAAATTCGAAATTTGTGACAGGTTATGACATAATGAACTTTCTAAATTAAAAAAAGGGTCGCGCGTAACGTATTACTCCTGTCCCCAGGTATCCGAGATCCGGGGACACATTAATTAAATTACAACTTCCTTTTTATTATCTGTATAAATGTTTGAAAAATTGACTTCCTTATTTTCATTAAATAACTCTGTTAACGGTCACCAAAGGTCATGTCATTAATGCTTTAGCAGTATACTACGCATGTACAATCTCGTGGCTCAGTTATGACATCATACTTTGGAGAAACAGCATAGATACTGGAGATTTGTTTGTTGCTCAGAAAAAATGTTTCGCATCCTTTTTTTTTTTTTTTTCATTAACGAAGTACAGTGTAAATAAACTCCATGTAACGTCACTCGATTTAACTCCCGTAAGCGTTGAAATCACTTGGCTTTAGTTGGTTTAGCTGGTTTTCCATGTCGGCTGGGCGTAACTATGTTCTAAATCTCAGCCTTACCAACACAAACAAAAGCGCAGGGTCGACAGGGAGGAGGGGGTTTTTAGTGGGTATTGGGGTTGCTCGCTCGTGCAGCAACGCTCGGAGTCTTCCACACTATTCTGTGACGTCGATCGCGGACGGAGCACTGCCAAGAGCATACTATTGCTGCAGAGTTATCGCCCCCGACCGACGCGTGTCGTTCCCCTAGCAACGACACAGTTTGTGCGTAAATCGGTTAAGCATTTTCCCTCGCCTCAAAAAAAAAAAAGCTTGTTTTCCATTGGACTGTGCGTAACTACGTTCTACGTCTCAGCCTTTCCTTCATAAAAAGCGCGGGGCACATGGGAGGAGGATGGTTTTAGTGGGTAGTGGTTGTTGCCCGAGCAACTTCTCTGTGTTTCCCCACAAGCTGGCTTGATTATTGTTCGGATTGCCCCTTATCAAAGGGGAAAGCCTTCATGATCAACTATGGTCTAATCCCTTGCAAAGGACCCAGTATTGTGCGTAAATAGCATTTCCCCCGCCTTAAAAAAGAAAAGAAAATAGCTTGTTTTCCATGCCAGGGCTGCGGAGAGGCTAGGTCATATACTCGTAGCCCTGGCATAAGGCGAAGGACGGAACATCCAGGGGTTTTAGTGGGTACCCCTAACCGGGGGTGGCAACAGCATGGCACCAGTTCTGACGGGGCATGCTGGTGCCACTCTCGATCTGGCGAATCCCGCACACAGGTCGCGAATTATCCCCCCAAGGATCTACCCTTGTCGCGGCTTATGGTCCTCAAGCGGATTTCCCCTCGCTAAAAAAAAGCTTGTTTCCATACAATGATACACTCTATATAGCATTACACCCACTCTCAATAACGACAACCATTAAGTAATAAAAAGTACCTTTTAAGTCGCCAAAATTAGTAAAACCTGCGCAGTTGTGTACGTTTTTTTATCGTAGCCCGTAATAAACTCAACTGTTGCTATCTTGTATACCGAAATTTCTAGGAAATTCTGAAATACCAAAATTTCCAAATACTTCCTTTATCACCAAGGTGCCCCAATAACGCAAGATATGAATAAAATAAGTAAAAAAATACAACAAAATTACTGGTGCAGCAAAAGACGTCAGACAAAAATAACAGACTTCTCTCCATTTCATGACAACTCTCTATAACGCCATAAAATGCACAGTCCCCTAAATGTCGTTATATGGAATTTACACTGTATTTAATAAGAAATAGCTCATTGATATTACCATCTAACCTAAAAAGGCTAGTAAGTAAATTAAATATAACCTAAATTAACTACGAGTATTCATACTAAGAAAGTGACCATTGAGACTTTTATTATTGTCTCTATTAAGGCGAAGGCACATTGTTTATGTGTTCTGTATTAAGCTAGCACATTACACTACAGTTTTGTTTTGTATATAGCACTAGTTCAAATGGTTTTGTCCTTTTGACCCTTCTCGTTATGTCCATGTTGTCGAGGAGCTGGATCACTTCGACATTCACATGAGGATGAAGCCGATGCTCGTGGGCTTCCGCATCCTTGGAAATATTAAACTTCCTGACAACTATATATAAGTATAGATATAAGGCCAACACTACACATGCACCTCCTCACAACACCAGCATGTAACAGATACACTCTACATTAGTATAAGTTTAGTATTAAAATTAGAATAAATTAATATAATAAGTTATTCTTAAGGTACACCACAACATAAAAATTACTAAATTAATGTCACACACAGTAACAAAAATAAACAATAAGCGTGTATGGAGTCTAAAATTTTTCATAGAAATTAAGTATTAAAAAAGGGTGCGGAACTTGAGTCCGTAGAGATATTAACAATAATAAAAAAAAAAACAAAACTTCCTGACAAATAGACGTCCGAGCTCACGCCATCGATGTATAATGGAAATACCGACCAACCGGACGAAGCGCTATGCTTTCACGTCTATACAAATAAATATAATTTAAGTGTCTGGTTGTTTTTTTTTTTTTATTTTTTATTGCTGGAGTTCAGCAGACAGGCAGACGGCCCACTCGATGGAAAGCGGTTACCATCGCCTATGGACATTTGCAACACCAAAGGTGCTACAAATTCGCTGCTGCTCTCTTAAGGGAAACTGGAACCTGGTCACTAATGCCGGAACACAACTCAAGGTTGTTATGGCGACATACTTTAGACCAGGGGTGATGGCCATCCAGTCGGGCAAATGCCCTACCACCTGGCTGTGGGTTGTTTAGTCGCCTCTTACGACAGGCCGCCCGGCCGCAGGAAATTGTATTCTTTCTCCGTTCCTGCACGGATACAAATGGTGGTGCAGGAAATGGGCAATAGATACATAAATACTCAAACTACAAAATAACAGCTTCTTATTAAATACATCTGAAAGTATATACGGTACTTTATAAAAAAAAAATGTCCGTTTGTTCTGGATAATCTCTACAACGGCTAGACCGATTTTGACTGGACTTTCAGTGGCAGATAACTGATATTACAAGGAGTAACTTATTCTACTTTTAAAATTAGGTTTCCGCGAAAAAAATTACACGTAGACGAAGTCGCGGGTAACAGCTAGTTTACAATACGCACTGCTAAGAAGTGGAACTTCTTACCGTCGTCTATTTTTCCTGAAAAATACAATTTAGGTGTCTTCAAGTCTCGCGTGAACCACCTTACCTTACCTACCTACGTTTCCTTCTAGGTAAGCGTGCTCCATTTGCCACTGCATTTTCACCTGATATCAGGCGCAATGTCGTACAAACGCGTACCTATACAACAACAAAAAAAAAACATTATACACGACACTTTCATCGACCTTACTTTATTAAACTTAAAATCTTGGCTATGAGCTCAATTATTTTTAACGTATAAATGCGTTGGATGTGCGTATAGAGGCAACCCTGCAGAGAGGACTTACGTACGGCTGTGTAAATCAATAAAAGCGTTTAGTTAGTTTATCTGTGCAGGAACGGAGAAAGAATACAATTTTCCTGCGGCCGGGCGGCCTGTCGTAAGAGGCGACAAAATAACCCACAGCCAGGTGGTAGGGCATTTGTCCGACTGGATGGCTACCACCCCTGGTCTAAAGTATGTCGCCATAACAACAATGAGTTGTGTTCCGGCATTAGGGATCAGGTTCCAGTCTCCCGTAAGAGAGCAGCAGCGCATTTGTAGCACCTTTGGTGTTTCAAGTGTCTATAGGCGATGGTAAGCGCTTAACATCAAGTGGGCCGTCTGCCTGTCTGCTGAGCTCCTGCAATAAAAAAAAAATAGTTAAAAGAATTGGTGTTTCCTTCCAATCCTAAGTGCGTATCCCCGCTCGCACGTAACATTATTATGTATACATTTAGAATTTTTTTGTTAAAAAACTTTTGATGGAATAACATAGTCATCTCGTGAATTTAGGACTCTGCCGAACAAACTTTTATGAGGCTCCTGTTTTGTTTAAAATTTGTGTGATTACATGAATATGCTATGAGGGTCGGCCATGATTGGGTATTGTTGGGAATTAATTTTAGCATTGAAACTCATACGAAAAGTACGGTGTCTTTCAGATGGATTATGGCTTGGCAGCGAGACCTTTAAGTCAGATCTTAGATTACAATATAGTTTCTTCATTTTCTTAAGCCTATGTATGACTCAGCTGAACTGTAGGTTATCAACTGACGTCTTTCAACGGACTTCTTGTGAAACTCCAAATCATCCGGGGACCTATTCAAACATACACAAAAAAAATCATCAAGATCGGTTTAATAGTTTCGGAGTTTATTCCGGGCATATATCGTGACACGAGATTTTTTTATATATATGTCGCAGATTGCTGCATATGTTAAATATTGAAGATATAATTGTTAACATTCCCTAAAGTAATATCTGATATGGGTTTATCTAACTTGTTAATTATCACGCCTAGAATATCATTTCACTTGACATTTATAAAATGTCAGTTGATTATGACATTAACTTGACTTACGAAATGTCAGTTGATTTTGAAGGATGAAGGAAAAAAGACGGGATGCCTTAGGCTACGTTCCATTAGGGACTCATAACGACCACGTTCAAGACCGCGATTTTTGCGATTACACTTGCTTGCCGGTGTTACAATCGTCAACCCAAGTGGAACGGTTATTCGACCTACCTCTTGACTTGGGTCGTTGTGAGCGTTGTGTGATCGAAAATGATGACGCTATTAGTAATGTTTTCGCCACGACCACAACTACCTTGGTCGCCTTATGGAACGGCTAAGTGAACATTTTGGGCGTTGGGAGCTACTAATGGAACGCGCTGTTAGTGTATCATCTATGCCTTCGTCACAAGACTAGAGGGAAACAAGTACCGTTTTTATTTTGGATTTATTAGAAATAACTTTCAGATAATTAGAAGTGATTTGTAAAGTTAATAAAGTGTACGAGGTATGAACAGTTGATTTATTGACATGGAAAACGACCTTAGACGCTCGCCGTTATCCGTGCAGGAACGGAGAAAGAATACAATATCCTGCGGCCGGGCGGCCTGTCGTAAGAGGCGACTTAACAACCCACACCTTCGTCAGAAGACTAGAGGAAAAGGGGAGTCTTTGGCGGGAACTGAAAAGAGATGTTGTTCAGTGCACCCCTAGTTTCTAAAAATATGTCGCCATACTCAACCTTGAGTTGTAGTTCCAGCATTAGTGACCAGGTTTTCAGTCACCCTTATGACAGAGTGAGCAGCGTGATTTGTAAAGTCAAATGTGTCCTTTGGTGTTGTCAAATGAACTCCATTGAATGGCGATGGATAACCGCCTTCCATACAAGTGGGCCTGTCTTAAAGGCCTATCTGCTGATCTCTTGCACATAAAAAAACTAGAAGGAAACAAGTACCGCTTTAATTTTGGATTTATTAGAAATAACTTTTAGATAATTAGAAGTGATTTGTAAAGTTAATAAAGTGTACGAGGTATAAACAGTTGGTTTATTACACGACCCTGGACGCTCGCTGTTATATATATAAGATATACTTGTTTCTGGTTAGAAATAAATTGGAGCTTTTCAGTCTTTTCCCGCCGTCTCCCTTCCATCATCGGACAACCACACGCACTGGCATGCGGCACCGCTATACGTTGGACATACCACCTATAAGAACAAAGCGATATGGGGCCACCTTCATTATACGCACCTCAAAGGAGTGGAACTCCCTGCCGGAGTCTGTTTTTCCCGAAACCTACAACCTGGGTATCTTCAAGTCTCGTATGAATAGGTACCTTCTAGGTAAACGTGCTCGATCTTAGACCATTCTCCACTCAATTCCAGCGAGACAATGGTCAAACGCGAACCTATACCTAACTTATGCATTATTGTATATATATGACTATGTATATATGTATGAATTTGTATATATATTTCTTAAATTAGGTTGAGTATTTATGTATCTATTGACTTCTTCCTGCACCACCTATATCACCTGATTCAAATTTCTTTCGTTTAGGTTGCCTGGAAGAGATCGCTTTGAGCGATAAAGCCGCCTATTGTATTGCCTAGAAAATATTGTAAATATGGTCTGTTTTTCGTTCGTAATACCGAAGTAAGAAAGAGAGTTGATCTGAAAGAGAATGTCGGGGTGAAGGTAAGGAAAGGAATGCTCCGGTGGTTCGGGCATGTGGAAAGAATGTATGATGAAAGAATGACTAAACAGATATACAATGCAAAAGTGGATGGATGCAGAAGTCGTGGAAGGCCACGACACACCTTCCATGATCAAATTGATCGTGTACTAGCGGAGGGTGATGTCAGAAGCCTTAAGAACAGACGAGCGTGTATGACAAGTGCTATGAATGTCAAAGAAGCGAGTGAGGTGTGTAAGAATAAGCCTGAATAGCGCTCTGTTGTCCGTGCCTACCCCGCAAGGGAACTGGCGTGAAGTTATGTATGTATGTACTTACTCTGGTGCTGGACGCCTAGAGATGAATAAATAGAATACTAAATATATCGAAAATGCAACAGTATACTAATTCTAGTATACGAAAGGGTTAATTTAATAGCTTATAAAACCCGGCAAACCCTTTCTATGTACACATAGATGTGTATATTTCTTAAAATGATTAAAGAGTTATCTACTAAGGTATATAATTTATGTAGGTACGTTGTTTGAACATGTAAATAAACCCAGGTGCTTAAACGGTAGTGTGTGTACGAGCGTGTATTCATATAAACAACGGGCTACGTTTAAATTGAAGATTCTTGTACTTGATACAGGGATTAACTTGATCTGGATAGGGTAAAGTTCATTTTTTATTATCAACGTCTCTATTATGGAATACAGCTATGAACAGACGAGCGTGTATGACAAGAGCTATGAATGTCAAAGAAGCAAGTGAGGTGTGTAAGAATAAGCCTGAATGGCGCTCTGTTGTCCGTGCCTACCCCGCAAGGGAACTGGCGTGAAGCTATGTATGTATGGTCTGTTTTTGTAATTGTATATTTTGGTGTGCAATAAAGTGTTCTCTCTCTCTCTCTCTCTCTCTCTCTCTCTCTCTCTCTCTCTACGTGGTAAAAAAGGTGTATACGCATTTTTGGGAATTCGAACACTAACGACGTATATTGGGGTTTTTGGAAATTTTAATCCTAAGGTGATGAAAAAGGGCTAGGTTTTATTTTTTTTCGACTACTCAAACTATGACTATTTTAATTCTATGCGAGCAAAGCCACGTGCAACTGCCATTTACTACATAAGCTTACGCATAAAAAATATTGTAATAATAAATAATTTCGCTTAGGTATCCCCTTTGGCAAATATACGTTTTCTTTCCTTGAGCTTGTAATATATAATTAGGAAGTCACATACAGAAGGCAAGGAGTCTTGTTTACGAATTAAATTAACTATATACAACACAACATGAATTGTTGTTAAGTTGGACCGCCTCATTAATTTTGTTCAGCTTCAGGAAAAGCTTTGAGATAATCTATCTATGTTTATTATAATTATAATAATACTGGCGGTACAGGTAGACGTTGCCTTGCCTTGAAAACAAATTTAGAACCCGATTGCAGCGCCACCTACTGGGTCCAATTGTGAATCTAAACCATCCGGGGACCCACTCGAACACGTATAAAATAAACAATTTCTAATCGAATGAAGTTTCAAAATCTGTAATCTAATACTATAAACCTGTTTGACGATGTTGTAGATCGAGAGGATGTTTTTTGACAATAAATTATGGCGAATATTCAAGATAACTTTTATTTCTATTTCACAATTACACAACATGAAATTACACAGCACCTTTTTAACAGGCAGAAGAGAGAAGATAAAGAGGGGGGCGTAAAACGTCATAAGCCGCTGTCGTCTCATCGTATGACGGTGACATTTCCTTTTGACAGGCAAAGGGTGCTGAAGCCAGGGCTACTCCAACAGACGCAACGATTAATTGCGACTGTGCCATAATCATATAACAGCTTTTCGTCTTCCGCACACATGAATACGAGTTTATCAATAAAACCCACTCGCGTTCGTAAATTATAAAAACTTTCATTAAATTACCATTCTATGGCAAACACAAATTATGAATGAAAATTAATTACAAGTAAAATATCAATTTCTATTCATCAACTTTTAGTCGACAAAAATATGCGGACAAAGTACCGAGCACATTTGTTCAAACATTTGCCAATTAAACATTGTTTCCCAAACTTCCAACAACGACTCACCATTCTAGAAGGCAAACATTTGAAAATTTGAAAAAAGCACAACGATTAAACGCTATTAATATTCTTCAGGGAGCCAAAATGTTGACGACCCGTCAAATATTGAATGATTTACGACCCGGCCATTGTTTGCCAAACTTTATTGTTGCTTACCAACAATGGTTTACATTAAAAAACCAGCGGACGAGGGAAATTTTCGGGGATTTTTTAAATATTTCCTCTTGGAATCAGTGCGTCGGGTGTCACTTTAGCCTGGCAGCAAAATGGGGAGGATATAAGCAAATATTTATATTCATTTTTTTAGTTTGGGGCCATGAACATGGCGGATTGATAAAAACATGTTTTCTGTCATTCTATCGTTTTAAATTACTCCTTTAGGGTAATAACACCATCCGTGCAGGAATGGAGAAAGAATACAATTTCCTGCGGTCAGGCGGCCTGTCGTAAGAGGTGACAAAACAACCCACAGCCAGGTGGTAGGGTATTTGCTCGACTGGATGGCGACCACCCCTGGTCTAGAGTATGCCGCCATAACGACCTTGTGTTGTGTTCCGGCATTAGTGACCAGGTTCCAGTCTCCCTTAAGAGAGCAGTAGCGCATTTGTAGTACCTTTGGTGTTACTCCTGCAATAAAAAAATAAATAAAAAAATAGTATAGCCTAGTAGTAACGAGTAGCAGTGTAGTGTAGTGGAGAGAGGTGTAATGTAGCTTCATGAAACGTAGTGTATGTAAGTGCTGTATTTTAGTGCAGTAGGGTAGTGCTGGATGATATAAGATAAGTGTAACCAACATTTTGCCTTCTTCCAAACAAAGAAGGCAAAATACACTCAGACCGGAATACAAAAAACTTGCAGGTCTTACAAATATTATGTATACGAGTGCAAGCGAATCCACTATTACAGTCAATTTAACGTAAGGTGACTTTCTGACTTCACTGTTAGCACGACGCCAAGCATGTCGACATAATTTAATCTAATATATTTTATATTAAATTTTATTGTGAAAATTAAATTTATTATTGATATATTGTATTATTGAAAAATAGTTTAATATATTTAGTAAATTAAATGTGTTATTATTGATTTTTACTATTGTTATCAGTGTCACCTTACCTGACATTGTTTTCGCAAATAACAATAGAGATTAATCAAATAGTTTCTAGGTTGTGAAAAAAATTGTGGTACTTATCTACTTTTGTATCTATATATATAAAACAAAGTCGTGTTAGTTACACCATTTATAATTCAAGAACGGCTAGACTGATTGTTATGATTTTTATGTTTTTGGTATTATCTTCGTCCGGACAGATAATAACTATGAATATATAAAAGAAACATAATTAAAAAAAAAAAAATCGGTTTGGATACTCCGCCTTCTTCCGCACTTGACAGCTCACGTCACCTACACTTATAGCTTATTTGTAATAACTGATGTTCAATGCAAATCACTGACATACTAGAATGGTTTAGATTGACAATTAGACCCGGTAGGTGGCGCTGGAATCGGATACAAAAAAAAATCTGGGCAAGACAACGTCTGCCAGGACCGCTAGTTTGTTATAAAAATCGTTCAGATACAACGAATATAAAAATATTGCATTTTAATTTTTTCAGTGCAAATTTTCAAGTATTTTTATAGCCTGTCAAAATAACTGACAGCTGGATTCGTGGCCCCGCGGGCTTTTCCACGATAGAAGCAATCTAGACGTCCGCGTACAAAATACTTTCGACCAAAGCTAATACTTTAAAACAGTACGAATAATCTGTTTTCATACGAAAATTTATTGCTCACCCGCCAAAATTTTAAAGAGAAATTTAAAACTGAACAACGGGAAGCTAAACGTGATTAGGGCTGCCACTTCGCCTCTAACTAGTTTTGTTTTAATATTTAATAATAAACAGAAATTTTGATTCAACTTAGTAAACTATTAAGTCATAGATTAATATTAACTAGTGGTCGTCCGTGGTCGAAATTCGACCATAATAATTAATGTCAAAGACTATACTTCTATAATCACAGATTTCGCCAAGGCTACACTGTTAATTTGACTTTAACAATAAACAAAAGAGTGTATATGCGTGTGTGTGTCAAATACGTGTTAGTATGTGTAATGTTTTTTTTATTGATTTAATGTATTTTTATGCATGATTTAAAAAACAAATTGCAGTCTGCACTCCTGCTCTATACAAACTATAAGTGTGCGAAATTTCATACTCCTCCGTCCGCGCAATTTTCGTAAAAAGGGGTACAGTTTTTCCTTCACGTATTAATATATTGATTTAGGGAGTTACTCGGCTAACAGTCTATAGGATGACGATGATGAGGATAGGCTGACGACGAGTTACAGATAAGCCATACCTTAACTAGGTAAAAATTAAACATACATCAACTAACGGGCATATGTCATCAGTCATTCTCATTTTAAATTCTTCAAAACGGGTATTAAAAGTATTTTTTTTTAAATTCAATCTATTTTATTCAAAATAAGTTTCACTGAAGAAAACACCTTTTGAAGGTCATACATGTAAGTCAAAATTTTAATCTTCTTTCTAACCTAGTATACCGCTTCGCAACGTGTTATCGCTATTTAAATGAGAAAAAGCGGCAAGAAAATCCCCAGCAATACGTCTAGCTTAAAAATATTTTCATCGTAATGAATATAAAGAAAGAAATAATTTATTTGAAGAAATAGCGACGTACTTACATATTGCTAACATGTATCCTAAAAATAAAAACATACTTTGAGAACTTGTACGCCGCATTTACCGCCAACAAGGTTTGCACTCAGCTTTCACTCAACTTTCACTCAAATCACTAGTTGCTAGCAAAGTTATCAATAAGTTACAAAAGGAAGGAAAAGTTTAATATACATACATACATAACTTCACGCCAGTTCCCTTACGGGGTAGGCACGAACAACAGAGCGCCATTCAGGCTTATTCTTACAAACCTCACTTGCTTCTTTGACATTCATAACTCTTTTCATGCACGCTCGTCTGTTCTTAAGGCTCCTGACATCACCTTCTGCTAGTACACGATCAATTTGATCATGGAAGGTGTGTCGTGGCCTTCCACGACTTCTGCATCCATCCACTTTTGCATTGTATATCTGTTTAGTCATTCTTTCATCATGCATTCTTTCCACATGCCCGAACCACCGGAGCATTCCTTTCCTTACCTTCACCCCGACACTCTTTTTCAGACCAACTCTCTTTCTTACTTCGGTATTACGAACGCGGTCCGTGAGCGTCACTCCGCAGATTTTGCGCCGTGCTCGCATCTTGACCGCGTTTATTCTACTTTCATGCTCTCTCTTCCATACCCAACTCTCGCTATACTATACTCTACCCTCAAGTTTAATATAGGTTTAATTATTTAACTATTTAATATAATGATTTAATATATTTAATGCATTCTAGTTAATATTTAAGTTATTATTATTTTTCTTTTAAAATATCTAGATAAGTATCCATCTCTGGTATAAGTGTACTTGTATTATTTTTACCCTTAGACATGTGGAAATACTGTAGAATACTTTTTAATAATAAATAAATAAACGAATTGAAGGACATTAAAACGCACAAATTTTGCGTATTTTCAAACAGAGCAGTGGTCATTAAAGGCCATTTATGAGAGTTGTATATCTGATGTAATAACTAACTTATAACCAATTAAATGAAGAGTATTTGAAACGATAGACAGCTGAACATAACGATAGACAATATTATTGTTAATTTCGTTACTTTATAATAAAATAGTGAGATTGTAATCTATTCCAGATTGTGAACACAACGAAAAAAAATTAGAATTAAGAATAAACGGTTCTGGCAGTTGTCGACTAGGCAGCCGCTGTACGGCTTATATGTACGCTTTGATTTCAACCAAACTTACTGCTCGTTACGACCTTGAGCCGCGCTTCGCAATCTTTTTTTTTTATTGCCAGACAGGCAAATGTCTCAGTCGCGTACCACAAGTCTAGGAATAACGAAGCGACAACCCTAGCCCGGCCAGTTCACTGAGATAATTGTACTTTATAGAACAAACATGTTTCGAATACATGCAGGCCTTTTCTATCAGGATTTTTCGGTGTTAAATTTAATTGGTTTTCTCATAGAGTTTTATTTTGTGTAAATCTAATCTGGATTATGCTGTGATGAGAGATTGATTTTGTTTGACTACCCTTTTATGGAAGAATCAATGAAATGCGAACAGGGT
This sequence comes from Dendrolimus kikuchii, assembly GCA_019925095.2. Lineage (NCBI taxonomy): Eukaryota > Metazoa > Arthropoda > Insecta > Lepidoptera > Lasiocampidae > Dendrolimus > Dendrolimus kikuchii. The sequence goes on from CM034407.1 coordinate 17,469,049, forward strand.
TGAAAATAAATAGATTTTAGTCTCCAATATCTTATCTTATACTAATATATAAAACTGAAGAGTTTGTTTGAACGCGCTAATCTCAGGAACTACGTGTCTGATTTGAAAAATTCTTTCAGTGTTAGATAGCTCATTCATCGAGGAAGGCTATGTATTATCACGCTAACACCAATAGGAGCGGAGCACCAATGAAGAATGTTGCAAAATCGGGGGATTTTTTTAACTATTCCACGCGGATGAAGTCGCGGGCAGAAGCTAGTATTTTATATCTACTTTCCACAACCACTATTTGTACACAAATAGCTATGTCTGATTAAAACAATATAATCATGCTAATACATTTATTATAATATCTTATGTATTATTGTATATATATGACTATGTATATACGTATGTATTTGTATATCTATTTCTCAAATTAGTTTGAGTATTTATGTATCTATTGCCTTTTTCCTGCACCACCTATATGGCCTGATTCAAATTTCTTTCATTCAGGTTGCCTGGAAGAGATCGCTTTGAGCAATAAGGCCGCCTATTATATATAATTATATAGTGTTATCTCTTTCTCTCTCGCTTTCTCTCTACTTTACTCACGACGTTGCCTTCGTGAACTTCGATTCTATATATGGCGGTAACTATTTTTCTTTGTTGAATGATAAATAAGTCTTTACTCAAATTAATTATCTTCGAGTAATTTTCAATAGCTAGGAGTTTAATTTGTTTCTTATAATCCAGTTCAAAATTGAAATTTTACTAGGTAGGGGCACATCAAGTTTACGAATTATCTCAGCACCTATTGACAAATAAACAACATCGGTATGATGTCTTCAGCTTAGACTTCATTATCCCACAGAACTATGTACACTGGGTGTGTGTGTGTGTGTGTGTTTGGTGTGTGTTAGTGAGTTGTGTGTGTGCGTGAGTTTTGTATTGTATTGTGCATCTGTATATAGATTATAATACAATCCATTTCTAATAAATTTCATCCATATAGACCTTATAGTTTCCGAGAAAATTACTTTGACAGAACAACGAATAGGCTATAGATGGCGCTGTGCAATAATTGAGGTCGCAAACGTTTCCCGACACGTACAAAAAATATTCCAACATTAATAGGTGGATCTTGGCCTCGGATCCTCTTACACAAAGGTAAGACCCACCAATCACACTCACTCACTACAGACACAAGTAGCCATACAAGATTAGCTTAGGCGTGTTGCTGGAGAGTTTCTTCCGCCGCTTCTTCTCCTCCAGCTATAACACGTTGCGAAGCGGTAGTAATGATAGACTAGGATCGGCTCCGCCGGCGGAGTCGATAATTAGTCCCCAAATAATCACTTCAGCCTGTTGGCTTAGCTCATTTAGCCTTTTACGGCTAAATCTCAATATAGAGTCAATCCCCCGCAGCGGTCGAGCCGAGGTCGAACCTCACAGGTGGTGTCTCCTCGAGCGCGCTGCTTCCGGGATGAATGCCTCCGCTCCCACGGAGTCGGAAAGGCCCAAAGTCCGGTATCGCTGAAACAGCCGTCTCCGGCTATTCAGCTGGGTCCAGCTCCAAAAAAAAAAAAAGGTCCTGGGCCTGCGAGGAGCAATACTAGCCTCGCTGGAAGATCTTCCTTTAAGACATAGGAGCGTTCCATCTTGCTCTTCCACCTTTTTTTTTTTTATTGCAGGAGATCAGCAGACAGGCAGACGGCCCACTTGATGGAAAGCAGTTACCATCGCCTATGGACATTTGCAACACCAAAGTTGCTACAAATGCGCTGCTGCTCTCTTAAGGGAAACTGGAACCTGGTCACTAATGCCGGAACACAACTCAAGGTTGTTCTGGCGGCATGCTCTTGACCAGGGGTGGTAGCCATCCAGTCGGGCAAATGCCCTACCACCTGGCTGTGGGTTATTAAGTCGCCTCTTACGACAGGCCGCCCGGCCGCAGGAAATTGTATTCTTTCTCCGTTCCTGCACGGATAATACGCACCACCTCAATACGAGGCACTCACTTCAGGCTGATTAAGGGATACGGACAGATCGACATAACTATTTCATAGGTGAATTTTTTGCCCAAATTTCTTAATAAGTATAGGTATATGTCATAATAATAAATACAGTCTTGTAGGACATAAGCAAGTAAAACTCGGTAGGTCGTTTGGCCGTAACATGTGTAGTTTCAAAATATATAAGGCTCATAAAGCACTGAGCCATTTCCGGAGGAGGCAGACTCTAATCGTATTATGTCATTACCGGGAAGGCTGTCGTGAATGACTCATTACCGTTCGCACGTGGCGCTAACGGCTCATTTGTTACGTACTGACACTCACACCTAATTGTGTTTTACTATCATTATATTTCTAAGTACTAAGGCGTAGACTAATCTATCATCTCTCCTAAAGAAATATTACTTCGAGCTTCATTAATCTCTTTCTTTTTTGTTTCAGCTTTTCCTTCCTCTACTACCATTCCTTTATTCTGGCATACATCATCTGTTCTGTACTTTTAATAATAAAATAAAATCAAAATAATAATTTAAAAAAACTAAAAAATACGCTTCTTAGAAAATCCAACCAAAAAATAGAAAATAAGTTTAATTTAATAAATTAAAGAAAAAATGATTTTATTGTAAAAAAAAAGCGCGGGGTGCTTTTCAAACTATTGATACCATGCATTACACTATTTTTAATTTTATTTACTATTATTTATTTTCATTTTTTAGTGATTTAACTCCCTTCTCCGTGGAAACTTTGAAGAAAGAATTAAATACACTCTTATGATAAAATGGAACGTTATGTAAAAATAAGCTTTTTAAATACAAGCTTTTGAGATCCTGCATATAATGTAGCAGCAGAGTGCTAGCCAAGACAAGTAAAACGAGCCCAAACACGACGGGTCTAGCTTGTTTAGTACAGGAGTTCCTATGGCCACCTTCCGACTCCATCATCAGATCAGCTCCATGGTACCATATTATTGCATTGTCACGCGATATACACATACGTGCAAAATGCCTTTATTTCTACCATTATAGTAATGAAATAATGGAAGTCGCCTTTGCGGCGTAGGACTCCCCCAACAATTTCCAATTTTCTCTGTTTCCAGTTCTTCTCCAATTTTTTCCAATTCTATTTATGAAAGTATCAGCGCATCTCTTTCTTTGCCTTCCTCTTTCTCTCTTCCAATTCCTGAGTATCTTCGTGCCTACTTGTATGTCCTGCCCATTTCCATTTAAAGACCTTACTCATTTAATGATGTCTGTTCTAATTATTTTTCTTATAGTTTAAAAAAAATTTCACCACCAAGCCCTGGTAGAAGAGGCAGGCCTAAGAAATGCTGGCTTAACGTCAGAAGGTATGAAGTATCAGTGATCTTATAACAAGGGATGCTGAAGATCGCGCGAATATGAAAAACTGCAAGTGTCGCTTATGCTGGTACGGCCACGTTTTACGGCAACCGGCTAATTATGTGGGGAACAAATGTCTACCCATGCCGCCAGGTTCTAGTCAAAGAGGAAGGCCCAAAAAATACTGACTTGACGTTGTGAAGGATGATGACATGCGTACCAATGGTCTCAAAACGGGTGATGCTGAAGACCGCGCGAAATGTTGTAGAAAAAGTAGGAAAGCGGACCCTGGGCGACAGAGTGAACGCTCCGAACGCAACCGGGATTTAACGCTCAGAAAAGCGCAGTCCAGTCTCCGAAGTGAACGCTCAATGCAGCTAAAATTTAAAGCTGCGATGATGAGTTAAAAAAGTAATTGCGACAAGATTTTCATTACCTCAAAAATTATCTAATTACTAAAGTTTTTAAACTACAGTCAGGTCCAGAACTAACTAACGACCGTCAACAAAAAAATACATTTCTAGAACAATTTCACAGTCCCTCCTAGACTGGCTTGCATAATATCATTTTATTTACCAACTAGCTTCCTGAAGACAGTCGCTGAAGATATCTCTTTAATTCCGCCGCAGCTAATATTTGTTCGTGAAAGTAAGAAATAAATTGTATTTTTTGTCGTAAAGAGTCCCGCGGCTTTGAGACCGTCGCCCGAGCTTCTATTTAATACGGAGTTAGTTTTTCATTTTGATATTCCAAAAGATTTTGTTGTTGTTTTCTTACGGGTATTATTCTTAAGTTAAATTTTGTGCTATGACAGAAGCATCTTTTGAATTGCAATACTAGTGGTCCAAATGTAGTAATAAAAAGTATAAAATAGTTAAATAAACATAAATAGATATATAGAAAACGTAAGCTAAAAGTGTAAAACTAGAATTAGTAAAAACATGTAATAGTTATAAGTTCTGTTTTGAAAAAAAAGGAAGAAAATAAAATAAGTAAAAAAAATGAATCCCTAAGGGAAGATTTATATTAGACCGGTCTGTGTCCGGGCCGGGGCGGGGCCGGAGCGGAGCCGGGAGCTAAACGGGCGATAAGTCGCCACGGATTTTTTTTAAAATTTCATCTAATGATAATGAATTAAAAGTAGCAATCATTTCCATGCTTGGCCCGTACGCAGCACGGAAGAGTATTCGTATTACGACGGGACGTGGAGGGGCCGGGGCGGGGCCGTGCAACAACAGTGGTGTAGACGAGCGTTGTCCGGGCCCGGACGGGACACGTATCCTGCACTGTGTAATATAAACAGCTTCATACAAAATGTATGTAACGTTTCAAATTCGTGCCCCGTCCGGGCCACGTACACGGCACGCCCCGGACACGGCCCGGTCTAATATAAATCTTCCCTTACCTTACCTTTCCCCGTGTTAGTAGATTTAAGAAAATAAAAAATAAAAAATGAATGAAAAAGACCTCTATCTTAACCAATGATGGAGGAGACGGTGATAAAAAAAAAAAAAAAAAAACTAGTGGTTCCGGCCGACATGGTCCTGCCCTGAAAAAATAAAAATGTAGAACCCGATTCCATTGCTAGCTACCGGGTCTAATTGTGAATCAAAAACATCCCCGGACCCACTCAAGCACTGGTTGAGCCGAGGAACACCTTCTTATAAATTCTTCCTCCCCCATCCCCGCCATCAAGAAAAGAATAAAACTTTAAATGAAGAATGCGCTAAATAAGAGACACTAAGGGATTGTCACTGCTGTCACCGCAATAAAAATACGTATAAATTGTTGAAACATATAAATAAAGAAAGAAACTGTTGTAACTGAATTTAAGTACATTAAACATAATCCTAGTGAGTGTGTGAACCCCCGGGGGACGAGTGCAGTGTGGCGGCGGACTAGTGGCGAGGAAAGTCCTTCCTTGCTTCTTCCTTGACGTCCCTTTGCCTTCTCCCGGCCATCACATCGCACCCGCAAGCACATAAAATTTTATCAGAATCCTAGAAACCATTTCCAGCGCCAAGTATTTTGTTTAGATTGACATTTTTAAAATCGTAATATCTTTTGAACGGAATGTCCGATTTTAATAATTAATTAATTTAATTTTTGCCAGGTGGTAGGGCACTTGCCCGACTGGATGGCTATCACCCCTGGTCTGAAGTATGTCGCCATAACAACCATGAGTTGTGTTCCGGCATTAGTGATCAGGATCCAGTCTCCCTTAAGGTGTGCCTTTGGTGTTGCAAATGTCTATAAGCGATGGTAACCGCTTTCCATCAAGTGGGCCGTCTGCCTGTCTGCTGAGCTCCTGCAATAAAAAAATATTCAAAAAGTAACTACAAGTAGTCCTACTATTGGGCTCGAGCCACCCATTTATAGGAGATCGGACAGCATACACGCCACTCTTGCCGAGGTGGATTGTTCTGTACGTGACACCAATTATCTGGATGTACAAATTTCATCACAATGCGTTCCTTCACCATTAACACGAGGTAATTGTAACAATATATATGTATATATATATGTGTGTGTGTGGGGGGGGGGGTGTGGGTGTGTGTGTGTGTGTGTGGGTGTGTGTGTGTAAAAATCAATTGCTGTTCATTAGTCTCGCTAAAACTCGAGAACGGCTGGACTGATTTGGCTAATTTTGGTTTTGAATTATTTGTGGAAGTCCAGGGAAGGTTTAAAAGGTGAGTAAATATGCAAAAATGCTTGGAATATAGTAAAAACAACAACCTCGCTTTCATTTAGAAACTATTCCTATCTGTCAAACATTTGATGTTCGTCCCGTCGTTCAGAAATAAACCTTTTTTATTTATTGATTCTAAGGCGGTACGAAGTTTGCCGGGTCAGCTAGTATATATATATATATACATATATATTTATATATATATATATATATACATTAACTCAGAAAACTCCCTAAGCAGTGCATGCTTTCCGGCTGAGATTAGAAACCGAACCCATTGAATTTGGACGCGAGTGAGCTAACTACTAAGCTTTATTAATTGTGTTTTAATCCAAAATTACAAAGCAATTATAAGTTAATTAACTATTACTAAACTAAAACAAAAAATACAATTAGCAAACTTTTCCCGTCTCTTTGAAATTAAAGGAAAACCTTTAATAAACTTTTCAAATTTTAAAACAAAAGACGCCTCAAGTCATTTTTAACGAAGTGCCTCAAATAAAGGAACAACGGGGATTTCATGAGAGCGACCTGCAATTAAAAAAATATCTTCAAAGTGGAAAATTAGCCGAGCTATTAAAATGCGGAACGACAACGGGAGGCGATGTAAAGAGAAAGAGCCAGTGAAAAAACTGCACCGATCTCTACAAAGATATAGAGAACACTGGAAGAGTCTACACTAAATCTAATGTATACCAGATTTATTTATACATACATAACTTCACGCCAGTTCCCTTGCAGGGTAGGCACGAACAACAGAGCGCCATTCAGACTTATTCTTACACACCTCACTTGCTTCTTTGACATTCATAGCTCTTGTTATGCACCCTCGTCTGTTCTTAAGGCTCCTGACATCACCTTCTGCTAGTACACGATCAATTTGATCATGGAAGGTGTGTCGTGGCCTTCCACGACTTCTGCATCCATCCACTTTTGCATTGTATATCTGTTTAGTCATTCTTTCATCATGCATTCTTTCCACATACCCGAACCACCGGAGCATTCCTTTCCTTACCTTCACCCCGACACTCTTTTTTAGACCAACTAGTTGTCTTTCTTATTTCGGTATTACGAACGCGGTCCGCGGACGTCACTCTGATTTATTTATATTTATTACATATCTATACATATAATAAAACTGTAGAGGTCGAAATTCTGTACAATGAAAAAAATGCTAAAAGCCGAGTCAGGGTAAGAAGTGAAATAGAACTAATTTAGATATTTTTGTCTCTGTTTGTCTGTATGTTTGTACAGGCTAATCTCCGAAACGACTTGACCGATTTAAATGAAATTTTGTATGATGGTAGCTTATATCTCTGGTCAACATATAGGATACTCTTGATCCCGAAAAAATAAAGAGTTCCCGTGGGATAGTTATAATACGGCACCTCGCGGACGAAGTTGCGGGCATCAGCTAGTATAATAATAAAAAAGTAGAGGTCAAATTTCTGTACAACGAAAAATAATGCTAAAAACTGAGTCAGGGGGATGTAAGAAGTGAAATAGAACTAATTTAATTTTTTTCAACTACTTTCATATTTGTATGAATATAGCACTTCCATACAATTTGAGATCTGGTTAGGGCAATAGTTATACCTTTTCGCAAAGCGGCCTTTTTATGTATTCTGCGCAAGCATCCCGTTAGGTAGTTGCACGAAGTTACCACTTGCATTTTGGCTGAAACAGCGACATTCGGTCCCTAGGTGCCAATTAGGAACATTTTAGTTTTCGGCCTGAATGTATTTTGTCATGTGTTTCGTGGTGGGGTAATTTTTTTTTTTATTGCATGAGTTCAGCGGACAGGCAGAGAGCCTACCCGATGGTAAGCGGTTACTTTTTTTTTTTTTATTGCAGAAGATCAGCAGACAGGTAGACGGCCCACTTGATGGAAAGCGGTTACCATCGCCTATGGACATTTGCAACATCAAAGGTGCTACAAATGCGCTGCTGCTCTCTTAAGGGAGACTGGAACCTGGTCAGTAATACCGGAACACAACTCAAGGTTGTTATAGCGACATACTTTAGACCAGGGGTGGTAGCCATCCAGTCGGGCACATGCCCTACCATCTGGCTGTGGGTTGTTAAGTCGCCTCTTAAGACAGGCCACCCGGCCGCAGGAAATTGTATTCTTTCTCCGTTCCTGCACGGATAAATCGCCTATAGACATTTGTAACACCAAAGGTGCTGCAGATGCGCTGCTGCTCTCTTAATGGAGACTGGAACCTGGCTACTAATGCGGGAACATAACTCAAGGTTGTTATGACGGCATAGTCTTAATCAGGGGTGGTAGCCATCCAAACGGGTAAATACTCTATCACCAAGCTGTGAGTTGTTATGACACCTCTTACAACAGTCCGCCGGCCGCAAGAAATTGTATTCTTTCTCCGTTCCTGTATGGATAAAATATATATAATATAAATAAATAAAATTATTTCAAATTTTGTTATGTTTAACAGAATCAAATGACTTACCATATTCTGTATTTTTCCACAATTTGGGTAATAGTAACTATATGATCTATATTCAATTTTTTTCTTAAGCCAGCCTGACATATATATCTACTAGCTGTCCCGGCAGCCGTTGTTCTGCCCTGAAGAAATAAAATTTAGAACCCGATTGCAGCGCCACCTACCGGGTCCAAATGTAAGCTATCCTATCTTTCAATTCGGATCAAACTGCGCACGGTGTGCAAATTTGATTAAAATCGGTCAAGTAGTTTAGGAGTCCATCGCGGACAAACAACGTGACACGTAATTTATATATATTAAGATATAGTCACAACAACGCGAGCAAAATTTCACTAGCGTAGCAAGTATATTATATTTCATACTAAGCTATGCTAGTGAAACTTCGTACACGTTTATGTGACTGTTAGGCTCGTTTTACACTGTGATGCCGTTCATGGTTGAAGGACGGCCTCTGTGGTTGAGCGGGCGAAGCCTTTGCCGGCTTACTCCGCAGAGACTCCGGGTTCGATTCCTGACATGATAAAATTCGGAAACGAGTTTTCCGTTATTTACTATGGTCTGGGTGTTTGGGTGTCGCGGGCATATCCTAGTATAACATAAGTTTATCGTCTCATAAAATTTTTTGTTCCGTCCATGCCTAATAAGTAGGTAAAACATCGCTCTGCTGTTTTGTTGTCTTCTTTCTTTCTATATGAGGTGACAGCTAAGTTACTTAGCAGCTCGCTCCAACCTCTTATACTAAATTTTGTATAACGTTTTTTTTTATCTTGCCATGCTTGCAAGGAATTTGTGGAGACATATTGCAGCATAACATTTTAGCACGTCATGTCATTATTATAACTATAACATTATTTTTCATTCCTTTGATTGTCTTGGTCTTATTGAGTATGCATTGTTTGCTACAACTCCATTAATTCTTCAAAAAGTAATTCTGTAACATAGTTCTGTACAAAACTTATAAAAAAAAAGAATTTGAGATATAAATAGAATATGAAATATAAAGGAAAAAAAAAATTAGCTAGACGTGTTGCTGGGGAGTTTCTTGCCGCTTCTTCTCCTTTACAGCATCAACACGTTGCGAAGCGGTGTACGTAGAATAGGAAGTAAAAATTAAATTTTAACTTACATGTATGACCTTCAAAAAGTGTTCTCCAGTGGAACTTATTTTGAATAAAAACTTTTGAATGTATCGCCAAGTAACCTTCTTTCGGCATATACAAACTTTTCTTTATTATTCAAATTCTTCCTTTAAATCTGACGGCGCGTTTCCCGTTTCGCACTTCACGTCAATCATTCATCTCATGACATCAAATAAAATAAAATCGCCAGTTCCCTTGCGGGGTAGGCACGAGCAACAGAGCGCCATTTAGGCCCATTCTTACACACCCCACTTGCTTCTTTGACATTCATAATTCTTTTCATGCATGCTCGTCTGTTCTTAAGGCTTCATATACATATATAAAATAACATAAAATTTTATATGGCAATGAAGCGTGGCCTGTCCTTGAACGACACAAGCAAGAACTGCGTGTCACGGAGATGAATATGCTGCGATGGATGTGTGGAGTGACGCGGAAAAACCGAGTCAGGAACTCCCGCATCCGCGGCAGTCTTCATGTCCGTGACATAGCAGACAAATTGCAAGAGTGTCGCTTACGTTGGTACGGCCACGTTTTACGGAGACCGGCTAATTATGTGGGGAACAAATGTCTAGCCATGCCGCCTCCGCCAGGTCCCGGTCGAAGGGGAAGGCCCAAGAAATGTTGGCTGGACGTTGTGAAGGATGACATGCGTACCAATGGTCTCAAAACGGGGGATGCTGAAGACCGCGCGAAGTGGAGTAGAAAAAGTAGGAAAGCGGACCCTGGGCGTCGGGAGCGAACGCTCCGAACGCAACCGGATGATGATGATGATATAAAATAACATAAAATAAATATATCGCGCCCGCAACATACTGTAAATTAAAATTAATATCTACATAAAATAATTAATTACTACATGGACAATATAAATAAAAAATAACATATAATCCTTACCAACATTTAGAAATTTACTCAGAAAACACTATTGTCCATAAATAGCCATGTCTGATTAACACAATATAATTATGCTAATACATTTATTATATAATATATGTATTTTGTAATATATTTTTGTATATGTATATATTTGTATATTATATTTATGACTATGTATATATGTATGTATTTGTATATTTATTTGTTAAATTAGTTTGAGTATTTATGTGTCCCTTGCCTTTTTCCTGCACCACCTACATCACCTGATTCAAATTTGTTTTTGATTTAGGTTGCCTGGAAGAGATCGCTTTGAGCGATAAGGCCGCCTATTGTATCGCCTAGTAAATATTGTTAATATGGTCTGTTTTTGTAATTGTATGTTTTGGTGTGCAATAAAGAGTTATCTCTCTCTCTCTCTCTATAATATACTCACATCACCTTATAAATAAATACATAAAATAAACAATATTCCTAAGTTTAAACATACAAGTGCAAAGGTAAAGAGTGAAGTATACTGAGACGAGAAGCAGCTGTGTTTCATGTCCATTTATCAGGTGAGGGCGTGCTTATCCTCCGATTCCCATTCAAAATTGTCCCACACTCCTATTTTCTTACTTTGATACAGTTCGCTTAACGCTAAATCCAGCGCCGCCGCACCAGTCACACAGTGGGTTAGAGCGTCCCACAATATTAGTAAATATACGAAAGAGGTCAGCAGATCTTAAGTTTAAACTTCGTTTGATATTCCCTTAACACCAACTACTAAGTTAGCATATACGATAGTTTACCCAGTTCCTCGTTACACTGTACAGTTGTGTACAGTGTAATGAACAGAAGTCGCTTCCCAAACTTTTAGCCATTATCTTTTACAACCAGCCCTAACTGCCTGTTCAACATAACCTCGCGGAAGTGAACCGTTTTCGGCGTCCGCGAGTCGCTAATGAAAATATTTTTAATTTTATGCAAAAACTGTTTTTGTTGACTGTACTTTTTATCCGTGCAGGAACGGAGAAAGAATACAATTTCCTGCGGCCGGGCGGCCTGTCGTAAGAGGCGACCAAACAACCCACAGTCAGGTGGTAGGGCATTTGCCCGACTGGTTGGCTACCACCCCTGGTCTAAAGTATGCCGCCATAACAACCTTGAGTTGTGTTCCGGCATTAGTGACCAGGTTCCAGTCTCCCTTAAGAGAGCAGCAGCGCATTTGTAGCACCTTTGGCATGGCAAATGTCCATAGGCGATAGTAACCGCTTTTCATCAAGTGGGCCGTCTGCCTGTCTGCTGAACTCCTGCAATAAAAAATAATAAAAACAACCTTGAGTTGTGTTCCGGCATTAGTGACTAGGTTCCAGTCACCCTTAAGAGAGCAGCAGCGTATTTGTAGCACCTTTGGTGTGGCAAATGTCCATAGGCGATGGTAACCGCTTTCCATCAAGTGGGCCGTTTGCCTGTCTGCTGAACTCATGCAATAAAAAAAAAAACTTTCTCTAGAATTCTGTAACCTTAGCTTTTATTGCTGGAGCACAGCCAACTAACGTGTGTCAGCTCTAAGGCACGACTGGAGTTTACTCTTTAAATGAATGATACATGTGCAGTATGTGCATGTAAGCGGCGACAGTGGCCGAAAAAAAAACAATTGCTTAGTATTTTATTAAGTTTTCGCAACTAGTACACATAATTAAACTACGTTTAAACGATTTTAAGCTCGGTATTTTATGTGATTTTTATTATTCTGACGTTTCGGCCACTCTTCAGTAGCTGTAATCACAGAAGGCAGACATGTCAAGTATATTGTTTAATATATGTATATTATAATATTGTTTAGTGACGCTCGCGGACCGCGTTCGTAATACCGAAGTAAGAAAGAGAGTTGGTCTGAAATAGAGTGTCGGGGTGAAGGTAAGGAAAGGAATGCTCCGGTGGTTCGGGCATGTGGAAAGAATGCATGATGAAAGAATGACTAAACAGATATACAATGCAAATGTGGATGGATGCAGAAGTCGTGGAAGGCCACGACACACCTTCCATGATCAAATTGATCGTGTACTAGCAGAAGGTGATGTCAGGAGCCTTAAGAACAGATGAGCGTGCATGACAAGAGTTATGAATGTCAAAGAAGCAAGTGAGGTGTGTAAGAATAAGCCTAAATGGCGCTCTGTTGTCCGTGCCTACCCCGCAAGGGAACTGACGTGAAGTTATGTATGTATGTATGTATGTACTTTTTGTCTATGGTTATTATTTACTCTATGGAAGACTAATCTAATTTACCACCGCTTCGCAACATGTTGTTACTTGAAAAGAAGAAGCGACGCAAGAAACTCGTCAGCAACATGTAATAATTTCTAACTATAGTCTCGCTAAAACTCAAAAACGTCCTGACTTCGCTCTAATACAGGGTTGGTTTAAAAGAAATAAAAAATTATCGCTTTTGAGTTAAGACTCAAAATTTTCACTCCTAACAAAATTTCCATAACGGTCATGGTTAAAATCGATTCTGAAGGAGTAAACTCCAAGACCTCTATCAGACGAGTGGATAGGTTTCCATAAAGATGATGAGCCCTGGAACCCATGGGTGGCAACAGGGTATCAATTCTGGATTCCATTTCCATTTGACATAGTACCTAAATATTTTAGATTGCATAGACTGAAATTGTTACTCTATTTATATTCAATTTATTTGACTTTAATTGCATGCATAACTTAAAATCTAAATGTTTTAGTATTAATATAATTTAAAATGGAAAAGTTATAAAACACAAATATTTAAATATTTGTACGACCATAGGTCAGATACATTGATATGACAGGTGTCATTTACAGGTGTACAAAACCATTATTAGAACTGTCCTTTTATACGGCAGTGAAGCGTGGCCTGTACTTGAGCGACACAAGCAGGAGCTGCGTGTCACTCAATGAATATGCTTCGGTGGATGTGTGGAGTCACGCGGAAGGATCGCGTCAGGAACTCCCGCATCCCCGGTAGTCTTTACATCCGTGACAAAGCAGATAAACTGCAAGAGAGTCGCTTACGATGGTACGGCCACGTTTTACGGAAACCGGCTAGTTACGTGGGGAACAAATGTCTAGCCATGCCGCCTCCGCTAGGTCCCAGACGAAGGGGTAGACCCAAGAAATGCTGGCTTGACGTTGTGTAGGATGACATGCGTACCAATGGTCTCAATACAAGGGAAGCCGAAGATCGCGCGAAGTGGAGAAGAAAAGTAAGAAAGCGGACCCTGGACGTCGAAATGATCACTGCGAACGCAACCAGGATTTAACGCTCGTATGCTGATGATGATGATGAGGTCAGATACTGTGTTACTAGTCACACTGTTTTACCAACTATTGTCGACATATCACTACCTGTATCTTTGTAAATAAAGATTCATTCATTCATTCATTCATTCATTCATTCGTTCATCCACAAATACGCAACCATTCGTTTCTTTATTCATAATAATTTAAGTTCATATCGAAGTTTCAATTTACTATCTAATACAAACTATAAGCCCTTGCAACTTGTTAGGTAGTTAATAACTTAGTTTCAAGTTAGTTCCAAGTTGGCTTAATTTGGTCCGGTGCACTGAACAATTGCTAAACATCAAATCCATTCACCAGTATTCAGCAGCTACTTACAAGCTTATAGTACTTATGAAACTTAAAGAATATTAAACTTGAACAAATAAGTTACAAAAATATTTTTGTAATTCCTAACTGAAAGCGGTCTGGTACCGACTAGATTTTTGAGTTTAATTTTAATTTATATTTTATATACTCGTAGTTAGTACATACATACATACATAACTTCAAGCCAGTTCCCTTGCGAGGTAGGCACGAACAACAGAGCGCCATTTAGGCTTATTCTTACACACCTCACTTGCTTCTTTGACATTCATAACTCTTGTCATGCACGCTCGTCTGTTCTTAAGGCTCCTGACATCACCTTCTGCTAGTACACGATCAATTTGATCATGGAAGGTGTGTCGTGGCCTTCCACGACTTCTGCATCCATCCACTTTTGCATTGTATATCTGTTTAGTCATTCTTTCCACATGCCCAAACCACCGGAGCATTCCTTTCCTTACCTTCACCCCGACACTCTCTTTCAGACCAACTCTCTTACTTCGGTATTACGAACACGGTCCGCGAGCGCCACTCCGCAGATTTTGCGCAGTGCTCGCATCTCGACCGCGTTTACTCTACTTTATATAGTTAGTGTAGATTAGTATTTATGTAATGATTGGGTAGAAGATATTATGTTATTGTAATTTTGGTATTGCCATCTATTTATTTCGATGCTTATGATAGGTACAACATATTGCCATGCCTGTCTTCCATAGAGAAAGGCAGAGACAATAGATCTCCACTTGCTACGATCATGACAAACACTTTTCGCGTCATCTACTTTCACTCCATTCGTATGTGGCGAATAGAGCCTCCTTATTTACACCTACTTGCCGGCAGGCCACATTTTATAGATATTAATTAACAACTGTCAACACAGATTAGATTAGAGAGTGAAATGTCGTCATTAAATACATATTTTAAATCCTAATTAATCTAATCATGTAGTACATGTTAATTGTTTTGGCTATGTACATATCAAACGCAAAATTATAAATACTAGTGGTTGCAAGTGGTCGAAATTCGACCATAATAATTTTTTGGCAAAGACTATACTTCTATAATCACAGATTTCGCCAAGGCTACACTGTTACAAAGAGTATGAGTGTGTGTGTCAAATACATGGTAGTGTGTAATGTTTTTTTTATTGATTTAATGTATTTTTTATGCATAATTTAAAAAAAAAGCAGTCGTCGCTTCTACTCTATATCTTATACTAATATATGAAGCTGAAGAGTTTGTTTGCTTGAACGCGTTAATCTTAGGAACTACTGGTCTGATTTAAAAAATTCTTTCAGTTTTAGATAGTCCATTTATCGAGGAAGGCTTATAGGCTATATGTATCATCACGCTAAGACCAATAGGAGCGAAGCACCAATGAGGAATGTTTCAAAATCGGGGGGTTTTTTTTACTTACTTTTTTTAACTATTCCACGCGAACGAAGTCGCGGGCAGAAGCTAGTAAACTATAAGTGTGCGAAATTTCATACTCCTCTGTTCGCGCAATTTTCGTAAAAAGGGGTACAAAGTTTTCACGTATTAACGTATAGATTATAAATTATCGGGTTGTTGATTCCTGCAACTATTACGTCACGTACATATACGTTTAATACATATTTTTATTATGTACTACTACTGAATATAATACCATGAACATAGACAAACAGACAAATAAATAGTTGAGTTTTCTTTTCACCATAATTTTTATCCGTGCAGGAACGGAGAAAGAATACAATTTCCTGCGGCCGGGCGGCCTGTCGTAAGAGGCGATAAAACAACCCACAGGCAGGTGGTAGGGTGTTTGCCCGACTTAATGGCTACTACCCCTGGTCTAAAGCATGTCGCCATAACAACCTTGAGTTGTGTTCCGGCATTAGTGACCAGGTTCCGGTCTCCCTTAAGAGAGTAGCAGCGCATTTGTAGCACCTTTTGTGTTGCAAATGTCCATAGGCGATGGTAACCGCTTTCCATCAAGTGGGCTGTCTGCCTGTCTGCTGAACTCCTGTAATAAAACATAAAAAAATGGTGATTTCTTACGAGTTTTCTTTCACCATAATGGCTCCAGAACCTTATGACAAATGTATAAAGGAGTACTTAATAGGTAAACATTTAGTACATCTATATATATAATAAAACTGTAGAGGTCGAATTTCTGTACAATGAAAAAAAAATGCTAAAGACCGAGCCAGGAGGGTGTAAGAAGTGAAATAGAACTAATTTAGATTTTTTTTTAATTTTTTGTCTGTCTGTTTGTACGGGTTAATCTCCGAAACGACTGAAACGATTTAAATAAAATTTTGTATAGTGGTAGCTTATATCCCTGGTCAACATATAGGATACTTTTGATCCCGAAAAGTTAAAGAGTTCGCGTGGGATAGTTAAAAAAACTTTAATTACTTAAACAGCTTATTATTTTTTTATTTATTTAAGGCACACCAACAGCACACACGTTATTATGTTACATTACAAATCCTTTAATATAAAAGTTCTGATGTGCGGACCTATTAAAGGAGTGCACAGCATTTACAATTGGAATGTCAATTACTAATATCTTAATTAATTAATGTCAATATTACGCATGTGTCAAGTACAAATATAGTTAAAAGTAATGAATGAATAATGTCGAATATTATACAACGTATGCACCTAATTAAGTATTGATATTGCCGGTATCATCATACAATAAAACAATAATAGGCTATATATCATCACGCTAAGACCAATAGGAGCGAAGTGCCAATGAAGAATATTTCAAAATCAGGGTTTTTTAACTATTCCACGCGGACGAAGTCGCGGGCAGAAGCTAGTCTACAGCATACATCCAAATAGAACCCCATTTACGTGAGTATCAAAATTAGAAATCAATTTGCTAGTTGTTCCACCAATACGGACGGTTCCTCGCTTCAGGAGTTCGTGATATTAATTAAGACTTCTCAATACCTATTCCTCAACAAATTAGTTTGGCAAAGTTTAGTTTCCAATAGTAGACCGACGGGTAATTGGTAACCTCTATATATTGAGAACTGCTGTGAGCAATTATTCGGTTCATTTGTCCTGGAATATGGTTGGTCATATTAGCTGGGTTTATTTATTGCCGTCCGTATATTAAAAGGAAAATATATGATTTTAATTTAAACTTCACATAATATTAAAAAAAAAATAAAAAAAAGCCGTTATATACTGTTATGGTCTGGGTGCCTGGAATCGGCCTCAGAGTGATCCATAAACACAAGCATTACTTTCTTAGCTTGGGAGTGTACGATGTTTGTCTATGGATTTAAAAATAAATTCTGCTCTATAATTGACCATAGGCACAAACGTAAAAGTGCAAAAGTGGATGGATGCAGAAGTCGTGGACGGCCACGACACACCTTCCATAATTAAATTGATGGTGTACTAGCAGAAGGTGATGTCAGGAGCCTTAAGAACAGACGAGCGTGCATGACAAGAGTTATGAATGTCAAAGAAGCAAGTGAGGTGTGTAAGAATAAGCCTGAATGGCGCTCTGTTGTTCGTGCCTACCCCGCAAGGGAACTGGCGTGAAGTTATGTATGTATGTAGGTAAAAACTCCGTAAATAATCTCTATTATAAAATTCTGAACATGCTGTTGGTGCCACCTATTATTTCTCAATTGGCAATTGTGCTTTGGGTTTATAGCGTCTTGCAACCCCCGTATGTTGCCGTCGCTCGCTCGGCGCGTGAGTCAGTACGTTGTCAAACGCCACGCTGCCGCGACGCACGTCACTAGTATCGCACCCGCATAACTACAAGCTAGTTTAGCTATCGAAGATTTCCGCGTCCAGTTACCTAGTAACTAGGACAACCGCCTCAAACAATTAAAAACTTATGTGGTCAGTGTATCTGCGTCCCTTGCACCCCGGGGCTCATGTTGAAGGGCTTCGCCACCTGTATGGCCACGTAATAAGCAGCGGCAGACCCCCCTGAACCAGCGCTGTCGTGGCCTGGTGGCTGACTGCGAGGTAAGTGCGAAATTCTATATTCTCCGGGCACCAGTTCTTAATTGGGGAATAAGGGATGGTCATACATTGAACACATAACCCCCTACCCGCGGAGATTGCGTGATTGCGTATCCAATACCGTGTCTGTAACATTGAAGCTATTTCAAAAACCACAACTGGAATAGTCTATACAAACGATCGAGAACACGATGATTTTTTTAGATTTCTTGTCTTGTCTTTAAATATGTGTGTGTGTGTGTGTGTGTGTGCGCGTGCGTGCGTGCGTGCGTGCGTGCGTGCGTGCGTGCGTGCGTGCGTGCGTGCGTGCGTGCGTGCGTGCGTGCGTGCGTGCGTGCGTGCGTGCGTGCGTGCGTGCGTGCGTGCGTGCGTGCGTGCGTGAGTGCGTGCGTGCGTGCGTGCGTGCGTGCGTGCGTGTGTGTGTGTGTGTGTGTGTGTGTGTGTGTGTGAAAAATCGACAGGCAAACGCACATATTGTATATCCTCAAACTAAGCAAATTACGCTTATGTTATGGGTAACAAATATACAACGAACTACTCTGGGGCCGATCCCAGACACACAGACCATATGCAATAGCGAAGAAAATACGTCTCCGAAATTTTTTATGCCAGGAACCGAACTCGGAACCTCTGCATTGCAATGAGGTAGACCGTCAAAAACTTAGCCTGTTCAACCACAGAGGCTGTAAATCCGTGGTCATAAGATACATTATTTTATCAAAGAATATATAAAGGTATCCAAAGGGAGATATCTGCAGCAAGAACGCACTGGCATAGAATAGAACCGAGCGACTGATATATACGTCTGAGGAAGATGAATCACATTTCCTCACTTACAAATATAAGCACTGGGGAAAAAAGACGCGCGTTTCTTAAATTCAACATAAATACCTTTCCTTTTCGCAAAAAAACAGGACTTAGAATTTCATCTTATCTGTCCAAAACTCTTTCGGTCTTATTCCTCGAGTGAAAGTAAGTTTGAACTTTAGTTCAAACTTAATCTAACTCTATGAATACGACCGTTAATGTATAGGTAGGATATGTCTCGCCTTTGTTATGAATGAAGAGTTAGAGTACCTAGTATCGGAATTATTAGCCAAGAAACAATAAAAATTTATGAGCGTAAATGGCCATTTTCGGTTATAATTTAGCTTATAAAATCGTATTTCCATCCGTCTGTCTTTATACATATATCACAATATTTTTCACGAAACCCCAGCAGGTTTTTATTTATATTGATGACATTTTCAGGAAAGTATATTTATTTTGTACCGCTATATAATGCTATAGTAAAATCATAAGAAGAAACTAAGGGTACCCCTCATAATATATAGGTATACTTAGCAGATATTTTTGAAGTGAAACTTCTTTAGAATCGTTGTGATTTGAAACTCGATTAAACGAAAAAGCGACACTAAAAAGAAATAAACATATAAATCTATAAGACTTAGCCTGCGAGAGAATGAGATAGAATACATAATATTTAATAATTTAAACACTACGCTCACACAGATAGAAATGTTTAGAAGTTGTTCGTTAATACTTCGAATTTCGTGTTTAAACGCTTAATTAAATTATAACGAGATAATATATCAAATGTGACGACACGAAATATAGAATCCCTACACTCCTTGTCACACTTTGTTTCACTTCATCATACGTTTTATATAAATTAACAGACGGGGATCCAATCATCAAAACTATTAAGACCCAAACCCAGCAAAAACCAGCTGCCAGACCTCAAGACACTGTGAGCTCTTTCTGCGTACAACGGAACACAAACCAACTTGACTTATAATTACTTTTATTTTTCCTTCCACCCATTATAATATTATATAAAATTATTAGAGCTAGGCATGTTTGCTGAAGAGTTTCTTGCGCCGCTTCTTCTCTTCAAGCCATAACATGTTGCGAAGCGGTAGTAAATTAGATTAGGCTCCTATAGAGTAAATCACAACCATAAACAAAATTAAAATTAAATAATTAAAATTAACAAGTTGGTGGTAGGCTAAATAAAACTTTAACAATACTCGTTGATACTTGACATCTTTGTCTTCCGTGATCACGGCCACTGAAAAGTGGCCGAAACGTCAAACGAAAATCCAAAATCAAATAAAATTACCGCGCTTAAAACCGTTAAAACGTAATTTTATTACCTTAAAATACTTTCATTAAAATTTTATTATTTGTTAGTTTAAGATTCATTGCTGAAATACTGCTAGAGCGTTTTAAATGGTTGCGACATCGTGCTTTGTTCAATATTCAACTGAGCGTTTCGGTTTATAAAAACGCGGCGTTTTTCAGACCAAGTGCATAATTTCTTCAATAATGAGAAGTTTAAGACAAACACCATCACTCAACCTTGTGACACGCAATCACAAATAGATTGTGTACAAATCGGAATGGCTTACCAATCATATTATAGACATTTTCTTTTGACAATCATTTATATTGTAATACTAGCTGTGCCCGCGACATCGTCCGCGTGGATTTTTCTCGGAAAACCCTAATTTTAAAAGTATCCTAAGTTACTCGTTATAATATCAGCTATCTGCCAGTGAAATTCTCGTCAAAGTCAGTCCAGCTGTTTCAAAGATTAGGTGAAATAAATGGTTTTAATATTTTTTTCGCGGAACCCTAATTTTAAAAGTAGCCTAAGTTACTTTTTATAATATCAGCTATCTGCAAGTGAAAGTCCTGACAAAATCGGTCCAGTCGTTTCAGAGATCAGCCGGAGCATCCAACAGACAAAAAGTCTGAATTATCACCCCTAATTTTTTCACAATTCACACCCCTAATTTTTATTTTGACATTACAAACACTTCTATTTTATTTAACTGTGTACATAATAAGAAACTGTAATGAAAACAAATACCCTAAATAAATATTGTATTCAGTGCTTGGAATTACGTTTTATAAATATAATGCCACTAGCTTCTGCCCGCGACTTCGTCCGCGTAGAATAGTAAAAAAAAAATATTGTTCTTAGCGTGATAATATATCGCCTATGGCCTTCCTCGATAAATGGGCTATCCAACACTGAAAGAATTTTTCAAATCAGACCAGTAGTTCCTAAGATTAGCGCGTTCATACAAATAAACTCTTCAGCTTTATATATTAGTATAAGATTTGATCACAAATTTTGTATGTCAGGAGACCATATTAGCAATTTCTTTGGATGCCTGTTTGTTCCTTCTTCAGAAATTAGTTTACCTCTTACAAATATTGATCTTAAGAATTGACTGATTATCATGAAATTTGGTAAATATGTGGTTACCTAATTATGTAGTTTGGTAACAGGGAAGAACATAATTATAATGTATTAATTAGCAAAAAGCGGTGCTTTAGGAGGGCTCGCGAAATTTTCTACCTAGTAATAATAATTTTTAAAATCATTCCCGGAGTATTTTTTACTAAACCACATTCTGTCTACATGTTTACATCGATATTAGTTCTTTAGTTTTCGAACAGATGGCGTTAGGAATACAATAAAATTCTAATGACTAAAAGAATCTATCTTCATTTTTTTAAATGTATATAAAATAAAAAAATTATGATAGATAACACATCTAGAAATAAATTGAAGTTACTATATCAAAGCCCAAATATGAAAGTGTGATAGTTTCTTAGTGAATTGTATCACAAAAAGCTTTTTTAAAAAGGTTTTTAAATACAAGCTTTTGACATCGTGAATATCATGTAGCAGCAGAGTGCTAGCCAAGACAAATAAAACGAGCCCAAACACGACGGTTCTATCTTGTTTCGTACAGGAGTTCCTATAGCCACCTTCCGACTCCATCATCAGATCAGCTCTATGGTACACCATTTATTGCATTGTCACGCGATATACATATGCGTGCAAAATTTCAGCTCAATCGGAAACCGGGAAGTTGTTAAAATTTAACTTGTAAGATTCCACTCGAACTTACATACATACATAGGTACAACCATTGCAAGTTAAATAAAAGCTTGTAAAATGCATAGAATGTGGGACAGTGCTAGGGCTCGCTTCGGTCGTCCTGATTATAAGCAAGATTTGTGCAAATGTCAGATTGAACAAAATTAGGGATCCCAGCCACAGCAGAGTCCAAAAATACAAACTTTGCAATTTCTGTCTGTCTACTCACGCATCGTGCAAAAAGTAAAGGTTGGTGTAGCAAGTGTCTATAGGCGGCGGTAACCACTTTCCATCCATCTGGAGGGTCTACCTAAAAAAGACACCTCCTCAATCAGTACCGCACTCTATAATAAAGACATACAATAATAATAATAAGACCCAGCCTTGGCCCCTCGGAACTGACTCCGGGGGCCAAGGCAAGGCCCCCGCCTTCGTGCTTGCCTTAGCCACGACACGGAGTGGAAATCGCTAGAGCTCAGATTCAAGCTCCAGGGTTGGAAGTGGTAAATGGCATAACATCAGAAGCAGCTTTGCTGAACCTGCAGCCCACATCTCTACACCAACTAGCCACTCACACCCATGTTGCCCCTGTCTTCTATGGCATTTATAGGGGCCCATGTAGGGAATGGCGAATCATTATCTGCCCAGTTTTCCATGTTCCCCGAACATTGCGACGGGCAGACGCCATAGTGCTAGCAGTTCACCCCAATAGCCCGGTACTTTTTGTTCTCATTTCCCACAATAGTCCTACACTGGCCGGGGCTTGTTCTTGTGTGCATTTTTATGTGGTGTAGACAGGGATAATCGCCGGTCAGTGTTACACCACATATAGATTAAATTTGTCAAAGGGCTTCTACGTGTTGGCCTTCCCATGTTCCCACGCAAGTCCTCTAAAACTTCGGGCCATTTTTATGGCCCGTGGTCTCTAGAGACATACAATAATAATAAAAAAATTATTTCATAGCCATTACAACATAGTCGTGTTACAAGTAAAAGGTACAAAAAAGACGGAATTCTCCAAAGAAATGCAAGCTGTAAAGTCAGGTGGTTGCCAAGACTCCGCACTACTCTGAAATAGTTCGAACCCAAGTAACTTATCCGTGTAGAAACGGAAAAGAATACAGTTTCCTGCAGCCAAGCGGCCTGTCGTAAGCAGTGACTCACAACAAGGTGGTAGGGTATTTTCCCGACTGGATGGCTACCACCCCTGATCTAAAGTATGCCGCCATATCAACCGTTTTTTTTTATTGCAGGAGATCAGCAGACAGGCAGACGGCCTCTCGATGGAAAGCGGTTACCATCGCCTATGGACATTTGCAACAGCAAAGTTGCTACAAATGCGCTGCTGCTCTCTTAAGGAAGACTGGAACCTGGTCACTAATGCCGGAACACAACTCAAGGTTGTTATGGCGACATACTTTAGACCAGGGGTGGTAACCATCCAATCGGCCAAATGCCCTACCACCTGGTAACCTTGAGTTGTGTTCCGGTATTAGTGGCCAGGTTCCAGTCTCCCTTAAGAGAGTAGCAGCACATTGGTAGCAGCTTTGGTGTTACAAATGTCCATAACGGTAACGGCTTTCCATCAGCGCCATCTGCCTCTCTACTAAATTCATGCAATAAAAAAACTGAAACATGAGTTTGAGAATCGAGTACTAGCTACATGGCTTGAAAACCCATGATTAATTAAGAATCGCTAATTAAACATCCAATATTCCCCTAATGAGTTCAATAACCTGATTCAAGTCTGACCTTCGCCATAATTAAACGTACATATATCTTAGTATATATTCGTTGTACGATATAACGTCAAGTGCAGTAATTGCTTTTGCTGTCGCTACAAAGGTTAATTAGAATATTTTAATATTCATAGCAGTTTTAATATTGTACACCATATATCTAATCTAACCCATGATTATATTAACTAAGTTTAGAGTCTAGTTTCTGGACAAACACTATTAATTTATTAAATTCGCTGATTCCCCTTATTATTTAGATTAATTTATATGATTTCGTAATTAAATAAAACTATATATACAAAGATATAGAAAGAAGAGTGAATTTGGGGAATAGTTTGAACGGAGCGTTAGGTAAACTTCTAGGCGCTAAGAACCTCAGCCAGAAGGCCCAGCTCGCCGTACACAACGCGGTGCTGGTACCTACATTCACGTATGGAAGCGAGAGTTGGGTATGGAAGAAAGAGCATGAAAGTAGAGTAAACGCGGTCGAGATGCGAGCACTGCGCAAAATCTGCGGAGTGACGCTCGCGGACCGCGTTCGTAATACCGAAGTAAGAAAGAGAGTTGGTCTGAAAGAGAGTGTCGGGGTGATGGTAAGGAAAGGAATGCTCCGGTGGTTCGGGCATGTGGAAAGAATGCATGATGAAAGAATGACTAAACAGATATACAATGCAAAAGTGGATGGATGCAGAAGTCGTGGAAGGCCACGACACACCTTCCATGATCAAATTGATCGTGTACTAGCAGAAGGTGATGTCAGAAGCCTTAAGAACAGACGAGCTTGCATGACAAGAGTTATGAATGTCAAAGAGGCAAGTGAGGTGTGTAAGAATAAGCCTAAATGGCACTCTGTTGTTCGTGCCTACCCCGCAAGGGAACTGGCGTGAAGTTATGTATGTATGTATGTATGTATATATATATACAAATTAAAATTAAACTATAAAATCTAGTGCCTGACCGCAGTCAGTTAAAAACGTGCCAAAATGACTGGCTACATTAACTTGCTGTATCGCAACGCTAATGCGTTGTTCGAGGTACAGACCAGTCTTTTGGTCAAGTGAGACGTCTGCCAGACGTTACGCTATGTCTCGGTAAAGTTTGTGCGCCTCAGGCCCCCATAGTCCCAGGATCTCGACCCCAAAAGCCGCAAATATGTAACCATTTCCGATGGCGGAATATTTTCGGCATTTTAGAGCCTCCTGTTGTACAGCAGCTGTACCAGCAGACATGCTAGTGTCTGAAAGATGGGACGCCGCCAGAGTATCGACGCAAGACGCATCCCATACTAAAGGGCGACCCATCCCCCAGGGCACCAAAGACATTCCATCGGGTCGTTTGCCATCGTCGCGGCACAAGCCGTTCGCTCCTAGAACGGCAGGTACCCCGGGGGTGACAAGAGCCCGACGGATTATGTCATTAAGTGTTGCATGGCGCAGAATTCTGCTAGCACTTCTGGTATAAGATAAACCACGGTGACCGAGGCGCTCCACCTTATCTTCATATTGACAGTGATGTGCGACAACACAGGCTTTGGATTATATTTGAAATAAACATCTTCGTATGCCAACCCAGTTAAACACTTAATCTCTTTTTTTATATGGTTTCAACGCAAACGGCATTGATTTTACCAATGTGAAAGTTAAACAACGAAACGGCAGAAGGAAATAAATAAAATAATTATAAACCTATAAATTTGTCCATTATTTTGTACATGTTATCTGCAAACCCTGAGATATATATACATACATACATACATAACTTCACGCCAGTTCCCTTGCGGGGTAGGCACGAACAACAGAGCGCCATTCAGGCTTATTCTTACACACCTCACTTGCTTCTTTGACATTCATAACTCTTGTCATGCAAGCTCGTCTGTTCTTAAGGCTCCTGGCATCACCTTCTGCTAGTACACGATCAATTTGATCATGGAAGGTGTGTCGTGGCCTTCCACGACTTCTGCATCCATCCACTTTTGCATTGTATATCTGTTTAGTCATTTTTTCATCATGCATTCTTTCCACATGCCCGAACCACCGGAGCATTCCTTTTCTTATCTTCACCCCGACACTCTCTTTCAGACCAACTCTCTTTCTTACTTCGGTATTACGAACGCGGTCCGCGAGCGTCTCTCCGCAGATTTTGCGCAGTGCTCGCATCTCGACCGCGTTTACTCTACTTTCATGCTCTCTCTTCCATACCCACCTCTCGCTACCATACGTGAGCGTAGGTACCAGCACTGCGTTGTGTATGGCAAGCTGGGCCTTCTGGCTAAGATATATATGTATAATAATAATATATAGTACTTATAATACAACAAAAATATAAAGAATATACGTACATATGTTATAGTCAAACATCGAAGCTCTGATGCTCCTAGATTTGACTAGAAAACGTCAGTTCTGACATAAAGTCTTGGTCAAAGTCCAAATAAATGACGTTTTTCTGCCTTTGACTAACGAATTTTTGTCTAACCTAGGAGATACTAATTTATTCAGTGATTAAACATATAACAAATGCAGTACGAATCGACGTTTGACCAAGTCTGCCTTAGTCGCTTCTAGGATCTATTAGGCAAAGCCTGAAACAGATTACGTTCGACGTTTGACTAAAAAGGTAGGTACTTCTATGTTTGACTAAAAATACTTTAGTAAAAGGCCGAAATTGCAATTTATTTCGGGTTTTGTCAAAAGGCCTTGGTCAACCCTATAATAAACCAGTCATTCCGGGAAGAGACTGTATAATCGACGTTTGACTATAACACATATACAAACTGTTTAAAGAGAGGAATAAATTATACAAACAAACTACGGAACTGCAGAACAAAATATCTTACAGAACAATTTTGTTAAGAGCTAAAAATTTACATAAAATATATTATACAGAGAATTTGTGAGATAGTTAGAAAATAATTTCTTCTTTGTTTGGGATTATTCCTGCAAGGCTACCATTTATTCTCAGTAAGCAAAGTGACAAATTGACAAATTAAACATGACAGATCACAATTGACAGCCAGCTTTTGAAAATGACATTTGTCATGTCAAAGGTATTTTTCTTATACAAACTTTATAGCCTCGACATTTAATTTTACAATAACCTTTTAATTTATTAGATTTAAGGCGAGGGCGACAGGTGACTGCTACTCGAAATATGAGACCGCGACACACCACATGTCTGTTCGCATGCATGTATGCATACTTTTTCAAATAAACAAAATCCAATAATGAGCTCATATATATGTAATATATTTACCCGTGCAGGAACGGAGAAAGAATAAAATTTCCTGCGGCCGGGCGGCCTGTCGTAATAGGCGACTAAACAACCCACAGCCAGGTGTTAGGGCATTTGCCCGACTGGATGGCTAGCACCCCTGGTCTAAAGTATGTCGCCATAACAACCTTAAGTTGTGTTCCGGCATTAATGACCAGGTTCCAGTCTCCCTTAAAAGAGTAGCAGCGCATTTGTAGCACCTTTGGTGTTGCAAATGTCCATAGGCGACGGTAACCGCTTTCCATCAAGTGGGCCGTCTGTCTGTCTGCTGAGCTCCTGCAATAAAAAAAATAAAACATAAATTTAAATCATAAATAAGTCTGGCTTATACTGAAACAGAAGACTTGTTGCAAATAGTATATATATAACACAATAACTAATGGAAACACATTAATAAGCATACTAAGCCCAATCTTTTATTATATATAACTATAACAGATGATACTAGCCCCAAAGATTATTACTTAATATCATTACCTATATTATAAAAGCGCCATGTTTGTACATTGAAGCTACATACACACATACATAACTTCACGCCAGTTCCCTTGCGGGGTAGGCACGAACAGCAGAACGCCATTTAGGCTTATTCTTACACACCTCACCTGCCTTTTTGACATTCATAACTCTTGTCATGCACACTCGTCTGTTCTTAAGGCTCTTGACATCACCTTCTGCTAGTACACGATCAATTTGATCATGGAAGGGTGTCGTGGCCTTCCACGACTTCTGCATCCATCCACTTTTGCATTGTATATCTGTTTAGTCATTCTTTCATCATGCATTCTTTCCACATGCCCGAACCACCGGAGCATTCCTTTCCTTACCTTCACCCCGACACTCTCTTTCAGACCAACTCTCTTTCTTACTTCGGTATTACGAACGCGGTCCGCGAGCGTCACTCCGCAGATTTTGCGCAGTGCTCGCATCTCGACCGCGTTTACTCTACTTTCATGCTCTCTCTTCCATACCCAACTCTCGCTTCGATACATGAGCGTAGGTACCAGCACCGCGTTGTGTATGGCAAGCTGGGCCTTCTGGCTGAGGTTCTTAGCGCCTAGAAGTTTACCTAACGCTCCATTCACACTATTCCCCAAATTCACTCTTCTTTCTATATCAGCGGTGTACCTTCCATCCCTGCTAAAAGCACATCCAAGACATAAAAACTCACTCACTTGCTCCAGCATAACATCATCGACCATTATCCTTCGTTTTGGTTTCTTCTCTTTCAAACACCATAACCTTTGTTTTCTTCGCATTCAAATGTAAGCCTCTCGCCTGACAGTCATCTTTCATCATTGTGACTAGTATTTGCAGTTCTGATGGCGATTCGGCTAAAAGCACGTCATCATCCGCATAAAGCAAGCAATTACTTAATATCATAAAAGCGCCATGTTTGTACATTGAGGCTATTTAATAAATACCAATTATGACATGATGGAAAACATGAAATAATATTTTTCACACTACAAATCATAATTTCTTCCTTAGCACAATATATCCATCTCTTTTTGGTCTCCTCTTTACATTTGAATGAATGAATGAAAACACTATATTGTTCACCAAAAATTCAAACTACGTTCTTAAATCTAAGTACAGTAAATGTTGAACACATTTCACATACATACATACATACACATACATACATTTGTACCCATCAATCTTTCAGTGTAACATTATTTTTGTCACGTGACTTTCTTCCTTCCTCATTACATGCCCGTGACACTTTAGTCTTCTTCCTCTCAATTTTTCAGTCACGGCTACAACTTTGTGAACAACATTCGTCGTCAGCCATTTGCAGTCCACTGCTGGACGTAGGCCTCCCCAAGACGGCGCCACTCATCCCTGTCCTCTGATTTCCTTAGTCAGCGCCTACCGGCGACCTTGCATAGGTCGTCGGTCCATCGGGCTAGTGGGCGTCCGACACTACGTTTACCGAGACGTGGTCTCCACTCCAGGACTCGTTTACTCCATCGGCCATCGGTCCTGCGGCAGATGTGACTGGCCCACCGGCACTTCAACTTGCTAATTTTGCGAACTATGTCGGTTACCTTGGTTCTCTTACGGATATCCTCATTTCTAATTTTATCCATAAGAGAAACACCCAACATAGCTCGCTCCATAGCCCGTTGAGCGACTTGGAACTTGTGGACCAAGTAGGTCAGGACGGGGAGGACGCACTGCTCGAAGACTTTTGTCTTCAAGCACTGCGGAATGGTCGACGAGAAGACTTGACGAAGCTTACCGAATGCTGCCCAGCCCAACTGAATCCTCCTATTGGCTTCCCCCTCGAAGTTGTGCCTGCCGACCTGTATTTTCTGGCCAAGGTAGACATATTCCTGCATAGCTTCCAGAGGGACGCCATCGACGTTTACCAGTCTCGGCATGACGTGACGTGAACAACATTATGATCGCAATATAATTATTTCTTACCTTATCCATTCTTATAACAGCATAATATGGCCTTACATTGTATCAGGTAGAAATAATTAAATATGTAATGCGGTATCTAGACAACTAAATAGACCAATTGGACGTAGTTTAGCAAAAACGACCTAACACACAAAAAGTTTTTTATTTTTTTTTTATTGCAGGAGTTCAGCAGACAGGCAGACGGCCCACTGGATGGAAAGCGGTTACCATCGCCTATGGACATTTGCAACACCAACGGTTCTACAAATGCGCTGCTGCTCTCTTAAGTGAGTCTGGAACCTGGTCACTAATGCCGGAACACAACTCAAAGTTGTTATGGCGGCATGCTCTAGACCAGGGGTGGTAGCCATCCAGTCGGGCAAATGCCCTACCACCTGGCTGTGGGTTGTTTAGTCGCCTCTTACGACAGGCCGCCCGGCCGCAGGAAATTGTATTCTTTCTCCGTTAAACAAAAATTGCTGGTAAATTGGTATATACAACTCATTTTTGACCACAATGTGGGTTGAGTCCTTTCTGCTAAACTGCGTCCAATTTGTCGCAGTGAGTAAATTTTCAAATACATAAACAAAACTGGCAATATACAATTATACTAGCACCACCAACAAAGAGATTCCATTATGATAATAGATATTATTAGAACAAAGCTAGACAGTGTTTGAACTATGAAATTGAGTCGTGTGCTCACTGTTTACGCGGTGACAGAGCGCTATTATGTGTACACTGCATTGTCATCTTACACGGATGTATGTCGACTAGATATGTCAAAATTATGAAATAGTTTTTTTGCCTACTTTAACTCTCTTCAGGGCAGATCTGTTTTTTAATATTTTATTTTACTGTTTCTTGTAAGGGACTCTCTTGATTGCTTTCCAGCAGATGCATACAGGGCTCTTCTACAATTTCTAACGGTTTAAGTATTCAGAGAATCTTCCTTAGAGTTACTTAGTGTGACTTGGGTTTACAAGCGTTGATCTTAAGACTCTAAAGAAGTACTAATAATAATTAATACTAATATTTACTTTTTTTATAGTAGTATAGATACGCGTTTGAACACGCGATTCATCAAATATAAGCAAAATGAAAATGGACTATAGCGGTGTTTTTCAAACGCCTCACATGACGTCCATACATCAGGCGTCTGACAGATCCTTCATAAAACGATCCATCATTCAGTCAGAAAAGACAGAAATATATACAGTCCAAATTCAGCATAAACCAGTACATGATATATTTCTAATTCATTTTAAATTAAACTTGTGTTTGCCGTTCAAAAATATGTATTATACATAATCATTACATTTCACTCAACACGTTCAAAACTTCGGTCGGATACGCAAGTGGTCGTTAGGGCAGTGTACTTACACAGCACTCACAGCCCGAGGGCTGGCCCTTGGAAGGGACGACCGAGAGACGATTCGAGGGCCCTTTGTGTACAGTGTCCATATTACATGTGACTCAAGAAAAAATACATTATAAATGTCTTTAAAATATTTTAAAATTTATCATATTAATGATGACTAAAGCAATTTTTCTATATATCTTCGGCAGCTTTCTGATTAGGCGGTGCAGCAGCGGTGTGGAGTGGGTATGCGGTGTAAGGTGCTAAATCGGCAAAACATGTAGTTTAAAGAGGACGGTCCTTGTTTAGCACAGTCAGTCGATTACTCAGTGAAATATTCAACAGTTACACGTAGACGAAAAAGCTAGGTGCGGCATGTTACTCTTGCGAAATACGTATCCTTCTGGAGTAAACAAATATATGGAGTCAGAAGTTTGTTTTGTTTCTCCCGGTCACCACTAACTGCTCCAAATCGCGCTCATACCAGTAGTGGTGTAGACCAGTGTAAAACTCGGTATACGCGCTTCCGCGGTACTATGAGCATTTCATGATTCACTCGGTGTCTGTGGGGGAGGTACTACTCTTTATTTTTTTACTCTACCACTGGTAGAAATTGATATTGCTTGTATTTTTTTTATTGCAGGAGTGCAGCAGACAGGCAGATCCACTTTATAGAAAGCGGTTACCATCGCCTATAGACATTTACAACACCAAAGGTGATACAAATGCGCTGCTGCTCTTTTAAGGGTCACTGGAATCTGGTCACTAATGCCGGAACACAACTCAAGGTTGTTATGGCGACATGCTTTAGACCAGGAGTGGTAGCCATCCAGTCAGGCGAATGCCCTACCACCTGGCTCTGGGTCGTTTAGTCGCCTCTTACGACAGGCCGCCCGGCCGCAGGAAATTGAAAGGATGGACTTTATGTCATATTTTAATTATTAGTAAGGCAAATGAATGGGTAGTAAATTAGTAAGATATAGGAACTAGCTGTAAGTAGCGAAGTCATTACAACCTAGTTTTAAATAACTGTAACGTGCACTTCTGATTCCATGGTCTGCTTTCCTATTTCTTTCAAAATTTAGAGTACACAATAAATTTATGAAAAAATTTTAAAGACGTCAAAGCGAAATAGTTTTAACCTTACATTCACATAGTATTTCCTTGTGTAAACTATATACGTATAGTTTTATTATTAGCCCCAATGTACCCTTTTTAGGTTTATACGAGCTAGCTGTATGCGCTGATAGTTTTTTTTATAAATAAAACAAGCTGTGCAACAATTGTCTTTCACCTTTTTAAAAATATGGCTACCGTAAGAATCGAGCTTTCAAAATATGAATATCCAAAAGTGTCGTATTATACGAAGACCTTTTGTAATGCTACGAATCGTTTGAACTTTATTGCGTTTCGGTGACATGAGTTATGTTTATTTTTGTCTGTTATATGTTTCAAAGTCAGTGAAAAGCCAACCACTTAACCGAGTTTTTGATTCACACACAGTGTATCTTTCTATATTTAGGTTATATGATACCTGATTATTTTTTTTAGGATGTTGATGGGGCTGCCCCGGTTCTGCAGTGCATTAGGCATGTTTGCAGAAGCACGAGCAGACGACTATTAATAGCCAGAAAAAACACTGCCTTGTTGCTCTGCAGGATTCAGGTCAGCTCTAACAACATCCTAAAAGTTCTCGCTGATAGGTTTGACGTACCAGTTCTTAAGTATTGTGCTATCAAATGTAGATCTAGCACAATAATTTTAACAAAACTTTAGGCTATAAGTTCTAATAACACTAGTTTTAAGTATTTTTTTATAATTTTACTAACAAACATATGAATTTCATGACATAATTCGAAATACATGATTATTAATAATATTATGCTAAAGTTTTAATGAACATGTATTTTAGTAATATAATTAATGTTGTCCGTAATTGGGTATGGCAATATCATGGGGAACGAATCGGTCTGTCCTTCTATTTTTAATAATTTGCGAGAAATTCATCTAGCCCTTAACTCTCAGTATGTTTTAGGTACTTGATGAATTTGAAGTCATCTCCTGAATTTTTCAGTTCCGCAGCTATTTTAGTAAAAACGAATGCTGATAATGTCCATGTCCGTCAATCCGTTAGTCCATCTGTCACTACATAATTGTGCACTAAAATTGCAAAGAATTAAAGATTTAAGAATGTAAGGTGTATTATGACTTTTTACTTAAGACAAGAAGTGGGTAGATTTTATTTTCTAATATTAAGTAAGAATTATATATATACATGTGTGTGTGTGTGTTTGTCCTCCTACGAGCTTTTAAATTCAAGAGATGAAAAATTCCGACAAAAATGAGGATATAGTATCAATAAATATTTTCAATTAAATTTAGTTTTAGTTAGATGACATAAGTGATTTTAAGTAAGTTGTGATATAAATCGAATCTATGGCATTTAAATGAGATGCGAGTGAATTATGAACTTAACTACTATTAACTTTTATAAAAGAAAACAAAACACAAAATAATTGGCACATCTAGTAAATTTTAATTCTAAAGCAAACGTATCTTACGTTAATTATTTTCATAAATGTCAAGTAAAGTAGTTCACGTATATGAAATACTCTTCTCTTTTCTTCTCTACACTGAACTGCTCGATGACCGGCTTAACTTCGCAACTCGGCGGTTCAAGAGCTTAATTAATATTATCTCCTAAGAATTTTCAACTAAAATATGAAAGACATTGCTTTAAAGATAAATGTATTCTTCAAGTTGACAAAAAGAGCCGTTCAAGTCAATACCTCACCAGCAAGTTAGTTATTGACTTGCTAAACGTTTAAATTTCTAATTTTTGTATCGAAAATGATTAATATTGCTACAACTTAGGTTCCGATAAAAAAAAATCCTAATCTGTAAAAAAACACATTTTATTACCTGTCAGCATTTGAACTGATTGTAATCCTTTTATGATCGTCTTCTTTTGTTTACTTATTTATTGGCATACGTTTCTAGAGAACAGCCTATTGTTCTCGTTTATGGCCGCTTGCGGCTGAATCGTTAGCCAGGTGTTGCGGATTACGTCGACTAAGATACGGGCACATTTGTATTCGTGAGGTATAAAACGGCCTGATGGAGAGAGGGGGCAGTGAAGCTACGCTACGTTACGAGCGAGACGTGTGTAAATTCGGGAATCTAATATAGACGGACTTTGCGCGTTTTATTGAATTACGATCTTCTGCGTTACGTTTGGATTTGTTGTGTTCAGTTATATATGTACCTGTGTTATACGTCTTTGTATAGTTCTAATAAACTTCATAATAATTCTAACGGCGTTTTAATTCGAGTCCCGCAACTCGTAACAATATTTAAGAAAATATATTTCTTGCCAATAATACCCACGTGACTTCGATAAGTGTATAAAATCTCATACCTATCTTAATTTTACAAAGAGGTAAAGTTTGTGAAAGTAGAAAGCTACACTATTCTTCTACTACCCTCTTCTTACTTCTAATACCCTCTGTGGTTGAGCTGGCTACGCCTTTGCCGGCCTACCTCACTGCAACGCAGAGGCTTCGTGTTCGATTCCTGGTATAGTAAATTTCGGAAATGTATTTTCTCCGTTATTTACTATGGTCTGGGTGTCTGGGATGGGCCCCAGAGTGGTCCATTGTATATTACCCACAACACAAGCGTAACTTGCTTAATTTGGGGATATACAATATGTGCATTTGTATGCCGATTATTAATTTATTTATTTATTCCTAAGTGATATATTTATTGGCTATATTTGATTGTAATTAATAATGTTATTTTTTTAATGACACTCAGCGAAGTGGTCACGGATTAGCTACTCTTAATTAAAGCTGTAATATACCAATAGTTTAAAAATAAATGTATAAAATGTTATCTAGGCATCGCTTTAAATAAGTTCTTGCCGTTTTCGCTGAAGAGGCCACCCGATGCACTATTCTTTTTTACATCTTATTCTTATATATTATTATTATATATATATATTATTATTTATTCTATTGCCAGGTGGTAGGGCATTTGCCCGACTGGAAGGTGTGTCGTGGCCTTCCACGACTTCTGCATCCATCCACTTTTGCATTGTATATCTGTTTAGTCATTCTTTCATCATGCATTCTTTCCACATGCCCGAACCACCGGAGCATTCCTTTCCTTACCTTCACCCCGACACTCTCATATTATTATTATATATATATATATATATATATTATTATTTATTCTATTTCCAGGTGGTAGGGCATTTGCCCGACTGGATGGCTACCACCCCTGGTTTAAAGTATGTCGCCATAATAACCTTGAGTTGTGTTCCGGCATTAGTGACCAGGTTCCAGTTTCCCTTAAGAGAGCAGCGGCGCATTTGTAGCAACTTTGGTGGTGCAAATGTCCATAGGCGATGGTAATCGCTTTCCATCAAGTGGGCCGTCTATCTGTCTGCTGATCTCCTGCAATAAAAAAAAAGTCTATTATTCTTTATATATAACAAAATATTATTGTAATTTTACAAAAAATCGTATTTACGTTTAAATGACGATGAAAGTCTAATAAATAATTGAAATTACTTTTGCCTGAATATTTATAATACTTGTACCTTCTATACATTTAAATATAGTGATTGTTAAACATCAACATGACTGGATAGGGTGGGCTCTTAAAACAGCAATGACACGTAACGAAACGACATAGAGTAATATATAAATAAATAGACTTGATTTTTACAATCGCTTTACTTTCGCAAATCCTCTTTAGCAATACAGAAAATATAAATTAGTACGTGATAAATAGTTTATGTATTCACTGGCAACTTCGTCCGCATGGAATTTAATTTAATTTGCCTTCCGGTGCTGGAAGGTCGGCGGCGTGCGCGTGGGCCTTTCAATTTATTTTTCTAAAATAAAAGTAACCCAAGTTACACCTTATAACATCAGCTATCTGCCAGTGAAAGTCTTGTCAAAATCGGTCCAAACGTTTCCGAGATTAACCGGAACAAACAGATGTGGACAAAAAAAATTAAATTTGTTTTTTTATAATATTTATATACTTTTATATATATAGAGGACTTCATAAAAATGGGTGTACAGACAAAAGTGCAGTTTTAAACAAGGGACAAAATTGTGAATAAAACAAAACTAGTTGATTGTATGAGGCTGAAATTTGGAATACCCATCTATTTAGGTACATCAGAATACTGATAAGACTTTCTAAATTGTAACATGCATAGTTTTTAGTAAACAAAAAAAAATTGCATTTTTGCGTATACGCCTACATGTTATGAAGCCCTCGATATAGTATATACGTTGATATGCATTTAGTAAAAAGCTATTATTTAGGCATTACAAACAGACACTACAATTTTATTTATTTGTATTGTGTAGATAAATGGTAATTAAAATAACTGAAGAGTAGTGAAACCTTGATTAACAAGACTTGCTGCCACTAAAAACTTAATTTTTGCTGCCACTAAAAGCTATACGAAGAAACCGGTTCAGGGTGTATACACACGAGCGCACGTAGCGTGTTATGTCGACAATTTTCAAGTGCGAGCGTCTAGTTTATTTGCACCGCTCAAGTGTTGTAAACACAGCCTTAGGGTAACGCGGATTTAATTATTTTGGATATGGCATGTTAAATAAAAAAATATATAAGTTAAAATTGTATTGAAACTTTCGGACCGTGGGTTGGTAACGCCATAAGCCTCTACAAAGATCTATCAAAAGGACTCGTAGACTTTCCACGTGATTGAGGGCTGGTTCCTACTTCGGACAACGGATCAGTATGGCGATCCAATGAGGTAACGTAGCCAGCCTTCTGGGAACCTTACTCATACCCCAGCTTCGATAACCTAGGCTCAGTATTCTACTTATAATCTTATGCATAGCTGGGCATTAACTCGTTAATCGTTAATTAACGAAGTTACCATTTCGAGTAACGGATTAACATTTAAGTTAACTTAAATATATGTTAACGGAGTTGTTAACTTCCGTTAAATTTCCCAATGTCCGTTAATCGTTAATCCAGCAACAAATCTTTAAAGAGTAAAGCTCAAAGTCTCATCAGAATGTGGCTAGACAGTCGAAAGACTCGTTAAATGATGCGGCATTCCTCGGGGAACAGATATTCGCAAATCTGTTTATTAAATATAATACTAACAGTATTATACCCTCAACCGCTGCAGTTGAACGTCTTTTCTCCACGGGCAAGAATATAATACAGCCAAAACGACCCTCGCTTTCAAACTAGAACTTCAACATATTATTGTTCATGAAGGGGAATATTCATATTATAGCAGATGACTAAATTGACAAATAAATTAGACGGGTTAGTATCGTTTCGTCTAAAATGTAAGTGGTCTATGTAAAAATTCGTCTAAATAGCAATTGGTCATTATATTACTACCAAATTGTCTTAAAATTTGTTCGTCTAATTAGTGTTTCGTCCAGAACGCAACTAGTCTATCTTAATAAAATAAATTCTAAACCTTAATCCAAATGAATGAAAAAGCATTGTTTATTAACATGCCTATATTAAACACTAATAATTATACCGGTTTTTTTTTGTTTCTAACCTGTTAACGTCCAAAACGAACAGTCTTTATTAGAAGATGCAATTTTTATCACATGTTAACGGATTAACGATTAACGTTAACTAGCGTTAAATTTTCTGAAATGTAACGCTTTAACTTTTAACGAAGTTAACTTTTTCAGTAACGGATTAGCGATTAATGAAGTTAACTATTTGATTAACGGTGCCTAGCTATGGTCTTAAGATATTATAGATAGAATACAATATATGTTAAGTATCTTCCATTGTACTTGTTTATAATTTAATGTACCTAATATTAATTTTAATTAGGTTAAACATTAATGCAATAAATATGGAATGCAATGTAACTATCTGCACTGGACAATACAAGATTTATATCTATATATGTAAAAACTTACGTTTTTAATATGTATATTGATTTTGTTACTGGATAAATCCGGCTCGAAGGCTGATCGGCTGATCCTCAAACGTCCCTTGTCCGAGCTTTCACCTCCACGACGGCCGGCCGCTTTACAGGCTGACCCCATCATTTGTTAGCCGGAGAGCTGGATCTTTCCAACTGTCTCAGGTCTCACCTCAAAGTGAGAGAGGGTGCGCAGATCAGTGAGATTATTTGCGGAGAATCCGGTTTCCCCGCCAGTCACCCGCACGGCCGTAGCCTACGGCGACTGAATATAGTCATGCACGAATTTCTGTCGCCGTCGCTGACTTTACTCTTCCTGGGCTGCGTAGGCAAAGTCACGCGCCCGCTTCTCGACTGTCAACAAGGCATGATGCTCGATGCTGACTGTCGCCCGCCATTCCTCCTCAAAAGACTACGGCAGATGGGCGCTTCTCCTGACATCGTAAGGGAGGGGTAAGTAAATATCAGGTTTGGAGGGACAGAACTAGGATCAAAGATTGGAAGTGGATATGTGGGACACCACTGCAACAGAAGAAGGGGGATATAGCAGTGGCCCCTCGGAGCCCCGGAGACGCGTCCCATTCTACCGCTGCTTTACGGAGCTCTGCCCAGTCGTATCATTCAACCTAACCTCACATATACTCGTACTTAATTTCTTAAGTTTTCGCGAATAGTATACATAATAAGACTACGTTTTAACGGTTTTAAGTAAGGTAATTTATTTGATTTTTATTATTCCGACGTTTCGGCCACTTTTCAGTAGCCGTGATCACGGAAGACAAAGATGTCAAATGTCAATGAGTATTGCTAAAGTTTTATTTAGCCCACCGCCAACTTGTTCATTTTAATTATTTAGTTTTAATTTTGCTTATGATTATTATTATTCTATGGGAGCCTAATCTAATTTACCACCGCTTCGCAACATGTTGTGGCTTGAAGAGAAGAAGTGGCGCAAGAAACTCTTCAGCAAATATGCCTAGCTCTAATAATATTATATAATATTAAAATTAAAATGGGTGGGAGTTATACTTCTCAAAACTCTAATTTCTACTGCATTTATCCAACTTCCATGCTCCTTCTGTCATACATTAATGCAGGCAACAACACCCCTTGATAGACAGCCAAGCATAATTGACAGCCAAGGCACTTTGTGGCTGTTACATACATAACTTCACGCCAGTTCCCTTGCGGGGTAGGCACGAACAACAGAGCGCCATTCATGCTTATTCTTACACACCTCACTTGCTTCTTTGACATTCATAGCTCTTGTCATGCACGCTCGTCTGTTCATAGCTGTATTCCATAATAGAGACGTTGATAATAAAAAATGAACTTTACCCTATCCAGATCAAGTTAATCCCTGTATCAAGTACAAGAATCTTCAATTTAAACGTAGCCCGTTGTTTATATGAATACACGCTCGTACACACACTACCGTTTAAGCACCTGGGTTTATTTACATGTTCAAACAACGTACCTACATAAATTATATACCTTAGTAGATAACTCTTTAATCATTTTAAGAAATATACACATCTATGTGTACATAGAAAGGGTTTGCCGGGTTTTATAAGCTATTAAATTAACCCTTTCGTATACTAAAATTAGTATACTGTTGCATTTTGCGGTATATTTAGTATTCTATTTATTCATCTCTAGGCGTCCAGCACCAGAGTAAGTACATACATACATAACTTCACGCCAGTTCCCTTTCGGGGTAGGCACGAACAACAGAGCGCCATTTAGGCTTATTCTTACACACCTCACTTGCTTCTTTGACTTTCATAACTCTTGTAATGTACGCTCGTCTGTTCTTAAGGCTCCTGACATCACCTTCTGCTAGTACACGATCAATTTGATCATGGAAGGTGTGTCGTGGCCTTCCACGACTTCTGCATCCATCCACTTTTGCATTATATATCTGTTTAGTCAAAGTAAGTATTCTGTAGATAAATGAGCATTAAAAAACTGTGATAAGAAATTGAATCATCAATGATCATCATCACACCACTTCAGTTGCTGAATCTTTACCAAGCACAATGTTTTGTGGAACGAATCGTCAGGTCTGCCTCCTAAGCCACAGAATAGGTTTAGGTGGATCAATGAATGATTAAAAATAATTATTATTCAATCTGTTCCGTGACAACCGGTGGACTTCCATGCACAAAAGGAGACACTGGCCTGTCGAAGCCTTGAATGCTCTTCTAGTCCAGATGTTCCACAGATCTTATATTAGCTCGACCGGTGACTGTCCATGTCTGGTATATGTTGGCTTGGTTGTTTAGGTTTTCCTAGATAAGTAAGGGTAGCTTGGGTCCCCAGCGGGAATACGTAGTTATTTTATTAACGTTAAAAGAAGTTTTTAATAGTGTGGAGTAATAATAGGTTGGGGAAAAAGTCTTTTCGCATATAGTACGTATGAACTTGTATCTGGCTGGTTTTGGTATCATTCAAAAGTTTTAATTTTAAAGAAGACAATTCCGAATTCAAATATTTATAAAAAATTTGTAGCAGCTGATATTTTGAAAATCGAGCGAGTCTCAAATTAACCGCCGTCACAGCTTTTTTTATTTTTAACTCTCTTGACAGTGACATAGATTGACATTAGTACTGTCATTAGCTATGTCTTTTTTTTAATGGTGCAAGTGCAACGTTACAACAAGTACGGTCTTGCATGGAATACTGCTCTCATCTTTGGAATGGATCAGCTAAATACCAGCTCAAGACACTCGAGTCAATAGAGAAAAGAGCTAGGAAACTGATAAACAATAACCGACTATTCGACGAGAGGCTTCAGACCCTAGATTATCGACGTAAAGTCGCTAGTTTCTCGGTATTCTATAGGATACACTTCGGGGAGTGTGCCACGGAATTACATGGATTGGTTCTTCCCTCATCCTTTTACCACCGGATAAGCAGACGTACGCGCTCAGACCACCCATATATGGTGCAAATATCAATAAAGCGGATGAAACGCTATGCTTTCACTTTTATCATAAGCACCGCTGAAGAGTGGAACTCTTTACCGTCGTGTCTTTCCTGAAGAATATAATCTAGGTGTCTTTAAGTCTTGCGTGAACAGGTATATTCTAGGTAAGCGTGCTCCACCTTAGACTGCATTTCCACCTGACATCAGGCGCAACGTCAGTCAAACGCGAACCTAGTCATTACAAAAAAAAAACATTGATTATTGCTTCAAACTTCAAAAATTTTGATGAATCAAATCATAAATAAATCTATTATATATTTATATGTCATTGTAGATCACGGACCATAAAAATGGCCCGAATTTTTGGAGGGCTTGCATGGGGCTATGGGAAGGCGAAGACATAATACAGGCCTCTTGACAAATTTAATCTAAATGTAGCGTGACATTGACCAGCGATTGTCCCTGTGTACACCATGTAAAAATGCACCCAAGGACAAGCGCCGGTCAGTGTTGGACTATTGTAGGAAATGAGAAGAAAAGATACCGGTGAACTGCTAGTGGAACTAGGGATCTGGGATTATGGGGACTATGGCGTCTGCCCGTTGCAATGTTTGGGGAAAATGGAAATATGGGCAGACGTAGGCAGAGTGAAGAATTTAACGGATCGATGAGATTCGCCTCTGCGCCAGCTTAAACAGACCCTTGCTCTATCTCTAACTCCGAGAGGTCTTGGTTTTTTTTATATATTTTTTTATTGTAGGAGTTCAGCAGACAGGCAGATGGCCCACTTGATGGAAAGCGGTTACCATCGCCTATGTGGACATTTGCAACACCAAAAGTGCTACAAATGCGCTCCTGCTCTGTTAAGGGATAATCAAACCTGGTCACTAAGGCCGGAACACAACTCAAGGTTGTTATGGCGACATACTTTAGACCAGGGGTGATAGCCGTCTAGTCGGGCAAATGCCCTACCACCTGGCTGTGGGTTGTTCTGTCGCCTCTTACGACAGGCCGCCCGGCCGCAGGAAATTGTATTCTTTCTCCGTTCCTGCAAAGATAAAAACTAGTCTACCTAGTTTGTTTGTCTGAAATTAACACTGATAAATAATAATAATAACCTCCCATAAATGTCCCACTGCTGGGCTCGGGCCTCCTATTATAGGGGAACGGACAGTATACCCGCCACGCTTGTCCAAGGCGTTATCTCCATGTGTAAGTTGTATCACGATGTTTTTCTTCACCGTTGTTAGCACGTGGTAATTGTAACAATATGCGCATTAGGTTAGAAGACTGCATAAGTGGTGCATGCGTGCCGGCCAGGGTTGAACCAGCGCCCTTGGAGTTGGTCTCAAGAGCTCGACAACCCTGCGGCCTATGGCGGCTACACGGTGGATGCAATCAGGCCACAGCTGACGGAATGGGTCAACCGTACCAGCGGCACCCTGACCTTCAAGACGACACAGATACTTACCGGACACGGATGTTTCGATAAGTATCTGTGTCGCATTGTGGGCTGCTTGCCTTCCCCGGACTGCCGCCAGTGCGGCGCGCTCGACACGGCGTTACACACCGCACGTAGGTCAAGTCGACTCGCTCTGCGACTTGGTCAAGGTCATGCTGCAGAGCAGCGACAATTGGGGGGCTGCGGTTACTTTTTGCGAGACAGTAATGTCACTCAAGGAGGCCGCAGAACGAGACAGGGAGAGAAGTCCTGCAGCGCGTGCCAATGCGTCTTCTCGAGGTCGCCGGCCTTCAGCTGGCACCCGGAGAGGAAGGTACGCGCATTACTTCCCTCCCTGAGTTAGGTTCCGTTTACCGCGGGGGGCCTTTAGCTTGCTAGGAAGAGCAAAGGACCTTCTACCCCCGCACAACGAAGTGGGGTGTGTTCTCCCAGGGCACAATCCAGGCACTTTATTGCGCTGGATCGGCTGGGCGTAACTATGTTCTAAATCTCAGCCTTTCCAACACATTCAAAGCGCAGGGTCGTCAGGGAGGAGGGGGTTTTTAGTGGGTATTGGGGTTGCTCGCCCGTGCAGCAACGCTCGGAGTCTTCCACACTATTCTGTGACGTCGATCGCGGACGGAGCGCTGCCAAGAGCATACTATTGCTGCAGTGTTATCGCCCCCGACCGACGCGTGTCGTTCCCCTAGCAACGACCCAGTTTGTGCGTAAATCGGTTAAGCATTTTCCCTCGCCTCAAAACCAAAAAAAAAAAAAAAGCGCCCTTTGAGTTTGGAACACGTGCGCTAGCCATTACGCTACTACGACTTGACACAGATAAAAAAACCAGTTAAATTTACATTAACGCTAGAGTAGACGCGGGCAAATATTATTTATATAATACAGGATTTTAATGTATTCCCGGGGCACGTAATAAAATAGGTATTGGATATAAATGCGTTTATATGTTCTCATTAAATTTATACAACGCTCCTTTACGATCGAGTGTTGTGTTTACGTTTTATTATTTCCAATTTGTTCACACAACTGGCTGTTGCCAGTTGTTGTGTTGTTACACACAACACTGACAAGACAGAGGAAAGTATGAATGGTTGGCAAGTAACCCAAATTTTGTATATGATATTTACATAGCCGAACGTATTAATATAAAATATATAACCGGATTTAAAGAGATTAAATTCTGTACATTCTCATGACTAATTTTCTTTGTCTCTAATGTGACATCACAGTTGTCAATTATAAAAACATTCAATCTTGTCTGCCAGGCAGTAGGCGAACAGGTTTGTTTCGCCACACCACCCCCCCACGGAGACAAAAAGAAGAACTTAAAAAAAAAAACTAATTATTACAATAGTAAAAAAAAC
This sequence comes from Dendrolimus kikuchii, assembly GCA_019925095.2. NCBI lineage: Eukaryota > Metazoa > Arthropoda > Insecta > Lepidoptera > Lasiocampidae > Dendrolimus > Dendrolimus kikuchii. The sequence continues at coordinate 17,512,546 of CM034407.1, forward strand.
TTAATAACTAACAAGCACAGCAACAGATGAAGGGCCTACGAACCAAATGGTAACTTGAACGTGACTGTTCTACCAGACCGAGTTGTGTAGGGTTTCTTGTTGTCTGTGGTGTTCTGTTGTTGGGTGGGAGGTGAAGGTGGAGATGGAGATGCGACTGTGACCGAAAATGGAGAGTCGTCAACCACTTGGTACGCGGGTTTGACACGGTCCATGCTGACAACCGCATTCCTGTCTCCGATGGCGATTGTTAAAGTTTTGTCCTTCCGGCTAAGAACCCTGTATGGACCTTTATACGGAGGCTGGAGACTATGGCGAACTGTGTCGTCGCGCAACCAAACATGAGAAGCATTGTTTATGTCCTTGAAAATGAAAGTGGACTTCTGCCCATGACGTGAGCCAGGAACAGGCTTCAGCTGTGCCATGTGGCGGCGAAGCTGGGATACGAAGGCGGAAGCGTCCACAGTTGAGTTGGGAGTCTGCGAGGGAGCAAGAAATTCTCCGGGTAGGCACAGGGGTTCCCCGTACACTAACTCGGCGGAAGAAGCTTGTAGGTCCTCCTTTAGCGCAGAACGCATGCCGAGGAGCACTATGGGTAATGATAAAACCCAGGACTCTTGGCGGCACATGATTGCGGCTTTAAGTTGCCGATGCATGCGCTCAACAAGGCCATTCGCACACGGGTGATAACTCGTGCTACGAACGCGCTTAATAGAGCATAATTGTAGTAAAGCTCGAAAAAGAGCAGATTCGAACTGGCGGCCTTGATCAGTGGTAATAATTTGAGGCACGCCATAGCGAGCTATCCACTCCCTGAAAAAGGTCTCAGCCACTTCCTCAGCTGTGATTCCAACCATAGGCCAGGCTTCAGGCCACCTGGTGAACCTATCGACAGCAGTGAGGCAGTATTGAAAGCCCTTGCTATGTGGAAGGGGGCCAACTATGTCCACATGGACATGGCGGAAACGCTGAGTAGGTGTGGTAAAAGTACCAACTGGAGTGGAAATATGCCGGGTAACCTTGCAGCGTTGGCAATCGAGGCAAGAACGCGTCCACTCTCGACAGTTCTTGTTTATCGACGGCCAAACATAGCGGTCAGTAACCAATTTTGTGGTCGCTCGTATGCCCGGATGGCTTAAATTGTGAAGCCTATTAAAAATAGCACGACGCAAGTCACGAGGAATAAACGGACGAGCCTTACCTCTTGAGGTGTCGCATATTATTGCGAACTTTGTACCAGGAATGCTAACCTTAGCTAACTTGAGACTGGAACCTTCAGTCAACAACTTGGCTAACTCTTCATCAGACTCCTGTGACTTGGCTAAAGTGTCATATTCCTCCTCCAATGTTATAGCTTCAACGCGAGACATTGCATCCGCAACCACATTATCCTGACCTTTAATATGTAAAATGTCAGTGGTAAATTGAGAGATGAATGAAAGTTGGTTTAGCTGTGGAGGAGGTAATTTTTCGCGCCTCTGAAGGAATGCATATATTAAGGGCTTATGATCAGTGTAGATCGTCACATGCTGTGCCTCCAAAACATGTCGAAAATGCTGAACAGCCTCGTACACCGCAAGAAGCTCACGGTAATACGCAGGCCACGTTGTCTGGCGAGGGGTAAGCTTCTTGCTAAAGAAAGCAAGAGGCTGCCAGACATCTCCAACACGTTGTTGGAGACAAGCACCGACATGGCTACAAGATGCGTCTGTGAATAAGCCTAATTTTGCAGTGGGATCTGGATGGGCTAAAAGAGTGATATTGACAAGATGGTCTTTGCAGTTCTGGAAAGCCTGAATAGTGTCAGTAGTCCAAGGAACTGGTTTGGGACCCTTTAACTGAGAATCAGCCAGCATGTTGATCAAAGGGGCTTGTAGCTCAGCAGCCTTCGGGATAAAACGGCGGTAAAAATTTAGCATGCCGAGGAACCTGCGCAAGCCCTCAACCGTCTTCGGTAGGGGAAACTCCCGCAAAGCTTGAATCCTTTCAGCTGGTGGTCGAATGCCATCTTTAGAAATCCAATGCCCAAGAAATTTAACTTCATCAGCGCCAAAAACACACTTAGATGAATTGATAACTACCCCATAATCTGACAGGCGTTTGAAGAGAACGCGAAGGTGTTCAGCGTGATCCTGGGGATTACGGGAGAACACCAAAATGTCATCAACGTATGGGAAACAAAAATTTAAACCACGCACAACCTCGTCTATAAACCTTTGGAAGGTCTGCCCAGCATTTCGAAGTCCAAATGTCATATACGGGAACTCAAATAACCCGAATGGAGTGGTGATGGCCGTTTTGCAGATGTCATCCGGATGAACGGGGATTTGCTGGTATGCCTTGACCAGGTCTAACACCGAAAAGATGGTAGAACCAGCCAAGTCTTGGCCAAAGTCACCTATGTGACGGACAGGATAAGAGTCTGGGATGGTGCGGGCGTTTAAAGCACGATAATCCCCACAGGGCCTCCAACCATTCTCACCCTTCTTTGCCAGGTGCAAAGGCGAGGACCAAGGGCTTTTGGACGGTCGTGCTGTACCGCAGGCCAGCATGTCCTCGAATTCCTTCTTCGCAACCTGAAGTTTTTGCGCAGCGAGGCGGCGAGGGCGGCACGCAAGAGGTGGACCATCTGTGGTGAGGATGTGGTGTACGGTTGTGTGTTTGACAACCCTATTAACACCAGGGGGTCGTGTAATATCCGGGAATTCTTTCAGGAGATCTAAATAGGTGGAATTGCCGCTTATTATAGTTTTAATACTTGTTTGAGAAGTGTCCGCGACGATAGCGGTGACAGACAAACGTGTGGTGCCATCTAACAGACGCTGGTTGCGGCAATCTGGCAGTAAATTAAAATATGCCAAAAAGTCAGAGCCGATTATTGGCGTGTTTACGTCGGCTACCACGAAATTCCACCTGAAATCCCGGCGTAACCCTAAATTTAAACAAAGAGATATAGAGCCGTATGTTTTTATGGGACTTCCGTTAGCCGCGGAAACATCAAAATTGGAAGAAGCTATATGTCTTCCTTTGAGTAGAGTACGCGGGTAACAACTAATGTCGGAACCAGTGTCAATCAGAAATCGACTGTTGGTCCCAGACAAATCAGTCACAAATAAACGACGGCCAGGTGTAGCACAATCAGTCGCCGTCACTACTGATTGTGAATCGCGTTTAAATTTTGATTGTGATTATATTTGCAGGGCAGAACGCATTTATGAGCCTTGTCCTTAAACTTCTTATGATACCAGCATATGCGGTTACCAGAGTTGGAAGAAGAGCGCGGTCTGTTGTTCGTACGGGAACGAGATTTATGACGCGACTGGAGAACAATTTTGTCAAATATTTTGGTTAGGGTATCTACTTGTTTCTTCATTACCTCAAGATCCGATGGGTTTGTGTACGAGTAAGAGGCAGGCGCCACAATCGAAGGGGAAGAAACGATAGGGAGCGGCTCTGCGATCGGAACGTACCCCGGAATGCGTGACGTGCTTTTTGACAATTGATCCTGTAGATCCTTCACCTGTTGCAGCAGACTTTCTATAGAAGACATAGTGAAGGATTATATGTACAACCGAAATACAAAACAGGATAAAAACAAAAAATACACACTTGAGAATGAAACAAAAATAAGAATTATGCAAACAAACACCCTAACTATTAACATAAAATATTATTAACACAATTATTAAAAATGAATTTAAAAAAATAGAAACAAAATAGATGTGCAAAACCTTATACGTAAAACGGTATGCGATCGCCCTTATTTTTGAACAATCGGAAAATCGAAAACGCCGTCGAAATTATCCGCTGCAGGCCGTGGATGTTATGCTGGAGTAATTCCAATCCAGGTGGCCTCGCCTGAAGATGGAGTCGGCGCTGCGGGGTGTGAGTGCCCGCTGAAGCAGTCCCAGACGTCCGCGCCCGGGGATCGCTCGGCTTGAAACTCCAGCCCAAACAGTTTGAGTAGTGGGCAACGACGAGTGTAAAATCCCAGTTATATATGTTCAAAATTTTGTTGATCACGTCGGGGTCACCATTAATGTCGGGTCGTTGCAATAATAAACTACCCGTTCATTTTCAAAGTATGTAATTTTGTATATGATATTTACATAGCCGAACGTATCAATATAAAATATATATTCGGATTTAAAGAGATTAAATTCTGTACATTTTCATGACTAATTTTCCTTGTGTCTAATGTGACATCACAGTTGTCAATTATAAAACATTCAATCTTGCCTGCCAGGCAGTAGGCGAACAGGTTTGTTTCGCCAAAAATATCAATGGATATATGTTTACTTGCAATCTCATTATATAGCCTGCACATTCTTGTGACCGGATTATAATACGATGTGTTATTTCCAAATACTTGAAGGGAAAAGAGTCTAGGTGAAGGATTACGAGTTTTGTATCTAGTGTTAAAATTAATAAAGGAAAGTATGTCAGGACAGTCAATTGAGTCATTTAGGAGTTTAAATAAACAGATTAGTTCATTACATTCACGTCGTGATTTGAGTGAGTCAATTTTAAATTTCACTAATCTTTTTGTGTAAGATCTGTATTCGCGGCCAAGATGGAATCCGTAAAAAAGAATATTTAACATTTTTTTCTGCACTCTTTCTATTCTCTCGCTATGCACAGCGTAAAATGGAGACCAAATTATTGAGGCATATTCCATTATTGTTCGAGCGAGAGAACAGAAGAGGTAAACAATTGTATGTTGGTGTTTGAAATCCTTAGTGGAACGCGAAATGAATCCAACAAGCTGGTTACATTTTGTAATAACGTAATCATAGTGCGAGTGAAAAGTTAATTTTTCGTCAAAATATACACCTAAGTCCCTAATAACAGTTTTTCTTGTATGTATTGTATGCCGTGAAAACTTAAGAAAATATTATATTAATTTTAAACGATTTTTGTCATAATCTTCGACTCTTTTGATAATAGAACAAATTTAGTTTCAATTGATAGTTTTTAACATGGAGAATATGCCTTGATAGGCTTGCCTACCTTTATGTTCATGGCTACCTGGCAAGTAGGTATGAACAGGTAAGTCAGCTCCTTAACTCCTTACAGCGACGAACGATCCGGATTGTCGACGATCCCGAAATTACAGACGGTTTAGAGTCTCTCAGCTATAGAAGAGACGTTGGTCTTCTAAGCGTGTCCTACCGTCTGTACAACGGGGAGTGCTCTGATGAGTTTTTGAGAGATTTGGTGCCTTCGTCGCCATTATATTATCGCACCACTCGCCGGCGCTTGGGAGTTCATCCACACTTCCTGGACACTTGGAAGTCCTCCACGGTACGTAACGGAGGTTTCTTCATGCTATAAGTGTCCGGGTTATGGAATGAACTCTCTCCCGCGGTTTTCCCAGAGTGCTTCAATATGGGGCTCTTCAAAAAGGGCGTGAACAGATACCTAAAGTCTCAACGAGGTAGGCAACGCATCGGCTCCCTGAGCTGCAGATGTCCATGGGCGACAGTAGCCACCTACCACCAGGTGGTCCGTTTATCTACAAGCAAATATAAAAGTCAATATAGATAACTACACTGTTCTATTAAACAATAAAAATTGGTATCATAAGAAAGGTAGTTTGAATGCAAAAATGTAATATTATAGCCATGCTTTGAAGACTTCAAAAATAGCCATGAACATTTTTCGATTGGCAAGCTATCATAGGCGTTTTATCCGTTCAGAAACGGAGAAAAAATACAATTTCCTGCGGCCGGGCGGCTTGTCGTAAGATGCGACAAAAAAACCTACAGCCAGGTGGCAGGGCACTTGCTCGACTGGACGGCGACAACCCCTGGTCTAGAGTATACTGCCATAACAACCTTGTGTTGTGTTCCGTTATTAGTGAACAGATCCCAGTCTCCTTTAAGACAGCAGCAGCGCATTTGTAGCACTTTTGGTGTTGCAAATGTCCATAGGCGATGGTAAACGCTTTCCATTAAGGCAGTCTACCTGTCTGCTGAACTCCTGCAATAAAAAATAAAAAAGGCGTGTTTAATCAATATAATTTGTTATAAAATATGTCTCATCTGGTTATCAGATGGGTGAAGGCCAATCTTCAGCGTTTCTCAGACTAAAAGTCACCTATAAAAATAGGAAAAGAAAAGAAGACATGTAAAGATAGACCAAAAAAAATGGATGGATTGTGTGAAAGATGACATGGTATTACATGTCTGTGACATGATGATTTCTGATGTGACAAAGGACGTATGCCAGAAGAGAGGATTATAGAAGGAAAATACATAATGCTTTACATTGTAAGCTTACATTTGAAATGTGATATTGATTCCAGAAAACAAAGTAACAACAATCAAAGATAACAAGCAGCAAATGGCAGTGCCCATACAAAATAACAAGAACCCATGTACAAAACTATTTCCAACAAGAATTGTCCATTCTGATTGGAACGCTCCTAGTCTGATTTGATCTTGGATTCATAAAGTTTAGAACATAGCGATGAACGGAGCGATAGCAATTTTTTAATATTTTAAAAATGACAATCGCCATTTAAGTTAAAAAAGCATTTAAGAGCAACAAGGAAAGAAGTTTTTAAACAAAAGTCTAAAAACTTATTTTCTTGTTGCTCTTAAACAACAGACTGTAGACCTAGTTATGTGAGATGGCCGTCGGAGGAAGTTTTGAAAAACCAAATATAATTCTTACACTTTAATTAAATTAATTATTACAATAATAACTTAACACTAATTAATCACGATGATCAGTTACTACAGCATGCTACCGCGATTGGAGCCAGTCTGTATCGTCCATCGATCCGCAGGGTGGCTCCGAGGCTTTGCAGGAATCTCTCGACTCAGCACGCGTATGCATGAGTCACCCACAGGTGGCTTGGATGGGGTGTTTTCTTTGATTTTTTTGTGTGAGAAACAATAGGGTTGCCTCATATGCGTGGAAAACCGTAGGGTTACTACATATAACAACCTTAACAACAAAAATGTTGTTAGACTCTACAAAAATAAACAGTTAAAACTTTCGTTTTAATCTTCGACTGATTTAGTGCAAAATTTTATTTTAAAGTCAAGACGGACACGGCCCTATCCTAAATATTAACGGTCTTATTAATATTGAATGAAACTAAGTTTGAACGCTTTTTTAAGAATCATAAAGAAGCGTTCAAACTTACTCTAACTTAATATGAATAAGACCGTAAATGAATACATACAAGTTTGAAATATAAAAAGTGAGAAATCAACAATAAAGAGTAAATATTTACATTGATCGGGACTTGCCACTAATTCTTTGTATGACCTTATACTGTTTTTTTTATTTGAATTTTATAGAAAAAAATTAAATACATATACAGAGTGAATTTTTCAAGTGAGCCTTCAGGGCCAAATCCTAAACTATGCTAAATAGTGAAAAACATTCAGAGGAGTCTCGAAGCCGCTATTAATGAAAAACTAAAGTGGTGTTATTAGATTTAATAATACTCGCTCTAATAATAAAATATTACGTAACATATTCTTAATTCAAATTTATATTTTTTTTCTACCATTGATATTCACGATTAACTACTGCAATTGTAAGTAGCCACTTTAAACCGCTTCTGCTTATCGCCTATCTCGTGAATAAAACATAACCCGTATCCTACATACTTGCTGGAAAACTTGTGGTTCACAAAGTTCTTACAAGGATATTTCATTAAACACGAGTGGAATTTTAAAGAGTTTCGTAAAGTATTCTTGTAATGTCGTAACTGGAAATCATTAATTTTAAATTGGTGTTTTATTTTGTTATAGTGTTTTAGTATTACTAGTGGGTCGCCCAGTGGTCGAAATTCGACCGTATTTAATTTAAATTATAAGTTTGAACATTATTAAGGTTCTGTTGTCAAAGACTATACTTCTGTAATCAGAGATTTCGCCAAGGCTACACTGTTAATTTGACTTTAACAATAAACAAAAGAGGATATATACGTGTGTGTCAAATATATGGTAGCGTGTGTAATGTTTTTTTTTTATTCATTTGTATTGATGTATATTTTGTGCACAATTTAAAAAAAAATATTAACATTCTGCACTCCTTCTTTATATAAACTATAAAAGTCTGCGAAATTCCACACTCCTCCATCAGCGCAATTTTCGTAAAAAGAGGTACAAAGTTTTTGCTTCACGTATTAATATAATGATATTACCTAACTAATATTATTGTACAATATTTTATTTACACTTCTTTTAAAAACAAAATAATAGAACTTATCTAAAATAAAACTATTACACGTAAGTAAACAATCTATACTATGAATTAAATTAAAAATAAACTATATATATACTAACTAAAATCTTAATATATATAAATTACGTGTCACGTTGTTTGTCCGCGATGGACTCCTAAACTACTTACATACATACATACATAACTTCACGCTAGTTCCCTTGCGGGGTAGGCACGAACAACAGAGTGCCATTTAGGCTTATTCTTACACACCTCACTTACCTCTTTGACATTCATAACTCTTGTCATGCAAGCTCGTCTGTTCTTAAGGCTCCTGACATCCCCTAAACTACTTGACCGACTTTAATCAAATTTGCACACCGTGTGCAGTTTGATCCGACTTGAAAGATAGGATAGTTTACATTTGGACCCGGTAGGTGGCGCTGCAATCGGGTTCTAAATTTTATTTCTTCAGGGCAGAAAACGTCTGTCGGGACAGCTAGTTAAACTATAAAATCTAGTACCAGACCGCTGTCAGTCGGAAGTGTGCCCCCAAAGACTGGCCACATTGCCTCCCATCGCAACTCTAATGCGAAGCCCGATGTACAGACCAGTCTCTTGGTTTCCTGAGACATCCACCAGACGTTTGGCTATGTCTCGATAATGCTGAAAGAAGACAAAGATTTCTTTGTCAATGAGTATTAGGCTCCCATAGAGTAAATAATAACCACAAACAAAATGAAAACTAAATAATTAAAATGAACAAGGTGGCGGTAGGCTAAATAAAATCATAGCAATGCTCAATGACACTTGACATCTTCGTCTTCCGTGAACACGGCCACTGAAAAGTGGCCGAAACGTCGGAGTAATAAAAATCAAATAAATTACAGCGCTTAAAACCGCTAACAACGTAGTTTTATTATTTTTTTGACTACTGAAACTATGATTATTATTGCTGGCAGTTGCTTCTTGTTTGGAAATTAAACTCGATATAAGAGACTGTATGATTATTATTATTAAACTATTACATAAATTAGAAATATACATGAAGAAGTACGTAATTATAAATTGTGTGAGAGAGTCGAGAGAGAGAGAGAGAGTGGTAAGTCGTCAATGAGAATTGTATATGAAGAATTAACAATTTGTGCCTCCAAGGCCGCGTATCGTCCGACGCTTAGCTGCTAATTGTGCTAGTTATGGGCGTCGGCGGTTTACGAGGCGCGGAGAGTAGGTGTGCTCCGGCGGGCGGCTCAGGGGGGTGCACTCCGTCGGCATAAATTATTTTTAACCTTCGCGAGCGAATCTGTTAGCAGAAGCTAGTAAATATAATCATAAAGCCACAATGATCCAATCGAAAATTCTAAAATTCAATTACGAAACCAAAATGATTGTGTTACCTCAATTATATTGGCCATAACCCGATTGGACACAGCCGCATGTGTTCCCGGCAACATATCCGGTTATAGCCGGCTACCGAACGTTATGTCCGGTTCTAAACAGCCGGTAATGGGCCGGTTAATCGGTTGCAAGGGTATTTATCGGCAGATGCGGTGAATCACTGAATTATCTCTTATTGTATGCGAACAATTGCTGAGAATGCTTCCTGTTAGATTCTGTATTGATACTAGAGTCTAGCCAATGGGATATCATTAATTGGTAACTTAAATACTTTTGTGTTTTTATATTAATGTAATTACTTCATTTCGGTTTCGCTGGTGTGGATGGAAAATGGATGGCTACCACCCCTGGTCTAAAGTATGTCGCCATAACAACCTTGAGTTGTGTTCCGGCATTAACGACCAGGTTCCAGTTTCCCTTAAGAGAGCAGCAGCGCATTTGTAGCAACTTTCGTGTTGCAAATGTTCATAGGCGATGGTAACCGCTTTCCATCAAGTGGGCCGTCTGCCAGTCTGCTGAACTCCTGCAATAAAAATTAAATAAAAAATTATAAATATATATATACATATAACAAAGCTGTATTAATTTAGCTTCTTTGCCTTTTTAAAGAAGTCTTTGTAAAGAAAACTTTCAGTCTCAATTCACCTTAAGCTAACCTTAAAGGGGTTTAAAGTCCAAACGCTAAACCCACTCCAAACTTAAGCACTAGAATCTCGCCTAGGCCAGTTGAATTTACGTGAAATGGCAAACTATATATTTTGCATGCGCGATGCATAATGTTGCATAATACGCCCATAAAGATCACGTCAAGAGGCCCTAGATGTCGTCGTGGAATCAATTACACCGTAACGTAACATTGCAAATCGATTCGACGCGAAAACAACGAAAAGTGAATTACACTATATTTATTGCCAAGCTGGAAAACAGGGCGATGAATCAGCTCATGGATAATGGCTACCGTCACCTGTAGATTTTTATAACACCAGAGACAAAATCAACGCGTTGTAGCCTTTAGGATGAGATAAAGGGGATAGAATAAGAGAGGTACGTTGTTATTGGCCTCGATATAAAATTTACATATATACCAAATTTCAGCCAAATCGGTATATCAGTTTTTCCGTAAAAGCATAACAAACAGAAAGACAAATATATTTTATCCCGGAAACTATTCCATTTTTCGGGATAAAAAGTATCCTATGTTATTCATCAGTTTCAGTCAAATCGGTCCAGTAGTATTTCTGTGAAAACGGATCAAACACACAGACAGACTTACTTTTGCATTTATAATATTAATATTAGAGATGTACTCTTTCCTGGCAATCACTGAAGTTGTATTAAATTGAAACATGATAACAAGTTCAAATATTTTGAGTTTTTACCTTGATTTGGGCTGCTCTTTTTTCTGTCACAAATTATATTATTTTCTATCTTCTTAATTCTCAAAAAAAATTTATTAATACTTTAAAGATTTGGAGGCTTCTGCGGTTAAGCGGGCTAAGTTTGCTTTGCCTGCCGACCTCACTGAAACCCTCTGCGTTCCGGGTTCGATTCCTGGTATGCTAAATTTTGGAAACGAATTTTCTCCGTTATTTGCTAAAGTCTGGGTGTCTGGGATCGACCCCAGAGTAGTCCGTTGTATATTACCCATAACACAAGCTTAACTTGGCGATATACAAATTTACAATGTGTGTTTATCTGCCGATTATTATATTATGTTTATTTATTTATTTTATTTATTTGAACGACCTATAATCTCGTGTTAAAGAACCTTCAAAAAGATAACTTTTAAATGAAACTCAATAGCTATCAAAATGTTACCAAAAAATATGAAAATAATCTCTGATATTAATATTTATTTTTATTTAATTACATAACGGTGTGGTTGAAGCTAAGTAGAAGCCGTTAAGAGTTCGCGGCAGGCGACGCCCTAAATGTGTAGTGGCGCAAGATGGCGGCTGCACAGCGGCTTACCGCCAAATTGTTACTATATGAAATAAATTATTCTACATATACACACAGTATAAACCTTTGCCGTGTGAATCTTTTAAGTGTATTTTAAAATTTCAAATTCTAATGGTCCGGCTCCATTTGGGATAATGTTAAAGTTATGAACTGTGGCCAAATGCGTCTTGTTTATTACATCAAAAATAACGTTATTAGTCAATATTTAACGTAATTAATCATTAATACCAATAGCGGATCAGAAATAACGCATTTAGCTAATCGCTACATCTGCGTGAATCGGTCATTAACACTTAGTAACACACCAGCGGAAAGTTCGGCGACGGACGGATTGGCGCTAATCTGTACGCGGCGAAACGCGGCGGAAATTTCGCTGATGTGTCATAGGTTATTTGCAAGTTTCCGCCGCCGAACATTCCGCATTTGTAACGTTAGGCTTACATACGTAATTATTTACATATCTTGTATGTGTCATGTAAATTATTTACATATCGTGACATTTTTGTGCTTATGTGTGTTGTGTTGCGTGGGGATGTTATAGAGTATATATCATACCGCTTCGGTGGGCCTTTAGCTATCAAGGGAGCAAAGGATTCATCACCCCCGCTGACGAAGTGTGACGAAGTGAATGTGTTCTGATTCCCGGGGCACATTCAGGCACTTTTTGCGCTGGATCGGACTGGGCGTAACTACGTTCTAAGTCTCAGCCTTTCCTACATAAAAAGCGCGGGGCACATGGGAGGAGGGTGGTTTTAGTGGGTAGTGGTTGTTGCCCGTGCAACTTCTCGGAGTCTCCACACAAGCCGGTTGATTACTGTTTGGATTGCCCCTTAAATTAAGGGAAAAGCCTCCATGATCAACTATGGTCTAATCCCTTGCAAAGGACCCGGTATTGTGCGTAAATAGCATTTCCCCCGCCTTAAAAAAAAAAGAGTATATATCATACTGTATAGTGGTTGCTCTAACCGAAATCTGTTTACAAGTGTTATTAATTTATACAAATTGCGAATTAAATTCCATTTGGTTCGCCGCGAATACATTAATAACATTTCGTATACACATACGGGGTTCTTTGCGTGTTTTGCCTTGAACTTCCTTGTGGGGCCATTAAACTGGTACGTTTCACAAAACAAAACATTTTTGACTTTATATGAAAACAGACAATCTCAACAGGTAATCAGTGATTTTTTTTAAGGTATTTAGTTATTTATTATTTTCTGGGTATCTGGGATCGATCGCTGGTCTGTTGTATATTACCTAATTTGCTTAGCTTAAGAATATATATAGAATACTGAATGTTGCCTCCTGGCGGCCTGTTGTAAGAGACGACAGGACAATCCAAAGCTGCTACCCTTGTTTTAATGCATGCTGCAATAATAATCAAATAAATTATTTATATTCCGACAGTAGGGGCTTCAGGACCGAGGGCCGATGGAGCAAACGTGTCCTAGAGTGGAGAACGCGTCTCGGCGAACGCAGCACTAGACGGCCTCCAGCCCGGTGGACTGGCGATGTGCGCTGCATGACAAAGATGCGAGACCGGGATATGTGGCGCAAACTTGAGGAGGCCTACGGCCAGAAGTCGACAGGGACTGGCTGAATAAGAAGACGGATGGCCAGGTTCCCATCGTGACCGGAGACTACCTCCTACTGCTGCTGTGCTGACTCCAGTATTTACCGCACATAGCTCGCTTCTGGATCTCCTCTTAAACTAGGCTAAATGCCTCCTTCACTTAACTGCCCACTAAACTTTTCACTAAACTCCCCACTAAACTCGTCACTCTCTCAACTTATACTTGTAGCTTTGCTGTCTTCAAATGAGCGTTCCAGTAGACGCGCCTTATGCTGCTTTATACCCGGAAGAATCTTCTGGAACCCATTATTTCGATCTTCTTTTCGTTATTCTTTTATTTACCATCTATCCCTTTCTAAACATTTATCTATCTCTGTCTTTTCCTTCCTGTACCTTCTATTCTAGAATTTTTGTTCATCATCTATCCCTTTCAAAAATGTATCTGTCCTTGTCTTTTTCTTCCAGAATCTTCTACATATTTCTAAAACTTCTTAAACTTCTAGACTGTTCCACCATCACTCGCCACAATATATAAAAATAATAATAATAAACGGCAGACAAACACACATATTGTATATCCCCAAATTAAGCAAGTTACGCCTGTCTTATGGGTAATATACAACGGACTACTCTGGGGCCGATCCCAGACACCCAGACCATAGTAAATAACGGAGAAAATACGTTTCCGAAATTTACTATACCAGGTGTTTTACTATTTTTATTTGCTAGAATAGTTTCTATTATTATACATGAAATCACACACACTTTTGGAGGGAAAATGGAAACTTAGATAATGACAGTATGACAGATTGACAACAGATTATTACGTTTTTTTTTTAAACACCAGGAATCGAACCCGGTGCCTCTGCGTTGCAGTGAGGTAGGCCGGCAAAGGCTTAGCCCGCTCAACCACAGAAGTCGTCGCTATATTGTTTCGATCTACCCACAAATTCATGGCTCAATTTTAAATAAGCTTTAATTAACCAACCCAGTACAATAATGTTCGAATTATAACATATTATTTCGATCTACCCGCAAATTCATGGCCCTTTTTAATAGGCTTTAATTAATCAACACATCCGTTGTGAGAAAACTCACCTGTTTTCATTTAAACGCACAACCACTTCAATAGGAATTAATGTGCCTAATTAAAATTTATACTTGTATCTCCTTAACATATTATATGTTAAATAAGCTAAGCTTGTTTTGCGTTTTTAAATTTGCACATCGATAAATAATAATAGATAAATAATGTACAGAAAGCATACACGCTCTGGGGCCGATCCCAAACCATAGTCAATTATGCCAGGTGGTAGTGAATTTACCCGTCTGGATGGCTACCACTAATTTTTTTTTTTTATATCTTGCCATGCTTGTAAGGAATTTGTGCAGCATAACATTTTAGCACGTCATATCATTATTATAAATATAACATTATTTTTCTTTCCTTTTATTGTCTTGGTCTTATTGAGTATGCATTGTTTGCTACAGCTCCATTAATTCTTCTAAAAGTAATTCTGGAACATACTTCTGTACAAAACTTATAAAAAAAAAAGAATTTAAGATATAAATAGAATATGAAATATAAAGAAAAACAATATTTAGCTAGACGTGTTGCTGGGGAGTTTCTTGCCGCTTCTTCTCCTTTACAGCATCAACACGTTGCGAAGCGGTGTACGTAGAATAGGAAGTAAAAATTAAATTTTAACTTACATGTATGACCTTCAAAAAGCGTTCTCCACTGGAATTTATTTTGAATAAAAACTTTTGAATTTGAATTTACTCCCTAGTCTAAAGTATGCCGCCATAACAACCTTGACTTATGTTCCGGCATTAGTGATTAGGTTCCAGTCTCCCTCGAAAAGCGGCAGCACATTGGTGTTACAAATGTCCATAGGCGATAGCAACTGCTTTCCATCAGGGCTGTCTGCCTGTCTGCTGAACTCATACAATAAAAAAACCTTGTTTACGAAATTTACCATGCCAGGAATCGAATCCAAACCTCTAATTATTACAATATCAATGAAAAAAGTCAAAGACCTTGGAAAAAGCATAATGACATACATGGACAGCAGATTACAATTTAAGATAGAATAATCTAACATACATAAAATCGTATAATAATTATAAGTATATGTATAGTACCTAACTCCGGAGGCCAAGGCAAGGCCCCCGCCTCCGTGCTTGCCTTAACCAGCCGGCACGGGTGGAGATCGCTAGAGCTAAGACTCAAGCTCCAGGGGTGGAAGTGATAAATGGCCTAACATCGGAAGTAGCTTCGTTGAACCTGCAGCCCACCTCTTGACACCCCTTAGCCACTCACACCCATGTTGCTCCTGTCTTTATGGCATTTTTTGGGGCCCATGCAGGGAGTGGCGAGTCACCGTCTGCCCATTTTTCCATGTTCCCTGAACACTGCGACGGGCAGACGCCATAGTCCCCATATTCCGAGACCCCTAGTACCATTAGCAGTTCACCACAATAGCCCGGTACTTTTTGTCCTCATTTCCCACAATAGTCCTACACTGGCCGGGGCTTGTCCTTGGGTGCATTACTATATGGTGTGGACAGGGATAATCGCCGGTCAGTGTCACGCCACATTTACATTAAATTTGTCAAGAGGCCTCTACGTGTTGGCCTTCCCATGGCCCCACGCAAGCCCTCCAAAAGTCCGGGCCATTTTTATGGCCCGTGGTCTTGAAAGACATACAGTATATGTATATCACCATCGCCAATCCTAATCAGAATATTCTTGTCACGGGTTGTCTGGAAGAGATCGCTTTTTAGCGATAAGCCGGCCTTTGTACATAATTAGAATATACCTAGTTCGTAAGTTTTCTGTAATGGTGTACAATCAATGATTTTTTTTTATAATATCATTGTGTACAATAAAGTGTTATCTATCTATACAAACATAATGTTTCCTGGGTGACTTTTTAAACATGGCAAAGCTTTTATTTTTTATTGCTGAAGCACAGCAGACAGGCTGACGGCCCAACTGTAATGGAATGTGGTTATCTTCGCCTATGGACTTTAGCAATACCCGAGATGCTATCAATGTGCTGCCGGCCTTGAAGTAGAAACTGGAGCCCCGAGCCTGTAATTTAAATTAGCAATCGAATCGAATAGGAATCATAACTTCTACTAACTTTGGTACTCTGTAAACCATCTTGGTTCAATATTGAATCAATCTTGATTTGACCGAGACTCGATGTGAATTTTAGAGACTACGGATCAGTTAAATGGATCTTGACATGCACTAGCAGTTACAGACTTGGGGCCAGGTTCCAGTCCCCAACTTCGAGGTCGTCAACACCTTTGATGGTAAGCACTATCCATAAGATAAGTCGTCATTCTGTCTGCTATTCTCTACTAATAGAAAAAGTTAAAATTACGTCACGTAATTCAAGTTAAGGCATTTACGCCACATTATTTCGGAACCTTAAGAAATCTGCTTTTTGTCACAAAAACTTGAAGAATCACGATATAAAAATAGTTTTCAAAGGGAAAAGAATCCTTATACCTCAATATAAATTATTCTCAATCTGATGCTATGCTAGTGGTTCAATTCAACAGAAACAGCGTTTAATGCAGTGATTTTTTCTTTCAAAATAGCAAGTTAAAAAAAATAAAGATTACAATACAGAAAAAAAAACCGACTGAAGCGTAGGACGTCTTCAATGAACCTATTGCTCGAAAAATGCGTATATTTTATATTTTGCGATTTTACAATAATGTTTGTTGCGCGTATGGCGGTGCACTAGGTATCCACCATTTTTATCCTTTTAATCATAATCATGTCACACCATTCTCCATAGCAACAATCCGAAGATGGCCCTGCTTAGAGTGCGGTCCTGTGTTGCGATGACTCAACGGCATGGACCACCTGCGTCGTCAACAACTAGCGACGCGGTATATAAGGGCGCCCTCGGCATGCAGGAGACACAAGACATTAGATTATATAACCACCCTATCGCGCAGATTCTTTGACCGTGCCCCCCATCACCCGAACCCTCTGGTGACGGAAACGGTCAACTACAAACCCACACCGAACGCTCCCACGAGAAATCGTCGCCCTCGCAATGTACTCATTGACCAGCCCGATGAAATCACCCGTCTCCTCGCGATTATGAACCCCCCGAGGCTCAGAACATCAGCCTGGCATAACAGACGCAGACAAAACAGACGCCGGAGAGCCCCCGGCTCGGATCCTCTTACACAAAGGTAAGACCCACTAATCACACTCACTCACTACAGACACAAGTAGCCATACAAGATTAGCTTAGGCGTGTTGCTGGAGAATTTCTTCCGCCACTTCTTCTTCTCCAGCTATAACACATTTCGAAGCGGTAGTAATGATAGACTAGGATCGGCTCCGCCGGCGGATTCGATGATTAGTCCCCAAATAATCAATTCAGCCTGTTGGCTTAGCTCATTCAGCCTTTTACGGCTAAATGTCAATATAGAGTCAATCCCCCGCAGCGGTCGAGCCGAGGTCGAACCTTACAGAAGGTGCCTCCTCGAGCGCGCTGCTTCCGGGCTGAACGCCTCCGCTCCCACGATGTCGGGAAGCCCCCAAAGTCCGTTATCGCTGAAACAGCCATCTGCGGCTATTCAGCTGGATCCTGCTCAAAAAAATAAATTTAAAATATTGTACCTACGGTGCTATAAATAATTTACTAATATAAGCGCACGCGCATCGCTGATAAGCCGTAAATTCGTAGTGTTGTTTTTGTTGCCAGCCACCTCTCTCTTTTCTTTCACCATATCCCAAGTAATTGTGGTCGGCACAATATGTCTTTTCCTTCCACAGTCGTCTATTCTGACATACATCTTCTGTCACACCACAAATCATCATATCATCCTTCACACAATCCATCCAGCTACCATCTCAGATAAATAAATCAATCTCTACCTCTTTTTTAATTTGCTTAAAAAATATTTATTAATATGGAAAAGTCGCACACGATACTGTAAGAAACCTACATAGACACCTAGCTGTTTAAAAGCCTCGTTATTTTATAATTAAACCCTCACGGCCTTATTCATACTGAGTTATAAAGTAAGTTTGAAGGCTTCTTTAAGAACTATGAAGAAGCTTTCAAATTTTCAATAGCTGTTGGTATTGAACTGTTGATTTGTAACATTATAATTATCTAATTAATACAGGAGGCCCTGAAACGCCGCAAATATGTGTCCAATGGTAATGGGTACGTATTTGTGGCTTTCGGGGTAAAACCTTGGGGCCGTGGGTGACTGGAGCTCATCACCTCTATCGAGACCTCTCAACGCGTCTAATTGAGGTCTCGCGTGACCAAAAGGCTGGCTTGCACCTAGGGCAACGCATTAGCGTTGCCATCCAACGTGGAAATGCGGCCAGCATTTCGGGCACTCTCCCCGCCGACAGCGACCTGGAGTCTATTTTTTACTTGCAGTTTGTTATTTTGTAAGTCTAGTTATATTTATATTGTAGTTTAATTTTAGTTTAATTGGGATGCGACTTGCGTAGACACGTTGGCCGCATCCCATTTACCAAACACGTCTAAATCAGCCGGTTCAGCGGCGGAAACAGCCGAATCACTCAAGCGGCGCAAATATTCAACCCTCTGTGAGAGTTATATGTTTGTGCCGTTTGCTGTCGAGACGCTTGGACCGTGGGGTCCTGAGGCCATGAGCCTCTACCAAAATTTATCGAAACGACTCATTGACTCTTCGGGTGATCAGAGGGCTGGTGCTTACCTCGGCCAACGGATCAGTATGGCGATCCAGCGAGGAAACGTAGCCAGCCTTCTGGGCACCTAACCCATAGAAGACGGTGAACTGGGCTCAGTATTCTACTTATAGTCTTGAGGGACTATGAGTAGAATACAATACAAATAAGTTAAGTTTTCTTGCATTTTAGTTGATATTAATTTGTAATTAATACAAAATATAGTACAAGTAAAATACCTTTTCATAATATGGACAGAAAGTCAGCGTTCGCGTAGCCTTCCGAAATATCGCTGGAAAGACAGACTGGAAGCTGGACTGTGTAAGCTTCGGGCCAATAATAATTGGCAAGAAAATGCGCAGGACAAGGAAAAATGGTGTGTTTTCTTTTCGGAGCCCAAACTCACTTTGGATCTGTGAGCCAAAGGAGTATGCAAGTTTCTTTGGCTGTTAAAAAAAATATAAAAAAATCTTGAACCAAACCATAGCTAATGCTGTTGGTTCATTAATCAATCTAGCTGCGCGTCGGCCCACTTTTAAGATGCCATTATTCTAGCCCGAAAAACAATTTTTTACTTTCCATTCATGATTTTTCATATCAATTTATTAAATGTCAAGGCGTTGATTAGCGAATAATGTAAAGAAAATGATATATTTTACTACGAAAAATGTTGTAATAATAGTATTTGTTTTCAAAAAGTTAATATTCACAGTATTTTTTTTTATTGCATGAGCTCAGCAGACACGCAGACGGCCCACTTGATGGAAAGCGGTTACCATCGCCTATGAACATTTGCAACACCAAACGTGCTGCAAATACGCTGCTACTCTCTTAAGGTTATGGCGGCATATCCTGAACAGGGGTGGTAGCCATCCAGTTGGGAAAATACCCTACTGGCTGTGGGTTGTTTTGTCGCCTCTTACAACATCCCGCCTGGCCGCAGGAAATCGTATTCTTTCTCCGTTCCTGCACGAATAAATATTATAAGTATTTATATTACATATAAATTCCAAACTAAGCGAAGCCTGTATTTTTGGAGAGCAATATTAATATTGTTGCGAACCGATATTTGAGTAATCTATTGTTCGCATTCATCCCTTTGTGTGCCTCTCGGTAAGACGTCATAAATCCTTCCTTTCTATTGTTTGCCTTTTATGCAAATTCTTAGAAGCAATAAAGCTACGAGTTAAAAATTCCAAGGAGTAGTGGGCATGTTGCTAGGGGACCGTGTCTATTTTACAAATATATAAGGTCGATCATCCGGGACGCAGTTAGTTGCGTTTCAACTGCGATCTAGGCGTCATCTAGTGCACTTTCGGAACGAGTATCTTATAACGATGGACGTTGTTGAATTCGGTCGTGTTTGTAGGAACTGTGAATTACGTGTATTTCTAATACACTCTGTGATAATTCCAATGGCATTCTAAATTCACTCCCGCAAATTCGTAACAATAATATGTCCCTAAGCGTGTATGTCTGTTCATGTGTGTGTGTATACGTACACCTTACTTATCACGCTATTTGAAAAGCATTGTTAACACACTTCATAGAAAAAAGTAATTTAACCAATTTAATTTAAATTTTCAACAACTGAAAAGCAGTAAATAAATGTTTTCTATAGTATTCATAATATGTTCTTTTATAAGCCTCATTTGCATTAAGTCGATAATATAGGCTATTGTTATTTTCTATATATGTAGAATACAATACTGTTACATACCGACAAAGAAACGGGTACCTGGTTTATTGCCCCTCCCGCATTCGGAGTTCTTTTGTTTACTTCGTATTTAAAATTTGCAATTAGACAATAGCCTATTGTTATTGTATTTGTTTATGGCCGTCATTAGTGTTGAACTAAATCCTTATTGTTATTGTTTTCAACTTTGTTGACCGTTCGCAGTACATTTTCTTGGAAGAACCCAGCCCACAAGCTTCCATTGTGTATTGTACAGTTTACTATAAAACAATGCCCGAACGGGGAGATCGGCAGTCGAGCGACGATTACGATACAAACAAGACGTCTACATTCGACAAGCGATACAGTGACGGACTTTGCGCGTGTTATTAATCGTGCAGATTGTAACAAGTAGTGTCTAGTTTTATTTGTGACTATTTTATACCTGTTTGTATAGTTCTAATAAACTCTATAGTAATTAGGCATGCAATCATCTTGATAGAGGTTCTTATACTGGCTTTGTTCTCAACTTTAGTAGTTCAGCTGTGTCTTGGGAGAGCAGAAAGCAACGAACAGTTGCGCTCTCGTCCACTGAAGCTTTGTCTGGTGGAGCCAAAGAAGCACGGCCGTAGCTAGGGGAGGCATTCTGGGGCAATGCCCTACCTTGAAATCACAATGCCCTACCTTAAAAATACCAAAAACTAAGATAAATTATTATAATTAAATTGTTTGTTCATAGCTTCAGATAAAAAAATTAGCGATAGGTATCTAAACTTTTCCGAACATACCACAGGTTGACATTCATTTCATATTATAATAATTCTTTATTCTGTGTATAGATGGCATTTGAAGCGCCATTACATGAAGCGATGGGTCTATTTAATTATAATATATGTGATGCCGAGGGGATTCCCCGTACCATAGATTGCAATATGGGCTATATTGCAATCTATGGTACCGGGAATTGCGTGAGTTCAGCAGACAGGCAGGTAGCCTACTTAATGTACAGCGATTACCATCGCCTATGGACATTTACAACACCAAAGGTGCTACAAATTCGCAATGGTATTTTTGGTCGTATCTATTTACTCGTATCACCCCACCCAACAATTAATTATTACCTCACTCTCACTCAGACGTGGATCTCTACATCCAAATTTAGAAGTTCAACCATCTTGTACGATTGTTCTTTATCATTGAGGATTTAATCGTTCTTAGATCCATGCTCATGCAGTCACAGAAGTTATTTGTCTACGAATAGCTATTGAATGACCTAGAGGTCAGTGATATACACGGTGATTGATTTAGGCGCCCATACTTGGAGGGCAGATCAATTATGATATTTTTTTACTTCCGCCCTACCTGTAACCTATTCTGCCCTACCTCAAATTCGACTCTAGCTATAGCCCTGCAAAGAAGCCAAGTTTATCAGGAGTTCTTTATTTGAATGTTTGCAGAAAAAACTTTTGATTGTTATGTATAATGATAATCAAACAACTCAGAAGTTGTGCAACAATCAAATACAGCATAGCAGAAGCAAACATATTGATATCAGGCATCATTTTATAAGACAGCTGGTTAATGAGGGAATAGTTAATTTAAACTATTTGTCATCTAATTTGATGCCTTCGGATATATTGACGAAACCTTTGTGTAAAGATAAAAATCTCATTTGCATTTCTTATTCTGGACTCAAACCAATTTAGATTAAGGGGTGGTGTTAGCTTTACGCTTTTTTATGAAAAGCTAAAAATGAAATTTTCACTCAAAAGATTAAATGGCTAACACACATGGCACTAGATACGACTATATATAAGTATAGATATAAGGCCAACACTGCACATGCACTTCCTCACAACACCAGCATGTAACAGATACACTCTACATTAGTATAAGTTTAGTATTAAAATTAGAATAAATTAATATAATAAGTTATTCTTAAGGTACACCAAAACAAAAAAATTACTACATATAATGTCACATACACTAACAAAAATAAACAATAAGCGTGTATGGAGTCTCAAATTTTTCCTAGAAATTAAGTAGTAAAAAAGGGTACGGAACTCGAGTCCGTAGAGATATTAATAATAATAAAATAAAAAAATGGCTAAAATCAAAATTGTGATGTCGTATTATTTGCTATATTAGAATTTAGGTTGCCTGGAAGAGATCGCTCTAAGCAATAAGGCCGCCTATTGTTCTGCGTATAAATACTGAATTAATGTACATGTATTGTGTCTGTTATTATGGTGAACAATAAAGTATTATCTATCTATCTCTTTTAACAGTACACTTTGATTTTAAGAAAGAAGAGTAAATTTGGGGAATAGTTTGAATGGAGCGTTAGGTAAACTTCTAGGCGCTAAGAACCTCAGCCAGAAGGCCCAGCTCGCCATATTGTACCTACGCTCACGTATGGAAGCGAGAGTTGGGTATGGAAGAGAGAGCATGAAAGTAGAGTAAACGCGGTTGAGATGCTGCGCAAAATCTAGTGACGCTCGCGGACCGCGTTCGTAATACCGAAGTAAGAAAGAGAGTTGGTCTGATGTCGGGGTGAAGGTAAGGAAAGGAATGCTGGTGGTTCGGGCATGTGGAAAAAATGCATGATGAAAGAATGACAATATACAATGTATTAGAAGTCTTCCATGATCTTGATCGTGTACTAGCGGAGGGTGATGTCAGGAGCCTTAAGAACAGACGAGTGTGCATGACAAGAGTTATGAATGTCGAAGCTTTTAACAGTACACTTGAAGTTATGATTTTCGATTTTCGAATTCAATCCACTGAAGCAATATCCAAGATAATAATCTTGACATAGAGCCCAGTTGTATTTCAGTGCAGGATATAACCCGGCCAAGGCGAGATTTACACTGGGGCTTATATTCCGAGTGCATATTGCGGCGTATTCAAGTCTACCAGGTGATATACGAATCAGATATACGGGGATAATTTTCATTGGTAAAAGGAAATAGCTCAAAGGCGGAGATATATTCTGAATTTGCTAGTGTTGTCGGTTTTACAATGTATAACTTGTTTTTTCTTTAAATAGCCGAAGTGTTAAAAAGGGGTCAGGTAACAATGCCCTTAGGATCGAGCGAGTTCAAAAAAAATTTGTAAGGCATCTTTCTTGGGTAACATCAGTAGGAAACTGTCTTACTCCATATTCTGAAATGCTTAGATATTTCAAAATGCTATCCTTGTCATCACATAGAGAGTTACCGGATTTGATGCAAAATTGTCAGAAATACAATAGATTGCCTACAACTCTTAGAACTTTTAAATTTTGCTGCCCCCACAAAGACTCCGCGTAATCATATTGTTACAACTTAGTCTCCGACAAAGACAAATTCCACGTACAGATCTGTAAAAGCACATTGTATTACCTGTCGACATTTGAACTACTTGTAATCCTTTTATGATCGTCTTCTTTCATTCACTTATTTATTGGCATACGTTTCTAGTTATTGTGGAGAACAGCCTATTGCCCTATTGTGCTCATTTACGGGCGCTCAGGAGCATCATTAGCCATGTGTTGCGGATTATAAGTACAAGCTAATTCTAGGAAATTATGTCGACTTTACCGGGCGAGCACATTTGCATTTGTGAAGTATAAAACGATGGTCTAATTGAGAAAGGGGGTCAGTTAAGCTACAACTATGATCTAGACGTGACGTTTTATTGAATTACGACCTTCTGCATTACGTTTGGATTTGTTGCTTTCGGTTATATTTGTACCTGTATTATACGTGTTTGTATAGTTCTAATACATACATACATAACTTCACGCCAGTTCCCTTGCGGGGTAGGCACGAACAACAGAGTGCCATTTAGGTTTATTCTTACACACCTCACTTGCCTCTTTGACATTCATAACTCTTGTCATGCACACTCGTCTGTTCTTAAGGCTCCTGACATCACCTTCTGCTAGTACACGAACAATTTGATCATGGAAGGTGTGTCGTGGCCTTCCACGACAAATATAGTTCTAATAAACTCTATAATAATTGTAATGGCATTTTAATTTGAGTCCCGCAAACTCGTAACAATATCAATCTCCTTGTGCCGCCATTGCGCAAAACAGCTCTTGGTTTTAATTCGCCAATTCCTCGTATATGCAGGTTATATAATAATATTAAATGTGTAGACATACATCATGATTCCTTATACAAATTTAAAAAATACGTTCACTCACTATTTATTAATAAAACTTAAGTCTAGCATTTTACCCTGATTTTTTAAAACTATCTTTTCATTATATTAAGCAAGTTATATTTGCCTGTAAGAGACTGTACATTTAGTATAAGACCATTACCATGTATGTTTAATTTAAGCATATTGTTACGAGTTGCAAGACTCGAATTAAAATGCCGTTGGAATTACTATAGAATTTTTTAGAACTATACAAATACGTAGAACACAGGTACAAATATAACTGAACACAACCAGTCCAAACGTAAAGCACGATTCAATAACATGCGCAAAGTCCGTCTCTAAATACACAAGTCTTGCCTCACGGCTGGTTATCGGTCGACTGCCGATCTCTCCATTAGGCCATTGATTTATACTGCACCGATACAATATGTCTGCCCGACCGCGTGGACCGAATTTCTTAGAATCAGTTCGATACACCTGGCTAAGGACTGCCATAAAATATTATAATACACAATGGGCTGTTTTCTAATCACAATTTTTAAAAACAAAGTAAACAAAAGAAGTCCAAATGGGTAAAGGTAATAAAGTGTGCTTTTATGGTGTGCAGGTGTGAATCCATTTTTGTCGGCGTGTAGGTCGTAACAATATCGATGTATCAGTTGTTGGCAAGGTTAATAAATTTAAAAAAAGCACCTTAAATAAACGTGCATGTATGAAGAGATTAATTAAAGTAGATGAAGCGAAAGTTGTTTGTCAGGATGGTCGCATGTGGAGATGCATAGTCTTTGCCTACCCTCTTGGATAACAAGAGTGATAATATGTATGTATGTAACTTCTTTTTACCGACTTCAAAAAAGGAGAAGGTTCTGAATTCGCTGTGTGAATATTTTTGTATGTAGAATAAAATAGAATAGAATATACTTTATTGCATAACATTAAGATATAGTTCAACGAGTTTAAGTACAAAAACAATAGGAGGTCTATATATATATAAAGTATATATATGTGTGTGTGTACATATAATTTTTAAATGGCAAATATAATAGACATAGAAATTTTCCAGGTGGTAGTGCATTTGCCCGACTGGATGGCTACCACCCCTGGTCTAGAGTTTGCCGCCATAACAACCTTGAGTTGTGTTATAGCGGCATATTCTAGACCGACTCTAGACTCTCTATCTCAAAAATTCACATTGAATCAGTCTCGGTACGATCATGAATGAATCTATGATAATATGGTAGACAAATGGTTTCGTTTTTTGGGCAGATGAAACTAAGCCACACTAGCCGGCTTTGGTGCGGAATATTAGTTATGATATCCGCTAGATGGCAGTAATAATTAGGAATATATATAATCATTATAATTAATTAATTATTTTTAATCATAATATCTTCTGAAACTAACAGAAATGCAACTAATATATACACGGTATAAACAAACATTTTAATTGTTTATTAATTTGTATAAATCTTCATAATGTTTATTAAAATTTATTAAGCTAATTCGGATCTTTACAAGACAAGCTTCGAACAAATACATTAGAAAAGTTTATTTATATTTTGGCATTGTATAAACAAAAGTTTTCATTTAGTTTGTTTTGACATAATAATAGAATAATATTTATATAGCCATACAACTGTGGGTAGAATCTCGCATGTATGCACCACACAAGATCCGTTTGTGGGACAGAGGTTTTATATCTGTATATTAATACGTGAAGCAAAAACTTTGTACCCCTTTTTACGAAAATTGCGCGGACGGAGAAGTATGAAATTTCCCACACTTATAGTTTATATAGAGAAAGAGTGCAGAATGATAATTTTGTCTTTAAATTATTGTTACAACTTCGGCAAAATTCCACGAAGCACACCGGTCGGCCATAAAACACAGTTTTATGGTCCTCCGCATTTGGAGATCTTTTGTTTACTTCGTGTTTAAAAGTTTGCAATTAAGCAATAGCCTATTGTTATCGTACTGGTTTATGGCCGTTCGCAGGCATAATTAGGCAGTTGTGCAAAATTATGTTTCCTAGGAATTACGTCGACAGAAGCGCAGGTGTGATTCGTGGAAGTCACTGTTTACCCGGTCGTGACACATTGTAATCTGAGTACAAAAGGATGCCCGAACGGAGAGATCGGCAGTCGAGCGACGATTACGATACTAGCAAGACGTGTGTAGTACTTTCGATTAGCGATATACTGACGGACTTTGCGCGTGTTATTGAATCGTGCAGTGTTACTGGTTGTGTCCAGTATATTTGTACCTAAATTATACGTGTTTGTACAGTTCTAATAAACTCTGTAGCAATTCCAACGGCATTTTAATTCGAGTCCTGTAGCTCGTAACATTATACATAAAAAATACATT
Source organism: Dendrolimus kikuchii (assembly GCA_019925095.2). Classification (NCBI taxonomy): domain Eukaryota; kingdom Metazoa; phylum Arthropoda; class Insecta; order Lepidoptera; family Lasiocampidae; genus Dendrolimus; species Dendrolimus kikuchii. Next base: position 17,539,567 of record CM034407.1, read on the forward strand.
AAACAAAAAAAAACATTATACACACTACCATGTATTTGACACGCAGTCGCATAAATACTCTTTTGTTTATTGTTAAAGTCAAATTAACAGTGTAGCCTTGGTGAAATCTGTGATTATAGAAGTATAATCTTTGACAACAGAACCTTAATAATGTTCAAATTTATAATTTAAATTAATTATGGTCGAATTTTAACTACGGGCGACCACTAGTATATAGTATTGTTACGAGTCACGAGACTCGAATTAATATGCCGTTAGAATTACTATAGAGTTTATTATAACTACACAAAACGTATAACACAGGTACAAATATAACCGAACACAACAAGTCCAAATATAATGCAGAAGGTCGTAACTCAATAAAACGCGCAAAGTCCGTCACTTATTAGATTCCCGATTGTAGTACACGCGTCTCGCTTCGCTCGTGGTTCTCGCTCGACTACCTCCCCCTCCATCAGTTCATCGTTTTATACTGCACAAATGCAATGCCCTCGTATCTAAGTCGGCTTAATCCGCCGCACCTGGCTAATGACTCGTCCGCAAACTGCCATAAAAGACTACAGTAAAACAATGGGCTGTTTTCTAATCACAAATTTTAAACACAAAGTAAACAAAAAATGACGATCATAAAACAGTTACAATTAGTTTAAATGCTGGCAGGTAATAAAATGTGTTTTGTTTCAGATATGCAGGTGGGTTTTGTTTTTGTCGGGATCTGAGTTGTATCCTTTCCTGCCGCCGTAGTACTGGTAAATGGTTGCGACACTAATTGAGGATGCTTCTCATCGCTGATGTTCTGGCTCTTTTAGAGTCAAACGGTATTGCACGTAACTAGGGTAGGCGTCCTGACAGAATGACTCTAATTCCCTAGCCATGTGGCAAGCCTCTGGGCCTCTGGTATGAGATCCTACCTGCGCCCTATTGCAAAACACGGATAGATCAGCCGGTTCGGCGACAGAAACAACTGAATCATTCAAGCAGCAGAAATATGCAACCCTCAGTGAGTAACATGTTTCTGCCGTTTGCTGTTGAGATGTTTGGACCTTGGGGTCCTGAAACTATGAGTCTACAAAGAGCTCTTAAAACACTTGATCGACTCTTCAGGTGATCAGAAGGCTGGTTCTTATATCGGACAATGGATCAGTATGGCAATCCAGCGAGGTAAAGTTTTTTTTTTTTTATTGCAGAAGATCAGCAGACGTGCAGACGGCCCACTTGATGGAAAGCGGTTACCATCGCCTATGGACATTTGCAACACCGAAGTTGCTACAAATGCGCTGCTGCTCTCTTAAGGGAAACTGGAACCTGGTCACTAATGCCGGAACACAACACTCAAGGTTTAAGCCAGCTTTTGAATTCCCCATTGATTCTACTTATACTACGTCTTATGGGAATATGGAAAATATCAATAAGATGATGAATATTTTGTTGTAAATATTTATTTTTAAATTACATACATTAATTGCATTTAGTAAGTTTACAAATATTGCTTTAGTAATAATATTAGTAATCCCGCAGGGGGGCTTTGTGGTCCCGCAAGGGGGCTTTGTGATCCCGCAGGGGGGCTTTGTGGCGAAGCCTTAGGTGAGTAGCGACACCTCGTACTCCGGGGGCCAAGGCAAGGCCCCCGCTTCCGTGCTTGCCTTAACCACCCGGCACGGAGTGGAGATCGCTAGAGCTAAGACTTAAGCTCCAAGGGTGGAAGTGATAAATGGCCTAACGTCGGAAATAGCTTCGGTGAACCTGCAGCCCACCTCTCTACACCCCTTAGCCACTCACACCCATGTTGCCCCTGTCTTTATGGAATTTTTTGGGGCCCATGCAGGGAGTGGCGAGTCACCGTCTGTCCATTTTTCCATGGTCCCTGAACACTGCGACGGGCAGACGCCATACTCCCCATATTCCCAGACCCCTAGTACCATTAGCAGTTCACCACAATAGCCCGGTACTTTTTGTCCTCATTTCCCACAATAGTCCTACACTGGCCGGGGCTTGTCCTTGGGTGCATTACTATATGGTGTGGACAGGGATAATCGCCGGTCAGTGTCACGCCACATTTACATTAAATTTGTCAAGGTGCCTCTACGTGTTGGCCTTCCCATGGCCCCACGCAAGCCCCCCAAAAGTCCGGGCCATTTTTATGGCCCGTGGTCTTGAAAGACATACAGTTAGTAATTCGTGAAATAGGGACTTAATCTAAGAAAAAGGTGCAAAGGTTTACAAACATAGTGGAGATATTAAAATTGTAAGGACTTTTTAAGAATTTCTAAAAAAAGACCATTACTAAACAAGCGAATGAGTGTCATTCTCAATACAGAACTTGAGTTTATGATAAGTTTTTGGCATGAAACATTACAAATGTTATTGTGTTTAATAGATAGTACCTATAACACACTGCAGTGCACAATACACATTCTTGTTAATCAAAACAACATTTCATTGATAATTTTGTTGCAATTTTTCTTTGATAAATCTGAAAAGCGTATTTGAATACTCATATATCATCCGTGCAGGAACGGAGAAAGAATACAATTTCCTGCGGCCGGGCGGCCTGTCGTAAGAGGCGACTAAGCAACCCACAGCCAGGTGGTAGGGCATTTGCCCGACTGGATGGCTACCACCCCTGGTCTAAAGCATGTCGCCAAAACAACCTTGAGTTGTGTTCCGGCATTAGTGACCAGGTTCCAGTGACCATTAAGAGAGCAGCAACGCATTTGTAGCACCTTCGGTGTTGCAAATGTCCATAGGCGATGTTAACCGCTGTCCATTAAGTGGGCCGTCTGCCTGTCTGCTGAACTCCTGCAATAAAAATTAAAAAAAATATATGCAAAACTTCCATGTGAATATCTTATTATTTGTTTGAAAATGTGCCTATTTATTAAATATGTATTCTGAGAATCAGTCGATATTGTATTGGTTATCGATCTGCTATGTGCCTGGCCTACAATTAATAGTAGTCGGGGATTCACCGTCCATTTTTGCTACTGATTACTGATTCCATTTTTGCTTGATAGTAATCAAGCTAATTTGTCGATTTGACGGCTCTCAAAAACTTTTTACTAACTGGGGTTTTTTTTTTGTTAAATCTCAAGATAATTATCTAAATTATTCGAAAAAATATTTGTCCTACAAATTGTATGGTTTGATCAAAGAATCCCCCTCCTTCCAACATGTATTGATAACGTGGTCATCCACATGAAACTAAATATAGTTTCATGTTGGAGCGCATACAAAATAAATTTACTAGATTTTTATACCTAAGACTTTATGGTGTTTACCCATTTTATCCTTTAATGTACCCCACCTTGTTTGTCTTAGGCATGGTTGGGTATAATAATTTGGCATCCAGACGAAAGTTTGCATTGGTCTCCTATTTATTTAAATTGTTAAGAGGTAAATTATTGAACCCAGGAGTATTAGCTGAAATCAAACTAAACGTTCCAGCGAATTTTGTGCTGAGACGTAGGCAGCCACCAATGTTCGTAGTACCATATGGCAGGACCAACTTGCTTAATAAGGCGCCGATGACACAGGCCTTGCGAACATTGAACAAGATATGTGAACAAATTGACATTTTTATCTGTACTGTGACTGAATTCACAAGAACTTCGTATTATATTATATGTTATAACGACTGAATTTGTATATATATATCTATAGTGTATTATGTGTACCACGCTATCGTATTGGTGGCAACTGTAATGATAGCGATGTTTGTAGGCTAATAAATAAATAAATAAATATTTATATAATTCAACAGCCACATTAGCTTGATGTCGAGCATAGCCCAGACACCAAGTAATACTCATTACATGTGAGAAACAAGATCGATTTGAAATAATGAGTTGGGTAAGAGATTTATCATACTTAATAAATATTGACTCGTTTATTTCCCTTCCAGTCGACATCTCATTACAATGTTTTTCTACTAATAAGTATTGTGCAATTGTATATGGTAATGATTACTGTCAATTCGTTTTTCCACATTAAGTTTCGTTAAGGTTTAACAAAATATTTATTTATTATTATTTCCATTATCACATTATATAAAAGAAATCTATTGCTAGGAAAATAAACTACTCTAATAATTCTATAAAATGTATATAATTTCACTCATGTACGCGTTTAAAATTATGTGACGCTGAAAATGCCATTCTTCTTTACCCAGTTTACTGGAAAATAAAGTTATTTAAATTTCAAAAAAGATGTTTTGTCTTTATATTATGTTACAAATAGGACAACGAAAATATGACAATTCTTGTAGGACTAGTCATACGTACCTATTTTCTTGAAGGACATTGTTTTGTTTGAACCGAGAACTCACTAACCTATTATGTAATATTTTTGTCCTATAGTTAGTAATGATAAAAATGGTCTTGTGGTATTAACAACCTTTGAACGTCGGACCGAGATAACGTACGATGCAATTTGTAGGACAATGTTGCTGTTAAATTATATAAATATAAATCAAGCAACAGAAAAAAAAACTCAGCTGGTTAGTTATTATTTTTGATGACCTCGTTATCGATACATGTTGGAAGGAGGGGACTCTTTGATCAAACCATACATTTTCAATTCACCTAATTATTTTGAGATTTAACAAAAAAAAACCCAGTTAGTAATAAATTTTTCAGAATCATCAAATCAACATATTTCATCTCTGCTACCCCTGTCAGCTACCATAATCGAAAATATTTGTAAGAGAAAAAGTTGGGCGTCTCATCAAAATGAAGCTACTCACGGAAAATTAGCTTGATAGTATCAATCGCAAAACTATACGGTGTATCCCCGGCTGTAGTATCAATTGTATGAGCAAAACAATACATACGTATTAATTTGAAAATCATTTCACAATTGTATTATTCTGATTTCGAGCCATTCTCTCGTTTCCTAATAAAACCCAAACACAGAGTCACATAAAAAAAATCTCTACGAGGGTGAGGAATGAAAAGCCAAGAAAAAGCCCGACTGTGCGATGACATCGGTCAATACCATAGTATTCGATCGTATCGTGCCAACAAAACTTGAGCGCTTGTAATTCCACTGTACCCTAGAATATTTGTAGTTGTTACGTTTTGTTCCACAAACTTTATCGTCTGTACAAGACAAATTTTTGGGAGAATTAAAGTTATGCCCAATTATCATAACCTCGGCATCATAATTCACTTTGTTACAAGCTGGTAAGCAATGACATTTATTAGAAAAAATTTTACTTCTATTAATCAGATTCCTCATATTTTTTATAAAAGAATATTTTTTCAAAACTAGTTCAATTTTTTTTGGTCTAAGTCTGTTCAATATAAGGGTTTCTGCGACATAGATACATCTCCTATAAAACGCTGAACAAATTATACTTTTGTTATCGTGTGGCATATAGAATGCTACACAGGTACATAATTCTTTAGTATAGTTGGAGACACACTCCATTCTGCAATTACTTTTTGTATATATGACAAAAAAATTTAGGTGTCGCTCATCAGAAAAGTAGCATTTACGATTTCCGACCGGATAAGACTTCAAATTTTGAGAAGTATATACCGAGTCGAATTTAAGCGCCAGAGACATAATTTGATTTGTTTTAACTGCGTAGGGCCATATTGATGCTTTTGGCATATCTATAGGGTCTTGCAAATGTACAAAAAACCCTATATTTTGGTTTTTACAGATACTACCGTTGTGCTCACTATTTTGTCTCAAAGTTATTTCAAATGTCGCGAACGAATCATTTAAATATCCTTCAATGGAATCAACTTCATTTACATCTGTACGATTTGATAAAAATAACTTATTCACTCCATTTTCTACGCGAATTATTTTGTCTTCATCAAGAACGTTCGTTGTATAACAAACTCCGTCTTTAATTAAAACTTTTCGAAATAGAGATTGGCATGGTATAGAATATGTATCCCATTTGCAGCTTTCAAACATATCTTCAAAATCCAATGCCATGTCTACAACTTTATCAATGTTCACATTGTAGTGATAGTGATTGCTTTTTATGCCCTTACGGTTACGGTCAGCAACCATATAGTTTACAATATTACGGCTCAGTATTGTATAATCACAAATTACAGCTATATCAGTATAACGTTCAAATTGAGTTCGATTAATCTCATATGGTTCGTAGAGGTAAGGTGCCGTTTCATTGTCGATGTATTCTTTTCTTATCTTGATTTGTGGACAAATCGTCAAAGACGGATAATAAACAGAATTGGCAGGCACTGGTGTTTCGTTCAAAGTTATGATGATGCTGCTTTCCCATTTGACCCATACGTTACGTATGAGAAACCCGCAAATGCTGATGCTAGCTAAAACGACTATGGTCCAAAACCATCTCTCGGCGTGTCTTAACTTTTTGTCAGCAATGTATCTTACACCATGCAAAGTGCAATTTTGGGCAAATTCATGTAACGAGTTGATGAGCCTATCCAAATACACAGTTTTTCGTTTGCTGCTTTCAGGTCTAATATTTTTTGTTTTATTTTCACACTTCTCTTTATCCACTACTATATCCATGGTTCCGTTTCAATCGGCTATTTAATGCGAACTAATATGAATAGGCCTAACAGCACTCTATACTTATTAATTATTTCTGTGTTTTATGCTAATGCTTAATTAAATGGTTTTTAATTAGGTCAAGAGCTTTAACATTCTGAAATAATAGATACTGTGGCCACCAAGGGTAGAACTTTCTGGCAGCGTAAGCTGGTCACAAGAGAAAGGAAGAAGATTCTGGAAGGAACAGACAAGGACGGATACATTTTTGAAAGGGATAGACGATAAATGAAAGTTCTGGAATAGAAGGTTCGGGAAGGAAAAGAGAGAGACAGATAGATGTTTAGAAAGAGATGGATAGTAAATAAAAGAATAACGATAAGAAGATCTAAATTAGGGGTTCCAGAAGATTCTTCCGGGTATATAAGCAACCGGGCAGTTGAGTTCAGTTCAAGACAGCGAAGCAATAAGTGCGATATGAAAGAATTGGAAGAGAAGTTTAATAGAAGACAGTGACAAGTTTAGTGGTGAATTTAGTGGAAAGTTTAGTGGACAGTTCAGTGAAGGAGGAGTGTAGCGTAGTTTGAGATAAGATCCAGAGGCAAACTACATGCGGTAAATTCGGAGGTAAGCTCTGCAGTAGCAGGAGGTGGTCTACGCAATATCGGCGACGGTCTTGTGAGTGAGACAACTTATCGTCGAGACAATGCGTCGTTAGTCGTGCGTGTAGGGGCGACCCTGCGGAAAGGAATCACGTACAGCTGTGTAAATTAATAAAAGCGTTTAGTTAAAAGAACTGGTGTTTTCTTCCAATCCTAAATGCGTACTCCCGTTCGCGCGTAACAATATTATAATATTTTTTGTAGTATCCCGTAGGTATTTTGTCAAAAACATGAAGCCCTTATGTGTTCAAGATGTCCGCTCTTCCAGATGGAAGGGTACAAAGACAAGAAGTCTTTGTATGTCGAAGGATGACTACGAAACCTTAATCTATAATATAATACAGGGAATGTATAATTAATTAGACAACATTTTTTGAACAATCTTTTATTAAATGCCCTAGAAAGGAAATCAAAATATGAAACTATCTTCAAGCTATATTAACTTCAATGCAAAATGAATTATCAAAATCGGTTTATTTTATAACGGTTTTTTTTAAATGTCTTTAATATTGTAGGATGTGCGGTTTCAAGTGCTCAAATGTTGGCCGTCTTCTATATATGTAAGTAGTTAGTGTTGCGGACAGAGAGCACCCCCCTGACCCGCCCGCCGGAGCACATCTTCTCTTCGCGCCCCGCATACCGCCGACGCTCATAGCTCGCACAATTAGCAGCTAGCCGTCGGACGGACGTGGGATATAGAAGCGGCCTTGGACGCCGGAAACGCTCTCTCGTGCACTTACTTGCTCATTCACTTCCCATTGCTCACATAAATAGCACCAATACGTACTCTCGGTATTATTTCTTCTATGTATAGTTTAATTATAAATAACGGCAATAATAATAATCATACAGTCCAATACACATCGAGTTTTATTTTGAAAGAAGCAACTGCCTCCAATACCTAGTAAGATGTTATAATTTCTGGATAGGAAAAAAATACTAATATTTTTAAACCATCTGCTTCTGGACTATTCAGTATTAATTAATACCTATTTAATAATCTTAATTAGTGTTCTCGTAAATGGAAACTATAAGTTAATTAAAATACTGTAAAATAGCGGTATTTCGTGTTCAGTGTCTATATTTTATTCAGTCATTTGGGACTGGGTTTGACCTGAAATGAAGTCAGGTTCAGACAGCGTTGCTATGTACTTCTAGTAGTAGTATATATATAAATTACGTGTCACGTTGTTTGTCTGCGATGGACTCCTAAACTACTTGACCGATTTTAATCAAATTTGCACACCGTGTGCAAATTGATCCGACCTAAAAGATATGATAGCTTACATTTGGACCCGGTAGGTGGCGCTGAAATCGGGTTCTAAATTTTATTTCTTCAGGGCAGAACAACGTCTGCCGGGACAGCTAGTATATATATATATATATAAACCAAGTCGTTAATGTGATAAGAAAGTGTAATAATGTGTATGACGCTACAAAGTATTTTTAAATTTATTTTAAGGACTTTTGGACAAACGTCCATATCAGTCCGTGAAGACAAAACCTTACATGCACATAAAATAAAAATAATAAATAAATAATCATAAAATAATAGTGATTTTGCTAAACATGCAAAATTACACTTCATAACTTATTTTATGCTTTTAACAATAAAGTCTAAAACTAACTTTGCTTCTACAGACAAGGAGTCGGCTAAAAAGGAATAAAAACTCCAAAGTCCCCAGTAAGTCTAAGTTTCTCCTTAGTCGCTGTCTTTCATTGTTATTTCTGATGCATTCTAAAAGAGTATGATATATGTCCTCTCTTTTACACAATTGGGGCTCTCAATTGGGGCTGTTTGTCTTTTTCATAAGAAACGCAAATGTCTTGGGCGGCACGTGTCCAGCACGAACACGATGAGCGACACATGCCGCTCAAGACATTGAGCTACAAAAATGACGCTACAAAGTTACATACATACATAACTTCACGCCAGTTCTCTTGCGGGGTAGGCACGAACAACAGAGCGCCATTTAGGCTTATTCTTACACACCTCACTTGCTTCTTTGACATTCATAACTCTTGTCATGCACGCTCGTCTGTTCTTAAGGCTCCTGACATCACCTTTTGCTAGTACACGATCAATTTGATCATGGAAGATGTGTGGTGGCCTTCCACGACTTCTGCATCCATCCACTTTTGCATTGTATATTTGTTTAGTCATTCTTTCATCATGCATTCATTCCACATGCCCGAACCACCGGAGCATTCCTTTCCTTACCTTCACCCCGACACTCTCTTTCAGACCAACTTTCTTTCTTACTTCGGTGTTACGAACGCGGTCCGCGAGCGTCACTCCGCAGATTTTGCGCAGTGCTCGCATCTCGACCGCGTTTACTCTACTTTCATGCTACAAAGTTGTGTAGTGAAAATACAAAACATAAATTTTGGAACCTCATACAACGTCGATACGGCCCATGGTTACTGAGGGTTCCTTTATTTCTTCAACTGATGAGGTAATGTAGGACACTATTAAACACTCGATTTATCTTTAATTATATTATAATGTATTCACTTTGTTTACATAAACATTTTTATGTTACAAACTGAACAAATATTGTTATTTTTATCCGTGCAGGAACGGAGAAAGAATACAATTTCCTGCGGCCGGGCGGCCTATCGTAAGAGGCGACCAAACAACCCACAGCCAGGTGGTAGGGCATTTGCCCGACTGGATGGCTACCACCCCTGGTCTAAAGTATGTCGCCATAACAACCTTGTGTTCCGGCATTAGTGACCAGGTTTCAGTGTCCCTTAAGAGAGCAGCAGCGCGTTTGTAGCACCTTTAGTGTTGCAAATGTCCATAGGCGATGGTAACCGCTTTCCATCAAGTGGGCCGTCTGCCTGTATGCTGAACTCCTGCAATAAAAAAACCATTGCTTTATATCGCAACACTTGTCGAAAGCTGTCAAATCTTCTCTTGACTTCTGGTGTTGCACAAAATGGCAAATTGTCAATACCAAAAAATAATACGTGCATTCAGAGAACGTCACAAAATAATAGGGGTGGTACTAGACTTCAAGTTGTTGTAGACAATACTTTTTTTAGTACAAAAGTTCAGCAGACAGGTACATGGCTCACCTGATGGAAAGCGGTTACCATCGCCTATGGACATTTGCAACACCAAAGGTGCTAAAAATGCGCTGTAGTTCTCTTAACACAACTCAATGTTGTTATGTCGGTATACCCTAGACCAGGGGTGGTAGCCATCCAGACTGGTAACCTACCACCTGGTTGTGGCAAAATCCTTATTTTTTGCATTTCACTTACTTTTGAAGTCGATTTCGTTTCAGCCAGAATTTTTTATTTTTCACTTTTAAGTGTAGTGTATCAAATAACAAAGAAAAAAGAATGAAACTATAATGAAGCTGTAGTGAATCTAGCACGAGAAGAATAATCAAAATCCAAAAAGTTATGGCTAGGAATATACATAAAAAATTTACACGACGAATTAAGAACCGCCTCCTTTTTTGAATTAGGGTAAAAACCTTGTCAGTTGCAAGGGTTTGAAATTGCAGAGCTGATCGACATTAGTAGGTATTAGGTACGTCTGAAACTTATTTTACCAGATTGGAAAGTTCATAGAACCATTTCTGCACTGACAAAACTATGACGTCACATCAAAAGCTACGTAATGCACCATTGAATAAGTTGAGAAAGTTCTTACATGTAAGGTTGCCAGGTGTTCGGTTTTTACCTAAAGGTTCGGGATTTTAGCTTCTTGGTATTTGGTTAAGTTTTTTTAAATGTTTATATAATAATAACATAATTAACCCGCAGGGGGGCTTTGTGGTGAAGCCTTAGGTGAGTAGCGACATCTCGTACCCGACTCCGGGGAGCCATAGCAAGGCTCCCACGTCCGTGCTTGCCTTTGCCAGCCGACACGGAGTAGAGATCGCTAGAGCTAAAATTCAAGCTCCAAGGGTGGAAGTGATAAATGGCGTAAGGTCGGCAGTAGCCTCAGTGAACCTGCAAACCACCTCTGCACACCCCTTAGCCATTCCTAGCCATGTTGCCCCTCGCCAATCTTATACGGCATTTTTATGCACCCATGCAGGGGGTGGCGAGTCACCGTCTGCCCACTTTTTCATGTTCCCCGAATATTGTGACGGGGAGACCCCATAGTTCCCATAGCCCAGATCCCTAGTTCCACTAGCAGTTCATCCCAATAGCCTGATACTGACCGAAAATTGTTCTTAGGTGCATTTTTATATGGTGTAGACAGGGATAATCGTCGATCAGTGTCACGTCACATTTACATTAAATTTATCAAAGGGCCTCTGTATGTTGGCCTTCCCATGGCCCTACGAAAGCCCTCCAAAAGTCCGAGCTATTTTTATCGCCCGTGGTCTTGAGAGACATACATGTACATAAGTGATAATATTTATTTATTTCAACGAGACGAGACATGTACGAATTTTTAGTACGTCTCGTCATTATTACGACGCAAATGTTTTCTTCTTGATGTACAATTTTTGCTACAACCGCATCAATTTGTCGAAAAGTAATTTCATAACTAAAAAACAGATAAACAATTATGATGTTTCTTTAAAAATAGACGTATTACTGGGGGGATCTTACCGCGTCTTCTCCTTAAAACTTAACTATTATCCTGATATTTTTTTCTTTAGTATTGTGGAAAACCCATCCTTTGCAGGTGTTTTATTAGCCCTTCGAATTTGAGTGATCTATTGTCCGCATTAATCCGTTTGTACCCCTGTACGTGTCCCTGTATGACGTCATAAAAACTTCTTTTTAATTTAATAAAGCTTTCAATTTCGAATACCAAGGACTAATGGGCGTGTTGCTAGGAGGCAATGGTTATTTTTTAAAATATACCAGGTCGGTCAGTCGGAGACTGAATTGTTGAGTTTTCAACTGCGATCAAGGCGTATCTAGTGTACCTTCGGGATGAGTAACTCATAACGATGGTCTTTCTGCTTCATAGTTTGGACTTATTGTATTTGTAAGAACTGTGAATTACGTGTGTGTACTTCTGTAAACTTTGTGATAATTGCAACGGCATTTTGAATCCACTCCCCACAGATTCATGATAGTATATAAAAAAGTAATGAATTTATAAATTAAAGTTTTTCGATCTCTTATAACTTCACGCATTTTGACACAAAAATCTGGCAACACCAGTTACGCCAAAATTCGTAACTGAGTTTCGTGTTAACCAAGAGTTACACGTGACTTCCACCCGTACATACAGTATATTATAACTTGAATAGAGTTCCCAAGGGTCCCTGATTTCTAGATCAGCTGCAGACAGCTGTGTCCTTGAGATGATCTTTTTTTTATTGCGAAGATAACCATCAGGCAGGTGGACCACGTAGTGGAAAGTAGTCGGCGTTTTCATCACCAAGAGCGAAGCCAACGCATGGCGAAGTTTTAAGATAGGATAGAGTGAATAGGAAGGGATATAGGAGAATGGGACAAAAGGACCAAAGAGAAAAGTATAAGGGAAGAGGTGGCCCATAGGAACTCTCACTCATCGCACGAAACATGATTAGCATATGGGAGCTGCATACATCCAATCATCGCAGCGGACAAGAAACTACAGGCTAGAGCAACCCTAGAGCGCGTATATTAATAGGAACTACACACCTTTAGTAACTAGTAGAGGTGTGTAGTAATAACTAATATTATCTCACTTTATAATAAATATTTAATACCTAATTACATGTACGTTTATTTATTAGTGTATTTGTATATTAATATTATGTATATATAATTTCATATTAATACTATTATTGTTTGTGAGGTAAAAGGGTACGCACCTTGCACAAATTTGTCGTGTCCTTCGATAGCTTAATGAGCAGGCACCAGTATAACACTCTCACATCTTCTAATTTCAATATATTAAAATTTTATACATGTCGCGGCGCGGATGAATTGATTTTGAGAATTTATTTTTAAATATTTTTTGAGTGGAGACTTTTAGTACGTGTACGTGCGTAGCGAGCGGATTTTGCAACGTCTCGTTTTTTTTTGAAAAATGGTGCGGGGTAGAGGGTAGAGGGGGGAGATTTTGGGTATGGAATGGGAAGGAACGAACGAATGGAATGAATGGCGCGTACATTGTTTATTCTCTATTTTTTATTCATTGTAGGTATATGTATTGTGTAATATTTATATATCCTATAATAATAATAATATAATAATAATATTTATACTTATATATATACTTAATTTTCACACCACCGTCATACACTTGCGAATCTCCCGTTGATAAAATCCATAGCCCGGGAGATCGCTCTAAAGCGATAAGGCCGCCCTTTGTTCCTACTTTAATGGTTAAATGTGACTACTGTAATTTGTTTATTTTATGTGTATGCGGTGAACAATAAAGAGTTTTCTATCTATCTATCTAGTTGATATCACATCGATTGAGCTGGCCCTAAGACCTGTGATCAATCTCTACCACGTTATAAATTTACCAATGTAAGTGTCAATTCACGAATTGGTTATTTGACAGATTAATATGAATATGCCTATTTACCTACCTCTCCTGTGCAGAATCGGTCATAAGCACCGGCTGCAAGGGTAATAGACTTGCGGGGAAAAAGGCCGTTGGAGAGTATTGGTGGCAGTTGCTTTTTCCAAATAATACTCGATGTGGACTGTCTGATTTATATTTACAATTACTTTAAAACTAATACATAAACGAGTGTTTGCTTTAATTATTTGATCGCTAAATTATGCGATTGTATATATATTTGTGGATTAGGTTGTGCTGCGAAATTGTCTACATGGATGCGTATTCAAGAAGACTTTATTGGTGTTGCCACACATATATTACAATTTTCATGACCTGTTTGTGTTACCAGGTTAACAAACCCAATTTGCGCAACCTCTAGTGTTGCCACTTACATATTGACGGCCTCTGTGGTTGAGCGGGCTAAGCCTTTGCCGGCCTACCTCACTGCAGCGCAGAGGCTCCGGGTTCGATTCCTGGTATAGTAAATTTCGGAAACGTATTTTCTCTGTTATTTACTATGGTCTGGGTGTCTGGGATCGGCCCCAGAGTACTACGTTGTATATTACCCATAACACAAGCGTAACTTGCTTAATTTGGGGATATACAATATGTGTGTTTGTCTGCCGATTATTATTATATTATTATATTGGTATTAAGCCATCACACCTTGTCATAGACAACGAGTAACAGAGAATATAATGCTGAATGGCAGAGAGAGAGAGTAGTGCAATTAAGTGCCGTTAAGTGCAAGTGCTTGTGTATTAAGTGCATGAGTGCAAGTGCATGTGCATTCCTCTGGCCGCCAAAGCCGCTTCTTAGATCCCATGTTCCGACCGAGGCCTAGCTGCTAACTGTGCGAGTTACGTGTGTAGTGTGCGGGGTGCGAAGAGATGGTGTGCTCCGGCGGGCGGGTCATGAAGATGCTCTCTGTCCGCAACAGAGAGTTTGCTTTATTCTTCGAACATAAAAGTACCCTTCTTTCTTCTTTCATATTTAAGGTGCGCAAACTGATCCCCGTATATTGGTGTCGATATCTAATGCAACTCAAATAAGAAAGGCTAATATGGATGTGGTATATGAGTCCAGAAATATTTCTAAGAGAACGGACAGTATATAATCCCTACGCTTGATCAAGGCGGATTGGCGAATTTTACATACCAGTTATATTGATGTTGTAACCTTTGCCATTAGTACTTACATGGTGATTGTAACAATATATGCATTAGGTAGGGTAATTCTGTGTGTGGGGTATTTTTCCAGGGACTGATTAGTACCCATATCATTTGTTCGTATGTAGATATATGTAGTCTGTATTTAATTATATATATATATATACTTGGACCATGGGGTCCTGAGGCCGTGAGCTTCCACCAAAATTTATCAAAATGACTTATTGACTCTACGCGATCAGAGGGCTGGTCCTTAACTCGGGCAACGCATCAGTATGGCGATCCATATATGTATGTAAAACACTACTTAATAAATCAAGTGCAGATATTTTAAGAAAAACATAAATACCCTCAATTTATGACACGGTGTGTTCTTAACACGGCAAATACATAATTTCCATTTGTTAAATACCTTCATATTACCTATCACAGCCATATCGATCTACCATATCAATTATTACTTTAGGAAATTTTTACACAACTATATCTTCAACATTTAATATATGCAGCAATCTGCGACATATATGTATATACATATAATTCCGCTGGTGTGTCGCTATACTAACACAATAATTTTTCTCACAAACTTCATGGACAGCCCGAACGGAACACGGATTTACCGCTGGGATGTTGATGGAATAGATTACTCGTATAACAATAGATAGGTGGGCTTCTATTGCATTATAATAGAGACGCACTACCACCATAATATAATTTTTTTCTTCGGAAATACCACCTCCAGCTCCAGCGTTGCATAGTTATTACTGTAAAGTACCCGCGCATCGGGTTCGATCGGGAGAAAGGATGAAATTTCACGCACTAGCCCATCGCGGGTTTATAGACTCATAAATATTGTAATCGGAGTGAACTGCGAGTATTCTATAGTCTTTAGTGATGTTGTATTACACCGAATTTCAGTTTCGCGATATCGTCCCGAAAACTGAGTCGTTACATTTTATTCGTTCATTTCTTTTATGTCACTTTTTCAAGCACTAGCCGCAATGTAGTGCAAAACTCATCGGCCTGATAATCATTGGAATACCGACTACAACTTTTGAATGCTCCTCCTGTCAATTCCGCGGCTGGTGTTACTCCTGTATGCGGTTGAGCCTCTCCTTGGAACAGTGAATGATGGCCCTCCGACTGGAGTGAGATTGCTGTGAGTAGAACATCTATGCGCTTCCTCAGCGGCTTTGGGTGCGTGTAACGACCTGCTCTTTTTTGTTCTTAAAAAACAATCAAAGCTTAGTAAACTATTAAGTACTACATTCATAAAATCCTTAGCCCGGGTTATCTGGAAGAGATCGCTCTAAAGCGATATGGCCGCCCATTGCTCCTACTTTTACTGCTTAATGTGACTACTTAAAATTGTTTGTTTAATGTGTATGTGGTGAACAATAAAGTGTTTTCTATTCTATTTTATTCTACTACTAGGATATGGGAATCGCCAAGTATAAAACGTAGTTTCAAAAAACTCTCAAACTCTATATGACAAGAGACATCACTACTGTTCCTTCTTCTCTAGTTTTTTTTTGAGGTCATATTATTTTAAAACCAATCAAAAATTTTACCAAAAATATTTTTGAATACAAAACAATAGTGAGCGAGGGTAAAATAACCACTATCTAGCTTTACAAGATTTAGGACTTTTCCAGAATTATACGAAAATGTTGACCTTGTAAATTTGAACTTTGCATATTTTTGGAAGTCTGTAGGGCAATTTTAAACATCTCGAATTTGTAAGACCTTAACCGTATTTTAGTTATAATATAACAGTAGTACATTCAATTCTTTGTAAATATTGTACAATGTCAAATGCGCAACTTTATCCTGCCTACCGAAATTTCTATACTATATAACTATACTGAGAGTAGCTCAATTTGGATTCATTTCTATCCGTGCTTTGTGGCACCAAAAATACAGAAAAGTTCGCAGTTTTGATTGATCTCCCTCAACGCTTCCGCAATCACTAAAGTCATACAAAGTGAAATTTATTTAAATGCTTACTTATTGTATATTCAAGGGGGTTTCTTTCTTTGAGCCGAATGATTTACGGGATAAAAGGATAATGGGATGATAATAAAATGGGCCTACTACGATATACTCGGGTAGAAATAAAGGTGTGAATTGGTAAACTATTGAAATAATAAGGAGTAACAACACCTGTGAAGCATTTTTTGTATTTTAAGATTTTCGCATAACATAGAATTTTTTTATATATAAGGGCCTTTCAAACCCCTCTTCACCCCTAACATAGTCAGGGCCTTTATACAACTAACTTAATATTAAGTGTTCTTTTTTCAAGTCAGACCTTTATATAATATATCATACACCATACACACACACATTATCATATATAAACTTTATTACCTATATGACGTCAGAGGTGACGGAACACTCCATCGCCTCGTGCTGTTGCGCTTCATAGCCTCTTTAACCAAACGCAAGCAAAACCGCTCCAGATGCGGCCTCGAGTCCTTACCTGACATCAAATCAAAAATAGTAACCTCTGTGATCCTGGTTTTTGTAACTGTCTCGAGGTCGCACCTGGGCTGGTCGTATATCGGGTACTCTAACAACAAGTTTTGGATGGTTTCGTCACCTCTGAAGTCACAGAAACATGCTGGGCTGTCTCTTAATTTAAACCTGTGCAGGTAAGCCGCAAACCCTCCGTGTCCAGTTAGAGCTTGGGTCCAATAACGTGTCAACTTGACGTCCTTTAGAATGGGACATGCAGAATAAACGGTGGGGAAGAAGAGCATAACATAGATTAAATACACCAACCTTTTGGGGCTCCCTATCAAGTAAATTATCGTGTCTCATTGAAAAATGGATCTGCGCCGGAAACATTCCCGCGCTATGATTTTTTACGATTTCAAGTGTCGCCTGAAACTGAACGAATCGTACGATAGACTTCAAATAGCATTAATAGATTAAGGCAACCGTGTATCGCTGATACAACGAATTCAAGCGCAGGCGACTAACTTTGGGGAATGAAGAAAGGAGTGGTCGCCCTTTGGCGGCTGTTACGGAAGAAAACCTGCTAGCAATGTAAAATTTAATCCAAGACAATACCCGAGTTATGTATCAAGAGATTCAGCACGCACTGCAGATTGAATAGGGAAGTCTTCACGAGATTCTACAAATCCATCTTCGCGTGAGGAGTATCGTTTCACGCTGGGTGTCGCACAACCTCACCGATGCTCAGAAGTAGGCCCGGGTGGAATGGCGCCGTAATATGATAAAAATTTTGAAGCAGGTTCGTCTCGGCATGTTTACCAACATCATTATAGGTGATGAATCCCGAATTTATCAATACGATCCAGAAACGAAGCGCCAGTCGACGGTTTGGGTCTTTCAAAAAGAATCAACGCCTACCAAAGTGAAGAGATCTAGAAGCGGGGGGAAGATTTTGATCGCGAGCTTTTTTAATTTCACTGGCTACTGGGTGTCAATTCCATTATGGAACCAAAGAAACATTAACGCCGAATGCTATACTACCAAATGCTTGTCAGAAGTTTTCTCTGTTGTGAGCAACAAGCCACTAAGCACAGGGCTCTGCGGGCTACTACTCCACCACGACAACGCGCCCGCCCATACCGCGCTCAAAACGAGGAACTTCATGGACAGCACGCCGGTCAAACTCCTGGGTCACCCTACTTACAGCCCTGACCTAGCACCGTGTAACTTCTTGTTATTCCCGAAAATAAAAAATCAGCTCAAAGGGATACAATTTTCGTCGCCGGAAAATGCGTTGTCAGCGTTCGAGGTGCTACAAATGCGCTGCTGCTCTCTTAAGGGAGACTGGAACCTGGTCACTAATGCTGGAACACAAATCAAGGTTGTTATGGCGGCATACTCTAGACCAGAGCTGGTAGTCATCCAGTCGGGCAAATGCCCTACCACCTGGCTGTGGGTTGTTTTGTCGCCTCTTACGACAGGCCGCCCGGCCGCAAGAAATTGTATTCTTTCTCCGTTCCTACACGGATAAAAATGTATGTATGTAAAATAAAGTTATTCATTCATTAATTCATTCTGAAGTTGCAAATGTCCATAAGCGATGGTTACCCCTTTCCATCAGTTTCTTTTTCCTTTTTCCATCAGATGGGCCGTCTGCCTGTCTGCTGAACTCGTGCAATAAAAAAATCTAATACTAATATATAAAGTTGAAGAGTTTGTTTGTTTGAACGCGCTAATCTCAGGAACTACTGGTCCGATTTGAAAAATTCTTTCAGTGTTAGATAGCCCATTTGTCGAGGAAGGCTATAGGCTATATATCATCACGCTAAGATCAACAGGAGCGGAGCACCAATGAAGAAAGTTTCAACATCGGGGGGGTATTTTTTAACTTACTTTTTTTAAACTATTCTACGCGGACGAAGTCGCGGGCAAAAGCTAGTGTAATATACACGTGGTTTGCGTTTGTTTGGTTAATAGTATTGTATCCACTAAAACGATTCCACCTTTATCCGACATTTTTTTTATGTTTGCTTATAGGCAAACTGGCAAATGGACCACCTGGTGATAGGTGGCTACCGTCGCCCATAGACATCTGCAACACTAAGAGAGCCGATGCGTTGCCTACCTCATTGAGAGTTTAAGTATCACTCTTGTAGCACTCTGAGAAAACCGCGGGAGGGAGTTCATTCTTTAACTTGGACACATATGGCATAAAGGAACGTCCGTCACGTACCGCGGAGGACTTCAAAGTGTTCTAGGAAATGTGAATGAACTCCCAATCGTCGGCGAGTGGTGCGATTATGGAATAGCGACGTAGGCACCAATCAAATAGCTCATCGGAGCACTCCCCATTCTATTATTTAATACTGAGTTCTCGTGACGAAAACGCGGCGCGATCAGCATCCTATACTAAGATCGGCATCCTTTAGCCGGCTTCACTTTGAGAGTCTGAGACACCGTCTTCCGATTAATGGTCTAAGATTAACTGAAAAATCACTTTCAAACTTCCCATCATAAAGACTTTTACCACTTGTAAAAAATTATTACATAACCGCTTCATATAACATCATAACCCTTAAAAAGGGGCTAAGTCTAATATTATTTTTGTCCATAAACGGCCAGCTGCCATCGTATATATCGTCTCTTTTACTCTAATACAAATTCTATCTAGTTAGAGGGAGAAAGCATCAGTTCAACGTTCGTTTCAATTATCACATTATTAATCTGTATTTGACCACAAATTTGTGGTGCTTCCCAATTAGCCGTGTGACAGTTCGGCAACAAATTTGTGGTGGTTCCGTCTTAAAAGGATAATCATGTAATATTCTAATTTAATATTATACTTACTCGAGTTTGATAAATACTTTGTCTGTAAAAATGATAAAGCGCCAATTTTTTTTTTTTTTTTTTTTTTTTTTTATATCAGGAGTTTAGCAGACAGGCAGACGGCCCACTGGATGGAAAGCGGTTACCATCGCCTATGGACATTTGCAACACCAAAGGTGCTACAAATGCGCTGCTGGTCTCTTAAGTGAGTCTGGAACCTGGTCACTAATGCCGGAACACAACTCAAAGTTGTTATGGCGGCATGCTCTAGACCAGGGGTGGTAGCCATCCAGTCGGGCAAATGCCCTACCACCTGGCTGTGGGTTGTTTAGTCGCCTCTTACGACAGGCCGCCCGGCCGCAGGAAATTGTATTCTTTCTCCGTTCCTGCACGGATAAGATTTATATATATTATAACACTACGGCCTCTAATTACCCCCTTCTACAGAGTAGTTGGTCGAGAATTTCATTTTCCCTAATGAATAATATCCAGACATACTGTGCCATATATCTTGGGATTTCTAAAATAATAAGTACGCTGTGCTACGTTTGAATTCGGTGAAATTTAGTTGATGGTCGAGTGAGATTTTCATGGCCGGTTAATATATCTATAGTCGTATATATAAAAATCAATTGCTGTTCGTTAGTCTCGCTGAAACTAGAGAACGGCTGGTCTGATTTTGCTAATTTTGGTTTTTAATTATTTGTGGAAATCCAGGAAAGGTTTAAAAGGTGAGTAAATTGAAAAAAATGCTTGAAAAATAGTAAAAACAACAATTTCGCTTTCACTTAGAAACTATTCCTACCTGTCAAACATTTGATATTCGTCCCATCGTTTAGAAATCAATTAAATTTAAAAGTCGTTCAGAAATCGAATTAAATTTAAAAGTAGTTCTTTTTTCATTTTTTTTTTGTTTTGAATGTCAACTTTGATGTTCGTCCCGTCGTTCAGAAATCAACGTTTTTTATTTATTGATTCTGAGGCGGTACGAAGTTTGCGGGGTCAGCTAGTATATAATATTTAAATCGAAGTGCAAACGTACCGTGGATTAGTTCTCACCCAAAATCACTTTCATTATCCTACTGAAAATTAATAATATAATAATAATAATATATAATAATAATAATCGGCAGACAAACACACATATTGTATATTCCCAAATTAAGCAAGTTACGCTTGTGTTATGGGTAATATACAACGGACTTCTCTGGGGCCGATCCCAGACACCCAGACCATAGTAAATAACAGAGAAAATACGTTTCCGCAATTTACCATACCAGGAATCGAACCCGGAGCCTTTACGTTGCAGTGAGATTGCCAGTAAAGGCTTAGCCCGCTCAACCACAGAGGCCGTCCTCTTGCAAGTTATATTTGCAGTAAACAAGAAACTCGTATGTAGTAAACACATATCACGGTCTGACAACTCGCCTGTAACGCGAGTCAGTCTTGTGCGCGGCCTATATATAATATAGAGTGGGAAAATAAAACATATTAAACACTTCATATCTTTATAGTAATTTACGAACTATGAAAGGTTCCGAAGTGATTATTTAGATAGAGCTAAACTAGGATCATCATCTTGATTGCTCTTAGGGCTGGTTCGATTGGTGTGATACCACGCCCTAACAGAATATCGCTGTGAAACGGTTGACTTTGGGCTAATCGTATTTCGTACGATGAGTGAGATCCGAAGATTCGCTTCCCCCTCCCCATCTGCTATTTGCCCTATCACATCCCCTGTATCCCATTTCTCTGTTCCTGCTATTCCATACCTCGTATCCCATCCTCTCTATCCCATTCCATCTATCCTCTATCCATTAGGGGGCTGTTTGGCTGTTTGCCAGCTTTACAATGAAAATTACTCAATAAATCTAGCAAATGCATGGAAGGCCACGAATTATAAAGGATTCCGGGAAGGTAAAAAAAGTCCACAGTTTTCTTTATTTCTCTACGAAACTACAAAATAAGTATTTAGGCGAAAATATCTCATATCTCAAAAACTACTCAAAAGTTTTTGTTCAAAATAATTTTCGATATATTCGAACATATAGACTTGTCTATGTATCTAAACGTTCCTTTTTTTATTTATTTAAGTTTATGGCTTGGCACCTAGGCCATTAAGCCAGATCTTAGATTACAATATAGTTTCTTCATTTTCTTAAGCCTATGTTATAGCTCAGCTGAACTGTAAGTTATAAACTGACGCCATTCAACGGAGTTCTTGTGACAACTCGAAAGGGCACATTTGACTATACAGTTCACATTTCTCACAAAAGCACATAATTACTACTCAAAAACTATCAATATCATACAACTACTGTTCATTTTAGAGTAAATTTACACATTTTTAGAAAATAAAACTGCACAACACAACATCTCCTTTCAGTTCCCGCCAAAAACTCCAAACGTTTCAGATAATAATTCGATTCGTTCTCTACTCCTTCGGCCATTCTATCTTGTGTTGTGACTTTATAAAATTCGTCACGCCGCCATTTTGCCATCGAATTTCTGTTTGTATGAGTCAATAATATAAAATTCGTAGCCAACTTGTAGTGATTAATAAAAAGAAAAATATCTGACTCAATATTTTGTTTAATATTACTTATAGGGAGAACACAATTAGACAAAATGGCGGAGTGAATAGAGAACGAATCGAATGATGATCTAAATTTTTAAAACGTTTGGATACATAGACTAGTAATTTTTTTCTCGCATGTATTTAAAATACGAAATAGATTTATTTTAAAATTAAAACTAAATTATAAATTAAACTAAATACTTAAAAATAAACTAAATTATAAATAAACTAGAGTTTACCCCGCGGCTGCGCCGCGGGTTAACCTCTAGTTCCTGCTTCTTGTTTAAAGAGCAGGCGTTAATAGAGGTTACATTGTACAACATTTTTATGTTAGTGCCATTTGCACCCGAAAAATTCACTTAATTTTATATCGCAAACTATCCGATCTCCTGGCATGAGTATATATGTCCATTTTCGGCATTAAAACTACATTTAAACAAAATTACAATAAAAACGATCCAGTATTCCCAGTGTTTTCCAAAAACTTAACAGCAAAACACATCGAGTTACTATCGCATTTTTATAGACGATGTATTTTTATATCTATGAACTTGAGAAATGATTGGTCTCATCCAAACTTTCATCCTCTATTACAAACAGTCCTAGTTTTATTTATCTATCCCCGTCAACGAAAACTACAAAAATGACAAAAAGAACAAAAACAGCAAAAAGGACAAAAAAATCAAAAAGAGCTAAAAGGACAAAAACAGCAAAAAGAGCGAAATTGCCGAAAAGGACAAAAAAATCAAAATGGATAAAAAGTGCAAAAAGAGTAAAAAAGCAAAAGAGCAAAAGAGCAAAAGAGCAAAAGAGCAAAAGAGCAAAAGAGCAAAAGAGCAAAAGAGCAAAAGAGCAAAAGAGCAAAAGAGCAAAAGAGCAAAAGAGCAAAAGGGCAAAAGGGCAAAAGGGCAAAAGGGCAAAAGGGCAAAAGGGCAAAAGGGCAAAAGGGCAAAAGGGCAAAAGGGCAAAAGGGCAAAAGGGCAAAAGGGCAAAAGGGCAAAAGGGCAAAAGGGCAAAAGAGCAAAAGAGCAAAAGAGCAAAAGCAAAAGGGCAAAAGGGCAAAAGAGCAAAAGAGCAAAAGAGCAAAAGGGCAAAAGGGCAAAAGGGCAAAAGGGCAAAAGGGCAAAAGGGCAAAAGGGCAAAAGGGCAAAAGGGCAAAAGGGCAAAAGGGCAAAAGGGCAAAAGGGCAAAAGGGCAAAAGAGCAAAAGAGCAAAAGAGCAAAAGAGCAAAAGAGCAAAAGGACAAAATGGCAAAAGGGCAAAAGGGGCAAAGATGCAAAAAGAGCTAAAGGGCTAAATGGACAAAAAGAGCAAAAGAGCAAAAGTGCAAAAGGGCAAAAGGACAAAAGGGCAAAAGAGCAAAAGGGCAAAAGAGCAAAAGGGCAAAAGGGCAAAAGGGCAAAAGGGCAAAAGGGCAAAAGGGCAAAAGGGCAAAAGGGCAAAAGGGCAAAAGGGCAAAAGGGCAAAAGGGCAAAAGGGCAAAAGGGCAAAAGGGCAAAAGGGCAAAAGAGCAAAAGGGCAAAAGGGCAAAAGAGCAAAAGGGCAAAAGGGCAAAAGGGCAAAAGGGAGCATCCAGCTGTGCCTAGGCGTAGAAAAAAATCACTGGATACAACGGGCTCGTCAAGGGCAAAAGGGCAAAAGGGCATAAGGGCATACAAAAGGGCAAAAGGGCAAAAGAGCAAAAAGGACAAAAAAGAGCAAAACAGCAAAATGGACAAAAAAGGAGAAAAAGAGCAAGAGCAAAAACAGCCAAAAGATCAAAAATGGACAAAAAGGACAAAAAAGATCAAAAGAGTAAAAAGAGCAAGAGTAAAAAGAGCAAAAGAGCAAAAAGAGCAAAAGAGCAAAAAGAGCAAAAGAGCAAAAACAGCAAAAAGAGCAAAATGGATAAAAAGAGCAAAACGGACAAAAAGGACAAAATAACCAAAATGATGAAAATGGCAAATCACAAAACCAACCAAAACCTGTCCCACTTTTGGGATAACCTTTATATAAATCTATCCCAAAATCTATCCCATTATCCGGGATGAAAAATATCCCTTGTCCACCCTCGGTATGAAAATTACATATATACCGATTTTCAGCCAAATCGGCCCAGTAGTTTTTCCGTAAAAGCATAACAAACAAACAGATAAATATATTTTTATCCCGGAAACTATCCCATTTTCCGGGATAAAAAGTATCCTATGTTCATTCTCGGCATCGAAAATATATATATACTGAGTTTCAGCCAAATCGGTCCAGTAGTTTTTACGTGAAAACGGAACAGACAGACAGACAGACAGACAGACAGACAGACAGACAGACAGACAGACAGACAGACAGACAGACAGACAGACAGAGTTACTTTCGCATTTATAATATTAATATTAATAGGGATTAATATAAAGTATGTAACAAATCGCTGCCAGAGGGAAGCGTGCCCAGAATGCTGGCTGCATTGCTACGCTGTATGCTGATTCGTTGCGCGAAATCTGAAATATGAACCAGGATCAAAGAGTTTCTTACAAATTTCTTGGAAAAAACCCTTTGCCAATGGACCCCACGGACCTAAAGTTTCAACTTCAAACGGCACAAATATGTAAACCCTTTCCTATGGTTCCATATTTGCGCCGTTTGAAATCTTCAGCTGTTGAAGCAGCGTTGCCAGCCCCTGACTTAGTCACTGGAAGATGTGATGCCGCCAGTGTCAACGCATGTTGCATCCCACACATGCGGCCTTCCCATCTTCCAAGGAATAAGTGAAATTCCATCCGGCCCCTTGCCATCGTCGCGCACCAAGCCATTTGGCTCTAGGATGGCTGGAATGCCTAGATATACAGACAAGTCTATATGTTCGGATACGACATATATTGTTTACCAAACTATTGTCGACATACAACTACATGTCATTGTATCTCTGCCAATAAGATTTCACTCATTCATTCATTCATGCCAAAATGCCTCCTAAATATTAACTGAGCACTTAAGCAAGAACTGGCGCGAGTCCCAAGGAGTGTTAAGTGAGACTAATGCCCCATATCTTAATAGGAATCTCGGCCTCGTAATGTCCAAGTCATCAGCGTTTTCGAAAATATCCTACTTAAGGACCCTCCAACGCTCTACATTTCGCTTACTGGGCCATTTTTTTAATACCCATCCTTCGTTTAAATAACTCGGTTTTATAATTAAATACGGGTGGGATTCTTAAGGGAATTCCCCTCTGCCGAATTCGATTTACTAGAAAAATATTACCACATAGCATTTCAAATAATACTTTGCTGCTTCGGAATTATGGTGGATAGAAAGATGTAAAGAGGAAAATACATTTAGGATGGCTAAAGTTGAGATAATGTGATTGACCCATGGCCTTTAGCTTGCTAGGAGAGCAAAGGACCTTCTACCCCCGCACAACGAAGTGGGGTGTGTAGTGTTCTCCCAGGGCACACTCCAGGCACTTCATTGCGCTGGATGGGCTGGGCGTAACTATGTTCTAAATCTCAGCCTTTCCAACACAAACAAAAGCGCAGGGTCGTCAGGGAGGAGGGGGTTTTTAGTGGGTATTGGGGTTGCTCGCTCGTGCAGCAACGCTCGGAGTCTTCCACACTATTCTGTGACGTCGATCGCGGACGGGGCACTGCCAAGAGCATACTATTGCTGCAGTGTTATCGCCCCCGACCGACGCGTGTCGTTCCCCTAGCAACGACCCAGTTTGTGCGTAAATCGGTTAAGCATTTTCCCTCGCCTCAAAACAAAAAAAAAATGTGATCGACCCATAGGTGACCTCTTCACATAGAGGGAGGTACCTTGCTGAGTCTCCACACATGCCGGCGATTGACTCTGGTAGCTCCGCTATCTTCAGTGGCTGACCTCTCATCGCTTTGGTCTAATCCCTGGCAAAGAACCCGGTACGAAACGCATTTCCCCCGCCTCAAAAAAAAAATGTACTAAAAGAAAGCCAGAGCATACAAGGAGAAATTATCTACAATATTGTTACAATTTGGGCCACCTGCATATTTGTAAACAAAGCACTTTTATTACCCGCCGGCGTTTCAGCTAATAACATTGAAACTATTTATGACTGTCTTCTTTTGTTTACCTTGTGTTTAAAATTTGTGATAAAAAACAGCCCATTGTGTATTGTAATCCTTTATGGCAGTCATTAGACAGGGGTTTCGAACTGATTCTAAGAAATTCGATCTACGCGGGCAGGCAGTCATATTGTATCGGTGCAGTATAAAGCAATGACCTAATGGAGAGATCGGCAGTCAAGCGATAACCACTAGCGAGACAATAGGTGTGTACATTCGATAATCTATATAGTGACGGACTTTGCGCGTGATATTGAATCGCGCATTACGTTTGGACTGATTTTGTTCAGTTATATTTGTACCTGTTTTATACGTGTTTGTATAATTCTAATAAATTCTATAGTAATTCCAACGGCATTTTAATTCGAGTCCTGTACCTCGTAACAATATTATAAAATTCTAAAAATGCCTTGTCTGTACATTGAAGCTAGTTAAAAATAAACAACTGGAATAGACTATATAAACGACGGAGAACACGATGCATTTTTTTATAGATTTCTTTTCTGTTTTTTCGGGATTCACGTAAAAACTAATGGGCCGATTTCGATGCGGTTTTCGCTGATCAACAGCAAAAAGCTTAAAATCTGCGCTACTTTTTATCCTGAGAATCCCACGGGGATAATTTAAAATGCCCAGATTAAAAGAAAGTCGAATTGTAATGTGATTTTTTCACTGATCGATAGCAAATTTTATGTAATAAAATGTATGATATTTTTATCCCGGGAATTTCATCTCAAGCGTGGATGAAGTCGCGAGCATATCCTAGTAATGTATAAGAATAAATAATGCATGTATTATATTATAAATAGGCAGCATATAACAGCGTATAGTAGTTAGTATCTATTATAAAGTCCTTGTTCAATCTGAGATAGTGTTACTGGCTGAAGCCAAATACGTCTTGTTAATAGCGTTAAGACGTTATTTGTAAATATTTAATGTTATTGTCTCTATAAACAAGACGTATTCGACCGCAGTCGATATCTGTAGTCTGTAACACTATCGCAGGTGTGACCGCAGCACAAATCGTAAATTATTATTCATAAAGGCTACATTCCATTAGAGACTCGCAACGACCACGTTCACGACCGCGGTTTTTCCCGATCATCTTGCTTGCCGGCGTCGTAATCGTAAACCCAATTGGAACGATTATTCGACCAACCTGATGACGTCATTAGTGACGTTTTCGCCGCGACCACAACGACCGTGGTCGCCTTGTGGAACGGCTAACTGAGCATTTTGGGCGTTGTGAGCTACTAATGGAACGCGCTGAGAATGTCGCTGCCTCATAGACTTTGTACGAGCGTACCTCCTTATGACGTCAAAGTAGGTACAGTGGTGAAACGAAAAGTTTCGCCAGTTTTCAAATTGATTCATTTAACGTTCCGCGAGCACGTATTACCTTTTTACTGAATCACAGAACAGACTGTTGCACAGAAAATTATATTTAACTGTTTGAAAATAAAGTTTAAAATTACTTAAATCAAAGTTGTTTGAATTTCTATCTTGTCTAAGAAGATTGTTTACAGATTTAAAACCTTTTTATTGGTTTTGATATTTATGATAAGCGTAGTGAGTATATCCTCTTAGTTTCTGATGATTAATACTATTGTTAATCTCATTGTTTGTCATATTTTAAAAAAGTAACAAAACGTAACATTTATTAGAATATTGGCCGTACTGTTTCTTGTACTCGTGCGAGCAAAAGTCGACTTTAAGGTGACGAAAATTTTTCATTCCTCGACTGTACAAGAAAAAGGAGTCAAATAGGGCATTAATTATTGTTTGAAAAGTAATTAAAATTGAGTATCATGATATTTTAAAAGTTACATGATAAGATGTTATTAACACCTGTTATTTTATATCTAACAATATTAGAATGTATTGTAACATGTGTCCGCTCCCCTATTTTATGTTAAACAGGGGAGCGGGCACTTTCCCTATTTAACATAAGTCACACAACACAATGACCTCTACAGTCCACGTACTGTACAGGCCAATGTGTAGGCATAACATTAAAATAATTCCTTTTCTGTAGAAGCTTACAATTATTGCCTAGAGATGTCACTACTATACATGTGTTGCTATTAATATAATTTTACAATAACTATAATACCGTAGATATAGAAATAAAATTATCAATATTTTATAATAAGTATTATTGATATAAAACTGTTCAAAAATTTAGACGATTTAATTGAAAAAAGAAAATTGTCGATAAAACAGCGTCACTTTTGACATTGTCATTGCTGGAAAGAGTGACATCTATTATCATTATTTTAAAACAGTTTAAGAGCGCTCGTTCTACGAATGTTAGTATAAAAATACTAAGGTAATAAAAATACAAATTTTCGTTGTAGCCTTACATTTCGATAAAGAGAGTAACGTTATTTCTCGCTGTAACATTTAATTCATACTTATGTTGTTTTTAAATTTAAAAATTGGCAAATAAGTGTTTGTATATTTTTAACAAATGTGCATGTAGTGACATCTATCATATACATGCATATACATTACAAATTTTACTGACATCTATTGAGTTTTCTTGCAACTGGGTTTTAGTTCAAATTTTTGTCGTGGCGCTCACAACCCAAACAATAAAATTCCAATATGGAGGCAATGTGCTACACAGTTTGAAAATGCAGGTCGTGTCATGCTTTGAAAAAAATCATTTTATGCTTGAATTTGGTGGAAAATGTCGGACCCTAAACGTGCTACTCTTATAACAGTGGGTGCTCCAAAAAGTGCAAAGAATAATGTGAACAAAACAGTGAGATTAACTATAAATTTAGATGAAAGCAACGAAAGTAAATATCCGGAGCTGAATTATAAGGAACTAGTCATTGCAGAAGAGGTAAGTTATAACAGAAAATCATACCAATTTACGCAACCATACTGGTTTTCCAGCTCTTTGTGATGCAAGGAGCCTACTAGAAAAAATTCAAAGTGTAGACTTTAACAGAAAATCAATTACAGATGGTTTTGTGAGGGCCTATCAAGATAGGTTTAGGATATTTTTTGCTTACGTTACAGCGTTTTGTATTAGGATTGTGACATGAATTTGCGTTCACGGACCGTACGAGAAGCCCAGATAGCGGTCGCCATGTTTGCAACAGTCATAGAACTTCGGTGTCAGCTTAGTACATCATTTTGAGAAGCCAATGTTTTGATTACCAACACTGCTCGATTAAAGTTTGTTTTTGTTTAAATATTTTTATATTTTTCATTTATATGTCAATTATGTATCATGTAGAATGATATATGACCGAATCGTATTGTATACTTCGTATATAATATGCGAAAATTGACGACTTGAATGACCTAGGATAACCTGCGTGTTCTATTGGCTTCCGGTAAAAGTATACTATTTGTAGGTTATTTTCGTGTAATTAATAAATTTAATAAATGAGAGTACAAACATATTATGACTGTCATTATCTTGGGTGTATATAAATTGTATGCATCGTAAGTATATAACGTGTCATGTGTTAGTATATTAGAGACAGTAAGTTAGTTATAGCATGCATCTTGTTCGTATTAGTTTTTGTACGTAGAAATTATTGTATATTCATTAGAAAGGGAATTTGCTGTAAAACGAGTGCTTTTATGTTTGGTTATATTTTGCAAATTTGATTGTAATGTTGCCAAGTTGGTATCACCCGCCGAATGCATATGATAATGCAATGCTACATTTCAGATCTTTTTATTTTCCTACAATCGATACAAAGAAACTGAGTAAATAATAATAGCCTTCATCTTATGTACAGCATCCTATATACTTTAGCACGTGTGCGTGAGTCATAAATAGGACGTTTTGAAGTGTGCAATTGTTGTTTTCTCTTATTTTTTATGGAGATTTGAGTGAGATAGATATAGTTTTGTAAATAGATTCGGGTTATCTTTTATTTTTATTTTATTATAGAGGTCGCTAGTTTACGGGATCGATTCGAGTCGTTAAGGTGCATTTTTGTATGAAACATTACTTTTGGCGCGCGTTTTTGCCGCCTTTCGGCCAATGGAATAGAGTTCAATGTTGCACGTTTATTTTGAAAAGATTTTGTGATGTTTATTTATGTTCATGAATACAGTGCTAGTGATTGATAATTGCGTCCTTTTCTTGTCCTTCTAGAGAATTAGATTAAGGTAAGGCCAGGTGTTTTTTACGACGTCGGAGAAAACCTGTTTATTGATAGTGAGTTTTGCAACGGTTGACCTGATTTAAATAAGGAATGTGGTAGGAATTTATAAATGGTTTTTTTTAATATAAAGTTGTAACCGTAATAAATCTTTATTACCGATACAATTTTATCTTATCTATGTAGGTATAGGGTATTAGTCTTTGTTGATAAGCCTTTTGAGTTAATTTCGAATTATTTGACAAATTATATTAAAGTTATAGGTACTATAAGATTTTACAAGTTTATTAATGACTTTTTTCCGTATTATTTATTTAGTTTACGGCCTGTAGGTATATGTAAACAACTGATTCATTAGGGTTTTTATAATATGTATTTGGTCACTCGATATGGAGATTTGTACCTGAACTTGACCTTACACAATAATATGCTAATCATTCGTATTCATATTTTAAAAATTGTTTTTTCTATATATTGTATGCTACGTTGTCAATTATATTAGTTCTTCAAGGACGTTAGCTTTTTATTTTACAACATGTTTTTGTTTTCTCGCATAGGTAATCTGCTTTTCACGCCGTTTTACTTGCGTAGACTTTGTTTCGATTTGACAATTATCCAGTTTTCCGTGATAGAAAGTATCATCTATAAGTTTCTGCATGCTAAAATATAATTAGACGGAAGTTGAATAAAATGTATGATGAAAAATATGATAGAAAGAAATAGATGATAGAAATATGAAAATATCGTTAAATTCAATTTCGCTAACAGGGTTAAAATAATATAAAAGAGACGAATATTTTTATTTCGAAAAGCTTTTGTACCTAGGTATACCACTTATTTTCTGACATAAAGTTTTATCAAATTCTTATCGAGAATGCATAGCAAATAATATTATGATGTTCGGTTCATTTCTAAGGCCGCGGAATTAAGGTACAAACATAAATTTCTAGCAAAAAAGTAACCGGCTTAAAAAATAACTAAAAAGCAATAAATAAATAATTTCTACAGCATTTTGAAGTCGCTGCGAACTAAACCATAAAAATTATCATATTTTGTAAATTTGATATTTTTTTATGTTTTACTTTGCCCTCTCACTTGAAGGTGTAAAAAACACCTATTTATTTTTATTTACTCTTGAAGTTGGTTTTGTTTTTTTTCTGCTTTTGTTCTTTTAGGCAAATAGTTGAATAGCTTTAAAATATAAAAATATATGAAACACGTTGTAAGTGCCCATAATATTGAAGGGTTGCTCTCGAATTCCCTGGGATTCATTCATCAGATCCTGACTTGGTGACAATGGTCAATGGTACCACCTCAGGAATATACCTTTTTTTTTTTTTTTTACAAGGGGAAATCCATTTGCGGACCCCCCGCCGGGGAGACTTCGGCGGGGGAGTGTGGGACTCGCCGGCTAGAGAAGCCGGAATACCCACTAAAACCCCTTGGTGCCACCTGACGCCATGAGCCGGGGTCACGGGATATGCGTGAGCTTTTCTTCCGCGACCCCGGCTGGCGTGGGCCCACCCCAGCAAGGGACGGGCCTCTCCATGCTCGTGTTTGAGAGGGGCGCGCGCGGGCACCGACGCGCCCCCTACTCAGCGGCTTTAGATGCGGGCGACGGCCTTATAGCCTCCCCTGACCGTCACCCGCGCCGCGCGTTCATGGCGGCCGGAGGTCCGTGTTCCTCCGGCGCCGAGACCGGTTATTGCGGCGGGAGAGGAGCACGGCTGCTCGCTCTCTCTCCCGCTCCGCCGCCTCCTTTGCGGACATGACGGCCTCGCAAAAGGAGGCGACGGCGTCCCATTCGGGTTGGCCCCCGACCATGGCCTGGACCACGGCCGGGAGCGACAGGTCATTTTCGATGGTGGCGCCGAGGACAAGGCGCTCCTCTTCCCAGGCTGGACACTCCTGCAGAGTGTGCAGCGCCGTGTCCTCGACGCTGGCACTGCAGTGCTGGCACCCTGACGACGATTCACGTCCTATCTGACACAGGTACCGACCGAAGCAGCCGTGCCCGGTCAGTACCTGCGTCTGGCGGAACGTCAGGGTGCCGTGCCTCCGGTCTATCCATTTTGGCAGGACGGGCCTAACTGCCTCTACGGTCCTATGACCGGCGCTGGGGTGCGCAAGTCGGTTCTGCCATTCCACCATGAGATCCCGCCGGAACTCCGCCCTTTTAGCCTCGATTTCCCGAGGCGCAGGACGGAAGTCCCGACTGAGGGCGTCCTTGCGCCAGTCGTACACGGCTGCAAGGACGCGCGCCTCTAGATCCCATGGTGGGGATCCGGCTAGGAGGGAGGCCGCCTCGAAGGAGATCGTACGATACCCCCTTATAGCCCTGACGGCCAGCGCGCGCTGCGGACGTCGCAGCAACGCGGCGTTCTTGGCCGTCAGGGACTCCGCCCATATCGGGGCCCCGTATAGGGCCATGGATCGTACGACCCCCTCGTAGAGTTTTCGGCACGGCGCGCCCGGCCCCCCCACATTGGGCACGAGCCGTGATAGGGCGCCGGCTGCCCCAATGAGCCTGGGGGCCAGCCGCTTGAAGTGTGCCGAAAACTCCCATCGGCTGTCGAGGACGAGTCCGAGGTATTTCATTGTCGTCCCGACGCCGATGGTGGTGCCTCCCACTGTGATACTCAAGCCCCGAGGTGGCTTGTTGCGAGGCCCGTGGCACACCACCGCCGGAGGACCGCACCGCGTATGGTCCAGTCATATGCGATGTTCCACAGGAGCGGGCCCAGTACCGACCCCTGTGGAACACCGCACGTCATTTCTCGCCGACCCCAGCTGGCTAGCTGACCCGGGTACACGACGGCCCTCACCGAGAGGTAGTCACCGATGACTCTTCGGAGGTAGGTCGGCACCCCGTGGTAGCGGAGTGCCTCCTTAATGCAGCTCCAGGGCAGGGAGTTGAAGGCGTTGGCGATGTCGAGTGACACCGCCAACAGCACCCCGCCCTGGGAGATCGCTTCCTCCGCCTGGCTCTTCACACGGCGTATGGCGTCCACGGTGGAGCGCCCCTGGCGGAAACCGAACTGGTTCTCCGCCAGATCCGGCCCCTCTTCTCCGAGGTGCCGGACGAGGCGGTTCGCGAGCACTCGCTCCAGCATCTTGGCCACCTCGTCACCTCAGGAATATACCTACTTATTCGAATAAAAAAAAAAAAAAAAAACGAAAATTGGTCTACATCTGACGGATAAAGATAAATCGCGTAATAAACAAAAAAAAAACCAATCGAATTGAGAAACTCGTTTCTTTTCGAAGTTGGTTAATTCGTTTAATCTTTCATTGTATACATTTGTGTACGTGATTGTGGAGCAGTATTATCAACTGGTGTATTTACCCTACCGTCCTTACACAGTGCCTTATTATATCTCCTTGTTACACATCTGTGTTGCCATGAGTGTGAGCGGGACAGATGCGCATGTCGCCTGTTTGAAAGTTGTTTAGTATTTCAAAATATCAAAAATACATAGCGTTAGGGCCCGGTCTCACGTTTTAGGGCTTCGCAGCTTGATCTAGCAATTTTATGTTCGAGTTTCATCTGGGATAATGTTAATGTTATTAACTGTGGCCAAATACGTCTTATTTATAGCGTTATAAATATCGCCAATAGCGAACGATTATAATAATATTAACCAACCCGCTTTGTGGCGAAGCCTTAGGTGAGTAGCTTCACCTAGTACCCGCCTCCGTGCTTGCCTTCGCCAGCCGGCACGGAGTGGAGATCGCTAGAGCTAAGGCTCAAGCTCCAGGGGTGGAAGTGATAAATGGCCTAACGTCGGAGGTAGCTTCGGTGAATCTGCAGCCCATCTCTCGATACCCCTTAGCAACTCACACCCATGTTGCCCCTGTCTTTATGGCATTTTTTGGGGCCCATGCAGGGAGTGGCGAGTCACCGTCTGCCCATTTTTCCATGTTCCCTGAACATTGCGATGGGCAGACGCCATAGTCCCCATATTCCCAGACCCCTAGTACCATTAGCAGTTCACCACAATAGCCTAGTACTTTTTGTCCTCATTTCCCACAATAGTCTTACACTGGCCGGGGCTTGTCCTTGGGTGCATTACTATATGGTGTAGACAGGGATAATCGCCGGTCAGTGTCACGCCACATTTACATTAAATTTGTCAAGGGGCCTCTACGTGTTGGCCTTCCCATGGCCCCACGCAAGCCCCCCAAAAGTCCGGGTCATTTTTATGGCCTGTGGTCTTGACAGATACAATGACATCTCTGATAATAATGTTATGGGTAATATACAACGGACCACTCTGCGACCGATCCCAGACACACAGACCACAGTAAAAAAAATGGAAAGTTTATGAAATGTAGCTTTCCAGGATCGAACCCCGGAGCATCTGCGTTGTAGTAAGTTCGGCCGGCAAAGGCTTGGCTCGCTCAACCACAACGGCCGTCAGTTTATAACGTCATTAACAAGTAATTACAATATAGCGTCACGATAACTTATTAAATCCATAGCTACATATTTTTAAAGTATGTAGCAACGCCAACGTCCTTGAGAAATTTTCGGTAGTGGTTTTTCGAGCGATAGCGGGATTCTATATATATACATATATACATAACTTCACGCCGGTTCCCTTGCGGGGTAGGCACGAACAACAGAGCGCCATTCAGGCTTATTCTTACACACCTCACTTGCTTTTGTTGTTCTTAAGGCTCCTGACATCACCTTCTGCTAGTACACGATCAATTTGATCATGGAAGGTGTGTCGTGGCCTTCCACGACTTCTGCATCCATCCACTTTTGCATTGTATATCTGTTTAGTCATTCTTTCATCATGCACTATATATATATATGTGTGTGTGTGTGTGTGTGTATATATACATACATACTTAGTACATACACGTAGATAATAGGCAAACTAATAATCATGAATAAATATATTAGTGTTATAAATACTATATAGCATCACGAATAACGCATCAAACCTATCCCTACGTCTTTTTTGTTTTTTAATGCGAAGCTGGCAAAGAGGTAGACGGCCCAGCTCATGGAAAGTGGTTACCATCGCCTATAGACGTTTGCAACACCAGAGGCCAGAAACGCGTTGCCGGCCTTTAGGGTGAGTGCCTTTCCACCAGAGAGAGAACGTTCCTATGGATGCGTTTGATATCCACCAATCGTATTCATTGATCCACATAGCATAGCACTCGTGGAAACTGATTCAAATAAACTACGTTTTTTTTTATATGGAAGGATGCGAGCTATAGTATTGAGCTATGGATGCGTGCTATTCATGCCGTGCTATAAATGCGTGTTATGGACGTGTGCTATTGATGCGTGCTATTGATGCGTGCTATAGATACGTGCTATAAACGCGTGCTATGGATACGTGCCTACTCTATTGTCGATTGGTCGCATCGCTCGAGCTGCGCATTTCCTGCTGCTGCCTATTTCGCATTTCCTCACACAGCTACCTTGCAACGGCGCATTTTTATAGCATATCTTACGTGCTCCGCTGCATAGCTTAGCAACAGTGGAAATGGTCACAGTTTTGTAGCTTAGCTTTTACATTTTCACAGCATAGCTGCATAGCACATATCTGATGGTAAGGCACCCTTCTTAGGATTAGTTAGTGGGGAAAAGATATATGAGATGGAATAGGAGAATCAAATAAGCAGGTGAGACGGGGAAAATAGGATAAGTGGGCTTTTTTTTTTTTTGAGGCGAGGGAAAATGCTTAACCGATTTACGCACAAACTGGGTCGTTGCTAGGGGAACGACACGCGTCGGTCGGGGGCGATAACACTGCAGCAATAGTATGCTCTTGGCAGCGCTCCGTCCGCGATCGACGTCACAGAATAGTGTGGAAGACTCCGAGCGTTGCTACACGAGCGAGCAACCCCAATACCCACTAAAAACCCCCTCCTCCCTGACGACCCTGCGCTTTGTATGTGTTGGAAAGGCTGAGATTTAGAACATAGTTACGCCCAGCCGATCCAGCGCAATAAAGGATAAGTGGGCTATCGTAACTCTGCCCTACTAATTGCTCTTGCAGTAGTCGCCATTTTTGGATAATTCACTTTTTTGCAGAAATGGTATTTTTCAAGGCGCTAATCTAATACATAAGCTTCATATTTTTTCTTGCTTTTTTAGATACAATTTTTTTTTCATTTATTATTAACAACTCTACGGACTCGAGTTCCGTACCCTTTTTTACAACTTAATTTCTAGTTTTTTTTTTTTTGTTTAACACGCTTATTAGTTATTTTGGTTCTTGTGTGTGACATTAATTTATTGATTTTTGTGTTGAGGTGTATGTGTCCTACGAATAACTTATTATATTAATTTATTCTGGTTTTAATACTATGTTATATATGTTATATATGTTATATGCTGGTGTTGTGAGGAAGTGCATGTGCAGTGTGGGCCTTATATCTATACTTATATATATTGTCCTATCTAGTGCCATGTGTGTTGTTGTGGTTTTTTTTCTTTTCTGTGCCTGGGTTATTAATTTTTAGGCTCTTTGTGTGTCTTGGTTTGTTTGTGAAGTGTGTGTGTATTGCAATGCGGTGGTAGTGCGCGTTGGTTTGAGTATGTGTATAAGTTTTATTGTTAGTTATGTGTTTGTGACTTTGTGTGGTGTTATAATTTATTGTTTAATTGTTGTGTGTTTAGATACAATAAAAAGTTATATAACAATAACATGTAAATTTTTCGTTTTTCTCGAAACTGCCATTTTGCTGCAATTGTACTGCGTTTGCTATAAGGAGGGCAAACCTCTCAATCATCGTACGAAACGCGATTAACTGAAGACTAACCGTTTTACGCCAATATTCTGTGAGAGCGTGGTATCACACCGATCGTGCCAGCAATCAACTAGTTTTGTTTTATTCACAATTTTGTCCCTTGTGTAAAACTGCACTTTTGTCTGTACGCTCATTTTTTATGAATCCCTCGCATATGCTAATCTTCCTGGTGGCAAGTGTGTATTAAAACCTATAGACATTTGCATATGTGTTTTATGATATCTCTTTCGTTTGATTTGTTTCAATAATATTGCTGTATGTTCCAAAAGTTGTTACGTCATATTATTACGATAAGATTTTCTTTTTATCTGTGATTATAACGTAGGCGGTCGAGATAATATATTTCATTTAAAGATTTCTTTATCAGACATCTTGGAAATATCATACTAATGGGCAGAGAAACACGTTGTAACTATGTATACATGTCCTTAAGTAAGTGTGCTTGCATAACGGGTTAAGTTTCCAATACGGACATATGAAAACCCTGCCAGGGCCCGTGGAATGGCCAAGCCGCATACCCGTGGCCTTGGTACGAGGCGAAGAAAAAAAAACACCGAGGAGATATAGCTAGTATCCCCGACTAGGGTGGTCATAGCGTTTCACCTATTACCTTTTTATCCGTGCAGGAACGGAGAAAGAATACAATTTCCTGCGGCCGGGCGGCCTGTCGTAAGAGGCGACTTAACAACCCACAGCCAGGTGGTAGGGCATTTGCCCGACTGGATGGCTACCACCCCTGGTCTAAAGTATGTCGCCAAACAACCTTGAGTCGTGTTCCGGCATTAGTGATCAGGTTCCAGTTTCCCTTAAGAGAGCAGCAGCGCATTTGTAGCAACTTTGCTGTTGCAAATGTCCATGGGCGATGGTATCCGCTTTCCATCAAGTGGGCCGTTTGCCTGTCTGCTGATCTCCTGCAATAAAAAAAAAAACCTATTACCGATGGTGAATCCCACACGTTTCGCCGCGCTTTAAATGCTCATTTGGGTTTCCCTTCGTTAAAAGGAAAATACAAATATGGCTCCATACTTTCTTTATCCGCTTGCAGATACTCAGCACCGCACCGATACGCTTCAACCTGTTACTTTATGTGCCAGCGCATGCAGAAAGTATGAGCAATATACTATACTAACCCTTACCGATCGGTTTGAATTTAGTGTTACCGGGAACCTGTTTTGTAATGCAAGCACCCCTATGTTTCTAAGTCATTCCCTCAATGCTAAGGATTGTGACTTTGATGACAGTAAATAATAGCTCTTTCCCACCTAGATAGGTTTTGGGCGCGGTGGAGGGCCGAATTTCCGATTTAGAGATGTAACGCAGGCTCTCTCTAGCCTTTAACTTTACCAGTGACCATAAGCCTCCATATTGTCTGGGTTCTTTCGGGTTATGTGGCCAGAGTACTTAAGTATACGTTGTTGACCTGTTGTTCTTGTCGGTAGCCTCTGGTGATCTTCAATCTCGAGCTCCCTTACGCAATTAATTATGGTCTACAGTGGTCTTTACTTAAGCGTCAAAAGCAGGAGTTGCGTAACTTGCCTGGATGTATGGAATCACGCTTGAAGAACGCATTCTTCCAGCGTAGGACTCCCGCAGCGACCGTGGCTTTTATATCCGTGCAATCTGCAAGAGAATCGCCTATGCTTGTAGGACGACGTTTTACAGAAACCTGGTAGTTATCTGGGGAGCATAATGTCCTCAGTCAAGTCTCGCTAGAGTCGATGGACCTAAATGCTGGCTTGATGTGGTAAAGCATGACGTGTGAAGAAGAAAAGAAATAACAGGAAAGTGGACCCTGAGCTCCAAGGCGGACCGGTATTTAACGCTAATTAGGGTGAAGATGATACAGGAATTAAATATTAACGGATAGCTGGAGTATACGAATCCAGATACTTAAGACCCCGATCCCGCGAGTTAAAGAAACGTATAAAACAATTATTAAAAAATGTTTTTTTTTGTTTTAGCGGAAAAAGCGAGTGGAGAATGGGAAAACTTCTGGGCTGGACCCGTTTTCAGACAACGACGACGATGTGGAAAGAGTCGCCAGAAAGTTTGAACAGAAATATGTAAGTGTGCTCCATATAAATAAGAGAGTTTGGAGTTGTACCTATCTGTAATGATCCTCGGGCCTTGAAAGATTTTACCTGTCTAAAATATGTTGTTTGACTCCACTCTTGCAATCGCTAGTACAACCGTTGACTTGTTATGAAAGCATGTTTTGAAAGGCATAACTTTCGGGAGAGAAATCAATAGGCGAATAGAGTAAGAATTGGTGGCATTCAGTAAGCTTCGTCAGATTTTCACGCGACCATCGTAATGCTTTTGAAGGCGAGCTTAGTTCGGTGTTCTTCTTAAGCGGTGTTGCTAAGGTAGATAGATGCTAAAAATAGCGTCTAGCCTTAGTCGACGCTGGCTGCCGCTTGCAGCGTCGAATTGACGTTGTGTAAAATTAGTAGGTAAGTTGAAGTGGCAGAGAGCCGCAGGACCGATGGTCGACAATGGAAATTATACCATGCCAAACATAGTATAGGATCCCTCCCTCTCACGCCCAGTGGATCTACGATCAGGAAAACGGTGGGCTGGGATACGTGGTGCAAAGTTGAGGAGGCCTTATGTAACAAATAAGATGTATAAACATGTCGTCGTCAGCCAAACACCGTCTACTGCTGGACGTAGGTCTCTCCAAGTCGGCATCATTGACCACCTACCGGCGACCTTGCGCAGGTCGTCAGTTCATCGGGCTGGAGGGCGTCCAACACTATGTTTACCGAGACGTGGTCTCCATTCCAGGACTCGTCTGCTCCATCAGTCCTGCGGCAGACGTGACCGGCCCACTGCCACTTCAACATGCTAATTTTGCGAGCTATGTCGGTTGCCTTAGTTCTCTTACGGATATCCTTATTTTTAACTCTATCCATGAGAGGAACACCCAACATAGCTCGTTCCATAGCCCGTTGAGCGACTTGAAATTTGTGCACCAGTCCTACCGTCAGTGTCCACGTCTCAGCCCCGTAGGTCAAGACGGGGAGGACGCACTGCTCGAAGACGCTTTAAAAATGTGCCTTTCTGAATTTCCACAAAAACTCCCTGGTTTGACACCATTTGGCTACGGGTTACTTAAAGATTATTCGAAAATTTCAATATTTATACTTGACACTAATTCTACACATAATCATGTAGAGAGAGACATCAAGAAGAAGCAACTACACACTACACTCAAACTTAAAAATTGAACATTTTGAAATCGGACACGATTAAAATAATCATTTTTGTTGTTCTGGTGCCAGGGTGGAAAAAGCACTTACGGCCGACGGGGCAGATCCAAGCATGACGATTTCGCGGACATTGGGGCTGGTTATGACGAGAATGACTCCTTTATTGATAACACCGATGGGGTAGGTATATCTGTATTTGTAGCAGAAGAGTGTCTATGTATAACTTCCTGCGCGGGAAAGCCTGTTGTAAGAAGCACCAAAACAACCCACAGCCAGGAGGTAGGTTATTTGCCCGTCTGGATACCACCCCTGTTCTGGAGTATGCCGCCATAACAACTTTGTGTTCTGTTCCGGCATTAGTGGCCAGGTTCCAGTCTCGCTTTAGAGAGCGCCAGCGCCGACAGCACATTAGTAGCACCTTTGGTGTCAACAAATGTCCATATGTGATGGTAACCGCTTTCCATCAGGTGGGCCGTCTGCCTGTCTGCTGAACTCAAGCATTAAAAAAATGCACCTTGACGCAATAAAGCAAACAAAATTTATAAATGGCCATATTCACAGAATTACATTACGAATCTACCAAGTGACAGTAATATAGACTATGTAATATCTTGCTTCTTCCAGTAAAACCTGATTTAACATATTTTTTTTGTTTGTTTTTTTGTTGAAAATAAGATTATGTCCATTGTCTTAGAATTTATTGTAAAATATGTAACTATTCAATTTCAAAACGTACATGACAAATTAATTCATATAGTTTTAGGTCAAATTTGTCAATAGTTGAAAAGTATTCATAAGATTGTCTTTATTCATCCTAACTAATCATTATTATTTAGTACGATGAGATGATACCGCCAGAGTGTGACACGCTTTACGGCGGCTTCTACATCAACAGCGGTTCGTTGGAGTTCAAGAACGTTCCCGAGAACCAAATACCTATGTCCGACGATGATATACACGGCAACAGGAGAAATAAGGTGAGATTTTAGTTCTCATTTTGACCAGTGAGACCAGACGATATTTTCATTATATTGTCACGAAATTGCGGGTTGTGAATTTAAAATGCCGTTGGAATGATCACAAAGTTTATTAAAAGTACACATACGTAATTCACAGTTCTTACAAATACAACCGAATACAACAAGTCCAAACCGTAGAGCAAAAAATCGTAATGTCATACATCGCGCAGTCCGTCGGTATAATATTCTCGTTTCGAAACTACAGTAGGTAACGTCTCGATTGCAGTTGAAATTCTACTAATCCAGTCCCGACGGACTAAACTTATATATTCGTAAATTAGACGTGGCCTCCTATACGACATGGTCACTCTTTCTTTAAATTCTTAACTTGTAAAGTTAATGGCTTCTAAGAATATGCAACAAAATGCAAACAAGAGAAAGAAGGGTTTATGACATCTTACCGGGAGGCGTTCGATGGGATTAGCGCCAACTATAGGTCACTCAAATTTGAAGGGGTAATAAAACACCTCTAATAAGAGGGATAAAATCCCACCGCATCCGTTGGCTCGGTCACGTGGAACGGATGGCAGAGGATCAAAATGTGAATGAAAGCCTATTTGAGTCGATCGGATGAACGACGTCTGGTCGGTCGCCCCAAGTACAGGTGGAGGGACAGAGTGGAGGCTGACCTGTGTGAGCTTCAAGTCCATAACTGGCAAGAAATCGCACAGGACAGAAACAGGTAGTGTGTTTTTGTTTCGGATGCCACAAGATACATTTTGAGTCGCGGAGCCAACGGAGTTAATTAGTTAATAAAACACCTATAAAGGGTTAGTTTTGGTTCGCAACAATATACTAATATTATAAACAAAGAATGCATTCTTGTTGCTCTTTCACACAAAACCAAAACCTCTTGAACTAAATAAGATAAATTAAGTAAGCATTCGTACCATAGATTTATACACACTGTGCGGTTATTTGGGATCCGCACAGTTGTACAGAAAAATGTATATAAAACTGATCTTTATACACAATACGCGGCTGCTGTCAGGCTGTCCCGGTGGCTAGAAGCGCTGCCCCATTGCCGGTCAGTCGGACGGTTACTACACGTACTATGCGGGCGATAATAAACCGCGTGTGGCGGTTGCCATTCCAAATAACCGCATATTGCGTATTTAAGAAGTCTTCTTATCCTTCGATATATAAGGTCAGAAAAATCTCTAGCTATTTGTAAATGCTGTAAATCAAGTTTGTGATCATTCAGTCGGCACTTGATTATATCCCGCTATACATAACATAACGATTTCAGAGGCGTGTATCGTCGAGCAGCAGCGAAGATGACTCGTCCGAAAGCTCTTCGGAGTCGGAGAGCCAAGACGAGAAGGAGCCGAAGGCGATCGCCAACGGCGCCGTCGACTCACATAAGACTGAACACCGGAAGAAGGTAACATTAAATATGCTATTTCATACATATTGTTACGAGTTTGTGGGATTTGAATTTGACATACCGTTGGAATTATCACAATCTTAATTACAAGTACACACACGTAATTCACAGTTCTTACAAACAAAGCCGAATACAACAAGTCAAAACCGTAACGCAGAAAATCATAATAACATAAAACGCACAAAGTCTATCGATGAAAGATTGCCGTTCCGAATATGCACTTAATAACACCTCGATCGCAGTTGAAACTCAACTAACTTTGTCTTAACGGGCCGCCCTTATATATTCGCCAAATAGACATGGACCATGCAAAAACATAATAACCTCCAACAACATGCACAGCATTCATTGGAATTCTCGTAATGCTCAGGTTTAATCCGAAACTCTGGCTTTTAAGAACTTGCAATGGATTTTCAACAACAAAACAATAGACAATAGACGTTTACGTTTTAATAATTAATAGTGTATATGTATAGACTATACGTTTTGCACGTCTATGGAACGCTTCATATTTCGTCTAATGCCATACGCATTTGCTGATCGCATTGATCTGTCGTCCTTGATATTAAGACACTTCTTAAATTCTAGCAAATTCTCGCGCTTAGTTTCAAGGTTATTTTTTTATAGTTGGAGTTGGAGATACGCTGACGACCCACTTGGTGGGAAGTGGTTACCGGCGCCTAAGCTCGTTTGCAATACCAGAGGTACCTACATCCAATGCTTGAATGTCGAAACACAACTCAAGGTTGTTATCGCGGCATACTCTAGCCGACTTGATGGAAAGTAGTTACCGGCGCCTAATGGACATTTGCAAAATCAAAGATGCTGCGAATCTGCTACCAGCCGCGTAGAGGGAACTGGATCCAGGCCACTTATCTTGGACACGACTCAGGGTTGTTAAGGCGGCGTACTCCAGACCAGTGGTGGTAGCAATCCAGACGGGCAAATGCCCCATCACCTGACTGCGGGTATGAGAAAACGTTCCTGCACGGATAAGATCCTAATTAGAATTCCCAATATAAAGATTGTCAAGTCCTCGCTGGTTAGAAACAACACAGCGCTGTGTACTGATTTAACTGCAGTGTTTTTATCTACTCGTCCGCCGCTAACCACGCGTTCTATGAAATTCGAAAAACAGGTTTGATGTTTAGCCACAAAATAATAGGATACAGAAGGACTGTTTCGGTCACCATTGAATATTTAAATCTCGATTGTAGGATCAGTTATGATATATAACAAAAACCTGCGAAAAATCGAAACGTGTACACATAGTGAAACTTCAAAGGACAAGTGGCCAAACGAATCGTAAAAAATTTTTACTTGAAGTTT
Organism: Dendrolimus kikuchii; assembly: GCA_019925095.2. Classification (NCBI taxonomy): domain Eukaryota; kingdom Metazoa; phylum Arthropoda; class Insecta; order Lepidoptera; family Lasiocampidae; genus Dendrolimus; species Dendrolimus kikuchii. Next base: position 17,584,168 of record CM034407.1, read on the forward strand.
TACGGGCAGGTTTTCAAATTGGACAAGTACATTAACAATCTATATATATATATATATATATATATATATATATATATATATATATCCGTGCAGGAACGGAGAAAGAATACAATTTCCTGCGGCCGGGCGGCCTGTCGTAAGAGGCGACTTAACAACCCACAGCCAGGTGGTAGGGCATTTGCCCGACTGGATGGCTACCACCCCTGGTCTAAAGTATGTCGCCATAACAACCTTGAGTTGTGTTCCGACATTAGTGACCAGGTTCCAGTTTCCCTTAAGAGAGCAGCAGCACATTTGTAGCAACTTTGGTGTTGCAAATGTCCATAGGCGATGGTAACCGCTTTATCTTTGTGCATATATTTATAATAATTATTAGGAGAAAATCCATATGCCCTGTTCTACATCGGCCTTCTGTCTGTATATGTTATATTCTATGGTCGAAGATGCTCGCTTCGTAACGCGCCAAGATAATATAACAATAAGTTGCTATATGAAATGTTATAGCGGTGTGCGATAACTTGAGACCCGCGTGGTATGTGACTTCCCCTCCCGCAGTCCGCACTTCCCCCGCGCTCCCCCTATTATATACAACGAGTTCAGCCGGTTCTCAGTTTAGGTTTACTAGTTTAGTTTTGCTCTTCTTACAGACTGAACGCATCTGCTTTTGCTCGGTCTCTACTCTCCCAATGTTTTACATTAAATTTTATAACCAGTATTAAGGCCAATACATATAATATAGAACCAGTCGTATACCTATAAAGGCTGATTTACACTGATCCAGCTACTTGATTAAAAAAATATTGAAGTCGGTCAGACTCGGTAGCGCTGTACCGAGTTCAAATCAATTTACACTATGCCATTATGAAATCACTGACTTCCTTCGAATATGAAGTCGGTGAGTAGCTGGGATGTAAATCAGCTTTAAGTCAAGGAGTCGAGATATCGTAGTTGTGTTCCATCCTTTTTGGTGTTATTGTAATAAAAGTTGATAATATGACCGGGTTGACTAATGGTGAGCGGCAGCTTGTGCTTAAAGTGTTGGACTTCTTCAAGAAAGAGAAGAGTAATAAACGGTTCTGCGTGCCCGTGGATCAGGTGGTAAAGAGGACTTGTATGGCAACGGGGATATCGAAGTCCACTTTGATGAGGATACAGAACGAAGCCAATGAGGTAGTACGGTCTGATTCGATGGTCATAGATGTTTCTTCGACGATAAATGAAATGTAAACACCAAGAATGTAATGCAGTGTTCCGTAGTAACAAAATGTCCCCGTTTTTAAGGTTCTGTTGCCATCTTGACAATAACCCAACCGCTTTAAAATTATTTATCTTATTTATTTAAGTGACATACAATCTTATACTAATAGCTGAAGAGTTTGTTTGTATGAACGCGTTAATCTCAGTAACTACTGGTCTGATTTGAAAAATTATTTCAGTGTTAGATAGCCCATTTATCGAGGAAGGCTACAGGGTATATATCATCACGCTAAGACCAATAGGAGCGGAGCACCAATGAAGAATTTTCAAAATCGGGGGGTTTTTTTACTTACTTTTTTTAAATCTATTCCACGGGGTCGAAGTCGCGGGCAGAAGCTTAATTAATATGCTTAAATATAAAATTAATACATGTATGTGTGTGTGTGTGTGTGTGCATGAGCGTCAGCGTCAGCGTGAGTGTATATATATGTGTGTGTGTGTCATTTCAATAATAAACAATTTGACTAATTTTAAATATACCGTGTCTATACATTAGAGCTATTAAAAAAACTGGATATAAACGATGGAGAACACGATGTAACGTTTTTTTTTTAATTTCTTGTATGTTTGTTCGGGATTCGCGTAAAAACTACTGGGCCGATTTAGATGCGGTTTTCGCTGATCGACAACAAATTCTTAGACTTTAGAATCTGCGCTACTTTTTATAAATAAATAAAAATCTGGGAGTGTTTAAATTGCCCAGATTGAAATTTTTTTAAGTTCCCATCCAATTTTTACTGACCGATAGCAAAATTTGTGTAATAAAACGTGTGACATTTTTCATGCCTTGAATCCCGCGGGAATTTTCCCGCGAGCAGTTTGTAATTGTTCGGGTGAATAAATATTAGCCTATTCTGACAGTTTTCACTAGAACGATAGTATAGCTTACGTTCTTTTTAAATACTGCGGTATTTTGTGATCCGGGAATCCCGCGGGAATTTCAAGTCACGCGTGGATTATATTATTTTCAACACACTTGCTCATAAAGTGGCTCTATGGTCACCGCAATTAGGAACAGAATGACACCCATAATCAAACTGTGACTAAAAAACATTATAACTCACTAGTGAGTTATAGATTTTTTTTTAATTTTATTGGTTGAGTTGCTTTGTTCTTAAAAAAGTTTTTATTCAAAAAAAAAGAGCGTGTTCTATAGAACAAATAAATTAATGTTCCTATTGCTTGCTCATTTCATGCAACTTCTTATTTAAATAGATAATTTTAACTCGTACGTGTTTAATAAATAAAACTTTCACACATATATAACTTTTTTATCTACTAAATAAATTGAGTTTTTGTTGTTATTTTATTCACAAGTGTGTTGAAAAACGTCGTATGATACACGTGTGTATTGATGATTACCGTCCTCGGCTCTCTTAAGACCCTCGCCTACGGCTCGAGTCTCAATGGCGCCTCGGCGGTAATCACCAATGTTACACACTAGTACCATAATGTACATACATACATACATACGTACATAACTTCACGCCAGTTCCCTTGCGGGGTAGGCACAAACAACAGAGTGCCATTTAGGCTTATTCTTACACACCTCACTTGCCTCTTTGACATTCATAACTCTTGTCATGCACACTCGTCTGTTCTTAAGGCTCCTGACATCACCTTCTGCTAGTACACGATCAATTTGATCATGGAAGGTGTGTCGTGGCCTTCCACGACTACTACCATAATGTACTATTATTTATTATATTTGTATGTCTTTCAAGTCCACAGGCCATAATAATGGCCCGGACATTTGGAGGGCTCGCGTGGGGCCATAAGAAGGCCTACACGTAGAGGCTCCTTGACATTTATTTATTATAATATTGTAAAAGTGTAGTTTTTATTTCTTCATTGTATGTGGTTGTCTGTTTGTTTGGGTTTCACGTAAAAAGTGCTGGGCCGATTTCAATGCGGTTTTCGCTGAACGATAGTAAATTAGTAGACCAGGGTCGATAAAAAAATATATAGTAGGATGAAGCCCATTGGAAAAGGAAGAGAATATAACAAAAATGAAAGGAAAAATAATTTAGGGGCGGTCTGAGGTCGGGAAGTGGAAGGCGGTGAGTTTTTAAGGGTGAAAACGGTTTATCTCGATTTCCGGAAAAACTACAAGTCCTATGGAAAAAAGGTAAATAGCAAAGTTGTAGGTAATAAAAAGATCTACAACTTTTGTTTTACACTTTTATCACATAACCTCAAAATTTATGTGAAAAATACAAATAACCAAGTTTATGGGTTTTTATGTTTAACAAAAAAAAAATTTCACGAAATTTTGCTGGGTAAGTTTACCTTATTATGTCCCAAACACACTGTAATTTTTTGATTAAAAATATTTGTTTTTTCACCTTATTTTGACTTAATATCGAAAAACCACCCTTATTTTCAATCGAATATTCTCGCGTCAAAATATCAGGTTTTTTTTAAAAAATCGATGGGCTTTTTGTTCGTTGAAATTTCTACTTTCTGATGGTGTCAAAAAAATATACATTACTATGGTAAATGTTCTTAGAAAATGCAAATAAATAACAGGTAGTAAGGCCCAGACCCTCCTAGCCTCTTCCTCACTTCACTATGAAATACCTTATGATGAGCTAAAATTTTCCGTAGTTCACTCAGGTATGTAAGTTATCTTAAAATAGCAATAAATAGGCTATCTAGACATAAATTTGACGTCGTGACGTCACATTTCAAAATATATAATATACATATATATATATACATATACATATATATAGGCCACGACACACTTTCCATGATCAAATTGATCGTGTACTAGCAGAAGGTGATGTTAGGAGCCTTACGAACAGACGAGCGTGCATGACAAGAGTTATGAATGTCAAAGAAGCAAGTGAGGTGTGTAAGAATAAGCCTAAATGGCGCTCTGTTGTTCGTGCCTACCCCGCAAGGGAACTGGCGTGAAGTTATGTATGTATGTATGTATGTATGTATGTATAAGCTTTAAAACACAAAATTTTAAATATTAACGAAAAATATCAAAATATTCCCAGCTCTATCTGTATGAGCATAGTGTTTAAATTATTTAAAAAAACATATTTAAATGGAAATAAAACTAATTACGGAATTGATGTTTTAATTTAATATTTTGTATTGTATGGTATAAAAATCATACACTCAGATAGATAACACTTTATTGCTCACCAAATATACAATATCAAAAATACACAATTACAATATTGTCATGGTAGAAACAATAGGCGGCCTTTATCGCTTAAAGCAATCTCTTCCAGGCAACCTAACTTAAGGAATTATTTAACCTAATCTGGCGATGTAGGTGGTGCAGATTATTAGATACTAGCTGTGTCCGCGACGTCGTCCGCGTGGAGTTTGTTTTCAAAACCCCCCGATTTTGAAACATTCTTCATTGGTGCTCCGCTCCTATTGGTCTTAGCGTGATGATATATAGCCTATAGCCTTCCTCGATAAATGGGCTATCTATCTAACACTGAAGAATTTTTCAAATCGGACCAGTAGTTTCTGAAAGTAATTTCAGACGCGTAAGCGTTCAATGAAACAAACAAACAAACTCTTTAGCTCTATATATTAGTATAAGGTATCTCAGTTGTTGATTGTTGTTTTACTTTTCAGAAGAACAAAAAGATCGACAAGAAGAAAGCAAAGAAAGTGAGGAGGACTGATTCTTCGGCAGCTACTTCTGGGAAGCAGACGTCAGATGGTAACATTCTATTGATATTATAATGAGAATGTTCACGAGGATGGATGGATGGATGAACTTATAAGGATGGATATTTGTTAGTCTTTCATGCAAAATGTTTCATGCAAGATGTTGTTTAATAGCTGGTTACTATATCTTAATGTTCATTCACTTGCATCGGTTAAACTTTGACATTACTTGTATGGAGCTTATGTCAAATTTTAACCGATAGTTAGGCAAATGAACGGTCGGTCAGATATAGGAATCGGTCATAAATTGGCAAAAATATAACGTGGAGTGTTACTTAAACGACAAAACTTCATTTACATAGCAGCTTTTTTTTTTTGTTTTGAGGCGAGGGAAAATGCTTAACCGATTTACGCACAAACTGGGTCGTTGCTAGGGGAACGACACGCGTCGGTCGGGGGCGATAACACTGCAGCAATAGTATGCTCTTGGCAGCGCTCCGTCCGCGATCGACGTCACAGAATAGTGTGGAAGACTCCGAGCGTTGCTACACGAGCGAGCAACCCCAATACCCACTAAAAACCCCCTCCTCCCTGACGACCCTGCGCTTTGTATGTGTTGGAAAGGCTGAGATTTAGAACATAGTTACGCCCAGCCGATCCAGCGCAATAGAGTGCGTGGAGTGTGCCCTGGGAGAACACACCCCACTTCGTTGTGCGGGGGTAGAAGGTCCTTTGCTCTCCTAGCAAGCTAAAGGCAACCGCGGTAAACGGTACCTAACTCAGGGAGGGAAGTAATGCGCGTACCTGCCTCTCCGGGTGCCAGCTGATGGCCGGCGACCTCGAGAAGACGCATTAGCACGCGCTGCAGGACTCCTCTCCCTATCGCGTTCTGCGGCCTCCTTGAGTGACATTACTGTCTCTTACATAGCAGCTTGCTCCAACATCTTATACTATATTTTGTATAACGTTTTTATCTTGCCAAGCTTGTAAGGGATTTATGCACATATGTTGCAGCAAAAACATTTTTAGTACGTCATGTCTTTATTATAACTATAATAATATTTTTCTTTCCTTTTATTGTGTCTCTGTCTTATTGAATATGCACTGTTTGCTACAACTCCATGAATTCTTCGAAAAGTAATTGTGTAACATATTTCTGTATAAAATTGATTAAAACAAAAGTTTGAGTTAATCAAGATTTAGCTAGACGTGTTGCTGGGGAGTTTCTTGGCCCTTCTCCTCCTTAACAGCAACAACACGTTGCGAAGCGGTCTACGTAGACTAGGAAGTAAAATTAAATTTTAACCTGTATCTATGATCTTCAAAAACTTTTGAATTTGAATTTATATTGTATCCGTGCAGGAACGGAGAAAGATTACAATTTCCTGCGACCGGGCGGCCTGTCGTAAGAGGCGACTTAACAACCCACAGCCAGGTGGTAGGGCATTCGCCCGACTGGATGGCTACCACCCCTGGTCTAAAGTATGTCGCCATAACAACCTTGAGTTGTGTTCCGGCATTAGTGACCAGGTTCCAGTTTCCCTTAAGAGAGCAGCAGCGCATTTGTAGCAACTTTGCTGTTGCAAATGTCCATAGATGATGGTAACCGCTTTCCATCAAGTGCGCCGCCTGCCTGTCTGCTGATCTGCAATATTTTTTTTTTTTTAAATGTACAACTAAGTCCTCTCTTGTAGCTTTCGAATATCATGCCTCTTCAGCCGAGATGGATATGTACGCTGTATTAACTTGACTGCCAATTCATTTATGTGCAGAGCCAATCGACATTGGTAGCTTTTTGAGAGTTCACGAATTTCTTCTTTTGCTGGTTTCACTTCGCGATTTTCATGTATCTTGCTGTTTCTTACATACCAGGATACTCCTGAGATAGTATGATGAGTGTTATTATTATATAGATGAACTAGCTGTCCCGGCAGACGTTGTTCTGCCCTGAAGAAAAAAAATTTAGAACCCGATTGCAGCGCCACCTACCGGGTCCAAATGTAAGCTATCCTATCTTTCAAGTCGGATCAAACTGCACACGGTGTGCAAATTTGATTAAAATCGGTCAAGTAGTTTAGGAGGCCATCGCGGACAAACAACGTGACACGTAATTTATATATATTAAGATTTCCATTTGAATAAAGCAAAAATAGTTTCTTTGTCTCTACATATTTGAACACAGAAGAGATTCATTTATACGATATAGAAGTACTCGAAGGAGTCTCGGGGCTAGGGTTGCCAACCATACTTTATAATAACATAATCCTACTTTATTTTTGGTAAATATACTGTTACGAGTGCGGGACTCGAATTAAAATGTCTTTGGCATTGCTATAAAATTTATTAGAACCATACAAACACGTATAACACAGGTGCAAATATAACTGGACGCAACCAGTACAAACTGCACGATTCAATAACACGCGCAAAGTCCGTCGCTATACACACGTCTTGCTTGTATCGTAATCGTCGCTTGACTGCCTCCCCTCTCCATCGTTTTATACTTCACAAATATAAGTGTGCCCGCCCGTATCGTCGACTTAATTTCCTAGAAATACGTAATCCGCACACCTGCTTAATTATTCCTGCGAACGGCCATAAACTTGTACAATACACAATAGACCGTTTTTATAAGTAAACAAAAGAAGTCCAAATGCGGGAAGGTGATAAAGTGTGCTTTATCGCAGGCAGGTGTGCATTCACTTTTGTCGGCATGTAACAATACTTTATTATACTTTTGCATAAAAAAATAAAGTATGTGAAAATAATCTATTTCCAATATTTGCTCCGATGCGTAAAATGAAATACTTATACGGATAATTACTGAAATATTATCGATCCAGCTTTCACTGAAAGAGTTTATTCGGTAATGAATCTAAAATGGCGAGAAGAAAGGAACATTAATTTATAAAAAAACAAAACAAATTAACAAGGAACATCCGTGCAGGAACGGTGAAAGAATACAATTTCGTGCGGCCGGGCGGCCTGTCGTAAGAGGCGACAAAACAACCCACAGCCAGGTGGTAGGATATTTGCCCGACTGGATGCCTACCACCCCTGATCTAGAGTATGCCGCCATAACAACCTTGAGTTGTGTTCCGGCATTAGTGGCCAGGTTCCAGTCTCCCTTCAGAAAGTGCATTTGTAGCAGCACCTTTGGTGTTGCAAATGTCCATAGGCGATGGTAACCGCTTTCCATCAAGTGGGCCGTCTGCCTGTCTGCTGAACTGATGCAATAAAAAATAAAAGTACTTGCCCGATTTTTCCCCCAGATAATGCTCATGGCGACGGTGAGAGTGCTGATTCGAGGACCTCCCAATCGGACTCGTTGACCTCCAAACCAGCACCGAGCTCGGATAATCCAATCACTTCGGATAGTTCAAGGTATACTATACAGAGCGCACTCGCAAATTATTCTGTGTTCCAAGATAGAAAGTATTCTTTGTGTGTTTTTATTACATTGCCTGAAGTGGAAAGATGGACAGATGACCCATCTGATGGAAATTGGTTACCGTTGCCTATGGATGTTTGCAACACCAGGAGCGATGCAAACGCGTTGTCAGCCTCTAGGGTTAGGATAGGAGAGATAGAATAATGAAATATACCAAGTTATTCGTATAGAGGCAAACATGCAAGATCTAGTTAAGGCTCATATTGATGCATAAGCTCGAAAATGGGTTGCAAACGAAACAACTTTTCGTTGGTATTAACTGATCAATAATTTATCATAAATCTACACTATATATAAGACGTAATGTGGTTTTTTCCTAATTTTCCTATAGTTATCTTAAGTTAAAGAAATCCAAATTATTGGCATGAAACTATTTTGCTCCTTAAATTTTTATCAAAACAGTAAATACAATATCTACATCTTTTTTCCAGGTGGTAGAGCATTTGCCCGACTGGATGGCTACCACCCCTGGTCTAAAGTATGTCGCCATAACAACCTTCGAGTTGTGTTCCGGCATTAGTGACCAGGTTCCAGTTTCCCTTAAGAGAGCAGCGGCGCATTTGTAGCACCTTTGGTGTTGCAAATGTCCATATGCGATGGTAACCGCTTTCCGTCAAGTGGGCCATTTGCCTGTCTGCTGATCTCCTGCAATCAAAAAAGAAATAATTTGGGTTTATTATTTTTTTAAATCTCTCTTTTTCTTTCACCGTGTCCCAATTACTTGGGGTCGGCACAATATGTCTTTTCCTTCCACACTCTTCTATTCTGACATACCTCTTCTGTCACACCGCATATCATCGTGTCATCCTTCACACAATCCATCCATCTTTTTTTTGGTCTACCTTTAAATTTGTACCCATCGATCTTATAGTTTAACATTCTTTTTGTCACGTGAGTTTCCATCCCTCCTCATTATATGCCCATACCAACTTAATCTTCTTCCTCTCAATATTACTCTATTTTATTCACAATAATTATAATAATGCATCTGAATAACGACCGCGTCTATGGAGTCCTCGCTATCGCAGGACGTTGGCGTTACTACAAGCCTTAACAAAATATTGTACAGTTATCGAACAATAACGTCCTGGTTGCCAGGTTCAATATGTCCTGGAAAGAAGGGCACTGAAATTACTGAGAGTTAATAACTTAAAGGACCTATTAAATGTCCAAATGTCTCGCAAGCTAGACTTTCACCATACAATAGTGTAAACACTCAAATGTATCTTATACTAATATATAAAGCTGAAGAGTTTGTTTGTTTGAACGCGCTAATCTCAGAAACTACTGGTCCGATTTTAATAATTCTTTCAGTTTTAAATAGCCCATTTATTGAGGAAGGCTATAGGCTATATATCATCACGCTAAGACCAATAGGAGCGGAGCAGCAATGAAGAATGTTTCTAAATCGGGGGGGCTTTGAAAACAAATTCCACGCGGACGGCGTCGCGGGCGCAGCTAGTTTGTCATACTTTCGCTTAGTATCGGTGTATTCCTTCTCGTGATATGAAGTTAATAAAAGTGTTTAGAATAGAATAGAATAATTTATTGTTAAATTGTGTACATAATGGTGATATATATATAGAACTAGCTTCTGCCCGCGACTTCGTTCGCGTGGAATAGTTTAAAAAAAGTAAGTTAAAAAAATCCCCCCGTTTTGAAACATTCTTCATTGGTGCTCCGCTCCTATTGGCCTTAGCGTGATGATATATAGCCTATAGCCTTCCTCGATAAATGGGCTATCTAACACTAAAAGAATTTTTCGAATCAGACCAGTAGTTCCTGAGATTAGCGCGTTCAAGCAAACAAACAAACAAACTCTTCAGCTTTATATATTAGTATATGAAGAAGCAACAGTTGGCCCAATGAGAGGATACTAATAACATTTGTTAGCTACATAATTACAATTAACAATTATGTCATAAGTTAATTAATTATTATACTTTCATAAATTTTGTTCAAGCATATTATTTTTTTTTACTGATGATGTAATTATGAATAACACTTTTTGTTTATACATTTTTTAACCATCTGATAAATCTCTTATAACTAATATGAAAATGTTTTCAGAGATACAGAAGCGAAAGTCGAAGTAAAGCTTCCCTCGACGGTAGCTAAAGTCTTGGAGGAGTTGGAGGTGACGGTGAGCAAACTGTTGGCCGACAACCCCACTTTGCCAACCAAGGAGCTGCTGGACAAAACCGATGAACACATGATGAAGTATGTTTGTTTGTTTTTTTTTTTAAGTGAAACTTCTATATAAACGGGGGTTTTTAGGATTTTTCTGTCACGAAAAAGCGTTACGGCCGCGTGGAGGGGAGTATAAGGTATATCGCGTGATGAGAGGCGGCATAATTTTAGAGTAGACTATGGATGTTTTTTTTATTGGTTTCGGCTTGAATTCAGTTTTTTTGTTTGATAAAATAAAATATGTTTAAATAAAAAAAAATGCATTAATTAAAATGTATCTAACCTACCCAAATGCTAATTTGCAGTAAACCTGCGAAAAATCGAAATGTGTGCTGGGACACATAGTAGAAGTGAAATTTCAAAAGTTTTAACTTGAAGTTATACGAGCAGATTGTTAATGTACTTGTCCAATTTGAAAACCTGCCCGTAAAATGCCGCCATAACAACCTTGTGTTGTGTTCCGGCATTAGTGACCCGGTTCCAGTCTCCTTTAAGAGAGCAGCAGCGCATTTGTAGCACCTCTGGTGTTGCAAATGTCCGTAGGCGATGGTAACCGCTTTCCATCGAGTGGGCCGTCTGCCTGTCTGCTCTGTACCCTTGCAATAAAAATAAAAATTCACGTTCAAATTTTGTTGCGATTCGTTTGGCCACTTTTCCGATGAAGTTTCACTTCTACACTGTGTCCCCAGCACACATCTCGATTTTTTATATTAAGCCGTTTTCAAGTCTGCCATCACCGAGATAATATGGCTCGTCGAAGGTGATTTCAGGAGCCTTAGGAACAGACGAACGTGCATGACAAGAGTTATGAATGTCAAAGAGGCGAGTGAGGTGTGTAAGAATAAGCCTAAATGGCACTCTGTCGTTCGTGCCTACCCCGCAAGGGAACTGGCGTGAAGTTATGTATGTATGTTATTTATATATAATACATTATGTTTTCTTAAGTTTTCGCGACTAGTATATATACTAAAACTACGTTTTAGCGGTTTTAAGCGCGGTAATTTATTTTATTTTTATTATTCCGACGTTTCGGCCGCTGAATAGTGGTATTATGATGAGATTCGTAAAATACAGACCTGTCTTAAGTAAATGCTGTCACATTATATTTTTCGAAATGTTGTGACGCACGACCACTTAATAAATAATAAAAATACATTTTAACGGTTTTAAGCGCGGTAATTTATTTGATTTTGGTGGCCGTGATTACGGAAGACACAGATGTCAAGTGGCAATGAGTATTGTCAAAGTTTTTTTAGCCTACCGCCAACTCGCCAACTTGTTCGTTTTATTTATTTAATTGTAATTTTATGTAGGTATATATTATTATTTACATATTAAATAGTTTTTAAATTAAATTCACGTAATATTCGGGTCGTTATAGTTTTATGCCGAAGGGAAGGTTTGCACTGAAAGTCAGCGTTGTGTAGGATATAATTCCGGCACAGCATTATGCTGAGTGCAAACCTTGTTTGCTGAAAATGCGGTGTACGAATTCTCAAAATATGCTTTTATTTTTAAGATACTAGTCAGCATTGCTATTTATTCAAACATTTTTTTTCTATATTTTACGGAAGAAAAGACCGACTTTCCAGGGGTTTATAACCTTTGAGGGAGAGAATATTATTGCTGAAGTGCAGCAAGCATACAGGCTGACGGCCCAACCGTGATGGAAAGTGGTTACCGTCGCCTATGGACATTAGCAATAGCAGAGGTATTGCCAATGTGCTGCCGGCTTTGAAGGAGAAACTGGAACCTAGCCACTGATGCCGGAACTCAGCTCAAACTTGTTATGGCATACTCTATGCCAGGGGTGGTAGCCATTTAGTCGAGTAAATGCCCTACCACCTGGCTGTGGGTTGTTTTGTCGCCTCTTATGACAGGCCCCAATGCAGGAAATTGTAATCTTTTTACGTTCCTGCATGGATTAAGAATTTTTATAAAGTTTTTTAGATTAACATGTACTTAAATATTTATATGACCACATGTAAGTCTAAATACAGTGAAAGCATCTTCTTTTACAACTATTACCTATATTTTCACAAAGAAGATTTTTATTTAACTGTACAGGAATTGAGAAAGAATACAATTTCCTGCAGCTGGGTGGCCTATATCGTAAGAGGTGTCAAGACAACCCACAGCCGGGTGGTAGGGTATTTGGGTATTTTCCCGGCATGCGGCCAGAACAACCTTGAGCTTTCGCATTAGTGGCCAGGTTCCAGTCCCCCTTTAGGGAGTGGCAGCACATTTATAGTATCTTTGGTTTTCCAAATGCCTATAGGCGATGGTAACCGCTTTCCGTCAGGTGGGTCGTCTACCCTTCTGCTGAACTCGTGCAATAAAAAAATTCATTAATTTCAGGATAGACAGTGCCCTTACAAAGTGTTCAGCTGACGCCCGGACTGTGAGGAGTGTATGGGCGCGCGCGGCCAAAGCCACGCGGACTAACAGAGCTAAACTCACAAATAGGGCCAAAACGAAGGCCAACAGCGGACAGACAGACGAACAGAACAGTTCGAAGGACCAACCAGTGCCAAATCCAACTCGTAAGTTGAGTTATTCACATAAAAAAGTAACAGGCCCATATTATGTCGCACTGCTGGGCTGGGCCCTCCCAATTTGTAGGGAAATGTACAGTATACACGCCACGCTTGTCTAAAGCGGGTTGGCGGGTTAGACACATCGGTTATCTCGATAGAAGATTAATCACGATGTTCTTCTCTACCGTTAACAAATCGAATGCTGTACCTCCGGCCAGGATTCGAACCCAAGCCCTTTGAGTGATCTTAATACCTACAACGGCTGAAAAATTCATTCTTGTGACGAATTATGTCTGTACATTGAAAGCTATTTTTAAAAAAAACAAGTGAAATAGATAGAATTAACGATGGAGAACACGATGTAATATTTTTTTTTATACTTGTCAGTTTGTCTGTTTGTTCGGGATTCACGTAAAGACTGCTGGGCCGATTTCGCTGATCGACAGAAGTTTTTGGATTTAAAATCTGCGCTAATTTTTATTCTGGGAATCACGTGGAATATTCAAGTCGAGCGTTGATGAAGTTGCGGACATATACTAGTTCATAATATTAATGTTGAGATTCGTAGAATACAGATGTGTTATATCTTCAAAAATGTGGTGGTGCACGAGCTCAGTAACTTGATGTACTCGTTGGTCCGGTCTGTATGCCTTCTTCTTCTTCTGCGAACGGGCGGTTTCCGCAACTCGACGACGAAGCGCCTATTTTGCGTGCGAGGGTGGATGAGGGTTTACTCCATCCAGCCCAGCTCCTCCAGGAAGTCCACCAGCTTCTTGACGTTACTGAAGACTTCTCGGAGGCTACCTGGGGCGTCTAGATACTTCGCCCTGTATTGGGCCACCTCTCCGCATTCAAGCAGGACATGGGCGGCTGTTTCTTCTTCCTCCAAGCATGCTCTGCACAGGGGGCTGTCAGTGACACCTATATTAAAAAGATGTCTGTTAAAAGTCTGTATGCCTTTCTGAAATAAGTACAATATTCCAGAACCACCAACAGCGAGTCAACCTCCATCGAGCACGAATACAACGACGTCAAGCACAGCGTCAACGGTGTCACATAAAAGAAAGAGGGAGGAGGACCCTGACGATGGAGTGGACTTCTCGACCCTGGGTGAATACGAGAGAGAGGCTAAGATTGTGGAGACGTTGGAACGGTAAGAGTTGGTTTTCCTTCTGTCTCTTCTTTTTTTATTTTCTCCCGATCTCTTGGATGATAAATAGAGTGGACGATAGACACATTCTGCTACGTTAAAGTATAAAACACTGGCTGTCCCGGCAGACGTCGTCCTGCCCGGAGAAGCTTCAATCGATACGCCGACAGCAGCGCCACCTACCGGGTCCAATTGTGAACCAACTCGGAAAACTTCTTTGGCTCATGCACAACAACTTTGCTAAACATCATCACATGTTCAAATGTATAGTTTACGATTCTATAAAAGACATACAAACAAACATTCATTTTTATATATAAGATACTTCTTCTTTGTAACCGACTTCAAAAAGGAGGAGCTTCTCAACTTGATTGGTATTTTCTTAAATGTATGTACACCGATTAGACTGAGATTTATGATCCGATTTACGTGATTCTTCTTTAGTTTGATGCGGAATAGTTGGAATTTGGTCCCCTAAAAATTAATATAGTTTGGCCCAGTAGTTTTCATTTTATGAACATTTTTTATAAAAAAATTCCGTTCCCGTTTCCTGGGACCTATATTTTTTAAGGCGCGCGGCACCCGTCGTAGGCCTACTCATAGCTAGACACTAAAAAGTAACAAATAAAAAAAACTTTGTTTAAAAAAACCGACTTCAAAAACTAAAAAGTATAAAATAACATAATAAACATTTTTGACTAAGACTTTATTTAGTTTATTAAGAGACAAAATAATATAAAATTTTCTACATCTTGAAGTCGGTGCTAAAACCATAAAATTACCATATACACTGTTATAAGAACAAAATGTTGCAAAATATTGTAATTTTTATGGTTTGCTCGGCACCGACTTCAAGACGTAGAAAATGTTATATTATTTTGTCTCTTAATAAACTAAATAAATTCTTAGTCAAAAATGTTTATTATGTTATTTTATACATTTTAGTTTTTGAAGTCGGTTTGTTTAAACGAAGTTTTTTTTTATTATAAACTAGCTGACCGGCAAACTTCGTGCCGCCTTAGAATCAAAAAATAAAAAACGTTGACTTCTGAACGACGGGACGAACATCAAACGGATGACATTCAAAACCAAAAAAAAAATGAAAATCAACTTCACTTTTTTAATTTAATTTGATTTCTGAACGACTTTTAAATTTAATTGATTTCTAAACGACGGGACGAACATCAAATGTTTGACAGGTAGGAATAGTTTCTAAGGGAAAGCGAATTTGTTATTTTTACTATATCCCAAGCATATTTTTCATATTTACTCGCCTTTTAAATCTTCCCTGGACTTCCACAAATAATTCAAAACCAAAATTAGCCAAATCGGTCCAGCCGTTCTCGAGTTTTAGCGAGACTAACGAACCTCAATTGATTTTTATATATAGATTTGACTCAATTTTTACCGACTTCAAGTAGGAGGAGACTCTCAAGTCAACTATGTTTTTTTTTTAAATTTGTTACGCAACTCTTTCGTCAATTGTGGACCGATTTTCAAACTTTCTTCTTATTTGATAATTCCTATTGTCTCCAAGTCGGGATCTGATGAGTGGATCCCAGACAAATCGAGAGCAACCCTCGCATATTATAGGCACGTAAAACGTGTTTCATATATTTCTATTTTCAAGTATTTGCGTTCTTTTTTTATTGCATGAGTTCAACAGACAGGCAGATGACCCACTTGGTTGAAAACGGTTACTATCGCCTATGAACATTTACCATATCAAAGGTACAAATGCGCTGCAGCTCTCTTATGAAGCAGGCTGAAACCTGGCCACTAATGCCGGAACACAACTCAATGTCATGACGACATAGTCTAGACCAGGGGTAGTAGCCATCCAGACGGGCAAAAACCGTACCGCCATACTGAAGGAATTTGTATTCTTTCTCCGTTCCTGCACGGATCGACCAAATTGAACTAATTTGATTAAAAAGCACAGTACTTAAAGGATATTACTATATTCAATTACATTAATTGATTCGAGTTTTTATATAGATCACTTTGGTTGATTCGTGAAAATTGAAAGACAGAAATTAATCATATTATCAGCTTTTACCTGACATCAGGCGCAATGTCAGTCAAACGCAAACCTATTAATTACAAAAAAAAAATTGTTTTAGTTATAATTTTGAAACATTGTTTATAGATTAACAACGTTGATAGAAGAGAAAAAGCCGGACATGATTGCAAGCTATAATGCAGAGTGTGAAAGAGTCCAAGAAGAGAGGTATTCGTTAAAAGTGATTTATATATTAAATTCATAATATTATTTCTATTTTAATATATTATAATCAATAATATAAAAAAAATGTGTAGAAATATGAATAGAATGTACTTTATTGTACAAAAATGCTACAAGAATTTTAATATACAAGTATAATCGCTACATTTCTTCCAGACAACCTTTGGATGAAGTATTAAATCCATACATACATGGTATCTAATCTATACTATAATAAATCTGTAAATGGTTCGAGTTTGTAAATTGCATTAATCGACACAGAGCTAGCTTATATCCCGGGGTGTAAATTAGGATACTTTTATCCCGATAAAGGATATTGTTTCCGTGGTATAGACGAAAATGGCAAAATAGATGGCGCTGCAAATGCTATGTAGACAACCATTGGTATAATTCACTAACAAATACCTTGTCGTTGCCCACATGTCATTCATTATGATACTTCAAATCAGGTTGGCTGTGACTCTTCTAATATAAACATATAGTTTTTTAATACATCTATACTCTATGATAAGATGTTTGGCCATTTGCTACGACATGCCAAGCGGGTAAACTTAACAGCTGTCAATTTCTTAAAAAATATGTAAAAAAAAAATGTCAGAGGAGATAAAGGCTATTTTTATTTTATTTATTATCTAATTAGCACCAGAATCAAATACACAAATCCCTTTATTTTTTCTTTAGTATACTGTTTTATTTAACTCTATAAGACGGAACCACCACAAATTTGTTGCGGAACTGTCACACATTGCTAATGGGGATTGTTCAAAAAAAATTACCCTCTGATTTTATATTTTTATTATGTAAAATAGGGTATTTTAAGATACTAATTTGAATATTTTTGTGTTTTAAAAATTAGATTTTTTTTAATTCGATTTTAAAAAAAATATCCGATGACGTCATTGGGGACAACTTTACATTAATTCCTTTGCCTATAAAAAGAAAATAATCATATTAATCTGTGCTACTGTTTAAATGTTACTGTCATTATTCATTATGACACATCGTGATCATTTTAGTGTGGCCAGCTTAGCAATTTTATCGGTAGATTTATTTTATATATTTTGGTGTTCAACATTTATTATTTTCTAAAGTTACCGTTAAGTTATTTCAAGTGACCTTTAGTGAAAAATCAATATAATATAACTTAAACTGAATAATGTACAGTTAGACTGAATACTATTAATTGATAATCAGGCACAAATTACCTATTAGACACCATTGCGATGTCATTACTTTTCTTAATTTGTAATAAAGTATTCTTTCGGCGATTACAACAGATAAAGCTCATTCGACCACTAAAATACTTTGATTTGGTATCACATTTGTGTTATCATTTTTAATGTCTGATACCTAGACATAGTCTCATTATCCAATGATGTTGTCAATCCAGTTAAAATAAAAAGGTTGTATTGTCAGTTTCAATTGAGGGGGGGGGGGGGAGTATTATTAGTCAGACCTTTAAAAAAAATATCAGCCGTTAGGACTGCACTTCAGAGATAAAAACTTGGTATCTGAGCGTGACGGTCGTGCGAATTCGGTGCATTTTCCCCATCCTAGAAGTATCTACTGAAGTTTTCAATTTAAAAATCATGCCGATGTTCGATAAGCTCTTTTTTAAGTCAATATGTTGGGAGTTACTTTCCTACACACACGTGTGTACCTACAAGAATTACAAATTTTAGTAATTTCACTATTAGCAACCTGGCAACATTGGGTATTTAGGCTTTAGATCGGCGGTTAATGCAGCATTTCTAAATTCTAATATTATTCATTACAATTAATTTCGTCCTTAGAAAAATCTTCTAAAGTCATCCGACAAAAAAGTGAACTGTTTTATTAATGAAAATGTATTAAATATTTTCTCTTTCTAAACATGGCCGGATCTTCAAATAGGAGTGTTAATTTTGTAAAGGCTGATACGCTAAACCTACCTAACATGTAATGTTATTAGAGTACATAGCTATACTCGTAGTACATATTGGAGAAATAAGAGGAGCTAAAATCCTGATGTAAGTAGTTTTGTGAAGGTTTCTAAATTCAACATGTTCGTCCATAGATCTTCCTTCCTTCTTTCCTTTTAGAACCTGTGTAGTATATTACTATTCCTGTCTGTAAATTTCATCCATATAAGAAATCAGTAATGTTAATTATTAGTTAATATATGATTGATGTAAGTATACTTTGTGTTGAAGTCAAAATTCATCTAAAATGTGCACCTATTTATAGAAAAATAGCTACATGTCTCACTCATTCATTAGAAACTGATTAAAATAATATTAATTACTTATTTGATAATTTGGTACAATCAATAAATCAGCAACCTATATTACTTTCTTAATAATCTATAATACAAGTAAAGTATCTCATACAAATACATACAAATAAAGGAACAGACATTGCACCACTGCCCTGGCGGTTAGATAGTGTGTTTGATTGCTAATGTATGTTATGGATCTGATCTTATACAACAAATTACCGGAAAATATGAAACTCTCCAGTAGTTTTAAATATATTCACTTGCCGGCTTAAAAGTGATTAATTAAGCACATCTATGGCTTGAAGAATTTCATGGAATATGAAGATTTGTGACAAATACCTTAATGATTGTAAATCTCTTAATAATATGATTTTGATGTGTAACATAGTTACTAATATGAAAAATTATGAGTTAAATAAGGACTATGCGAGTAATTAAATAGACACTTTATATCTTTTTTTTTCAGGTTCAGAAAAAATTAGCAACAACTTTTCTGCATAAGCAAAGGTTATGCTTGATCATAGAATTTTATGACTTATCCACTGCAGTTTACATGAAAACTTTATGTATAGAAAAAAACAAATGCTAGCCTGCAGAAAAAAGAAAAAGATAAAACTGAACATTTCTGAAAAGATTATATAATATGTCCTAAATTATTATTAATAAGTGTTTAAGTAAATAAACAAGTTTAACTGCTAAAAGTTATTTATTATTTCATCTTGCAAAACAATAAGTCAAAAGATATATTTTATTAATCAATTCATATAAATATAGTGAACATACAAATTTATAACTCACAATAGTTTGCTTTCAGTATAGAAACCATTTTATTCTTATAAATCGTAATGTGAACTCTTAAGACATCAGTCAAAGTAAAGCTAAAATATTTTTGGAGGAATGTTAAATATTCATATATTGTTTACATGAATTATAACTAATAACATCTAGATTTATGTATATATAAAAATAAGTTATTTAAAATAGCCATCCTTGTTTTCAATTAATTAAGCTTTAAAGATATAGGCCATTCTTCTATGGTGGTACTAATCTTTTCAATCAGTTTCCATTTATTGATTTGGGCTCGCTTGAGATAAATTCAGGTTCTGGTGAATTTTTGTATGCCATTAGCTCCAATGCAGTTCATAAAGAATACTCCAAAGAATTCAAGTCAGAACACAAATTGGCTTGCAACCAAAGTTGGATTGAATTAGCTTCATGGGAGGGTACAGAGTCCTGTTGGAAAATCCACTGCTATCCAGCGAATAAAGTATCACTTAATGCTTAAATCATTGTTTCCAATATGTGATTTTGGACGTCCTTCTAACTTCTGGCGCAAGGTGTATTGTTTTGCCAGTTAAATTTTCTTCCACCGTGATGATCTTCTCATCAGTAAACCGGTTATTTTTTGGATCGTATCTCTTGAAAAGATTTCGACATCGTTCCAATCGCCATTTACGAAGACGCTCGTTTATATAATGCACTTTTCTTTGACTTTTAGTTAGAGACCATATGTAAGTATTCTCTTTACAGATATTTAAGAAATATTGGTCTGAAGAGATAATATATACATAATTTTGTTCTGGAGTACGTCGAATAAAATGTTTGTTTATGTTGATGTTGTATGACATAACAATGACATAAAAAGTAAAATGTCGGTCTTTTTGTATTTTGAAACTGAATGGCTACGGTATTCATATGCATTTCACCAGACGTAAATGACGTCATAGGATTTAGTAAAGTCATATAAAGGTCAAACGCATTTCTTTCAAAATACAAGGGGATTGTACGTTTTTTGGAATTTTAACTAGACAGAAATGATTAGGAACACTATTCCTCGAAATGGTTTTTCAAAAAGCTAAATTGAAAAAAAGTGAACAATCCCCATTGGGAAGCACCACAAATTTGTGGTCAAATACCGATAATTGAAACGAACGTTGAACTGATGCTTTCTCCCTCTAACTACATAGAATTTGTATTAGAGTAAAAGAGACGATATAATTCTCTTGGTTTTGGCGCGGCAATTTTGATGGCTGCGGGCAGCTTTGGACAAAAATAATATTAACTTTCTACCCTCAAAGGGTTAGGGGGTTAAAGTAAATAATTTAAAACTATTGATAGCCTTAATATTTTCAGGAAGAAAATCCAGATAGCATCGGCTGAAGGAGGTCCTGTGGTGGAGAAGCGTCTTCCCAAGAGGCGGTTCCCTTGGTGTCCGAAGTCCAGGGGTCTGCTGGCGAAACTGCGGAGGCTGGCCGGGGAACAGGACGCGGCCGGCACGCTGCTCTCCAAGAGGGTGCTGCCACTCTTCCCGCTGGGTTTTGTCAGGATGCCCACACTGCTTCGGCAGGCTGAGTGAGTGTGCTTTGTAAGAATTACTCTTATTACAATAACAACACAGGTGCATAAAAAAAGTTGTGTGTGCTAGGTGTCAAACTATGATTTTATGGTGTAATATTTTTTTTTCATAAATATTATATCTTAGAGATACAGTATTAAAATTTAATCTAGGAAATAAGACTATTTTTTTCTATAAATAAGGTAGTTAGAAAGAAATACCTTATTAATATTACCATCTAATTTAAAAAGATTAATAAGTAATTTAAATATAACCTAAATTAACTAAAAGTATTCTGACTAAGAAAGTGTCCATTAACACTTTTCTTATTGTCTCTATTAAGGCGAAGACACTTTGTTCATGTGTTCTTTATTAATAGCTAGCACATTACACTACACTTTTCTTTATAGCACTAGTTCAAATGGATTTGTCCTTTTGAAATAAGACTAATGAGTAATTTAAATCTGACCTAAAATAACTAGATATAATTTGAACTCGAAAGGGACAATACCCCATACTTCGGAAAAGAACTGCAATTTCACTGTGTGCGGGCCAAAGTAACCGCACAATGCCTTCCTAATGGATATTTATGTTACATTTAAACCAGGATTAGCGCTATTACTCATATTTCTATGTTCTACAATAGAAGGCATTAAAAAGTTGATGTTTCAATATTTGGTATAGTCAGTATTGGATTAAGCGCGCGAACTATAATTTATGTTTTTGTATATTTTTTATAGTGATTTAACTGTTTGTGTCAATAAATTTCATTTTATAAATATAGTATCGCATAGTTGTGTATCTAGCCAGTATCAAGTGTTCATAAATATTTTATAATAATCTTCCAACAAAACTAGCTATCAGATGGTTACAGATTAATATTATTTAAATTGAGCCTTACAGCATAGTATACTAATGAATATAAATTTATAAATACATTATTTTTCAGCTTAAGTAAAGACGTCAAATCCGGGGACTTCAAGCGACAACGTATAAATTCATCATCACAACCCCCGACCAATCCTGTGCCAACATTCAACGAACAAATACAGTTTCCTAGCTCACTCACAGTAACAACAATGAAGACCAATAACGAAGTCAACAACACAGAGAATACCAAAATCAAGTCAAATACAATATTCGGCACAATCGTCAACTCGTACAGTCTTAGTAAAGATGTAATCATCGAGAAAGAGAAGAAAGAAGACAAGATTAAAGAAGATTCCTACATTCCTCCAAACAATATTGGAAGTATAACAATAACACCGGTGCCTACACAGAAGGATAAGAAAACAGCAACAGAGAAAGGAGCTATACGAGTGAAATCACCTGCGGCTTTAAACGAAATGGTCACCAAGAAAGATAAACTAAAGAAAATTGACAAGAATCACATAAAAGACAAAAGGATAGATACACCTTTGCATGTTGATACTAATTTCTCAACGAATAAGAAAAATGTGAGCCCGTTAACTAAGGATGAAATACCGCAGAAACAGATTGAGAATATGCGTGTGAACGAAAATAATATTCCGAGGCCTGCGTTAGTTCCTGTGCATCATTCACCGACGTTTGCGAAGCCTGATAAACGTGCTCCCGAAGTGAAGAAGAAAAAGGATTTGGTTATAGTATCAGATTTGGATCCTTTAGGTGACGGTTGCATAGAACCGTTGGCCATAGACGATAGTAGCAGTGACGTTGAAGTGATTGAAGAGAAAACGGACAAATGTGAACCTAAAATGAGTGAGAATAATCCAGTGCCTTTTAAAGGAGTTGCGGACTCGAAAAAAGTTAATAGTGTAAAAAGTAAAGTGAAAGATGTTTCTAAAAGTAATTCTGAGGACGTTGCGAGTGAGGAGTTGAATAGGGTTATGAGGAACATAAGGGAAATGGAGGTGAGTTTTATCACTACTTTGTTCATTAGTTTTCTATTCACGTATTGTTTTGGAAGAAAGTTGTTTTTACACAGCTTTTTCTGCTGCGAGCGGGCAGTTTCCGCAACTTGACGACATAATGCCTATTCTGCGTGCGAGGGCGGATGAGGCTTTACTCCATCTAGCCCAGCTCCTCCAGGAAGTCCACCAGCTTCTTGATGTTGCTGAAGACTTATTTATCCTGTATAGGGCCACCTCTCCACAATCAAGCAGGATGTGAGCGGCTGTTTCTTCTGCCTCTAGGCATGCTCTGGACAGGGGGCTGTCGGTGACATCTATATTGAAAAGATGTTTGTTAAAATTGCCATGTCCGGTGGCTGTACTAATAACTAGTCTCAGCCGGGACCGACTGAGCATTAAGATATTCCTGGAGAAACACAGGTTTGCTTGAGGCACCGACAGTTTGACTTGCCTGCAATCCTCCAGCTTGTCCCAAAGTTCTTGATGTAGTGCCCTCATCCTTTGATTTATGTAATTCCTAAACCAACTGTGTGGCAAATGCAGGAAAGGTTTCGGTCCGACTAGTTGGGTTTCAGATCCTCTCTTCGCCAGTTGATCTGCTGCATCATTTCCTCGGCACCACCTTGATCCATTGAAGGGTCAAGGTATTGTTTTTACCTGCCACCTCATTTAGAGTCGAGTGGCATTCACATATTAAATTTGAATAAATAACCCTGCTATGAAGGGCTTGCAGTACTGATCTGCTATCAGAGAGTATTCTCTAACACTGTGATCATGGACGTCTCTGGCTTCGATCACACAACTTACAAGAGTAAACTAGCAGAAATCTTCACTTAATGTTGATATTAAACAGATCAAAAGCATAGAACTGAAAGGACATGGCGTTATTCAATGATATTGAATGTCTGAAATTTATATGAACCATTTCAGTAGATCCGTCCAATATCAGCTTGAGGAACAAGTTTTATGCCCCCTCCAATATGTAACATAATTTTTTTTATTATACAATTACGAACTTTAATTCAATGAAATAAGATCTGAAATAAAATAACATCCATCAGTGTATTGAGAAGGTCTAACCCTCCATAGTGTATTCCTAATACTATTAGATATAACTAAAGGGTGATTTTGTGTTGACAAGATTTCTTTTCTAAAAATGTATTTTTAGAAAATTGCAATAATTACTTTCAAATTAACAGTTTTTGAGTAATATATTTCTATGAGAAATGTGAACTGTGTGGTCAAATGTTTGGCCAGGTGAGAGGGTATTTGCCTGACTCCATGGTTACCACCCCTGATCTACAGTATGCCACCATAACAACCTTAAATTGTGTACTGGTATTAGTGACCAGGTCTCAGTCTCCCTTAAGAGAGCAGCAGTGCGTATGCAGCACCTTTGGTATTGCAAATGTCCATAGGCGATTGTAACTGCTTTCCATCACGTGGTTCTTCTGCCGGTCTGCTGAACTCACGCAGGGAATAAATAAAATGTGGACTTTCTAGTCGTCACAGGAACTCCTTGATTGACATAAGTGGAAGATTTATAAATCGAATGAACTTTTATTATAATATAATATTATAAAATATGCAGGTAACAGACTCATAGTTGTACACAAAATATGAAAGATATATAATTTCGGTGTACATATAGCCATTTACTGAACATGGGTTTATTTTTAATTGCAGTAAATCAGCAGACAGGCAGACTGCCCACTTCATGGAAAGCGATTACCATCGCCTATGGACATTTGCAACACCAAAGTTGTTACAAATGCGCTGCTGCTCTCTTAAGGGAAACTGGAACCTGGTCACTAATGCCGGAACACAACTCAAGGTTGTTATGGCGACATACTTTAGACCAGGGGTGGTAGCCATCCAGTCGGGCAAATGTCCTATCACCTAGCTGTGGATTGTTAAGTCGTCTCTTACGACAGGCTGCTCCAACGCAGGAATTAGTATTCTTTTTCCATTCCTGCACGGGTTCTTCCAGATTTTGTGATATAACGTTAAATATATTATTATTGGATTGTCTAAACCTTGTTCAAAAGGAAGACATTCAGGTTATCATTACAGCGAAGAAGGCAGGCACTCTTGCTTCAGATAAGAGAACGTAACACCATATATGTATAATAATAGAGAAAGCTGTATGGACTTTGTGGCTTTTGTGCTGAACCTCCTTTGCCTGACACTGGACAATTCTACTGATATACACACCTAACAAGTTGTGGTAGTGTAATGGTTAGCGTACTCGTCCCATACTCAAAGGGCGCGGGTTCAATCCTGGCCGGAACGCATAGGCAGTTTTCTGACCTAATGTGCATATTGTTACAATTACCACGTGCTAACAACGGTAAAGGAAAACATCGTGATGCAACCTGCACATCGACTTAACCGATCTGTCAAACCTGCCAAGCCGCCTTAGACAAGCGTGGCGGGTATACTGTCCGTTCTCCCTATAATGGGAGGCCCGAGCCCAACAGTGGGACATTTATGGGCTGTTATTATTATTATTTTACACAACTAATAATACCTCCCGATGTACCTGCTCAGTAGACCAGCTGTAGTAGCGCACGATAGTGTACGAATCATGTAAGCGGGACAGAAACAAGAATGCTTAGCAAGCAACACTGAATGAATGAATGAACAACTTTGTTGCACATACATTAAAGTACAATGGGCGGTCTTCCTGCCACAGACGATCTCCTCCAGACTACCCTATAGAATTATTATCCACACGGACTTAACTATATATATATATATATATATATATATATATATATATATATATATATATATATATATATATATATATATATATATATATATATATATATACTAACGTCAAAATTATTAAATGGAAGATTACAATATTCATTTGTTTGCAGCATCAACACGTTGCGAAGCGGTGTACATAGAATAGGAAGTAAAAATTAAATTTTAACTTACATGTATGACCTTCAAAAATTGTTCTTCAGTGGAACTTATTTCGAATAAAAACTTTTGAATTTGCATTCATCATAATTAAATTATCATTAATACAACAGTAATTTATTTATATTTTATACTAGCGTTGTTCCGCCGGCTACGCCGCGTGAAAACCCCTAAGTAGTAGCTCTATGTTACGTAAATAAAAACTTAATTCCTTTTTTTACATATAATAATAATAACAAAGAAACTAAGTCCATACAGTCTACACAACTGCTTAGCAACACATAATAGCGAGTCGAAGCCAACCTGATTTGAAGTAATACAATAAACGACATGTTGTTTATGATAACGTAGGTATTTGTTAGTGAATTAAAGAACGCCATATATTTTGCTAATACATCTATTTTAAGGAAACAATTGGGATAATATGTCTTCTTGCCAGGTGGTACAGCATTTGCCCGACTGGATGGCTACCACCCCTGGTCTAAAGTTTGTCGCCATAACAACCTTGAGTTGTGTTCCGGCATTAGTGACCAGGTTCCAGTCTCCCTTAAGAGAGTAGCAACGCATTTGTAGCACCTTTGGTTTTGCAAATGTCCATAGGCGATGGTAACCGCTTTTCATCAAGTGGGCCGTCTGCCTGTCTGCTGATCTCATGCAATAAAAAAAAAATTTAATGGAAAAATGATAAAAAATACAATGCAATTATTATATGTGGCAGACGGAGAGAATATAAATTATTGACAACTTAACTTCAAATCAATTAAAAAACATGCATAAAAAAAGTTCCAGATAAAAGGAGTACGCAACAGCAGTGTTTCCTTCTTAGAATTAATTTCTATAGTAATTTAAATATCTTAAGCTACCGCAATTAATTATTAAAGATGTTATAGATAAATTTGGATTCGTTTAGTAATTAGAAAACGTCTTATATTATCGCAGACATAGCGAAGTCTCACTTACATGACATTATATACATCCCTATTAATATTATAAATGCGAAAGTAACTCTGTCTGTCTGTCTGTTTGTCTGTCTGTCTGTCTGTCTGTCTGTCTGTCTGTCTGTCTGTTCCGTTTTCACGTAAAAACTACTGGACCGATTTGGCTGAAACTCAGTATATATATATATATTTTCGATGCCGAGAATGAACATAGGATACTTTTTATCCCGGAAAATGGGATAGTTTCCGGGATAAAAGTATATTTGTCTTTTTGTTTGTTATCCTTTTACGGAAAGACTATTGGACCGATTTGGCTGAAACTCGGTACATATATAATTTGAATACCGAGAGTGCCCAAGGGATACTTTTTATCCCGGATAATGGGATACATTTTGGGATAGATTTATGTAAAGTTTATCCCGGAAACTAGGACAGGTTTTGTGATTTTGTCCATTTCGTCCACTGGGTCCACTGGGTCCACTTGGACCATGTTATCTATTTTGTCATTTTTTTCAAGTTTTGTCATTTATGTAGTTTACATATAGACGGGTGTGGTATAGTTTGCGATATAAAATGAAGTCAATCTTTCGGGGGCAAATACATACAAATTTAATATAATGTAACCTGTACCACTTGCTATTTAAACAAGAGATACGCACTAGAGGTTGACCCCCGCGGGGTAAACTCTAGTATATTCATAAACGTTGGTACAGGTTGGCGCTGAAGAACGAAACCTCCGTGTTACATCTCTATTTAATTTTTGGTACAACATTTTTTTTTTTTTAATGTTTTCCAGAAATCTCAAGACCCAAAAACGTTCAACAGTAATTCGTTTGGGAGTGTTATAACTAGTGGTGAGTTTTCTATATTACTTAATACTACTTATATATTACTTAATCCAAATTATTATACTATGAATTACAAAGCTGCATAAACTTATTAGAGGTCAACTATAAACAATGGTACCTTTTGTTAACTTTTCATTAAGGGGCTGACTAAATAGAATTTGACCATCTCCTTCATGTGTTATTTGGGTTTTCTCGATTATTTGCTGATTAACATTTTTGAAGTTATAAATTGATAGAATCTGCTACGACCAATCTGCATCGTACAAATCTCAACAATAGAATGTTTCACGTCCTATTCTGTCAAAGCTGTTTTCTTTTACTATATTAGTTATTAAATTAAAAAAAAACGTATACATTTCTATATATAAAAGTCAATTTAATCATTCTGGGGAGTTTTTGGCGGGAACTGAAAGGAGATGTTGTGCTGTGCAGTTTATTCTCTAAAAATGTGTAAAATTACTCTAAAATGAACAACAGTTGTAGGATATTGATAGTTTTTGAGTAGTAATTAGGTGTTTTGTGAGAAATGTGAACTGTATAGACAAATGTGAGTTGAGTTGTCACAAGAACTCCGTTGAATGGCACTAGCTGATTACCTACAGTTCAGCTGTGCTACACATAGGCTTAAGAAAGTGAAGAAACTATATTGTAAACTAAGATCTAGCTTAAAGGCCTAGCTGCCAAGCCATGAACTTAAATAAAATAAATAATCATTCTGGGACCTGAAGTGTTCCCAGAACAATGATATGGTTTACAATTTTTTCCTGTAAATATGTTTGTAGTAGTTTATAAATAACTTGTAAAGGTATTATTTTATAGTGTAGTTTACTTATAGTTCAGTTTTATTTTAGAAGAGCTCCTAAATTAATACTAACAGACATAAATGTTGTTGTGTATTTCTTTGTGAGACAGGAGAAATATTCTTGTACAAAAATAAATAACGCGGTGCTGGTACCACCTACGCTCACGTATGGAAGCGAGAGTTGGGTATGGAAGAGAGACCATGAAAGTAGAATAAACGCGGTCGAGATGCGAGCACTGCGCAAAATCTGCGGAGTGACGCTCGCGGACCGCGTTCTTAATACCGAAGTAAGAAAGAGAGTTGGTCTGAAAGAGAGTGTCGGGGTGAAGGTAAGGAAAGGAATGATATACAATGCAAAAGTGATGGATGCAGAAGTCGTAGAAGGCCACGACACACCTTCCATGATCAAATTGATCGTGGTGTACTAGCAGAAGGTGATGTCAGGAGCCTTAAGAACAGACGAGCGTGCATGACAAGAGTTATGAATGTCAAAGAAGTAAGTGAGGTGTGTAAGAATAAGCCTGAATGGCGCTCTCTTGTTCGTGCCTACCCCGCAAGGGAACTGGCGTGAAGTTATGTATGTGTGTATGTAAAAATAAATAAATTACAAGCCACCTTGTCTGAATCATTTTTTTTTGTGCAACATTTGTAGTTGAAATTTGTCTTAATATACAGATTAGTCGTGTGTAAATTGTGTCAATTTTAATTGAGCTCTTAGTGGCAAAACCACATTTATTAAAGATTAAAAAAAAAATGAGCCCCTAAATAGTAATGTCAAGTCGCAGCAAATATTCTCTTCTCTAAACTCCTATGCATTATACAGGCTAAATTTTTCAAATGAGTCTTCAGGGCCAAATGCTAAACTTTGCTAGAGAGCGGAAATAAGAAGAATGTATAGAGAATAGAACGTTTTGTTCAAAATCGACACTTTCTCTCGATTTGCCGTTTGATATTCCTTCACAGAAGTTGATCCCTGCAAGCTGCACCATGATTTGGTATATTAATACAGGTGTGTTAATTTTTTTCAAATCCAATGATACCACTTTACTTTTCGTCAAAATCGGCCTCCGGACTTTTGATTGTTTAGCTACCTAGCATAAATTTAGGATTTGGCCCTGAAGGCCCACTTGAAAAATTTATCCTGTACATAAAGATTCTTTTAAGAAATCAAGATCGAATTTAGAATTTTTAACACATTTTTGAACCGTTTTTCTATAATATAACGATTAGTAACTATAATTATAATATAAGTTTCTATAAATTTGTGCTATTTGTAAAGAATATTAATTAATTTATGTATAAATCTATCTATACCTGGGCAATGACTAAGCGGCATTAAGTATACTAGGAGAGTGATTTAAAATTTAAAATCTAATTGTAATATTGGAGTGGGTCACTTGTACAAAGAATATATAGTTTTTTTATTGTTAAATATTATAAATTATTTAAATACAGGAGCCTTAAGAACAGGCGAATGTGCATGACAAGAGTTATGAATGTCAAAGAAGCAAGTGAGGTGTGTAAGAATGGGCCTAAATGGCGCTCTGTTGTTCGTGCCTACCCCGCAAGGGAACTGGCATGAAGTTATGTATGTATGTATGTATTTAAATACAGACGATATTCAAATTCGAAGAATAGTGTCCCATATAAATTGGAAAATAGATCTACATTAACATACCATGAACAGGGTTCGTAATTGTTATGTGTTACAAGAAATGCTTTTGTCAAAAATAATTAACTCATTTATTTCGTAACTACATCAAGATTATGTTATTAAGAATAATTAACCGTCTTTAAAAAAAGGATGAGAGGTTCTCAATTGGTCGGGATCTTTTTTTTTTTTTTGCTTTTTTTTATGTATGTTCACCGATTACTCCGAGATTTATGATCCGATTTACGTGATCCTTTTTTTGTTCGACGCGGAATAGTTTCCATTTGGTCCCCTAAAAATTTGACTTAGTTTGGCCCAGTAGTTTTCATTTTAAAAACATTTTACAAGTATTAAAGTGTATTAAGGCTATAGAAAATTTGCTTCGAGCACCCAATTAAGCTGATATGTGAACATAATAGTTGTACTACTAAAGAGTTTGATATATTCAGGTGGTTTTTTTATGTGGTCGCACTCATAACATGCGTGCGCGCACATATTTCTGTGTGGCTTCAAACACCCCCCCCCCTCTCTCTCTCTCTCTCCCCCCCCCCCTCTCTCTGTGTGTGTGTGTGTAAACACTCCAATAACATCATTGAGTTATTTACATATTTACATTTGACTTATTGCCGCTTAGTCCGCTTTGTCTTTTGGGTAATGGAAATGTCGACAAATATAATACGACGTTTATCGCATTGTTCGCCGCATAGCGAAACGCGAGAAGTCTTCCACGCAACAGCCGTACAACGCGCGCGGTGCGTCGTACGGCGAGACGCGATCTGACAAAGACAAGCTGTAAGTGGGCCCCGGCGTGTGTAATGCGGACGGGTTGCATATCGGCACATTCAGGCCACTCTCCCACGGCGCCATTGGCAAGCGACACGGGCCCCAAGTCTGATATTACAATAGTGTCAAAATGGCGATCACTAGTGTATTAAATAATGGCGCACTAATCTTTGATTACGGATATTATGTCGATGTCGGCACAGCAATAAGCTGAGTGCAAATTTTGTTTGCTGAAAATACGGCGTACAAATTCTTAAAATATGTTTTTATTTTTAAAATACATGACAGCAATGTATGTACGTCGCTATTTCTTCAAATATTTTTTTTAACTTTCTTTGATTATTATGTATTATAAAAATTCATTAACTACACACGTCACAAAATAAAAAAAGCTATGTGTGCTAGGTGGCAGACTATGATTTTCTGGCGTATTTTTTCCTGCTGAATATGAATCTGAAATCAGAATTGCGGGTCACTGAGCAAATAAGCGAGCAAAACTGATGGAACGATCGAAAAAACATCGTTATATTTATCCGGGTTTTTTTTTGGGCTTTTTCGATTATTTGCTCATTGACCCCCCAATCTCTCTCCCCCCTCTCTTCATGTTCAGTGTGAAAAAAACACCTAAAAATCGTAGTCTGACACCCAGCACACACAACTTTTTTTGGACCTGTGTTATTGCATCATTATGACATCATTGTGGATCATAGTGACAATATTGTAAAACTAAATTCTGCTCTTACAATAATGTCAGAATCGTCGATCACTGGCTTCATGATGGCACTATACCCGGATGCTTTTATATGAAAAAACAGTCACACTCGTACCATTATGATATCATTGTACGATTATTCTATTTTTAAAGCAAAGTCTGATATTGCAATAGTATCACAGTGGTCCTTCACTGCTTGATGATGGCACCATACTGGTTGCTTTTGTATGAAAGAGAGCAATAATTATGGTATCACTATGAAGCCAAGGATCTACCATTCTCACAGTTGTATAGGCTCGGGGCCCCCATAGTCCCAAGTCACCCGACGCGAGTCGTCTATGCGTAGGGTTGCCACCTTTGTGTAAAGAAAATATAGTATTTTTCTTTTTAAGCTATAAAATGTAGTACATTGGGTTTGGGGGGAAAATAGTACATATTTATTTTATTATTAAATTTTTCATGTCTATGTATTACTAGTTTTTGCTTTGGCTAGTAAAGAACTATTATTTCAAAATTAATAATAAGAATTTGAATAAAAAGCGCGGCAGTTGAATTAGCGATGAAAATATAGTACATTTTGTACCTACTATATTATTTTTCTATAATATTAATTTAAATCGGCAGACAAACACACATACGGTCTTGTTCATAGAGAGTTAGAGTAAGTTTGAACGCTTCTTTAAAGAATAAGACCGTTATTTTATATTCCCAAATTAAGCAAGTTACGTTTGGGTTATGAGTAATATACAACAGACTAATCTGGAGCCGATCCCAGACACCTAGACCACAGTAAATAACGGAGAAGAAATCTGTTTCCATAATTTACCATACCAGGAAACGAACCCAGGGCCTCTGCGTTACAGTGAAATAGGCCGGCAAAGGCTTAAACCGCTCAACCACAGAGGCCGTCAGATAATATATAATACAACTAGCTGTCCCGGCAGACGTTGTTCTGCCCTGAAGAAATAAAATTTAGAACCCGATTGCAGCGCCACCTACCGGGTCCAAATGTAAGCTGTCCTATCTTTCAAATCGGATCAAACTGCACACGGTGTGCAAATTTGATTGAAATCGGTCAAGTAGTTTAGGAGTCGATCGCGGACAAACAACGTGACACGTAATGCTAAAATATAGTACGATAGTATACAGGGTGAATTTTCCAAGTGGGCGGGCCTTCAACTATACGAAATAGCGATTAATACTCAAAGAAGTCTCGAATCATTAGATATTTGAAAAATCAAATTACCCTTGTCAGGAATCGAATTGGCTGATTTTGAAAATATAAATACATCTTGTATTAATATTATACCGAATTATAGTGTAACTTGTCAGGATCCATGTCTGTCAAAGAATGTCAAACGGCAAACTAAGACAATGGGTTGTTTTTGAACAAAGTATTCTATTTTCCATATATTAATTAAACATCAAATTGTGCTGGTTATTTGAACGCAATCAATGTTTACGCATCGACTGGTAAAATAGCGTGCATTTCGAAAATAAATTTATACATGTCTATTAATAATAGAATAATTTAAATAATTTCCATATTGAATATGTTTTGTTCAAAAACAATCATTTGCCTCGGTTTTCCGTTTGACATTCTTTCACAGTGGTACTCTACGGTTCAAGAGAAAATGAACGTACATAATCGAATTTTGTTAGCATCGTAACCAAATGAATACAAGATATTATATAACCGGATAGTTCCAATAGCACAGTGGGAGTAGGGCTTTATTATTGCCAATTTGAACGGTTCTAACATATTTTATGACAAATAGCCAATGTGCAACCCCGAGTTATTGTTAATAAACTTTTTTTTCTCGTTTGTGCTCACGCCATCTAAATTTACAGCACTTCTTACTTTCGCTTCCCTGTACACACATTTTTACTTCAGGTGGATATGTGCTGATAAATTAGCTTCGAGACGTTTTTGTGTTTGTAGTGTTGTATGGTCAGCACATAAATTAATAAAGTAGTACTTTTTATATATAATATTTTATTAAGTTTTCGCGACTTGTATAATAAAACTACGTTTTAACGGTTTCAAGCACGGTAATTTATTTGATTTTTGTAATTCCGACGTTTCGGTCACTTTCCAGCGGCCGTGATCACGGAATACAAAGATGTCTGGTGTCAACGAGTATTGTTAAAGTTTTGAGTTTTGTTGAATAACAAAAATCAAATAAATTGCCGCGCTTAAAACCGTTAAAACGTAGTTTTATTACTTTTTATATATTTTTATAGGCAGATACTTAATATAAATAGTAATAAATATTAATATTAAACATAATTTTTAATACTAAATCTCTTCAACTCCAAACATTTCGTACTCATTCTCAGCCTCACTTTCATTTGATGAAAAATTTGTGTTAATTCGAATTCGTTCTGCATTTTTACATTCCACTACAATTATGCTTTTAAATTTATCCTCGGCTAATGTCATTATAGCATTAATGTTCACTGTGACATTTTTTGTAACGTATGTTTTCACAATCCCCCATATATTTTCAATTGGATTAAACTGAGAATGACATGACGGTAAACAGAGCTCACTATGAACGTGCGAGCGTAATATTTCGTATATCTTATAGTCTACGAATCTCGCCTAATTTTTTAGAATCAATTAATTAATTATTTATCAAAATGTAACCAAATAGTCTGCCATCACAACAATTAGGAATGTAAATAATTATTATTTATTTGAGAGTTTTTGGCGGGAACTGAAAGGAGATGTTGTGCTGTGCAGTTTTATTTCCTAAAAATGTGTAAAATTATTCTACAATGAACAGTAGTTGTGGAATATTGATAGTTTTTGAGTAGTAATTATGTATTTTTGTGAGAAATATGAGCTGTATAGTCAAATATGGCCTTTCGAGTTGCGTTGAATAGTGTCAGATGATAACCTACAGTTCAGCTGGGCTATACAAGGCTTAAGAAAATGGAAAATCTATATTGTATTCTAAGATCTGGCTTAAAGGTTTAGCTGCCAAGCCATAAACCTAAATAAATAAATAATTTATTTGACTTTCACCATTGATCTTTGATTGTAAATATATCTTCTTATTCAAAATGTAAACGACTCTTTTTTGCTGATTGTACAAGGAAATTTAAATTTCAAGTTGGAGTTTTTGGCGGGAACTGTAAGGAGACGTTGTGCTGTGCAGTTTTATTTTCTAAAAATGTGTAAAATTACTCTAAAATGAACAATAGTTGTAGGATATTGATAGTTTTTGAGTAGTAATTATGTGTTTTTGCGAGAAATGTGAACTATATAGCCAAATGTGGCCTTTCGAGTTTTCACAAGAACTCCGTTGACTGACGTCGAATGTAGCCTACAAAACAACGGCGTCTGGCTTAAAGGCCTAGTTGCCAAGCCTTAAACTTAAAAAAAATATTTCAAATTTAGAATTCCTGCAAATATACAAATACTACAAACGCAAAAACTTCTCGAAACTAATTTACATGTAACTTCACTGATTTTTTTGACATATTACTATCTGCAGTAAGGATAACAATTCATAGTAGTATGAGTTATTTGAAAACTATTGGCTTGCCATTTTATGATTTATCGGTGCTGGTTGTGTTTGTTTTCAAGCTTTTAATGTCTGGAAAGGTAATTAATACTCGTTATTGGTTCTAAACCAATCGAAACGAATCTTTCGTACTATTGTATTTCCGTCGCTTTCACACCTCGCTTATGTGCGAGTGCAATAGAATTACATTTTGTATACGAGGGAAAGAGATAATGATACGCCATTGAAGTAGAATCGTATTCATTTTTCATTTCATTCTATTTTATTTAATGCTTATGAATTATGAACTTATGAACATTATGTTATATTATAGTTATTATTGCAATATAGAAAATATTGCTACATGTCGATGCTTTTGTTTATTTAGAGTAGCCGCTTAAAGGATTTAGCAGATAAATACTTTCCTTACGTTGCGTCATTTTACATCAGCACCTAGAGGCATGTTTTTGTACATATCATAATGATTAAATATGCTTTCCTGTGTTAGACGCGATTTTGTGGAGTCCTTTCGTAATTGATGTAGGGGTTACAACAAAACTTGAGCCCCGAGACTACTATTACAATTGTGTTAGAATAGTTGATCACTGGAGTCATAATTGTACAATAATGGTACTCTTTGTATACGAAAGCATAGGAAAACAACCATTATGGTGCTATTATGACGGCAGTTATCAACGATTCCGGGACGGTTTTGATGGCAGACTTAAGGCCTTGGAGGCATGCTCTTACAATTGAAGTAAGGGGTTCTAGTCTGTAAAGATACATCGGGGTACCTTTTATAGGATAAAAATGTAGAAATTTAGATTGTTAAAGAGCAGCAGTATTAAATTTGGTAAATTTGCTCATAATTTATAATTTTGGTTCCTTGATATACATTATTTACATAGACAGCACAATAATTTTATCTAATACTAGCTTCTGCCCGCGACTTGGTACGCGTGGAATACTTAAAGAAAAGTAAGTTAATAAAACCCCCGATTTTGAAACATTCTTCATTGATGCTCTGCTCCTATTGGTCTTAGCGTGATAATATATAGCCTATAGCTTTCCTCGATAAATGGGCTATTTAACACTGAATGAATTTTTCAAATCAGACCAGTAGTTCCTGAGATTAGCGCGTTCAAGCAAACAAAAAATCAAACTCTTCAGCTTTATATATTAGTATAAGATTGTAGATATAATGTTGTCTGGATGTCTTGTAGTGTGTCAAAGAAAAAACTTTTTCATTAAGGAAAGTCTTTATACATTACGAAATGTGTGAAAACCTCTGCCATAAATATTCTGCATTAGATGACTTTCATCAGACCGACCTTGAACCTACTTCGTATCTCATGTGAAGCTTGTAGACCATTCAGTGCTGTGTGAACGCTTTCATAGGAAATGTATATAATATTAATTTACCTTTTATTTGGCCTTTGTCACATGGTTATCCTTAAAGCTTGTAAAATATTACTTCTAAATCGCGTGATAGACATATGAGTGCGCATACGCGTACTTTAGGCTCGACAACTTTCTTGTCTGTGTAGATCTCTGTCTTACTATGCTGCAATATAACGTTGTAATGTTATATATTTATGGATTGTATTGCATGTATGTATAATAGTTGCATTATATTCTTCTATTCTGTCACTAT
This sequence comes from Dendrolimus kikuchii, assembly GCA_019925095.2. Classification (NCBI taxonomy): domain Eukaryota; kingdom Metazoa; phylum Arthropoda; class Insecta; order Lepidoptera; family Lasiocampidae; genus Dendrolimus; species Dendrolimus kikuchii. The sequence goes on from CM034407.1 coordinate 17,620,955, forward strand.
CGCCGTTTCCAATCCTATTTATTCCCGCCATGGGTTGTATAGAAAAGATCACTTGTTAGCTATAAGGCTGTCCCTTAAGCACAAATATAATAGTACTAATTTGTAAAAGTTACCTATCTACGCTAATTCGGCCCCGTAACAGGGAGTGGGTTTGGCCCAGCTAAACATTACTTTCTTTTACGAATATCTCGTCGCCCTGATATAGAGAAAAAGGATCCGAATTAGCGTAGTGTAATAACCAGTTACACACGGGCGAAAAAGTCAGTCGAGCGACAAGTACGCGTAATTACTCGTAAGTCTGTCTCCCGCTTAACTGTTGCATTTAAAGGGTAGATCACTATAGGGGGTTGATTTGTTTCAGCGCAGAACCAGCTTCTTTGAACAAAATGGATGGATTTAGTGCAGTTACTGGTGAGTGTAACTTTTTCTAGTTTACTTAGAAGTGTGCTTACTACTGAAGTATTCTGAGAAATTGAAATCCCTATAATCCGTAATTGACCAATGTTTTATTATCCTTGGTATTTAAATTATCTGTAATTCTTTTAACGAGTGTCTTAATTGTTCACTGTCAATTATTTGCGTTAAAATTCTACACTATTGAAATGTAACTTTGTGTTAAGGGCCGGCCTTCGAGATAGAAATTATAAACCGTTTTTATTGTTAAAATTTCACTGCAGATTCTTAGAAGCCACATTGTTTTGGATTAAGCTTACAAAATTAATAATTCCAATGAATAGGCTGTGCGTGTTTATTGAGGGCTCCATGTCTATTTTAGTAATATATAAGGTCGGCCCGTTGAGATAGAGTTCGTTGAGTTTCAATTGCGATCGAGGAGTTGCTAAGCGTATATTCGGAACGGGAATCTTGATCGAAACACTGCGCGTTTTATGTTATTTCAATCTTCTGCCTTAATGTTTAGACTTGTTGTATTTGCTTGTGTTTCTAAGAACTATAAATTACGTGCGTGTACTTCTAATTAAGTATATTCAGATAAAAGTTATCAGTTGAATAATTTATACTCTGAATAAAAACAAAAGTAAAACAATTCAACTGTTTTATTCATGCAACTGCATAACTTTTATCTAGTGATTGAAAAATCGGTCCTTAATTGACATTTAATTTCGAATCCCATCGAAGTGGACTATCCACCTCGCAGCACGTAATAGGGTAGAAGATGACGATCAAACCAACTGAGTCACTTTTTATCATACTACTAAGCGTTGCGGCTTCCTAGATTTTGTATGAGCGTACAAAGCTATGACGTCACAACTGTAAGGAGTCGACGTATTAATTATTTAATTATACAGTAATTTAAATTGTTTTTGTCATGATATTTTAAAAGTGATACGTCAGAACGTCAGCAGATACATCATTGTTTGTATTATTATTATTATCATCGTTACACTAGCTGCGCCCCGCGGTCTCACCCGCGTGGTGATGGAAAATCGTTATATTTTGGATAATTCACACTATATCTTTATAAATTATATATAGCCTATGTGTTATTCTGATGTGTAAGCTATATTATTGTAAAGTTTCATCAAAATCCATTCAGTAGTTTTTTGCGCGAAAGAGTAACAAACATACATACATACTTACAAATTTTCGCGTTTATAATATTAGTGGGATAGGATTCGTCGGGTTCGATTCCCGGCCTGGTAAATTTATGAGTGAACTTTCTGTTACTATATATAGTATTATTTAACAGTAAACTGGTGTGACTATTACCAATTAATTATTTATTTTTAATTTAAAAAAATGGCTGGTTTTTTTTCAGGTTGACAGTTCTTTGCAGACGTAGTGCGTCTGTGCAGACTTTAACCAGTGGAACTTTTGAAATCATGGCGTAGTATTTTGTGGAATCTATTCAAAGGATCAATAGTACTTTTATGTTATTAGTGACACAGCTGGGAAATAATTTAGAATCACAATCTTGCAGATTATGAATTCGCATATTAATGATGTCGATGGATAAATGGACCTACTTATGCAAAATGGAACCAACCCACATACTGACAGTTTTGAGAAAAAGCCGTTTTTATTAAAATTTTGCGTACAAAAAATATGTCTATATTTTGGAAAAAAAAAACATTTAAAATATTGTATATTATATTTTCTCGTTATGATTTTTATTGAGTCGATAGAAGGTGCATTTTGAAAGTCTTGTGCATCCTTAACCCAATTTTGGCATGTTTCTGGATTGGTTCTGTTTTGCATAAGTAGGTCCAAATAACTGACTATTATAAACCAATATAGAATAGACTTGCAGACCCAATCCCCTTATTCATATAAGAAAATTCTTTATTCATTAATTTATTTATTTATCTGTTTGAATATAAATACGTATTCATAATTACCATTATAAAAAATTCAAATTTACTATAAATATTATTAATTTTTACTAAAATATGTCAATAAGAAGGCATTTTTATATAATCTTATTATTATTTAAGCACAATTGAAGGAATTCAAGAAATTAAAATGTGTTTCTCTCAAATGACAGATTCATTCAATTTAGTTTGTACACACAATTAAGTACTTAATAAATGTGCTGCCTGCAGCTTGTCTGAAATGACAAAGAAACGAGATTCAAAGTTAATTCACAAAAATCCTTTTAAAATAATATGATTTACTATTATTTAACATTGATCACTTCAAAATTATAATTATTAGATATAATTACAAAAGCATTTAAAGGTTTTATTTGATAAATATATACAAATTGAAATTAAACGTAAAAAATATAGTTTTTTTTTTTTAATTGCAGGAGTTCAGCAGACAGGCAGACGGCCCACTTGATAGAAAGCGGTTACCATCCCCTATGGACATTTGCAACACTAAAAGTGCTACAAATGCGCTGCTGCTCTCTTAAGGGAGACTGGAACCTGGTCACTAATGCCGGAACACAACTCAAGGTTGTTATGGCGACATACTCTAGACCAGGGGTGGTAGTCATCCAGTCAGGCAAATGCCCTACCACCTGTGGGTTGTTTTGTCGCCTCTTACGACAGGCCGCCCGGCCGCAGGAAATTGTATTCTTTCTCCGTTCCTGCACGGATAAAATAGTAACAAAAGTTACATATAAACTTACTTATATCACTTCAAAGTAATACTATTTTATCGAACTTTTATTTATGCCTTTAATAATATTTAATTTCATTACATTCATAATACACTAGTTATACGAGTTTTATAAGCTCGTTAAAAATATGTTATTCCTAATCGCATTCTGAATGTGATCAAGAATAACACATTGTTATAACTCGTGTTTAATGAGGGTATAAACCTTGTATGAGTGTTGTGAATAAGGGGATAATATTTTATATATTGTTTTGTTTTGTCAGAAAGAATTAAAATTAAATTCGCAGCTGCTTTTGTTTAGTGATCTGTGGAATATACACTTTTCGTAGAAGAAGAGGTTTAGTTACTAAATAAAGCACACGTGTCTTATTGAAATAACTTGGGTTTGAATTTCGTTAACTGTGAATGAGGACATCGCCAGCAAACCTCAACATTGGATCATCGATGTGTGAAATATACCTATCGGAATGCAAGTATGGTATTTTTTGACTGATATATTTTAAATCTTAAATATAAAAGACATCAGGTCAATCAACAATTTTATAAGAAATGTATATCGATGTCATTAATATAATTGTTATTATGAGGTTTAGCACTTATACTTTGATATCTCTGTTTTTTTAGGTCTCATAGCCATTTTTTAGTACGAATGGAACCGTTATATAATACTTATGTTACAGTTTTTCACGACTGATAATTCCGATCGATAATTTTCGTTTGCGCAGAAGAGTGCAGACCGGTGTTCGACATGTAAATAATCTATGTTGAACTTTATTCGCAAGCGGAAATGGCAGAGCGTTGATTGCTATGCATTCTTAGCTCTGTTCCGCTTACACGACCCGTACACTGTCGCGCACTACTAAAATTGGTCTACTGTGCGAATTATTACTTGTGTAAAACTCTACAAACGAATCTATGTATGCAGTATGTCTGGATTGCAACGTAAAGGGGACGGAGATTTTTGGGACAGATAAAGTAAGAAAAGAAAAGACGACACGTAACGTGTGCGGCAATTTGCGAAATGAGGTTGGCACTCAGAGTCTTAATTTTCAGTGCCCACCCCCTTAATCCCAAACATCATGCGACCCACGGTAAAAACAAGTTAAATTAAATTAAATTATTATTATTTTATTGCGGGAGTTCTATATACAAGCAGACGGCCACTTGATGGAAAGCGGTCACCGTCGCCTATGGACATTTGCAACACCAAGGGTGCTACAAATGCGCTGCTGCTCTCTTAAGGGAGACTGGAACCTGGTCACTAATGCCGGAACACAACACAAGGCTGTTATGGCGGCATACTCTAGACCAGGGGTGGTAGCCATCCAGTCGGACAAATACCCTACCACCTGGCTGTGGGTTTTTTTTGTCGCCTCTTACGACAGGCCACCCGGCCGCAGGAAGTTGTATTCTTTCTCCGTTCCTGCACGGATAAAAACGATTACCATAATTGATTTCTCTCTCTTGTTTCATCTCCCAATTATTTGGAGTCGGCACAATATGTCTCTTTCTTCTACACCCCTCTATTCTGATATACGTCCTCTGCCACACCACAAATCATCATATTATCCTTTACACAATACATCCATCTCTTTTTTGGTCTACCTTTACATTTGTAATATCCGAATCTGATATAAAAGTTTCAAATAATTTCGGATAATAAACAAAGAACGTTTTAATTTAACAAAATCATAATAAACTTTATTACGATTTTGTTTTTGCAGTCTGTTGATGACGCTTTAAAATGGGTAGCGATAATAATTACTCATATGAAGGCTTCGACTACTAAATGATAACCTAAAAATAAAGTCTTCTTTTGATGGCCTCTATGGTTGAGCGGGCTAAGCCTTTGCCGGCGTACCTCACTGCAACGCAGAGGTTCCGGGTTCGATTCCTGGTATAGTAAATTTTGGAAACGTATTTTCTCCGTTATTTACTATGGTCTGGGTGTCTGGGATCGGCTCCAGAGTAGTCCGTTGTATATTAACCATAACACAAGCGTAACTTGCTTAATTTGGGGATATACAATATGTGTGTTTGTCTGCCGATTATTATACTATTATTATTATATTATGATCTATTTGTATTTTACTTTTAAAATTTGTTCAAAATCTATTACCCGAAACTAACGGATAATCCGAAATAATAGAATATATGTCATGTTGTATTGTTCTATATTCCAGATTAATGAAAATCGCATATATATTATAAAATAACTGTATTTCAAAGTTCGTACAAAGATCCATGACATAAAAGTAGTTTACATTTTTTAAAGACACAGAGTACAGACAAACAATAGACAAAATACAAAGTGACCACAGACAAGTAATAAAATAGTTTTAACAATTAACATTTACAACATATTCCCCTTTACATATTTTGAAGTACTAATCAACAAGCTTAGAGCAATGTTATTTCTAATTGTTATTTACTAATGAAATTTCAAATCAAATAATCATGTAACTTTAGGAGGGTTCAGAATAGGTTTCATAATCAGCATATTTCACAGGAGGTTTAATTAATCTACCTGATCTTGATAACTTTTGATTTGAGTTTGGAAGTTCAGACTCGATATTGTACTCAGTACCAGAAGAACCCAATGGCTCATTATGGTTTCTCACTGTCTGAGTGTTTTGGATATTGCTCTCTTCGTTCAAAGCAACTTCACTTGGTCTAATAAAAATTTCATTTCTCCAATATCTCTTTCCTTCTTCATTTTCCACCATATAAGACCTGGGTTGATCACTTTTCTTCAAAATTTTTCCTTTTAACCATATCTTATCTGTAGGATTTTTCTTGTATCGAATTAAATGACCCTCTTTGAAAATGTCTCTTTTAGTTGCTGTCTTGTCATAGTATTTTTTGGAATATGTTTTCTGTTTATTCAGTATTTTTCTGTCTTTGTCATATGTAAGCTTAGGTATTAGTGTAACAAATGAACAAGGAATATTTGTTCGCAGCTGCCTTCCCATTAGTATGCTTGCAGGTGAATTGACCTTACCTCTGGGTGTATTTCTCTGGTTCAGCAGGGCAAGTAAAGGATCCTCATTAGCATCTTTAGCTTTTTGGAAAATTTTCTTTACTATTTTTACTGCACTCTCAGCTAGTCCATTTGATTTTGGATAGTGTGGACTAGATTTTATATGCATGAAACCCCAATCTTTTTCAAATGACTTGAATAATTCAGAATCAAAGCACAACCCTCCATCAGAATACAATAACAAAGGGACTCCATGTCTTGCAAAAACAGACTTCAATTGGTTAATCACTGTCACACTTCTCAAATCTTTTAGACTGCCTACTTCAATGTAGTTTGACAGAGCATCTACTACAACTAAATATTGTTTCTGTTTAAATTCAAAAATGTCATATCCAACCTCTTGCCAAGGTAGCATAGGTACTTTCTTATACTTCAAAACCATTTTCTGTTTGTTGTCTTGATATTTTTGACACACATGACAAGTTCGAACAAATTTCTTTATATCCTGTGCAATACCAGGAAGGTGCATAGTTAATTCAGCTCTACTCATCATTCTTGAGATGCCAGGATGACCAGTATGTAAACTCTTCAGCATGTAATGTCTTAAAGCTCTTGGTATTATGATCCTATTACCTATAAATAATAAATCTTTTACTAAGACAATCTCTTCTTGGAATTGATAATAGGGTTTTATAGAATCATCAACATCTTTATAAAATTTTGGCCACCCACTGAGGCAGGCAGTTTTAAGCTTGCTCATAATAATGTCTTTTTCAGCAGCCTTTGAAATTCTATCCCAACATTCAGCTGTAACTGGTAGATTTTGTAGTAATAAACAGATTCGCAATTCTATGTCATCTTCAAGATCTGTCTCAAGATCACAGCCACTCGTAGAAAAATCTCTCGATAGGGTATCGTCAATATATAAATATTTTCCAGGTGTATACACAACATTCAGACGGTAAGGCTGTAGTCGCATCATCATTCTCTGCAATCTCGCTGGTATCTTACATAATGCTTTATTCATTACTCCTATAATGGGTTTATGATTAGTTTCTACTCTGACTGAATTTCTGCCAATTAAGTATTGTTTAAATTTTTCAACACCAAAGCATATGGCCGGCAATTCTTTCTCTATTTGGGAGTATCTCATCTGAACATCAGTCAATGCTTTAGAACTATAGGCAATAGGCCGCCCCTCTTGAAGTAATACTGCACCTAATCCAACAGAACTTGAATCCACACTAAGTGTTAATTCTTTCTCTGGCTGATAAAATGCTAATACTGGTGCATTAGTTAAGAGATTTTTCAGTTGCTCAAAACAGCTATCAGGATTCTTTTCCCACCTATAATCAACATGTGCTGTAATGTCAGCATATCCCGGAATAAATTTAGATACATAATTAAACATTCCTAAAACTCTTTGCAAGGCCTTTTTATCTTTAGGAGGTTCTAACTCCTTTACTGCTTTAACCTTTTCTTTGTCTACACTTACTCCATTTTTACTAATAATGTGTCCCAGAAAAGTAACTTCATTAACAAAGAACTGACACTTCTGTGGATTAAATTTTATTTTATTTTCTTTAGCTCTATTCAATACTTTACATAAAATATGTTGTAACTCATTCTCTGACTCGGCCCTGCAGAGCACATAATCTTGAAAAGTAGCTACCTGGTCAATGTCCTGAAATGTATCATGAACTACTTTGTGAAATATTTCAGGTGCTGGTGAAATTCCAAATGGTAAGCGTAAGAACCTATACCTTCCCCATTCTGTTTGAAAGGTACACAACCTGGAACTATTATCATCTAAAGGGCACATCCAAAATGCTGACTGAGCATCTAATTTACAATAAACCTTAGCACCCGCTAGACGTGCTGTAATGTCTTCAATCTTAGGAAAAGGAAAATGTGCTCTTTTCAAGGCCTTATTCAAAGGTCTAGGATCCAAACATATACGTAGAGAGCCATCTTTCTTTTGTACAACAACCATCTGACTTACCCAGTCTGTTGGTTCAGACACTGAAGTAATAATGCCCATTTTCACTAAATTTTCCAACTCTTCTTTGACTTTAGGCATTAAACTATAAGGTAGTCGCCTGGCGGGGGAAACAACTGGCTTAACATTTCCATTTACTTCTAATTTTATCTTACAAGGTACACATCCTATATTTCCATCAAACAAATCTTTGAAACTGTCTGGGATTACGGAATCCAAACTTTTATCAATCTGATCAACTCTCTTAATGAGTCCAAGTCTTTCAGAACTTTCCAAACCCAATAAATTATAGCAATCTGAACCTATAACATAAAATTCAATAGAATAAACATTTGACTTGTAATGACAATTAAGTATGACATTTACCAATAACAGGCACTTTTCCATTAGTAAAAGAAGTAATTCTAACATTAGTTTTTTGTAAGTTTTTTGTACTTAAACCTAATTTCAAAAACTCTTTTTCACTTAGTGTATTACACTGTGCGCCAGTGTCAATCTTAAAATTAACTAATAACATATTTATTTTTAGACTAACACAATACCAAGAACACTTCTCATTTCTTTTTAATGATAATATTGCTACATTATAGTCCATATCACTTTCACTAGTTTCTTTCAAAATATTCACTTTTTTATTTTTACACTTTTTTGCAAAATGATTCTTTTTCTTACAAATAGCACATGTTTTTCCATAAGCCGGGCACTTTCCATAATCATGTGTATATCCACAATATTGACATTCTTTGCTTTGTGTTTTCGTTTTTACTAAATCTATGTCTACTTCCTTTTTAATATCAGGCTCAGGTTTTTCCATTTGAATTACTTGTTTATCAACAACAGCATGATTTCTGCAAATAGTCAATGCTTTATCCAGGGTGAGGTCCGTCAAGCCAAGAAGCTGTCTCTGTAACCCAGGATTGTTTATGCCACAAATAAATAGATCTCTTACTAGCTCATTTTGAATTTGCCCAAAATTGCATGATTGGCTCATTCTCTTTAATGCAGTCACATACTGCTCAAAAGCTTCTTCAGGCTGCTGCTTTCTTGTGAATATTTTATACCTTTCATAGGTTATGTTAGTTTTAGGTATAAAATGGCCATCAAATTTCTCCAACAAGCTTTTTAATGTTTCATCCTTAGAACATTCAAATGTTTCATAAATATCTTGACAATAATCACCTCCGTGATGTAATAACATGCCAATTTTTTGTTTTTCTTTGGCTTCTGCATGATACACACCAATATATGTAAAAAACTTTCTTCTAAATAATTTCCAATTTGTATGCATATCACCTTCCGTTCCCAGTGTACATATCAAATCCTTTGACTCCATGGTTATCACGTATTTTCCGCTGTCACCATGTTGTATTGTTCTATATTCCAGATTAATGAAAATCGCATATAAATTATAAAATAACTGTATTTCAAAGTTCAGCAAAGTTCGTACAAAGATCCATGACATAGAAGTAGTTTACATTTTTTAAAGACACATAGTACAGACAAACAATAGACAAAATACAAAGTGACCACAGACAAGTAATAAAATAGTTTTAACAATTAACATTTACAACATGTCATATACTTGTTTTGTGATTCTATTTTCATTCATCATTTCTACATGCCCAAACCACCCTAACATTCTTTTTTCTACTCTTGTTATTACATGTTCTTTCAATCCACCACGTTCCCTTATTACACTATTCCGTATCATATCATTCATGCTTACCTCACATATACTTCTCGAAGCTGTCATTGCAACTGCATTTATTCTACTTTCATGCCTCTTCTGTCACGCCCAACTTTCACTGCCGTACATGTATTTATTTAGGTTTATGGCTTGGCAGCTAGGCCTTTGGGCCAGATCTTAGATTACAATATAGTTTCTTCATTTCCTTAAGCCTATGTATAGCTCAGCTGAACTGTAGGTTATCAACTGACGCTACTCAACGTAGTTCTTACATACATACATAACTTCACGCCAGTTCCCTTGTGGGGTAGGCACGAACTCACTTGCTTCTTTGACATTCATAACGCTTGTCATGCACGCTCGTCTGTTCTTAAGGCTCCTGACATCACCTTCTGCTAGTACACGATCGTAGTTCTTGACAACGAAGGCCACATAATTTGATTATACAGTTCACATTTCTCACAATAACACATATTTACTACTCAAAAACTATCAATATCCTACAACTACTGTTTATTTTATAGTAATTTTACACATTTTTAGAAAATAAAACTGCACAGCACAGCGTCTCTCTCCATCAGTGTTGGCACCCACCAACAGCTAATAACAGTGGGCAGCCAAGCGTGCCTTTACAGCCACTTTGGCTTGTCATAAAAGAGTTTAGCGCTCCATTCACCTTTATCACCTGCAATTACTATTCTTTCGTTATCACTTATACGAAAATGTAAGAAACCAGGCTTCCAATTGAAATCTATTGATATATTTTTATATTCAAATATATTAAATAGTTTCGTAATGATTAGTTTTGTTTTGCAGTATTTTGAATCTTGAAACCTACCTTCAGGGGCCTAATTCTACTATTACAATCTCGTGATAATCGCCAAACACTATGGTCTCAATTTTAGTTTTGTCTGATTTCATTCATTTCTTTGATTTAGGTTGCCTGTAAGAGATCGCTTTGAGCGAAAAGGCCGCCTATTGTATTGTCTAGAAAATATCGTAAATATGGTCTGTTTTTGTAATTGTATATTTCGGTATTCAATAAAGTGTTATCTCTTCTCTCTCTCTCTCTCTCTTTCTCTCTCTCTCTCTCTCTCTTTAAGCGAATACTCGTGAAATAAATGTTTGTAGCTTTTCAATGTCCGTTTCTGCTAATGATAATACCAGTTTTTTTCTACTGTTATTCCGCCGCGAAGATATCGAGAACACATTATAGATCTAGTAGAATACGAGTTTTTGACGCTATCGTAATGGATTATTACGTTGAATATTTTCGCAAGGTCAATATTGAATACCAGAATTGGGCCCCTGGTGAATTGTTGTCTAAATGTCACTTAAACCAAATAGCATTTCACCCCATGGTATCGCTGTATATTACGTTTGTAATTACAGAGACTAAACCCCCCCCCCCCCATATTCATAACTAGCTTCTGCCCGAGAGTTCGTTCGCGTGGAATAGTTAGAAAAAAACCGATTTTGAAACATTCTTCATTGGTGCTCCGCTCCTATTGGTCGTAGCGTGATGATATATAGCCTATAGCCTTCCTCGATAAATGGGCTATCTAACACTGAAATAATTTTTTAAATCAGACCAATGGTTCCTAAGATTAGCGCGTTCAAGCAAACAGACAAACTCTTCAGCTTTGTATATTAGTATAAGATACATACTTAAACGATGTTTATCGATAAGTTAAAAAAGAGTACCAAAGTGTTTTTCACAGTGCGATTATGAAAATCACTAACTTTATTTTAACGAGTCGATAAACCGCATATAAGTGTTATCTCTAAAGTGGTAAATTGACAGTCGCAAATGTCAAACTCGTGTCAAAATACATTAAAATTATTTTAAGTTTGAAATTTGTGTAAATTGTCAGTAGAGTTTATGTAACTCACAAGGTATAGGACGCGTTCCTCTTGTGGCTCACAACGCTCAAAATGCTCCTTTAGCCGTAGCCGCGAAATCTTCACTAGTAATGTCATAATTTGCGTTCACGCAGCGCTCACAACGACCCATGTCAAGAGATGGGTCGAATAACCGTTCCACTTGGGTTTACGATTGTAACACCGGCAAGCAAGTGGAACGGGAAGAGTCTCGGTCGTGAACGTGGTCGTTGTGAGTCCCTAATGGAACGTAGCCTATGTAACGTACCTACAGCTTTATGCTTTCTTTTATATATTTCTTATTTTGTCCTTTGTCGTAATTTCCATTAGTTTCAAGTAATTACATACAGACATACATAACTTCACGCCAGTTCCCTTGCGGGGTAGGCACGAAGAACAGAGCGTCATTCAGGCTTATTCATACACACCTCACTTGCTTCTTTGATATTCATAACTCTTGTCATGCACGCTCGTCTGTTCTTAAGGCTCCTGACATCACCCTCTGCTAGTACACGATCAATTTGATCATGAAAGGTGTGTCTTGGCCTTCCACGTAATTAGTAGTATTAAATTTTTAGCAGCGGGCGTCGACCACAGAGCATTAGTTTTCTCTATCGATACGTTGCGAAAGGAGCGGTTTTCAAATATAACCATACAGCAACCAATGACATTTGTGTATTTCGTCGTTGTTTATGACTTCAACTTGAGTTTATGATTGTAACGACCGCAAACAAGTGGAACGGGAAAAACCGTGGTCGTTGTGAGCGCCAAGGGGAACGTAGCCTACGTATATCTCAAAAACAAAGTATATAGTATAGTGCCTAAACCCTCATAATAACATCGAACTCAAAACAGCAACTCACAATTATGTTTTTAATGTTTCGTTTTATTTTTATTTTATTCAGAATAATATAAATAATAGGTTTGTATAATAAATAGTCACGTATCAGTATATTTTGTATGAAAAATGAAATTTAGTTAAACCGTATTGATTGAGAAACGATTTGAAAGAGAATTATATGAAAATAAGGCGGTGGTTTGTTACTAACGCCTGTAGGCTGCGTACGTGACGCTGTACCGACCGACGAATGCTTATTATGAAAACGCACTGTCCATACGTTGTACGACGCGTCTGCAGTCATTCTTGACCATTCCAACGTAAAGGCGTCGCGTTTCGAGAATAACTCGGTACAAGGTGAAGCCGACGTCGTTGGCGGCGTCCAGCGTCGATTGACGCTAAACGCCGCTCTCAGCATCCGTGGCAGACCACGGCCTTATACATTAAGCGGCTTGTTTCACTTCTTCTAATGATGATGTAATAGGAAATTGAATGCAGTGATTTTCGCTTGTAAATATTGTCCTAACTTTTAAAAAAAACCACAACAATCTATATAAAAGATAATTATTTATTATACACGCTATCTCATAAAGTCTATACTGTAGTAACATTTACAAGAATATCAAAAATTAGCTCGGCTATGCAATTCCAGAGCCTGGTAACTGACATTGTTTCTTGAACGACTGTTAGTGAATTTATTTATTGTCTTGCTTTTGTGTTTGCCAAAACATGTGAAAACTACGTATGTAGCGCACGGACCCGTAAACCGCCGCGGCGACCGTCGTGCGGCGACATTCGGCTCGCTCCGCCCGCGTTCGGGGATGGGCCCGCGATACACACGTTTTTGCATCCCAATTAGGGATGCAACATCGCTCATAAAAAACATCGATGTTTTCAAAAGCGAAATATCGATGTTAAAAATGTCGACGTTTATGAACGATATATCGATGTTTTTTTATCACCATTTACATAAGCTTTTGACGCTTGTTCCTGCGATGCAAATGAAACATCTTTTTTTTTGTACATCGATATATCGCCCAAACCACCTTAGCACACCTTTCTTAATTCTTGCTTTCACTAACATCATGCTTTTATGCCGCTGTTACTCCATCTTTGCAATCTTTGCATCTCAATGCTCTCATACTACTAAATACTATGTTTATTCTATTTATATGTCTTTTCCCTTACCCATATTCACTACCGTACTTACCGTACTATTCAACAGCTTGGGCATACACTAATACATCCCTATCACCATTTAAAATAAATGTACATCTAAGAAAAATAGTTATTTTAATAGAAATGAAAGAAATAGATATAATAATCAACTTTTATATTATAAATTATTACTGGCAATAAGAAAAAATATGAAAAATAGAGCGCAAGATGGCGCGTTACGTCTATGTATGATAAAACATCGTTCTTAAACAACGATGTATGGTCGATGTTTTGGTTTCAACATCGATGTTAAAACATCGATTTTTATGAACGATACATCGATGTTTTGTTCATCCCTAATCCCAATACTTCACTCGATCACGATACACCGCGCAGGCGGCATTGAAAGTTTTCGCGTCCGATAGTCCGCGCTTACATGTATCAAAATACGGTATTGCTTCCAATGAACTGAATAAATAGTTGACACTGTTGAGCTTGTGACAACTGGGCCCCAATTCTGCTATTTTAATGTAGTCAGAATGGTCGACCACTGGCGTCATAATGCTTATTATTTCTGTATGAAAAAACGGCCATTATGACGCCTGTAATCTACTAGTCTGACGATATTGAAATAGCAGAATCGCGCCTTGATCGTTCACTGGTGCTGATAATGGCAATACAATGATTGCTTTTCTACGCTTTACAACACAAAGCAACAATTTTGGTTATGTTACGCCAGAGGTCGGCCATTCCGACACGATTGTAACAATAACAGGGCCCGAATTCTGTTATCTTAATATCGTCAGAATGGCTGACCACTGGCGTCATAATGGCTTTATGACGCCAATGGTCAGCCATTCTGACGATATTGCAATAGCAGAATTGTAACCCTGACTTAGGATCCAGTATAATAAGGCTGTGTCAAGCTAGTTTTTATGAATGTTTCATGAACATATTTCATATCACTTCTGCATCTTATTTAGAGGCTCATCAAGTATGTCGCGGACTATACATTCACAGAACGTTGAAACAAGCCGCCTATAATTACTGCTTCATACAATTTTATAGTCATTCAGTTGATTGACTGATTAATATTTGATATATATCGCGTGCTTCAAGCCAGAGGGGCGTGTAGCCCAACTTTTCAGGAGATACAAAAAACTTAATAAGTATTTTTTTTTTCAATATATCTCTATAACTGAAAATTTGCATGTGTTTATGAGAGTACTTCCTTGATTACGTGAAATGCTCTTTTTTTAAGTATTTCAGAACCCGCAATATTTCACATACTTCTATGTGGCTCGACAATTTTAGGAAAATCTTATGTCATTCCTTTTCAGAAAATGCTTTTATCGGATGGACGTATAATACAAAACTTTTGTATGCAATGAAATATTTCAAAAAAACATCTGAACTTAGTACAAGTATCGTACAATGTCATTAATAAATATTTTTTCTTTAATGAAATGCAGTATATCTACCATTTTTGAAGATTATACGTCCAACTGGTTTGTCAAAAATTTAAAATTAGTTTCGTTCAAGACAGACGTAAAGACTATTTAAGGTTAATTTCGACGGTAGTGAAATAAAACAGGACACTCAAAAATTGTTTAAAATATTATTATTTAAAAAGGAACTTGTTTAACAAATAAACTTTTAAAAGCAAATAAAAACTTAGCATTATTAACACTTTAGTACTTCAATGATAATAATTATTGTTTCTTTGGTCCCAATCAGCATTCGCGAATTGCAGAGATATTACAATTGAGTATTAAAGAAAAGTAGTTTACGTAAATAACATAAACTGCTATAAAAATATCTAAGATGAAAAACATGAATGACGCATTAGCACAGCTTAGCTGCACTTAATAAGTACTTTCCCTTTAGTTACATGCAACGCAATTAAAATTTAGGGCAGGTACAAGCAAGCGGCTTAATTAATTTAGATCCAACCCTGAGCAAGCAAAGGTAAGAAGTTCAAACATCTAAGTAGGTACCTATCAAATGTACTTATTAATTCGTTTTCCCTGACCGACGTCTTAAATAGGAGGGTCGGGTTGCAGATAATTCCAATTCGTCATCATCTTGACGAGGCTTAGTCTGAGACAACGACCCTAAAACAGACTGAACAGGTAGATTTTTGTAGTAGTGATGATTTTTGGGTATCGTCCCATCCTGACACAGTGCCATCAGATCTGTGTGTTTTATTTGTTTTATTAAAATTTGTCCAGGGTACAATTTTGCAATATGCGAATTACGTTCCGATCTTGTCACTTTCTCCTTTAATTTTACCTCTTTGAATTCTTCCCAGTAATTAAATTTAAAAAAAAAACGAATGTGGAATGTCTTTATTAAATCGTAACCATCTTACGTTAGCCCATTTCAAAACAGTTCCATCGATGGCTTTCATTATATTTGGAATAATAGTACTTCGCAATGCTTTGAAATCCAAAAAATCTGTGTGTTCCATAACTTTAACTTTATATGGATTGTCTTTACGGGCTAGTCGTATGACATTTTGCCAGTCATCAGGGATGTAGATATTGGCATACTCAGAAGCTCATTCAATTGTCGAGTGCATATTGTCGCACTCCATGTAGGTGTGTCCGGGTTCAAGAAATTTATGGTCAATAACTCTAATATTATCACTGTCAGGTGATGTAATGAGGAAATTGAGCATAGCTACAAGCACATGATTTCTATTCTGCCCTGGACAGCAGTCAGAATATAATATTAGGTGATGGTCGTTGGAGAGATTTGAGATGTAATTATAGAGACATGTTGATACTTCGTTTGATCCGCGGCTGGCTTCATATTCCGGCCAAAAATAACAACCTTGTTTAGTCACTGCATTGTGAATAGTGAAATTTATGCTACCTAACTTCCGTTTATAAAATACAGGCTTTCCTAAAACTGAGACAATATAGCACTGCTTGAAAGTCAAAAGTACAAACATGCAAGGGACTATTTCTATTGCTTTAATTTTATTCGATTTTTTTTCTTCCTGTGCATAGTATTTTCTGTTAACATGCTGTTCGTATTCTTTTTGTTTCTCCTTTTGTTCTTCTTCAGTTAAGTGCTCATATTTGTTACACCAACACTGGTCCTTTCTTGGTTTGTGGAAACCTATATTCTTCTCTAAAATGAGTTCTTTATACGAAGTTTTTCCAATGGGTTTCTTTTGATTCTCCAAACAATGCTGCTTATATAATTCATACATTTTTTCTTTGTTAAGAATTGTTTCCAAGTAAATATTTTTTGTACCTTTACGGCACCAATAAGAAGGCACTTTTGGAAATGAATCTATGTGATCATTAGCGAACTTCATGTTGTCTTCATCAAATTTGTTGGACGGTGTGTGATGGCCTCTTTCGTCAGGAGAAGGAATATTACCTACTCCTCGGCGCGCTTTCTTTAAAGCAGTACGGACCATCTTGTCACTGATATCCAGTGTACGAAGAAAAAAAGGTTTATCGCCTGCGAATTAACCTTGAAACTGTAATTCAATGTAAATTTCCTTCTCGAATTGGTCACACGTGATACTGTTGCTTCAGTTGAAAACACGTTAGATACTATAAAATCCCTTTGTCTTTCAATACTACCCAAACCCCAAAATGACAAATGAATATTTTTTCTTATAATACTATAGTATTATCAATTTTTGTATGACAAGCTCGTTGACACTTACAATTTTTAGTGCTACACATTTTTGACGGTATATTCTTTCCTTGACTTGATATATATGTTACACTGCTATTTTTCTTCGTTTTTCTAATGTTTTTCTTCCAATCTTTCTTTTGCATCTCTTCACTTCTTGACCATCAAGGTTACTTTCAAATATGGGCGATTCTTCTACTTCTCGTGAATTAATAATGCTGCCTGGTGGTACAATTTGAACCAAACATGAGGTCATAACGGGAGACGTTGGTGAGCATTGATTTTCCTCTTCTTCAGGTTGGTAATTATGGTCTGCGACAAGAGTCATCGCTGTCATCAATGGAAGTTAGCAGATTCTCGGTTTGGTGGGTTTCCAGAAGTTTCTGTAATGCTAGGGCTTCCTATTGAGTGTATGGATGCTATTGTTGAATTGATGGAACAGATGATTCTAGTAGTTCGAAATCCTTGTTTGTCCTAAATACTGACACGTATGGACGTGACGAATGCTCGGAATGCAAAATCTCTATTTGCTCTTCAACCGAGATTGATGAGTCGTCATGATTTGATTGAGTCCCTAAAAAAGAATAAACTTGTTAAAATAAATTAAAGTGTGAAGTCCTCCTAACAAACAATGTGTAATAATTATTTACACAATACATTATTTATTTATTTACACAATTTTATTCGTTAGTTGTTATCAGACGACCACACATCAGGCGTGACAATTACTATTAAGAAAAAAACAGAGGTGGTGTATCGATAAACATATAAATGATAGACGTAATAAAAAAAAAGTTTTTTTATTTATACGCCCCTCTGGCTTGAATCCCGCGATATATAGCAGTTTTTAGTTAAATTTTTGGCACTTGTTTTTAAATCATAGACTGACATCGTGAAAGAGACTTGCATGTATGCAAGTGGTTGAAGCAAATCGCGTGCCAAGATGGGAACAAGTGGAGGTCCATTGCGCCTGCCAACTCCTGTGGGAAATAAGCGTAATAATTTTTAAACCGATGTTTTATTCTGTAATAATAATAAATAACACCGTATTACGACCCATTGCTGGACTCAGACCTCTTTGGGGGGAGTTACTTTTCATGTGTCCAGTTACACACATCGCTTGTATCGATCGATATTCATGTTTCATCATAATGTTTTCCTATCATCGTTAACACAAGATTCGAAGCAACGTTTCTTTTAAAACGCGAGTTTGTGACGAGTGCGTTACTCACTAAGCTACGATACTTCCTTAACTTATAACTATCTTCATATTGTATGAAGCAGTATAGAGTTGTACAGAGAACTTGGAAACCCAAGTCTGCTGTATAATAGTGTCGTAATTGCCGTTCACTGCAGTCATAATGTTGTTACAATGATCGACCATTCAGACACGATCGCAATAGCAGACTTGAGGCTCTGAGTTGATATGATTGGTTGAATATTGTTGGAACAGTGCATAGTTATGTTAATAAGTAATGAAAGAAAATCAAAAGGAACGACAATGACTGTACATTATAGTGTTTTTTTTGATAGATGATTTCAATTATACGCTAGATGTCGCTGCTATCGATTCGTCTTTATTTTACATGCATCTGTGTATACTTACTCGTATTAGCTCTGATAGTTTGTTTAAATACAAAATTGGGCTTTTATTTTTTGACTGATTTTGTCATAAGAATATGTTTTGAATAATTAAATATTGGTTGAAAGCTTTATAAGGGATTCCAATATGTAAAGCTGATATTAAACGGTTCACTTCTGTCCTTCAACGACTGAATCAACCAAAGTGATTCGTGTGAACATGAAGTGTCATGTCACATGGCGAGGCCATACATAACACATCGTGGAACTCTCCGATGCGTTTCCACATTTTACAAGGATAATAGTTAAAAATGTATGCAACAATTGTGTTATATCTTCCTTGTTTTTCTTTCTTTTAATAATTAATAGAGTTTGCTATATCACTGGCGCATTACCAAAATTTTGAAGAAATAAATTGACACACATTATTCACGATAAATCTATATTACACGAATCTCAACAATAAAATCATAAAACCGGGACCCACAGAATCGACAGAATGGTCGACCGATGGCGTCATATTATAATGGCTGCTTTTTCATACGAGACGAACATTATTACGCGAATGGTCGACCATTCTGATGATACTGTAATTATTGTCAGAATGGTTGACCACTCGTGACATAATTGTTATTATTTCCTATGAAAAAACAGCCATTATGACGCGAGTGGTCGACCATTCTGACGATATTATAATTATAGTCAGGATAGTCGGTCACTCGGGTCTTAATGGCTGCTTTTTCTCGTACAAAACAAGCATTATGACGCGAATGGTCGACCATTCTGATGATGTTGTAATTATTGTCAGAATGATCGACCACTCGCGTCATAAAGGCTGTTTTCGATACGAAAACAATAGTTGTGACGCGAGTGTTCGACCATTCTGACGATCTTGTAATTATCCTTTGAATGGTCGGCCACTCGCATCTTAATGGCTGCTTTTTCATACAAAAACAAATATTGTGACGCGAATGGTCGTCCATTCTAATTATAATATAATAGTAGAATTGGGGCCTCGGTATCGCGCGGCATTGTATAGCTATAGGTGATGCAATAACGTTAAGCTGGTCCATATTATTTGCATTTTACTTTCCTGGTAGTACGGAGTGCATGTGTGCTTGAAGTTCTTTATGTGAAACTTACCACTTTTTAAAATTCAAAAATGCATTAAATCTTTAACAGTGTAGACTATTATTGGCACCCTACCCTATGATTAGGACTGAATCAATATATTCAAAAGATTAAGAAATTTTAATATTTTTATTTTATTTTATACTCACAATCATATTTTTATTAGGTACTATAATTGTGGGGGCTTGTATAATGTTTTGAGTAAATTAATAGGGTGCCAACAATTATATAGTTTTCCCTAGTTGGATTTTTATTAACTTTAATCTTTGTGAAGTACACTTATAAAAGGGCCTAAGTGATTTCTATGTTATATTTCCAACCTTATTATTACAAGTCGCTGTTGATTTTTGGATCTTATTAACACATGTAAGCACTATTCTTTCAATAAAAATGTGTAAAAATTGTAATGAATAATTTTTAAAGTGAGATGTTTACTTTTTTTAATTGAAAAGAATCAAAAATTCCAAATTACGCCCAATGTAATAATTATGAATAAATATTTATAAATAGAATTTTGTTTTATTTGAAAGTGTCTTAGGGTCCGTTCGATCTAGCGCAGTCGAAGCGCATGCGCATGCGCATGCAATGTGAGTGTGGTGAAATCGCACGTTGTTCCGAGTAGTATGCGCTTGGGTTCGCGCGCACCATTCAGCGCTGGTCGCTCGCAGACGCGGGATTGCCAGGATATGAAATAGCGCCGATTTTAATTCTAAGAATTTGCCGTCGATCAGCAAAAACTGCTTCGAAATCGACCCATTAGTTTTAATTTACCTAGTCTCATTTTGATTATGAGAGAAATTTTACTGTTCATATGGGTATTTTTGATAGCGTATTAATATACTATTGTGGCATGATAGGTGCCATATCTATTATTAAAAGAATGGTTTCAGTGTAATAAGCCAAGCCCCAAAGTCTATTACGTATTTAATAAAACTAATAGGTTAATTTGATACAAAACCCATAAAAACAAATGACATGGCAAGTAAAAACGCTGTAAGTATCACCATTGTTACATTGAAGGTAACAGGCAATACAAGCGTTACGATGGATCTGTCAGAAAATATAATAAATGAATTTGAAGATATTACGCAGTCCAATACTAGTGATAGACCGGCGAAGAAGGTAAACAAGATTACTAAAATTGGGATCATCACTTCCTTAGATGAATTCGCTCAAAACTCCACTCTGCATGGATTGAGATTTATCGTTGACAGAACATTGAACTATGTCGAGAAATTGTTCTGGTTGATAGTTGTGATTGTTAGTATCGTCATGTGCAGTTTCCTCATACACAACATGTGGTTCAAATGGCAAAGCAACCCTATAATCATTACTATGAACGAGAATCTCGTGCCTGTTGATTCCGTTTATTATCCTTCATTAACCATCTGTCCACAAATAAAAATTAAAAAGAACTCCTACGACTTCGAAACAGAAAGAAATAATTATCAACAAGTCATGTGGAGTGGTTATAATGAAACTCCAAGCCATAAAATAAGACTAAGTAAGGTTGTAGATATAGCTTACATGTGTGACGCTGATGTATGGGACGGTCTCATGAATTTCCCGATGCCCTACCACACTGTCAACATCGATAATATTCGAGACGTAGCCTTGGACTTCGAAGACATATTTAAAACTTGTGAATGGAATACTAATTCCATACCTTGTGACACTCTGTACCAAAAAGTTATAACTCAAGAAGGAGTTTGTTTCACGATGAACGCTCTTAATGCAGATGAAATAATTCGTGGGAAAACTTTAAGAAACAAACTATATTTACCGAACAAAAGATATCGCCAAAATTTAAGTACGTCTGTATATCCTTTTAAGGGAAGTGTTAACGATGCGTCAGCCGAGTTTGCCATGACACTGAAAGAATATTTTGATTACGATGATAAGTCGTGTAGAAGATATAGCACGGGATTTTATGTATATCTTCAAGATCCTGCGGATATGCCACAGGCAACGATACACTCCTATGTAGTTAAACCCAACCAAATTGTATCTCTGGCACTCAAATTAGACTCCGTGTCTACCTCCGAAGATTTGAAGTTATACTCAATCCAAACACGGCAATGCTATTTTCCAGATGAGCCGTACCTTAAGTTTTTTCGCACATACACAGAGAGCAATTGTAGATTAGAGTGTTTCGCGAATTATACTAAACAACTGTGTGGTTGCGCCACATTCTACATGCCACGCGGTAATGCAACACCTATTTGTGACTCTTCTGAGATGTACTGCGTTAATATTGCAGAAATACTTCTATATGGGTACATAACAAAACAGACAGTTGATCTCCTCAAAGAACTATATTCTTATCTTAATAAATATACGGATCAATACCTTAGTACGCAGGGGAGAGAATTTGCAGATGCATGTAAATGCTTGCCAACTTGCAACACTGTCAACTACGACGCTGATGTTATGGAAATAGACTATGATTTTGAATATTACTTTAATTCGTTCTGTAACCGATTAGAAAACTGCGACACGTACAACGAATCATACAAATATGCTAAGATTGAATGGATTTTCAAGCGTCACAGTTTCGTCGGCATGACCCGAACTAGTATTTTTGGGGTTACTGATTTTATCGCACAATGTGGTGGTCTCCTCGGGCTGTTCCTTGGTTTTTCTTTCCTCACTGCGGTCGAGATAATTTACTATGTTACTCTGAGA
Source organism: Dendrolimus kikuchii (assembly GCA_019925095.2). Lineage (NCBI taxonomy): Eukaryota > Metazoa > Arthropoda > Insecta > Lepidoptera > Lasiocampidae > Dendrolimus > Dendrolimus kikuchii. The sequence continues at coordinate 17,643,633 of CM034407.1, forward strand.
TTAGGTTGTATTATAAGACGAGAGAAATTATCTAAAACTTTGAATGAACGAGATCTGACTGTATAAACTTCATGTACTTCGTTCAAAATATTTTCTTATAGCAAAACTACAATTTTTTTCATCGGAAATGTTGCTTTTATGATATATGATGTTGTCATCGGGACCACTTCTAATGTAATTCTTAAAGTTGTGGGTTCCTGTTACATATCTTTAGCCTAAACGAGGAGAATCGCTATGGCTATTTTATACTTAAAGCTCGTTCCATTAGTAACTCACAACATCCAAAATGCTCCGTTAGCCGTTCCACAAGGCGAACGCGATAGTTGTGGTCGTGGCGAAAACGTCACTAATGACGTCATTATTTTCAATCACACGACGCTCACGTCGACTCATATCAAGGGGTGGGTCCAATAACCGTTCCACTTGGGCTTTTTATTTTTTTATTGCAGGAGTTCAGCAAATAGGCAGACGGCCCACTTGATGGAAACCGGTTACCATCGCCTATGGACATTTGCAAAACCAAAGGTGACTGAAACCTGGTCACTAATGCCGGAACACAACACAAGGTTGTTATGGCGGCATACTCTAGACCAGGGGTGGTCGCCATCCAGTCGGGCAAATGCCCTACCACCTGGCTGTGGGTTGTTTAGTCGCCTCTTACGACAGGCCGCCAGGCCGCAGGAATTTATATTCTTTCTCCGTTCCTGCACGGATGGGACGGGTTTTCGATTGTAACGCCAGCAGGCAAGTGGAACGGGAATATCTTGGTCGTGAACGTGGTCGTTGTGAGTCCCTAATGGAACGTAGCCTATGTAACGTACCTACAGCTTTATGCTTTTTTTTATGTATTTCGTCCTTTGTCGTAATTTCCATTAGTTTTCAAGTAATTAGTAGTATTAAAACTTTTAAATCTTGATTGTTCTCTATAACATTGGCTATATTTCTTCGTACTTCTTCCTTTCAATCTTTGGAAACACTACTTTTCTATAATATAATAAGTGTAAAGAATATTTAACGTTTTGGTCACAATTTTTGTCGACACATAGTTTTTTTTTCTTTTTTAAATAAAGTTAAACAATATTATTAAAAAGTGTAGTCTATTTATTGAAATACCTGTACAAACACTTGTAACCAGTTTTACATAGTAAAACAGTGTCGATGACCAATCAGTCCGTATATTTTATTTGTAGAACTTATTATTTTTGTAACAATGAAACAACCGTGTACGCCATAACTGATTTATTCCGATCTACATCCGTTTACATTTATTTATTTTATTTATTTTTTTATTTATTAGCCTACAAACATCGCTATCATTACAGTTGCCACCAATACGATAGCGTGGTACACATAATACACTATAGATATATATATACAAATTCAGTCGTTATAACATATAATATAATACGCAGTTCTTGTGAATTCAGTCACAGTACAGATAAAAATGTCGATTTGTTCACATATCTTGTTCAATGTTCGCAAGGCCTGTGTCATCGGCGCCTTATTAAGCAAGTTGGTCATGCCATATGGTACTACGAACATTGGTGGCTGCCTACGTCTCAGCACAAAATTCGCTGGAAAGTTTAGTTTGATTTACATACATACATACATACATACATAACTTCACGCCAGTTCCCTTGCGGGGTAGGCACGAACAACAGAGCGCCATTTAGGCTTATTCTTACATACCTCACTTGCTTCTTTGACATTCATAACTCTTGTCATGCACGCTCGTCTGTTCTTAAGGCTCCTGACATCACCTTATGCTAGTACACGATCAATTTGATCATGGAAGGTGTGTCGTGGCCTTCCACGACTTCTGCATCCATCCACTTTTGCATTGTATATCTGTTTATTCATTCTTTCATCATGCATTCTTTCCACATGCCCGAACCACCGGAGCATTCCTTTCCTTACCTTCACCCCGACACTCTCTTTCAGACCAACTCTCTTTCTTACTTCGGTATTACGAACGCGGTCCGCAAGCGTCACTCCGCAGATTTTGCGCAGTGCTCGCATCTCGACCGCGTTTACTCTACTTTCATGCTCTTTCTTCCATACCCAACTCTCGCTTCCATACGTGAGCGTAGGTACCAGCACCGCGTTGTGTACGGCGAGCTGGGCCTTCTGGCTGAGGTTCTTAGCGCCTAGAAGTTTACCTAACGCTCCATTCACACTATTCCCCAAATTCACTCTTCTTTCTATATCAGCGGTGTACCTTCCAGCGGTGTAGTTTGATTTCAGCTATATATATATATATTATAATTCATACACCTTGATACGTGTTCGTCTGGACGAACCCTTAACTTTCTTCGTTTGCTTACATGACACGACTCGTCGATCTTCCAAGAAGATCACATGATGTCGAAACATCGCGCAAATCCATAAAGGGTCCTCGCGACGTACCAGCGTCGTTTTTTGGAGCTCCATCGCGGAGAAGCCCGCACGTATTAGATATTACGAATGTAAGTGTGTTTGTATTTTGACGGCCCCTGCGGTTGAGCGGCCTAAGCCTTTGCCGGCCTACCTCACTGTAACGAAGAGGCTCCGGGTGCGATTCGTGGTATAGTAAATTTCGGAAACGTATTTACTCCGTTATTTACTATGGTCTGGGGGTCCCGGATCGGCCCCAGAATAGTCCGTTGTATATTACCCATAACACAAGCGTAACTTGCTTAATTTGGAGATAATACAATATGTATGTTTGTCTGCCGATTATTTATTATTATTTATATTAAGTAATAATTAATTGTAATTAACTTTTTTAATTTATTGATGCACAAAACAAATTAAAATATTACATTAGTAACATAACAATGTGGATTGCAATTCTAAATAGGTGCATACAGAAAACTTATAAAACTAAACAGGTGTAAACGCTTTTGTGTATATATACATATACACATACACACGCGCACGCACGCACGCACGCACTCACGCACACCCATTAATTAATTAATAAATTAAAATATAGTGTATTTTTAAAACATCCTCCGACGGCCAAATAACGTACTACCTACAATCACCTTATCAAAACAAATAAGAAAGATGAGATGAAAATTTAAAGTAATACAATAATTAATATATTAAATTGTTGACTTAGACATGGGTTTAATATATATATTTTAAAGTCCATGGAAATCTCTAACCTACCACTTTTGTTTCCTGATAATTTTAGTCAACATAATTATTATATTTCCTAAATATTAATTTACTATACTAATATATATTATAATCTCTATCATGCAATTATGTTATTTTTATAATTTCTGGTCACGCTACTAGTACAGAACTTTATAACATGTTTATTTATTTTTTTAGGAAATAAATAAACATACATACATACATAACTTCACGCCAGTTCCCTTGCGGGGTAGGCACGAACAACAGAGTGCCATTTAGGCTTATTCTTACACACCTCACTTGCCTCTTTGGAAGGTGTGTCGTGGCCTTCCACGACCTCTGCATCCATCCACTTTTGCATTGTATATCTGTTTAGTCATTCTTTCATCATGCATTCTTTCCACATGCCCGAACCACCGGAGCATTCCTTTCCTTACCTTCACCCCGACACTCTCTTTCAGAGCAACTCTCTTTCTTATTTCGGTATTACGAACGCGGTCCGCGAGCGTCACTCCGCAGATTTTGCGCAGTGCTCGCATCTCGACCGCGTTTACTCTACTTTCATGCACTTTCTTCCATACCCAACTCTCGCTTCCATACGTGAGCGTAGGTACCAGCACCGCGTTGTGTATGGCGAGCTGGGCCTTCTGGCTGAGGTTCTTAGCGCCTAGAAGTTTATATAAATAAACAGATAAATAAACATGGTGGTTTATTTATTTCCCTCCGGTGGTTCGGGCATGTGGAAAGAATGCATGATGAAAGAATGACTAAACAGATATACAATGCAAAAGTGGATGGATGCAGAAGTCGTGGAAGGCCACGACACACTTTCCATAATCAAATTGATCGTGTACTAGCAGAAGGTGATGTCAGGAGCCTTAAGAACAGACGAGCGTGCATGATAAGAGTTATGAATGTCAAAGAAGCAAGTGAGGTGTGTAAGAATAAGCCTAAATGGCGCTCTGTTGTTCGTGCCTACCCCACAAGGGAACTGGCGTGAAGTTATGTATGTATGTATGTATGTATATTTATGCGAAACATCAATATACTTAATTTCTGTTATGACGTCGGACTCGAAGGTCCCCAGGGCAGGTCCAACGATCATGAGGTATCACTTCCCTGCCAGACGGTGTACGGTAATTAGTTAGATTATCGACTGGATTACTGGAGCTGGGGCATATTAATAAATCTGTCTGAACTTAGATGTCACACAAATTTACAATTATCTAAGTGATTTTATGTGGCACCAAATTGGGAGACCTACGTCCAGCAGAGTGGCCTGCGATAGGCTGATGACGAACAAAGATACATTTCTAATACTTCATCTTTTCTGAGTGAACTAAATGAGATAATCCCGTAGTCTCGGTGGTCTTCTTCCTCTTTGGCCATTAGAGTCGATGAAGAAGACCTCGTTACCTCAACTTCGACTCGGCGGGAGACTACACGTCGGTGGCGGGCTTTGAAGCTGTTAGAGCCTTCTTGCATAATAGTAGAGGAGCCCAAGAGGTTAAATAGGGACTTACTCGAGCGTCGCGGAGACCTTTGGCTTTGTGAAGATTAAATGCTAAAAAGAAGAAAAGGTTATATGATGTTATACCCTTTAACTGGTGGGGGGAGAGTGCACTGGTTTCAAAATAAAGAGTACTTAATAAAGAAATACTTGAGCGCTTCAGATATTAATAATGTATGTACCTCATGTATTTCTGATATCGGAGAAATACTAATCTGCCGGTTTGCATGGTGGAGGTGGTCGTAAGAAGCGGTTGAAAATGAGGAAATAAAATTTATTCGACCTCGCCAGATATTCAGAAGGGATGTTAAGTAAACCCTAGAGGAACTCCTATTCAAAAGACTGGCGGCTTGGATGTAACCAAAAGTCGTGGCCTTTTTGAAAATTTAAAAAAAAAATCGTAACTCGAGCGCGTCAGATTAATATTCAGACGGTTCAGCTTGATGTCCTTGTCGTGCTGACCCTGACACCTTATTCTGACAATTATGTGGAGGAATTTCCTTAATCTGAAATTAAAAAAAAAAAATTTTTTTAAATTACTGAATGTAACAAATATATTACAATTAGCAGAAAATAATATATATTTAGAAGGAAATGGTATATATAATAAACAAAATGTCAAAAATATTTTTTTAATCTTCATCATCAGTGAAATCATCTTCATTATAGAAGTCAGGTTCGATTTGGTCGTTTTCATCTACATCTTGCGTATCTGCAACAAGAAATAGTTATGATATTTATGTATTTCATGATATTACAGTATTGAAAAGAAAACATACCTGAAGCCGACGTAAATTTAATAATGTTTTCAAATGTTTTTTGTCCACAAAATACACATCTCGCACTATTATCACTCATTGTTGTAGCACATATAGGACTTACTGCATTTAAGTCACTAAACTTTTTTCAAGTACAATAAACAAACCAAAGTGTTGTATACATACGAACACGTTGTTGTGATCGGCTGTGATGACATCACTGTGGCGGAAAGTTAGTATGGGAACGGTACGAGAGAGTGAGAGATAGAGAAGGAATGAGAAGTGAAGAGAGGTGCGGAGTGGGAAATACATGGTTCTCAGCAACTACACGCACCACACTTTATTGATGATTATAACTACTTCGGCTTGTGGAAATCGGCAGATTATATTATTTCCGTGATCCTTGAATGATTTCCTTCAAAATAATTTTTTTGCAACTTTGTGACTCTTCTAGTTCCTTATGTCACGCGCAAATTGACAGATTATTGAAATGTAGACTTTTCTGCATGTAGTTAACTCCCCTCGTCTTAATCTGACGCACTTGAGTTTTTTCACGATCATTTTTTTATTATACTGATCGGCTGCCCTAAACGCACGATCTATAGAAGGGTTCATGTATGGTGGGGGTACATATAGGGTGCAAGGTTTCCTTCCTTATTTTATATTGCCACGCTTGAGTAAATCCCAAAATCCCCGCTTGGGCTCCCCTACTATAGCGGTAGTATTTCAATGCCTCGCGCCAATTCCATACATGACATATTTTACTCTAAATGCTAAGAAAATGTTCCTACAAAATAGCGGGAGTTAAAATACCTTTTTATCACCGTAATTATCAAATAAGTACCATAATAAAATTATTTTAATTATTTTTTAAACAATAAAAAAACGCTATTTTCGATTCGTTAGACACATGACTTGTATTTATTTTTATATCATTAAGACTGGTTCTGAGTACTAATTATATAAGGGTAAAATAATTTGATAATTTCATATTAGTTTGTTAGAATGATAATAATTATAATCTCAATATCGTCCATATACATGTATAGGTATGATTTTATTCTTAGTATTTTTGTAATATACTTCCCTTTTAAACAAAGCGTTTTTCTTTCTTTACCAAATATTTAGCAAAGTCCGTCCACTCTTTTTCGGAGTAGATGTGTTATGTATACAATAAAAAAATGTATAGTTTTCGACTAACAAGCTTCCAGATAGTAATCATTTTAATGCTTTTAGGTTATGAGTAATTTGAATAGAAAAAACATAAAAAGTAATGACATAATAAATTCAATTTTTTTACCCGCCGATTTTCACATTAATTATTCGACTTCTGAAGTTGCTAGACGTGTCACAATGGATCTCGTAGAAAAAGAATTTGTGCAAATACCCAAACTTGAAAAGACACAAAGAATAAAAAAGATTAACAAGATTACTAAGAGTGGCATCGTCGCCTCGTTAGATGAATTCGCTCAAAACTCCACTCTGCATGGACTAAGATTCATCGTTGACAGAACATTGAACTACATCGAGAAATTGTTCTGGATGATTGTAGTGATTGTAAGTATCAGTCTTTGCGGTATTCTAATACAAAACGTCTGGGTCAAATGGCAAAGCAGCCCCATCATCATCACTATGGACGAAAAGCTCGTGCCAGTCAACACCGTTAACTATCCTTCGTTGACAATTTGCCCACAAATCAAAATAAAAGAGAACTCTTTTGACTTTGAAGCAGAAAGAAAATATTATAAAGATTTAATGTTGTCAGGCATTACATTAAAAAATCTAAGTCGGGGTTCAAATAAGTTTGCAGATTTATCTCTGGTTTGTGATGCTGATTTATGGATAAATGTCATGCAACCATCTTTGAAATCCTACAAAGTCAATGTTGATAATATTGTGGAAGAAGCACTGGATTATGAAGACGTATTCCAGTGGTGTCAGCAGTACAAAAATGTAATAAAGTGTGAAGACCTATTCCAAAAAGTTCTGATTCGAGGTGGAGTTTGTTTTACAATTAATTCTCTGTATGCAAATAAAATAGTACGCTCGGAAAATGTTATGAACAGACTATTTCTATCAAAGAGAAGTTATAGCAAATATCCACATGCAGTATACCCCATGAAAGGAAGCTCAAGCGACTCGTCAGCCGAGTTTACAATAACTCTAAGAGAGTATCTTAATTATGAGGATAAATCGTGTAAAAGATATAATACAGGGAACGTTGTATATTTTCACAATCCTGAAGATTTGCCACATGCATCCATACACGCCTACACAGTTAAACCTAACCAAATCTTATCTCTGGCTTTTAAGGTGGAAACTATGTCTACCTCTGAAGATTTGAAGTTATACCCGATCGAAACCCGACAGTGTTATTTTCTTGACGAGCCATATCTTCAGTTCTTTGTTAAATACACAGAGAATAATTGTAGAATGGAATGTTTCACAAACTATACTAAGCAACTTTGTGGATGCGTAGCGTACTACATGCCGCATGACAACATAACTCGTATTTGTACGCCTTATTACATGCAGTGCGTGGATATAGCCCAAACACTTTTATATGGCAATTTACAACCAGAGAAAATTAATGATTTCATAAAGAAATTTTCTCCTTATAATATTAGTGAAATTGTATCACTTATGAAGCGTGGGAAAGATTTTACAGATTCTTGCAACTGCTTACCAACCTGCAACGCGGTTAATTATAACGTTGAGTTTAAGAAAAAAGACTATGATTTTAAATATTATTATGGTGTTTATTGCACGGATTTACAAATTTGTAATGATAACAATAAGACCTACAAATATTCTAGATTGGAGTGGATATTCAAGCGTCCTAGTTTCATCGGCATGACGCGGTCGAGTATGTTCGGGGTGACGGATTTCATTGCGCAGTGTGGTGGTTTGCTAGGACTCTTTCTTGGTTTTTCCTTTCTCACTGTTGTCGAGATATTTTATTATCTCACTATGAGATTATGTTTTATTATAAGACAGGACAAAATATCGTCAAAGACCAGAAGAGCAGATTAGAATTTCTTGTTTGTGCACTATCTATGTCCAATTCGACTAAAGCACCTTTTGTAGCATTTTTGTATAGCACCACAATAAATTTTTATATACGCTACTAGGCTATTCTCTGGACTACGTCCACGCTGGACTTGGAATTCCCGCGTGATTCTCAGAACACAAAGAAGAGAATGTAAATAGAATGTAAGCTATCGTTAGTGAAACCCGAACAATTACAAACCGCTCCCGGGAAAATTTTCGCGGGTTTCCCAAGCTAAGAAGTAGCGCAGATTTTACGCAACGAACAGACAAGAAATCTAAAAAAATTGTATCGTGTTCTCCGTCGTTTATATAGTGTAATCCAGTTTTTTTTAAATAGCTACAATGTACAGACACAGCATGCATAGAACTTGCAGCATATTTGGAATTTTTATGTACTATATTAGAAATATAATTTGTTATGAATTTAATTGTGTTTCATTTTTTCCTATCGAGCGATGAATTTTTCATTGCGAAGCTGGCAAGGAGGCAGTAGTACCAGGGCGAAGCCACCACGTTGCCATCCTTTAAGATGGGATGAGGGGGATGAGACTGAAGGAAATGAGATTGTGGGATGGCATAGAGGGATCTGACCAGAGGAATGAGATCTATTCCATTCCGACGATTCTAAGAGACGGAATAAGGAAGATAGGGGGAAAGGAAGTAGGCCACCGGAACACGATCACAGAGATATTCTCTGTAGGCGTGGTTTAATACTCGTCGAGCTGAGTAAGACCTGTAATTGACGTAATGATTTCATAATGCTGTATTGGTTATATAGGTGAATGAATGTTTAAACTTAATCTGTCAATGAGACCTCTAATTCATAAAGAATTTCTTCAACAAACCAACTCAATACGTTTGAGGCATCTGGATACGAAATACTAAGAACTTTCGAGGTGGTAGGGCTTTTCCCCGACTGGATGGCTACCACCCCTGGTCTAGAGTATGTCGCCATAACAACCTTGAGTTGTGTTCCGGCATTAGTGACCAGGTTCCAGTCTCCCTTAAGAGAGCAGCAGCGCATTTGTAGCACCTTTGGTGTGGCAAATGTCCATAGGCGATAGTAACCGCTTTTCATCAAGTGGGCCGTCTGCCTGTCTGCTGAACTCATGCAATAAAAATAAAATAAAAAAACTATTTTTTTATTTGTATGATTTACGTATTTATTAACTTACAAACATCGCTATCATTACATAATACATTATATATACATAGTCAATCGTCATAACATATTAATATAGTATACAGTTCTTGTGAGTTCATTCGGTCACAGTACAGATAAAAATGAAAATTTGTTGACATATCTTGTTCAATGTTCGCAAGGTCTGTCTCATCGAAGTTGTTGGGCGCCTACGTCTCATCACAAAATTCGCTAGAATGTTGAATTTAATTTCAGCCAATACACCTGGGTTAAACAATTCACCTCTTAACAATTTTAATAAGTTACGAGACCAACTTTCGTCTAGATGTCAAATTGTTTGTTATACTTAAGTGATCCTAACCATGCCTAAGCCAAACAAGGTAGGGTACACCAAGGGATAAAATGGGTAAACTCTATAAAGTCTTAGGTATAAAAATCTAGTAAATTTATTTTGTACGCGCTCCAACATGAGACTATATTTAGTTTCATGTCGACCCAGATGATTGCGTTTCTGAATGGCTTTTTACTAAAGCGTTAAATAATGTTTTAATTACATAAATACTATTAATACTTTCTACTCGACGTAATATAAACCCTAAATTTTGATAAGTTTTCATACAAATGTTAATTATGTGATCGCGGAAAATTATCTATGTATTAAGACATACTCTAAGATCCCGCACCGTTTCAATTCTTTTAATTACTACATTAACATACATTAAGAGTTATGAATGTCAAAGAGGCAAGTGAGGTGTGTAAGAATAAGCCTAAATGGCACTCTGTTGTTCGTGCCTACCCCACAAGGGAACTGGCGTGAAGTTATGTATGTATGTATGTATGTACTACATTAACGAGATGCCGATTATTTCTGCTAAAAGAAATGAGAGAGAATTTTGTCGTGTTAAAAAAGAAATTATGTTTTTGACCCCAATCTGCTACTTTATCCAAATCATTCTGGAGTAGCTCAGAGTCCGATTTATCTTTGACCGGAAGCAAAAACTTTAAATCATCCGCAGACAAAATGCATGGAATTTTTCACCACCTCGGGCAAGTCATTAATCATGATAATAAACTGGAGTGGTCCCAGGTTAATATCCTGACTAATTCTCTGATTTATAAACAGCATAGTCGACAAATTTTTGACGATCTCTCATGTAATTAGTAAAGTTCAATAACTTAAGAGTACATCCAACTGCTGCCAATTTTGTCAACAATATATCATTGTCTACCAAATCGAAGGCCTTTTTGAAATCAAAATAGACACCATCGACTTGGACCCCAGCGTCAACCAACGGAATGACATATGAAATAAAGTTGAGAAGATTGCTATTTATAATAATAATAATAATAACCCGCAGGGGGGCTTTGTGGCGAAGCCTTAGGTGAGTAGCGACACCTCGTACCTGACTCCGGGGGCTTAAGCAAGGCCCCGCCTCCGTGCTTACCTTAGCTGGTCGGCACGGAGTGGAGATCGCTAGAGCTAAGACTCAAGCTCCAGGGGTGGAAGTGATAAATGGCCTAACGTCGGAAGTAGCTTCGGTGAACCTGCAGCCCGCCTCTCGACACCCCTTAATCACTCAAAGCCATGTTGCCCCTGCCTTCTATGGCATTTTTTGGGGCCTATGCAGCGAGTGGCGAGTCACCGTCTGCCCATTTTTCCATGTTCCCCGAACATTGCGACGGGCAGATGCCATAGTCCCCATATTCCCAGACCCCTAGTACCACTAGCAGTTCACCCCAATAGCCCGGTACTTTTTGTCCTCATTTCCCACAATAGTCTTACACTGGCCGGGGTTTGTCCTTGGGTGCATTACTATATGATGTAGACAGGGATAATCGTCGGTCAGTGTCACGCCACATATAGATTAAATTTGTCAAGGGACCTCTACGTGTTGGCCTTCCCATGGCCCCACTCAAGCCCTCGAAATGTCCGGGTCATTTTTATGTTTATATGTCCGTGGTCTACAAAGACATACATAGTATAATAATAATAATCGGCAGACAAACACACATATTGTATATCCCCAAATTAAGCAAGTTACGCTTGTGCTATGGGTAATATACAACGGACTACTCTGGGGTCGATCCCAGACTCCCAGACCATACTAAATAACAGAAAAAATACGTTTCCGAAATTTACTATACCAGGAATCGAACCCGGAGCCTCTGCGTTGCAGTGAGGTACGCCGGTAAAGGCTATATGACCTTTGTCATTTGTGCTATGATCTGGTCTAAAACCATGTTGAGCTTCCGATAACTGACAAATTACCTGATCTAAGATACACTTATGGATTATCGATTTAAATATTTTTGCGGGTGCTGACAATATCGCCACAGGTGTGAAGTTAGTAATATTCGATCCGGCATCTGCCTTGGGCACTGGAACCACTCTAGTAACTTTCCGATGATTTCCAATGACACTTCTACTAGTACCTACTGTTTTCAATAATCTGGTTCACAGTTGCTGTTCCATATGAATGTATTCTTCAATAATATACATAGGCTTATGTTTACCTCTGCTTACTCCTCAACATATAGGTCTAATGATATTGATTTAAAAAAACTAAAACACTGGACACATCTTCAACTAATAACGGTTTGGACTGTAATTATCAGAATGTGCTTAATCAAACATAGTGGTATTAAAAACATAATAGGGTGGTCAATTTTTTCGCCTACTTCGCATTTCACGGGCGACTTTCGTTGGTGATAAATGTTAAAATGGAACTTGCAGAAAATATAAGTAATAAAGAAAAGGGAAAACCTGATATAAAACCTGAAATATGTAAACACAATAAGCCACTGACAAAAATAAGAAAGCTCCAAAATATTGCAAAAACTGGATTTGTCACCTCTTTGGATGAATTCGCTCAAAACTCTACTCTGCATGGGTTACGCTATATTGTGGACAGAACGTTAAGTTACATCGAGAAATTATTTTGGTTGATCGTTGTGATTGCCAGTATCACCATGTGCAGCCTTCTCATACACAATGTCTGGATCAAATGGCAAAACAGCCCTATTATCATTACTATGGACGAAAAACTGGTGCCTGTTGACTCTGTTCCCTATCCTTCGTTGACAATTTGTCCACAAATTAAAATAAAAGATAACCCATTCAAATTCCAAGCAGATTTAGGCTATTACGATGATATCATATGGAACGTTTATAATGAAACTTCTGACCAAATAATGTTGAGTGAGTTTTCAGATATTGCTTTAGTATGCGACGATGACTTACGAGGAAATATTGCCAAATCACAAATTTCCAATAACACTGTGAACATTGATAGTATTTTAAAAGTGGCGTTAGATTTTGAAGATATATTCGAAAGCTGCTATTGGAACAATAATCCTACATCATGTAAGTCTCTATTTCAAAAAGTTTTAATTCGGGAAGGAGTATGTTTCACAACGAACGCTCTTGGTGCAGATGAAATAATTCGTACGGAAAACGTAATGAATCGACTTTTTCTATCAGATAAGAATTACCGCGATAATTTAAGCGCATTATATCCCATCAGAGGAAGTGCAAACGATGCGTTAGCCGAATTTGTAATAACACTGAGAGAAAATGCTGAATACGAAGATAAGTCGTGTAAAAGATATTATACGGGATTTGTTGTATATCTACAAAATCCCGCAGACATGCCACAGGCATTAATACAACCCTACAAAGTTGTCACAAATGAAATCATGTCTCTAGCACTAAAATTCGATACAGTATCCACCTCTGACGATTTGAAGTCGTATCCTATTCAAACACGACAATGTTTCTTCCCTGATGAGCCATACCTCCAGTTTTTCCTTACATACACAGAGAGCAATTGCAGAATGGAATGCTTTACAAATTATACTAAACAACTTTGCGGATGTGTCGCTTTCTACATGCCACGCGATAATGCAACCCGTATTTGTTCTGTTTACTACATGCAGTGCGTCGATATCGCACAAATCCTTCTATTTGGCTCCTTACACCCAAAGAAAGTCGACCAATTAATGTATATGAATTCTAATTCCTATAACACTATGAATATATCTCTCATTAATAACGGCAAAGAATTTGCACGCGCTTGCAACTGCTTGCCTACATGTAACACAGTGAATTACGAGGCGGACGTTATGAAAGTACAGTATGACTTTGAATATTATTTTAAGGCTTTCTGTAACGAATTTAAAGTTTGCGATAAAGAAAACAAGAGCTACAAATATGCTCAAATAGAATGGATATTCAAGCAACCCACATTCGTCGGTATGGTCCGGTCAAGTATATTCGGGGTGACTGATTTCATCGCTCAGTGTGGTGGATTGCTCGGGCTATTCCTTGGCTTCTCGTTCCTGACTGTTGTCGAAATAATCTACTACCTCACTATGAGATTTGGTTTTATAGTGGCACGCAAGCAAAAGCTCACGAATGTGGTAGACAAGACAGTTTGAACTAAAATTATTTATGCGTCTAATGTCAGCACTGATCTGCGATTATAATAGGTGGTGCGGCTTCATCGGCGCCGGTGTTAAGGATTTAAGGTGTAGCCGAATGTGTCTTATTTAAAGCGTTATAAAATGACGTATGTATATGTTTCAGCCAAAGTTATAAATCCGGATATTATATATATAAATCTAGCCATTATTTATAATGCGTACTCAATTTAGATAAAGTGGTTAATGACACAGAATTAATCACATTAATTAGCAATTTTATATAATATCTTCGAAAACTTGGATAATGTAATAAAACAAGTAGGTATAGGTAAAGATTACAAAATTATATTTCAATTTGCCTAAGAATTATAATAACATTGTCATAGGTAATAATTCTACGTTAATTAACATTATTATAAAGTTATTTAACTTTAATTTATAAAGTAATTTTAAAGCTCACTAGCCATAAAAAGAAATTAAAAAAAGCACAGAGATCAAAATAAGTATTTGATATCACTCTTTTAAGACTACAATAATAAAATATTTAAAATGACCTGTCATGAATTAACTGGGTCATAATTATTATTTATAGAGGGGTCGCAAGTCAGTTAGACTGTATTTATTACTTTGACTCGCTATTATGAATAATATCCCGATAAAGTGATTAATTTATCACATTGTCTAGTCAATTTTGCTATTATATATAATGGCCAGTCATTATGTATAATAAACAAAAACATGGAGTCGTGGTAGCGTAATGGCTAGTGCACGCGTCCCAAACTCAAAGGGCGCGGGTTCGATCCTGGCCGGAACGCATGCACCACTTAGACAGTTTTCTGATCTAATGTGCATATTCTTACAATGACCACGTGCTAATAACGGTGAAGGAAAACATCGTGATGCAACCTGCACATCGAGATGACCGATGTGTCAAACCTGCCAAGCCGCCTTGGACAAGCGTGGCGGGTATACGTCCGTTCCCCCTATAATGGGAGGCCCGAGCCCAGCAGTCATTATGTATAATAGCTATTTAGTCACTATGACTGTAACATATATACTAATGTGGCTATTAGTATACGTTATCTGTCACTATTTAACGTCATTGACGATGTCGCATCTTTACGCAGATGAAGACCCCACCTTTAAGGGGCTGCCTCAAATGCAGTTCCCTATCTCGCTCACGCATTACCACATATTTGAAGACATGAATTGACAAAATTATTGGCGACAAATCTGTATTCTACGATTCTTCACAATAGCGTTACGCCGCACGCCCTAGCTTTTTAATAAATTTCTATTTTACTTAGCAGCTATTTATAAGGTAATAAATGAATTATTGTAACTGATTTTTGTTCAATATAATATCATGCAATTATGAAATGGCAAGTTTTATTAATGTATAAATCCTCGTCAACTGCAACACTTCCCATCTTCCAAGTCTTTGAAGAAATTCATGTTATGAGTAACAAGCAATTATTAAACAACAATGCATTCATATTAAGGTGGCGATTGACATGAGCTTTTGCTCGAAGTAAATATTCACCTTTGCTCGTTGTGAGCAAATGCTCAAAACTCCTGAACGTGCGTCTCGATTTATATGTTCGCCCGTGTGTGGCGGTTTACGCTCAAATACTCGACGCTCGCCGTTGAGCTGCTCCGCTCGCTGTACTGATATGCCGATTATTCGACTTGTAACTGGCTCACATCGAGCGAATGCTCAACTCAGACGCCTCTAGGTTCGTTACATTTTGAAGAAGAAAATATATTTACAATTAAAAGCCAATGGTGAAAGTCATTTAAATAATTATTGTTTACATTGCTAATTGTCGTGAGGTCTGACTATTTAGTTTTAGTTTGATATTAATGAATGAATTGATTTCATTTGTGGTTCATTCTTATTATTTATTTGATCAGTGTTATTATTTGTTACTAATTGTTGTTATTTGATATTAAAGTTTTTAGTTAAAAATGGTTCTGTATTGAAACATGGTCGAGGTAAGCCTTTGACTTCTCAAACTCAAGAAGTTTTGTATAATTTTTGAGAAATACTTCAAAAATGGGTGCAATAGTAATTAGTTGCAAAATCAACCGGAATTTCATTGACTAAAAAAATGGTGGTTACCATGATAATATGAATTATGATAATTATTCAAAGTGGATCCAAACGCAATTGATACCCAACCTTAAAACTAATAGCGTTGTTGTTGTTGTTGATAATGCAACGTAGCATAATTCAATTCAAAATCTTGCATCAAATTCTAATTCGTAAAAAACCGCAAATGATGCGATGAATGAATGGAACTTATTGAACGTATTCAACATCCATTGAACATTTTTAAGCCTAATATGAATTGATCCTCAAAAATATATAATAGATATAAATAGATATATAGGTGACTCGAATATGCCCATATAATATATGGGCAACTTCGACCATGCTTGACTTTAAATTCCCGCGAGATTCCCGGGACATTGTGTCACAGCATTTAAAATAAGCTTTTTTAAAAAGGTTTTTAAATACAAGCTTTTAAGATTCTGGATATCATATAGCAGCAGAGTGCTACCCATGACAAGTAAAACAAGCCCAAACACGACGGGTCTATCTTGTTTAGTACAGGAGTTCGTATGCCTACCTTCCGACTCCGTCATCAGATCAGATCCATGGTACCATATCAGAAATCATTTATCATTTATTCATAACAAAGTTACACGTCAATTTCTACATCAGTTCACAGGTCATAAATAAAATTAGAATTATATCATATTATGGGATATAAACTCCTCATGATTATAGAAGGTGTGCTCGACTAACCATTTCCTGAGCCGTGTTTTAAATAAGCCGATGGATGGTGATATCATTGGATGGTGGATGGTATCATTGTATTGTCACGCGATATACACATTCGTGCAAAATTTCAGCTCAATCGGAAACCGGGAAGTTGGTCAAATTTAACTTGCAAGATTCCACCCGAACTTAAATACATATGTATGTAACTTACAATGGATGTACCTATGTATGTACATAGGTACATCCATTGTAAGTTAAAAAACAAATTTGTAAAAATAATATAAGCTAGTGGAAACTGAATCTGACCATTTTAAATCATTCTCAGAAAAATTCCCGCAGGTATTCCGGGATTAAAAGTAGTACAGAGTTTAAGTCTAAAAAAATCTGTCGATCAGCTAAAACCGCACTGAAATCGGCCCAATAGCTTTTATGTGAATCCCGAACAAACGGACAAGGCATCTAAAAAAATTACATCGTGTTCTATAGTGTATTCCAGTTGTTTTTTTTTTTTAATAACTTAAATATACAGACACAGCATGTTTAGAATTTTATAATATTAATATATACATATATCAACATTATATAATAAACTAAAAAATAAAAAACCGTTGTCGCCGGCAGTGGGGCTTAGAGCTCAAACTACTGGTGGTTAAGGCTCCAGAAACAGGAACCTCCTCACAATCCGTGCCGTGTCCAAGAGTGCTGCCTTCTGTATCTGGCCCTTTACCCTTCCTAGCGAGAGCCTCTCTAGGTGACGGTCGAGGCTCTTCGCTATAAGACCGTCGACGTTGACAACTATCGGCTTAATGCTCCTTAACTCCAGACGCTACATTTTATTTTATTTTACAATTTTTGGATGACTATCAGCTATTCACATTGCAATAATAACATATTAGTGATAGTGAGCTATTAACAAGTCACCACAGATAGAAATAAATTAAGATATCTAATCAGAGATCAGAGAACTAAAAATAAAGAGAAAAAAAAATTAATTTAAACATGAAAAAAAAATGTCTAACATCCTAAGAAAACCTGCTCATTACACACTAAAGTTCAAAATATAGATCATTGAGTTTATTCCTAAAACCAGACGCTGAGGTACCCGTTATATCCAAATCATAGCTGCGAATTAATTTATTATAGGTAGTACACGATCGGTACAGAAAACATGGCGGTAATCTCGTGAGCAAGATATTACTTTACTTAATTTCTCTTTTTCTTTCTTCATGAGGTTACCATCATGCGGGATACTGATGTCAGCGAGCATTGCTCGTCGCGCATATCAATCTACTATCATGATGTCAAGCTTATTGGCTACAATAGTCCTGTCTGTGATAATTGATCGATCCCAGTAGAGCGTGCAACGTCGGTTTTCGAGTTATTTACAAACTATGTGTTTAAAGACCACGGGCCATGAAAAAGGCCCGCACTTTTGGAGGGCTTGCGTGGGGCCATGGGAAGTCCAACACGTAGAGGCCCCTTGACAAAAATGTAAATGTGGCGTGACACTGACCGGCGATTATCCCTGTCTACACCATATAATAATGCACCTAATAACAAGCCCCGGCCAGTGTAGGACTATTGTGGGAAATGAGAACAAAAAGTACCGGGCTATTGGGGTGAACTGCTAGTGGTACTAGGGGTCTGAAAATATGAGGACTATGGCGTCTGCCCGTCGTGGAAAAATGGGCAGACGGTGACTCGCCACTCCCTGCATGGGCCTCAAAAAATGCCATCGAAGACAGGGGCAACATGGGTGTGAGTGGCCAAGGGGTGTAAAGAGGTGAGCTCTTTTGACGTGATGCCATTTATCACTTCCACGGGGGCCTTGTCTATATCTCTCAAAGCAGTAGAGACTTTCAAGATCACGGGCCATAAAAATGGCCCGGACTTTTGGAGGGCTTGCGTGGGGCCATGGGAAGGCCAACACGTAGAGGCCCCTTGACAAATTTAATGTAAATGTGGCGTGACACTGACCGGCGATTATCCCTGTCTACACTATATAGTAATGCACCCAAGGACAAGCCCCGGCCAGTGTAGGACTATTGTGGGAAATATTATTATTATAATAGATCTGACATGATAGGAAAATAAATGAAAACCAAAACTGATTTTATATATATTTTTTTATTAATTTCACAAAATTTCATTAAAAGCCACAGTTCCGAAGGCTTTTAAGCTGTAAAGCGATGACAGTGTCGTAATATATCATTTATATATAACATTATACACCCATTGTCAAATTGGTTGACATTGAGTTAGAAAAACATGAATTCACAAGCTATCTAATAGATCTACTTCATAAAAGGTTTACATTTCATTTATAGAAAATATTGACATATTCCATTCGAAGGCAGTCGAAGCTTGCATTGTCACATCTATTGCATCTATAACAGCTTCACACTCAAACACAACTCAAAGTTAATATAGAACTCAACGTTACGACAATGCTTAAGCGCGTTTTAACGTTTAATAAAAGTTTGAGTTTTCGAATTTGAGTGGTCTGTGAGTGATAGGTTAACCAATCACACCGGACACACTGATTGATACATAATTCTTAAATTTTCTGTGTTCAAGAGGGCCTATTATGACAATAAGTAAACCATAGTGCGGTAAAACTCCTATAGGTTTAAGTTTAACAAAATATTTCTCATCACAGGGAATTTGTTATAATCAATTAAACAAATAAAAATTATTTAAAAATGGTGTGACAAAGAAAACACATATTTCGAATAGTTTTCTTTGTATTTGATTGCATTGCAACAAATGGGTGATTTTCTGAATTTGGCGAAATAAAACATACTAGGAAATAGGTAATTTTATTTCAGATTTAAGTATAGGTTGGCAAGTTTGTACGCGATACTCCTACTTCCATAGTACACGAGCGACGGGAGACGCACTACAGCGGCGATGACAAAGTGTCACAGCGGCAGATACAACGCGAAAATCAGCGGATGGAACGGCAATTTTTTTTTTTTATTAGTAAATATTTTACAATTATCCGATTTAGCTATCCGCTGCTTTAATCCCAAATCAGTCTTCAAGCGTTGAAATACTCCAGAGATTGGATTAGTATGAAATGTAATAACAGTCCATAAATGTCCCACTGCTGGGCTCGGGCCTCCCACTATAGAGAGGGGAACGGACAGTATACCCGCCACGCTTGTCCAAGGCGGCTTGGCAGGTTTCACACATCGGTTATCCGATGTGCAGGTTGCATCACGATGTTTTCCTTCACCGTTATTAGCACGTGGTAATTGTAACAATATGCACATTAGGTCAGAAAACTGCCTAAGTGGTGCATGCGTTCCGGCCAGGATCGAACCCACGCCCTTTGAGTTTGGGACGTGTGCACTAGCCATTACGCTACCACGACTTGGTATGAAATATAGTTGGGTAAATATACAATCCTTTGTCGTTCCATCCGTTTATTTGCACTGTCGTCTATTACACTTTCGCAAACCTGTTGTTATGGCATCCCATACCATCCACGGACCTTGAGAGTGCCACGTACGAACTTGTCGACCTATAAATAATAGATCCAGTAGTGATGCGCATGCCGTGATATTACTATCAAAAATGTCCCACAGAAGATTATAAGAATGTATCAATCGATTTATATATGTATACATATTCACTTTATTACTTAAGATTAACGTGAATAACACTATATATTACGTATCATAGAACAGCTCAGTGTATATTATATTTATTATCATAATTAGAGTGTAAAGCGACACTGACTTCTAACATTTGAAATATATTTTATCATTGAAGCTAATTTTTATGACTACTAAATTAACCTATTGAAATTAAAATGGCCCAGTTGTCATTACCTATATTATGCTTACGTCGAAGAACATTCAAGCGAGCAAATATTGCTGTTACTCCTCAAATACTTTACAATACTGTCAAACCTGTCAAAAATCTTCGAAATATTTCTTGGACATTATTGACAGTTGCGATAAATTTCACAACATTTTTCTTCCAATTCGCGATCCTTTAAACATTATGGACATATTTGACAGGCAATAGCTTAATAGTCTACATATGACAGCAAGGCCATTTTGCGGTCTTACTTCTATAATTATCTTACTTTTCAAGTGTTACCAGACACAAAACACTTTTTTATAATACATATACCCCTCATTCTAAATTAGTTGGAACTTTTCTTCCGAAATATCGATAAGCCGACTGTGTCCAGAATTACTCAAATATATTTGAATAGTCATGGATTTAGTGCGATGCTTCTAGAAACATTTCTTTGGGTCCCTATTCCCTCGTTATTGTTAAGTTTGCCCTTAGATATTAAATAATTCTAATTTATTTTATAAGCTTGATTATAATCACATTGTGAACTGTCAGCCACCATTTGTCAACTGGTTGCTGCGTTGTTGAAAGCTTATATTCTACAATGGCAAGTGTGACAGTTCCCAAAAAACATTGCAACCTGTCAAAAATGCACATACATTTTTGACAGTTTGGAATTTATTTTCAATTCTTGCAATATATAATATTATTTTACAAAGTACCGTCTGTTTAGACTTGATATAGTTATGCACCTAATAATACCTAATATTTTTACGTTACTCAATTTTACGACTTGATAGTTATTTGCTATGATTATTAACAAAGAAAGGTTATTTAAAATCGGAAAGGCACCAAAATAGTAAAAACATCACGTGGCTGGCAGGTTAGGCAAAATTAGCAAGTAACCGGAGATCACAGTAAAAATAAAATATAATAAGCTCTATACATTATACATGACTATTATACACAAAATATTGACTCCTTATCAAACGTATGAAACATTATTATCTTAAGGCTTAAGCAAAAATAAACTCTTTTGTATACTCCATAAGGGTCTATATTCCTTAAACTTACAACGAAATTACTCTACGACGACATTTAATGACTCTAATGACTATTTATTTGGAAATCAATGATTAGTACTTATTAACTAGGCTCATACCGTGCTCGACACCAAATTTTCATTCCAGTTAGACGACCAAAGATTTATTATGTCTACGTCAATCTTCATAACAGCCGGTAGATTTTTTTATAAACTTCGTCACATTTCTACCAGTATCAGAAGAAGAAGAAGAAGAAGAAGAGTATTATCAAACAGTAAAACAACAGAAAGAATAAGTCCTAAAATTGGACCCAGTCTCAGCATATGCTGACCAATTAAGAACAGAGCTGTCGTTCCGCCTGGGACCAGCAAGTGAAGTTACGAAGGACAATACAACACACATAAATAATACATAATGTACAATGCAATTCAATACTGATAAAAAACCAACGTATTTAAACACAACATATCATAAAAAATAATACATTTAAAAATATACATAATCCTTAATAAGAAATAAATTAATTCCGAATAATAATATCAGAGAAAAAGAATTCAATAGGTTAAGTTAATCATATAATTTAAAAAATAAAGTCTTGTATATATGTCAAAAATAAAATTACCATTGAAATCTTTATATTATTAAAATTGCAGTTTAACAGATGTGGTTTTCAAATATGTGAATATTTTAAAGAATCCTAAACTCAATAAATTGATACGAAGACGAGCTCAATGACCGTCTAACTGAAATAGAGGGTTCATTCAAAACTTCGATTAAATAAATCATTTTTATCACCGTTGTTTTATGTTTATTGCGACAACAGCTGCACGGACTGTTGTATGCGATAAGCCGAAAATTGGGCTCAGTGACATAAATCAGACGACTCATAGACCTCTGTCCTGTCCTAGTCCTATTTTGGTCTAAGTCCAACAGTCATGTCTTGTTTTTTTAGTACAACACAGTGTGTGATGGAATGTGGTTACCGTCTTCATAGACATTGGCAACACTAGAGATGCTACCAACGTGCTGCCGGCCCCGAAGAAACTACGTAGACAAAAAGTTCTATATATCTATTATTACTAGTGGTCGTCCAGCGGTCGAAATTCAACCATAAATAATTTAAATTATAAGTTTGAAAATTATTAAGGTTCTGTTGTCAAAGACTATATACTTCTATAATCACAGATTTCGCCAAGGCTACACTGTTAATTTGACTTGAACAATAAACAGAAGAGTATATATGCGTGTGTGTGTCAAATACATGGTAGTGTGTGTAATGTTTTTTTTATTCATTTAATGTATTTTTATGCTAAAATTTTAAAAAAAAAATGCATTCGTCGTTTCTTCTCTATATAAACTATAAGTGTGCGAAATTTCATAATCCTCCGTCCGCGCAATTTTCGCAAAAAGGGGTACAAAGTTTTTGCTTCACGTATTAATATAATGATTACGTTGCAATAAGCGCATATGAATTACAATATTTGCGAGATGCTTGGGGATTATTTAATCGAAGATACGAACAGTTATCCTGGGCTTTACACAAAACACTGACCAACATTCCCTAATAATATCATATGAATAAACTTTAAATTTATTTACATAGCTAACATTGCGCACGCGTTAAATCTATAACCTAAACCCTAAATGAATTTACACACAAAAAGGACCAATTTCAACATCGAATCCTTGACTTATGCCAAGATTCTATATCTATACATTCTCTTAACGTACCATTGGTAGAAAATTGATATTACTTGTATGGAGATCATTTCAGATTTCTACCAATGGTAGGGTAAAACAGTCGATATAGTAACTGGCCATAAAACTCGCAATTAGACGGTTCATTTCTGTCTGCGTTTGGATAGAAATGGGACAAAAAAAGAACTGAATCGTTGCAACTTTTTTTCATAAGCTGATTTTTTATTTATTTATAAATATAATAATGGCCTTTTAAACTGCTCTAATGGGAAGTTATGAACGTCAGTTTAAAAATGATATTGTAATATTTGTATAGATTTTTTTTGGACCATTTTTATCACATCGAAAGACAAAAGTGAACGCGTGTAAGTCCAGCTTTAACGAGTTGTAGAATAATGGCAAATTTACAAAAGCTCAACATTTCACTTATTTTAATATGGACTAGGAATCTTTAAGGTAACCATTGTGGAGAGACCAAGAATTTCAAATTGGCATATTTTGTTCTTTTTTGTTATAAGGCTTTGTACGACTTGTGTATCTAGCCAACGTCAAGTATCCAAGAATATTTAAGTTTTAAAACACCGTTCAAGCAAACAGGCGTTAGGTTTCATAGAAGTTTGTTTAATCTTGCTTCTTATTAACTAATTCATGATAATGAATACTTATATGGTTGAAGTCGAAAATAATAAGGTATGAGAAAAAACGAATCCGTACTATTTCATCCACTTTCAATTAAATTCAACTAATTCTCGGAAAAAACTATAACTTTAATTTGGTTTTCTCTAACCCCTGAGCTCAAATGTTCACACAAAAGCATTTTTTAATCATCTTTCAATATATAGTTTAATTATTTAATTGCATTATTTTTCAAATTTATATTGTACACACAAAGTGACTACATTTTCTAATAAGTTTAAGGTAACTTAAATTTTTAGAAAACCTCGATATTTCTTAAAAAAAAAATATAAAACAGTTGCGAATATTTTTTCTTCATATTTCGGATGGAATTACAAATAGCGTTTTGATTTCTTATGGCTAAGTACTCAAACAGCACTCAACCATAAATTATTTTCACGGAAAGTATACATCACCAAACAATTATTTAAAGCATTTTATAGGTTGAGTGGTGTTTGAGCATCGTTTTATTGAATATTTTTTGAGATATAAATAATAAATTATAACAAAAACTCAAACCTACATAAAAATATACAATAACGCACATTCACACCAAACTTTCTAAATAAAAATATTGGGGTTTTTTTTGAATAATTTCATGATTCATTTATATATTCAACTTTAATTTCATTTTTTTTATTGTAACATAGATTGTATAATTCAAATCAATACAATGTTAACAAACATTGTATGACCGATTGATAATTTTAATTAATACAATTTCATTCTAAATGTATTGTAACTGAGTCATAAAATATATTTATGTGGGGGCAACTCAACCATTTTTGATACCCTGCAGTGATTAGCGACTTGTCAATTTATTCCAAAAATAATATTAAGAAATCTTAATCATTTTAATCTGTACTTATGAAATAATAATATTACCATCGTATATTAAGGGATTAATATTCCTCACTGTTTTGAACAAAATAACAGGATGCCAATCATGGCTTGGTGCCAGCAATAGCATAGTTTTACCCTATATAGAGAAATGGAAATGTCTGATTATAACTCAGGCCGGTTTCTATACCTTGCTATCCATTCATTTGCCTTTACTATTGATTATAACTTGACAAACTCCATACATGTAATGTCAAAATTCTACCACTGGTAGGACAAAAGGTAGCAAGACAAAGAAACGCGGTTTGAGTCGCATTGAGGCTTTCTCACCCATCCGCTACTAAGCACTTTTGCTAATCAGCATTAGTTGTTATATTTTCATCTTTAGTTATGATATCTTCGAGCTGTACAGCGCCGTCGCTGCTCGGGAAAGCTGGAGGGGTTGCATCTAAAACGGTGCGAAATTTCCGAATTAATTTATTAATTTAGTTTTTTTAAAAGTTAAAACACAGATTACGAGTGCAACGATCTATTACGTGTACGGGCAAAGATTTATTATTTTCAAAATAATCATAAGTATCTGAACAAAAAGCGCGACCATTGAAATTTCGACGAAAATATAGTAAATTTCATTCATTCAACATTTATTGTTTACTTTTACATACATACATAACTTCACGCCAGTTCCCTTGCGGGGTAGGCACGAGCAACAGAGCGCCATTCAGGCTTATTCTTACACACCTCACTTGCTTCTTTGACATTCATAGCTCTTGTCATGCACGCTCGTCTGTTCTCGAGGCTCCTGACATCACCTTCTGCTAGTACACGATCAATTTGATCATGGAAGGTCTGTCGTGGCCTTCCACGACTTCTGCATCCATCCACTTTTGCATTGTATATCTGTTTAGTTATTCTTTCATCATATTATATTATATACATACTTTTGTATGTATATAATATGTGTATTTATGTATGTATGTATATTATCTTATATATTACTCTTTATTTAATAGCAAACTAAATTATTGAACAAGTGCTGGTTTAGCAACTAGCGACTTTTGTTGTCCTTCTTATACTCCATCTAAAGGTTGTCTGGAAGAAATCGCCATGGGCGATAATTTCGTACTTAATGATTTTTCTATAATATACAGTACAATTGGCTAAAGTATAGTAGGATACATACATATTACATATTCATAGTACGGTTGGTAACCCTAGTCTAGTTTGTTTAACGATTACATTTGGTATTCGCGTCGTTTTCCTACACCTTTCAGTGCCATAAAGAAACATAGTACAAACCAATGTAGTTTGTATTAACAGGCTTGTGGTTTTTTATGGCTTTAACATTGTTTTATTGCAATAAATTTGCATTAGGAATTTTTAAGTGCTCGTTAGGAAAATTAGTAAATTTTTATTAAATAGCAATTTTCGCATAGCGACGGTTTGATTATAAGCGTGCGATAACGGGTTAGCATTCTGAGGTTAGATCTGGTTTTAAGTAGTCACCTGGCGGCGGCGTGTGCGGCGGCGTTCAGGAGGCGCGTCGGCCGGTGAGCGAGCCGACGAGCGACTTGAGCGCCTGCCCCAGCGACGCGCGCCCCTCGCCGCCCCCGGCCCCGCCCGCGGCGCCGCTCCCGCTGCCGCTCGTGGCCAGCGACGCCGCCCCGCCGTGCGCGTCCAGGCACTTCTGGTAGCGCAACTGGAATTCACCATAATTATCATTTATATCCACCTACAGGAGGACTTTGTGGCGAAGCCTTAGGTGGGCAGCAACATCTCGTATCCGACTCCGGGGGGCCAAGGTAAGGCTCCCCGCCTCCGTGCTTGCATTAGCCAGCCGGTATGCAGTGGAGATCCCTAGAGCTAATCCCTCGAGCTCCAGTGATAAATCAAAATCAAATTATTGTAAAATATAGTCAAAAATTGTTACAAAAATAATGCTTACATAGGTTCCCGCATTAGGACTAGCCTGTATCGCGGGACACCAAGTACGTGTGTGAAAATTGTACGTCAACAAGACTTACAATTTTAATATCTAGAATTAAATTATTTTTATAATAGATATTAACGTGTTGGTGTGTGTGCTTGTGTGTGCGTGTGTACATGTGTGTGCGTGTGTACATGTATGCGTGTGTGTACATGTATGTGCGTGTGTACATGTGTGTGCGTGTGTACATGTGTGTGCGTGTGTACATGTGTGTATGGAATTTATGCGCGCTGTGTACATGTATGGCGAGTCACCGTGTGTACATGTGTGTGCTCCCCATAGTAGACGCCATGTACATGTCATGTGGGTGTGTGCTGTGTGTGGTTCAGCAATAAATAAGAAAACATCGAGTTTTATTTGGAAGAGGCAACTAGTGCTTTTCTTGGTGGTGGTAGTGATTTTAGTGGTATATAATACCTTGCAGGCCGCCTCGATGGTCTTGCAGAGCGCGCCAGAGGAGGGCTCCGCGTGGAAGGCGTGCGCCACGAACACGTCCTGGGGCGTGTGCACGATGAACGCGCAGCGACGCACGTCGCGCCCGATGCCCAGGAAGGACAGGTAGCGCACCCGGCACTCCACTATTGGCGACGTCTCCTGAACAAAACAAACATGAACACACATGTTTAGATACTTGATACACGGGTCGTTGTAAGACAGCATTAAGTCCCAATTTATTTTGATACTTCTCACATTCGCAATACGGATCTGCAAAAGAGGCTTGTGGGAACTGCATACGTCTAGTCATCGCAGCGGACAGCGAACTAATGACGGGAGCGCACATATTAATAATTGCTCTATCTCGCTTGCACATCATCCGTCCCGCTCACACACTGTGCTAGGATTATACATTGTACTAGGAGTACGACTTGTTAATATTTGTACTTAGGTTACCGTTTCCAAAATAAATCAGTTAACTTCAGTTCATATCTTGACGGCCTCTGTGGTTGAGCGGGCTAAGCCTGTGCCGGCCTACCTCGCTGCAACGTAGAGGCTCCGGGTTCGACTCTTGGTATAGTAAATTTCGGAAACGTATTTTCTCCGTTATTTACTATGGTCTGGGTGTCTGGGATCGGCCCCAGAGTAGTCCGTTGTATATTACCCATAACACAAGCGTAACTTGCTTAATTTGGGGATATACAATGTGTGTGTTTGTCTGCCGATTAAAAAAAAAAAATATCATCACTCGACAGTGAATGTACTACTCTCTGCCATCTGAAGTATTATTTAACCTCTACCTCTCGCTGCTACAGGCCCTTTTAACCCTTGTGTAAATATGTCTTGTGTAAATTACCCTTAGTAATAGAACACACTAATAATAGTCATGGTAGCGTAATGGCTAGCGCACGCGTAGAAGCTCAAAGGGTGCGGATTCGAATCCTGGCCAGAACATATGCACCACTTAGGCGGTTTTCTGACCGAATGTGCAAATTGTTACAATTACCACGTGCTGACAACGGTGAAAGAAAACATCGTGATAAAACGTGCACATCGAAGATAACCGATGTGTCGAATGTGCCAAGCCTCATTGCATTACACGCACACTTCACAAACAAACCACGACACACAAAGAGCCTAGAAATTAATGAAATTAATAACCCAGGCACAGGAAAGAAAAAAACAACAAACATGGCACTAGATAGGACTATATATATAAGTATAAATATAAGGCCAACACTGACATGTACTTCCTCACAACACCAGAATGTAACAGATACACTCTACATTAGTATAAGTTTAGTATTAAAAATAGGATAAATTAATATAATAAGTTATTCGTAAGATACATACAGCTCAACACAAAAATCGATAAATTAATGTCACACACAAGAACCCAAATAAATAATAAGCGTGTTAAATTCAAAAAATTAAATCTAGAAATTAAGTTGTAAAAAAGGCTACGGAACTCGAGTCCCTAGAGTAGTTAATAATAATAAAATAAAAAAATGTGCCAAGCCGCCTTTTTTTATTGCATGAGATAAGCAGATTCAGACGGCCCACATGATGGAAAGTGGTTACCATCGCCCATGGACATCTGTAACACATGTAGGTTAACGCATGCTAGCAATGTGCTGCCGTTCTCTAAAGGGAGACAGGAACCTGGCCACTAATGCCAGAACACAACTCAAGGATGTTATGGTGGCATATTATAGACCAGGGGTGGTAGCCATCCAGACGGGAAAATACCCTAGCACCTAGCTGTTGGTTGTTTTGTCGCCTCTTACGACAGGTCGTTCGGTCGCAGGAAATTGTATTCTTTCTCCGTTCCTACACTTGCCTTGGACAAGTATGGCGGGTATGGTCCGTTCCCGAATAGTGGGAGATCCGAGCCCAGCAGTGGGATTTTTATGGGCTGCTTTTATAATAGAACGCACAGAAATCGACATAGGGAGTGAGTCCCCACTCCAATCGGTACGAATTTGCTAAATACATATTGTTTTTAGCGGCTCGAAGCGGTCATCTCAGATCTGATATCTAAATATTTTAGCACAAATGTAAGAATCGTCTGTTCTCAAAGAGGAGAAAGATTTGTTCTATATAATTACTCCCTGCTGACAATTTATTTTCTTCTTGTTCTTTCTCTATTATTTAATCTTAATATCGAGGGCTTCATAACAGAACGGCATACAGACAAAAATGCAGTTTTACACAAGGGACAAAATTGTGAATAAAACAAAACTAATTGATTGTATAAGGCTGAAATTTGGAATACCATTCTATTTAGGCACACTTGCATACTGGTAAGACTTTCTACATTGTAACATGCATAGATTTACCGGCGTACCTCACTGCAACGAAAAGGTTCCGGGTTCGACTCCTGGTATAGTAAATTTCGGAAACGTATTTTCTCCGTTATTTACTATGGTCTGGGTGTCTGGGATCGGCCCCAGAATAGACCGTTGTATATTACTCATAACACAAGCGTAACTTGCTTAATTTGGGGATATACAATGTGTGTGTTTGTCTGCCGATTATTATTATTATTATTATTTTAGTAAACAACAAAATAATGGCATTGTTGCGTATACGCCCATTTGTTATGCTGCCCTCGATATATATTTTATTGTATTTTATTATGGCGTTCAGAAAAAAAAAAAAAAAAAAAAAAAAAAAAAAAAATATATATATATATATATATATATATATATATATATATATATATAAGTTACCGTGTAATATAATGCAAGAAAATAATTTTAATATGTTTAAACAAAAATTATTCCAGTGGTTGGTCAAAAAATCCTATTGTAGTGTCCAAGAATAACTAAGTGAGAGGTAAAAATTAAGATGATATTGTTACATGCCGACCATAGCATATGGACACCTGCCTGCCATAAAGAACAGTTTATTACCTTCCCGCATTTGGACTTCTTTTGTTTACTTTGTGTTTAATATTTGTAATTAAGAAAAACAGTATATTGTGCATTGTAATCTTTTATGGCGGTCATTAGACAGGTGTGTCGAACAAATTCGTGGAAGTTATTGTTTTGCGTCGATACATATTTTATTTGTACAGGATAAAAGGAATGCCCGAACGGACGGGGGAGGCAGTCAAGCGAGGAGTACGATACGAGCAAGACGTACATTCGATTAGCTATATAGTGACGGACTTTACGCGTGTTATTGAATTGTACAGTTCGTACTGGTTGCGTCCAGTTATATTTGTACCTATGTTACACGTGTTTGTATAGTTCTAATAAATACTATAGTAATTCCAACGGCATTTTTAATTCGAGTCGATAGATTACTAAAATCCATATAACAAAATGTTCACAAATATGCTTAGCTCTATGATAATTACTATTCTAATATTTTACTTCTAGGTATTAATAATAGAGGAGAGGAGAAAGACTTACCCCTTCCTCGGTAACAGTGATCATAGATGGCGCAACGGCCACGGCCACGGGGCGCCAGGCCGAAGGCGGACGGGCCGCGGCGAGTCGCTCCAGCGCGTCGTTCAGCACGCGCATGCCAGTCGCCCTCGGCACTTCGGCGCTGCCCAGGTACCGCGCGCGAACCGTCTTCCGGGGCTCCTCCATCGGAGTCGGGAACGCACAGCCCACTGCAAATCGAAAGCTGGATAGGTACTTCTATACCTTTCAATCTACATTATTTACAATTTTTGACACCCGGCTAATTTAAAAAAAATATGGTTATAAATTTTTTATTTTTTCAAGAAGTAAGTCAAAAAATATAATTTGCCTCATTAAGGCGCTTACACACACCGGTACGGGATGGCAGAGGATTTTAATTTTTAGCAAAGGACATTAAGTCTTATCTAGTAGGAATACGTTAAAAATTCCAATGTCATAAAGGGACGTCGACAACGCACTGCGGTGTGCAACGGCACGCCCAAGGACGTCGTGAGATGCAACGGTAAGCGTCGGTGTCCCGCGGAGTGAGTGAGGCAGTGCAATCGTGGGTACACGCATGTGCGCACGCGCTGCTGCTCGCTTCATTAACCCTTTGATTATCTTTATTCCATAGATTGTCAATCCTAAATCTTCTTCTAACTATATTATTGGCACGTGCCTCTATCGATATTAAGGATTTACCTAAATGGAGTTTGCTATCTCGCTCATGCATTACCACATTTTTGAAGATATAAATTCATAGAATTTACATACGATAAATGCGTATTACACAAAACTTACCAAATACATATAAATGACCTTTAAAAAGTGTTCTCCGGTGGAACTTATTTTGCATAAAAACTTTTGAATTTTATTGTAATCATTTATTTTGTGAGCAATAAAGTGTTATCTATATATCTATTTACCATCACATCCCATCGTCATTCCGCCATCACTATATATACGGGTGTCACGCAATATTCCGTACAACATCGTTCATGAACTACACAAGCCTATTACTGACTAGGCGTGAGGCATATTTATGCTAACAGTTACTAATAACAGATATTCACAGACAACAGATAACATTAAAATTTGTTATTTCTAGAACACAATACCCCCGATAACAGGCACATAATAAATCAAATGTAAACATTAGCTACCTAACCGTTCTGTTAATTATTATTTTTCTCTCGTTCTATCTAAGAAAATCATAATTAAGCTAAAGAGAGATGCACCTATTATCATATCAGTGTCTCATTTACACTTCAAGGACATATACGGGCTAGAACGAGGCGCACCTAATATTTATAAAGTAACAGAATGTAAAGCATTTAAGATGCACACACATTACGGGGCGCGTCTGGAAACAATGTGCACGCCCAGAATCGGACGCGGCTTTTGTGTTGCCAACTT
Source organism: Dendrolimus kikuchii (assembly GCA_019925095.2). Taxonomy (NCBI): domain Eukaryota; kingdom Metazoa; phylum Arthropoda; class Insecta; order Lepidoptera; family Lasiocampidae; genus Dendrolimus; species Dendrolimus kikuchii. The sequence goes on from CM034407.1 coordinate 17,675,746, forward strand.
TCCTTAGAGAAAACATTCTATGTGAACTCTCTTTATAAGCGCTAGATTGGCAAGGATTTGGAAAAAGCGCTGAAAATAAAGTAATAAAACTAAATACTTTCTTAGTTTATTATAAACACTTGGCCTTTTGACGATAATATTGTAATACACGTCGATATTTCAGTGAAGAGTTACATAATTAAGAAAAGCGCGAAATAAGGTGATAAGTGCTGAAAAATCACTTTGTGTGTACATAGAGATAAAAATCTAACACTGAAAGCGCTAAGTTGGCAACAGTAGGTATGCACCGCTAGCCGCGTAAAGGAACATCGTTCCAATAACAAGTAAATAACAATATGCTATTTAATAACAGATAATCGATGCTGTTATTTTTGGATAACAATAACAGGAGTAACAGATATTTAATTTGACTTAATCTCTATTACCGACCTGAGAGCGGCCTGTGTCGCCTGGCGGCCGGCAGGTCGGTGGGCCTCGGCGGCGGCTGGAGCGAGCGCTCGATCATGATCCGCTTGCAGATATCGCGCAGCGCGTTCGCGATCGCGCGCGCCGGCGCCTCGCAGCGGAACACGTGGCACATGTGCCGGCGCGTCGACCGGTCGCGGGCGACATACGCGAAGTCCCTGCCCGACCACATTCATTACATTAAACCATAGAACTAAAATTTAAAAAAAAAAACCCAACTACAAGAGTAACTAGAAAAGCATAAAATAATTGTTGTACATTGTACTGTTCTTCCTTTTTTACAAGCTTGTATGTAACTTGGATGTATGTAAGTTCGAGTGGAATCTTGCAAGTTAAATTTGACCAACTACCCGGTTTCCGATTGAGCTGAAATTTTGCACGCATATGTATGTCGTGTGACAATGCAGTAATATGGTACCATGGAGCTGATCTGATGATGGAGTCGGAAGGTGGCCATAGGAACGCCTGTACTAAACAAGATAGACCCGTTTTGTTTGGGCTTGTTTTACTTGTCTTGGCTAGCACTCTGCTGTTACATGATATCCAGGATCTCAAAAGCTTGTATTTAAAAACCTTCTAAAAAAGCTTATTATTTTATTTCTTTTAATTAAATTATACCTAGACATAAGTTGTTAAAAGTATCCTCTCAGTCTGGTCGCCTGGAAGAGATCGCTTTAAGCGATAAGGCGCCGCACTTTGTTTTGCCTTTAAATTATTGTAATTATTCATTTTGGTGAAGAATAAAGTGTTTTCTATTATATTCTAAAATTGTTGTTGTTTTTTATATTTTAATTGGAACCGACTTCAAGATGTTGTAGAAAATATTTATTTTATGCTTTCTTAGTTGCTCTTGAAGTCGGATTGATGGAGAAATCGCATAACAAATATACAAAAAAAAAATATAGTCGATTTGAAAACCTCTTCCTTTTTGAAGTCGGTTAATAATAAGGAAGGAAATTCCTTACTTTCTATATTTATAAAAAATAAAAAAGCTCGAGACATACGTGTCTCTAGCCGCGTTGCGTAGCGATTAGATAGGATAGGAGGTAGACCTAAATTTTATGTATCTTCTAAAAAGTTATCTCCACTGGAATTTAGTTTAAATAAATAAAAAAAAATGTGTGAGTGCAATTCACACACGGCAGAAGTGAAACTTCAGAAAAGTAACCTACGAGAGAATGAGATAAATATAGAATATCAGGAGTATTAGGAAAATTATAAGGTTTATTATTTTTTATATTTTAACAATACAATTTCATATATTACATATTTAAGATACATTATAACACATATTATTCAGATTCCATGTTTTCGCTTTGAATAAATGACACGACAAGCTTATGGTAACTAAAATAGGAAACAAATTCTCTAGTTTCAATTTGATTTATGAACTTCGAAATTCCAAAATACAAACAAACAAACAAACTCTATCTTTATGAGCAGTGTTTAACTTTTAAAACACTTAACGGATTTTTAAGCGGTTTTCACTGAAGGTTTATTTATATAAGTATATAAAAATATAATTAAGTTTTTATGTAAGCAAAATAGAACTACTTCCTACAGTATGTATGACCCGCGGCTATAGTCACCGAGAAACATAAATTAAAAATTCTAATAAAAATTAAATTTCAAAAAATAAAAAATACTACGATGTAGAACTTTCATGACATTTTACAAAATTTTGAAAAATCACCCTATTAGATAATGTCCATTGAAAGTGTACTAAGCAAACACGATAAAATATAAGATGAAATACCGCGTGATGTACTAAAAATTTATGACAGTTGATATTTTCGGTCTCTGATAAAAGCATCTAAATGTATGAAATAGCGTCAAACTACAACCAATTACTATATTACAATGTTCAGCGTACCTCTCACTGTTCCAAGAATGCAAGGGGGGGACATCAAAGCGAATTATTTATTTTTTAATAATCACGCGATAAATGTTAAGAGTAAAAAAAAATACATAGAACAAACGAGAATAATTACTATTAGATATGTATACATATAGGTATATTAAAATCGATTATCACGGCTACAGAAATATCGCCAAACTAAAAGTTGGTTAAAAATGAAACCCAAAACGCTTAAATTATTCATTCTTATCATAATTTGGACAGACACATTACTTAACTAGAAAATTTCTGTCCAAACGATGATAGTGATTTAACTTATCAATTTTGAAACCTAGCTAACAACTTACTAATCCAAAGTCAATCAGATTTACTGCATATTGAAATAAACTCAATACATCTAATGTCATTTTGACAATTGTCATTTGACAGACACAAGGCGCGTTCCTCCTGTATCTCACAACGCCCAAAATGCTCTTTTGGGCGTTCCACATAAACTACGTTCCATTAGGGACTCATAACGACTACGTTCACGACCGCGATTTATCCCATTCCACTTGCCTGCCGGCGTTACAATCGTAAACCCAAGTGGAACGGCTATTCGACCCACCTCTTGACATGGGTCGTTGTGAGCGTTGTGTGATCGAAATTGATGACGTCATTAGTGACGTTTTCGCCACGACTAAAACGACCGCAGTCGCCTTGTGGAACGGCTAACTGAGCATTTTGGGCGTTGTGAGCTACTAATGGAACGCCCTGATAGTGACCACGGTTGTTATGGTCGTCGTGAAAACGTCACTAATGCGTCATGATTTTCGCTCACGCAGCGCTCACAAGAACCCATGTCAAGAGTTTACAATAATCGTAACGCCCGCAAGCAAGTAGAACGGCAAAAATCGCCGTCGTGACCGTGGTCGCTGTGAACCCCACGTGGAACGTAGCCTTTATAATTTTCTATGATAATACTGCCTTATGACGCCACAATTTTAACGAATCAAACAGATTATACATTAGTGTTTAAACTATAATTAAAATTATGTTTATGATAAACTGTTGAAAATAAGATTTTATTACAATTTCTTTTAACGCCCGCTCTTTTGCATTAATATTATTTCAGAATTTATTACAATATGTGTCAAAGACCCAATTACCTGTCCGCAGTAGTAGTACAATAAAAAAAACGTTTTTTATGTTGGATATTTCCAAAACATAATCTGGAAACCCTGATGTAGAGGCACTAGACATCGGTGATGAATTTGAAATACTTGATTTTTTTATTTTTATTGCAGGAACTCAACAGACAGGCAGACGGCCCACTTGATTGGAAGCGGTTACCATCGCCTATGGACATTTGCAAAACACCGAAGGTGCTACAAATACGCTGCTGCTCTCTTAAAGGGGACTGGAACCTGGTCACTAATGCCGGAACACAACTCAAGGTTGTTATGGCGACATACTTTAGACGACGGGTGGTAGCCATCCAGTCGAGCAAATGCCCTACCACCTGGCTGTGGGTTGTTTTGTCGCCTTTTACGACAGGACGCCCGGCCGCAGCAAATTGTATTCTTTCTCCGTTCCTGCACGGACTTGATAATTTTAAAGAACAATGCAAAACTAAACCGTACGAAGAACAAAATCATACTTTGTTAAAATACTTTGAAGACGAGCTACGAATATTTTGCAATCCATTGCTTCTTACCGTCCATTATCTCTGCCTACTCCCCACACGCGGATAGTGTGAATGGGCTGTGTGTGCAGTGTGTTCAGGCTCTCAGGATCGATCAGCTTAAGAGCTCCATCATCTAAATCCATGAAGAGATCCTTGCCCTATTAAAAAAAAATGCATTAAAAAGCCCTGTTAGGACATAAATCTATAACCCCTCGTTTAGATAGGAAAATGGCAATGGAAGTTGACAATGCCATGCTATTTTTTATTGCTTTACTACAACAGCCCACTTGTTGGAAACTGGTTACCATCGCCTGTTGAGGTTTGCAATACGAAAGATGCTACAATGTGCGGTTGGCCTCGAGGCAGTGACTGGAACCTGGCCACTGATGGAACAAAACTCATGACATACTCTAGACTAAGGTTGGTGCCCTACTACCACATGGCTGTGGGCTATTTTGTCACCTCCTAACACAGGCTTCCCTGCTACAGGAACTACAGAAGCTGTCAGACTTAATGTTATTACGACACTCACATCGCCCCAACGTCCGACTTGGTCCAGCAAGTCGTTCCGTCCCAGGCTGAGGTCCACGATGCACTTGTTGACGGCCCTGCTGGAACGCTCCGGGGTCAGGTCTGACTCGGCGATCTCCACCCACCCGAGGGACCTGACGAAGAAGCGAACAGCGCGGCCGTTGTCCGGCTCAGGACGGGCCGGGAAGCTGCGGCGTCTGTAAATTAGCATTTGAACGCTTATCACACCAATTATAGCAATCGTCTGCGCAATACTTGATAGCTTATCCAGATTAGCTGCAAAAGGCTACCTAATATATGAATTGTATAAATTTACAATATTTTACTTATAATTTCTTAAGACTATAAGTAGATCACTTAGCCTAGGGCACTGTCTTCTACCGGCAGTTGAGGGCGCCACTGTGCGCATTTCGTCCTCCCATAATTACCGTCACAGGGGGGTGACTCCCGTAGCAGCGGACTGCCCCAACCCGCTCTGTTTAATGAAGTGGGTCGCTCTGCCACCGAGGTGACCCAGTACTGCCGAGTGTAGGGGCGTCACGGTGCTGTTCTCGATCCTGTGACGCCCCGTGAAACCGCGGACTTAGTTTTAGTCGGTAGTTCGGCGATCGGTTTCTCGCGACTGCTTCTGTTTGAAGCTAGCGTGGAGAACCCGTCGCTGAGAGTTCCACACAACCACATGCTTCTGCGTTGCATTTGGCCATTCTCCCAAAGAGCTCGAGGACGATATCCAAAGACATTCCCCACTGCATTATCCACGAAAAAACCTAAAAAAGGGCACTGCAACTGTCTTCTATAGGTAAGTTGCTCACAGAAAACTCAATATATCACTTCGCTAAATCGTCAAACTGATCCGTTGCAAGAGGTACACACCATGCTAAAGGATCACATAAAGAGTCGATTAGGTGTTTTGAAAAAAAAACCTTACTTGTAAGAGATCTCCTCTCTCCTCTTCCTTTCTGCTTCCTGATCCACATGGTCCAGGGCCCCGCTGGTGGTACTTCTGGTCACGGAGCTGGTCATAACGCCGCCCTCATACTTATTCAGCTCGGACAGATTCGAGCAGTCCCTGACCATGGATATGCGGGATTCCTTCGCTTCGATCGGCGGCATCTTGGGAATTTCCCGCTGGATTGTGCCACTTTTTATATGCCAGTAGTATGGACCGTCATTATCTGAAATAACGGCGAAGATAACCCATTAGTCGTGCAAAAGTCATACACCAACGGTAACGAACGTGTACAATTTTCGTTCTGTGGCCACGAAAACAAAATAATAATTCAATCGAAAACGCCCAAAACTCCAAAAATTATTATGTGAACTAATTTTTGTTGAAAGCAAAGATATTTGATCTTTGGTTGAAAATATTTTAAAGCTCTTTGAGAATCTTCCACTTCTTAGTTCCAAAAATAGAGGAGAGAGGCACATTTTAGAACTAGAAATTGATATCTCACTTATCTTATATCTTATACTAATATATAAAGCTGAAGAGTTTGTTTCTTTGAACGCGCTAATCTCAGGAACTACTGGTCTGATTTGAAAAATTCTTTCAGTGTTATATAGCCCATTTATCGAGGAAGGCTATAGGTTATATATTATCACGCTGAGACCTATAGGAGCAAAGCACCAATGAAGAATGTTTCAAAATCGGGGGGTCTTGAAAACAAATTCGCGAACGACGTCGCGGGCACAGCTAGTTATAAATATATAAGTATATCTATCTATGGTCTCACCTCTACTTAAATTTAAAAAATAGCATTTAAGGTTGCACAAGACATACTAATAAAACATATACTTACCTGTCAAACTTGATACTTCAGATCAAGTACTTTGATAAAAATGACTGTGACAAATAGACTGAGCCTGTCTGCTGTACTCCAACAATAAAAAAGTGAAGATTTTACAGAAGTTTCGTCTTTGCCAAAATATCTAAGGAACACAGTTTTACACACCTTCATGCCTTTCCCAACCCGGCGGTAACTGAGGCTCCTTCTTCGGCCTCAGTTTCACCGGTATCGCATACAGGTCATCGTTCGGCCCCTCCGCGCTATGAGTGACTGGCTCGGAGTGACTCTTCTCCGTGTCCTCTTGATCGGCCCTCTCCTTCTCGGGAGGTGGAGACTCCTCGCCGCCATTCTGTTGTGGTGTTATTAAGCCGTTTTTGTCGCTGTAAAAAGTCAAGAAGTAATCATCAGTATTCATTCAAATTCAATTTTATAATAATAGAAAAAATATTTATTTCGTATTTCTAGGCTTTTTAGTATAGTGGCCAAATAGTAAAACCGGAATCATTATATTTATACGTGAAGCAAAAACTTTGTACCCCCCTTTTTACGAAAATTGCGCGGACGGAGGAGTATGAAATTTCACACACTTATACTTTATATAGAGAAGGAGTGCAGAATGCTAATTTTTTTAAAAATTATGCATAAAAAATACATTAAATCTATAAAAAAACATTACACACCATGTATTTGACTTATACATACATACATACATAACTTCACGCCAGTTCCCTTGCGGGGTAGGCACGAACAACCGAGCGCCATTTAGGCTTATTCTTACACACCTCACTTGCTTCTTTGACATTCATAACTCTTGTCATGCACGTTCGTCTGTTCTTAAGGCTCCTGACATCACCTTCTGCTAGTACACGATCAATTTGATCATGGAAGGTGTGTCGTGGCCTTCCACGACTTCTGCATCTATCCACTTTTGCATTGTATATCTGTTTAGTCATTCTTTCCACATGCCCGAACCACCTTAGCATTCCTTTCCTTACCTTCACCCCGACACTCTCTTTCAGACCAACTCTCTTTCTTACTTCGGTATTACGAACACGGTCTGCGAGCGTCACTCCGCAGATTTTGCGCAGTGCTCGTATCTCGACCGCGTTTACTCTAGTATTTGTATTTGACTCACACAGACATATATACTCTTTTGTTTATTGTTAAAGTTAAATTAACAGTGTAGCCTTGGCGAAACCTGTGATTATAGAAGTATATAGTCTTTGACAACAGAACCTTAATAATGTTCAAATTTATAATTTAACTGAATTATTATGGTCCAAATTCGACCACTGGGCGACCATTAGTTCTTTTAAATTCGTCACATTGCCGGTCCGTCTGTCTACATCTTTATATATAAAATTAATTTTATATAATGTTTCATTCAATAGAAGAGTGTTTTTTGTTTCTTTTCTCTAAAATTACAATAAAAATAAAGATTTTTAGTAACTTTTTTTTATTGCATTAGTTCAGCCGATAGGTAGACGGCCCACCTGATGGAAAGCGGTTTCCTTCGTCTATAGACATTTATAACACCAAAGGTGCTACCAATGTGTTGCTTAAAAAATTCGTCGTTAACACATAGCTACATTAGTATATACGCTATCTGTCAATATGTTTGAACGTCATTAACAATGTTGCATCTCAACCATCGCCATATCTGCGTTAAACGGCCTAGACTATCTTCAACATTCATTATCTCAGATGAAGCTCCACCTTTAAAATAGTTTTTTATTATTTTTATTGCATGACTTTTTTTTTTTAATTGCAGGAGATCAGCAGACAGGCAGACGGCCCACCTAATGGAAAGCGGTTACCATCACCTATGGACATTTGCATCACCAAAGGCGTTACAAATACGCTACTGCTTTCTAAAGGGACATTGGAACTGAGCCACTATTACCGGAACACAACTCAAGATCGTTATGGCGGCATACCGTAGACCAGGGGTGGTAGCCATCCAGTCGGGCAAAGACCCTACTACCTGGCTGTGGTTTGTTTTGTCGCCTCTCGTGACAGGCCAGCCGGCCACAGGATTCAATATTCTTTTTCCTTTCTTGCACGTATAAGAAAATCTTTGTTCGATAGACCAAGCCATAAGGAAGCGTGGCCGGGTAGCTGGTGTGTTTATACTAATTTCAAATTCATCGTACCCTACGTAAATGAAATCGACCCTTACAAAATTTAACTGAAATTGTGGGTTTAAAGTACGCACTATAAAAAGGTCAATTTTGTCGCCGAGCCGATGATTAATGAAGCACACGAGTTCTGGTATGAAGACCGCGTTTCAATAAACGTATTGCGGGACACCTTCCAGCCTGGTGGACTAACGGCCATTGGAAAGACACCGCTGAAGCTGGATTTAATAAATAAAAGGCCGGGATAAGTGAAGCCTGCGTTCAGCAGCAGAGTGCAAAATGTTGAAAACGGCGTTTCTGATGGCATATTTTATCTGTTTCTTATTTAATACGGAACCGGAATGCCTTTCACGTGGCCGTCATCCCATGTTCATTTTTCCAAACATTACTTGTTATTTTTCTCGTCTTTCTGCATAATAGTATATATGTATATCTATCCTTGTCCTTAAAACTTGTTGGTCGGTAGATGTCTATCTATCTCTGTCTTTTCCTTCCCGAACCTTCTATTCTAGAACTTTCGTTCATCATCTATCCCTTTCTAAAATGTATCTGTCCTTGTCTTTTCCTTCCAGAATCTTCTACCTTTTTCTAAAACTTCTTAAACCAACTAGATTGTTCCACCAGCACTCGCCACGATATGTTATTATTTTCTCTGTCGATAAGTACCGCTTTCTAAGCTGCAACTCTCTATGGGACTCGGATCTCACAGTTATTGTAGTCAAATTAAGATTTAGACCAAAAATATTACTAGATTGGCCTGCGTCTAATCGAGATTAATGTGCGAAGTATGCGTCATACAATTGTATGAATCAAGGTACACACGCAAAAGAACCGCACGGTTTACGTAGAGGGCGTCGGCGGTACAACACCGCGATTTACGTGACTCACGTGAACTTTTACTATGAACCAATTCAGGCTTTTATTATACCTATAATTAGTTCGCTGTATTTAAAACAAGATTACTCATTAAAAGCAAGGTTATGAATAAACAACATTTCCTAAAAGTGTACAATATTGTTTTAATTAGAAAATAAATAAATCTAATGAATTTGTTATTATATTTAATGTATCGTGTACACGCTTTTAAGTCATTGAAAGGCTTTTTTTATGTTGCAGGAGTTCAGCAGACAGGCAGACGGCCCACTTAATGGAAAGCGGTTACCATCGCCTATGGACATTTGCAACACCAAAGGTGCTACAAATGCGCTGCTGCTCTCTTAAGGGAGACTGGAACCTGGTCACTAATGCCGGAACACAACTCAAGGTTGTTATAGCGACATACTTTAGACCAGGTTTGGTACCCATCCAGTCAGGCAAATGCTCTACCACCTGGCTGTGGGTTGTTTTGTCGCCTCTTACGACACGCCGCCCGGCCGTAGGAAATTGTATTCTTCCTCCGTTCCTGCACGGATAAACGGCTATTTCTTTTAAACGACATTTGAAAAAAAAACTGGCAGGAGTAGAGTTTAATGTTTCAAATAACCCACAAAAACGCGTCTTTAAATAAAGTACATGGGAAAAAGAAAAATTTTGAAACCAGGTTCCTTATTTTTCAAATATCGCTTAAAACAAATAGCCTTTCGCCTCTCGATATTACCAGGTCATAAACGTCCCACTGGTTGGCTCGAGTCGCCATTATTAGAAGAATGGTGCAGTATAAACTTTCAGTACTTCTCGTTATTATTATAACGATGATAATTATTTCCTTTCCTTTTATTATGTCTTTGTCTTACTGAGTATGCACTGATTGCTACAACTCCATGAATTCTTCGAAAAGTAATTCTAGAACATACTTCTGTATAAAATCTAATTAAAAAGGAGCTTTATTTAAAAAGTAAAGGGAGACGACGGAACATTTTTTTTTTAGCTAGACGTTGCTTCTCCTTAACAGCAATAACACGTTGCGAAGCGGTGTACATAGAATAGGAAGTAAATTTAAATTTCGAATTATGTGCGAACTTCAAAAAATGTTCTCCAGTGGAACTTATTTTGAATAAAAACTTTCGAATTTGAATGTTTACCCGCTATATTCGTTGTAAGCAGTATTTCAATATTTTATTTATGGAGGGTAGAGGTAAGGAGAACCATCTCTATATATAAAGAAGTGTCCATCGAAATGCATTAAATTAGGGTGGCGCCACTTTGGCATCAGGGTGAACTTTAAAGAAAGCGCCAAAAGTTATTAGAGTAGTATTATAGTGTTTTAGTTGTCAGGAGCCTTAAAAACAGACGAGCGTGCATGACAAGAGTTATGAATGTGAAAGAAGCAAGTGAGGTGTGTAAGAATAAGCCTAAATGGCGCTCTGTTGTTCGAGTGTTTTTAAAAACAGACGAGCGTATAAAATTAAATATTACAAAATCACTAAGCGTATTATTCAAAATTCACGAAATAAAATCACTATTCACGTTTTCACGTAACAATTCTTTGAGGTTATATTTAGTAAATTACTTTGTACTACGTAAATAGTTGACGTTTTATAACAGTGTACTGTCACCAACTACTCTAGTCGCCATAGATATTAAATTTTTTAACTCGGCATACTTCGATTCGTCTACAACAGCTACATTCATACCATACTCTTTGTCTACATCAGCGCCATTGTGGATAGTTTTTGAACTGTTATTTACAGCTTACTAGACACTCCTTCAACTATTTTCCTATATGAGATGATTCTCCTTACTTCTACCCTCCATAATTTTATTACCAATTAATTTGTGGATTTTATTTGTGAACAAGTTAAAAAAATACATATTAACTGAAAACCGTTCATTAAACATGTATTATCTTTTAAAGGAAACGAAACACCCGGTATGATATAAGTCGTATATTAGACTGGCGCAAATAGTGACACCAAACAAGAAAGTACCGTAACTACCCTCTGTTCTTTACACTTAATTAATACACACAACAAAAAAATTCAATTGAAATTTTCCTATACAAACAACAACAGACTGTTGGCGAAAATTGTTATTGCGGAGTGTGTTGTGAATTATAAGTCGTGCGCAAAAGGTTTGCCGATGATAAAACCCCTCCCGCTTCTTCTAACCGCGACCCGCGGTCGTCTAGTTATAAGTACTGCTTAGATAAGCCCCGGTCGCGGTCGTAGGAAGCGGGAGGGGTGATCATCGGCAAACCTGCGCACGACTAACATGTTTTTTTTTATTATTATGATTAACATCTCTACGGACTCGAGTTCCGTACCCTTTTTTACTACTTAATTTCTATGAAAAATTTTAGAGTCCATACACGCTTATTGTTTATTTTTGTTACTGTGTGTGACATTAATTTAGTAATTTTTATGTCGTGGCGTACCTTAAGAATAACTTATTGTATTAATTTATTTTAATTTTAATACTAAACTTATACTAATGTAGCATGTTTTTTACTTGGTGACTGTGATACCTCTACATTATTCTTTGAAGTAGCATTCGCCTCGAATTAAGCTGAATAAAAGAGTTAGTATTCAAAAGAATCTTGATCTCTACATCCTTGTTTACACGCTTCCTCTTATGTAAGCAGTTCTTTAGTAATCTCAGTTATATCAAGGCTGCAGACGCACGGGCGAATAGATCGCAAAAAACATATCGAACGTCCAGATATAAAAGTGGTAAACTCGAGAATAGTAAGAAATAAATTATTGCATCTCCACAGAACGTAAACAGATGGCCCAACTAATGGACATCAGGTGCCGTCGCCTATGGACTTTTGTAACACCAAAGGTGCTACCAATGTGCTACCGGAACAAAATTCAATGTTGTTACAGCGGCATACTCTATACCAGGGTTGATAACTACCCAGACGGACAAATACAAAAAGAAAGAAAGAATATTAATTTCTGTGGCCGGGCGGTCTGTCGTAAAAGGCAACAAATCACCCTACAGCCAGGTGGTAGAGCATTTGATGGCTACTAGCCCTGATTTAGAGTATCCATAACCACCTTGAGTTGCGTTCGGACATCAGTGGCTAGGCTCCAGTCTCCCTTCGACGCTGGCAGCACATAGGCAACACCTCTGATGTCGTAAATGTCCCTATGGATACACGTCGCCTATGTGATGGTAACCACTTTCCATCAGGTCAGCCTGACTGTTATACTTCAGGAATAACTAGAAAGATGCATCCGAATAGGAACGGAGAAATAATACAATTTCCTGCGGTCGGGCGGATTGTCCTAAGAGGCGACAAGACAACCCACAGCCAAGTGGTAGCGGGTATTTGTCCGTCTGAATGGCTACCATCCCTGGTCTAGAGTATGTCGCGATAACATCCTTGGGTTGTGTTCCAGCATAATGTTAGCACCTTTGGTGTTACAAATGTCTATAGACGATGATAACCGCTTTCCATCAAGCGGGCCATCTGCCTGTCTGCTGAACTAACTCATGCAATAAAATAAAAACTTATTTACAGTTCTGTACCCAATTTATTTAAACTATCCTTAATTAGCTTTACAGAATTCTTCAATACCCTTTTAGTATTTCATATTTTAAAAAAATACACAAAAAATAATTTTGTCAATCAATACTCAAGAAATTAAACCTGTTTCATATGAATAGCGAAGTGGAACGGAGAGTAAATAAGTTCAACGTATTACACTTTTGCCCCCAATATGACTTGCAACATTTAGCCGTTCAATCGGAATGAGGCATAGCACAACAATGATCCCAGATGCGTTGTGCACCAGTGCTCGTAAACAACGAAGATTGTTTTTTCAAATTATTACGTAGTTGTTATTATCATTATACGAATGAAATATGCGAACGAAAAAAAGTGTTTTGGAATTTGTCCTAAAAACATTCTGAGAACAATGAAACTCCTTTTATAATACATGCATGTTAGTTTTAGCTTCAATAACAAATTATTATATACAGCTTTGGATATAACTAATAATTAATAATACTCACGGGGGGGGGGGCTTTGTGGCGAAACCTTAGGTGAGTAGCGACACTTCGTAGCTGACTCCGTATTTGCCTTAGCGAGCTGGCACGGAGTAGAGATCGCTAGAGCTTAAACCCCAGGGGTGGAAGGGATGAATGGCGTATAGTCAGAAGTAGCTTCGGTGAACCTGCAGCCCACCTCTCCACACTCACCAATCTTGTACGGCATTTCTTTGGGGCCCATGCAGGGAGAGGCGAGTTCTCGAACATTGCGACGGAAAGACGCCATAATCGCCATAGACCCAGATTTCTAGTACCAATAATTCATCCCAACATACCGATGCCTTTTGTTTTCATTTCCTACAACAGTGCTGCACTGTCCGGGGCCTTGTCCTTGGGTGCATTTTTGTATGGCGTAGACAAGGATAATCGCCGATCAGTGTCACACCCATTTCCATCAAATTTGTCAAGGGGCTTCTACGTGTTAGCCTTCCCAAGGCCCCACGCAAGCAAAATGATAATGACTATTTTTTATTCATATTCAAATTTAATTTTTTTATTTATAATAAGTTCTACTGGATAACACTTTTTGAAGGTCATACATAGATATAAGTTTAAACTTAATTTTACTTCCTATTCTAAGCAACGTGTTAGTGTTGTTAAGGAGAAAAATCGACAAGATACTCCCCAACAACACGTCTAACTAAAAATTGTTTTCTTATTTATCTAGCTCAAACTTTTTGTAATCAATTTTATACACAAATATGTTACACAATTACTTTTCGAAGAATTAATGGAGTTGCAGTAAATAGTTTATAATAGTCTGTATCCGTGCAGGAACGGAGAAAGAATACAATTTCCTGCGGCCGGGCGGCCTGTCGTAAGTGGCGACAAAAGAACCCACAGCCAGGTGGTAGGGCATTTGCCCGACTGGATGGCTACCACCCCTGGTCTAAAGTATGTCGCCATAACAACCTTGAGTTGTGTTCCGGCATTAGTGACCAGGTTCCAGTCTCCCTTAAGAGAGCAGCAGCGCATTTGTAGCGCCTTTGGTGTTGCAAATTGTCATAGGCGATGGTAACCTCTTTCCATCAAGTGGGCCGTCTGCCTGTCTGCTGAACTCCTGCAATAAAAAAAATAGTGCACTCTCAGTAAGAGAAAGACATAATAATAGAAAAGAAAATTATTATTACATTATAATAATGACACGACGTACTAAATATTATATATTATATTTCAGGAATACATATTCCATATTTATAATACATACAGTCAGAATAATTTCAATTATAAAAACTTAGATATACAGTCTACATACACACATTATCTTGATTTGTTTTCTTATATATACATACATATTGTCACGCCTGTTTCCTATGGGGGTAGGCAGAGAGGTCATTACGCTCTTTATTATATTCTGCCCCACCGTCAACGATTAGGAGACAGTTTCTTACTTATAGATTTGTTATCTTACAGGTAAACATACATACATAACTTCACGCCAGTTCCCTTGCGGGGTAGGCACGAACAACAGAGCGCCATTTAGGCTTATTCTTACACACCTCACTTGCTTCTTTGACATTCATAACTCTTGTCATGCACGCTCGTCTGTTCTTAAGGCTCCTAACATCACCTTCTGCTAGTACACGATCAATTTGATCATGGAAAGTGTGTCGTGGCCTTCCACGACTTCTGCATACTTACAGGTATAGTTTAGTTTAATTCGTAATTTAGTTTTATTTTAGACTAGCTGTGCCCGCAACAGCGTCCGCATGGATTTTTTTCGCGGAACCCAAAAAAAAGTAGCCTAAATTACTCCTTATATTTTATAAGAAATTTGAAAAAGTGCTGTTTCGCTTTTCATTTATTTTTTTCATTATAAGTTACTTTAGACTACACAATTACCACATCAAGGCATGTTAATTCAGTCAATAATATAGTGTCTAATAGTAGTTATTATAAATACAACCTGTATTATTCAGTACTTTTCTTTTTACATACATACATAACTTCACGCCAGTTCCCTTGCGGGGTAGGCACGAACAACAGAGCGCCATTTAGGCCCATTCTTACACACCTCACTTGCTTCTTTGACATTCATAACACTTGTCATGCACGCTCGTCTGTTCTTAAGGCTCCTGACATCACCCTCCGCTAGTACACGATCAATTTGATCATGGAAGGTGTGTCGTGGCCTTCCACGACTTCTGCATCCATCCACTTTTGCATTGTATATCTGTTTAGTCATTCTTTCATCGTGCATTCTTTTTATTCCGAATAAAATTCCTTCGGTGTTGCAAATGTCCATAGGCGATGGTAACCGCTTTCCATCGAGTGGGCCGTCTGCCTGTCTGCTGAACTCCTGCAATAAAAATAAAAATAAACTGCTTTCTGATTTTCATTAGCAAATGAATGAATATACTCACCGATAATTGAAAGATTTGTGTCTTCTTTTCCTCATAAACATATTCACACATTGACACTCAAACTTCACCTTTATTTCTAAAGTGACAGAGTATAAAATGTGAAATACAAGATAAAGCCTCCAGTTATTGTTATAATATTAACGCTTTTTGTACATGTACATGATTCATTCTCATTTGAAGCATTGTTGTGTAGAGGTGCTGTATAATTTTTGTAAGTAAACAAAAGAAAAATGTTGAAAATAATTTACAGTTTTTATATAGCTTTATATGCTAATTCTTTTGCATCAGCCTTGGACTTTACAATCGTGTATATACATATATACCATAGATATATGTATGCATACTTAGATATATACACACATACATATATATACATACTTATACAACTATAACCCTATATAACGCTATTCTCTCAACCCTAGTCAAATTTTCCCTCGGTTTACTGATTGACTTTCCTTGACAGAAATTCATACTTATAAGCTACACTATGATTAGTATAACACGGTGTAATAATACAGAACTTGTGTTTTTTTTTCAAAATCAGCAGATTCGATACCTAACTAAGGTAATTGATTTTTCTAAAATTTAATGATACCACTTTAATTTTCATCAAAATCGGCCCTGCGACTTCTCCCAGTGCTTTTCGTGTTTTTTGAGTGAATACTTTAGGATTTGGCCCTGAAGGCCCCATTTCAAAAATCCACCTATACATATTGAGACAATTTGTATCGTTTTATAAAACACCACAGACCCTTAGATTTTGTAAGAGTGTAGCAAGTTATGACGTCATATGTTTAAATGATAATAAGTTATTTAAGAGCACTCTTTTTTTAAAATATGTGTCAAAAACCCAAGCATTGTATATTGTATACTAGTCCATATTTATACTTACAAAAAAAATAAAACCCAAAAAATAAACTAATTTTAAAATTATATTAATTTAATATAACTCGCATTTTGTTTCAAGAATACGCGAATACGTTATCGGAAGTATTGTATTATTTTGGAGGCTTTTATCTTCTAGGTTATCGAACACGTCCACAGCACACAATATAAAGTAGCACAATGTAAAAGAACAATAGTCGAACTAATTCGACCAGTTTCGTTGCAAATGTAGCCGAGTTTTAATTACTCGTAATATGCAGTTTTTTATATTCACACGAGCGCGATTTTATGCATTACTTGTGAATAAAGGACCGTTTAGACTGGCTGTAATATTTTGTTACTTGTTGTTGTAAGGCGGGGGAAATGCTATTTACGCACAATATTGGGGTCCTTTGCAAGGGATTAGACCATAGTTGATCATGAACGCTTTCCCCTTTGATAAGGGGCAATCCGAACAATAATCAAGCCAGCTTGTGTGGAGACTCAGAGAAGTTGCACGGGCAACAACCACTACCCACTAAAACCACCCTCCTCCCATGTGCTCCCTTGATAGCTAAAGGCCCCCCGAAGCGATATTATTCAGGGTGGGAAGTCATGCGCATACCTGCGTCTCCGGATGCCAGCCAAGCGCCGGCGTCCGCGTGAAGTCGCATTAGTACGCGCAATAATACTCCTCTCCCTATCTCGTTCGGCGGCCTCTTTGAGAGACATCCCCTTCTGACCTTACAATAACGTCAGGGTATTCATGCCATTGTTGTATTTTACATTTCTTTTATATAAATCATCTGCGTAAATACTACTATTTTATTTATATCGTTATTCTATTGTATTTTTATGCCTAGTTCGCTACTCAATCGCATTTTTATTAACTATAGTGCTGAACTGATGTTAATTTAAGAAAACTCGTGGTCGTCCGTGATCGAAATTCGACCATAATAATTAATTTAAATTATAAGTTTGAACATTGTTAAGGTTCTGTTGTCAAACACTATATACTTCTATAATCACAGATTTCGCCAAGGCTACACTGTTAATTTGACTTTAACATTAAACAAAAGAGTATATATGCGTGCGTGTGTCAAAGACATGGTAGTGTGTGTAATTTTTTTTTATTGATTAAATGTATTTTTTATGCATAATTTAAAAAAAAATTAGAACACAAAGTTTTTGCTGTGTTTTTGCTTCACGTATTAATATATAGATATACTATAGACAGTTATACTAATTGTATAACTCTGGCTATAGTATATTTTCTTGTTCTGAGATGTTCAGTTTTGCACATTTGAGTATTTATTCAAAAGTTACGTCTTTTTGTTTGCGATTAAGTATACTTGCAGAGTGTTCAACTGATAGTAAGTCTGCACTGCTGAACTGCTAGCCTCGAAGAAATTTTAGGAAACCTTTTTTAAAAGATCTTATATTCCTGCGGGAAGAACTGGACCATTTTAAATTGCTTCTAGCTTAGGAACTGAACACGGACACATATGGCTAATTTTTATCCCATAGTATGCAGTTCCATGATGCAGCGGTGAGTTATTAATCAAGAGAATATTTTTTTTTTTCATTAAAATGTTGAAATATATTATCGCTATTTACACTTACATACCTACATACTGTTACAAGTTTGCGGCACTCGAGTTAAAATGCGGTTAGGATTATTATAGAGTTTATTAGAACTATACAAACACGTATAAAACAGGTACAAATATATCCGAACGCAACAAATCCAAACGTAATGCAGAAGGTCGTAATTCAATAAAACGCGCAAAGTCCATCACTATTAGATTCCCGAATGTACAGACGTTACGCCTAGATCGTAGTTGTCGCTCAACTGACCCCCTCTCTCAATCAGGTCGTCGTTTTATACTTCACAAATGCAAATATGCCCGCCCGGCAACGTCGACATAATTTCCTAGAATTAGCTTGTACTTATAATCCGCAACACATGACTAATGATGCTCTTGAGCGGCCGTAAATGAGTACAATAGGACAATAGGCTGTTCTCCACAATAACTAGAAACGTAAGCCAATAAATAAGTGAACAAAAGAAGACGATCATAAAAGGATTACAATTAGTTCAAATGCCGACAGGTAATAAAATATGCTTTTACAGATCTGTACGTGGAATTTGTCTTTGTCGGAGCTTAAGTTGTAACAATACTATCACGCCTGATGCTCATTGTACTAGGTAGATATGGTGGATCCCTATTTGTTACAATGTCGGCACTCGGCACACGACTTTCGCTACATCTACTCACATTAATCTTTTTATACATGCACGTCTGTTTGAAGTGCATTTTATCTGACCTTCGAAATATCCGCGATGTAGTCAAGGTAGTTACGCCGCCGGCTACCGAACT
Organism: Dendrolimus kikuchii; assembly: GCA_019925095.2. Classification (NCBI taxonomy): domain Eukaryota; kingdom Metazoa; phylum Arthropoda; class Insecta; order Lepidoptera; family Lasiocampidae; genus Dendrolimus; species Dendrolimus kikuchii. The sequence goes on from CM034407.1 coordinate 17,694,734, forward strand.
ACCGACACAGACTCTACTATCCACTGTAGTAATATAAGTGTTTTAACAGTTCTCTTTTATCCATTCTCTCTACATACCCAAACCATTTGAACATTCCTTTCTCAACTCATTTATTATATCATATTTTCAGGAGTTGCCTGCAAGCGTTCGCTTTTTAGCGCCCGTTGTACTATCTCTTGTATTTTTCTAATTTGGTTATTTGTTACATTGATGTACAATCAAGATTTATCTATCTATCATCTTACATATTTACACTTGGACAGTGTAAACTCACATTTATTTTACACGTAACCGTAATTATTATTACGCGCTTACTTAATTGTCCATTTACTCCTTTAAACGAGTAATGCAAGTGTTCTTTTGTATTGAACAGTAAGCTAGAGTATTGGAAATTTCCTAACTGTGTCAGATGTCCACTTACTACATACATAAATAGACTATAAAGCGAGCAAACCATCAGCTCAAAAGTCAGACTTTTAATGATCGTGGCCGTTATAACCGAGATTGGATTAGACGGCATTACCTATATTATTTTGGAACCTTTTAAAGGAAAGTAACAATATATAACTATGTATTTTCAATCGAGCTTGCATGACAAGAGTTATGAATGTCAAAGAGGCAAGTGAGGTGTGTAAGAATAAGCCTAAATGGCACTCTGTTGTTCGTGCCTACCCCGCAAGGGAACTGGCGTGAAGTTATGTATGTATGTATGTATGTATTTTCAATCGCCTTAAATGTGATATTAGGTATATTACAAACAAATTCATAAACTGTCAAATAGGTAGATACTGTCGCCTAAAGAACAAGGTCCGTGAAGGAACTGCCTGTCGTAAGAGGCAATAAAACGACTGACAGCCAGGTGGTAGGGTATTTGCCCGTCTGGATGGCTACCACCCCTGGTTTTTTTTTTATTGCAGGAGATCAGCAGGCAGGCAGACGGCCCACCTGATGGAAAGCGGTTACCATCGCCTATGGACATTTGCAACACCAAAGTTGCTACAAATACGCTGCTGCTCTCTTAAGGAAGACCGGAACACAACTCAAGGTTGTTATGGCGACATGCTTTAGACCAGGGGTGGTAGCCATCCAGTCGGGCAAATGCCCTGGCTGTGGGTTGTTAAGTCGCCTCTTACGACAGGCCGCCCGGCCGCAGGAAATTGTATTCTTTCTCCGTTCCTGCACGGATGAAAATGGTCTAGAGTATGTACCCATAACAGCTTTGAATTGTGTTCCAGCATTAGCGGCCAGGTTTCAGTCTCCCTTTAGAGAGCGGCAGTACATCGGTAGCACTTTTGGTTTTACAAATCTCCATAGGTGATGGTACCCGCTTTGCATCAGGTGGGGCGTCTGCCTGTCTGCTGAACTCATGCAAATCTTCCGCTTTTTCATTCAGCGCCCACCGGCGATGTTACGCAGGTTATCAGTTCCAGGGCTAGAGGTCGTCCTACACTAAATTTACCGGTCTTCACTCCAGGAATTTTTACTACTTGACGACGTTGAAGTTAACGCAATTTTGTATGAGAATGACTTAGGGCCATCTCATGAGTGTCGAGAGAAACATAAATCATGCAATACAAAATTGCGTTCACTTGAACGTCATCAAGTAGTAAAGAAACTCGCACTAATGGGCCAGGGTGCTTAATAGGAGTTATTTGACTAGTCGATCACCTTAAATTTAACGCAATTTTGTATGAGAATGATTTAGGGCCATCTCGTGAACGTGAAGAGAAATATAAATTATGCAATACAAAATTGCGTTAACTTGAACGTCTTTGAGTAGTAAAAAACTCGCACTAAGCACGCAGTTAATGAAAGTGAACACTTGAGTGTAAAGTCATACATAGTAGGTTAGTGGTTAACGTAGTCGCGTCTCAAATTCGCGTTTGAAAATCACATGGTTTCGAATTCTGTCCGAAAACATACATACATTGAGCAGTTTTCGGACAGTCATGTGTAGATACGAGTACGAGTCTATCGTTTACAATTAACACGAAGTTAAACAGGAAATACTGATAATTAAATGCGACAGTTGTGGGACTAGACGATTTGTCTTAGACTGGTTAACTAGCTATCTAAAAAATCGAAATCAGTGTATAGAAATTAGCCCTTTATATAAAAATAATGTGATTTAATCTTATACCTTAGCGTATATACTAAATGATTCTGGCGTACTACAAGGTAGCATCCTGGGTCCACTCCTGTTCTTATTATATATAAACGACTTGCCAAACGCAGTTATATAAGAATGTTTTGCAAGTGAATGATTGGTAAGATATAGAAACCAACCATTGGCGTAATGGAGAGACAGACTTTCTGTGCCCCCTAGTAAGGCTGCGCGCGCATCATTAATATTTCGGTGCGAATTTTTTAACCATGGAGCTAAATCTAATTTTTGTAGCTTGCTACGGTTTTGAGGCATGCTAAGTATAAAGCGGAGACCCAAGAATAGCAGTGGATAATTTAGGGACTATTATTATTATGACATTATAAGATAATAAGGATGTTAATTATTAATAAATAATAATTAATGAACAATGACTCACTTTGTTTTCGACACAGGCGAGGAAGCTTCGTCTTCAACTCTGAAACAAAGAATCATAATATTATTTTTAACCCATATTTTTTTTGGAAAATGAGCTAAACAATTAAAAATATTTTTTCCTAACAAAATTAAAACTAAATAAAAAATCCACTATTCATTTGAATTCTTCATTATATTTCGTAAACAATAGCAAAAACCGGGATTTCATCGAGTCACGATAGTCGTGCTGTCGTTATGAGAGTAGCAAAAAAGTTGACGTCTCAACAGTCAAGTAGCCGACATATTAAAAAGGACTTATGTGGTTCAGTGATCTAAGTGATAGCTCCTATAGTTCACCGGTACGCTGGTGACAAATCCCGGGTTCAATTCTATGTTGTGGGTCCGACCAACAACAAACTAACGAAAAAGATTAAATTTTCCTGCAGTTTATTCACATGCCGGTCTAAGAAGTGGTTAATTAGACACATTTTATTCATGCAAGAACGGAGAGAGAATACAAATCCTGCGGCCAGGAGGCCTGTCGTAAGAGGCGGCAAAACCACCCACAGCCAGATGGTAGGGCATTTGCCCGTCCGGATGGCTACCATCCCTGGTCTAGAGCTTGTCGCCATAACAACTTTGACTTGTGTTCCAGCATCAGTGGCCAGATTCCAGCCCCATCTACGAGTACGGCAACACATTGGTGCTACAAATGTTTATAGGCGACAGCGACCCCTTTCCATCACATATGAGCCGTCAGCCTGTCTGCTGTACTCCAGCAATAAAAGAAGACACACACACCATCGATTGAAGGAATACATGGAATGCAAGGATTAAGGACAAATATATAACTCTTAATCATTGTAAATTTTCAAATGCCCTAACGTGTAGCACAGTCACTAATCAATGAATTAATGAGTTTACGATACCCAGCATGATGTATATCACAAACGAACTTTACCTTAATTACTCTGTTCTGAGTTTCTGGGTTCAGTCACAAAGTTGCCCGTTGTACATGAATTCCATAATAAACGTAGCTTAGCTTTCCATAGACTAACTACCGATTATTATTGGTGTTCAGTAGCCATTTAAACTAAAACAAAACCCTTATGAAATTTTCTGTTCGTCTGCCCGACTGTCCTCATACGTCACATAATCAATTTTCTCAGATGTTATGTCTATATTGTTACTGAAATTCCGAAAAGACGAGATGGATTAATACTTTGCAACGCGTATTTTATTACACCTTCGAATTTATATTATCGGTAATCCTTTGTTCGAAGACGGTATAAATCCTTTCGTCTATTGTTCTAATTTCATTGCACATTCTTAGAAGCCATTGTACTTTCAAGTTCGGGAATTCCAAGGAATAAAGGACATGTTGCCAGGGAATTGTCTATTCTGCAAAAGTATAATAGGGTCGGTTCGTCGGGTCTGAGATAGTTGAGTTTCAACTGCGATCCAAGTGTACTTTCGGAACGAGTATCATATAACGACGGAATTTGCGTAATTTATGTCATTACGATTTTCTGCTTCACGGATTGGACTCGTTGTATTTGTAAGAACTGTGAATTACGTGTGTGAATTTCTTATAAACTTTGTGATGATTCCAACGTCATTTAAGTTTACATTCCACAAAATTAAACACGAAGGTATGCTACACAGCACAGAATAATCGCTTGTCATCATAAATCCGCTACTCCTTTGTTTGCCTTGACAACATAAACTTGCCCTGGCCTTAAACAATCTCGACATTCGGATCGATATCCCAAAGACGGCAATGCACTCCTGCAATACGCATTGGAGGCGAATAGTACGTGACGGATCGCCGTTCAATTTCAGCTGGATATAATGGAAATACAAGGAAACGTAGGCTGTGTGTAGAGCGAAAGCGGTTTTCCAAAATACAAAAATACAAATCTTTCCTTTTTATAATATTAGTATAATAGATGTGTTCACATGTTCGCATACACCCTTAAGTGCACTTGATGCAACGACCCTCCAAAACATGCAACACGGCAAACCCGTTCCGTCTGGCCGCCGACCCTTGTGTGATTATGTCAACCACTGCTGCTCTAACGCTATTTCCGGCCTATACAAAATGTTTGCTTCATAAATTTTAAATTGTCTCTCGTTGAACTATTTCAGGGATTCTATAGATTTTTTACATACTGGATATATGACTACTTAAGAACCGGCTGAGAAGGCATATATATTTTTAGGGCTGAAAGCTGATATCTCCCCATCTTAATTTATTAAAAAACTGATCAAGACGCATCGTTGTCAGGACCTTAAAACGGCCGCTTTTCTAGAATCAAATTGTGAAATTCATACTTGCTTAAATCTAAATATACTGGTACAAGACATAGCATCATCATATTCGTACTTCGCATCTATAAAAGTTACTATTTTAACTTACGTGATTAACAATATTTGGACATTGACTATGGAAGTATAGTGGTAGATCAAACAACCACCATAATTATGATTATATATTTCCCTTAGTAACAAGGCGAGTGAGGTCTTGCTTCAAGTATGCCTCTAGAGGAGCATGCCACCGAGGTCGGCGTAAACAAGCCGGGCCTACAGTACATAAGGACGTCCTCAACGTGCTACAAAGAGACGCTTCAAGAGCAGCAACTAGTACATCAGTGAAAATCCAGTCAGTGTTATAAATCGTAGTAAACGTATTGATAAAATTCACATATATACATAATAAAAAATATATGTGCTATATTAAAAATTCATCAAAAAAGAAACCAACTTCCAAAGCACTTTTTATCCGTGCAGGAAGGTGGTAGGGTATAGGGATGGCGACCACTCCTGGTCTAGAGTATGCCGCCATAACAACCTTGTGTTGTGTTCCGGCATTAGTGACCAGGTTCCAGTCTCCTTTAAGAGAGCAGCAGCGCATTTGTAGCACCTTTGATGTTGCAAATGTCCATAGGCGATGGTAACCGCTTTCCATCAAGTGGGCCGTCTGCTTGTCTGCTGAACTCCTGCACTAAAAAAAAGTAACTAAAAAGCATAAAATAAATATTTTTTTCTACAACATCTTTGCTAAGTAAAACATAAAAATTAGTATATTTTGTTGTTTTTTTAAGTTTTAAAATTTATAAATTTAAAATATTTACTTTTTGCTTTTTAGTTACTCTTGAAGTCGGTTTTATTTTTTTGTTATTTTTTACTGCTACTTTTAAGTTACGCAAATACTTGAATAGTTTTAGAAAATAAAAATATATGAAACAAGTTGTACGTGCCTATAATATTCGAGGGTTGCTCTCCATTTCCTTGAGGCCCACTTATCAGATCCTAACTTGGTGATAATGGGACCTGCCCAGGAATATACTTGTCGAATAAACAAAAATTTGAAAATCAGTCCTCAATTAACGAGAAATCGCGTAACAAACATACATTCAAATTCAGAAACTCCTCCTTTTTGAAGTCGATTAAAAAACCACAATTTCTGGTGTTGGTGCAAGAATTGCAATCCTTGCGGAGACATTTCGAACGCAAACCGAAATACCGTCTTACATACATAATGTTCTCATTTACATTACTGCAGCAAACGAAGACGTACTGTTTGTTTCGTGCAAACAAAACTATCAGGACACTCGCTGTTTCCTTATTGCAAGAGTAAATGTGACTTGCATTATGACGAACTTTGCAATGCAAAACAAAGTGTGACTTGTAAAAAAGTGTGACTTGTATTTTTTTTACAAGATAGTGTTTTAAATAAACACTAGTTAAAATGTATGTTCAAAGTCTCAAACGTGATAGAACCATGCTGGAATCAATATCTTGTTTTGCCTCTTGGGGCCGGCTCGACCGGTGTTATACCACGCTCGCACGGAATATCGCGGAGAAACGGTTAGCCTTGAGCTAATCGAGTTTCGTGCGGTGAACGAGACTTCCCATAGCTCATTGCCCCCTCCACCTATCCCATTTTCCTTCCATTTGAATCCTTTTTCCCTTTATCTGATTGCTTCTGTCTAATACCTCTATATTATCCACCTACCTCATTCTCATTATTCCAGCCCAAAGGCTGTCTTTGCCCCTGGTGTTGCAAACATTCATCCAAACTACAGAAGCATTTTTATTCTTACAATGATAAGTAATTTTTATAGTATACAAATATGGATAACCGCTCTACTATATATATATATATAAGGCCAACACTGCACATGCACTTCCTCACAACACCAGCATGTAACAGATACACTCTACATTAGTATAAGTTTAGTATTAAAATTAGAATAAATTAATATAATAAGTTATTCTTAAGGTACACCAAAACAGAAAAATTACTACATATAATGTCACATACACTAACAAAAATAAACAATAAGCGTGTACGGAGTCTCAAATTTTTCATAGAAATTAACTATTAAAAAAGGGTACGGAACTCGAGTCCGTAGAGATAATAAAAAAAATATAATAATAAAAAAAAAACCGCTCTACTAATTATCAAAAACTTCCGAAACACATTAAATAGTTTTATTAATCTAAGTCAAGAGATTAAACTTTCTACATAACTTTATACCTAATTATGTAATATCATAGAAATGTAAATTAAGCAATGTAAATTAAAATATCATTTATATACCGCCAATTTCATATTGAGCCTCTTATGGCAAAACATCGTAAGTAACAGAATCTGGGTGTTTCTATTTTCTTTTCCATAAATCACGTCACACGAAGTGTAACACTATGTGACACGAGGTGGGAGAGGGGGGGGGGGGGTTCTTAAACGTCGTGACGTCACTTTTCAAAAACGAATATATTGAAGGCTTTATCTATATATTACGTGAAGCAAAAACTTGTACCCCTTTTTACGTAAATTGCGCGGACGGAGGAGTATGAAATTCCGCACACTTATAGTTTATATAGATAAGAAGCGACGATTGCTAATATTTTTTTAAATTATGCATAATATTACACACACTACCATGTATTTGACACACAGTCGCATATATACTCTTTTGTTTATTGTTCCACACCTTCCATGATCAAGTTGATCGTGTACTAGCAGAAGGTGATGTCAGGAGCCTTAAGAACAGACGAGCGTGCATGACAAGAGTTATGAATGTCGAAGAAGCAAGTGAGGTGTGTAAGAATAAGCCTGAATGGCGCTCTGTTGTTCGTGCCTACCCCGCAAGGGAACTGGCGTGAAGTTATATATGTATGTATGTTTATTGTTCAAGTCAAACTAACAGCGAAACAAGTAGCCTTGGCGAAATCTGTGATTATAGAAGTATAGTCTTTGACACTAATTATTATGCTCGAATTTCGACCACGGGCGACCACTAGTCCTAATACAAAGACAGACTCTGTAGTAGTGAAATAAAAAAGGAATACGCGGCTTCTATTTTTAGAAATTTTCAAATATCGGATCACTACCTGAGAATATTTAAGACAATGTTATGTGACATAAGACACGTTCACATTTAAAAAGAAAATAAAGAATAAAGGACCATTTACATGGAGAGTTTCTTGCCTCCAAGATACGATTGTAGAAAGTAAGAAAAATAATGTAAACTAAACATACGATATCGTACGTGGAAGGGCGATAATCGCCTGGTCATGGAATATTGAAGTCTCTGTGTAAACAAAATACAAAATACCGAGCTCGAAAGGCAAGTCTCGCATTCAAATCGGTTCGAACTGATTTGTACGATACTCGCATGAAATTAAAAAAATGTCATATTAGTTCTAGTTTAGACAAGCCGAGAAATCGTAGGCAAATATCTCAATGTGATTTGTGTGAAACAAAACACGGTGATTGTGACCTTACGATTATCTCGTTGAATGTAAATATGTCAATGCGATTATTGTCTAAAAAGTATCGCCTACGAAAATAATATACGATTTTCGCCCCAAAACGTGCAATAAACTCTCACCGTGTAAATGACTAGCTCTTGGTTAAACTTTACAATAGTGGTCACTGAATTTTAAGTAGTGGGGCGGCGGAGGGGAGAGGAGGGGAGGAGTAGTTCTCCCTTCTGCAACCCCCATGTCTAGGAGACATGTAGTTTTTGAGAAAATAAATTGTTTAGAAAATACTACTAAGTCAAACTCACAATATATAATTTAAAAAAACAATTTTAGTATTTAAAAATCGATATTATTGACATATCGAATAGTTAACATTTTTTTTCTTTCTTATGCCTATTGTCGTCGTAAAGTGACAGTACTGTGATTTATTATTATGAACTTTAAAATTATAATAACTAATTAAAAACTTGTTTACTAAATTAAAAAACAGTTTTAGTGTTTATATATCAGGTGTAAATGTAATCCTAAACACAAATCACAACTTTTTTTCAACAAAAGTGACATAACCTTGTTTATCAAACGTATTTTTATTTTTCCCATTATTCATTCAAAACATGTTGGTGGACCCTAAAAACTTTTCGGTATATGTATAAGGTTGTCCTACATATATATCGATGGGTGAAAGGCTATATGTTTTAAACGACATTTTTAAAAATTGTCGGGAGAAAAGTTTGAAGTTACAAATGACCCAGAAAAACACATCACCAACGAACTATGTACCGTACTTAAAAAAAAAAAATCTATAAATTGAAACTAGACATCAGGTTCTTTATATTTCTTTAAGTTGAGACATTAGGATATAAAAACCCATAGTGTTAAATCTCACACAAAATGTCGCTTAAAACAAATAGCCTTTCAACCCTCGATATAATTTTAATACGGTGAACAGGGCTACTTTTCATTCCAGATAGTGGATAGGATACATTTTGGGATAGATTTATGTAAAGGTTATCCCAGAAAGTAGGATATGTTTTTGATGTGATTTTCCATTTTCGTAATTTCGGTCATATCGACCATGTCGGCCATTTCGGCTATTGCCGTCATTTCGGTCGTTTTGATCATTTTTGTTATTTTTGCCTTTTATGTAGTTTTCATATAGATAGACGGGGGATAGATAAATAAAACTAGAATGGGTTGAAATCGAGGATAAAAGTTTGTATGGGGGACCTTTATAGGTATAAAAATTCATCATCTATAAAAAATGCTATAGTAACTCGATCTGTCTACCTGTTAAGTTACATACATATATAACTTCACGCCAGTTCCCTTGCGGGGTAGGCACGAACAACAGAGCGCCATTCAGGCTTATTCTTACACACCTCACTCGCTTCTTTGACATTCATAACTCTTGTCATGCACGCTCGTCTGTTCTTAAGGCTCCTGACATCACCTTCTGCTAGTACACGATCAATTTGATCATGGAAGGTGTGTCGTGGTCTTCCACGACTTCTGCATCCATCCACTTTTGCATTGTATATCTGCTTAGTCATTCTTTCATCATGCATAATTTCCACATGCCCGAACCACCGGAGCATTCCTTTCTCTACCTTCACCCCGAAACTCTCTTTCAGACCAACTCTTGACCAACTTGATTATTTTCTTTCCCTAATTAGTACCGCTTGGTAAACAGCGACTCTGTGGGACAGAGACCCCCAATTTATGCTTTAAATGTAAGAAAGACAAAAATGATTTGAAGAAATAGCGACGTACTTACATTGCTAACATGTATCTCAAAAATAAAAACAAATTTTGAGAATTTGTACGACTCATACATACATACATACATAACTTCACGCCAGTTCCCTTGCGGGGTAGGCACGAACAACAGAGCGCCATTCAGGCTTATTCTTACACACCTCACTTGCTTCTTTAACATTCATAACTCTTGTCATGCACGCTCGTCTGTTCTTAAGGCTCCTGACATCACCCTCCGCTAGTACACGATCAATTTGATCATGGATATAAAATGAAGTGAATCTTCCGGGGAGCAAATAGCACTATCATAAAAATGTAGTACAATGAAACCTATATTAGTATTAGCGCCTGGTTTTTAAACAAGAGGTACGCACTAGAGGTTGAAACTCTAGTATATATTAATCGTCCAGTGAAAACGTAACTCATAGCACCCCATTCCATTCGATTTATCCTATCCTAAAGGCTGGCAAAGCTTTGGCTTCGCCATTGGTGTTGTAAGTGCGTAAACGGTAACCTTATCCGTGCAGGAATACACGTATAATAATGGAGAAAGAATACAATTTCCTGCGGCCTGGCGGCCTGTCGTAGGACACGACCCACAGCCAGGTGGTAGTGTAATTGCCCGACTAGATGGCTACCACCCCTTGTCTAAAGTATACCGCCATAACAACTTTGAGTTGTGTTCCGGCATTAGTGGCTAGGTTCCAGTCTTCATTTAGAGAGCGGCAGCACATTGGTAGCACCTTTGGTGTTACAAATGTCCATAGGCGATGGCAACCGCTTTCCATCAAGTGGGCCGTCTGTCTTCTGAAGTTCCGCAATAAATTGAGATATAAATAGAATAAGAAATATAAAGAAAAACAATTTTTAGGTAGACGTGTTGCTGGGGAGTTTCTTGCCGCTTCTTCTCCTTTACGGCAATAACACATTGCAAAGCGGTGTATACAGAATAGTTCTCCAGTGGAACTTATTTTGAACAAAAACTTTTGAATTTAAAAAGAAAATCACTTTCCACCAGCTGTGCGATCTGCCAGTTTACCAGCTTCGCAACGATAAGGGATTATATAGGTAGAACACACTATATTTAATATTAATTTATTAATTAATATATTATAATTTATTCAAACTACAAAATATTAAATTGCATGTAAGTGTGTTTGCCTATAAGTGATTACTACATTTGTCATGTCTTTTTTTTATAAAGCAATGTACATCCTTTGTATTATTGTAAGTAATTGTTGGTAAACCAAATAAATAAATAAATATTAATTTATTAGGTTTAGTAGATAGATAGATAGATAACACTTTATTGCTCACCAAAATAAACAAATACAATAACAAAATGCATGATTACAATACTTCTTGGCAAAACAACAAGCGGCTTTATAGCTAAAAGCGATCTCTTCCAGGCAACCTAGCTTAAAAGAAATTCTTAACTAATCTGGCGATGTAGATAGATCAGAAAACAGATAGGACTGTACAATTTAAATATACATACTAACACTAATTTATAAATGTAATACATTGTTAAGTTTTCTTCTTTGTTTTATTTGTATATTATATACATATGCGTTTTAAACTGCATAAATATTGTATAAGTAAAAACTTAACATCATGTAAAACTACAATCAACCTTCGACTGCTATTAAAAAAAAAAACAAATACTGAAAACAAACCGGCTTGATTAAAAACGTCACGAACGTCGAATGTCATTCGACGGTTCTTTTTTTAAATTGTGCAATAAACCGCCACAAAGAAAGTTTAATATCTTGTGCAAAGTTTAAAACTCGCTTCGTAGGTCGTAATTTACGAAGGCTTTCGCAGCTCTAGCGCGACGTAGACGTCATAAAAACTAACAACGTACAACATAACGCTATACATCAGAACCGCTATTTATGTTGTGGCTTGTTAGAACGTTATTCATTTTAAAACTGTTTTCGATTGAAACGATAAAACTTTACGATACTTTTATAAATGGTTACTAAAATGCGTAAAACGCCGAGTCATTTCTTTCACGTCATCGATATCAACTTTAGCGATGGACGGCACATACATAATACTATTTCTTTTGCCTTACAGTTGGTAAAAAAAGAACAAAAAGTAATTAAAAAGCAAAAAGTAAATATTTTCAACAACATCTTGAAGTCGGTGCGAAGTAAAGCAAAGAAATTACGTACTATATTTTGGTTGTGGTCTTTTTATGTTTTACTTTCTCAACGACTTCAACATGTAGTAAATATTGATTAAATACGACCTTCCAATACGTGGTCTGAATTCTGTTACTTTTTACCGTCATATAAAAATTTCTAGCGTTCTTTCATGAAAACTCATTATTCAAAAGAGCAACTCCGCTATGAGCTCCCAACTTGCACCACACGCATATAACACTGCAGCTTTATTATCAGCACGTCCCGAGCGGATGTTGTTCAGCAACGCTGCCACGGCTGCGGGCAACGTGCGGGGCCATTAAACCCGCGTTTATAGTGGATTTAAAAATAAACTATTGCGCGTCTGCTCACGTTTAACACGTTTTATGGACAATTTGATGGGTTAACTGTTTATATTGAATTTAGAACGTGTTGTTTTACAAATTACGGAAATTGCACGAATATTTAGCTACTAAATCTATATTTTAATACGTGAAGCAAAAACTTTGTACCCATTTTTACGAAAATTGCGCGGACAGAGGAGTATAAAATTTCGCACACTTATAATTTATATAGAGAAGAAGTGCAGAATGCTAATATTTTTTGGAAAATTATGCATAAAAAATAGATTAAATCAATAAAAAAAAACATTACACACACTACCATGTATTTGACACATACATACATACATACATAACTTCACGCCAGTTCCCTTGCGGGGTAGGCACGAACAACAGAGTGCCATTTAGGCTTATTCTTAGACACCTCACTTGCCTCTTTGACATTCATAACTCTTGTCATGCAAGCTCGTCTGTTCTTAAGGCTCTTGACATCACCTTCTGCTAGTACACGATCAATTGGATCATGGAAGGTGTGTTGTGGCCTTCCACACACACGCATATATACTCTTTTGTTTATTGTTCAAGTTAAATTAACAGTATAGCCTTGGCGAGATCTGTAATTATAGAAGTATAGTCTTTGACATTAATTGTTATGGTCGAACTTCGACCACGAGCGACCACGAGTATTAATTATTATAAATATAGAAGATACTTAGTTTGAAAATCTAAAATCGGCCAATAAAACTCTAAAATGTTCCCAAACCCTACACAACTAGTGACGGGTTCCTGTATCTTACCCATCGTTTATTTGCCTGACTATCGGTTAAAATTTGACATATGCTCCATACAAATAAAGTCAAAATGCAACCGATGGTAAGGCAAGTGAATGAGTAGTAAGATATAGGAAAAGGCCATAAATGGCGCTACAAGTAATTCTACTCGCGGTTTTTTGAACTTTATTTCCGAGACAAAAATTATATAATACAATATCTCGGTATTGAAACTACATATGTATATATCAAATTTTAGCAAAATTGGTACCATTGTTTCTCCGTAAAAACGTAAGATAGACAAACAGAGCTACTTTTGCATTTATTAATATAGTTTACGAGTTGCAGGATTCGAATTAAAATGCCGTTAGAATTATTATAAAATTTATTAGAACTATACAAACACGTATAACACAGGTACAAATATAACCGGACGCAATAAGTCCAAGCGTAATGCACAATTCAATAACACGCGCAAAGTTCGTCACTAAATGTAAACACGTCTTGCTTCGCTTGTGTTTATCGCTTGACTCCTTACCCCTCCCTTGGGGCATTGCTTTATACTGTACAAATACAATATGTCTGTCGACTGAATTTCTAAGAATCACACCTGGCTACTGATAAAGATTACAATACACAATGGCCTGTTTTTCCAATCACAAATTTTAAACACAAAATAAACAAAAGAAGACGGTCATAAAAGCGCTTTAATGTTATTAGCTCAAACACCGATGGTAATAAATGTGCTTTGTTTACAGGTGTAGGTGGCCCAAATTGTAACAATATTATAAACGGATAATTAAAGTTACCATCATTTTTTATTTTTATTTTTAACTGGAGTATTTTCCGCTGCTACATCGTAGATCAAACCCTGGTAAGTAGTTAGTAAGCTCTATTTTACTTATATAAAAAACTTAATTAGGTTTTTATATATCCCGAGCGAAGCCGCGGGCAAAGCTAGCATGTATATAAACCTTCCTTGAAAAATTATTTAACTGATGGTAAAAACAGCTTAAAAACCCGTTGCGTGGTTTAGGAGGAGCTAGCGGATATACAGACAGGCGCAAAAAGCGACTTTTTTAATTTTACTATGTAAACATTTACATACAGCTTAGTACGTTTGTAGACTTCACGGATTAAAACGCTCCCGGTTCCGCTTGTGATGTAGACGCACCCTAAAACCAACACGTAAGCAATGCAAGCGATCGATGCAGGCGGCTGCGCACTGCGCGGGTCGATGCACCCGTCATCTGACGCGCGTGACGTCACGGACGTGTAACATTATCATACCATGAAGCATCGTGCTCTATTACAATGGGTTTTATTTACCTAATATAAGAGTGTCGCAACCGATTCGCGTATTGCTTAGGAGTCGTATTCCATTTTTGGGATAAAAAGTTTCCTAAGTTCATTGCCGTGTTTTTAACGATTGAAAAAAAAATGAGGCTCTCAATTCGAAGTATAAATATACTGATTTTTATTTAATATATGTTTTGACGATTTTTTTGCATTGAATTCAGTACAGCTTCAAGATAGTTTTTTTCACTTTTAAGTTACGTGTATGGTATTCAAAATCAATGACATTTATATTATGATGTCGGTTCAAAAACATTTTTTTTTTATCGCTGAACATGATAAAAGAAAAATATTTACACAACAAATTGACAACCACCTCCTTTTATTGAAGTTGGTTAAAAAAGAAACTTCAAGATATTAAACACAGTTTCATTTTTATGCTATCCGTACCTGTTTGCCATTGTTTTTGCTTTGGGTTCAATTGGGAATAACATTGATTAGGTTGAGATAGGAAAATATATTAAAAATAAGTCGTGAGTTGTTGTAAATAGAAATTGGTAACAAGTACTTTTGAAGTGGTTTTATTTTTCGCTTGATATTATAGCTTTTTGACTAAGAAACCCTAAAAAGCAAAAATACGAAATAAATAACTTCTCGATTATTACATAAGTATTTAGATTTGGTTTTACTTACTAACTCCGTTATAAATGCAGGAACGGAGAAAGAATACAATTTCCTGCGGCCGGTCGGCTTGTCGTAAGAGGCTACAAAACAACCTACAGCGAGGTGGTATTTGCCAGTCTGGATGGCTACCACTCCTGGTTTAAAGTATGCCGCCATAACAACCTTGAGTTGTGTTCCGGCATTAGTGGCCAGGTTCCAGTCTCCCGTTAGAAAGCGGCAACACACTGATACCATTTTTGGTGCTCCAAGTGTCTATAGGCTTTATTATTCTAATATTTATTTTTACATTTTTGACGTTGTATTCTATATGGAACAAGTCTGCACTTGACATATTATCTATAATTACTGTATATTTCTAGAAAAAAATTATGTCTGTGGATTGAGTGGATTACGGTCTGTTGTTGCTAATTAGTTGCATTTTCAACTTTTAATTATGCCTGAAGGGGCAAAAACATGTAAAACATAAAATAACATTATGGTCATCTAATGTTTTTACTAACCATGTTTTTAAGCAAATAAATGATTTGGTTTAATATAGGCGATGGTACCACTTTCCATCAGGTGAGCCGTCTGCCAGTCTGCTGAACTCGTGCAATAAAAAAAATCTTCATTTTGCTTTATTTATTTTTTATTTGAATGCATACCTTCTGTTGTCCAAGTAGTTGTCGTAATCATCAGGTGTGTTCTTCTCGTCGTGCATGTCGTACAGGTCTGTGTATATGGCTGACTCCAAACGGGACGGATCCAAGTGGTAGTTCGGATTTTCATAGGAGAGAAGACCATTCTCTGTAACAATAGAAAAAAAATCCAGTTAGTGTTTTGAGTTAATGTTGTTCTTTGACCTCTATTATGCCTATTAGACAGGCTGCTGTCATTTTATATTTGACTGGCAGTCACAGAAAAACTTCGTTCGCGTTGTCACGAAGACGATATATTTAATAGTGAATTTCAATGACTGCACCAAAAGACACGACCACAGTGCCTTCTTATTATCTATTATTAGCTGTGCTCGCGACTTCGTTCACGTGGAATTTTTTTTCGCGGAACCTTAAACAAAGTAGCCTAAGTCACTCCTATATATCCTCCTATATAAACAGTTCCAGAAGTAAATTCGCTTCTTACCTAATGTTAATCAACACTTGTATGCAGCAGATAGACATGTCAGTGATAATAATATTGGTCAGTGTTATTATTACGCACAGAGCAAACGTGAAGTGTTATTTGGACTCCGTTGTCACTTATTAATATGTAACTATAGTGTTAGCACTTGTTAGTCATCCTGCTGTAACAAAATCCGAAGCCGTAATGTTGCGAACTATTGCAGACTACCTTGTAACAAATTACAATACTATCAGTCTGTTTCAGGACAAGGCTTTGGAAATAGGGTAGATGACAAACAAGCCGACTGAGATACACTTTTATCATCTCAGATAACCTCATCGATGCGCGTGCGTACATACTTATGACGCCATGAGTATATACGATGAATATTTTTTTATTTTTTTTATTGCAGGATATCAGCAGACAGGCAGACGGCCCACTTGATGAAAAGCAGTAACCATCGCCTATGGACTTTGCAACACCAAAGGTGCTACAAATGCGCTGCTGCTCTCTTAAGGGAGACTGGAACCTGGTCACTAATGTCGGAACACAACTCAAGGTTGTTATGGCGACATAGTTTAGACCAGGGGTGGTAGCCATCCAGTCGGGCAAATGCCCTACCACCTGGCTGTGAGTTTTTAAGTCGCCTCTTACGACAGGCCGCCCGGCCGCAGGAAATTGTATTCTTTCTCCGTTCCTGCACGGATAAAAATTGTTTAATGTATTAATTTAAACTGCGCACCTTTTTTTATCTCGATTACATCGTCGCGGATAGAGGGGCTTGGGAAAGCCAACACTAGATGGCGTTGAGCGGTAAAAAGATAGTAGTAGTGAGTCGACCATTGCAACGTGTGCGTTTCCAAAAACCCAAAAACGAATAATTAATCTTCAAAACGACCTGAATACCAAACATAAACACTAAACAGTGAATTCGATCATCAATACCACAAAAAAACCTGTGATTTGCAAGTGCTAGGCCTAGCTGAACTCCACGCACGACAGCGTTTGGTAAGTACCATCCCCATTCCTTGGCGTGTGATTCGGGGTTGGGAAAAAGTTGTAAAATTAAAATTGAACCCAAATGTATGAAGATTATAGTTAGTTTTGAAACAAATTGTGTGTCTAGTTTACGGGCAGTAGAAGTGAAACCAAGTGTGACAAGGAGTGGGACGTATTCTAAGTTTTGTGACGTCACATTTCATATATTATACCGTTATAAGTAAGAAAGAGAGTTAGTCTGAAAGAGAGTGTCGGGGTGAAGGTAAGGAAAGGAATGCTCCGGTGGTTCGGGCATGTGGAAAGAGTGACTAAACAGATATACAATGCAAAAGTGGATGGATGCAGAAGTCGTGGAAGGCCACGACACACCTTCCATGATCAAATTGATCGTATACTAGCGGAGGGTGATGTCAGGAGCCTTAAGAACAGACGAGCGTGCATGACAAGAGTTATGAATGTCAAAGAAGCAAGTGAGGTGTGTAAGAATAAGCCTAAATGTCGCTCTGTTGTTCGTGCCTACCCCGCAAGGGAACTAGCGTGAAGTTATGTATGTATATCGTTATAATATATTTAAGCTTTAAAACACGAAATTAGAAGTATTAAAGAAGTTTCACATCAATAACTCATATTTGAAAAACTGCTCAATGGGCTTTGTTCAAATCAATTTTCTTTTGAAGAATTTTAAGCTCTGTTACTATAATTATCTTAGAAGGGACTAAACCACACGGACACACGTACGGCGAACACAGACACGCGTTCGTGCACACACATACACACCCATTTTACGACTTTGGAAACGAACATCTCCCCACAAAACTCGTTAAAAATTATCCATCGTATCCGAACGCACTGATTTATGTCAACGTAGGAAGTATCCAAACGTTTCGGATTCATGAGAGTCATGGGAATCTACACGTGAAGCAAAAACACAGCAAAACTTTGTACTCCTTTTTACGAAAATTGCGCGGTACGGAGGTGTATGAAATTTATAATATTAATTAAATAATATTTTTTTTAAATTATGCAAAAAAAAAATACTCTCACTACCATGTATTTGACACAAACACGCATATATACTCGTTTGTTTATTGGTACCTACGCTCGCGTATGGAAGCGAGAGTTGGGTATGGAAGAGAGAGCATGAAAGTAGAGTAAACGCGGTTGAGATGCGAGCACTGCGCAAAATCTGCGGAGTGACGCTCGCGGACCGCGTTCGTAATACCGAAGTAAGAAAGAGAGTTGGTCTGAAAGAGAGTGTCGGGGTGAAGGTAAGGAAAGGAATGCTCCGGTGGTTCGGGCATATGGAAAGAATGCATGATGCAAGAATGACTAAACAGATATACAATGCAAAAGTGGATGGATGCAGAAGTCGACACACCTTCCATGATCAAATTGATCGTGTACTAGCGGAGGGTGATGTCAGGAGCCTTAAGAACAGACGAGTGTGCATGACAAGAGTTATGAATGTCAAAGAAGCAAGTGAGGTGTGTAAGAATGGGCCTAAATGGCGCTCTGTTGTTCGTGCCTACCCCGCAAGGGAACTGGCGTGAAGTTATGTATGTATGTATGTTTATTATTAAAGTCAAATTAACAGTGTAGCCTTGGCGAAATCTGTGATTATAGAAGTATAGTCTTTGACAACAGAACCTTAATAATGTTCAAACTTATAATTTAAATTAATTATTATCGACGAATTTCGACCACGGGCGATTATTAAAAATTATGCCAAAAGGTCTACCTTAAAAATAGTTATATAGTTCATCCCTTATTGAGATTACAGATATCGATATGCACTTAATACATTAACAACCATAGTAGATGATAATAGGTGCTTACGGCCTATTCCGATTCCAAAATACGTCATAAAAACTTACGGCTTTGTTCCGGAACTATCAAATATTTAGCGTGGTTCGATATAGGGCCGCGTACACATAGGTTCAACGAAGGTAAACAATCGTTCGTTGGTGTTCGCCAACAATCAACCACTGGGCGGTATTATTCTTTAATTTTTCTTTATTGATGCACAAAACAAATTACAGTCGTCATAAATCCAGGCAACTAAAATATGTTAAAAAATCTGGATTGCAATATTCATATAAGCGCATACATACAAAAATATTGAAAATGACATTATAGTATGTCTTTACTTGACTACTGTATATTTTTTATTTCGTCAGGTGGTAGGGCGTTTGCCCGACTAGATGGCTACCAACCCTGGTCTAAAGCATGTCGCCATAACAACCTTGAGTTGTGTTCCGGCATTAGTGACCAGGTTCTAGTCTCCCTTAAGAGAGCAACAACGCATTTGTAGCACCTTTGGTGTTGCAAATGTCCATAGGCGATGGTAACCGCTTTCCATCAAGTGGGCCGCCTGCCTTTCTGCTGGACTTCTTCAATAAAAAAAAACAACCTCTAGGCGGTATCATTTAAGAAATTAAACTATTCGCTCGTTCGATGAAACCGACACATAAATGTTCGTTCATGCAGAAACGGCGAAAGAATGCTAATTCCAGCGGCCGCTGTCTATCATAAGAGGCGACAAAACAACCCACTGCCAGATAGTAGAGCCCGTTTAAATAGCGACCACCCCTAATCCAGTAACTCAAATCATCAACAAAAATCATACAAAGGACGTACTTTCAAAGTCCTTATCAAGGGGTGAAAGGCTATTTGTTTTAAGCGACATTTTGTGACAGAATTGACTTGATGGTTTTCTTGCATCCTAATGTCTCAAACTTAAGAAATTATAATGAACCTGGTTTCCAACTAAAAACTACAGCTTTTTTCTTTTTTAAATATGGTATGTAGTTTATTAATTAAGTCTTCTTGTGGGTCATTGAAACTTCAAAATCCTCTATCGACACAATTTCGCAAATGTCGCTTAAAACAAATAACCTTGGACCCCTCGTTATCATTATCTTACTTTTAAAATTTTATCATATAAGTAATTTTAATTACTTTTAAAATAATAATCAACAAGCTATTTGACTCGTTTGAATTGTAACTTCACAACGCGGTAAACCCATACAAAAGGATTTCACTGTCAAATACCCAATCAGCATCCATGTTCCAGCACTCCCCTTAGAGTCCGGCAGCACATTTGTAACACTTTTACAAATGCCCATAAGTGACGGTAGCCACTTTCCACCAAGTAGGCCTGTTCTCCAGCCATAAAAAAAATGAGCCAACTAAACACTCGTTGTTGGTATTCGCTAGCCCTGTCTGTCAAATGAAATCAAAACAAATCATTTATTTGCTCAAAAACATGGTTAGTAAAAACATTAGATGACAATATGTCATTTTATGTTTCACATGTGTGTACGTGTACCCAGCATAAGGCGAATAACACCCTCATTTGGTGCCGGAAGTGTATATAGAGCGGTAACCGTAACGTCTGCGGCTGGCCGATGCGGTCCAATAATGAAAGTGCGGTTTTGGGTTGGGTACAAGAGATAAGAGAAGTCAAGACTATTATACATAATATTACTTTTAAGCTATGCATTGTGGGTCAAACACAAAAAAGTATTACATGTCTACAGGAGAAGACAAAAATGTTGGAACAGTATGTTTATATTTTATGATTCGCATGAAAAGTTGTTTAATTGTGTTTCTATAATTAAAAAGTTTATTTTTTGTTATTGGATTATTTCTCAACGTTTGCCAAACTGAGGTATTCAATATCCGAACAGTCTACAGTAGGAGACATTTTGGTTTAAACAAGGGCAATAAGAAATTATTTATTTGTTAAAATACAAAAGACTGTCAAATCTAACATACCCACAACATAATATTATATAATAAATTAAAAAAATGAACAAATAATGTACATATGAAATTTATGTCACTTGAACACTATCTTACATTTTTGTGTTTGACCCTTGTGCAAAAATGATGATTTCGTGTAAAAAAAATAGAACCCTTATGTTTTAATCACATATGAATCAACCAAAGTGATACATAGAAACACAATGTCATTATAATATATCGTTTATTTATTACGAGTTATGAATGTCAAAGAGGCAAGTGAGGTGTGTAAGAATAAGCCTAAATGGCACTCTGTTGTTCGTGCCTACCCCGCAAGGGAACTGGCGTGAAGTTATGTATGTATGTTTATTTATTAATGAAGATGTTTTAAGCAAATACATGAAATGAACTAGTAAACGCAATATACACTCACAGGCACAATTGATATTTATATATAAATTTTAATGTATAATAATACGTGCATATAATGTATATTATACAATTAACCTCAGTCTTTTAAAATAATTAATAATGAAGAGAGTGCCCCGTATAGGGTGGAGGAGCGAGATGATCTTCCAGCGAGGCTATTGTAGTTCCTCGCAGGCCTAGGCCCATCTATTATTGTTGAAAATTTGTATACATTCTTTGGGCGTTTCGGGAAACGTTTGTGATCTTAATTGTTACACAGCGCCATCTATTGGCTTGTAAGTGTTCCACTACAATAACATCCAATACGGTAACGAAAACAACGACCTAAAGGCTAATTTTTATTTAAACTTCAAAATGCTACCTGGGCGGTCATTTGTGCTCGTGAGTGTAGACAGGACGCTCTCCAGTGGCTTCAGTCCAGTGGATAAACGACCTACATATTAAGTTCTCCGGTTATGACTGTACAAGGAATGCGGAACATCGGCAAATGTTGCTCAAACTTGAAAATTACACCAAGTAGAGGAATGCGATAGATTTTTTTAAGATTGCATAGGTTCGCGTTTGACCACGTCTCACCTGGTGTTGAGTGATGGTGAGATGTAGGATGGAGCGCGCTTACCTAGAAGATGAAAAGTTTCACTTGTGACTTGAAAACTCCTGTTGGGTCCATATACACGTAACCGTGAAAAAAAAATATTAATGTCCTTCCATCGTCCTCTCTCCCTGTCTGTCATATCCGCCACAATACTCGCGTGAACGCGACGTACAATGCGAAAAAACAAAGCCCACGACGCTGCGCTTCCGCAGCTATCAAGTGTCATGCCGTCTTGCAAAGCTACCGCTTCAAGTACATTAACGTGTAATAGTATAGGATCCCAGTATTCCTCCGGTCGGTTATCGATGGGCTTTTCCCGGATCCGGGCATCTTCACTCCCCCCAACATGGGTCCAATCATACCCGACACCTCGGAGGTGGAGCCTCACTCCATCACCGAGGAAGAATTAGACGTTGCCCTGGACCGGCTCCAGGGCAGGAAGACGGCACCGGACCCGACGGGGTTCTAAATAATCTAAGAGCCTCTCTATATGTCGGTCGAGGCGCTTTTGTACTCGTTGACGCCATATACCACATGTCAGTAATCTCGTGCGCAAGTAATTAACATATTCAAATTGATCGTGTACAAGCAGAAGGTGATGTCAGGAGCCTTAAGAACAGACGAGCGTGCATGACAAGAGTTATGAATGCCAAAGAAGCAAGTGAGGTGTGTAAGAATAAGCCTAAATGGCGCTCTGTTGTTCGCGCCTACTCCGCAAGTAAACTGGCGTGAAGTTATGTATGTATGTTTACATGTTGGAAACACCACCAGTGAGAACCAAGCGTTTCACTTCATCTTTTCTGTTGCGCACTGCCGAAGAGTGGAATAATTTGCCGGAGTCTGCTTTTCCTGACAAATACAATCTTGAAGTCTTCAAGTCGTAAGCGTGCTCCATCCTAGACTGCGTCATTTTTTTTTTTGAGGCGAGGGTAAATTCATAACCGATTTACGCACAAACTGGGCCGTTGCTAGGGGAACGACACGCGTTGGTCGGGGGCTATAACACTGCAGCAATAGTATGCTCTTGGCAGTGCTCCGTCCGCGATCAACATCACAGAATAGTGTGGAAAACTCCGAGTGTTGCTACACGAGCGAGCAACCCCAATACCCACTAAAAACCCCCTCCTCCCTGTCGACCCTGCGCTTTTGTTTGTGTTGGAAAGGCTGAGATTTAGAACATAGTTACGCCCAGTCGATCCAGCGCAATAAAGTGCCTGAAGTGTGTCCTGGGAGAACACACCCCACTTCGTTGTGCGGGGGTAGAAGGTCCTTTGCTCTCCTAGCAAGCTAAAGGCCCCCCGCGGTAAACGGAACCTAACTCAGGGAGGGAAGTAATGCGCGTACCTGCCTCTCCGGGTGCCAGCTGAAGGCCGGCGACCTCGATCCTAGACTGCGTCATCACTCAACATCAGGTGACACAGTGGTCAAACGCAAAACTACATTATAAAAAAAAAAAAACAATGTTTACAAACAAAGAAATGAATGATTCACTCATACATACAACCGTGCCGGCCCGTCCGCGATGTATGTAAGGAATGTGACATTCACATTTCACAGACCGCGTCCGCAGCGCCATTAGCAATGGCCGTGGGCTGTGAACTTGATATTAATTACAGTGTCATTAGTTTCACACGAATCTGTATCATACTTTTAGCGTTATTCCCGGATGCGTTTGAAATAGTTCCGTGTTCCTCAGAACTACACGAACTGGCACGGTGCGCACTGACGAAGAATGGAATAATTTGCCAGAGTCTATATTTCCAGACAAATACAATATATATATTCTTTTAATTATCACTACAAAAATATTTAGACTACAAAAAGAAGATTCCACATATAATAGACATGAACAATTCAACAGTATATAGTAATTCAATTGTTTCCATCCAGAAAAAACATCCAATTTTTCTCACTAAAGCATAATATGATTCGTATTATAATATTTTCTTAAGTTTTCACGACTTGTATACATAATAAAACTACGTTTTAACGGTTTTGAGCGCGGTAATTTTATTTGATTTTGGTTTTTCCGACGTTTCGGCCACTTCACAGTGGCCGTGATCACGGAAGACAAAGATGTCAAGTGTCAACGAGTATTGTTAAAGTTTTATTTAGCCTACCGCCAACTTGTTAATTTTAGTTTTGTTTATGGTTATTATTTACTCTATGGGAGCCTCATCTAATTTACTACCGCTTCGCAACATGTTATGGCTTGAAGAGAAGAAGCGGCGCAAGGGACTCTTCAGCAAACATGCCTAGCTCTAATAATTTTATATAATATTAAAATGGGTGGAAGGAAAAATAAAAGTAATTATCAGTTAAGTTGGTTTATGTTCCGTTGTACGCCATATAATAACAATAAACAAAATTAAAATTAAGAAGTTGGCGGTAGGCTAAATGAAACTTTAACAATACTCGTTGACACTTGACATCTTTGTCTTCCGTGATCACGGCCACTGCAAAGTGGCCGAAACGTCGGAAAAACCAAAATCAAATAAAATTACCGTGCTTAAAACCGTTAAAACGTAGTCGTATTTTATTGTTCACTAGCGGCCCGCGCCGGCTTCGCACGGGTATTTAATAAAGAATCCAAAATATATATTTTTTTAAATATAATATAGCCTATGTCACCCGGAGATAGTGTAGCTTACCAACAGTATCTAGGGAGCAGGGGAGTCCCCCTCTTGACGAAGTGGGTTTGCCTTTCCCGGGGCATTCTCAAGCACTGATGCGCTACGATCAGCGTGGGCGTAACTACGTTCTAAGTCTCACGCTCTTCCTGCCATAAGCGCGGAGCACATGGGAGGAGGGTGGTTTTAGTGGAGTATTGAGTCTTCGAGTCTACACACAAGCCGGCGATTTGACTCTGGTGCCCATTCGTGGCACCTCTTGTCGCTTTGGTCTAATCCTTAGTAAAAGACCCGGTAGTGTGTGAAATGCATTTCCCCGCCTTAAAACAAAAGGATCCCAGTATACAACGACCTTCACCGAGCTGGTTAATGGATGAAAGGTATTTGTGTCGCCACAGGTACCTCTCACTGGAGCCAGGTTTCCGAGGTACTTTTAACTGTAGTTTATCTTTTCGTTAGCGCTATCGGTTCAATCTATACTAATATATACTAATATTATAAAGCTGAAGAGTTTGTTTGTTTGTTTGTTTAAACGCCTAATCTCAGGAACCGCTGATCCGATTTGAAAAATTCTTTCAGTGTTGAATAGTACATTTATCGAGGAAGCCTATATTATATTTGCAAAAAAATTAGGGTTCCTTACTAAAAGTCCAATAATGTAACCCAATGTGCGTAACCTATTGATTATAGAACAAAACAATGTATTAACACTTTGCAGAACATATAATTGTCTACAAAGAATATCGCGTAAACATATGTCTAACTATTGTAGTTATCTCACAATAAGTGTTTTCTTTTATTTTTTTAAATAATTAAAATGCCGTCGCTTCAAAAACTCTTTATTTTGTACCTTGGTATTAATCTTTATCAAAATAAATTACTCCTTATTCAAGACGAATTCAAAACCTTTCTAGAACTTTTTGAATTATTCAATTCAGACGGTTCATTCAAAAGATATCGCGATATTTAAAATGTAAGTATTAGTGTTGTAGCCAAATATACTAATATTGTTTGATTGAACGCGCTAAGCTCAGGAACTACTGGTCTGATTTGAAAAATTCTTTCAGTGTTAGATAGCCCATTTATCGAGGAAGGCTATAGGCTATATATCATCACGTTAAGACCGATAGCAGCGGAACACCAATGAAGAATGTTTCAAAATCGGAGGGTTTTGAAAGCAAATTCCACGCGGACGACGTCGCGGGCACAGCTAGTAACTAATAAAATTGCGTTTTTGAACACGCCATCGTACGATAATTAAACTATTATAGGTTCAACTTAACTGACCAATATTAGGTGTTTATCTATTCTAGTTGTTGACGTTTTTGTTTCATGAAAATAAATATTAGATATTCCTTCTTAAATAGATCCATCTAGTGGCAAGTTTTGGTACTAGTTGATGGTTAGCAGTTAACCTAAGTTTATCTATTATATAACTTTCAGGGCGTTCCATTAGTAGCTCACAACGCCCAAAATGCTCAGATAGCCGTTCCACAAGGCGACCGCGGTCGTTGTGGTCGTGGCGAAAACGTCACTAATTACGTCATCATTTTCGATCACACAACGCTCACAACGACCCATATCAAGACGTGGGTCGAATAACCGTTCCACTTGGGTTTACGATTGTAACGCCGGCAAGCAAGTGGAACGGGAAAAATCGCGGTCGTGGAAATAGTCGTTGTGAGTCCCTAATGGAACGTAGCCTTTATGGAATCAATTGTTATTGAACTCATAGCTGGTAACCTCAGAAACCGGCCATGAGGGTTGCATATTTGCGCCATTCGAGTAATTTTTTTGAACTTTTAATAATATTCTATAAATAGATCAGGCAACACCAATATCGCGGTATAGGTACAATAACACCGTGTCTCGTGACGCCAATAATTTATTTCTTTCGAATGAATGTATAGTATATATGAAACCAGTATGTCGAGGAAAGTATATACGCCTACTTGGGGTTCGCGTAGCCATTTGGTCAAAACGGGACCCAAATAAATATTTCATGTCCGTCCGTCTGTCCATTTATCTATGTCACAGACATTTTAGCTTAGAAGCGTTCGTATTGTCCTGATACAACGCGACCGTCTGGAAAGTGTTTCGTAGTTTAGTGCGAGACGTCGAGCTTCAGAAATTACAATGTACGATAATAATAATACTTTATTTCACTTGCCACATCTAAACATAACTCAAATCATGGACTTCACACTTCACTTTAAGCTTTATTGTCTAATAGATTGCGGTCGAATAATCTTTCCCAACAAACACTAGCCGTTTTTTTATTTTTTCGCCAAAACCAACCGACAAATGCATTTCACACACTACCAGGTACCTACTTTGCAAAGGATTAGACCAAAGCGATGAGAGGTAAGCCACTCAAGATAGCGCAGCTACCAGAGTCAATCGCCGGCATGTGTGGAGACTCAGCAAGGTACCTCCCTCTATGTGCCCCGCGCTTATGGTAGGAAGAGCGTGAGACTTAGGGAAGATTTATATTAGACCGGGCCGTGTCCGGGGCGTGCCGTGTACGTGGCCCGGACGGGGCACGAATTTGAAACGTTACATACATTTTGAATCGCCCGTGATTTATATTAGACCGGGCCGTGTCCGGGGCGTGCCGTGTACGTGGCCCGGACGGGGCACGAATTTGAAACGTTACATACATTTTGAATCGCCCGTGATTTATATTAGACCGGGCCGTGTCCGGGGCGTGCCGTGTACGTGGCCCGGACGGGGCACGAATTTGAAACGTTACATACATTTTGTATCGCCCGTTTAGCACCCGGTGTAATATAAACGTGCAGCACGGAGTGGCTCCGCTCCGGCCCCGCCCCGGCCCGGACACGGACCGGTCTAATATAAATCTTCCCTTAGAACGTAGTTACGCCCACGCCGATCCTAGCGCATCAGTGCTTGAGAGTGCCCCGGGAAGCAGAACAAACTCGCTTCGTCAAGCCGTAAGGTATCTCAAGTGGCGCCATCTTTAAACAGCGATGTTTGCAGGGACAAGGGTATCGCGTAACAATACGGCTACTTATGTTCACAACTATACATCGTATACAATTTACATTTCGTATATCTCTTTAAATATGGCATTTTTAGTAACTAGAATATTCCCGCGACTTCTTCCATGCTTGATTTCAAATTTCCGCCGGATTCCCGGGACACAGTGTATTGCAGCATTTAGAAAAAAAATGTAAGCTATCGGTTTATTGAAAACTGTGTCGGAATAAGCCAGGTGGTAGAGTATTTGCTCGACTGGATGGCGACCACCCCTGGTCTAGAGTATGCCGCCATAACAACCTTGTGTTGTGTTCCGGCATTAGTGACCAGGTTCCAGTCCCCTTTAAGAGAGCAGCAGCGCATTTGTAGCACCTTTGGTGTTGCAAATGTCCATAGGCGATGGTAACCGCTTTCCACTAAGTGGGCCGTCTGCTTGTCTGCTGAACTCCTGCAATAAAAAAATAAAATAAAAAAATAAGCTAATGTTTATTCACTCGAACAATTACAAATCGATCCTGAGAAAATTCCCCCTGGATAAAAAATATCACACATTTTAATAAAAAATTTTAAAGGGTAAGGAATTAGAGTCCGTAGAGTTGTTATTAAAAAAAATACATAAAATTTCATCAGTGAAAAAATGACATTAGAATTCGATTTCTTTTTATCTGTTCATTTTATAATCATTCGCAGGATCCCCGGGATAAAACGTAGCGCAGATTGTAAGTCTAAGAATTTGCTGTTGATCAGTGAAGACCGCATCGGAATCGGTCCAGTAGTTTTTACGTGAATCCCGAACAAACAGACAAAACAAATATAGTTGTTTGGAACTAAGAAAAAATACTCTCTATAAAACGCTGTATGAAATTACCTTAAAATATAATTCTAACTATTAAAATCTGGAGATTTCTTTTACAGCAATAGCACCAGTGGCTACCAGCATCCATACCCAGATTTTTTCTATTATTTGTATGAGAGAAAATAGACGAATGGAATACGGAAAGTAAAATAAAACTATAGCTGTAATTACTTAAATAATTTTTATGGTGTTATTCATTCATATTAAAAAAAGCAGCCTGGAACTCGTCAATAAACCCCGAGAAACAATAGAAATCGTGTCACCTGGCAACACCGTGCAAAGGCGAACGCCGTCTGCGTCCCTATTGATTTTCCAGCGACCTTCAGACGTACCTACGAATGCTTTTAACTTAAAAGAAAAGTTACCAGCGTCTAATTATTGGTTATCTGGTTGGATTATTAAGTAGGGAGGTTTGTTTTCAAAGTGTTTCAGCGAGCTTATTGAAAAAGGAATTATTTACTGCTGTGGGGCGCTTATAGCCCACGGTTAATATGGTTCGATTTAAATGGACTGTATGAGAGAGATATGACCTAGAACCCTTGCACTAGTAAAGTAGAAGCTCCACCAACCTTGAGATCCGCCCTCTCCTGGCTCGGTTCAGGTTACACACAGGAACGGCACTACACAGCGGCACTAGATTCCACCTTAGAGCTAACACTTTTAACAAAGTCTAAGTATCGTAAAAGTTTTTGGCACGGCCAGTAATCACAATTAGCTGAAGTTCAGAATGGTTGATAGTTAAAGGTGAGCGCACGGCGCAGTGTGTTCTTTATCAAACGTTGACTCCGAATGATCAAAATGGCTGCCTATACCCTGCTGCGTTAGTCGTCGCCTCACACAGAAAAGAGGGTAGACAGCAAAATTGATGGAGCGATGTTTTACCTACTTTATACTAGGCAAGGACGGAACAACTGCCTTAATCTAGAACGTGTTTCAGTGTAGTATACTTGCCATTAATTTCAAGCTTTCTCATCTCAGGGAAGCAGTCACCTATCATAAGAATACTATTGTTTGCCGTCAATTAAAGATCTATAATGTGCTTTATCCGTGCCGGAACGGAGAAAGGATAAAATTTCCCGCAGCCGAACGGCCTGTAAACAACCCACAGCCAGGTAGTAGGATATTTACTAGTCTGGATGGCAATCACTCCTGGTCCATACCGCCGTAACAACCTTGAGTTGTGTTCCAGCATTAGTGGCCAGGTTAAAGTCGCCCTTTACAGAGCGGCAGCACATTGGTAACATTTTTGGTGTTACAAATATCCATAGGCTTTTATTTATTTTTTTTGTTTTGAGGCGAGGGAAAATGCTTAACCGATTTACGCACAAACTGGATCGTTGCTAGGGGAACGACACGCGTCGGTCGGGGGCGATAACACTGCAGGAACAGCATGCTCTTGGCAGTGCTCCGTCCGCGATCGACGTCACAGAATAGTGTGGAAGACTCCGAGCGTTGCTACACGAGCGAGCAACCCCAATACCCACTAAAAAACCCCTCCTCTCTGACGACGCAAAAGCGCAGGGCTTTGTTTGTGTTGGAAAGGCTGAGATTTAGAACATAGTTACGCCCAGTCGATCCAGCGCAATAAAGTGCCTAGAGTGTGCCCTGGGAGAACACACACCACTTCGTTGTGCGGGGGTAGAAGGTCCTTTGCTCTTCCTAGCAAGCTAAAGGCCCCCCGCGGTAGAATATCCATAGGCTATGGGAACCCCTTTCAATCAGGTGGGCCGTCTGCCAGTCTGCTGAACTCATGCAATAAAAATAAAAAATTATTCACCTATACTTCGCACTGGATTAATGCAAAAAGCTTGCCAAACCACATTTACGTTAGCGGCTTCCCATCTTCCAAATACAGCCGTCACTGCCGGAGGAGCTGCCACACTTCAAGAAACCCTGAAACGCCGCAAATATGCATCCATCGGTGACGGATACATATTCATGGCTTTCGGGGTTGAGACTTTGGGGCCATGGGGACGTGAGGCTCATCAACTTTATCGAGACCTTTCAAGGCGATTGAAAGAAGTCTCGCGTGACCAAAGGGCTGGCCTATATTTAGGGCAACGTATTAGCGTTGCCATACAACGCGGGAATGCGGCCAGCATTTTGGGAACGCTCCCCACCGAGAGCGATCTGGACTACATCTTTTACTTGTAAATATGTTTATAATAGTATTTAATTCCTAAGTTTTTTTTTGTAGTGTAATTTGTAATTTCAAGAGAACACAATACAACGCGCATGTGAAAACTTACACAATCCTACTTCGAAAATGAACAAATACTTCTTGTCTATAATTTTATGCACTACGACTTGTCTACGCGGCAGCCCACTATTAGGAGCTGAACGCGTATCCAAAATGGTGGTATGGGTAGAAGGGAGACTAATTTGCGCGTTTCAGGGCTGCACTAATTATTATTATGCGTACTGATCACTAAGTCATGAGCCTTGCAACAAATTTTCTGTCTTGCCTCCTTCTTGCAGCCTTCGATATTATATGTACACACACGGCGCGGTATAACTGCACTTATAGACAATTCGTGGCGCAAAGATATGCGGGTTGTCGTACGAGAGTCGACAGCAGACTATGTGCGACGAGGGTCGATAGCAGACTGACTCGTAAAGACGAGCAGTATCATCAGCACAGCAGTGAATACGATCAGGATACTCATATGGAACGGAAGATGGCAGCTAGGAAAGGTGATTGGATAACGCGGTTAGGAAAGCGAGTAGTTTTGGAAATAATTTGACAGGACAGAATTTTAAACTCGGCGGCGGGAATACTACTCGATTGCGAAACTCGACGGCTGTAGTCATGGCATGTACTGCACTTGCCCGTAGCACTAACCGCCACAATACTAATTTAATTTAACTTTCAATGTCACAAATGACTAAGTTCAATAACACTGACACTGTGTGTTTGAGTGGTCCTTTGTCGGTTTAGCTCCCTGAAACACAGAGGTCCGGATTCGATTCCCGGCATGAGAATTTCAAAAAGGAACTTTTCGTTATTTACTATGGTCTGGGTGTCTGGAATTGCCCCTACTGTAGTTGTTGTTTAATACCCATAACACTAGAGTAAGTATAAAACTGAATGCATCCTTGTTTGCTGAAAATGCGGCATACAAATTCTCAAAAGATACAGTACTAGCTTCTGCCTGCGACTTTGGGCTAACGCTAACTTCAACCCGTGACTTTGTTTACGCAGAAGGTGAAAATATTTTTAAATAATACGAACGTTAAGCTGTCACACATGATTTTTGCGAAACTTTAACCGTTTACGCAGCGCACGCATCGGAAGCTCTCAATAGGAAAAAAAAACCCCGATTTTGAAACATTCTTCATTGGAGCTCCGCTCCTATTGGTCTTAGCGTGATGATATATAGCCTATAGCCTTCCTCGATAAATGGGCTATCTAACACTGAATTTTTTTTCAAATCAGACCAGTAGTTCCTGAGATTAGCGAGTTCAAGCAAAGAAACAAAATAACTTCAGGTTTATAATTATATTAGTTTAGATTTTTTCAATTCTGTTTAAACTCTTTCTTTCTTGCTATCAGTGAGCGTATATATCGTAACACTAAAATAAAAGAACAAAAATTCCATTGATCGTGTACTAGCAGAAGGTGATGTCAGGAGCCTTAAGAACAGACGAGCTTGCATGACAAGAGTTATGAATGTCAAAGAGGCAAGTGAGGTGTGTAAGAATAAGCCTAAATGGCACTCTGTTGTTCGTGCCTACCCCGCAAGGGAACTGGCGTGAAGTTATGTATGTATGTGTATGTAAAAATTCCATATAAACATTACATCCTTGAGAATGTTATAAAAGTAAGATACGTATAAACACATACATGACTCTCGCGTTAAGATGTCAGAAACAATATTTACGAGCATGACACACTGAATCTTGATAAAGCAGGGAAGAAATAATTGATTTAAACTCACGGCTCAACGAAAAGAAGTGAAATGAGGCGAAAATGATCATATTGTTTTACGTTCATAAGGCTCCTGACATCACCTTCTGCTAGTACACGATCAATTTGATCATGGAAGGTGTGTCGTGGCCTTCCACGACTTCTGCATCCATCCACTTTTGCATTGTATATCTGTTTAGTCATTCTTTCATCATGCATTCTTTCCACATGCCCGAACCACCGGAGCATTCCATTAATTACCTTCACCCCGACACTCTCTTTCAGAGCGTGCATGACAAGAGTTATGAATGTCAAAGAAGCAAGTGAGGTGTGTAAGAATAAGCCTAAATGGCGGTCTGTTGTCCGTGCCTACCCCGCAAGGGAATTGGCGTGAATTTATGTATGTATGTATGTATGTTTTACGTTACGTAAGTGGCTTATTCATAAATGTTTTGTTTTTGTAATTCAAATTCAAATTCAAAATATGTTCCACTGGAGAATACTTTTTGAAGGTCATACATACACCGCTTCGCAACGTGTTACTGCTGTTAAGGAGAAGAAGCGGCAAGAAACTCCTCACCAACGTCTAGCTAAAAAAAAATTTTCTTTATATTTGTTATTCTATTTATATCTCAAGTTCTTTTTTTTAAGTTTTATACAGAAGTATGTTACAGAATTACTTTGAAGAATTAATGGAGTTGTAGCAATCAGTGCATACTCAATATTCTATTTACAAGAACTGTTTAGATGTATTTTGAAATAAAATCTAGCCTCAGTGATATTGTACGGCGGCCAACGATAATTTTTATACTTTACCTCGCACCGACTTCAAGATGTACAAAAAATTTATTTTTTAGCTTTTTTGCTGCGTTTTTTTATTTCGTGCTATGGTGATAGAGAGAGAGAGAGATAATACTTTATTGCACACCAAAATATACAATTAGGTACAAAAACAAACCATATTTACAATATTTTCTAGGCAATCCAATAGGCGGCCTTATCGCTCAAAGCGATCTCTTCCAGGCAACCTAAATGAAAGAAATTTGATTCAGGCGATATAGGTGGGCAGGAAAAAGGTAATAGATACATAAATACTAAAAACTAATTTAAGAAATAAATATACAAATACACACATATACATAGTCATATATATACCTAGTCTTGCCATAAATATTGTAACAAAGAAATATTTTTTTTCTATTGCAAATAACATTTATAAGTTTTACAGTGTGTTAGTTTAATACATAAATATAAAACAATTTAAAATATAAAAAGCTTATTCGAAGTGGCCTCCATTGGCTGCAATACAGTCCTTTAAACGTTGAGGCCAGTTATCAATAGAACCACGCACTCTTTCCATGGGAAAATTCTTCACTGTCAATCGTATGGATTGTTTTAGGGACTCGAAATTATCATGGCGTTTAGAGCAAGCCGTACTCTCTAAAACTGACCATAAATTACGGATTAAGATCGGGACTAGACGACAGCCAGTCTTCAGCTCTTATGAAGTCCGAAACGTTCATTTCCAACCAAGACTGCGTGGACCGAGCTTTATAACCCGGCGCCGAGTCTTGCTGGATGGACCATTCTTAGTTATTGAACATGGTGTTGTTAAGGGGCTTAACTACCTTGTCAAGAATGGTATCTTGATACACTTGCGCCGATGTTTTGATACCTTTTTCACAAAAATATTGCTCAGTCACACCTTCATAGCTAACACCCGACCAAACCATCACTGAAGACGGATAATGCCCACGTTGCACTCTGTGTCGACTTATTGAGAAGCTTCCATAGAACTTTGAGCATAAATACGGTCATTTTGTTTGTTAAAATGTTGCTCAATTGTAAAAAAATTCTATTAACTATTATTCTGAAGCGGTACGCAAAGGGAGGTCACAGAAAAACAAAAAGTTTCTGTGACCTCCCTTTGCGTACCGCTTCAGTGGTTGTTTCGATTTTCCCACCCTATTCTTTTTTAAATTATGAGTTAAGAAATAACCAATGCGTTTCTTATAGGCTGCAAGTCTTAAGTCATCTTTTAAAATACGCGACATGGTTCTAGGTGATATCTTCATCTCCCGAGATAAAATCTTTTGCTTTGGGATAGGATTTCTTCAAATTCTTTCCCTTACTGCTTTGACCACCTTTTTCGTACGAACACTACGTAGACGGCCAGATCATTTTCTGTCAGAAACAGAGGAGGTCTCATTGTACCTATTAATAGCCCGATACACAAACATTTTACTAATATCAAGCGTATGGAGAGTTTTAAAAATTGCATTTGGCTCCATACCTACTTTGTGTAATGCAATCACAGCGATTCGGTTCTCTTTATCGCCAAACTCCATTTTAATATCGCAAAATGTTATACAATGTATTGGCTCTAAAATGAGAAAACACAATGAACAATCATATAAAAATTACAGATTCCAAATACAAATGTAATATTTTGTTTCTTTTTAATTGTAACAGTATTTATGGCCAGACTAAGTATATATACAATAATACATAAGTTATTATAATAAATGTATTAGCATGATTATATTCTGTTAGTCAGACATAGCTATTTGTGGACAAATAGTGTTTTCTGAGAAAATTTCTAAATGTTGGTAGAGATTTGGCCTCTCTGTCAGTAAGAGGCAGCATATTCCAAAGTTTGACAGCCTGCACCGTAAAAGAATTATCATAATAGGATGAAGTGTGTGCGAGCGTCATAAGCTTTCGGTACGTATCATGGCGCAAATTGTGGGCAGTGGATAGGCGAAGGAATTTAAAACGTTCCTTTTTTTTATTTTTATTGCAGGAGTTCAGCAGACAGGCAGACGACCTACTTAACGGAAAGAGGTTACCATCGCCTATGGACATTTGCAACACCAAAGGTGCAAACACAAACAAACCAAGACACACGAAAAGCCTAAAAATTAATAACCCAGGCACAGAAAAGAAAAAAACAACACACATGGCACTAGATAGGACTATATATAAATATAGATATAAGGCCAACACTGCACATGCACTTCCTCACAACACCAGCATGTAACAGATACACACTACATTAGTATAAGTTTAGTATTAAAATTAGAATAAATTAATATAATAAGTTATTCTTAAGGTACACCACAACATAAAAATCACTAAATTAATGTCACACACAGTAACAAAAATAAACAATAAGCGTGTATGGACTCTTAAAATTTTTCATAGAAATTAAGTAGTAAAAAAGGGTACGGAACTCGAGTCCGTAGAGATGTTAATAATAATAAAAAAAAACACCAAAGGTGCTGCTACAAAAGCGCTGCTGCTCTCTTAAGGGAGACTAGAACCTGGTCACTAACGCCGGAACACAACTCAAGGTTGTTATGGCGGCATACTCTAGACCAGGGGTGGTCGCCATCCAGTCGGACAAATGCCCTACCACCTGGCTGTGGGTTGTTTTGTCGCCTCTTACAACAGGCCGCCTGGCCGCAGGAAATTGTATTCTTTCTCCGTTCCTGCACGGATACCT
Organism: Dendrolimus kikuchii; assembly: GCA_019925095.2. Lineage (NCBI taxonomy): Eukaryota > Metazoa > Arthropoda > Insecta > Lepidoptera > Lasiocampidae > Dendrolimus > Dendrolimus kikuchii. The sequence goes on from CM034407.1 coordinate 17,730,789, forward strand.
TAAGCTACTGGGGACTATTAGGAGTAAATAATATGTTATAAAGGAGATGGTGTAATTGTTATTTTAATGCATGATATCAAAATTCCGTATTTGCCAAAATAGCTAGGGAGCCCTAAATCCAAATAATCTCAACTACAAAAACTGGCAATCAGTTCTACAATTTTTATTAAGTATAATACATGAGTCACTAAACTCATCGTATTCATCGTCTACTCCCATGGGTATAATTTAACAAATTACAGTACGAATGCGGTTTATATCGTGTGACTCATTCCGATTATCTTTCCAAGTTTGCATATTTGGCTTACTGTCTATAACCGAGGCAATTTACGTAAACAATATACTCGTATATGTATGTGGAAATATTTGAGTGTTGACTTTATTGTGCAGGAACGGAGAAAGAATACAATTTCCTGCGTTGGGGCGGCCTGTTGTAAGAGGCGACAAAACAACCCACAGCCAGGTGGTAGGGTGTTTGCCCGACTGGATGGCTACTACCCGCTACCCGTGGTCTTAAGTACATATATACATAACTTCACGCCAGTTCCCTTGCGGGGTAGGCACGAACAACAGAGCGCCATTTAGGCTTATTCTTACACACCTCACTTGCTTCTTTGACATTCATAACTCTTGTCATGCACGCTCGTCTGTTCTTAAGGCTCCTGACATCACCTTCTGCTAGTACACGATCAATTTGATCATGGAAGGTGTGTCGTGGCCTTCCACGACTTCTGCGTCCATCCACTTTTGCATTGTATATTTGTTTAGTCATTCTTTCGTCATGGTCTTAAGTATGCCGCCATAATAACCTTGAGTTGTGTTCCGGCATTAGTGGCCAGGTTCCGGTCTCTTTTTAGAGAGCAACAGCGTATTTGTAATGTCTATGGTGTTGCAAATGTCCATAGGTAATCTGTCTGCTGAACTCATGCGAAAAATAATAATTGTGATTTAACCTATTCCAGACTAAAATACTGAGAAACATTATAAACCCACCACAGTATAACTAGGTTTTTCTTACTACACAAATTTTTTGATAAAATTTTAGTTACATTGTGTCTTTAGATGACTAATATAAAACATTTACCACTATAATTCCACTAATTTTAAATGGTTTAAGTTGTCTAATGCCCGGTTTCTGAGGTACTTTTAACTGTAGTTTATCTGTTAGTTAACGCTATCGGTTCAATAACTTATAAAATTGCGTTTCTGAACACACCATCGTACTGTTACGAGTGTGAGACTCGAATTAAAATGCCATTGGAATTACTATAGAATTTATTAGAACTATACAAACACGTATAACATAGGTACAAATATAACTAGACACTACTAGTACAAAATTGCACGATTCAATAACACGCGCTAAGTCCGTCACTATATCGCTTGTCGAATGTACGTCTTACTTGTATCGTAATCGTCGCCCCCACCCCTCCGTTCGGGCATTGTTTTATATTAGTTTTTATATTTTTATATTAGTAAACTGTATAATACCGACAAAGGGCCGCGTTCACTGAATTAATTCGCACATCTGGCAAGCTTCGACGCAATGCAATAACAACAAGGATTATTTCGACACTAATGACGGCCATAAAACAAGTACGATAACAATAGGATGTTTTTCTTAATTACAAACACAAAGTAAACAAAATAATTCCTAAATCCGGAAAGGCAATAAACTGCATTTTACGAGAGCTAGGTGTGCGCATTTCTTTGTCGGTATGTAACAGTACGATAAACGTCAGTTAAGCTTGGTTCAACTCAACTGACCAATATTAGGCGTTTACCTAAATTATATTAAATAGTGTAATTCATTGCAAAATCCTGTTTGTAATGTATGAAAATGATCTAAGGAAAATAATGTATACATAAGGATGGACGTTCTCCACCAAGACCTGAAAATAAAGTCGTGACAGATACGGGGCAAAAACACGCAAAATACCACGAGAAGAGGATTCATCATCATATGAATATCGAGTCAATCCAACTGCTCGACACTACAAACCTAGTGCGAAGACTCAATATAACTAAACCGTTTGAGTTAGTGTAGTGTACTGTAGTGTATAGTGAAAAATAAAAACAGTTCACCAGTGATGATTAGGACATGTGAACGCGCCCTAACAGACAGAGATTAAGTAAAGTGCCAACGGACATATTCTTAGATAAACTTTATTTTGTAGAACATTAGCTTAAAATTAAATTACTCATTAGCTACTGTAGGCTAGATCGCAATATTTAATAAAGTAATCGATTACAAATTTCTTTTACACATCAAAAAAAATATTTAACCCCTTGTAGATTTTGTGGATAAATAGGTTCAATGGTTGTTATTTTTAAAAATATGTCAGTTGAAGACGTAAGATGAAAGGCTAAGACGTATTGTAAAAAAAAAATGATAATGCTGAGGCCGCGTGGTAGTTACGGGTGGCAACCCTAGTCATGTCCTTTATCCGTGCAGGAACGGAGAAAGAATACAATTTCTTGCGGCCGGGCGGCCTGTCGTAAGAGGCGACTTAACAACCCACAGCCAGGTGGTAGGGCATTTGCCCGACTGGATGGCTACCACCCCTAGTCTAAAGTATGTCGCCATAACCACCTTGAGTTGTGTTCCGGCATTAGTGACCAGGTTCCAGTTTCCCTTAAGAGAGCAGCAGCGCATTTGTAGCAACTTTGGTGTTGCAAATGTCCATAGGCGATGGTAACCGCTTTCCATCAAGTGGGCCGTCTGCTGATCTCCAGCAATAAAAATAAAAAAACATAATTTTCTGTGGAAAATTTTGTTCTGTGACTTAGTTTGAAAAGGTAAAATGTGCTCGCAGAACGTTAAATGAATCAATTCGAAAACTGGCGAACCTTTTCATACTGCGAGAGTACTTTCTTTAATAAATACATAGTATACCAGTATCCCGAAGAATGGGATAGTTTTTGCAGATATACAATCGAAGTACAAAACAGTTTCCAACGCAACGGCATCTGGACGTAATAGCCAGTAAACACGATAATCCTATGATATCGGCACTCATGCAGAGGACAAAATCGTTAGTCGTTCTTTGTAAATTACCAACGCAGATTGTTAAGCTATACTAACTATATTTGGCTCTAAGTTGTATGTATATTTAAATTAAAAAAAAAAAAAAATCGTAAGCCAATTCGCTTGAAAAACGATAGTAAACAATAATACTTACTGTTCCGCCTCTCGTTCTTATGTAGCCCCATGTTTCTGTCTTCAAAAGTCACAGCAGAGATCTAACATACACACATCACTGCACTTTCTAAAACGTATTATCACTTTCGATGCATCACCTATTCACAAAACGTTTGGTACTGTTATAAAACCTGGTACACAAGATGGTAATTTGTTAACATAGTGTTTTACGTGATGTGATTACAAACAGTTTGGTAATTTTGTTTGTAGAATATCAAAACTATAACGATCAATACCGGTTAGTAACATAGCTGAACTGTATTATAGCTTTACGTATAATGACACTTCATGTACCCCATAGATTACAACATTAGCGATTATAGAAGGAATGTATATATGTATGAAAATGTTGCAACTGTCAAAGTGTTATGTATTTTTAACAAGAAAAAAATAAAGGCCAATACAAAGCTCTAGCCATAATCGAAATTGCAGAACAAAACGACATAGAGACAAAACACTACCATTTATCACATACATATGTATACTATTATACAATAGAATAATAACAGCCTGTAAACGTCCCAGTGCTAGGCTCGGACTTCTTATTTTTAAAGGGGAATGTACGAGTATGCCTGTCACGCTTGTCTAAGGCGTTTAGCAGGTTTGACTCATCGGTTATCTCGATGTGCAGATTTCAATACACTGTTTTCTTTCACCCTTAGTACGTGGTAATTGTAACAATATCCACATTAAGCCAGAAAACTGCCTCAGTGGTGTATGCTGCTATTATATTACTACTGTTGTATATATGTAACTACTTTTTATATGAACCTCAAAATAGACAGTGTGAACGCGTCATGATTACAACATCTAAAGTAGCGCGAATATGTATAAACAAGCTAACGAATTTGTATTACCACTATAACATACCAAAGTGCCCATTGTTCAAAACTAGCCCATAATTTCTTACAATGTACAAAAAAATGTTTTCCACGTTATATTTTGTAAACTCGCTGTTAAACAATTACATTTCAAAACAATGCTAATTATAATGATATATTATAACAACAATAATTATATTATAATCCTGATATAACACGTTACGTAATTATATAATTACGCGTAGTGTCCACAATGTGTTCTCAGCCTAACGTTTCGCATAGCCCTGGGAATTGTTCAGAATATAATTAGCAATTGTAAAAGCAAAAATGTATTCGTTTCACACTTTTTTAAACATCGTGTGAAAGCGACTTTCGTTTAATTAGTCTATAACAAAATTTAGATGTTTATAAAGGTTAGTTGTTTTATGCTCTGAATGTTTTTGCAAAAATATTGAATCGCTAATATTCCCATCTGACTTCGTTCATGTTGAAAATATAAGAAAAATGATTATAATTAAATTTAGTCAGTTATTTTATTTATGAACAAAATTTAACGTTGTTGGTTAAATTTTATGTATAACACACATTGTATATCCCCAAGCTAAGCAAGTTACGCTATATTATGGGTTACATACAACGGACTACTCTGGATCCGATCCCAGACACTCAGACCCTAGTATGTAAATATTTTTTTTATTTTTTATTGCACGAGTTCAGCAGATAGGCAGACGGTCCACTTGATGGAAAGCGGTTACCATCGCCTATGGATATTTGCAACAGCAAAGTTGCTACAAATGCGCTGCTGCTTTCTTAAGGGAAACTGGAACCTGGTCACTAATGCCGGAACACAACTCAAGGTTGTTATGGCGACATACTTTAGGTCAAGGGTGGTAGCCATCCAGTCGGGCAAATGCCCTACCACCTGGCTGTGGGTTGTTAAGTCGCCTCTTACGACAGGCCGCCTGGTTGCAGGAAATTGTATTCTTTCTCCGTTCCTGCACGGATTATGCCAAGAATCGAACCCGGAGACTGTTTTCTAGTAAATTAGGCCTTCAAAGGCTTAGCCCACTCAACCACAGAGGTCGTCGCCGCCGTAATTGGAAATTTAATGATATTTCCGCAATGGCAATGTGCTTTTTAATTTTACAAAAACTTAGATAATACAGGAGCGAATTATCAAGTCAATTAAGACTGGTGTTGTATAGATATTTAACCGATGGTTAAAATAAAATAATCGCTAAAGCTTTATGGCTAAACAGCAATTATTTTAGTCTTACACAATAATGTATGTGCTAGATTACTATAGTTATGAATGTCAAAGAGGCAAGTGAGGTGTGTAAGAATAAGCCTAAATGGCACTCTGTTGTTCGTGCCTACCCCGCAAGGGAACTGGCGTGAAGTTATGTATGTATGTATGTATGTAGATTACTATATTTTAGACTGTAACCTGTTGTCCATGTACGCTATTTGTATTTTCTAGTTTAGATAGATAATTTAAGAATTTCCTTTAAGTCAGGTGGCCTGGAAGAGATTTATTTTAGTGGTAATGCCGCCTTTTGTTTTATCAAGTAACTATTGTCTTGTTGTGCATTTTTGTATTTTTTTGTTTTGGTGAACAATAAAGTGTTGTCTATCTCTATTGTATTTTAACCACCGCGCGTCGGTTAAACGTCTATGCACACCAGCCTTAGATACTTTTTATCATCATACAAAACTTTGCAGCCTACTAGACTTTTTACGACCATAGACACTTATGAGGTCACAAATATGTACAAGTAAAAGAAGTCAAATGGGGCAATCATAATTGTTTAAAAAGTAATTAGAATTATTCCTATCATGACATTTTAAAAGATGTTAATAATAATATCTTAGAAATATGTTTGTATGTATTTAATTTATATAGTAGTTTAAGTATATGTATTCAATTAATAAATCAGTCTGTTTTTTTTTTTTATTGCAGGAGTTCAGCAGACAGGCAGACGGCCCAATAGATGGAAAGCGGTTACCATCGCCTATAGACATTTGCAACACCAAAGGTGCTACAAACGCGCTGCTGCTCTCTTAAGGGAGACTGGAACCTGATCACTAATGCCGGAACACAACTCAAGGTTGTTATGGCGACATACTGTAGACCAGGGGTGGTAGCCATCCAGTCAGGCAAATGCCCTACCACCTGGCTGTGGGTTGTTTTGTCGCCTCTTACGACAGGCCGCCCGGCCGCACGAAATTGTATTCTTTCTCCGTTCTTGCACGGATAAAATATAGTATATATATTTATGTCCTATCTAATGCTCTGTATGGTGCACCGCCTACTTCGCCAGATTAGTTTTAAATATTCTTTAAGTTAGGTGGCCTGGAAGAGATTGCTATGAGCGATATGAGCCGCCTTTTGTTTTTACCATTACAATATTGTAATCGTACATTATTTGTAATTGTTTATTTGGTGAGCAATAAAGTGTTATCTATCTATCTATGTTACTTTAACGCCTGTTCTAAGATTGGACACAGTGTTGCCCGAGGTAATGATGCGACAGACTAACTGGCGAGATGAGATTCCGAGACCCAATCGGTTGGATCGGGAATCGTTTCTGCGTCTGCTACAAAGTTGGTCCAGAAATTAAATTAACCAAAGAACAAGGGCCCTTGATTAATAATTTTGGGACAACCTCGAGGAATGCAGGCAAGCCAAGTTGGCAATGCCAATAGCCCATTACTCCAGGATGATTCTAAAGCTCAGTTGATCCCTGCTGAGACCAGTTATTAGTGCAGCCCCTGGAAATGCCAACTTTAACAGGCATTCTTTCAATATAGGTATCACTGAAAACTTCCTGTGCAGCGCTTGCCTGGAGGCAAAAGAAACAGCCGCGCATGTCTTGCTTGGATGCGGAGGGATGGCCCAATACAGGGCGAAGTATCTGGGCGCCCCAGGTAGCCTCCGAGAAGTGTTCGGTAACGGGAAAAAGTTGATAAAGTCTATATGTAGGAGCTGGGCTGGATGAAGTGTCATTCACCCTCGCACGCAATTTGCGGAAACCGCCCGCTTGCAGAAGAAGAAGAACGCCTATTCTTATAATGATGGCTAATTTATATTAAAATTTATTATGACATCTGTCCGCATCCCTATTCTCTCATTTATATTAAGTTGTTTTTAAATCTACTCAACTTAGCAACTGAAGCACCACAACTTGTTTATTTTTTTTGTTTTTAAAAATAATAAAGGTCAAATTATATTATTAGTACATACATACATACATACATACATAACTTCACGCCAGTTCCCTTGCGGGGTAGGCACGAACAACAGAGTGCCATTTAGGCTTATTCTTACACACCTCACTTGCCTCTTTGACATTCATAACTTGTCATGCACGCTCGTCTGTTCTTACGGCTCGTGACATCACCTTCTGCTAGTACACGATCAATTTGATCATAGAAGGTGTGTCGTGGCCTTCCACGACTTCTGCATCCATCCACTTTTGCATTGTATATCTGTTTAGTCATTCTTTCATCATGCATTCTTTCCACATGCCCGAACCACCGGAGCATTCCTTTCCTTACCTTCACCCCGACACTCTCTTTCAGACCAACTCTCTTTCTTACTTCGGTATTACGAACGCGGTCCGCGAGCGTCACTCCGCAGATTTTGCGCAGTGCTCGCATCTCGACCGCGTTTACTCTACTTTCATGCTCTCTCTTCCATACCCAACTCTCGCATCCATACGTAAGCGTAGGTACCAGCACCGCGTTGTGTATGGCGACCTGGGCCTTCTTTCTATATATTATTAGTACCCGTTGTAAATCAATTAATTTAAAAGACACTCGACTCGATTGTAATAAATTAAAATCGTGAACACACATCGAAATAGTGATGCGCAAACGATGACCCAACACTCGTTTCATCACCCGATATCGACACGCATGACAAAACCGAATAAATCAAAGATTTCGAATACTACTTGTCTAATTTTCGTTGTTGTAATAACACATATACAGTCGATTTGTATCATATTTGGAGTATTTAGAGCTTGAAAATAATTCTTAGAAAATGAATGCAGGTATGTGTTTATTTCAAAATTGAATCTTACTGATAATATAGGGACCGGTCATGTATCTTAAAACACACACTGAAGCATATTCATGCATTCTCTTTTATGGTTCAGCAGTGTACCTTTTGGAACTTATACGCAACCTGTCACAATTCGTGGAAAGTCATGTGCCGGCTATAAGGTAAATACTCAGTTAATCCAAACAAACGATTATGTACAAATTCGTCTCACTTTTGACATTACCACTATAATTAATGCATGAGGATTTTGTTAGACGCATAAATATAATTATACTGACTGTGTTTTACTTGTTAATATTTATGCGAATGTATTAAAAACAAATATTAACAAAGCTTTGGTTTTATGTAGGAAGTTACAAATCTCGATTAATACATATTAGTGTACTAACTGTACTCACTAGTACACTAGTCGGATTGTTTCAAACTTGACAGCATCTCTTAAATTCTACATCATAAGATTGTTCATAGAAGGATTGACGTTCCCCATCAGGACTTGAAAATGGAGGTCGTGACATAGATACCCAAAAATATGCAGAAGTCGGCGGACATAGGCCTCATTAGCACGTAAATGTCGAGGCAATCCAACTGCTCGACACCACAAACCTAGTGCGACGACTCGCAAGAACTAAACCGTTTGGGTTAGTGTAGTGTACTGTAGTGTATAGTGAAAAATAAAAACAGTTCACCAGTGATGATTAGGACATGTGAACGCACCCTAACAGACAGTGACTAAATACAGTGCCAATGGACATATTCTTATATATTCTTTATTTAGTAGAATATTAGGTTAAACTTAAATTACTTAAATACCGAAGTAAGAAAGAGAGTTGGTCTGAAAGAGAGTGTCCGGGTGAAGGTAAGGAAAGGAATGCTCCGGTGGTTCGGACATGTAGAAAGAATGCATGATGAAAGAATGAATAAACAGATATACAATGCAAAAGTGGATGGATGCAGAAGTCGTGGAAGGCCACGACACACTTTCCATGATCAAATTGATCGTGTACTAGCAGAAGGTGATGTTAGGAGCCTTAAGAACAGACGAGTGTGCATGACAAGAGTTATGAATGTCAAAGAAGCAAGTGAGGTGTGTAAGAATAAGCCTAAATGGCGCTCTGTTGTTCGTGCCTACCCCGCAAGGGAACTGGCGTGAAGTTATGTATGTATGTATGTAGTATTAAGGTAAATTACCAGCCATAATACTCAAATTTGAAATCAATCAGTCATTTCTAACGTCGCGAAGAAAGAACAAACACAAAATGTCTTAGTTTTATATATTTATTGTGAATCAATTAAAACCGTACAAGGAATAATATTTATTTTCATTTATAATGGTTAAATTATTAATAGCAACACGAGACAAGTTTGTGCCATGTTGTAAAGGTCATGTTAAATTATTCTAAGATAGCTGGAGACGTTGCATTTAATTCTAATATTATTTTATTGGCTTAATTTTTTTTATATTTAAGTAGCCAAGTTGCGACACTATTGAGCTACGTCCTTATCGTTTATACCAAGGCTTGAAAACGTTACCAATTACCTTTAAAAATTTAGGTAATTACCGGTATTTTCGAAAAAGAGACTGCCATACCGTTACTTGGTAACTTTTATGATTTTAACGTTAACGTTAAAAACTGTATGTATAACATTATACGTATCGGTAATTTTTACGTAATTTCAAGCGACGGCTTTATTTCTACTGCATGTTACCGACACAATCGACAAACACGACTCTAGATATTACGCGCGCTCTTGACAATGTTTGCGAGTGAAATAGAGCGACGATGGTAACAAAACATAGTTATAACGTTAAAATTACCGATAAAAATTGTATTAACGTTATATTTTTTTACCGGTAAAATAGCTACAAATAACGGCAAGTTTTATAATGATATTTAACTTTTACCGTTATCTGACTTTGGCATAAATAACAATACCGGTAAAAACCGGTATTTCAAGCCCTGGTTTGGACAGAGATTTTTCAATTATAGTGAAGCCATGCTAAGAAGCTGCATTTGAAGTTTTACATAAATACATACGAACTAACCTTGTAACAGTAATATAATTTATATAAAATTAAAACAATTAGCTTATCTCTTTAGAAATATAAAATGTGATGATGATGACAAGATTATGTTTGTCAACACTTTTTTTTCTTGAATATTAATAATAAAACACACACATTGTATATCGTGGAAGTCGTGGAAGGCCACGACACACCTTCCATGATCAAATTGATCGTGTACTAGCAGAAGGTGATGTCAGGAGCCTTAAGAACAGACGAGCTTGCATGACAAGAGTTATGAATGTCAAAGAGGCAAGTGAGGTGTGTAAGAATAAGCCTAAATGGCACTCTGTTGTTCGTGCCTACCCCGCAAGGGAACTGGCGTGAAGTTATGTATGTATGTATGTATGTACATTGTATATCCCCAAATTAAGCAAGTTATGCTTGTATTATGGGTAATATACAACGGACTACTCTGGGGCCGATCCCAGACACCCAGACCATAGTAAATAACGGAGAAAATACGTTTCCGAAATTTACTATACCAGGAATCGAACCCGGAGCCTCTGCGTTGCAGTGAGGTAGGCCGGCAAAGGCTTAGCCCACTCAACCACAGAGGCCGTGATGATGACAAGGTTACGTTTGTCAACACTTTTTTTTTCTTGAATATTAGTGACGTGACCTGGAGATTTATGTATAATCGAAAAGTTTAAACATAAATCGTAATTAAGTTGGCGTATTTTCAAAAATATATTTTGTATAATAATAAATCACTTTATTTTAATACAGTCGGTAAAGTGTAACTTCGAATATCATACTCAATTATATATTATATGTATCATTTTTTTTAAAGTTTAAGGCTTGGCAACTAGGCCTTTAAGCCAGACGCCATTGTATTGTAGGCTACAATCGACGTCATTCAACGGAGTTCTTGTGAAAACTCGAAAAGCCACATTTGGCTATTTAATTCACATTTCTCGCAAAAACACATAATTACTACTCAAAAACTATCAATATCCTACAACTATTGTTCATTTTAGAGTAATTTTACACATTTTTAGAAAATAAAACTGCACAGCACAACGACCCCTTACAGTTCCCGCCAAAAACTCCTATTATATGTATCATCATCGATAGGTCACGTAAGTGACGTAACTACTAACATCAGTTTGACAGATGTCAAATGTGGCTTTATAGAACGGCCGCAATTGTAATAAATAATAGTTTCGATCGAAAGGGCCGGTTTTTCAATCATCAGATAAAAGTTATCAGTCATATAAATTATTTTTAGTCTTTTCTTATAATATTTTAAGCTATGAATAACTGTTATCTGATGATTGAAAATCGGCCCAAAGTAGATGATTGATTGCACACACGAGGATGAGGTATTTTTTCACAAGTTAACTAATGCAAATGTGAAACAAACTCTATAGGCATTTTCACATACTACCGGGCGCAGAAGGTTTGCCGATAGCCTCATGTTGTCACGCGTCGATGGTCAGTAGGGTTGACAAAAAAGGTTACATTTTTTTTATTGCATGAATTCAGCAGACAGGCAGACGGCCCACTTGATGGAAAGCTGTTACCATCGCCTATGAACATTTGCAACACCAAAGGCTACAAATGCGCTGCTGCTCTCTTAAGGAAGACTGGAACCTGGTCACTAATGCCGGAACACAACTCAAGGTTGTTATGACGGCATACTCTAGACGAGGCGTGGTAGCCATCCAGTCGGGCAAATACCCTACCACCTGGCAAAACATACATAAATAGTTGTTGCAATAAATGTATTATTTTAAGTTATTATTGTATATGCTTTACATAAGTATATACAATAATAGTACGTAAGAAAGAAAGAAAGAAAGAAAACAAGTTTATTTTTAGGACATATACAACAAACACATTAAAAGTAAAAATTAAATACAATAAAAAGAGAAAACAACCACAAAGTATCTGATAATATACATATTAAGTCCTAAAAATTGGATCAAGCTCAGCAAAAATGTCGATCTGTTAGACCAACGCTGATCTTCCGCTTGACCCTAGAGCGACGTCACGTAGTCATCTCATCAGTCAAGTAGTCATCGGCAAACCTGCGCGCGGCTTATAAACGTTTGTATTTATTTTGAAATACACACGCACCCATACATACACCCCAATTTAATTTGTATATATGTACTTCTACGAATACACAGGCTTTTTGGAACATTAGTTTGGCAGACTGTACACATTTGGCGTATGTCCAAATCTAGGCAGACAGATGCCATAAATGGTTACTAAATTTATATCTTGTGTATGGAAATCCTTTGTTTTATACTTTAAGATTAATTTACTGAATATGGGACATTGGGCAAGCGACCGAAACTACATTAGGATGTGAGCACATTACGCTATTTCTTTTCAGAGTTCTATATTTTTTTTTTCAAAATTTGACACCTAATTATGGTTGAGTGTGAACCGATGGTTTAGAACCGGTTAGGCTATAGAGATTTCGCGTCTCTCTGCCCAGTATACGGAGTTCCGATGAACTGTTGAATCTTGTGCCAACGACACAGTTACACCACTCATCGTCTCCTCTCATCTCCTTAAGCTAGCCGCCGCAAATTGCGGCCGATGTGTGAGATTCACCAGGACGGGGTGGTATTAGCATCTCTAGACAAACCCTTAATGCCAGGGCTACGGATATTAGGCTTAGCCTTTCCGTTAGCCCGGCAGGCGGTGGCTCATCGGCCTCATCCACTGCTGAGGAATTACTTTTGTCCCCTGGGGATAGCATGCTCTCTTATGTGAAGCGGTTCCAAGGCGGCTTGGCAGGTTTGACACATTGGTTATCTCGATGTGCAGGTTGCATCACGATGTTTTCCTTCACTGCTGTTAGCACGTGGTAATTGTAACAATATGCATATTAGATTAGAAAACTCAAGCGGTGCATGCGTTTCGGCCAGGATCGAACCCGCGCCCTTTGAGTCTGGGACGCGTGCGCTAGCCATTACGCTACCATGACTTACATTAGAACTAGATGCAATACAAGAATACTAAATAACAACAATAAAAACCATGAAGATGAAATTCTAAATAGGCTGTAGCTCAGCAAATTGCTAGTGACCAGCGCTGATCTTGCGCTAGGGCCATTTTAGTTACATACAGAGGCAGAATTGAATATTTAATTAAAAAAAAAGTATACACAAAGAACAAAAGATATACAATAAATGAAAAAGCAATGCGATAACTTCTACTACTCTAAAACCTGTTCGTTGCATCGAATTTCAAATCACAACGATTCTAAAGAAATTTCACTTCAAAAATGATTTTTCGGACTTATCACATTATTGAAGCAGACGCGCTTTACAACCAAAGCTATGATGTCGAAACCAACTTACAGCCTAAGTATACATTTGTATTTAGTATGAAATTATGAATAATAATAACTAGTCTGAAACACAGTTATTAGTCCAGAACGGGTTATTTTAGAAATGTTTTCAAAAAATCTAGTTTACGGTCTAGAAATTCAAAAAAGTGCATCGATTTCTTTGCACTTAAATATTGTCTAGAAAGTTTTAGATTTAAGTGTTTCCTTTGTATTGTTAAAAAATGAAATATTGACTTATCAACATGTTGTATATATGCAAAGAAGGGAGTGGCGTAATTCTATTGATAAGGCTGTTGCTGCCTTCGAAACGCAGCGCGTAGAACACTCTGACAAGCAACGACTTATCAAAAAGAACCGCCCTAAAATCTCCTACAACTATACATACGACTCATCAGGACGGCTGTATTGCGCTCCTTTTTTTTATTGCAGGAGTTCAGCAGACAGGCAGACGACCCACTTGATGGAAAGCGGTTACCATCGCCTATGAACATTTGCAACACCAAAGGTGGTACAAATGCGCTGCTGCTCTCTTAAGGGAGACTGGAACCTGGTCACTGATGTCGGAACACAACTCAAGGTTGTTATGGCGACATACTTTAAACCAGGGGTGGTAGCCATCCAGTCGGACAAATGCCCTACCACCTGGCTCCTTGCAGAAGAACTTTTAAAACTAAATTTGGTTTCGCTAGCCACCTGCCCTCGCACAGCCGGACTTGACAAGGTTCTCCGTTGACGGATATGTCAAGGAGTACTATACGTATATATGCATGTAGACACATACACACTATCATCCGTGCAGGAACGGAGAAAGAACACAAATCCCTGCGGCGGGGCGGCAACCCAGTCAGGTGGTAGGGAATTTACCCGACTGGATGGCTACCACCCCTGGTTTAGAGTATGCCGCCATAACAACTTTGAATTGAATTCCATCAGTGACTAGGTTCGTTTTTCCTTCAAGGCCGGCAGCACCTCTGGTATTGCTAATGTCCATAGGCGACGGTAACCACTTTCCATCACAATTGCGCCCTCATCCTGTCTGCTGTGTTTCAGCAATAAAAAATCCCACATATTTTGGTCGAATTTGTGCAGTGAATTGAAAAATAATAAAAAAAGCATGGGGGCCAATTCGGAGCAGCTGATTCCAAAAAATACATCTTTTAGAATATATAAATAGATAGATAAAGACAAATACAAGAGATAGAACAATATGGCTTATACAAATATACTTCATAATGTAGTGGAACACTTACAAGCCAATAGATGGCACTGTGCAATAATTGAGGTCGCAAATGATTCCCGAAATGTACAAACAATATATACAAATTTCCAACAATAATAGATGGGCCTAGGCCTGCGAGGCGTAGCAATAGCCTCAATAGAAGATCTTCAATTGAGACGGAGGAGCATTCCATCTCGCTCATCCACCCGATAGGGTCATTCCTAAAATAATAACACATAGGTAATAATTTATAATTATTTAAGTCGTCGTGGTAGCGTAATGGCTATCGCACGCGTCCCAAACCCAAAAGGCGCGGGTTCGATCCTGGCCGGAACGCATCCACCACTTAGTCAGTTTTCTGATCTAATGTGCATATTGTGACAATAACCACGTGCTAACAACTGTGAAGGAAAACATCGTGATGCAACTTGCACATCGAGACATCGAGATAACAGATGTGTCAAACCTGCCAAGCCGCCTTGGACAAGCGTGGCGGGTATACTGTCCGTTCCCCTTATAATGGGAGACCTGAGCCCAGCAGTGGGACATTTATGGGCTAATATCATATTACATATATATATATATTATATAATAATTTACAAATGCTAGCTTTAGTCCACGGCCTGGCTTGCTTCCCACTCCCGAGTCCGGAGATAGTACGCAAACGCATTCCCCAGCGATATAAAAAAAGGATATATACATACATAACTTCACGCCAGTTCCCTTGCGGGGTAGGCACAAACAACAGAGCGCCATTCAGGCTTATTCTTACACACCTCACACTTTAACATTCATAACTCTTGTCATGCACGCTCGTCTGTTCTTAAGGCTCCTGACATCACCTTCTGCTAGTACACGATCAATTTGATCATGGAAGGTGTTTCGTGGCCTTCCACGACTTCTGCATCCATCCACTTTTGCATTGTATATTTGTTTAGTCATTCTTTCATCGTGCATTCTTTCCACATGCCCGAACCACCGGAGCATTCCTTTCCTTACCTTTACCCCGACACTCTCTTTCAGACCAACTCTCTTTAAAGGAAAAAGGATAAAATATGTATATCGGGCATGTTATAATTCGTAGAAATATCAAGCTTAGTTTTTAATTCAAATTACCTACACATAAATATCCGTAACGACATCTACACGTCATTGGCTGTTGCAACACCTGCAAATTTTCACGATAAACATCGGACAAAGTTGCGGGCGGACGCTGGTACTACATAGGATAAATACAATAAATATCAGGCGAAGTAAGGTACCATAACTAGTTTCGAGCGATGCGTGTTAAATTTTTAACCTTGACACAGGCTGGGGATAAGATCATTTGCATTTTTATGATTATTTCAAAGGTCAGTGCTGGCTGTGATTAAGTGTTTTTTTTTTAATTCTGACAGTAGTCAGCAACTACTTGAAGATGTGTTAAATTAGTATTATATAATAGATTTTGAAATAATCTAAATTAAAATATCTGTTCTAATTTAAAGGTCAAATGAAGTGCCGCTGGTTGGTATTTCCAAACGAATCAAGTCTTTGAAAACCTCAAAAATAATTTATGCACGCTACAAAATAATATATTAATAATATAATATTTTCTTAAGTTTTCGCGACTTGTATACATAATAAAACTACGTTTTAACGGTTTTAAGCGCGGTAATTTTATTTAATTTTGGTTTTTCCGACGTTTCGGCCACTTTTCAATGGCTGTGATGGTGAGATCCAATCATCAAAACTATTAAGACCCAAACCCAGCAAAAACCAGCTGCCAGACCTCAAGACACTGTGAGCTCTTTCTGCGTACAACGGAACACAAACCAACTTGACTGATAATTACTTTTATTTTTCCTTCCCCCCGTTTTAATATTATATAAAATTATTAGAGCTAGGCATGTTTGCTGAAGAGTTTCTTGCGCCGCTTCTTCTCTT
Source organism: Dendrolimus kikuchii (assembly GCA_019925095.2). NCBI lineage: Eukaryota > Metazoa > Arthropoda > Insecta > Lepidoptera > Lasiocampidae > Dendrolimus > Dendrolimus kikuchii. The sequence goes on from CM034407.1 coordinate 17,747,395, forward strand.
CAAGCCATAACATGTTGCGAAGCGGTAGTAAATTAGATTAGGCTCCCATAGAGTAAATAATAACCACAAACAAAATTAAAATTAAATAATTAAAATTAACAAGTTGGCGGTAGGGTAAATAAAACTTTAACAATACTCGTTGGCACTTGACATCTTTGTCTTCCGTGATCACGGCCACTGAAAAGTGGCCGAAACGTCGGGAAAACCAAAATCAAATAAAATTACCGCGCTTAAAACCGTTAAAAAGTAGTTTTATTATATATTAATAATAGTCATAGTTTATATATTTATAAGGTGGCCCCTTTTTCAGCACCTTAGGGGTAGAATTTCCAAAAACGCCGATATACGTGTATGTATATTTATTGCTAACCAGAATCAGGTACATACAATTTGGTTCTCTTTTGAAAATGACGGAATCTCATACAAACTTTCATTCCCCCTTTTCACCCTCTTAGTGGTTGAATTTTCAAAAATACTTTCTTAGTGCGCATCTACATTATAGAAAGAACCCGCATGCAAATTTTCACGGCCCTGTGCATTGATATGTCAGTCAGTCAGTCCGTCAGTCAATCAGTCAGTCTGTCAGTTGGTCAGTCAGTGAGGCCAAGCAATTATATATGTATAGATTAAGGCTATTATTCATATTGAGGTAGAGTAAGTTTGAAGGGTTTTTTATGGATCTCAAAGAAGCCAGTTTTAAGGCTTCTAGAAGAACACTAACTCAATACGAATAAGACAGTAAATCCATAACGTTTCAAAAATATATAAAAACTAGCATTTGTCTGTGACTTTGTCCACGTTGGACAGGTAACAACGATTAGTTATTGTGCTAAATATAAAATCTAGGGTTTATTTTCAGCACGGTAATGGATTTTGGTATTTTAGTACCAAAATACATGAATCACATACACAGCAACAAATAATTTTGTAAAGGTTTTGTCGATCAGTGAAAATTACGCATCGTAATCAACTTTTTTCAACCTGGCGACTTAAATCCCCCTAAGAAAATTCCCCTAGAATTCTCGGGATATAGAGTACCGAAGATTTTAAGTCCAGGAATTTACTATCGATCAGCGAAAACCGCATCGAAATCGGCCAAGTAGTTTTTACGTGAATCCCGAACAAACACAAAAAATTTAAGAAACCAAATACTATAATTGTACATACATAACTTCACGCCAGTTCCCTTGCGGGGTAGGCACGAACAACAGAGCGCCATTTAGGCCCATTCTTACACACCTCACTTGCTTCTTTGACATTCATAACTCTTGTCATGCACGCTGGTCTGTTCTTACGGCTCGTGACATCACCTTCTGCTAGTACACGATCAATTTGATCATGGAAGGTGTGTCGTGGCCTTCCACGACTTCTGCATCCATCCACTTTTGCATTGTATATCTGTTTAGTCATTCTTTCACCATGCATTCTTTCCACATGCCCGAACCACCGCAGCATTCCTTTCCTTACCTTCACCCCGACACTCTCTTTCAGACCAACTCTCTTTCTTACTTCGGTATTACGAACGCGGTCCGCGAGCGTCACTCCGCAGATTTTGCGCAATGCTCGCATCTCGACCGCGTTTACTCTACTTTCATGCTCTCTATTCCATACGTGAGCGTAGGTACCAGCACCGCGTTGTTTACGGCGAGCTGGGCCTTCTGGCTGAGGTTCTTAGCGCCTAGAAGTTTACCTAACACTCCATTCAAACTATTCTCCAAATTCACTCTTCTTTCTATATCAGCGGTGTACCTTCCATCCCTGCTAAAAGCACATCCAAGATTAGCATAACACAAGCAATTATACAATTACACATTATATAATTGTATAATTTCGTAATATTATAAACAAACAACAATCATGAATACCGCAGAACATAACAATCAAATAACACACGAAAGTTCCAAAAACTGCTAAGAAACCAAATGTAGGGGAAGTAAGGGAAATAGAGCACCGATAAATATTTCATAGTACATCATGCTTTTATGTTATTGTCCGTGGGTCAGTGCCCTCTGTTCTGGTTCCACTAAACTGCTATTGTTAGTTAAACGAACTATTTTAGACGTGCTTTCTGGGTTAGTTTTGTGCTTTGTCAGCATTCGCGTACTTAACGATTTATTACCTTCTCAAAGCAGAATATTGGTACATTGACCTTATAGACCCAATGGACTCTTAGGGTTTTGTAGTATTGAAAATATAAAGTCATAATTTCAACGCCTCTACCTGTGTTTTTTATTGCTGGAATACAGCAAGCAGACTTCCGGTCCACCTGATGGAAAGTAGCTAACATTGCCTACGGACATTTGCAACACCAAAATCTTGGTATCCTAAATTTATGGCAGCTAATATGTATGTATAGATCTTATGACAGTTGTAGTAATTACTCATATAATAATGTCATAATTAAATAGACTATGTTACATTTTTTTTTAATTGCAGGAGATCAGCAGACTGGCAGACGGCCCACTTGATGGAAAGCGGTTACCATCGCCTAAAGACATTTGCAACACTAAAGGTGCTACAAATGCGCTGCTGCTCGCTTAAGGGAAACTGGAACCTGGTCACTAATGCCGGAACACAACTCAAGGTTGTTATGGCGACATACTTTAGACCAGGGGTGGTAGCCATCCAGTCGGGCAAATGCCCTACCACCTGGCTGTGGGTTATTAAGTCGCCTCTTACGACAGGCCGCCCGGTCGCAGGAAATTGTATTCTTTCTTCGTTCCTGTACGGATAAAATATCTCCAAACAATGTCTACTTTAAGGCTGTTTATTGATCTATTGTAGTGAATAACAACGCTAGTTAGTGAATATGGTACTGTTATATTTACTAAAGGTTTTGGTGGCATTTGTAACAGGTATTAACAATTTGCTGGACATTTTAGATTGCGCACACTTAATTGACGGTACTTTCAAGTAATTTATAGTATATTATTTAAACGGTGTGTGAGGCGAGGCAGCCCCAGTTTTTCTACCATTCGACAGGCGCTACGATCTTCAGTAAACTGAGTAAGCCATACATTTGTGTATTTAAATATGTATAATGTTGAGATGATATTGAGACTTTGAAATAGTGAGTTGTTGAAGTTGTGAGGAACGGGGTGACTGTAAGGGGAGATTGGAGGTCACCGGGCCAGGTAAGGCCCATTCTTTATGTCATCTTGGTAACATATCTAAATGTGTTGCTTTCTAAAGACTGAATAGATGTATTCTTTCACATGTTTCTATTAATCACAGATATATAATTATGTTGATCGATTTATTATGCAAACTTTCGATGACGCTTACAAAAGGTACTGCCAATGTGCTAACAGCCTCTTAGGGAGCACTGGAACCTTGTCACTAATGTCGGAACATAAATCAAGACTGCATATTATATGCTAGAGATGGTAGCTGTAGCATATAAGCGAGATATACCTAATATTAATAGTGTAATGTGTGGAGTTTCATTTAAATCCTTTTAGTAGTAGACACGTGATGCTCTAATAGACATAGCTGGACAGACAGACTGAAAATTCAAAAAGTTGCATTTTCGGATTGTGCTGGTTCGTATTAACCCCCCTCCTAATGTGTTTTTCATTTTTAGATACATTGCACACAAACTACCCAAAGATTTTGAAATGGGCGTTTAATTTTTTCTATTTTTTTCATGTACTAGCAGAAGGTGATGTCAGGAGCCTTAAGAACAGACGAGCTTGCATGACAAGAGTTATGAATGTCAAAGAGGCAAGTGAGGTGTGTAAGAATAAGCCTAAATGGCACTCTGTTGTTCGTGCCTACCCCGCGAGGGAACTGGCGTGAAGTTATGTATGTATGTATGTATGTATTTTTTTCATGTTTGCTTATAGGCAAACTGGCAGACGGGTCCACTTGATTGCAAGTGGCTACCGTCGCCCATGGACATCTGCAACATTAAGGGAGCCGATGCGTTGCCTACCTCGTTGAGACTTTAAATATCTGTTTGCGCCCTTTTTGAAGAGCCCCATATTGTAGCATTCTGGAAGAACCGCGGGAGGGGACTCATTCCACAGCTTGCTCACGTATGGCATAAAGGAGCGAGCGCCACGTACAGTGGATAACTTCCAGGTGTCAAGGAAGTGTGGATGAACTCCCAGTCGCCGGCGTTTTTTCTAAGGTCTCATAGAGGAGTTATAAAAACAGTATAGACTTTCATAGCCTCTACGAAACCCAACGCTATGCGTGCCCTGTGCTCTCACTTGTTTCCATCAATTGTTATACCAGCTCTGTGTGTGTGTGTATAGGACCCCTTTTCAGGGGAGAAGGGGGCAACCCAAGCTAAAACGGGGTCATAGTGCGCCCAATCAATCATCAACGGCCCATTTGGCGTCCCAACCGCTCTATTTTCATACAATCAATCATTCTGTTATCAACATTTTTATATGTATTAAACTTAAGGGGTAGAATTCGAAATTTTTTCCTTGACCTTTTTCTTAAGGTTCCGCAGCCATTTCGGTAAAAATGAAAATTCGTCATGTAAGTCGTTGTATAACTCAGCAATTTTTCTCCAAATTACCAGTTTACTATACCAGATGCTATGTGGCCAATGCTATAGTATTTTTTTTTAATTCCTGGAGTACATCAGAAATTCTGACCTCTCTATATGAACATAATGAAAACACAGAAAAAATCAAAAATTGTTTAAGGGCTTTAATTTTTTTTATTGCGTAAGTAAGGCAGACAGCCCACCTGATTGAAAGCGGTAACTATCGCCTATGGACATTTGTAACACCAAAGGTGCTACGAATGTGCTGCCGCTCTCTAAGCGGAGACTAGAACCTGGCCGCTAATGCCGGAACACAACTCAAGGTTGTTATGGCGGCATTCTATAGACTAGGGGTGGTATCCATCCAGACGGGCAAATACCCTACCACCTGGATGTGGGTTATTTTGTTGCCTCTTAGCACAGGGCACCCAAAGAAGAAAGAATACAATTTCCTGGGGCCGGGCGGCCTATCGTAAGCGGCTACGAAAAAAACCCATAGCCGGGATGGCTACCAACTTGGTCTAAAGTACGCCGCGATAACAACCTTGAGTCGTGTTCCGACATTAGCAGCCAGGTAGCGCTTTTGGTGTTACAAATGCCCATAGGCGATGGTAACCGCTTTCCATCAGGTGGGTCATCTGGCTGTCCGCTCAAGTTACATGAGATGTGAAAAAAAAACGAAGGTCCCTTAAAATTAATCGATGTATTTAAATGCAGGTTACAATAACGGTATGTTTCTCCAAGGTTTATACGATGTAACCTAATTCTCTCAATATTTAGAACGAACCTTCCCCCCCTTCCCCCATATCCGGTTCCGTGCTTCATTCGGTTTGAATAAATTATACATTTCATTAACTTATTTTGTGTCGTAATTGAAATAGTCCGCTTAGGTCTGTTATCGGTGGAAAAATCTTAACTGTATGTAACGATTTTGGTTAGTTTAATAAATTGTTGTAACAAAATGAGGGTGTATGAAGTGGGTGAAAATTGGCTATTTTGTGGCGTTTTATGGGTCAAGACTAAACTTTGCTAATATAACTCAAATTCCACTATTTGGCTCGGAGTTCCGCGTTTACGTGAATCGGATGGTGTAGCCGCTTTTTCTGTCTAAAGCCGATTAGCCGATTACACACACACATTGAAGTGCAGTTTTCATCCCAATATTTTCGTACACTATCGGCACGTGGTAGTTGTAACAATATGCGTATTATGTCAGAAAATTACCTCTAGGAATCGAACTCATATTATTTGAGTATAAGACGCAATTGTGCTTTTCACTAAGCTACCATGCCTTTTTTAGTCAACCACTAAGGCATAGAGAATATTTGAAACGTGCAAATTGTTTCTATGTACATATTTACAATTAGATAGTAATCTATAATTGTTAACACAATCTTACACAACATAGAAAAGGATTGGTTGCACAACCTTGAAATGTATTGCAGAGATCTGTTAAACAGAAAAAACAGGCGTCAAAACCGTTTCTTATTAATCATTTGTTTAAAGAAATAAGCTTTTTTAAAAAGGTTTTTAAATACAAGCTTTTGAGATCCTGGATATCATGTAGCAGCAGAGTGCTAGCCAAGACAAGTAAAACGAGCCCAAACACGACGGGTCTATCTTGTTTAGTACAGGAGTTCGTATGCCCACCTTCCGACTCCATCATCAGATCAGCTCCATGGTACCATATTATTGCATTTTCACGCGATATCCATATGCGTGCAAAATTTCACCTCAATCGAAAACCGGGAAGTTGGTCAAATTTAACTTGCAAGATTCCACCCGAACTTACATACATCCATTGCAAGTTAAGTAAAAGCTTGTAAAATACAGGACGACCTTGCTTTTTATAATAGATAAATTGTTGAATGGAATTTATGTTAAAGAGTATGTAGACGACTTTATCTTGCCGAGAATGCCGGAGTCGCATAGGCCTAATTGCTTAGATCAATATTTTCTGAGATATTGATTTTTAACGCATTAGTAGTAGAATTTTTTATGGTTTATCGAATGAAAATAGTCTAAACAAAATCACCCTAATATATATATATATATATATATCATAATTTTTTTTATTGCAGGAGATCAGCAGACAGGCAGACGGCCCACTTGATGGAAAGCGGTTACCATCGCCTTTGGACATTTGCAACAGCAAAGTTGCTACAAATGCGCTGCTGCTCTCTTAAGGGAGACTGGAACCTGGTCACTAATGCCTGGTCACTTTTGCCAGGTGGTAGGGCATTTGCCCGACTGGATAGCTACCACCCCTGGTCTAGAGTATGTCGCCATAAAGAAATTACTAAGACTGATTATCTAAGCTAATGAAACCTGAAATGTGATTATTAAGTGCCATTCATACGGGTAGACTTTATAATTAATGATTTTAACAAATTTTATGGCAAACATGGTTTTCATTTTGTCCCTAAATTGTCAATTATGTTTGATTATTTGTCATTTGTTATTTGTGAAACAAATTTATTAAAAATTGGATTTAATTTATAATATCAATTTAAATACGACATAATCTTAAACAGGATTTACTAATGACAATGTTGTATGTGGCACTTCTTACAAAGAATAAATATGTTTGTCCATGTAACTTTGTTGGATGTGACAGATCCGACAAATCATGATGACCCATGTACGGATAACAAAGCCATTACTAGCTTTTCAAACATTTAGATTTAAATAACATTTTTACTTAAAAATGTTATTTAATTGCATTGCAAATAAGCTCTCGAACATATATTAACATATAATATTTTTTTTGAAAATTTAATTCTTGTAGTAAAAAAAATATAAGCAATTCAAAGTTCAGAGCGCTCTCCTGTAAAGTTGCTGATTTGCAGATCTGAGTTTCCCTTAAGAGAGCAGCAGCGCATTTGTAGCACCTTTAGTGTTGCAAATGTCCATAGGCGATGGTAACCGCTTTCCATCAAGTGGGCAGTCTGCCTGTCTGCTGACCTCCTGCAATAAATAAAAATAAAAAAAAGTCAATGATCACATCTTTATCTGTCCCATATTTACGTAATTCTATACAATATTACTATGTTTTTGAAGACCACGGGCCATAAAAAAGGCCCGGATTTTTGGAGGGCTTGCGTGGGGCCATGGGAAGGCCAACACGTAGAGGCCCCTTGACAAATTTAATGTAAATGTGGCGTGACACTGACCGGCGATTATCCCTGTCTACACTATATAGTAATGCACCCAAGGACAAGCCCCGGCCAGTGTGGGACTATTGTGGGAAATGAGAACAAAAAGTACCGGGCTATTGGGGTGAACTGCTAGTGGTACTAGGGGTCCGGGAAGGCGGGAATATGGGGACTATGGCGTCTACCCGTCGCAATGTTCGGGGAATTACTATGTTTATTATTATTATTTATATATCAATATATGTATATTTCAAAATTTTATATATATATATTTTTTTATTCTAATTACATTGCAAATCCCACATGTTACACAATTTTTCTCTAATCCATCCTAAGGTTGTCTGGAAGAAATTGCTTTTAGTGATAAGACCGCCTATTGTCTTTAAACTTCTTGAATGTTATCTTAATGATATGCAATAAAGTATATTCTATTCTATTCTATGTATATAAATATTTCACAGGAAATGTAACCAGAGGTAAGACTCGCGATTTTACCGTTGCCCAACGGTGGTCACGCCACATGAGGTCATCTAAAAATTTCACGACATAAACAGTCGTGTCGCCAACATTAAAGGTTGGTCGACTTTAATCTCCGCTATTCAAGGTTAATGTGCGATTATCCGACTCCGAGTGCACAAAATAGTTCGTATAATTAATGTTTTTTTTAAATTAAATAATCAATCAAGTTAACGAACTTGTTTCACTCGCGTGTCGTATCGATTATTCTACTTTAGAGCAGAGCCTTGACACAAGGTGTAATTAAATAATAAATTGAACTCAATTTCAATTAATTTGAGCTCTCAAAACAGTAAACAACTCTTAAGCTGATCAGAGACTAGACAACTGTTCTGCCCTAAAAAAAAAAAATTTAGAACTCGAGTGCACTGCCACCTACCGGTCCAATTGTCCAGTCCAATTGTAAATCTAAACCATCCCGTGACCCACTTGTACACACACAATTTTTTTTATCAAAATCGGTCCCACCGTTTAAGAGGAGTTCAATGACATATACACGAACAGAAGAATTTTACATATAAAGATATCAAACTATTGGTGTAGTCCCATGAAACTCTTAAGCGCATGATTATCCATTTTAAACTCGTGATAGCTAGATCATTCATTTTTAGATACAGCTCCAGAGATACCCTCAGCTTCTCATCGTCCTACTGAGTATGTACTGTTTGCTACAACTCCATAAATTCTTCGAAAAGTACTTCTATAACACACTTCTGTATAAAACTTATAAAAAATGAGCTTGAGATAGAGAAATATAAAGAACATCAATTTTTAGCTAGACGTGTTGCTGGGGAGTTTCTTGCCGCTTCTTCTCCTTAACAGCAATAACACGTTGCGAAGCGGTGTACATAGAATAGGAAGTTTTAAATTTTAACTTATATATATGACCTTAAAAGTGTTTTCTCTCCAGTGGAACTATATATTTACAATAAAAACTTTGAATTCGAAATTTGAAAATTTCTACGTAACTACGTGTTCCAAATCAAAACACAGGCAAAGAAGCTTTACGATCTTATTCATACGAGTTGATAAGTATGTAGATTTCTTAAATGTTCTTAAAGAAGCCTACAAACTTACTCTAACTCAATATGAATAAGACCGTATAAATTCACTTGATCGTTTGCCTTTTTAAAGACACGGTCTATTTCACCAATAACTTACAAATACGCGATTACGTAACGCGCGCGTTAATCAAATCGACAAATTACACATATAGACGAAACTTTATACTGTATCCACTCTATATAATTTATGTCGGATTTATAAATATTGCAATACATTTTTTAACTATCATCGGTAGAAAAATTGACATTACCTGTTGTTACATGGAGTTTTTTTTTTTTTTTTTTTATTGCAGGAGTTCAGCAGACAGGCAGACGGCCCACTTGATGGAAAGCGGTTACCATCGCCTATGGACATTTGCAACACCAAAGGTGCTACAAATGCGCTGCTGCTCTCTTAAGGGAGACTGGAACCTGGTCACTAATGCCGGAACACAACTCAAGGTTGTTATGGCGACATACTTTAGACCAGGGGTGGTAGCCATCCAGTCGGGCAAATGCCCTACCACCTGGGTGTGGGTTGTTTTGTCGCCTCTTACGACAGGCCGCCCGGCCGCAGGAAATTGTATTCTTTCTCCGTTCCTGCACAGAGGAACAGAGTTTGTCGATTTTCAACCAATAAATTATAGCATATGAATTGATAGTAATGCTGACTATAGATCAAACAACCAAATTGAATCAATTTGCTTGTTGGTTGACAGGCACAATAGTATTCAGTGCAGCATCAAAGTGCTGGAATAACATTCCTCCACCTATAAGAAACGCCTCATCAGTGTCACTCTTTAGGGTCACGAAAGAAATTCCTTTGTGAACACCAAAACGCACAATCTAAGTTAAGACATGATACAAGTGCTATATGATCATTTTATATACATACATACATAACTTCACGCCAGTTCCCTTGCGGGGTAGGCACGAACAACAGAGCGCCATTTAGGCTTATTCTTACACACCTCACTTGCTTCTTTGACATTCATAACTCTTGTCATGCACGCTCGTCTGTTCTTAAGGCTCCTGACATCACCTGCTAGTACACTATTTTACTTGTTTGTCCGCGATGGACTCCCTAAACGACTTGACCGATTTTAATCAAATTTGCACACCGTGTGCAGTTTGATCCGACTTCAAAGATAGGGTAGCTTACATTTGGACCCGGTAGGTGGCGCTGCAATCGGGTTCCAAATTTTATTTCTTCAGGGCAGAACAACGTCTGCCGGGACAGCTAGTATGCATATAAATGTTTATTATTATTATTTTGATGTAAATTTGTCTAACAACCCGTTTTATTTTTATAATTATTTAACTGAAACGATTTTATATTATTTGTGTTGTATTGTCCTCCGTGATTCCACCTGCTGGTCCCGGTCGGAAGAACAGCGCTCGTCTTAGCGGCTAGCATTACGCTGCGTCTGGATCCAATTTAAGGACTTATATTGACTTGATTTTATTTTTCTCAGTATTGTTAGTGTTTATTTGCCCTAAATAAAACAATTCTTTCTTTCTTTTTTTATTTTTTTTTATTGCAGGAGATCAGCAGACAGGCGGACGGCCCACTTGATGGAAAGCGGTTACCATCGCCTATGGATATTTGCAATACCAAAGATGCTACAAATGCGTTGCTGCTCTCTTAAGGGAAACTGGAACCCGGTCACTAATGCCGGAACACAACTCAAGGTTGTTATGGCGACATACTTTAGACCAGGGGTGGTAGCCATCCAGTCGGGCAAATGCCCTACCACCTGGCTGTGGGTTGTTAAGTCGCCTCTTACGACAAGCCGTCCGGCCGCAGGAAATTGTATTCTTTCTCCGTTCCTGCACGGATAAATTTCTTTAGTAAATAAATAGTTTATGTTCATATGTCTCACTCAGATCCGGGATCTTGAATTTTTCCGAAGAGGGGGACGGGTTGGCATAAATTGAAAAATGGCGCCCCCGTTCGCCTATATTTTTTATTTATTTATCTTAATTAACATCATCATTTCAACCATCAGACGCCCACTGATGGACACGTGTGCGGCCGTGGTGTTTAACCTATGTTTACGCGCCTCGCGAAGAGTAGTTATGTACTGGCCGTCTCAGTGGTCAAAGTTGCGTTACGATTTTTTTTAAAAATATTGAATAGGTTCGCGTTTGACTGACATTGCGCCTGATGTCAGATTGAAACGCAGTCTATGGTGGAGCACGCTTACCTAGAAGACATCTGTTCACGCGAGACTTGAAGACACCTAGATTGTATTTTTCAGGAAAAACAGACGACGGTAAAGAGTTCCACTCTTCAGCGGTACGTATGATAAAAGTGGTAGCATAGCGTTTCGTCCACTGTGTTGATATTTCCACCACATATCGGTGGCGTGAGCTCATATGTCTGCATGTCCGGTGGTAAATTGTTGAGGGAGGAATTAATTCATGCAACTGCGTGGCACTCTCGCCGAAGTATATTCAATAAAATAGTTGTTTATTGTAAATTTATTGAACTATTGGTCTTTATTACCACAATAATATAATTATTTGTTAATAATATAACGAGTTTTCCGTGACGTCGCCCTAGGTTCAAGCAGAAGATCAGCGTTGATCTAACACAGTGCTTTTCAATCTTTCTGAATACGCGACCCCTACAGATTGAAAAATTTTGGCGACCCCCTTGGGATGTAGACAGACAAAATGTTAGTAATTTAAAAGACTACGTTTATGTTTTTCTCTATTTTGTTACTTATATTCATTATTAGGACCTTATACTCTACAAAAAGCTGCTGAGCTTAGAAAGTACCAGTGTGAGGTATATAAACTTAAATTGCCTTTTGTCTTTTGCCGGCGACCCCCCGAGCAAGGCTCTGCGACCCCCTGGGGGTCGCGACTCACAGATTGAAAAACACTGGTCAACAGATTGACATTTTTACTGAGCTTGATCCAATTTTTAGGACATAATATGTATATCTTCTGATACTTTGTAGTTGTTTTCTCTTTTTTTATTGTGCTTTATTTATTACTTCAAATGTGTTTGTTTCACTTGTATATGTCCTAAAAATAAACCTGTTTTCTTTCTTTCTTTCTCGTGTATTTGTTTAAATATAATAGTTTAATAGCAACTCGGGACAAAGATTAGAGATGTAAATGAAACATTATTTGGACCATGGGTGTGTATTTATGTGCCTGTGGTTTTGCTGATCTCTCTTAATGAGTGATCTATGCCTTAGCTCGCCTAGTTTCGAACGCAGAGGCCCCGGGTTCGATTCCCGACATGGTGAATGTCGTAAACGAACTTTCCGTAATTTGCTATGGTTTACGATGACATTCAGACTAGCCCGTTGTATAATACCCATAGCACAAGCGGAACTTGCGCACCTGGAAATATATAATTTTTGGTGACATTATTTTTACGTCACAATTGGGATATAAGTATACGTGTAATATTTAACAATTTTAAATTTAGTTTAACAAGTTTAAAATCAGCAAATGTAGTTAGAAAAGGTCCTGCGCTGATGCCGACGATGTGTGTTTTATGTTTGTATGCCGATTATTGCGTAACAGCGAAGTAAACCTAATTACATTTATAGACTACTGTCAAATTGTGTAAATATATCTTATTACTGATTTGGCTACCCCGAATAGCCCGATGGAATTGCTATTTCTAAATCACTGTATAAGCTCTCTACTTGTTTTCGCATAAATAATCAAAATAAGGAAAGAAAGAAAAAATAAAGATTTCTCTTACTAACGCCATAAAATAAAAGTTTAAAAACACAGAAATAAGGCAGTGTAAAATATGATGCAAATTAATTCATAACTTTATCTGTGATCTCATTTTTTAAAAATTCCAACTGACTTCGCGTTCTTCGAGAACTTGTGCATTGAAAAAAATTAGATCAAAGAATAAATGTTCATACAGAGAATAATTTTACAATGAATTTTAATTAAATTTCATTTGATCCCGTAATACATACCTATCCAATCTACTTGCAATCGTACGCGTACCAATTACAGTATTTCTATCTTAAAACGAAGATTAAAAAATAAAACTATACATTCGGACCGTAATCTATTCAATAAATTAACAATAATTATGTTATACAATAGCAATAGTAAAAAAATCTAGCAAAGAATAACGTGAAGTATTATTCAACTTCTCAATAATACATTACCAATTTTCATTAATAAAAATAAACGTTAAATAAATCAATCACGTCACGTAAAACACTATTTAAGCTTTAAGTATCGATGTATTTAAAATTTTAAATATCCCGAAATAAATCCTGTTCACAGGAGGAATTCTAAATTCGAATTATTCACTTCAGTTAAGGACGTTCTTATTTTAATGACACATGAACTGCCAACTGTCACTTTATTTTTTTTTGTTAAACCGGCATCGACGTATACGTGCGTTTGACCCGAGTCACGGCGCAGCGCAGACTGCCTTGGGCGGCTGCGAGCGAGGGGGACGCGGACGCCCGCCCCGGTGTTTGGTTCATGTGCACTGATGATTCTGTTCATCGATGTATCAATATGGTAGCTATACTACATTGGTTTCAAGTATTTAAAGCAGACATGCGTATAATGTATTTAGAGTCTCTGCGTTTACTAGACTCACGAGATTATAACGCTTTGACTATCAAAGCGTTATAATCTTTTTAGACGTGACTTATAATAATTATATTATTGAGACTAATTGTGGTGAGTATTGGGATGGGATGTCACACCACGAGTCAAGAAGGCAATGAGAATGCATTTAGCTATTACATATTTTTGAAAATCTAATCAATAATTAGAGAAGCTGAAAACCCAGACGAATAATGGTTTTCAATCAGATATCTAAAACTTTTTTGGATTTCTGATTAATACAATGGTAATTCAACTAATATTTAAATCGTAACTGAAATATTTTGACTGCCCTAAATGATTTTACTTCTCAAAAACATATTCGCTTTCATAGAAAATGATAGTTTGTCTTGAAAACTAAAAAAGTTTATTTCTTTAGTTTAAAAGGCGTGTATTTCTTTGACTACCCATTTAAAACAAGAATCTACGGAACGAAGCATACCCTTTAATTGTTTCGTCAATAAATGACGCACATACATACTTTCTAAATCCTAATGGAAAATCAATATTTTTCATCAACCGTGTAGGTATACTGTAGACCGCCGTTTCATATATACAATCCAATGTAAATATCTCTGTACATGATTAAGCAAGACAATGTATGGAATATTGTTTAAAAATGTATAAGTAAGCAATGGTATTAAAATATGACTGTTAAAAGTAGTTGAATCCTATTTCATCCGTGCAGGAACGGAGAAAGAATACAACTTCCTGCGGCCAGGTGGTAGGGCATTTGCCCCACTGGATAGCTACCACCCCTGGTCTAAATCATGTCGCCATAACAATCTTGAGTTGTGTTCCGGCATTAGTGACCAAGTTCCAGTCTCCCTTGAGAGAGCAGCAGCGCATTTGTAGCACTTGGTGTTGCAAATGTCCATAGGTGATGGTAACCGCTTTCCATCAAGTGGGCCGTCTGCCTGTCTGCTGAAATTCTGCAATAAAAAATAAAAAAATATATCAATTATTCAAGTGCTGGTATGTAAATCCATCCACTTTATAAATGTACTTAATATATTGTAAAATTTTCATTTTCATAACAAATGAATGTTTCAATTAACATTCCAAAGTAACTTATCAAAATTTCCATAAATAAACAAATTAAAAACACGTTCAAATTTCTAATCACACTCGTACTTACGCTAACAAAAATTACGTTACTTTCTTAGACATAAAAACTTACTTATATAAATGAGTGTTTAAAATACACTTCTACAGTCATACACATATATGTATGTATGTATGTAAATTAACACACAAAAAGTGGCTTTATCGTCTATTATGAATGATGTTGACAAACATCGAACAAAGCAAATAGCAGAGGGTGCACATTGAAAAATCTATAAAATTCCCCCTTCCCTTAAATTGTATCTAGAACTTGCCGACATGCGACATCTACGGGATTTCCAGACAAACTACTGACTACTAACTTACTTCGTAAAATTGGTTTCCTGAAAACGTAATCCAGAAGTCCAGTGAACAAAACAAATCTGCACATCACTAGACGCTCATTTCTATAAAAAAAAAACACTAGTTCTAATCTTTCCGTGACTTCAAATTCATGGCAACTAATACTATCGGAGTATGAATGGAGGGAGGGTTCTCTCGAGATTCTTCGAGAAAATCAACTTTATCGTCTGCTAAACAATAGAATGGATATTCTCAGATTTCTACTCAACATCACAGAGTTCATTTTCGCTTGAAAATTAAAATTTAGTCTGAAAAGGGTGCTGGAAAGTCCAATGGCAAGTTGAGTCATAGAGTGGTGTGAGGAGGGCGGAGCGACTGGCGCCGGTGACTGGCACTACTAATCAGGTGTGGACGCACCATTATTCCTATTGAGGTTAAATGGCAATTTTTAGGGGTTGTTTTGACGCTTATGACTAGATTGAAACGAGTGAAAAATCACAACTGTCAAAAGGGCGTTGACCTCTATTTAATTTATAACACATTGTGATTAAAATAACTTTGTTCCGGCTACATTAAGTAACTAGTATAGTACATATTTGTTTAAAGTATTATTTAGTTTTAGAGAAGCATTTCGAGTTAGGCGAGTATACCGTTCCTCTAAGACGTGAAAAGACCCAAACCCAGCAGTGGGACTTTATGAGCTGATATTATTTTATATTAAAATATTCGTACCTATTATAATATAATTACAATCAGTTCAGTGCGCCCATACGTGAAGTTTCGTCAAAACAACCATCTGTGAGCGTACTTGACTTCATACGTCTATGGTCAGGTATTAAGTGCCTGTCATTTCAAAATACATACCAAACAATGAATTGTAAACTTTTCTGTTACAAAACAATCATTCTTAACACTCGCAATTCATCCTTAAATGCAATGAATATTCAAAAACTATTATTAATCTTAAACTAATATATAAAGCTGAAGAGTTTGTTTGCTTGAACGCGCTAATCTCAGGAACTACAGGTCTGATTTGAAAAATTCTTTCAGTGTTATATAGCCCATTTATCGAGGAAGGCTATAGGCTATATCAATACGCTAAGACCAAACTTTTTTTAACTATTCCACGCGGATGAAGTCGCGGGCAGAAGCTAGTCAATAATACATTGGAAATAAAACTGCACAGTAAAATAAAGCTTTCCAGTCGTACACTAAAAACTTGTTAAGTAAATTCGTAAATTTTGAATAGTAAATTAATAATAATAATAAAAACCCGCGCGGGCTTTGTGGCGAAGCCTTAGGTAAGTAGCCACACCTCGGACATGACTCCGGGGCCAAGGCAAGCCCCCCGCCTCCGTGCTTGCCTTAGCCAGTCGGCACGGAGCGGAGATCGCTAGAGCTAAGACTCAAGCACCGTGGGTGGAAGTGATAAATGGCATAACGTCAGCAGTAGCTTCGGTGAACCTACAGCCCACCTCTCTACACCCCTTAGCCACTTACACCCATGTTGCCCCTGTCTTCTAAGGCAGTTTTTGAGGCCCATGCAGGGAGTGGCGAGTCACCGTCTGCCCATTTTTCCATGTTCCCCAAACATACGAGCAGACGCCATAGTCCCTATAGCCCAGACCCCTAGTAACACTAGCAGTTGGCCCCAATAGCCCGGTACTTTTTGTTCTCATTTCCCACAATAGTCCTACACTGGCCGGAGCCTGTCCTTGAGTGCATTATTATATGGTGTAGCCAGAGATAATCGCCAGTCAGTGTCACGCCACATTTAGATTAAAATTGTCAAGGGGCCTCTACGTGTTGGCCTCCCCATAGCCTCACGCAAGCCCTCCAAAAGTCCGGGGCATCTGTATCGCCCGTGTTCTTTAAAGACATACATTTTATAATAATTGTTTATTTTGTTCTAAAAGTACATACAAAATTTTTTTGGTGCTGGGACCTTCTGATTAATAACAAGGAAGCAATAACGCCACAGATTTTCCCCCAGAAACAGTTATGACTAAAGTATTTAATTGGAAATTTGTTTACCTGCCTTCAGACATGTTTTGACCCTTACGCAACGTAACCTCTAAACGACGCATTGCACTATAATCTGTCTGAGACCGCAGGGCTGGCACTTCAGCGCTTTCAGTGCTAGATGTAGCGCGTATTAACCGACTTCCAAAAGGAGAAAACGAGCTTCTCACTTCGTCAGTATATTTTTTAGCGAAAGTACTTAAGTTTGACTGTCGTCTGTCGTTATAATCACAGTATCTACCGATTTTCGTGAAATTTTGTAGATATGTAGTCTCAATACAAATGGACGTATTATGTAAAACGCTTTTGCCGGCTGAAATCAAGTACGTAGATAGTAGATTAAAGTGTAACGTAACTTGTATTGCTTACTTGCTCTCAAAATAAACTAGGTTACACTAGAGTTTTCTTGGTATTGTATCTAAAACTCTAGTCTTATACTTCTACTCTTATCACACTCATGAAGAGCTTAAAACCTCTATTTCAGCAGACTGTAATAATTGCTTAGCTGGTGTATGCGCGTCTATCTATATTGTTACAATTTGGGTCACCTGCATAATTATAGACAAAACACACTTTATTACCCGTCGGGCGTTTGAGCTAGTAACATTGAAACTGTTTTATGACTATCTTCTTTTGTTTACTTTGTGTTTAAAGTTTGTAATTAGAAAATAGCCTATTGCGTATTGTACTCGTTTATGGCCGTTCGCAGGCATAATTACGCAGGTGTGCGGATTAAGTTTTCTGGAAAATTGCGACGACGCCTACCAGGTAGACATATTGCATCGGTTCATTATAAAGCGATGGCCCAATGGAGAGATCGTCAGTCAAAGCCATAACACAAGCGAGGCAAGACGTGTGTACATTTAGCGACGGACTTTGCGCGTGTTATTGAATTGTGCATTACATTTGGACTTATTGCGTCCGGTTATATTTGTACCTGTGTTATACGTGTTTGTATAGTTCTAATAAATTCTATAGTAATTCTAACGGCATTTTTAATTCGAGTCCCGCACTCGTAACAATATAATGAAAAATGCACTTCACTTGGACTATATTTTCCATTAATTAAATATAATATTTCACATCAACAGTTCAATAGCAACTGACAATATTATTAGACACATGGTTTTATTATAAAATAATGAAGCTTCCGTACAGCCAGTGTCTATGTAGGTTTCCTCTAGCTATATATTCCAATTTTCTTTTTCTTAATACACTACCTGATTTCACGCTGATTTATGGCCAGTTGCTATGTCTTACTAACCGTTCATTAATAGTGATTAAAATTTTACATAAGCTCCATACAAGTTATGTCAAATTTCTAGCGATTGTAAGGCATTGAATGAATAGTAGTAAGATATAAGAATCCCAAAATCACCGTAGGTGTATATTAATAACCGCTAAAAGAACTGTCAATACTAAATATTTCTTGTTTTTATTTTGATAATATTACTTATCTTTTCCGATTCTAGATGCAAATGGCCTTGTATTTTGTTGCGCTGTCAAGTGCTTGTATTTAATTTAACTACAAATTTAAATATTTTGAAAATCGTTTTTAACATATTTTCTAACTTTTTATTTTTATCGTCCAGCTGAATCGCTTTCTGACAGCTAATACAGCGCTCAACGCTCGTACGAAAGTGACAGCCCTACTGTGGTGTTATTGATTGTATCTTGAGAGACCTTGGATGAATCAACTCAGATTTTGTGTTGCATAGTCTTAATTATTATGGAAAATTATGTTAAACGTTTGCAATCTATTTTGAAACAAAATAAATTCCTAAATAATCTGGAATTAAAATTATTACTTCACTGTTTTTCGGGGGTTTTGTGGAAATTTTGCCAAGAATGGAATTGTGGTCTTATGGAAGACTAGCTGTGCCCGTGACTTCATCCGCGTGGATTTTTTTTTTGTGGTACCCTAATTTGAAAAGTAGCTAAGTTATTCCTTATAACATCAGCTATGTCCTAGTGAACGTTCCGTCAAATTTGGTCTAGCCATTTCAGAGATTAGCCAAAACATCCAGACAGACAGACAGAGAGACAAAAATTCTAAAAATTGCATTTTCTAAATCTCCTGGTCCGAATTATCTGTTCTGATTTTTTTGACATTTTTATTTTGACATTACAAACAGACACTTCAGTTTTATTTACCTGTATGTATAGATTTCCACTATTTAGTTTAATGTGACTTTTGAGCTTCCATAGGACTTCGTGATTTGGTTTGAGTCAAACTACAATTTTTGCCTCCCACCTGGTACTCGTTTGCTTGATTATTATTTATTTCGGTTTATGGCTTGGCAGCGAGGCCTTTAAGCCAGATCTTAGTTTACAATATAGTTTCTTCATTTTCTTAAGCCTATGTGTAGCACAGCTGAACTGTAGGTAATCAGCTAGTGCCATTCAACGGAGTTCTTGTGACAACTCAAAAAGCCACATTTGACTATACAGTTCGTATTTCTCACAAAACACATAATTACTACTCAAAAACTATCAATATCCTACAACTATTGTTCATTTTAGAGTAATTTTACACATTTTTAGACAATAAAACTGCACAGCACAACATCTCCTTTCAGTTCCCGCCAAAAACTCTCGTTTGCTTGAAGATTATTAAATACTAGTTCTTAACATGCGGCTTCACTCACAGAGATTAGAAATACACTTTGAGTAGTCAAAAGGGTCAAAAGGGGTTATCCATTTTTCACTACCTTAGCAGTAGAATTTCCAAGAACACCGATATATTACGTGTGCATTTATTTCTAACCAGCAGGTACATAAAATTTCTTATTTATTTTCGAAATGACTGCTTTTATTACAAACTTTCATCCCCTTATTCACCCCCTCAGGATCAAAAATTCTTTCTTAGTGCCCACCTACATAGACAGAACCTGCATGCAAATGTCCAAAGTCTTAGCCTTGGTAGTTTGGGCTAGAAACCAACTAGATCTAAAAAGCCATTCAAATCATAATTTAAAAAAAATACTTCAATTAATCAGTCTTTTTGACTGCGGATGAGTGACTCAGAAGAAATATTATTTAGCTTTTAATACTTATTACGCTCAATGCAAATTAAGCACAAGTACTAGGACGTCATAATTCCGAAGCGGTGAACTATGCACCAAGGCTGCGTAGACGGGGTAACGGGTGGCGGGGGGAGGGTATCGGGCGCCAAGATGTCTGCCGATAGGGCTGGCTCGCGTGACCCGTAATACATTTCGGCTGAATTGTTAAGGAAGTAGGGTTGCGGGTGTATTTATTTAAACGACATCAAATCATTATTAACCTAAAATCTATGATCCTAAATTCTAAGTAATTTATTTTAGTAGAATACAGGTATCGGGGTTACCGTCGTATAGGGATAAAGTGCCCAGAAGGGTGACTAAATTATGCAACCTGCCTTGTTATAACTTGAAGAATCAATTAGAAGTTTATTTACTTTAAAATGCATTAATAATGGATGTTATAAACGTCATAACGAGGTATATTCTGATGTTTATACTAAAATGAATGACATAATTTATTATATACTAGAGTATGCCCCGCGACTACGCCGCGTGTGAATCCCTAGCTTTATTTTACGTACACATAAACTTAAATCGGTATCTTATATATAATAATAACAATGAAACTAAATCCATAATATAGTCTAGACAACTGCCCAGCAAATCATAGAGCCAAGTCGAAGCCAACCTGATTTGAAGTAACACAACGAATGACATATTGTTTATGACAACATAGGTATTTATTAGTGAATTGAAAACTCGATTGCAGCGCCATCTAATTAGCTAATCCGTCTATTCTATGGAAATGACATAGTTTATTGGGATAAAAAGTATGCTTAGTGTTGATTCGAGATATAAGCCAGCTCTGTGTCGAGATTCATTCATATACGTTCAGTAGTTTAAAAAAAAATGCGATCGGAGCACTATCTTTTCCCGATATTTTCGTCTATCGACGTCATTTATCGGTATAAAAAGTATCCTAAGTTACGACCCGGGATATGAGTTTAATCTTTTTCGAATTTCATTTAAATTCGTTCAGTAGTTTTCACAATGACATGATGCTCTAAAATTGTATTTTCGGAATCTGCTGATCCGAATTAGCTACTCTGATTTTTAAAATTTTTTAAACACATTGTACAAACTCGAACCATTTACAGATTTATTATAGTATAGATTATATTATATTTTAGTTAACAAAAAAGCCTTAACGGAAATTTCAGATGATAACTAAAGTAGCAAGTAAAATATCACAAAAAAAAATTTAAATTTTAAATAGAGTTAGTTTTGAATAATTTTTCTATACTGATATATAAAGAGATAGGAAATATTGCAGTATAGCGCCCTTTGGTTTATATTAAAATTATATGTTGTAGGGTCTTTTCGGAGCTTTCTTATTACTAGGCGATTATCAATCAAAAATTTACTAAACTGAATGTTTTTGTTAATATTATAAATGTGATAATAACTCGCTTTATTTGTCTCTTATGCTTTCACAACAAAATCACAAAATGAATTTCAATACTGAGAAAGCTTATTCCCTAAAAAAAGGTATATCTTTGGAAAAGAAGTAACAGAATAGTAACATCATTTCTATAATTTCAAAATTAAATAAATATGAAAAGAGTTCAAATTCACAACTAATAAATTCGATATGTGTAATTGTGGTAGTACAATGAATAAACCTTCGCCTTTTTATTCAATTATTATAACAGCACTTTAGTGCATGACGTGTAATTGTCTATCCCTTTCATTCCTACATAATTACCTATATTCGAGCCAAATATACCTTGCTCACTGGTGAGAAGAAATCAACGGAAGAAAGGAGGTAGTCCAATTAAACTCTGGGCGTGAACTCATAATAAAGTTAAATTAATATTAAAAATACTTTAACAAAATTGTGTGGTGATACAAATAATCTAATCATTTGGCAGATTTAATAATAGTGGCCATAAAATATATAACATATAACAACATTGAAGAACAGTGTTGCCGTGTAAAACACTTGAAGGAGATCCGGTGAGTTCCCTTTGTGTCCTTTCTATTTCAGTACCTTAATTGCGCTCAAGAATTTGTTATATTTAAATTGAAACAAATCGTAAATACAGAATATAATTAAAGTGTTTCTAGAATTTCTACTCGTCCATATTCCAAACAATACAAAACTGTCTGTAACGCTTTTATAGGAAAACTACCGTTGTTGCTGAAATTAAGTACTATCTACGTAGTCCCTATACCAAGAATGGACATTGGATACTTTTTATCCTGGAAAATGAAATGGTCGGAAAATCAAATTGAGATTTTTTTCTGGGGCGAACATTTTTATAAAGAAATTAATTTCGTTTCGATAATAGATTTAGAATGAACCCCATCATACCATTGCTGTTACAATGGGGCTCAAAGTTGGAATATATCGCGTCGATAACGTAATGGTAGCAACCCTAAGAGGTTATGTTAATAAAACCCATGTTTGTTTTATTAACATAAATTTTATTTGTTCGATACGTTACGGAGTTTCTTGATATCCGTATTTTAGGCCAATTTCTAAAGTTATTAACTACCTACTAACTATGTTTAAATAAATTGGTTTTCGATAATTTTAGGGACCATGCGTATTGTTTATTTAGTTTACCCTTTTGATTAATGAAACTAATATCGGGGATGTGAAGAGGGTAACTGGAATGAATGAATGAATGAAAACTCTTTATTGTTCACCATAACTTAAACCTAGACCATTTAATATGAATACATTTCCATTAGCGGGCGGCCTTATCGCTTGTAGCGATCTCTTCCAGGCAACCCGGAGTCTCAGGAGATATTAAAAGAAAAATAAAATAAAATTTAGTAGTTTAACTATATAAATCGTAATGAAATATAATTAAAACTTGCTTCCATACTTTACTAATATATAAATGCGAAGTAACTCTGTTTGTTTGTTTGTTACATTCTCACGAGAAAACTGAGGCTGAAATGATTTTAATGAAATTTAGCAAGGAGATATATTGCATCCTGGGGAAGATCACAGATTCACCATAAAATAATTTTAAAGGCAGTAGATGGAAATATATTTTAGAGTGATAGTAATTACAACAGCCTATAACATAAACGACTCACTGTTGGTCTAGGATCAGTTACAGTAATCAACAGGTATACCTACACGAGAGTCCAAGCTGGATTGGCGGGTTTGATACATGGGTTATCACGATGTACAGGTTTTATCACGACTTTTTTCCTTCACTGGCAGTATTATAACAATATATTATTAGGCCCCATTAGGTCATAAAACCGCGTATAGTAAAAATATTGTTACGAGTTGCGGGACTCGAATTAAAAATGCCGTTAGAATTATTATAGAGTTTATTAGAACTATACAAACACGTATAACACAGGTACAAATATAACCGAACACAACAAATCCAAACGTAATGCAGAAGGTCGTAATTCAATAAAACGAGCAAAGTCCGTCACTATAAGATTCCCGACTGTACAGACGTCACGCCTTAATCGTAGTTCTAGCTGAACTGACCCCCTCTCTCAATCAGGCCTTTGTTTTATACTGCACAAATGCAAATGTGCCCGCCCGGCAACGTGGACCGAATTTCCTAGAATCAGCTTGTACTTTATAATCCGTAACACCTGGATAATGACCTGCAAGCTGTTCTTCACAATAATAGAAACGTATGCCAATAAATAAGTAAACAAAAGAAGACGATCATAAAAGGATTACAATTAGTTCGAATGCCGACAGGTAATAAAATATGCTTTTACAGACTACGTGGAATTTGTCTTTGTCGAAGCCTAAGTTGTATCAATATAATAAAAATAGAGGTGCATGTTTTCCAGCTAGAATTAATATATGTTAAAATAGGAGTTAATGGAGCTACCACGGCTTCCTATGCCTGAATGTACAAGAATATAAAATTAAAAAATATTCACATGACGAGTTGAAAATGTTCTTCTTGTTTAAATTTTATCCGTGCAGGAACGGAGAAAGAATACAATTTCCTGCGGCCGGGCGGCCTGTCGTAAGAGGCGACTAAAAAACCCACAGCCAGGTGGTAGGGCATTTGCCCGACTGGATGGCTACCACCCCTGGTCTAGAGCATGTCGCCATAACAATCTTGAGTTGTGTTCCGGCATTAGTGATCAGGTTCCAGTGACCCTTAAGAGAGCAGCAGCGCATTTGTACCACCTTTGGTGTTGTAAATGTCTATAGGCGATGGTAACCGCTTTCTATAACGTGGACCGTCTGCCTGTCTGCTGCACTCCTGCAATAAAAAAAAATAAAAAAATCTTCGTAAAAAATATAAACACTAAAGTTTTTGGAGAAATTCATTTTATTATGAGAAACACTCGAAGCAAAATAATTCGGTTACCGATTCACAAAAAGACTTCCAATGCTAAAAAGATACATAAAAGTCCAATCTAAAATAACCAGTACGTTGACACCAGCAAGGACGAGACACAGACAGACAAATGTCAGTCGTTCTGTTTATATTGTAATGATCAGATATGGATTTTTCGACGCAAAGGACATGGACACCATTACACGCTTTTGCTACATAGATTGAAGTTAACATATTCAAATGGTTATGTAAGATCGGCTGTCCTTTGAAGCAGAGCGAGTCTGCGGAGCGGAGAAACGGAGTAATAACGGGTGATTTTTTAAGAGTTAAGTTTTTCAGGTTGGCAGCACTGGTTGGTAATGGCGTCCAAACGTCATCTGTCAAAGTGAAAAGTTTTCAGTATACTCTGCCATTTCATCATGGAAATACTTACGAACGAGCAACGATTGCAAATTGTTGAAATTTATTATTTATTATTACGAGAAGCTCTCATGGGCGTCCAATAGAAGGAAAATTGAAAGTCGTCAGTGTGCAATATAGATTACAATGGAACGTTACAGAACAGCTGTATTCAGAGGTAGTTTCCGTTATGCAGCAACAAAGTGCTGGAATAACATTCCTCCACCTATAAGAAACGCCTCATCAGTGTCACTCTTTAGGATCACACTAAAAAAATTCCTTTGCGAACACCAATAAAAAACAAAAAAAAAAAATCGTCGTAAAAAATATAGCTTTGGAGAAATTCATTTTATTATGAGAAACACTCGAAGCAAAATAATTCGGTTACCAATTCACAAAAAGACTTCCAATGCTAAAAAGATACATAAAAGTCCAATCTAAAGGTAACCAGTACGTTGACATCAGTGTCACTCTTTAGGATCACACAGAGCGAGTCCTGCGGAGCGGCGAAAAAAATTGGCCTGGTTTGCGTCCAACATCTGTCCAGTATACTCTGCCAAAGGCGAGCACTCTCATGGGCGTCAAGTAGGAAAATTGACTTCAGTGTGCAATAGATTACAATGGAACGTGCTACAGAA
This sequence comes from Dendrolimus kikuchii, assembly GCA_019925095.2. Classification (NCBI taxonomy): domain Eukaryota; kingdom Metazoa; phylum Arthropoda; class Insecta; order Lepidoptera; family Lasiocampidae; genus Dendrolimus; species Dendrolimus kikuchii. The sequence continues at coordinate 17,773,035 of CM034407.1, forward strand.
CAGCATATTCAGAGATATGCAAGTGCTTCCTCCACCTATGTCACTCTTTAGGATCCAAAAGGCACAAAGTAACTTAAGGCATGATACAAGTGCTTTATGACCATTTTTACTAATACTTATGAGAACATTAACAATAATCTGTTTATTTTATTTACATACTTCTTTTTTTTCACGTATCTTACTATGTTTATATATCTATGTATATATGTTTATTATTATTGTAGAGTATTATATTTAATAAACGCAGCGTGCTTACTGACGCGGTGGTTGGTAGCGGGGAGTGCGGGGAGGGAGTCGCTAGCGACTCACTCCAGCGCAGTCGCTGTGCAACCGCCGAGCGGATGAGTGCGTTATAAGCCATGTAGTTGGTGTTTTATTCGTGTACATACAAACCGAACCCTACAATTATCATTTCGATGTAAGTATGTCTAATAACCCGTTTTGATATATTATTTATGTTGTATTGTCCTTCGTGACTCTACCTGCTGGTCCTAGGTGGAAGAACAGCGCTGGCCTTAGCAGCTAGCATTACGCTGAGTCTGGGTCCAATTTTAGGACTTATATTGATGCAGTTATCTTTTATTTTACTCAGTATTGTTAACATGTTTATTTGTCCTAAATAAAATAATTCTTTCTTTCTTTCTATTATGAAAATTCGTGCGCTGTGAAAAATGTGCATCGTTTGTTACGATCATATTATGGTCGTCATAATCGACTTGGTGAATCAACAATTTTTTTGCCCCAATTGGCTGAGTTGAAATTGGTTGACATGTGGTTTCATCAAGATGGTGCCACATAGCTCGTGAAACAATGGACATGTTGAAGGATGAATTTGGTGAGCAGCTTATCTCTCGAAGTGGCCCTGTGAGTTGGCCGCCAAGATCATGCGATTTAACGCCGCTTGATTATTTCTTGTGGGGTTATGTAAAGTTGTTAGTCTATGTGGACAAGCCGAACACGATTGAAGCCTTACAGGATAACATTACACGTGTAATTCGTGGAATACAGGTCGAAATGCTCAAAATTGGACATTTTTTTTTTTATTGTAGGAGATCAGCAGACAGGCAGACGGCCCACTTGATGGAAAGCGGTTACCATCGCCTATGGACATTTGCACCACCAAAATTGCTACAAATACGCTGCTGCTCTCTTAAGGGAGACTGGAACCTGGTCACTAATACCGGAACACAACTCAAGGTTGTTATGGCGACATACTTTAGACCAGGGGTGGTAGCCATCCAGTCGGGCAAATGCCCTACCACCTGGCTGTGGGTTGTTACGTCGCCTCTTACGACAGGCCGCCCGGCTGCAGGAAATTGTATTCTTTCTCCGTTCCTGCACGGATAAATGGACGGACCTTCCGAATGGACCATTTGAAACGGAGCCACGGACAACATTTACATGAAGTTATCTTTAAAACGTAAATGGCAAAGGCCATTTTATCGATTCCTATAATTTTTTTGAATATAGATGCAAATTTGAGTGTTTTACTCGATTTAAAAAAAAACTACGCTTAAAAAATCAAACATTATTAACCAATTACATAAAAATTGCGCCAATTGAGAGGCAGCCGTTCCTATTGATTGATATTTCTCCATTTCTCCGCTCGGCAGCCGCGCTCCGCTTCAATGGACAGGTAGCCTTTTTTTTATTGCAGCAGATCAGCAGACAGGCAGACGGCCCACTTGATGGATAGCGGTTACCATCGCCTATGGACAAATGTGCTGCTGCTAGCTAACTAGCCTAACTCTATTGTAATTACAAGCTAATAAAACTACGTTTTAACGGTTTTAAGCGCGGTAATTTATTTGGTTTTTATTATTCCGACGTTGGGCAAACAAAGAAGAGAATAAAAACACGGATAAAAGAACACATCGCTGACGACTTAACACACAAGGTCTACAAAGTCACAAAATTAAAGCTAGGCATATTTGCTGAAGAGTTTCTTGCGGCGCTTCTTCTCTTCAAGCCACAACATGTTGCGAAGCGGTGGTAAATTAGATTAGACTCCCATAGAGTAACAATAAATAATAACCATAAACAATGTTAAAACTAAACAATTAAAATGAACAAGTTGGCGGTAGGCTAAATAAAACTTTAACAATACTCATTGACACTTGACATCTTTGTCTTCCGTGATCACGGCTACTGAAAAGTGGCCGAAACGTCGGAATAATAAAAATCACGAAAACTTAAGAAAATATTAATTATAAGCTGTTTTATAGCTCGTTCCTATATCTTATCAACCGTTCATTTGCCTTAATATTTAAAATTCGATATAAGCACCATACATGTAATGTCAAAATTCAACCGATAGCAAATCAAGTGAATGAATGGTAAGTAACTATAGGGACCGGCCATTAGATGAAGATAGTGAAAAAAGTATGAACGTAGTAGTAGTGCCAGTGAAATTTCGTTGGCGTTGCTACGATGACAACTTTGTCAGTGTATTGTAATGGTGGTACCAAAATAACGGGATCGCATGGCTATCTTTTGCGTATATACGTCTATCCCAAAAGAAACGAATATTTTGTCTAGTATACTTAGAAATAAGAAAAATCAAATACAATTATAAGTTTTAAGAGAACCGAATAAGTGTAAGTTCAATGATAGCGGCCGTCGAGTGTCCGAATCAACCATGAGTTCTTAAAATAAAACAATTTTGAATACATGAATATTTTTTTTACTATTCACCATAAACTTAACCCTTCTTCTTCTTCTTCAGCCACTCTCAGTCCACTGCTGGACGTAGGCCTCCCCAAGTACGCGCCACATATCCCGGTCTCCCGTCTTCCTCATCCAGCCCCTGCCGGCGATCTTGCGCAGGTCGTCAGACCACCGGGCTGGCGGGCGTCCTACGCTACGTTTGCCGAGACGTGGTCTCCACTCCAGGACTCGTTTGCTCCATCGGCCGTCGGTCCTGCGACAGACGTGACTGGCCCACTGCCACTTCAACTTGCTAATTTTGCGAGCTATGTCAGTTACCTTCGTCCTCTTGCGGATGTTCTCATTTCTGATTTTATCCATAAGAGAAACACCTAACATAGCTCGCTCCATAGCCCGTTGAGCGACTTTGAATTTGTGAACCAGTCCCGCTGTCAACTTAACCCTAGGGCAGCCTTATACCTCATAGCGATCTCTCCAGGCAACTCATGTTTAGAAGAGTTTTCAAGAAAAAATACATAAACCAACCACTATTTATTTATTAATTAAAAATAAAAAACCAAAGACATTATAACTAAAATACATTATTTAGCAGATCATTGCCAACGGGGAGCGTGCCCAGAAGGCTGGCTGCATTGCCACGCTGTATGGCAATACTTATTTGTTGTGCAAAATATGAGCCAGCCTTCTGATCACGGGTAGTGTCAAAGAGTTTCTTACATATGTCTTTAAAGAAACTCTTTGCCGAGGGACCCCACGGGCCTAATGTTTCAACCCCAAACGGCACAAATATGTAACCCCTTCCTAAGGCTCCATATTTGCGCCGTTTGACGTCCTCAGCTGAAGCGGCAGCGTTGCCAGCCCCTGACTCGGTCATTGGAAGATGTGACGGGGCCAGTGTGTCAACACATTTTATTTTTGTTTGAAGTTGAATGGTATAGGCTCTAGTGTATTTTTTTAATATTCTCTATCTTTGACGCACAGGATGTTAAGCTTTATTTTAATTTTCTATACTTTCAAAAAATGTTTTGGATCTGTTTGTGCAATGCTGGATCACGGATCCCACATAACTTCGCTGGTTCGAGTAATTGTTTAGCGGACTGTGAGTTATATATGGGATTGAGAGGTATGCCAAATCATGCACAAAAACCAATGGGGTAATAAGCACCACTAACCTCAGAATCCACCTTCAATGGGGCAGCTACACAGCTCCAGAGAGTGCAAGACACTAACAAGTCCTCGGGTGGCACTTAGGTCGTCGAATTACGGCACGCTCACACCAAAGAGCAAGCACGGCTTGTATATATAGTTCAATGAGATATTGAAGAATAGGATTTGAAACGTTCACTTGGTCTTAGCACGGAGAGAACGGAACGTCCGGACTGACCTCGGGTACGTTGGAGACTAGCTTCGGCACCACGCAATGACGGCGAAACCGAAAGCCAGCGGCACTTACAAAACTACCCACGATTATAAATAAGCAGTAGATAATGATTTTAATTCTGGAAACATTGTTACCGGTTACAACCGTATCGCTCTTCATCAACATGATGCTCACCCCCATATCCTTGACTTATCACACTCAACTATGCAACGGTTGTGTAGAACGTTTATGCCGCACACAACTACGATCAGTAAGAAACCTCCCGTCGAGGGTTTCTCTCTGCGCTATGACATGGGTTTATTTTCTTGAAGGGCATTAATAAATTCCTTCATAGTCGACAACGAGTTGGCAACTGCCCTGTAAGAGCGTATATCCTTTTAATGAGGCCGTCTACCTGTTACCTGATTCAGGCAATATTTTTTTACCTTTGCATCGGTTCACGTTTGAACATTGGCTCACCTCACCGCGTCAACATCAGTTATGTGTAATTGCGATCGAGGCTGGAGCATTCGTAACTTGAAGACTCCTAGAATTACTTACTATTTTACATGTTCTCATATTATCCGTGCAGGAATGGAGAAAGAATTCAATTTCCTGCAGCCTGGCGGCCTGTCGTAAGAGGCGACTTAACAACCCAATTTGCCCGACTGGATGGCTACCACCCCTGGTCTATAGTATGTCGCCATAACAACCTTGAGTTGTGCTCCGGCATTAGTGACCAGGTTCCAGTGTCCCTTAAGAGAGCAGCAGCGCATTTGTAGTAACTTTGCTGTTGCAAATGTCCATAGGCGATGGTAACCGCTTTCCATCAAGTGGGCCGTCTGCCCGTTTGCTGATCTCCTGCAATAAAAAAAAATGTATCCTAGAGGCTTAAAGTATCGAGTTAAATGTACTCACCTACGAAGCTGGACTCATCGTCGATGCGGTGGTCGTGCAGAGCGTGCATGACGAGCGCGGCGAGGAGCGCTGGTCGTGCTGCAGGCAGCCCCGGCGCCAGTCCACGCAGCGACACCGGCGCGGCGGACAATATCGCGCCGCTCAGCATCTAGCGCGAACCCATCCACATCACAAGCGCACGCCTCCTGAACACAAAAACCAATGCTATTCTTATATTACGAACTAACTGTACCACCGCCACTTTGGAATAAGCAATAATGCTGCCGCGGGTTGTCTTCTGAGAATGACAGAAACACTTTATTTGAAGAAATAGCGACTACTCAGATTACCTATACATTATTCAAAGTATATTTTGAGAAATTGTATGCCGCATTTTCAGTAAACAAGGTTTGCACTTAAGCATATTGCCATGTCGGAATTATATCCGACACAACAGTGATTTTTAGTGCAAACCTTCTTTTTGGCGTAGGACCAAAACGACCCAATTATGTTAAACTAATTCTACTAAGACTAAGATGAAGGTCAGCCACGTTTGTCGCAGGGCCGACAGCTGATAGACCGGATAAGTTCAGGAGTGAGAACAGCGTTCTGGTAAATATAATATGAGTTGCTGATCGGGGTTGACCGAGGAAAGCGGAGAACCGGGAGAAGTGACGTAAATTTGGAGAGGCTTACGTCCAGGAGTGGACTGCAATGCAGCAAAAGAACTGGTGATGATGCTGGAAGGTTGGTAGTCGGAATCACTCATTTGCAATAGGTACTTGTTTTTTGGAATAGATATAACTATTAATACCAGACTTTGGGGGCAGCGCATTGCTGTTGGAGCGGAGGTCTTCTTTTCGAAGGTACCTTCTATGAGACTCAACCTCGGCTCGAAATCTGCTCCAGACGAAAACCTCTGCGATGAAGGAAATATTACAACCAGAGAATCAACTACAAGTATATAACATCTCTCATAGTCTTCTAGTTTTATTACCCTAAACCTCGTAATTATGATGACAGGAGGTAAAAATTCGTCTACTTCATAAATAAATATCAAGTTCGGAATAGGTGTCTGTCCCTGTATTTTGACTGAGGCCTGCCAAATTAGTATTCTGGCCGCGTTCTAACCGAGGCGAAGACATGAATATTATAAAACTTTGGAAATATGAGTCCTTGGCAATATACTGTTAACCCTTGGATGGTTGTAAGGTCAGAATATCAGATAGTAGAGCTTAATGTTGTCCAGAAAATGATGTTAATGAATGTTGATGAAAGAATGACTAAACAGATATACAATGCAAAAGTGGATGGATGCAGAAGTCGTGGAAGGCCACGACACACCTTCCATGATCAAATTGATCGTGTACTAGCAAAAGGTGATGTCAGGAGCCTTAAGAACAGACGAGCGTGCATGACAAGAGCTATGGATGTCAAAGAAGCAAGCGAGGTGTGTAAGAATAAGCCTAAATGGCGCTCTGTTGTTCGTGCCTACCCCGCAAGGGAACTGGCGTGAAGTTATGTATGTATGTAATATTGTCTAGAGGAATAGGCGACAGAATAGAGTGTGAGTTGGGTATAGGGACTTATAGAAGAATTAACTTATTTATGGTGTTTGTTTGTTTGTTTGTTTATTCTCTCCTTCTCCTAACAAACAAGTTGGCCGGGGTTTTAACTAAATAACTCCGTTGACTCAGCGTCCCAAAATGTGTCTTGGCCTCCGAAACGAGAACACGCCACCTGTTTCTGGCCTGTGTGATTTCTTGCCAGTTAAGGACTAGAAGCTCACACCGGTCAGCTTCCACTCTGTCCCTCCACCGGTACTTGGGGCGACCCACCGGGCGTCGCTCATCCGATCGTCCCAAATAGGCCCTCTTCACGCTTCGATCTTCTCCCATTCGTTCCACATGACCGAGCCAACGGAGGCGTTGATATTTAGAGAGAATGAGAATATACTTAATTGTACAAAAATACTACTTAAAATTAAGGATATTAATATACAAGTACAATCGGAGGTCTTATCGCCCATGGCAATTTCTACCAGACAACCTTTAGATGGAGTGTAAGAAAGACAACAAAAGTCGGCAGTTGCTAAACCAGCACTAGTACAAAAAAATAGGTTACTAATTAATAAATAGTAATGTAGAAAGATAAGATTTATTGACGATTTATTAAAAAAAAGCAGAATACGTGTAATAAGACGTTGTATATATAAATCAAAAATACACAAAAAACATAAGTACATAACATTCACGCCAATGAGGCTGGAATTCAGCATTATGCTGCAACAAGGACTGACGCAGCGCTAATTGTCAGTTCCAGCCTTTATACAAAGAAAACAATGACCCAAACAAAAGTAATAATTTAACTTCATACAGAAGTATATTAACAGAGTTCAGGTTCCAGTCTCCCTTAAGAAAGCAGCAGCGCATTTGTAGCAAATTTGGTGTTGCAAATGTCCATAGGCGATGGTAACCGCTTCCCATCAAGTGGGCCGTCTGCCTGTCTGCTGCTCTCCTGCAATAAAAAAAAACAGAAATTTACATATAATAAATCATTAATGAATTTTAAGTTGCACTAAACTAATAACACAATAACTAATAACAGTAAAAAATATTTAAAAATGTATGAAGTATCACATCCACGTAAGACGAGTACACAAACTACTATGAATACTACATGGCGAGTACTTACTCGTATCTTTAAATTAAAAAAAATACATCTGTTGTGTTGCTATGAAATAATAGCAATAACTATATACTACATACATACATACATAACTTCACGCCAGTTCCCTTGCGGGGTAGGCACGAATAACAGAGCGCCATTTAGGCGCTATATAATATAATATAATACTATACTATATTACATACTATACAGAAGTCGTGGAAGGCCACGACACACCTTCCATGATCAAATTCGTGTTCTGATTTAAAGAACAAGCTGATTCTAGGAAATTCGGTCCACGCGGCCGGGCGGACATATTGCATCTGTTCAGTATAGAGCAACGGCCCGATTTAGGGAGCAGGCAGTCGAGCGATAGCCACGAGCGAAGCAAGATATGTACTACAATACTGTCAGGAGCCTTAAAAACAGACGAGCTTGCATGACAAGAGTTATGAATATCAAAGAGGCAAGTGAGGTGTGTAAGAATAAGCCTAAATGGCACTCTGTTGTTCGTGCCTACCCCGCAAGGGAACTGGCGTGAAGTTATGTATGTATGTATGTATGTACTATACTATACGCGCTATACTACATAATATATAAGATGATTTATTAATTATAAACAATAATACATAGTTGTGTATCTTCTACATACATAAATACACATATTATATTATAGTATTATATACATAAAAAAATAAACAATAACATTATTTCTCATTTTCAGGGTATTTTCAGTTTTATACATATTTTGATACATTTTTTCTTTACTTCTTTTGCGACTGGTACACATAATTTAAACTGTGTATTAACGGCTTTAAGCGCGGCATTTTATTTGATTCTTATTCCGACGTTTCGGCCACTTTTCAGTAGCCGTGAAGACAAACATGTCGAGTGTCAATGAATAAATAATGTTAAAGTTATTATTGAGCCTATTCCTAACTGGTTCTTTTCAATTTTTGTTTATGGTTATTATTTACTCTATGGGAGCCTAATCTGAAATAAAATCTAAATAAATAACCGTTTCAATATAGTTAACCAACAGTGAGTATTTATTTTATAATATAGTATTAATAGAAATTAACATTATTCGAGTTAAAATAAAAACTAAAATATCCAATATAGTTATAATTTAAATATAAAATTTTAAATATTAATAAGTAGAGTATTATATAAGTAAGTAGAGTAGTATATAAGGAAATACAAATTCGGCAAAGGAGAAAATATTAGCAAAATTGCAAACAGTAAAGCAAAAAAACAACGCAATCATAACACCGTGGCATCAATAAGCCGATATTGCGTTGCCCTTCTGTTTGTTTACAAGCACCCTACCGTCCCTTAAATCACCCCCATAAGGGCTGGGTTAAGATTTATAGATATTTGCTCAACGCGAAATAAAGCTCCGCCGCGAGAACGTTGCATATTAGAAACATTTGATAGACAGAAAATTGCAGCCATACGGACAAACGTCCCAGCTGATGGTAAGTGCTTATCATCGCCCCTGGACATCGGCAACACTGAGGGAGCCGATGCGTTGCCTACTACGTAACCACCCCTTCTCTTTATATATATTGTTACAACTCGGTTCCCGACAAAAACAAAATCCACCTGCATATCTGAAATAAAGCACATTTATTACCCGTCGGCATTTGAACTAATTACATTTAAATTATTTTATGGTCGTCTTCTTTTGTTTATTTATTGGAATACGGCCTATTGTTGTATTGTGATCATTAGCCAGGTGTTACAGATTTAAAGTACAAGCTGATTCTAGGGAATTTGGTCCACGCGGCCGGGCGGACATATTGCATCTGTGCAGTATAAAGCTACGGCCCGATTGAGGCAGCAGGCAGTCGAGCGATAGCTACGAGCGAAGCAAGATATGTACTACAATCGGGAATCCAACAAGTGACGGACTTTGCGCGTTTTATTGAATTACCACCTTCTGCATTACTTTTGGACTTGTTGTGTTCGGTTACATTTGTACCTGTGTTATACGTGTTTGTATAGTTCTAACAGACTCTATAGTAATTCTAACGGCATTTTAATTCGAGTCTCGCAACTCGTAACAATATTACAGCAATTTCACTAAACCACTGTTAGTATAGCAGTTAGATTATATTCCTATTAGTTTTCCCGTTCATAGATCAATTTTTTAAAATCCTTATTGTAAGTGTAGTCTTGTATGTAGTAGCGGTCACTTAGAATTTTTTGCGTTATATTACAAAGCTACAGCGCTAGACGAGTCATACCTATCGAATTTAATTCATGTAAATCCAGAAGCTTCCAAAGAAAATGACTGTTACATACACAGACAGTCGATCGGATAGATGGACAGCCGGAAATTACGATTAACAAAGGTTCCGTTCGTGCTAAAATGACTACGGAACTCTAGAAAACCATTATCTCTCCCAGAATATATCTCTTGAAAAAGTCGGTTAACAAATGTTAAAATGAGGTCGCGTAACTTGGCATTGGCGTCTGAGATATCTGTGACATCACTTTTTTACTATTTTATTGTCCTCTCGTGGCTGTCTACCAAGTGTGTAACATTAAGTTTCACAAATGCCTTTATATCCTTTATACTGCTTATTATTAAATTCGGGGTGACGGTAAGGAAAGGAATGCTCCGGTGGTTCGGGCATTTGGAAAGAATGCATGATGAAAGAATGACTAAACAGATATACAATGCAAAAGTGGATGGATGCAGAAGTCGTGGAAGGCCACGACACACCTTCCATGATCAAATTGATCGTGTACTAGCGGAGGGTGATGTCAGGAGCCTTAAGAACAGACGAGCGTGCATGACCAGAGTTATGAATGTCAAAGAAGCAAGTGAGATGTGTAAGTATAAGCCTGAATGGCGCTGTTGTTTGTGCCTACCTCACAAGGGAACTGGCGTGAAGTTATGTATGTATGTATTAAATTCGAACACTCGACCATTGTTGATCCCGAAATACTACAACAAATATCCTTTCAACCCTGGATATAGATACACGGACATGATATTTGTATAAAGGTTCCGTTATTGCCAAAATGCTTACGGAACCACAAAAAATATGACTATATAAATTAGTCGCCTTATGGGTAGACGGACAGAATAATTATATAAACATCGGAACCATACTAGTATATAATAACGGATTACTGCCAAAATGCTAACGGAATACTGAAAAATATGTCCTTGTAAATTAATCATCAGATGAATAGACGGACAGAATTATTTTAAAAGTTCCGTTATTGCTTAAACGCGTAGGGAACCCCAAAAAAATACATACTTATAAATTAGTCACTACTTGCCGCCTGAAAAGGAATTTCCATAATGACCGGCCCATCAATAATCATTTTGCCTTAATTCAAATTTATTGGCAGCTTCGACGAAAAGTGCCAAAGTTTTAAATTCAGGTACGGCCTGCGAAAATAATATCAGAAAAATTCAGTGTATGAAGAGGATATGTTACACTTGATAAATAGGCAACAAAGTTTTATTATTGTTATTTTGCTTCTTGTATTATTATGTTTTATTGGGTCTCATATGGTTTGTATTTTGTATGCACATGACATCTTTTATCAGTGCCGACGAGATGTTTTTAAATGTTACATAACTAATTAATTCTCTCAAATCTTGTAATGAGTCACTGCCGAGCTGGGTCGCCTATATTCTTTTTTTTTTATTGCAGGAGTTCAGCAGACAGGCAGACGGCCCACTGGATGGAAAGCGGTTACCATCGCTTATGGACATTTGCAACACCAAAGGCGCTACAAATGCGCTGCTGCTCTCTTAAGTGAGTCTGGAACCTGGTCACTAATGCCGGAACATAACTCAAAGTTGTTATGGCGGCATGCTCTAGACCAGGGGTGGTAGCCATCCAGTCGGGCAAATGCCCTACCACCTGGCTAATCTTTACATTTATATGCATTTGTTTGGTTCAATCTTCCAGTTTAATATTATTTTTATCACGTGATTTTCATTCCTGCGCGTTATACCATCTTAGTCTTCTTCCTCTCAACTATTCAGTCATGGGAGCCACTTTCAAAGATTCCCTCACTTATTTCTCAACTTATTCATTCTTGTAACCCACACACCCCCTAAATTAATGTCACACACAAGAACCAAAATAACTAATAAGCGTGTTAAATTTTAAAAAAAAGTCTAGAAATTAAGTTGTAAAAAAGGGTACGGATTAATATAATAAGTTATTCTTAAGGTACACCAAAACAGAAAAATTACTACATATAATGTCACATACACTAAGAAAAACAAACAATAAGCGTGTACAGTGTCTCAAATTTTTCATAGAAATTAAGTATTAAAAAAGGGTACGGAACTCGAGTCCGTAGAGATATATATAATAATAAAAAAAAGTATTAGATAGATATTAGGTATTAGATATTTCGATATTAGTTTTTTTTTTTTACTATTGTATATATATTTTTAAGTTAGGTTTATTTATAGGATATTTTAGATTTTTAATTAATATTAATTTGTATAGGCTATAATTAAATAAACATAGTGTAATAAATTTTGAAGCTAATATATTCATAAAAAAAAAAAACGCGTACGGAACTCGAGTCCGTAGAGTTGTGAAACATAAAAAAAACCCACACACCCATTTCAACACCCGTTATAAAAGTGCGAGCGTCGTTTGTCCGGCACGCAGCTCCTTTTGTAGCTTGATGTTGATTGAGTTGTAAGCAATTTTCACAGTATTTTTATATTTAGAGGCAATTTAAGTATCTAAAAGTGACTGAGCTCTCTAAAACCGTTCTATCCGTGCAGGAAAGGTCTTTGGGGCGACCTGTCGTAAGTAGCGACAAAACAACCCACAGCCAGGTGGTAGGATCTTTGCCCGTCTCGGTGGCTACCACCCCTTGTCTAGAGTATGCCGCCATAAAAACCTTGAGTTGAGTTCCGGCATTAGTGGCCAGGTTCCAGTCTAGCTTTAGAGAGCGGCAGCACATTGCCAGCACCTTGGGTGTTACAAATGTCCATAAGCGATGGTGACCGCTTTCCTTCAGGTGGACCGTCTGTTGATCTCATGCAATTAAAAGAATCGTTGACTAAATTGTTACCATGATAGAGAACAGACTGATGATAGTCTGAAAAGAACAGCTAGTGTTTGCAACTTTGAATTCTGTCTATTTATTACCGATTTGCAGCTCACACATTTAGGTGCCCGAGTCTTGATCCTGACTATTTTTCGAAGCAAACATAGTATAGATTTAAATACATACATACATACATAACTTCACGCCAGTTCCCTTGCGGGGTAGGCACGAACAACAGAGCGCCATTTAGGCCCATTCTTACACACCTCACTTGCTTCTTTGACATTCATAACTCTTGTCATGCACACTCGTCTGTTCTTAAGGCTCCTGACATCACCCTCCGCTAGTACACGATCAATTTGATCATGGAAGGTGTGTCGTGGCCTTCCACGACTTCTGCATCCATCCACTTTTGCATTGTATATCTGTTTAGTCATTCTTTCCACATGCCCGAACCACCGGAGCATTCCTTTCCTTACCTTCACCCCGACACTCTCTTTCAGACCAACTCTCTTTCTTACTTCGGTATTACGAACGCGGTCCGCGAGCGTCACTCCGCAGATTTTGCGCAGTGCTCGCATCTCAACCGCGTTTATTCTACTTTCATGCTCTCTCTTCCATACCCAACTCTCGCTTCCATACGTGAGCGTAGGTACCAGCACCGCGTTGTGTATGGCGAGCTGGGCCTTCTGGCTGAGGTTCTTAGCGCCTAGAAGTTTACCTAACGCTCCATTCAAACTATTCGATTAAATACAGTAAATTCGATTTAAATACAGTAAATTGAAAAAGCCTCAAATTGTCACGGCGCCGGCGACGCGCTGCCGCCATTTTCCTACGCAGCGCACATGTCTAACATTCGTTTCTTAAGAAAGAAAGAATTGTTTTATTTTGGACAAATAAACACTTTAACAACATTGAGAAAAATAAATTAAAGGACGAATATAAGTATTAAAATTGGACCCAAACTCAGTGTAATGCTACCCGCTAAGAACAGCGCTGTTCTTTCGGCTGGGACCAGAAGGTAGAGTCACGGAAGACTATAAACACAGATTATATAAAATCGATTTAGGACGATTTTTCAGTCATCAGATAAAAGTTATCTGTCGGCTAAATTATAATAGTCGGGGATACACCGTCCATTTTTGCTACTAATTACAATCAAGCTAATTTTCCGTGAGTAGCTTCATTTTGATGAGACGCCCAACTTTTTCTTTTACAAACATTTTCGATTGTGGTAGCCAACAGGGGGGGGGGGGGTTAGCAGGGATAATAAGTCGATTTGATGATTCTCAAAAATATATTACTAACTGGGTCTTTTTTTATTTCAAGATAATTATATGACTTATTCGAAAAAATGTTTATCCTACAAAATGTATGGTTTGATCAAAGAATCCGTTGGGTGGGATGTATTGATATCGTGGTCATCAAAAATGACTACTAAGCATCTGATTTTTTTTCTGTTGCTTAATACATCTATCTATATATATAAAAGAACAGACGAGCGTGCATGACAAGAGTTATGAATGTCAAAGAGGCAAGTGAGGTGTGTAAGAATAAGCCTGAATGGCGCTCTGTTGTTCGTGCCTACCCCGCAAGGGAACTGGCGTGAAGTTATATATGTATGTATGTAGGTATATATATAAAAGAAAGTCGTGTTAGTTACACTATTTATAACTCAAGAACGGCTTTATCGATTTGGCTGAAAATTGGTGGGGAGGTAGCTTAGAACCAGAAGACGGACATAGGATTTTTTTTATCCCGTTGGGACCGGTAGGTGGCGCTGAGCTAAGAGTTCTAGAAACCTCCTAATCACCTGGAGCGATTTTGTATTTGTGTGTTTGACTGGGTCCCCGGATGGTTTAAATCCACAATTGGAACCGGTAGATGGCGCTGGGATCGGGTCCTAGATTTTATTTTTTCAGAGCAGGACAACGTCTATCGGAGCCGCTAGTATTTATATTATAATTTAACAGCAGCATTGTCCTACAAATTGCATGGTGGTACGTTATTCCGGTCCTACGCTTAAAAGTCAAATCGACATTTCATTGCTGCTACTCATGCTAGCTACCACAATTGAAAATGTTTATAATAGAAAAAGTTGGGTGTCTCATCAAAATGAAGCTACTCATGGAAAATTAGCTTGATTGTAATCAGTAGCAAAAATGGGCGGTGTATCCCCGACTATAACCTGACTAAATTCAAAAGTGAAACAATTGAACTGTTTTATTCATGCAACTTACATTTTTAATCTTTATATCAAGTGGAGCTCTCAAAATCATATAAAAACTAATAAACCTTACTTATAAACGTTTGTTAAATTTTAAGTAACTGTTCAGCAGCCGATTAGTGACAATCTTACCCATAAATTCCTCTTAAGGATAAAAGGTGATAAAACAACTCAGAAATAACTGTCAAAAATAACCAACGTCGAGAGGTAGTTTAAATTGCAATATATTAAAATTCTAAATATGCCCTGCCTGTACATTGAAGATATTAAAAAAAAAAAAACTGAAATACGCTATATAAATGATAGAGAACACGATGTATTTTTTTTTATTTCTTGTGTGTTTGTCGGTTTATCTGTTTGTTCGGGATTCACGTAAAAACTATTGGGCCGATTACGATGCGGGTTTATCCTGCGTTATTTTTTATCCTGGATATTCCACAAGAATTTTCCTGGGATCGACTTCAAATCGCCAGATTGAAGAAAAAACTTAAATTCCAATACGATATTTTCTCTAATCGATAGCAAATTTTATGTCATCATATTTGTGATATTTTTTATCCCGGTAATCTGACGGGATTTTCAAGTCAAGCGTGGACGAAGTGGCGGGCATATCCTAGTTGTTAATTATATTAACTAGTTTCTACTAGATCCCCCGTAGACTGTTCAACCCTTCAGCTGGAAAGTTCCTGCAACCGCACCATCCATCAGCATGACGTAAAACGGGCGGTCGCGACCCGCAACCGCAACGCAACTGCGGCCGGTTGCTTTATGCGCCGCTGTCAAAACTGAAATTGCTTCCAGGAAGTACGTATACAATATACACTATTCAGGTTTTCAGGTTTGTTTATTTGTAACTGGGGTTTGCCTTCCTGATATTCTTGCCTCTGCGGTGTCCATAATATTCATGTGAAAGTGGTTTTGTCTGTTTGTTAACATTTTACAACGAAACAATTGAACAGATTTTAACAAAATTACATACATACATAACTTCACGCCAGTTTCCTTGCGGGGTAGGCACGCACAACAGAGCGCCATTTAGGCTTATTCTTACACACCTCACTTGCTTCTTTGACATTCATCTCTTGTCATGCACGCTCGTCTGTTCTGAAGGCTCCTGACATCACCTTCTGCTAGTACACGATCAATTTCATCATAGAAGGTGTGTCGTGGCCTTCCACGACTTCTGCATCCATCTACTTTTGCATTGTATATCTGTTTAGTCATTCTTTCATCATGCATTCTTTCCACATGCCCGAACCACCGGAGCATTCCTTTCGTTACCTTCACCCCGACACTCTCTTTCAGACCAACTCTCTTTCTTACTTCGGTATTACGAACGCGGTCCGCGAGCGTCACTCCGCAGATTTTGCGCAGTGCTCGCATCTCGACCGCGTTTACTCTAGTTTCAAAAGTAATTTATAAATAATCGAATACAATAAAAGAAAACTTGACTTATTTGTATTGTATTCTACACATAGTCCCTCAAGACTATAAGTAGAATACTGAGCCCAGATCACCGTCTTCTATGCGTCAGGTGCCCAGAAGGCTGGCTACGTTTCCTCACTGGATCGCCATACTGATCCGTTGCCCGAGGTAAGCACTAGCCCTCTGATCGCCTGAAGAGTCAATGAGTCGCTTTGATAACAGACAGATTTCAATGAAATCTGTCCAGGAGATTTAGTTTTTTTCATTGTGAAGCTGGCATGTACGCAGTTGGTGTATTTAATGAATGAGACGCTGAAGATCGATCTTCATCCATCTGATAATCAGATCCATATTATATAAGACAATAACCATTAGTTGTCTTTTAAAAACTAAAATAAACAAGTTATAAAGTTCAAGCGATTATAGACTGTGTAACAAATCGCTGCCAGATGGGAGCGTGCCCAGAAGGCTGGCTGCATTGCCGCGCTGTACGGCGATGCTTATTGTTGGGCGAAATATGAGCCAGCCTTCTGATCACGGGTGGCATCAAAGAGTTTCTTGCAAACCTCTTTGAAGAAACTCTTTCCCGACGGACCCCACGGATCTAATGTTTCAACTCCAAATGGCACAAATATGTAACCCCTTCCTAAGGTTCTATATTTGCGCCGTTTGAGAGCTTCAGCTTTTATCAATTATATTGATTTGTAAACACACATATGATAGCTCGCCAATCGAAAAATGTTCATGGCTATTTTTGAAGTCTTCAAAGTATGGTAAATAATATTCTATGAACGGTTTTTTGCAGGCAAGCCTATACGGTAATTTTTGGAATTAATTATCTTTCTTATGATAGCAATTTTTATAATTTGACAGAATGGTGCAGTTACCTATATTGACTTACCTGTTCATGCCTGATTGAAAGAAAGAAAGAAAAAGAAAATAATGTTTATTTAGAGTGATATAAAATTATTAAAGTATACATTAGCAGTTTAATAAAAGCCAAACTTAACTAACTCTAAACAGGCCCTAACTCAGCATGAATGAAAACTCTTTATTGTTCACCATAATCTTAAATCTAGACAATTGATATGGATACATTTGCATTAGAACAACGGGCGGCCTTATCGCTTATAGCGATCTCTTCCAGGCAACCCGGTGTCTAAGGAGATTTTAAACGAAATTTCAATATAAGATTTTTGGTGGTGTATTACAAAAAAAAAAATAGGATATAAATAAAGTACTATCTACTCATATATACAGATATACATATATACATACAGATATACATATATAATTAGATATACGATGATATTATAAATATATATACGAACAATAGATACATTCATTTAATGCAACAATTTTTATTTAATAGACCAATAATGGTCAGTGACCCATACGTTTAAATGTAGTCATTGATTTAGCTTGTCTGATTGGAAAGGGGAGGGAGTACCACAGTCGAACAGCCTGTACGGCAAAAGAATTTCCTACGAAGGATGAAATGTGTGCAGGTGTTGTTAACAAAAGATTTTCATTTGAGCGCAAATTGCAGGAATGAGATTGATAGAGATAGATATTCTCCATGATAAAAACTATCAGTTGATACTAGGGCTTGAAAACGCTATAAATTACCGTTAAAAATATAGCTTATTACCGGTATTTTAAAAAAATTACCGCTATACCCGTGTATATTTTTACCGTTACTTAGTAACTTTTATTATTTTAATGTTATAATATAGGAAAGGAATGCTCCGGTGGTTCGGGCATGTAGAAAGAATACATGATGAAAGAATGACTAAACAGATATACAATGCAAAAGTGGATAGATGCAGAATTCGTGGAAGGCCACGACACACCTTCCATGATCAAATTGATCGTGTACTAGCAGAAGGTGATGTCAGGAGCCTTAAGAACAGACGAGCTTGCATGACAAGAGTTATGAATGTCAAAGAGGCAAGTAAGGTGTCTAAGGATAAGCCTGAATGACGCTCTGTTGTTCGTGCCTACCTCGCAAGGGAACTGGCGTGAAGTTATGTATGTATGTTATAATATAATGTTAAAAACTGTATGTATAATGTTATACGTATCGGTAATTTTTACGTTATTTCAAGCGACGATGTCAGTTTTAAGAATTGGCGTCATTATGCGTAATAAAACTACGTTTCAACGGTTTTAAGCGCGGTAATTTTATTTGATTTTGGTTTTTCCGACGTTTCGGCCACTTTTCAGTGGCCGTGATCACGGAAGACAAAGATGTCAACTGTCAACGAGTATTGTTAAAGTTTTATTTAGCCTACCGCCAACTTGTTAATTTTAATTATTTAGTTTTAATTTTGTTTATGGTTATTATTTACTCTAAAGGGAGCCTAATCTAATTTACTACCGCTTCGCAACATGTTATGGCTTGAAGAGTAGAAGCTGCGCAAGAAACTCTTCAGCAAACATGCCTAGCTCTAATAATTTTATATAATATTAAAATGGGTGGAAGGAAAAATAAAGTTGGTTTGTGTTCCGTTGTACGCGGAAAGAGCTCACAGTGTCTTGAGGTCTGGCAGTTGGTTTTTGCTGGGTTTGGGTCTTAACACTTTTGATGATTGGATTCATTATGTCTGTATGTTACCGAAACAATCGACAAACACAACTTTAAATATCACGCGCGCTCTTAGCGGAGTGCTGTTTGACATTCTTTACGAGTGAAAGAGAGCGATAATGGTAACAAAACATAGTTATAACGGTAAAATTACCGTTAAAAATAGTGTATATTTATATTTTTTACCGGTAATATAGCTAGAAATAACGGTAAGATTTATAATGATATTTATTTTTTACCGTTTCCTGAAATTAGCTTAAGTAACGATACCACATTTTTACAGGTATTTCAAGCCCTGGTTGAAACTACATTTGTTGAGTTATCAAAAGAGGTAAAGATTATTAAAAAATATTAAAATAAATTTAGAATTTTTAATATATATATATATATGTAAATTACGTGTCACGTTGTTTGTCCGCGATCGACTCCTAAACTACTTGACCGATTTTAATCAATTTTGCACACCGTGTGCAGTTTGATCAGAGTCTTGAAAGATAGGATAGCTTACATTTGGACCCGGTAGGTGGCGCTGCAATCGGGGTCTAAATTTTATTTCTTTAGAGCAGAACAACGTCTGCCGGGACAGCTAATATATATATATATATATATATATATATATATATATATATATATATATATATATATATATATATATATATATATTTATAAAGTAATTTATGTTTATTTATGATATACCTAATAATCTGCACCACCTACATCGCCAGATTAGGTTCAACTGTTCCTTAAGTTAGGTTGCCTAGAAGAGATTGCTTTAAGCGATAAGGCCGCCTATTGTTTCTACCATGACAATATTGTAATTGTGTATTTTTAAAATTGTATATTTGGTGAGCAATAAAGTGTTATCTATCTATCTAAATTTAATTGAAAATAGTCACGAACACTCCGATAGGCAAGCTATCATAGGCATGTTTATTAATCAATATAATTTGATAAAAAGTGTGTATCGTCTGGTTATCAGATGGGTGAAGGTCGATCTTCAACTTCTCCTCTTCTAGGAAAGCGGTTACCGTCGCCTATAGATGTTTGCAACATCAGGGGCGAAGCTGACGCGTTGCCAACATTTAGGATGGGATAGGAGGGACACACAGTACAGAGGGGATGGTTGACACGGAATGGAATAGGGGGACTGGATGCCGTGGTAGAGGGCCTCTGTTTACGGGGGTATCGGTGGAATCACCTCTACTGTACGAGGGGTACGGCCTTGCTTCTCGGGTTTTAGTACCAAATCCGCGCACTAGGATGTTAGAAGAGTTGAACTACGTTATACATCCCTGACGTTCTAGGTATATGCTGCTCTTATAGGGACCTAGGTAGGTTTAATGGGTGGTTTATTCGGCCTCCTCCTTTGATGGAGGAGATCTCGTTTTCCGTTTGGTGCAAGATTCCCACGAGCACACGAAGCGCGCGGCACTAGGCCGCGCTTTTGGCTTCCCCTGTATCCAAGACCCGTGTGTGTGTCACAAGAAAACATTTCCCCTGAGTTAACAAAAAAAGGGGGGGGGGATAGGGGAAGTAGGTCACGAAACACGATTAGCTCAAAACTAATCGTTTCACACCGATATTCCGTGTGAATGTGGTATCATACCGATCGATCTGGCCCAGCGAACTGTCATCAAGATAATTATTTCAGCATGACTCCACCTCATTGCACAGATGGACACAGGCTAGGAATCCTTGCCAGGGTTTCGCGGAGCGGCAAGTCCACATACCCGTGGCCCTGACACAAAGGCGATGGACGGAACATCCATGGCGGAAGGAAAGACATCGGGATATTTTAGTAGCTTACTAGGAAGCCCCATACATCCCCATCGAAGGGCCCTAACCATTGGGGTGTAATTAAATTGCAAACTCATCTCGACAAATATAGGTTACGTACCTAGTTAACGGTTAATTCAATCCAGATACATACCTACTTTTTATTTTTCTCTGAATATCTCTAATTGTATTTTTCTTCCGTGCAGGAAAGGGAAAATAATATTAACTACTAAACTAACCTGCGGCCGAGCGGCCTATCGTAAAAGGCAACAAAACAACCCACAGCCAGGTGGTACGGTATTTGCCCGTCCGGATGGCTTGGTCTAAAGAATGCCGCCAGAGCAACTTTAGAGTTGTGTTCCAGCATCAGTGGCTAGGTTCCAGTTTCTCCTTCGAGGTCGGCAGCACATTGGCAGTACCATTGGCATTGCTAATATCCATAGGGGATGGTAACCACTTTCCATCATAGTTGGGCTGTCAGCCTATCTGATGTTATTCAGCAATAAAAAAAAATATCTTACAAAACGCCGAGCGTAGCAAGTTATGACGTCATATCTTACTCTATAGCATTAGCATATCCTTTCAGTTGTCCGCCTTTGAACCAAATTGATTCATTTTGCTTGAATCGTATGATATCACCTTAATAATAACATGTCACTTTACTTCTCAATCCAGGGAAAATTATTAGTTTTCTGACGTATTATATATAATACATGTAACAACAGATTAATTGTTATGATTCCTTTAATCCTTAACAATCCGTTCTACGTCTTTAACTGCTACACTCAGAGAGCATAAACAACAGTTAAATGAATCATCTATTAATATAGTTTGTATGCCATTTGCAAATTCTATTCCGTCTTTTCTTTTATTGCTATGAATCATCATTCTTCCTGGTAGCAAAATATAATACAAAAAGCAGTTACAAAATTATATGTTTTCAAAGCGAGTTACCTGAGCAAAGATATATCAAATATTTATATTTTAAAAACACACTCACTTTGTGACCCAAATATTCTTACACAATCCTCCAAGAGTCCAAAAAAATTATTACGTAAGTCACCACAGAGAAAAAATAGAGTTAATCAAAGTTTAAATTCACTGGCACTTGATTAAATTACGTTAAAATTTCCATTAACCTCATTCAGAGTTTCAGTTAATGTGTTATTTGTTGGTTTAATGTAAAATAAATGGAAATAAAATGGTGGACACCACGCGAGTTGCAAGGATTGTTGTACAGCGGGCGACAGTGCGCATGTGCGTTCTACCCTCTGCGTAATAATTTAAATTTTGCTTTGACTTTTACTAATGGTTTTGCTCGGTTTTTATATCTGACCAAAGAAGTGATAGCTCAATGGCTACAAATAGACTGTCTCACGGTGTAAGCCCCGCACCAAAAAATAGAACTAATTAAACTACGTTTTAACGGTTTTAAGCTCGGTAATTTTATTTGATTTTGGTTTTTCCGACGTTTCGGCCACTTTTCAGTGGCCGTGATCACGGAAGACAAAGATGTCAAGTGTCAACGAGTATTGTTAAAGTTTTATTTAGCCTACCGCGAACTTGTTAATTTTAATTATTTAATTTTAATTTTGTTTATGGTTATTATTTACTCTATGGGAGCCTAATCTAATTTACTACCGCTCCGCAACATGTTATGGCTTGAATAGAAGAAGCGGCGCAAGAAACTCTTCAGCAAACATGCCTAGCTCTAATAATTTTATATAATATTAAAATGGGTGGAAGGAAAAATAAAAGTAATTATCAGTCAAGTTGGTTTGTGTTCCGTTGTACGCAGAAAGAGCTCAGTGTCTTGAGATCTGGCAGCTGGTTTTTGCTGGGTTTGGGTCTTAATAGTTTTGATAATTGGATCCCACACAAACTATTAAGACCCAAACCCAGCAAAAACCAGCTGCCAGACCTCAAGACACTGTGAGCTACAAAATTAAAATTAAATAATTTAAATTAACAAGTTGGCGGTAGGCTAAATAAAACTTTAACAATACTCGTTGACACTTTGTCTTCCGTGATCACGGCCACTTTTCAGTGGCCAAAACGTCGGAAAAACCAAAATCAAATAAAATTACCGCGCTTAAAACCGTCAAAACGTAGTTTTATTATGTATACAAGTCGCGAAAACTTAAGAAAATATTATAGAACTATCTTTAGACAGTTTTACTTTTTATGTTTTGACATTTGTCGTATTTCTTTTGTTTTTTCTTCACTCTATATCTCATTGTGCCGTATCGTTGTATAACAAACACTTGATTAATATAATAAGAAAATTCTCGTGTTACTTCACGTCCAAGTTATATAGTATATACAGTTTAAGTGTTCTCTACACTAATCACACAAATCAGCCTAGCCACGTTGTTATGTTGTTTTTATCAAGTTTTGTAATGTAAATGTTACATTATATTATTATTCTATTTACTAATCATGTATGTTAAGTCGTAATCATTCTAGAATTATTTTATTTTTCTAACATTCTGGTGCTTGATCATAGCGCCGCGTCTGCGAAGCAAACCGTGAGACACGAATGTACAATCTTCGTCAATTCAATATGGTGTGTGTAGTAATCCGGATGGAGTAGCATGGATTGCTTAGACAGTTTTTTGATTTAATTTTTATTTATATCCTAATTAATACGTGATCTAAATTAATACGGCTTTGGGAAGAAAATATTTTGGTAGATGTATGGCGGCACCTAGCGCCATCTAGTACGTCCAACGAGAACTATGTTTTAAATTCTGGTTGTATAAAAAACAAGAACCTTTTCGTGAACTACTGATCGAAGGCGCTAGAGCCCCAGAACCCAGAAGTCTTCGGACTAACAGTATAACTAAAGTCATCGTTCTCTCTCTTTTCTTTCACCTGCTCCCAATTATTTGGGGTCCGCACAATATGTCTTTTTCTTCCCAAATTCCTCTACTCTGACATACGTCCTCTGTCACACCACAAATCATCATATCATCCTTCACACAATCCATCATCTCATTTGTGGTCTACCTTTAGATTCGTATCCATTAATCTTGCAGTTTAACATTATTATTTGTCACGTGACTTTTAATCCTCCTTACATGCATATACCACCTTTGTCTTCTTCATCGCAATTTTTCAACTGCAACTTTCAGAAGTCGCCTTATATATATTTTTTTTTTAATCGGCAGACAAACACACAAATTGTATATCCCTAAATTAAGCAAGTTACGCTTGTGTTATGGGTAATATACAACGGACTACTATGGGGCCGATCCCAGACACCCAGACCATAGTAAATAACGGAGAAAATACGTTTCCGAAATTTACTATACCAGGAATCGAACCCGGAACCTCTGCGTTGCAGTGAGGTACGCCGGCAAAGGCTTAGCTCGCTTAACCACAGAGGCCGTCAATACCTCATTAATATTACCATTCCAAAAAGACTAAAAAGTTATTTAAATATAACCTATATTAACTAAAAGTATTAATACTAAGAAAGTGTCCATTAACACTTTTCTTATTGTCTCTATTAAGGCGAAGACACTTCATGTGTTTGTGTGACATTAAGCTAGCAGCAGCGTACAAATTTATGACGTAACTATGTAGCTTTTGCCCTCTGCTTCGATTAATGTAAATTTTATAGACAGAGTGGAGGAATGGCTGCTGCGAGTACCACACGCCCTTTGTGAAAAACAAACCTATCCCATGGGGAATATACATTTTTCCTAGCCTATGTGCTATTCCAAACTATAATCTATCTCCATGCCAAATATCACCCAGATCCGTCCAGCCGTTCTGGAGTGCTCTAGCAACAAACACCCATCTAAACTGTCGCATTCATGATAGTAGTAAAATAAGTTTGTACAATACAAGCAAAAGGACTCACACAGCGCATATTAATTAATATATATATCTCATGAAACCTATCCCATTATCCATATGGACGCTAGTCCAAATGTCCTTAAAAAAAACCCCCCATTATCCGGGATCAATCATAGCCTGAATCAATTCCACTCGTCCAAAGGTATGCAAAATTTCATGATAATCGGTTTATTCCGAAGCGCGTGTAGAAGGAATATACAAAGGAACGGAGAAAGAATACAATTTCCTGCGGCCTGTCGTAAGAGGCGACAAAACAACCCATAGCCAGGTGGTAGAGCATTTGTCCGACTGGATGGCTACCACCTCTGGTCTAGAGTATGCCGCCATAACAACCTTGAGTTGTGTTCCGGCATTAGTGACCAGGTTCCAGTGACCCTTAAGAGAGCAGCAGCGCATTTGTAGCACCTTTGGTGTTGCAAATGTCCATAGGCGATGGCAACCGCTTTCCATCAAGTGGGCCGTCTGCCTGTCTGCTGAACTCAAGCAATAAAAAAAAATCCCGAACAAATTCACCTTAACATTAAACACACATGGTTCGCTGTTCGAATCCTGGCCTTGAGGCATTCTTACATCTAACAGAGGTATTATTTAAATAAAACAACATGAAAACTACATGAATAAACTTTGTATTTCACATTTTCGAAATATTTTTAATACATTATGTATTTCTATCTCGTTTTTAATAATAAAATAGATAATATACGCTAAGTAATTAGCAATAACACTCCAAAATACAATGTCTTAACAACGTTACATAAAGTTCTATTAATTTTTTTATATAACATAATTATTTAATTAATTTTCTAACATTATTTTGCCAAATTAGTGTAACTAAACTAAATTATCACTAAATATGTTATATAGAGTGTACAATGTGGTATTTGATCCTATCTCCTGAAATAAAAAACACACAAGGTTAAATCAAACTGCGCATATTGTCTATTATTGATAAATTGGATTACTAAGTAGATAATATTTGAGGGTAGTTTTTATAGATACCCACACTAATCGGCTCTTTCTGTCACCGCTCGAATATAAAACCGTTCGGACGGAGCAACGAGACAGTCTGCCTCCGACTTTGGTCGGGTGCAGATTCTCACGATACTGTGCAAGAGTCATAATCTATAATTAAATGTACTTAATTATAAGATCGGCAGTCATGTAGTAGAAACACGCTCAGAATAAATACGGTTTATAAACGAGTCTTTTATTCTATGTCTAGCTGACCCGGCAAACTTCGAGCCGCCTCAGAATCAATAAATAAAAAATGTTGATTTCTGAACGACGGGACGAACATCAAACGTTTGATATTCAAAACCAAAACTAAACGAAAAAAAACTTCACATTTAAATTTAATTCGATTTCTGAACGACTTTTAAATTTAATTGATTTCTAAACGGCGGGACGAGTGTCAAATGTTTGACAGGTAGGAATAGTTTCTAAGGAAAAGCGAAATTGTTATTTTTACTATATTCCAAGCATTTTTCATGTTTACTAGTCCAGTCGTTCTCGAGTTTTAGCGAGACTAACGAACAGCAATTGATTTATATATATATATAAATAATAGGTATCCCAGTGGATCTCCCCTACATAACCGAAAAATAAAAAAAAAATGTACGGAAATTAGCGCCATCAAGTTGTCCAGGAATATCAAACATTATAATTAGATTCCATTTAGTCCACTTAAGATGGCGTTGTGCAATATCGTTGAATAAATATATCGCGCTGACGGGATCTAAGAGCATAAATGAAACCACAAGTTATGGTCATGGTTGGTGAATTGCGCACACTTTTACATGAAGTTTTATGTGAACCATTTTTTACTTTTGGCATAAATTAAGTTTGCTGTTGCAAATGTCCATAGGCGATGGTAACCGCTTTCCATCAAGTGGGCCGTCTGCCTGTCTGCTAATCTCCTGCAATTAAAAAAAATAAAATTTAAGCTAATTTTATGCTGTCGTTTCCTTTATTCCAATTTAGAACCAGTTATAACTTATTAGTAGTACCATCTAGGAGAATTTATTGAATTATCGATTGTAGCGCCATCTAACGGACAGGGTAAATGATATTTTATTCCAGAGAGACTTATTTATTTTATATATAATGTATTATCTATGATAATAGGTTTGCCGACCTGTGCTCGGCTATTAGCTGTTGTATCTTATAAAACAATTTAATAACCTTTTTTTTTATGAGTCTACAGTATTCATTTACACACATATTTTCAAAAACTACATGTAACAGGACCATCTACCTACCGGCACATGTAACAATAAGGGATGTCATTGGGAAAAAATGTCGTAACTATCTATACTGTACCTAATAAATCTGTTAAACTTGGGTATTTGACTCATAATACAATAAATTCTAAAAGTGTATTCATTAAAAATACCTTGTTGTCATCGTTTGACTGTCATATACCCGATTCTAAAAGTTGCATTTTCAGAATTTGAAATGTCGTACGAGCGCCACGTCAGAACTACTGAACGGATTTGAATGAAACTCTACAAAAAGCTATCTCATATCTCGGATCAGCACTAGGATCCTTTTAATCCCGATAAATGACGTAGTTTCCTTAAGATAGATGAATATAATTAAAAAGTTGGTTTTTATGATGCCGCCGTTTCACTTCACTAACATTAACGTCATCATGACAACACGGATGAAGTGCCGTTGACACCGCTAATTATAAATAAATAAATTCGACTCTTACCTAGCACCAGATTATTTGGTCATGCCCTGTTTCGCCCGCCTTTCCCATTCCGCTCTCATTTGCAATATACCTTTGAATTGCGGAGACGCGTCCGCCTCCCCTTCAGCACCGTCTTTCTCTTTCCCAACTTCCCCTTTCTCTATATCGCTATCTTTTTCTATCACAGCACTTTCAACTTTCTCCTTTTCAATAGACAATCTGAATTTATCGTCGGTTCTTTGCCATGGTCTCTTTGTTAATGTATCAGCTTTGTAAGCCATCGCTTCGCTTTTGGTTATACTTTTAATATCTTCCCGATCATTAGATGAGTCGGGAAATGTTCTGTTTCTCAATCTCTTTTCTGGGGTAGAGTCTGAAACTTCTTTCTTATATTTATTTACTTCGCTTCTGTACACTGGTGCACTTTCTCTTTTAGGATTTGTTACACTGTTAATGCTAACACTCCTCTGATAGTGGGGTGCTCCAAACTGACTTACGCGAGCGGCAATATCAACCAGTCTTTTGTCCTCTTTGATAATCTCTTCGTTCTCTTTATCACTGTCTCTAGATTTGATTGAAGCGTTAAATTCATTCTTCAGTAATTTGCTTTTAGCAACATCCATTTCTTTTTTTACTTCAGCGATTTCCGCAGCGATACTGTCGGCTTCAGTGTCCTTGATTTTTAATGAACGACGTGCGAACACTTTCATGAGTTCAGGCTCGTCGTCATTACGCTTCTCACTGCGTAACTCTTTAGTTAGCATTACTGGCTTTTTACGGAAGACGACAGTATCGTCGTGTTTATCGGTTCGATTTTCATTGCTGTCTGTGCTCTGGATAGAACTTTTACTACCGAAGCTAGAGTGTGATTTTTGATCAATAGATATGTTGTCATAGATTTTCTCCGTGCTGTCATCGGTACTCATAGAATTAGTTCGAGGCTTTTCTGGTCGATCTTGTAATTCTACACTTGCAGCTTTCCTTTTGAAAAATGCTCTTGGTGTGGTTGGGCTCTGTGGAGCAGGCGTTGGTATTACACTTCTTCTAGTAGCTATTGGAGAAAACTTCTCCTCAATTTGATTGTCTATAATATTCTCGACAACTTTATTGATAAACGAATCCTTCCTTACAGGTATATTGGCAGGTTTCGTTTCATTTATAGTGAAAACTTCTGGTTCCTTTTCAATTTGGGGACTTTCAACTTTCTTTGGTGTTATATTAGCTGTCAACACAATGTTCGTAGCAGGTTTGGCATCGACTTTATTTAATTGAATATTGAAAAACTCTGGTACACCAACTTTACTTACTTTTGCTACTTTTTCATCGGTTTTATTAATTTTTGGTATTTCAATACTCTTAACTGGGCTTTGTTCTTTATTGATATGAGTTACAGATATGAAAGTCTCAGTTTCGGGCTTGGTTTCTTTGTTAGCAACTTTAGCACTTATAGTACTTTCAACAGAGATGGTCTTACGTCTGTCTTCAGCAGGCTTTTCAGGACTACTC
Source organism: Dendrolimus kikuchii (assembly GCA_019925095.2). NCBI lineage: Eukaryota > Metazoa > Arthropoda > Insecta > Lepidoptera > Lasiocampidae > Dendrolimus > Dendrolimus kikuchii. The sequence goes on from CM034407.1 coordinate 17,801,749, forward strand.
TTAACACTATCTAAAGAATTAGATTTGAGTATTGGAGCCATTATTGGCTTTGGCGAACTTATAATATCATCAATCTTAGCCTCTATCTGTGATATATCACTGTCTCTTTTGTTATCCATAGTTATATGTATGCTGTTGGTATAAAGATTCCGGTCTTCATTAGTATCATTTTTTAAGCTATCTAAATAGCTACTATCAGTACTCGGTAAGCTATCGTAATTTGGGTCACTATTATTTGGGATAATATTATAGTTTCTTGCAGAAATACGCTGGGAGAAATCATTGCGTTCACATACATTTCTTCTGTAATTCACTTCCCAACTTTCAAGTAATGGTTCTGAAATACCAACGATAGCTGGTAGACTAGGCATTTGATTTTCCTGAGAACTGATAGAAGTTGACTCAGATGCATAGCGGAAACTATGAGATTTTCCAATACTGCTCCGTGTTTCAACATATTCATCAGTCAATGATCTTAATGCTGACGCTATGTAAGATTCTTCTGTTTTGGATACATGGTGAATTGTTTCATGTTTACATTCCACTTTCTCACTGTATTCAGAAATATGCTCTGTTGATCTGGGTTTGATATTCTCTGAACTTGGGTGCCTTATTTTTGGTGGTGACGATGCAATCATGGCGGGATTAAAGTACGGTATATTTTTAGGCATACTACCGCTAAACATGTAATCACTAGGGCTGGTTTTGATACGTATTGTTCTGATAGGAGGCTCTTCATCCGAAATAACTAAAGTAGGAGATATAATATCTTCCTGTGTTCTATTTGTAATCTCATTGGTAATAAATGCTTTTGTAGAATAAGGGTCAACTACTCGTTGCACCGAAGCTGGTCTTTTAGACCTATCAAGATTCAAATTAAACGAATCCTTCCTCTCTTCAATAGTCTCTCTTGATGTCGAACGTTTTGATCTTTCAATTTTTTCAGAAAATTCTTCACGGCGACTGAAGCGGTTCTTCATTTCTCGATTCAACATCTTATCAGTTTCCTCAGCCACTTTGAGATCAGTGATATTGTATTCAACGCCAGCAACTTTAGCAGCGCTGTAAACGTCTTTGTAAGCGCCATCTTGAACGTACGCTCCTTTATTATCCATTCGTTTATGCATTTGATTTGCAAAAGCTTTCTGTCCAGCAGATTTATGTGGTCTTTCAGCAGGTACTGGTTTATACCCTTGTCCTTCGTAAACTCTTTCACTGTCAACAGTTTTGTATTGGGCTGCTTTTTCGGTTTTAGATTTTTTAATTTCCTGTTGACATTCACCATCAATTTGATCTTTTTTAGATTTCTTACCGCTTTTCCTAAGCAGTAGTCTACTGAAAAACGACTCTTCCTTCTTAGACGATCGTATCGTTTCGTTTTCCGTTTTCTTATCAGACTTTGTTTTCTTTTCGAGGCAAGTTTCTTCGGCGTGTTTTTTGTCTGAGCGATACTTAGATATCCTATCTTCAGAGTGGTAAGATTGTATCTCTACTTTGGGAGATCCTTCTCTTAAAGCTGTTCCTTGTGAACTTGATTGGCTTCGTTTGATAGAGGACCTCGGGGTCCCGGATTCAGCGATGCTAAGCTTTGCAGGAGATTGGCCGGCGAGTTGGCTAAGTGCTAACCCTGGGGGTAAGGATGATGACTTCATTTTGGTATCGCTTGGGGTATCCAAAACTCTTTGCAGTTCTCTATTGAGTTGTTGATGCTGTTCTTTCACGATTACTTGCTGTTTTGTAGTAGTCGATGAAGAGAATGATTCTGAAATTGAGAAAGATAAATAATTAGTATGGCTAAATTTTTTATTATAGAAAGCCTTAGTGTCTCGAGAGCCAAAGTTAAGACATTCAGGTTCGTTTTGAAATTATACTATTTTACTAAGCAACAAATCTAATGCAGTATAATTTCGACATTGTGAACTCTTTTGGGAACCGTGATGACGAAAGTGTCCGTAGCTATAGGCTTAAATAAAAAAAGTCATCGTGAATTAATATCGTTATGATTTTTTAATACCTGAATTACCATACACCCAACGGTTATGAACACGGCAATTTTTTCAACCTTGACTCAAGTACATGTATGGAAGTCACTTCTAACTTTTATATCATTTACGATTTCACTACAACCTTTTATAGCGGTTTTTCTTTCGTCTTTTCCTGCCAAATTCTATCAATATAGGACAAGCAAATTTTGAGAAAAATTACTGTGACATACAAAGACATGTCATGTCATAAAGTCGTCCATTATGACATGACATCAAGGACATGATGCACAAAAGTTCTATTTTTGCCAAACCATAAAAATACACCTTGAACTATGAACTGATAGTCAATAATTATAGTGTTTTAATGAGGATGATGTCAATTATATCGATGTTAAAGATGATAAGAAGTATGTACAAGTTAGTAAATATGATGTTGAAGACATAAGTAAAGGATTAGTGACAAATAATGCATGCAGGACACTTAAACGAATAGAATTTCCAGCACCTGAGAAATTGGGAACACTATGCCTACTACTTCTTGCTAAGGATTTTTGATAGAATACGGGTTTTTGTGCGAGACCAACCAGTAACAACTTCTGAGCTCCTTTTGATCACTTCAGGAGTAGTGCTTCTTATCATTTCTTCGTTGAGTTCGGGCGTTATCGGCAAGGCTGACGCGGCTATCTGGAATTCACAACAAAAAACGTAACTTATATTATTATCAGACTATAAACATGCCACATCTAGACTGGAGAGTTTCTATTTATTAAGATAAATATTTTTTTTATATAACATATTTAATTTTAGGTATAAGTTTTTGGAAGGAACTTGAAGAATGGTTGTTGTTGGTATTTTTCTGTGATGTTTTATTAAAAAAGGGTAATATTGGTTAAATGTCAACAATAGTTGCACAATATTAATTGTTTTCATCGAAGAAATTTGTGTTTTTGGTGAAAAATCTCAAATCTAGTAAAATGTCACTTTTAGAACTGCCACAAGAACAGTGTTTCGTTTGTTATTGTTTGGCGTTAATCAAAGACATGTAATTAGTTCTGGCTTCTGTCTGAAAGTTATTCTACAAGTTGAACCGTCAAAAATTAAGTTTTAATCGTCTGCAGAGACGAGGCCTCCACTTCAGGACTCATCTGCTCTAGTATCCATCGCTTCTGAGACACTTATGACTGGCCCAGTGCCAGTTCAGCTAACAAAATAAACAAACAAAACAAATTACTCACAGGATTGGTTTTCTTCCGCCTGGGTGCGCCATGCGTGCGCCGCGGTCGTACCGCCATCTTGTGTTTCGCCGCGGAGTGCGACAGTGGCGCCACGCCTGACGGCGGTTCCGAAATATCTGGAAAAGGTACGCCAGACTTAAGTAATCTGTGCTATATATAGGGGAAACAAATGTACAATTAATTAGGCATATCCTTCAGAATAAACTAAGCTACTACACTTAGATCTGAGGGCCTAAAGCGGCGGCTTTCGCAGATTCATATGACGAACATGACATGGATGATAATAAAGTAGAAGTTTATGCTATAAACATAAAGAGATATACCATGGTAAACAGCACAAATAAATAACTCTCACTGAGGGTTATATATTTGCGTCCCTTCAGTGATCCGGCTGTTTCCGCCGCCGAACCGGCTGATAGGCTATATTTGTTAAATGGAATGCGGCCAACGTGTACACACAAGTTTAGATACTTCCACATTAACAAATACCTAATTATAACTGCTTTACTTATCTTCCTTTAGCGAGCGGCAGCACATTGGTAGCACATGTTACAAATGTCCATTGGCGATGGTAATCGCTTTCCATCAAATGGGTCGTCTGGCTGTGTGCTGAACTTGTGCAATAAAAAATAAATAAAAAATGTCAGCTATAGTTGTATCCTGGACGCCACAGACTTTTTGTCCCTCTCCCACAAACATTGGATATTTTTGGTTTTGGCGATTGAAATTGCTCGATAACTCACTGTATAGGTCGAAGTGGTCGCTCCTCGCGGATCCGTCCAGTTGGTGTCCGCTGCTGTCGTCGTCCATCTCCGAGGAGCCCACGCTGAGCAGCGAGCCGTCGCTGCACGACGACTGCGATATGCCAGCATGGTGCCGCTGTAATATAATACATAAGAAAACTCGTCAGTTTGAATGCCTAATGCTTTTATAAATCACCGATGTAGAGTTATTATCTTGTTTATAGCTATTAGGACCGACTCGATCGGTGTGATATAACACTCTCACAGAATATTTATGAAAAAAGGTTAGCCTTGAGCTAATCTAGCTATCTCTTTTATAGCATCCCTCATATCCCATCCTAAAGGCTGGCAATGCATTAGCTTCCCATAGGCTTGCTAACCCATAGGCAATACACCACTTAAACCAGCCTCCTCCCATATGCCCCGCGCTTATGGCAGGAAGAGCGTGAGGCTTAGAACGTAGTTACGCCTACGCTGATCCTAGCGCATCAGTGCTTGAGAATGCCCCGGGAAGCAGTGCAAACTCACTTCGTGAACAGGGGAATGACTCCTGCGCTCCTAGATGCTTGCAGCGGTATTATGGAAGGAGGTCTTGCGCATATCTGCATCTCCGGGACACCGACTAACTTCGGTGGCCCCGGGACGCATGCGCATCTCTCTTCCTTTATCATTAGAATGCTTTTCTTTAAAGGCGGGGGAAATGCATTTCGCACACTACCGGGTACTTAACTAGGCATTAGACCAAAGCGACGAGAGGTGAGACCACGAATGGCCACCAGAGTCAAATCGCCGGCTTGTGTGGAGACTCGACTAATCAATACTCCACTACAACCACCCTCCTCCCATGTGCCCCGCGCTCATGGTAGGAAAAGCGTGAGACTTGGAAGGTAGTTACGCCCACGCTGATCTTAGCGCATCAGTGCTTGAGAGTGCCCCGGGAATCAGGGCAAACTCACTTCGTCAACAGAAGTGAAGACTCCTCCGCTCCCTAGATGCTGGAGGACCCCATCATTAGAATTCTACATTATCCCTGAGTATCGTAGGCTATATTTTTTACTAGAAAAAATAAGGGATCTTTACTAAAACTTCTATAATGTAACCTAAGGTGTGCCATAAACCACCCGTGTGACGACGGAACGGGCCGCTAGGTAATTATAAAATTAAATAATGACTAGTCTACGCGCGCGTCTTTTATTATTGCAAAGCTGGTAAAAAAACAGACGGCCCGCGTTTGCAACACCCAGCTCGAAGCCAATGCGTTGCCAGCCCTGGGTTGAGATAGGAGTAATGAGATACAAATAAAAGAATAGATAGTCCAAGAGACGCAGAATTTGATTAGACAGACGGAATGACATAGAACGAGTGGGATAGGAGAATTCAATAGGGAGCTTTTTATCTCGACGATTAAAACAGACGACTTATATCTCATAATATTTTCTTAAGTTTTCGCGACTTGTATACATAATAAAACTACGTTTTAACGGTTTTAAGCGCGGTAATTTTATTTGATTTTGGCCGTGATCACGGCCACTGAAAAGTGGCCGAAACGTCGGAAAAACCAAAATCAAATAAAATAACCGCGCTTAAAACCGTTAAAACGTAGTTTTGACTTATATCTCGTTTACTTCATGGCCACTGGAAGTGAGCAACTCGAGTATTTCATGTTCAACACGATATGTGTTGGGTTTACACACTTGCACTTCTTAGTTCTCGTGCCACTTTCCTTCTTTCTTTCTTTCTTCACTTTCAAATAGGTATAATGTAAATAAAGAGAGTTAGGATCAACAGATACAATTATATCGATAACCGACCTGAATTCTGGCACTAATATGCCTCCTCCTCGGAGGTCGTTTGACTGCCACTTCCTCTGTAGTATTTGTCATATACAGCATCATTATGCAAATGTATATATATCGTCCGAATATAAGGAATTATTGCACTTCACATCACTAATTTTAATTTCAGTTTATTTAATCACATCACTTAGATTTATATTTAGATTATATATTATATTATGATAATCTATATTTAGACTTAAGTCTTATATTTAGATAATATTATTAATTACTAATACTTCTATTGACTAAAGTAAATAATATTACAAGTTACTTTACGATAAATTTCATACGCATTATCACGCCTATTCCCATAGAGGTAGGCACAGAGAGAACGAATAACACTTTCAAGGTTACCTACTTGTTCTACGGAAGCAGAATAATAAATAACAATCGGCTAGTGTAAAATGTAACTTTGAAAAGATTCAAAACCTTAGAATACTTCGCCGAAGATTATTCTTATCTAGCTTTTTGATGTCTTATTATTCAGAAAAAGCATTTATTATTTACACAATCTGCACATTGATGCTATTTAAAAAAACAACTGGAATACATTTAAAATTCTAAAACCCGATTCCAGCGCCACCTACCGGGTCCAAATGTTAGCTATCCTCGGGAATCCCGCGGGAATTTCAAGTCAAGCGTGGACGAAGTCGCGGCCACATCCTAGTAATAAAAAAAATTAAAAAACCTATCAAAAATCAGTTTTTGACTCATATTAGTAGATTACTATTGATCGACGACGAACAGCACTGCAGTTAACTAATGACAGGTTCCTATATGTCACCGACCATTTATTTTCCTTACTCTCGGTTAAAATTTCACATAAGCTTATTTAACATCTACGGCCTTATTTATAATAATCTCGTTAGGAAACGATTAGCCATCTCTTAAGTAAGAGAATCAAAATCAGACCCTAATCAATGAATATCTTTTTTTTTTCACTTATAAACTTGTATTACCTGTTATTTACCTAAGAGGAGCACAGATAAATGAAATTTGAATGATTAACGTAGTAGGTTGTACCCAAAATATTCGACTAAACAGGAGTTTATGGGTAAGATTTTCACTAATCAGTTTCTGAGCAGTTTACAAGTAAGGCCGCTAATATCAAAGTTCAACCGATAGGGCAAGTGAATAAATAGTAAGCTATAGAAACCGGCCATAAGATTCCATCACTCCCATTTACACTACTTTCGTACACAACTATGACATCGTGAACAATGTATTTAAATCTAAACCACTTGCTATTATAATAAATATTACACTGCACACGAAAACTTGAATTTCATGCAATTTTATCGCACACGTCTTTGCTTCAAGATTAAGGCGATAAATATAGGGGACGCACTGATAACATCTCCACTTGTTTATGATAATACACAATTTAAATATACTGGAGGCGATATATTGTTTTCTTATCTAATATATACAGTGATCAAGATGAGATACAACAGACAAGAAATATTAAATTAAATCAGGTGAATCTGATCGGGAAATTTATGATAGACTTCCTTAATTAGGTAGTTTTTTGTTTATATCAATAGGTAGTTAGGTGAAATAAATTAAAACATTCTTAAGAACGTATCTATAACACCTTTCCCTATTTCTATCTATTGTGCATGTACTATATAATGATATGTAATTTTATATAATTAGTAGATATTATGTTGCATATAGTTATATGTTTATTATGTTTAAATAGTTGCATATTATCACCATATCTTGTATATGTATATAACTTATGTGTATATTTGTATATATAGTATAGTTATATATTTATTATTAAAATGTAAGTAATCGTACAATAATTATGTATACCACGGTCGCCACTCCTAATCAAAATATTCTTGCGACGGGTTGTCTGGAAGAGATCGCTTTTTAGCGATAAGACCGCCCTTTGTACCCAACTAGACTAATTAATACTAGTCCGTAAGTTTTTCTGTAATGGTGTACAATAAAGTGTTATCTATCTATCTATGTGTGTATATATATATATATATATATATATATATATATATATATATATATATATATATATATATATATATATATATATATATACACTGAAAGAGAGTGTCGGGGTGAAGGTAAGGAAAGGAATGCTCCGGTGGTTCGGACATGTACAAAGAATGCATGATGAAAGAATGAATAAACAGATATACAATGCAAAAGTGGATGGATGCAGAAGACGTGGGAGGCCACGACACACTTTCCATGATCAAATTGATCGTGTACTAGCAGAAGGTGATGTTAGGAGCCTTAAGAACAGACGAGCGTGCGTGACAAGAGTTATGAATGTCAAAGAAGCAAGTGAGGTGTGTAAGAATAAGCCTAAATGGCGCTCTGTTGTTCGTGCCTACCCCGCAAGGGAACTGGCGTGAAGTTATGTATGTCTGTATGTATGTATGTATATATATATATATATATATATACACAAGTATGTATGTATGTAGTTTAAGATTCTAATTTTATGCTTTACAATGATGTAATGTCTACCGTGACGATGCCTTATGGGCACAGCGAAAGATCAGCGCTGGTTTTAACCGACCGGCATTATGCCGAGTCTGATGCTCCTTTTGGGACAAAATTATATCACTCTAGTTTTAAATTTGTTAGCAATTATACTTACTGTATTTATATAATTTGTCCTAAACAAAATGATTTTCTTTCTTTCTTCTTTCTAAATAAAACGTATTAATTAAGCCACTTTCCCATAGAACAAAAAAAAAGAGCCTGAAATAATATATAAATAATTATAATTAAAAAAAATTTATTAGCTAGACGTGTTGCTAGGGAGTTTCTTGCCGCTTCTTCTCCTTTCAACAGCGATAACACATTGCGAAGTGGTGTACATAGAATAGGAAGTAGATTTAAATTTTGACTTACAAGTACGACCTTCAAAAGGTGTTCTCCAGTAGAAATTATATTTAATTACGATTGAATTAGTTTTAATTTAGTTAAACCACCAAATGTTATTTAATTTTTCTTGTAATATCTCCTGGGACACCGGGTTGCCTGGAAGAGATCGCTACAAGCGATAAGGCCGCCCACTAATGGAAATGTATTTATATTCAATTGTCTAGGTTTAAGTTATGGTGAACAATAAAGAGTTTTCATTTATTCATTCAACTTATTTTGAATTTAAAATTTTTAGAGATAGGTAGAGACGATGGATTTGGCTTTGCTACATCTTGATACACCTTTTGATTCATCAATTTTCACTAATTAAAACTGAGTTTTAACGGTATCGAGCGCAGCATTCTACTTGATTTTATTTCGACGTTTGGGCCACTTTTCAGTAGCCGTGATCGCCGAAGACAAATATCTCAAGTGTCAATGAGTAATGGTAAACTTATTAGTAGTTAGTGGCAAAGAATGATTTAATACAGATCAGCCCAGCCACGTTGTTATGTTGTTTTATCAAATGATTTAATGTATTTTTTTTATAGATCCGTCGTAAAGACATTCACGCATCGCGCGCGCATTTGAGATATCCACCCAATTGCAATACTAATCGGGTTCCAAGAGCTTGGTGATAAGTGGCAAGTGAATCTAGTTGTGAAGCGGGAGATATATAACAAGAGAACACGCACTGCTGCTCCTGTATCGCAGACGCTCCGGTTACTCAGCTCATATTATTACGGGTGAGTCCATTTATCTCCATTCCCTCTTACCCTTGCACCCTTGAAATCTGGCAATCGGCCAGATCATATGGTCTTTCGAACCGAATATTCCAACTGGCGACCTATTTATACAGTCTGCAACAACCGTATTTTGCCATTTTATGGTTAATTCAAACCAAATTGTAAATTTTCACATACCTAAAAAGTTAAATAAACAATCATTATCAATCTGCCCATTTACCCGTTTTCTGCCCTTGTTTTTTCTTTTTTGTTTTCTTATAAACATATTACTTCTGCCCTTATATATTTGAATACCCATTCCACATTCCTCAGATAATTACGCAAATTGCTACACGATAACTATTTTTTGGTACGTAGGTAGGTTAATATAACCTCGAGTACGTATTCTGTACTTTATTCAGCACACCTATTCTCGAATACTTGCACTAAACGTGATATCGGATCGATATAATAATATTGAATATTATATTCGTTTCACTCGGTGTGGTTAGCTTGCCGTGCAACTTTTATAGCTTATATATAGCTTCGTGTTTATTAAGACTCAGCGCACACGACAGTTTGATATATATTTTTTTTCCTAATCATTTTTATTTATTTCGTATTTCTTACGTTTCTCTGGCTGCTTTCTTGCGTGTTCTTTATTAGCATTAGTAAAAAAAAAAAAAATTTTTTTTTTTTTTTTTTTTTTTTTTTCGTTTGCCTTTCCTTTTCTTATTGTGCACTTCTCATCGTCATGCCTACCAAATCGCAATCTGCCATCTTTATGCAAACCCATAAGTACATAACTTTCCTATTAGAGATAGCTAACCTTATATTAAAAGGAGACAAAAAGTATAGTGTAAACGATTTCATAGGGCGCTTTACAAAATTGGACGATATAAAGGGCAAGTTGGATACAGTATATTATGAGATCTTGGACTCTAAAGACCTTGACGACAAAGTGGAAAAATGGTACTTTGACTACTACACCTCGGCTATAGAAGCATATGAAAAAATTTTGGTGGCAAACATCACCATCAGCTCAAGCATCAAACCAAGCTCGCCCACATTCTCCACGTCTACTGTTCTGCCCAAAATAGATCTACCCAAATTTTCTTCCAAGCTTGAGGATTGGCCATCTTTCATAACTATTTTCAAAAGCCTTACGGACACTGCCGGTAATTTGTCAGGTGCAGTTAAATTACACTATTTATTTTCTTGCCTCTCCGGAGAAGCTCTCAGTATGGTATCACACCTCAAGGTTACCGATGAGAACTACGATGTAGCGATGACAACACTTGCCAATCGCTACGAAAATCGCCGAGTTCTCATTGATAGGTTTATAGATATGATACTAGAGTTACCCCACATCACCACCCGCTCACAAATCAGACAGTTATTTTTAGCCCCTCTTATTTCAACCCAATCGGCGCTTAAAAACCTAAACTTACCACTACATGACTCAGACTACGTCCTAGTGTCAATAGTAGTGCGGAAGTTAAAGGGCGAGCTTCGCACATTATTTGAACGAACGCATGGGTCTTCAGACACTCTGCCCACCTTAAAGGATGTAATCACATTCTTAGAAGACCATGCACGTTGCACAGAAACTGAGACATATAACCCACCCCCCCCTCCCCTCAGCCCGACATACAGACAAACTGAACGTGCTTCTCCCTCAGCACGGTACCAACCACGCGCTTCTGCACCCAGACCAGAAATTCGGCACGTTCGTTTTCAGCCCACTACTTCCGTCCGCCCACCTTTAACGCGCCCTGCATATCCTCTACAAAGTCAAGCGTACCCTGTACAGTACGCTCAAGGATACCCACAGTCTACACAATATTTCGAGCCCATAGCACAAGATTCCGCCCACCCACCAGCACCGACCAATAATTATTACTGCCCTTGGTGTCACGTTAGAGGACACAGGTTGCTGAACTGCGGTGAATACCTAAGACAGCCTACGCAAGGGCGCTGGGATTTTATCCAAGCTCATGAACGGTGCCGTAAGTGTCTAGGACCCCATTACTCTGACGAGTGCAGATCCACAGGACGGTGTAGAGAATGTGATAGCGAGAAACACCATACCACCTTACATCGCAGTGGCTTTGAATCACCCACATATGACAATTCTCACCTCTTGCCCCCACAACTAAGAGGACAAGAACACACCCGCCCAACCACGGAATCAAGAAACTCTTCTCGTCGTAATTCACCTATTAATTCACAACAATGACTACCTGCTACTCACTTACACAATACTACACTACACCCACCCATACCATCGCTACAATATACACCATCCACTACATCACGTAAACAAAATAAATCCCAGTTTCATACTCAGCACTATGATAATAAAGTTTATCATAATAATCACTTGCCCGGCAGCCCTGTTACTTCCTCTGATAAAGCTAACCAAAATGACAGTCATATTTCAGCACATACTCAGCACATTACAGTACACGATCCACCAGTTTTATTACCCACTGTGTCCCTAGAACTAGCAGACAACGCTGGAGAATTTCATAAGGCAAGAGCATTATTAGACAGCGGTTCCATGCTAACCTTGTTAACTAAAACTATGACACAAAAATTACGTTTGCCTGTCGAGCACACAGAACTAAAAATTACAGGAGTCGGTAATCAACAGACTCAAAACTCTAGTTCTTCAACTACCATCACATTCCGCCCTATTCACACCGAAGTCCCAGTAATTAGCGCAAAGGCATACATTCTACCAGATTTGACAGGTCTTTTACCATTAACAATGTTACCTGACGTTGTTCCACTCCTCGACTCGACACAGCTTCCCCTAGCAGACTCGTCTTATCGTTTTCCAGCCGCTATTGACTTGATTTTAGGTTCTGATGTCTTGGGCCAAATTTTGGATGGTAACAAAATTTTTTTGGGCCCCGGCAGGCCAATAGCCTTCGGCACGATCTTCAATTTCGCTCTTTTAGGTCCTATCAATCCAAACTACACAAAGCCTGAGCCTCAAGTTAATTCAGCACTAGTAAATATTGACTGTTTACAACCCCAACACTCAAATAAAGAAATACACTCCGCTCTGGAGAGATTCTGGGAAGTCGAAGAAGTGCAATCAAAGGACAACTCAACCTCTGACGAGTGTGAGGAGAACTTTCGTTCTACCACCACACGTGATCCCACAGGGCGATACATAGTATCCCTTCCCTTTCTTACAAAGGCACCTAAGCTCGGTGCAACCCACGCTATTGCACTACGACGATTCCTTAATTTGGAGCGCAAACTCCAAAGAGATCCTACCCTCCGCTCAAAATATATCGACTTCATGAAGGAATACATTGACATGGGCCACATGGCTCTTTGTCACCCCAGCACATTCAAAGGAAAAGACCATTTTTACGTCCCGCATCATGGCATCTTCAAAGCCAACTCTGAAAAACTTCGCACGGTTTTTGATGGCAGCTGTAAGAGCTCTAATGGTGTCAGTCTTAATGACTGTCTGCACACTGGCCCACCGCTCCAACGTGATATTACTGACATCATTCTAAATTTTCGTACTCACAAAGTGGTCTTTAGTACAGACATCCAGATGATGTTTAGAAATATACTAGTTCACCCAGACCACAGACGGTTCCAACTCATTCTATGGCGCTCTTCTCCAGATCAACCTCTGCTCACTTACGCCCTGTCCACTGTCACGTATGGCCTACGACCCAGCCCCTTCCTCGCCAATCGATCTATTATACAGCTGGTCACTGATGAAGGTCACCGTTTTCCCCAGGCTGCACAGGTTCTTACGCACTCCATATTCGTGGATGACATTCTGACTGGGCATGATTCAGTTGACAAGGCAATAGCTCTGCAGACTGAACTCATTGAGTTACTAGCCCTAGGGGGATTTCATTTGCGAAAGTGGACCTCAAACTCTCGTCAGCTTTTAGAACGCTTCCCGGATGATCAATGTGACATACCCAAGGATTTTGATGTTGTACCCGACTCCAATGCAATCAAGGTACTTGGTATGCAATGGATACCCCAAACGGACGAATTTACATATCACATTTCGGTACCTACACTGGAAAAATTTACCAAAAGGTCAATACTCAGTACCATCGCTCGTTTATACGATCCTAGTGGATGGATCAGCCCAGTTATTTTCCGCGCAAAACTGCTCATTCAGCACCTATGGACTCTAAAGTTAGACTGGGATGAATCGGCTCCCAATGATGTCACATTTCAATTTCAGCACATTTTTGAAGACTTACCTCTACTCTCTGCTCTTCGACTCCCCAGAACAATTTGCACCAGCAAAGATTCCACCTACACCCTACACGGTTTTGCCGATGCATCCGAATCCGGATATGCAGCCGCAGTCTATCTTCATGAAACGAATATCACGGGTCAGGTACACGTCAGACTACTTGTTTCTAAATCCAAGGTAGCCCCCATTAAAACCCGACAGACTATACCAAAGCTGGAACTTTCAGCTGCACACCTCACTTCGCTGCTCATTTCTCGCGTCTCTGTTCAACTTTCTGCCCACATTACCATTCAGCAACACTTTTGTTGGTCAGACAGTACTATCGTACTCGCCTGGCTTAAAACTCCTTCTCAATCCCTACAGGTCTTTGAGGCCAATCGAGTCTCTGCCATTGCAGCCAATCCATGTAACCCTACTTGGAGACATGTACCCTCAGCTCTTAACCCTGCCGACTGTGCTAGCAGGGGAATATCAGCACAGGAACTCTTAGCCTATGACCTATGGTGGTCGCCTACTTGGCTCAAGGCCCCACCTGATACCTGGCCCACGATGCCCCCTGCTTTGGGTCATCACGTACTGCCTGGTCTAAAACCCAGAAAAATGGTAGCTCACATCGCGGTTCCTGATCTAGACACGGATTTACTCACGAGATTCAGCTCCTTAGACACACTTGTAGGCGTAACCGCATGTATTAAACGTTTTGCACACAATTGCTTGGTATCTTCTCACTCTCGCATCGTTGGTCCCATTACCGTAGACGAACGTAAGAAAGCGCTCTTACACTGGGTACGCTCAGTCCAACAAAATATGTTCGCTGAAGACATCCACCGACTGCAAACTAACAAATTATGTACAGTGCGAATACAACGCCTCTCGCCCTTTCTCAAGGATGGTCTTCTTAGAGTAGGAGGGCGCTTGTCCAACTCAGCCCTTAGATATGACACACAACATCCCCTCATCTTACCCAGTTCAAGCCCCCTTGTGGACCTAATTATAGATCATTTCCACACTATACACTGCCACCCGGGCGCAGATACACTACACGCACTACTCCGTCAACAATACTGGATTTTATCTGGAAGGCGAGTCATTCGTCACCGTGTCTTTAAATGTGTACGCTGTTTTAGGCATCGAGCTCAGCCGAATCCCCCTTTTATGGCCGACCTACCGGCTGATCGAGTCAGCCCACAACCGGTGTTTAGTCAAGTGTCCACGGATTTTGCCGGACCATTCCTAATTAAATCAAGTACTCTACGCAATGCCAAACTTCTCAAAGGCTACTTTTGTGTTTTCGTTTGTCTCGCCACCAAGGCAGTGCACTTAGAGGCTGTCTCGGAACTTTCTACGGACGCCTTTTTTGCGGCATTGCAAAGGTTCGTTAGTCGGCGCGGAATCCCTACCCTAATTCGCTCTGATTGCGGTACAAACTATGTCGGCGCAAGAAATCAGCTCATAGAAGTACAAAACTTCTTAAAGGCCAATGATGATAGAATTACGCACAAGCTAGCCACACAGCAGATCACATGGTTGCTCAATCCGCCCTCAGCTCCTTCTTTTGGCGGTCTGCACGAGGCAGCCGTGAAATCTACTAAGCAATTACTCTATCGCGTATTAGGTGAGCAGCATCTGACCTTTGAAGAATTTTCTACACTCTTAGCCCGTATTGAGGCCGTTCTCAACTCTCGACCACTCTGCCCTCTGTCTTCAGACCCTACAGACTTCGAAGTCCTAACCGCTGGTCATTTCCTTATAGGTCGCCCACTTACCGCATTACCCGAACATTCCCATGAATCCTCTCCTCCATCAACCCTACGACGTTTTCGCTTAGTGCAAGCGTTGGCTCAGCGATTTTGGACCTTGTGGTCGAAATCCTACCTGCACACTCTCCAATCCCGATCTAAATGGACTACGGAAACCAGTCGACCCAAGATTGGTGAGCTGGTACTCATAAAGGAGGATAATCTTCCCAGACTCCAGTGGAAGATGGGAAGAATAAAGAAGATTCTGCCCGGAAGGGATGACGTCGTCCGAGTCGTAGAACTCAGCACCAAGGATGGCAGCTTAACGAGACCAGTCACAAAGATTGCTCGTCTTCCCCTCGACGACAACAGCACTTAGTCAGCACTATAAATGGGAGCCGTCACCTTTTCCCCGGGCCCCAGGATGTTCACGCCACCGCGTAACGAACGATGATTCCCCGAAAAAGTAATTTACCCCGCACTTCCGCGTCTCAACGATCAGTCTGAATCGATCCGTCGTAAAGACATTCGTTAAATTTAAACCGAACGTAATACAAAAATAGTCCTAAAAGCTCAAATCTCAATAATTTGTTTCTTATTCTTCTCTATACGTTCATTCATTATTTATTGAACACAAAATAGTGTTACATATAAAATTACAAAACAGTGGTGATGTACAAATGCGAACTTAAAACCCTAAAAACAGTTTTGAAAAAGAATATAATTTCCTGCGGCCGGGCGGCCTGTCGTAAGAGGCGACTAAACAACCCACAGTCAGGTGGTAGGGTATTTGCTCGACTGGATGGCGACCACCCCTGGTCTAGAGTATGCCGCCATAACAACCTTGTGTTGAGTTCCGGCATTAGTGACCAGGTTCCAGTCTCCTTTAAGAGAGCAGCAGCGCATTTGTAGTACCTTTGGTGTTGCAATAATAATAAATAAATAATGCCGGAACACAACTCAAGGTTGTTATGGCGGCATACTCTAGACCAGAGATGGTAGCAATCCAGACGGGCAAATACCCTACCACCTGGCTGTGGGTTGTATTGTCGCCTCTTATGACAGGTGGCCTAGCCGCAGGAAATTATATTCTTTCTCCGGTCCTACACGGATAAAAAGGATAAGGAGGCAGACAGTTCGTACCCCTGACAATGACCCTGACGGCCTCTGTGGTTGAGCGGGCTAAGCCTTTGCCGGCGTACCTCACTGCAACGCAGAGGTTCTGGGTTCGATTCCTGGTATAGTAAATTTCGGAAACGTATTTTCTCCGTTATTTACTATGGTCTGGGTGTCTGGGATCGGCCCCAGAGTAGTCCGTTGTATATTACCCATAACACAAGCGTAACTTGCTTAATTTGGGGATATACAATGTATGTGTTTGTCTGCCGATTATTTAAAAAAAAAAAAAAAAAATTAAAATGATGAGATACGAGCCCAAAAGTAGGGCACTTGCTGTTTATGAAATTACATATAGATACAGTACATTAAATTTCTATGAATTGATTTCGTAAGCAGATAACGGTATGTTTCAAATGATTACAATACCCATTACGTCATTCGCCATCTTTATCGAAGCACTTCTGGCGATGATTGTTGACCTTCAAATCTAATGTCACGTACAGTAATAAAAAATTTACTTCAATGACACAATCACTTTTTATCATTTTAAGGAAATATGTTACGGAGTATACATAATATGTAGAACGTCTGTACATGTCTCATGGCTCTTTTCTTATCTATGCATAATACTACACTGAATTTCAAAAAAAGTGGGCCAATTATGCAAATGAAAAATATATTTATTTCAACAAACACATATAATATATCACATTTCTTACCTACGACAGAGATCCATGTTATGAAAAGCAGATGCATTGAATCAAAAACCTAGTTATCTATTAAAATTAAATATAACCCTGACATACAGGCAACGGTTTATGCATTCAAAAAAATATTGTAAACTGAATATGGCGTATGTATATCTAAATTAATTCTAATTTAAAATATCATCATATTGACGTAAGGTGTTTAAGTATTTTGTACAACATGCACGAGTATATATAATTCTGTTACTCAAATCAAGTATACTTATAAAAAGATACATACATACATACATAACTTCACGCCAGTTCCCTTGCGGGGTAGGCACGAACAACAGAGCGCCATTTAGGCCCATTCTTACACACCTCACTTGCTTCTTTGACATTCATAACTCTTGTCATGCACACTCGTCTGTTCTTAAGGCTCCTGACATCACCCTCCGCTAGTACACGATCAAATTATTAAATTAATTAATTATTAAATTATAAAAAGATAAAATATAATAAAATAAAATATTAATAAAACATAAAAATGGCCTTGATTCACAACGATAAATGAAACAAGCATCAAAAGTTTAAGGTAAAAAAAATATCGACGAATTGAGAACGATGGCCTTTGTAGTTCAGTGGGTTATGCTTTTAGCGGCTTAGTTCACTGGAACATAAAAGCTCCGAGTTCGATTTCCAACGTGGTAAATTTCGTAAACGAACTTTACGTTGTTTACTAATTTCCGAGTGTCTGGGATCGGCTCTAGGATGGTTCGTTGTATATTACCCATAACACAAGTATAAGTTGTTTAATCTGAGGATATATAATGTGTGCTAGTCGTGATAGCATAATGGCTAGCGCACGGTCCCAACTCAAGAGACGAGGGTTCGAATCCTGGCCAGAACGCATGCGCCACTTAGGCAGTTTTCTGACCTAATATGCATATTGTTACAATTACCACATGCTAATAACGGTGACGCAAAACATCTTGATGAAATCTGGACATCGAGATACCGATGTGTCTACCAAGCCGCCTTAGTCGAGTGTGGCGGGTATACCGTCCGTTCTTCAATAGGAGGCTCGAGCCCAACAGTGGGAAGTTTATGAGCTGTTATTATTAATGTGTTAGCCTGCCGATTATTGCTAAAAAAATGAAACAATTGAAAGAATCTGTTGCTTTTTTGAAGTCGGTTAAATACGTTGAGGTGACCGCTTTTTTTGGAAGTAACTATATATTTTTGTTTTACAGCAAGTATAATAATTAAAGCTAGTTACTATTGAACGTCAATATCATACACTTATAACAAGCAGTAGGGTTTTCCTCGAAAGATACTACAACATTGTTTCCTCTATATAAAATAACTTTCTTTTCTCTATACAAGGCATAATTACCAGCGTTTATGGCAGAAAAAAGTATATAAATAGCAAACACGCCAATTAGTAATTGTAATTAGTGTAATACACTCACGTGACGTAATTTAAACCGCGCCCGCATGTCACCTGTCTGCTAAAAAGTGAATTAATTTCACGGACTGTTATTTGTACCAGTTTTATTGGCCCACAGTGTATTTGACTTATGGTTAAATCTTCGTTGTGGGTTTCATAAAAATTCGCTTCGACTACACACTACAGATCTTAGAGGAGTCTAATTTGTATAATTTAAAGAGAAAAAAGTGGCAAATTCGGAACATTCCGAAAATACAATGATTGAAGTTTTGTCTGTCTGTTAGAGCATCACTTAAAAACTACTGAACGGATTTAAATGAAATTCGACACAAATCTGACTCATATCAACACTCAGGATAGATTTTATCTCGATAAATGACGTCGTTTCCGCGGGATAGACGAATAAATAGAAAAAGATGGCGCTGTGATTGCGTTCCTTTGGCGCTAATGTTGCAATTCATTAATGTCGCTCCTTTTTCTTTTTTTTTGGCCAGGGGAAATCCGTTTGAGGACTAAGCCGCAACAGGTACAGAAGCCTGGGGGGATGTTCCCGACCCGTGTGAGTGTGGGATTCGCCAGATCGGGGGTGGCACTAGCGTGCCCGGTCAGAACCGGTGCCACGCTATTGCCACGCCCCAGTTAGGGATACCCACAAAACCCCTGGGTGTTCCGTCCTGCGCCTTATGCCAGGGCTACGTGAATGCGGGATTAATGTCGCTCCTGCGTTATGGCAACCACGAGAACGAACCATTCCATTTCCAACCAACCGTTTTCGCTACCAGTGCGTACTAAACGTTTCGCCTCCACGTTCCTTCTGCGTACGGCAGAATTGTGGAATGCACTACCAGAGTCCGTGTTTCCAGAAAAGTACAATCCGGGAATCTTCAAGTCTCTAGGTAAGCGTGCTCCATCTTCGACCGCATCAGCGTCCGGCACTGGACGTGATCGTGGTCAAACGCAAACCTATTTAAAAAAAACCCCCAAGTTGCGTTGGTACATACCAGTTTAAAATCTTGAATAAGAATCTGAATTTTCCACCACATTGTTTAAAATAATACGCCTGTGTCGCCCTTATGGAATAAGGTTCGCTATAGATTTTTTAAATCGACAGACAAGCTCACATATCTATCTATATATATAAAACAAAGTCGTGTTAGTTACACCATTTATAGCTCAAGAACGGCTGGATGAATTTTCATGATTTTTGTGTTTTTGGAATTGTCTTCGTCCGGAATAGGATAATAAGTATTAAAATATGATATTCATCAATAAAAAAACATAAAAAAACATCAGTCTAGCCATTCATTTGTTTATGATCTTTACCGGCCGATTCCGGCAATGGTGACTGACTGCATTTTAACTCATTTTCATTTGTCTGATTTAGGTGAATTATTTTTGTGTGTGTTCAAGTGGGTCGCGGGATGGTTTAGATTCAAATTTGAACCGGGTAGATGGCGCTGCAATCAGATTTCAGGGTTTAGGTGAAATTATTTTTGTGTGTGTTCAAGTGGATCCCAGGATGGTTTACATACACAATTGGACCCGGTAGGTAGATGGCGTCGCTGAACATCACTTTAACGGTGGGACCGATTTTGATGAAATTTTTTGTGTTTTTTCAAGTAGATTCGAGAATGGTTTCGATTAATAATTGGTCCCCGTTGATGGCGCTGCAATCGGTTTTTAGTTTTTTATTTTTTAAGGGCAAGACAACGTCTGCCGGGTACGGCTAGTTATATGAGTAAATATAATTAAGCAAGTTGCACTTATGTTATAGGTAATATATAACGGACTACTCTGAAGCCGATCCCAGACTCGCAGATCATAGTAAATAATGGAGAAAATTAGTTTTCGAAATTTACCATGCCAAGAATCGAACCTGGAGCTCCTACGTTGCAATGAGGTAGGCCGGCAAAGGTTTGGCCCACTCAACCACAGAGGCCGTCTATACGATAGACTACAGCTGTGATTAGAGTTGTTAGTTTTGATGAGGAGATTAATGAAAGTAGATGAAGCGAAAGTTGTTTGTCAAGGTCGTTGCAAGGGGAGACCCAATGTCTCTGTCTACGCCCAAGGGAAAGGGGATGCAGTTGCACCCCGCCTGAAGTAAAAGAAAACAAACTAATATATTTACGAAAAAACATTATTACTAAAGTTGCCGCACGCAGTCTGTTTTCTCCCGATAAGACTTTTTTTTTGAGGCGGGGAAAATGCGTTTCGCACACTACCGGATCCTTTACTAGGGACTAGACCAAAGCGACGAGAGGTGTCACCCACGAATGGGCGCACCAGAGTCAAATCCTGTGTGGAGACTCGAAGACTCAATACTCCACTAAAACCACCCTCCTCCCATGTGCTCCGCGCTTATGGCAGGATGAGCGCGAGACTTAAAACGTAGTTACGCCCACGCTGATCCTAGCGCATCAGTGCTTGAGAATGGCCCAGGAAAGGCAAACTCATTTCGTCAACAGGGGTGAAGACTCCTCTGCTCGTTAGATGCTAGAGGGCCCCTGCAGCGGTATTACGGAGATCTTGCGCATATATGCGCCTCCGGGACCCCGACTGACGTCGATACCCGCAGGACGCGTACGCACCTCTCTCCCTTCCCGACAACAGACTGCGGCAACTTTCATATCTAACTTTTGTATCTTCAAGACGGTAGGAGCGGTATACTCGCCTAACTCGAAATGCTTGTCCAAAGCGGATTGGTGGTTTTCGTTCATCACTTATTTCTATGTGCTGGGTTCATCACAATCTTTTCTTTCACCGTCTGCACGTGGTCATTGTTAGCGTGACCACAGGAACGAAGAAAGAATACAATTTCCTGGCAACCTGTCGTAAGAGACGACAAAATACCGACATTTTTTTTTATTGCAGGAGTACAGCAGACAGACAGAAGGCCCACTTAATGGAAAGCGGTTACCATCGCCTATAGACATTTGCAACACCAAAGGTGCTACAAATGCGCTGCTGCTCTCTTAAGGGAGACGGGAACCTGGTCACTAATGCCGGAACACAACTCAAGGTTGTTATGGCGACATACTTTAGACCAGGGGTGGTAGCCATCCAGTCGGGCAAATGCCCTACCAACTGGCTGTGGGTTGTTTTGTCGCCTCTTACGACAGGCCGCCCGGCCGCAGGAAATTGTATTCTTTCTCCGTTCCTGCACGGATACGACAGCCAGGTGGTATGGTATTTGCCCGTCTGGATGGCTACCACCCCTGGTATAGAGTATGCCGTCATAACAACCTTGAGTTGCGTTCCGGCATTAGTGGCCAGATTCCAGTCTTTCTTTAGAGAGCAACAGCGCATCTGTAGCAAGCACCTTTGGTGTTGCAAATGTTCATAGGCGATGTAACCGCTTTCCATCAGGTGGGCCGTCTGTCTGTCTGCTGAGCGTGTGCAAGCTTGTGCAATAAAAAAAATATATTATCATTTAAATTTTTTTTATCGAATATAATACAAACAGGCTAATTTCTCTTCACACAAAATACGCCGTATCTGACACAACTCTCATACAAAACATGTCGTCAAATGATTCATTCATTATTGTTTTGTTTCCGGAAATGGACAGCGACATCAAGATTGAATATGTACTGTTTCCGAGCCATAAAAAATGGTTTTGATTGCTGTTTTTTGTGTTTCAATTTCGGTATAATGTCATGTGTGGTATACAATAGGTTGAACATTAGTTTTAAACGAGTTTTTTTAGTCCAGTTGGCAATGAGAACTTTTTATAATTTATGAGGCGAATTCTAGTGTTTGTAAAACAGAATCGTATATACTTTATTGTACAACAATGTTAATAATAAAACAATTCACAAAGATAGCTTAGAGATAGGTACGAATTGGGTACAATTAGACACACTTGGGATGGATAGAAATATAGTACAAAAGCTGGGGCAAGGTTTTATTGCACAATATTCTAAAAAGATTGAAATATACATACATACATACATTACTTCACGCCAGTTCCCTTGCGGGGTAGGCACGAACAACAGAGCGCCATTTAGGCTTATTCTTACACACCTCACTTGCTTCTTTCACATTCATAACTCTTGTCATGCACGCTCGTCTGTTCTTAAGGCTCCTGACATCACCTTCTGCTAGTACACGATCAATTTGATCATGGAAGGTGTGTCGTGGCCTTCCACGACTTCTGCATCCATCCACTTTCGCATTGTATATCTGTTTAGTCATTCTTTCATCGTGCATTCTTTCCACATGCCCGAACCACCGGAGCATTCCTTTCCTTACCTTCACCCCGACACTCTCTTTCAGACCCACTCTCTTTCTTACTTCGGTATTACGAACGCGGTCCGCGAGCGTCACTCCGCAGATTTTGCACAGTGCTCGCATCTCGACCGCTTTTACTCTACTTTCATGCTCTCTCTTCCATACCCATCTCTCGCTTCCATACGTGAGCGTAGGTACCAGCACATTGAAATATATGTTACTTATATAATACAAATATGAACATATATATATATATAGACTTAAATATATATAATAAATGTAATGAAATTACTGTAACGCCTCTAATTGAGGTCTCACGTGACCAAAAGGCTGGCTTGTACCTTTTTTTTTTGGCCAGGGGAAATCCGTTTGAGGACTAAGCCGCGACAGGCACAGAAGCCTGGGGGATGTTCGCGACCGGTGTGAGTGTGTGGGATTCGCCAGATCGGGGGTGGCACTAGCGTGCCCGGTCAGCACCGGTGCCACACTATTGCCACACCCCAGTTAGGGATACCCACTAAAACCCCTGGGTGTTCCGTCCTGCGCCTTACGCCAGGGCTATGTGTATACGGGCTTCCCAACTCCGCGTGCCCTGGCAGGCGTGGGCCCCCCTTACTGGGCCTCTTCCTATGCCAGGGGACGTATCCCCCGGCTACAACTAGGTCTATTCCGTGCGTGGGGCGGTCTGTAACGCGCCCCACGGGAAGAGAGATGAGCGCGCGCGGAACACTCGCGCTCTCATCTCGCGCCGCCCGCTTACTGCGGCCGAAGGTCACTATCCGACCTCCGGCGTCGGCGCGTCCTCCTTTGGCGGGAAAGGCTGGCTTGTACCTAGGGCAATGCATAAGCGTTGCCATCCAACGTGGAAACGCGGCCAGCATTTTGGGCACGCTCCCCGCCGACAGCGACCTGGAGTCTATTTTGTATTCATAGATTGTTATTTCGTATGTATAGTTTATATTTATGGTATAGTTTTAGTTTATATTTCTTATTAATGGTAAGTTATTTCAATTTAACTTGTTGTTCTTTTTATTGCTTATCTTTTTGTCTTTATTGTGTTTATTGCATTTTGGCTTATAAAGTAAGATCCATTATTGGCTAATTACTGTTTCATTATAATATTATAATTAAATACGTCAACTACAGTAACTTCATATTCATACATAGAGACACGTTTATATAATATAATAATAAAAGCTCATAAACGTGCCACTGCTGGGCTCGAGCATCTCACTACAGGGCAACGGGCAGTATAGCAGCCATGCTTGTCTAGGGTGGCTTGGCAGGTTTGACACATCAGTATTATCTCGGTGTGCAGGTTTCATCGCGATGTTTTCCTTTGCCGTTGTTAACACGTGGTAATTGTAACAATATGCACATTAGATCAAAAAACTGCCCAAGTGGTGCTTGCGTTCCGGCCAGGATTCGAACACGCGCCCTTTGAGTTTACATAATTACCCTAAATTAAAAAAAAAACACGCTTTGACAATATACTGAACTAAAAGGTAGAAAATGTTTTTTAAATACGGTGATATACCTAGGTGAGTCAAAGTTCTTGGAATCAATATTAAAAAATGCAGTTATTAAAACAAAAAATGTTCATTTTTCTACATAATCCCTCCAATGCAACGCATTTAGAATAACGCGTTTCTATATTCTTTTACTCCTTGCGAAAAAAAAATGGTTTTCTTGAATCTCGAAAAACTCTACGGCCGTATTAGATATATTTTTCTAAATTAGCAACACCATAGACAAAGAATTTTTCTTCCATGGCTATACCTATAAAATATTTGTAAAAGTGTAAAATTTATAATAACTTATGCACTGAAAAATTAAGAGGAAGAAGACTAAGATGGTATGGGAAAGTATTGAGTAGGGATGAAAGTCAAGTGACAAAAATAATATTACACTAAAACATCGATAGATTATACAAGTGTAAAAGTAGACCAAAAAAAGAACGACATTGGCTATTTTGTTCAAATAAAATCTGTTCTTTCTGTCTTTTTTTATAATATTTTCTTAAGTTTTCGCGACTTGTATGCATAATAAAACTACGTTTTAACGGTTTTAAGCACGGTAATTTTATTTGATTTTGGTCTTTCCGACGTTTCGGCCACTTTTCAGTGGCCGTGATCACGGAAGACAAAGATGTCAAGTGTCAAAGAGTATTGTTAAAGTTCGGCCACTGAAAAGTGGCCGAAACGTCGGAAAAACCAAAATCAAATAAAATTACAGCGCTTAAAACCGTTAAAACGTAGTTTTATTGTCTTTTTTATTTTTATTATTGCATGAGTTCAACAGACAGGCAGATGGCCCACTTGACGGAAAGCAGTCACCATCGGCTAGGGACATTCGTAACACTAAAGGTGATAACCAATGTGCTGTCGCTGTCTAAAGGGAGACTGGAACCTGGCCACTAATAGATATATATAGTGTATATATATATATTGTATATATATATATATATATATATATATATATATATATATATATATATATATATATATATACAATATATATAACACCAGCATGTAACACATACACTCTACATTAGTATAAGTTTAGTAATAAAACTAGAATAAATTAATATAATAAGTTATTCGTAAGATACATACACCTCAACACAAAAATCAATAAATTAATGTCACACACAAGAACCAAAATAACTAATAAGCGTGTTAAATTCAAAACATTAAATCTGGTACGGAACTCGAGTCCGTAGAGTTGTTAATAATAAAAAAGAAAAAAAAAAAACTCTACCACCTGGCTGTGGGTTGTTTTGTCGCCTCGCACGGCAGGCCGGCCGGCCGCAGGAGCTAGCGCCATCTACAATCTAGCCCACTTCGCACGTTCTTCAACGTTCACAATTAGCAAGACTAATTGCTTTCAGAAAATCTAATTTAATTTCATGAACGGTTTCATGACAACGGAATAACTGTAAACTTCAATTGGTAAATTTGTGTCATTTGTGAAATCTCCAACAGTTGCGTCTGGCGTCCGAATCGAAGCCATTTCATATTAATTGAACTCATGATGAATACTAGCTGAGCCCGCGACGTCGTTCGCAGGAAACTTTGTCTTTATTATTCATATATCATTAATGTCTGTGCAGGGACGGAAGATGCATACATTACCTGC
Source organism: Dendrolimus kikuchii (assembly GCA_019925095.2). Classification (NCBI taxonomy): domain Eukaryota; kingdom Metazoa; phylum Arthropoda; class Insecta; order Lepidoptera; family Lasiocampidae; genus Dendrolimus; species Dendrolimus kikuchii. Next base: position 17,827,790 of record CM034407.1, read on the forward strand.
GGCCGGCAGCCTGTCGTAAGAGGCGACAAAACAACCCACAGCCTACCACCTAGCTGTGGGTTTTTGTCCGGCTGGATGGCTACCACCCCTGGTTTATTTATTTTTTATTGCAGGAGATCAGCAGACAGGCAGACGGCCCACTTGATGGAAAGCGGTTACCATCGCCTATGGACATTTGCAACACCAAGTTGCTGCAAATGCGCTGCTGCTCTCTTAAGGGAAACTGGAAGCTGGTCACTAATGCCGGAACACAACTCAAGGTTGTTATGGCGACATACTTTAGACCAGGGGTGGTAGCCATCCAGTCGGGCAAATGCCCTACCACCTGGTCTAGAGTATGCCGCCATAACAACCTTGAATTGCGTTCCGGCATTAGTGGTCAGGTTCCAGTCTCCATTTAGACAGTAGCAGACCACATTGGCAGTAACTTGCTTAATTTGGGGATATGCAATGTTTGATTGTCTGCCGATTAATTATTATAATATTTAAATGAGTTAACGAGTTATCTCCCATCTCCATGGCCGACAATTTTCATTGAAATCCGTTAATCCGTTTCGGAAACTATTAGATAAACTCTAAGACAGAATAAAAGACATTTTTTTTTAACGATCACTTCTGATTAGTTTTGGTACAATTAGCAGTTTTCAATTAAATGTTGGCAGTTATTTTGATATTACAGACAGACATTTCAATTTTATTAGTATAGATTAATCGCGTATCATGTCAGACAGATATTAATATCCGGGTTGCGGCGGAGCACTGCAAGCTCCCCCCTCTTCCGCCATTTATTTGACCATCATACGATATTGTCTTGTTTACACTTTTATTGATGCAATAACTAAGGTAGCATTAGAATAAATAGTGGGATAAAATAAATATAAATGGATAAATACATAACTATTGTAACAGTCAAGTAGCGTAAGTCGTCGTAGCGCAATGGCTAGCGCACGCTTCCCAAAACTCGAAGGGCGCGGGTTCGATTCTCGCCGGATTACGCATGCAGCATTTAGGCATTTTTCTGATCTAATGTGCATATTGTCACGATTACTACGTGCTAACAACGGTGAAGGAAAACATCGTGATGCAGCCTGCACATCGAGATAACCGACGTGTCAAACCTGCCAAGCCGCCTTGGACAAGCGTGGCGGGTATACTATGCGTTCCTCCTATAATGGGAGGCCCGAGCTCAGCAGTGGGACATTTATGAGCTGATATTTTTTTTTATTTTTTTTTTATTGCAGGAGTTCAGCAGACAGCTGCAGCATCCCACTTGATGGTTAATGGTTACCATCGCCTATTGATATTTACAACACCAAAGGTGTTACAAATGCGCTGCTGCTCTCTTAAGGGAGACTGGAACCTGGTCACTAATGCCGGAACACAACTCAAGGTTGTTCTGGCGACATACTTTAGACTAGCGGTGGTAGCCATCCAGTCGGGCAAATGCCCTACCACCTGGCTATGAGTTGTTCTGTCGCCTCTTACGACAGGCCGCCCGGCCGCAGGAAATTGTATTCTTTCTCCGTTCCTGCACGGATGAAACGGATGATATTATTATATAATGTAACAGTCGAATTAATAAATAGAATAAATACACAACAATATTTGTTTTAAAGTTGTCGGCTTCAATGCAAATGGCACTGATTTCGCCAATGTCAGAGTATGAAGAGGCAGGTGGAAAAGAAAAAAAAAATTTGAAAATCTAAAAATTTGGCCAGTAATCTATACAAGTTTGCTGCACACCTGGAGTTAAATAAATACAATATATAGGATTTATAATACAGTTTTATCCGTGCCGGAAAGGAGAAAGAATACAATTTCCTGCGGCCGGGCGGCCTGTCGTAAGACGCGACATGTTCTGTCCCACACCCACAGCCAGGTGGTAGGGCATTTGCCCGACTGGATGGCTATCACCCCTGGTCTAAAGTATGTCGCCATAAAAACCTTGAGTTGTGGTCCGGCATTAGTGACCAGGTTCCAGCCTCCCTTAAGAGAGCATCAGCACGTTTGTAGCACCTTTGGTGTTGCAAATGTCTATAGGCGATGGTAACCGCTTTCCATTAAGTGGGCCGTCTGCCTGTCTGCTGAACTCCAGCAAAAAAAAATACAGTATGTAATATATTATCTGTACATTTATATAAAAACTATTAGTCGGACGAAACACATTATTAAATATTATACAAACTACAAAGGTATACATACTTAGAAGAAGTTATCTTACAAAACAATTTTATTCACATCTAAAAATTTACATAAAATGTATACAGAGAATTTGTTAGATAAAGATAATTGACATTAAGAGGACGAGGATAATCAGGAGGAAGGATATAATACAAAGGAGTAACGATTTTGGAACAGTAAAAAAATATATTGTTACGAGTTTAGCGGGACTCGAATTAAAATGCCGTTCGCATTACTATAGAGTTTATTAGAACTATACAAACACGTATAACACAGGTACAAATATAACCGAACACAACAAATCCAAATGTAATGCAGGAGGTCGTTATTCAATAAAAGCAAAGTCCGTCACTAATAGATTCTCGCTCGACTGCCCAATCAGGCCATCGTTTTATACTGCACAAGTGCAATGTGCCCGTCCGGCAACGTGACCGAATTTCCTAGAATCAGCTTGTACTCTAATCTGAAACACCTGGCTAATGATTACAAAAGAAGACGATCATAAAAGAATTGCAATTAGTTCAAATGCCGGCAGGTAATAAAATGTGTTTTTACAGATATGCAGGTGGAATTTGTTTTTGTCGGGGCCTTCACCTAAACCACACTCACATAAGGAGTTACGACGAATTCTGAGTTTAATCAGGTATACAGGAGAGCAGACATGATAACAGGCGTAAATCATCTCATCAGGCGATGGCTGATCAGGCTGATCAGGCGCATCAGCATCTTGAAAACGAAATAAATAAACACACAATATTGATATTGTGTTTATCGCTTTATGGCTCCGAAAAGTCTAGTTCGCTTGTACACTTTATCATGTTTCAACACACCGCACTATTACATCGATATTATTAGCCATCGAGGGATTATAACAGTATCAATTAACTGTATTATTAATATCACTGATAATGAAATATAATTATGCATTCTCCTTATTTGGAGTACAGAGGAAATTATTATTTTTTTGGTTCCGTAGCACTTCTGGAATTTATGTCTTCTACCGAATCAAAACTGGTGTCACGAAGTGGTAATTTGAGTTTAGAAAAAAGAAAGAAGTTCGCCGGAGCCATATCTGGTGAATAAGGTAACTTGCTCGATGGTATCCGTTGAGTTTTTGGTCAAAAATTCGTTCACAATTGTGGCCTTATACGAACCACTCATAAGCACGTGTTTTTGGTAAAGTCGATTCACCGTAAGCCTTCTGTAACATATTCAGTGTCACCGAACACGAAATTATATTGGCGATGCAAAATTTAAGACAAGCTCTTTGTTAGATGTTTTTATCCATTATGGAATTCTCATTACACACTACATATGATCTAACTAAAAACAGCACTGTATTTAATCTAAATGACCGATGCAACTCAAACTACGCGCCAAAATGAAAAACAGTTGTGCCAATCTAACAATATACATACATACATACATAACTTCACGCCAGTTCCCTTGCGGGGTAGGCACGAACAACAGAGCGCCATTTAGGTCCATTCTTACACACCTCACTTGCTTCTTTGACATTCATAACTCTTGTCATGCACGCTTGTCTGTTCTTAAGGCTCCTGACATCACACTCCGCTAGTACACGATCAGTTTGATCATGGAAGGTGTGTCGTGGCCTTCCACGACTTCTATCAATAATCTAACAACAATAAAATAAATAATTTGGAACCATAAACAAATCATCCATTCCCGATGCTTTTTTGACAGAATGTATCTCCATAAATTCTTTACGCGTTACATTTTCAATCAAAACGTTAACAACATATTATCATTTTTTTTTATAAAATTGGCTGTATATATATATATATATATATATATAATAAGTTTAAAGTACAGACGACACTACCTTATTACAGTTTTATTGCGGATTACTTACATAACGTAGATATGAAATACAATTTACTGCAGTTAACGGTGAAAACAATTGAATCGTGGAAAGTAGAAAGCGTTCAAGCACTACTAAATATATCAATTTTATCGTGACCCCTGTTTATGAGCAATTTACTCGACACTTGAGATCTATAATCATGGCCGGTTACGGGTAAACCGTTTTAAAATGACCCGTAATTTTGATGAAACTATAGGATTAAGGAGTTCCTAAATTATGGTTCTTGTTTTCTATAGTACGTAAAGCGCAATCATTAGTTGTATCTTTATCTACGGTTCATGAATATCCTAATTGTGTATATTAATGCTCGTGCGCAGGTCGTCGCACATATAATATTGTTACGAGCTACACAGGACTCGAATTAAAATACCGTTGGAATTACTATAGAGTTTATTTGAACTGTACAAACACGTATAAAACAGGTACAAATATACTGGATACAACCAGTAACACTACTTGTTACAATCTGCACGATCAATAACACGCGCAAAGTCCGTCACTATATCGCTTGTTGAATGTACACGTCTTGCTGGTATCGTAATCGTCGCTAGACTGCCTCACCCCTCCGTTCGGTCATTGTTTTATACTAAACTGTGTAATAGAACAAAGGACCATGTTCATCGAGTTAATCCGCACACCTGGCAAGCAAGGATTAGTTCGACACTAATGACGGCCATAAAAGAAGTAGAAAAACAATAGCATGTTTTTCTGAATTACAATTTCAAAACATAAAGTAAACAAAAGAATCCCTAAATCCGGTGGCAATAAAACTGCGTTTTACGACCTGCAGGTGTGCGCATTTCTGTGTCGGTATGTAACAATATTTATTTTACGCTGATGGTGTGGGCGATACTCTGATCGTTGTAGGTATTTTATTTTATTTTTATTGGAGAGGTATAAAAGTTAAACACTGTTACTGGTGGAAACTTATAATAAATCACCTTAAAAAGCAATTACGTGTGCTCTCGGCTACAACCAAAATGGAAGAAAAAACAAAAAGCAACGACAGTGTTGCAAGTTTAAAAATAATATTATCTTATGTTGGTGTTGCCAACAATGCTGAAGAAAACCGATTTCGGTTATAGCGACTGTCATGTATTTTGAAGCCTAGTATTCTGATTTCCGAGGTGGTCGTATGCTCGCAATGTATGATCACACTTCGGACAGGTCGAAAACCTACCACAATAATTATAGGTGGATTACGTGGACAGGACTTTTCTATGAGAGTAGCAAATTATGACGTCATCACTTTAATGATTCAAATATTGTTCATATAGTAACTTTTTTATGATATTCTAAAAGTAAGATGTTAGTGAAATATTTTAACGCCCGCTCTTTAATATGAATATTACTTAAGACTTTAGTTCAAAATATGTCATCTATTATGTAAGTACTTCAAAAACCGAATAGTAACATAGGATATTAAAGACTTATCAAACTTAATCGCAAAAAGAAACCAAACCTAATAAACTAATCCTTTAGCAATTCGAAATTTAAAATTCGAACACGCATTTGATTTACAAAACGAACGTTCTATTTACAAATGATTATGAGTGTTAAATTGCGTAACACACGCACCGGACGAATTTCCTTTTTATCTGTATATGGTATCATTTGTTCATAGTTTTTCCGCTATAACTTATAAATTAACAATGATTAGTGTCTGTATAGTTTAATATTATGAATCCTTGCGAAAATTAACCGACCTGAAAAATAATTGATGCTGTTATTTATTGCTATTTGTACTTAGTTCGTTACTATAATATTACGAAATAAACGTAATACTTGTTTAAAGTGTGATTAGTAGTAGTGTTATTATTTTCAAAATAATTTAAAAACTCTATATTAGTACAACGCCATGTACATAGTTGAAACGGTAGCCCACGAAAAGGTTTACGGTTAATCAAATTATTTTTAATCGTTATGTTTTGGTAATTATTATTTTGTTTTCTTCGAAGTGACTACCACTTTTCACCATGTTATAGACAACTGCTACCGTTTGTGAACTTCGCAGAACCAAAATGAATATACGAATATCATGTTAATTTAACCCACCGCGTTCCACAATACGTTTCCAGAAGCTTTCTAAACTCGTCCTCCAAACAATATTCACATGTAAATTGATACTTGAAATATTACGTGGCAAAATTAAAATGTTTTACAGCCCTTAAAGCCTCGTAAATATAAAAAAGCATTTTTAATCTAGACGTGCCATCTCAAACGTCAACGTACCGCAATTCTTCTAGAGTACGGATTCTAAACAGCTGTTATATCGCGAGGGAAAATGTAATATATCTATGTAACAAAAGTAGGAACAGGTAGATATGTGTATCGTTACGCCAATATTGTTACAGTGGCATTGGCATGGTTGCGTAAAGCACCGATTAGGCGATTTAACGATCAACGCAGTTAGAGGCCGCTTAGATTTATTTTTTGTATCATAAGACTATCGTGCGAATATTGTGAATTGTGAAACTTTATAACAAAACATTCAATACACTTTTTAACAAGACAAAAACGTCGTTTGCGTGAGATGGATAAATATAGACAAAAAGATGGAGCTGATGTCGCGTATTTTTTCTGCCACTGTTGCTAAATACGTCGTTATGGCAACGTGAATGAAGTGTCACAGACACTGCTAGTGTTGGAATATTAGGATACATTTCAGCTCAAAGAAAGTTTAAATCTTTTATTTCTCAACTAACATTATTATAAGTTTAGATACATCGATTATATGTCGTAAGTTCTAAGCCAACTTGATTAACAAGTATGCATACTACATAATATTATATTTTCAAGTATCATAAATATACATCATCAAAGTTAATAGTCGTCTGTCTGTCGGTCTCGTGGGTTTAAATAAGATTTCCTACATAAGTTAAGTCTTGCTTTAAAAATATTTATAGATAAAGTTACTCTTATATGCAGATCATTGTACAGCTGTTATCCCTGAAACGATATCCTTCTTGTACTTTATTTGGTCCTTGGTGCTGGTAAAATCAGCTTTTGTTTATTTAGTCCAAAGTTTTGATTTACATGTTTAATCAATTCGAATTAACGAGACTATGCGGCAACTTGCGACATGTTGCGAATCAAACTGGCTTATCCCTAATCCTTCTCGATACAATGGTAATTAAAAGCAGTGGATGATTGCGAAATCATTTTTAGTCACGGGTCAAGGGTAGTCCAGTCATAATGTAGTAAACGGTGCATTTTGGAGAGTAATTGTGTAAGTCTGAAAGTGTGACGCTTTAACCGTATCATATAATAGTGGGTGTCGTGAGAGACATTAAATTTTTTTTATAAATCTAGTCTAGACTATTGTGCAGTCGTTTAGAATGGAAAAATGGATTGTTTTCTCTGACAGAATTTATTTGATAATATATTTTTACATACTGTTAAATTTATTTATACTAATAAAGTCTGTTTGTTTGTTACATAGCAAATGTCAAAAACTGCATTATTATGAAACAGTGTATAAAATACAACTTCCTGACAAATTTCATCTACTCACTGTTTTTCTTTAGAAGATTATTTTGGAATAATACACACACGATTATTGCAAGAAATTATAGAGATGTTAAAAGACACTTAAACAACATTAGACAGTGTATAAACAGTAGTTACCACTAATAAAACTTGCATTAATTTTGAAAGCACAGATTAGATACTTCAATTTTATAATACAAGCCTTCTCCTTAATTTTCCGTTCGACATTCCTTCATAGAAATTTATTTTCATAAGCTAGACTATTATGTTGTAGTAATGTAGTTGTGGTTTTTTCAAAGCCAGTGGATTCGATTCCTGACTTGAAAATTTTATCTGGCATATGAGGGTATAAGCTTCATGTGTGTTAAATCTGTATTATAAAATAAGTCTCATTCCCAGATGAAGCCTAAGTAAATAAGACTCAAATGAAGAGTGAAGCATTTATTAAAACTTGAGTGCTTAAACTTATTTATAATAGTATATACGCGTATGTGATTTACATTTTGTGTGATTAATAGTTATGTATCCATTGAAAATCATTCTACCTCTATCCATACTAATTCGATTATTTAATACTTAATTCAATTAACGCACTGCGGCGCGATCAGCATCCTATAGCCGGCTTCACTTTGAGGGTCCGAGACTACATCTTTCTATTTATTAATAGTCTACGGTCTCATTATATTCGGGCCTGTATATCTTACTATATATTCTGCTCCTTACCGTTGATAGACAAAATGAGATAAATAAAATGGACTTTATTTTAAATTTTAATCAGTAGGCAAATGAATGAATAGTATGAGACTACGAGCCTACCTCGTCCTATTTATTAATAGTCTATATTATATACTAGATTCTGCCCGCGACTTTGTCCGCGTGGCATATGATATATAACCTATAGTCTTCCTCGATAAATGGGCTATCTAACTCTGAAAGAATTTTTCAAATCAGACTAGTAGTTCCTGAGATTAGCGCGTTCAAGCAAACAAACGAACGCTTCAGCTTTATATTATAGTATAAGATATTAATTTGAGCCTATATACCTTACTGTATATTCTGTTACTTCACTATTGATAGACAAAATGAGATTACTTTGTATGGACTTTATATTTTAAGCAGTAGGTAAGATATTGGTCAAATGTGAACAGCGAAGTCAATAGCCATCATTTTGTTTGGCATCATTATGCACATATGTTTAAGCACACTGCCAATAGCCATACTGGCACCGTTAGAACATAAAGTTAGCAGACAGTAACGGTGTCGCCAAACGTATGGCTTTACTGCCTGTCGTACATTTGCCTTTATGTTTGTATTCCACACAAGGTACTTGGCTCACTTCCTCAATTTTTTTATTTCAAATTGTTACTGGGCTGTGTTATAAGTACAACGATTATTACAAGTGCCGTAAGCCTATAGAACTCTCCGAATTGAGAATAACACCGGCAAACTCAATGTGGGATAATAGTGCGTTAACTTCTATTCGTGCAGAAACGGAGAAAGAATACAATTTCCTGAGGCCGGGCGGCCTGTCGTAAGAGGCGACAATACAACCCAAAGCCAGGTGGTAGGGTGTTTGCCGGACTGGATGGCTACTACCACTGTTCTAGAGTATGCCGTCATAACAACCTTGAGTTGTGTTCCGGCCTTAGTGGCCAGGTCCCAGTCTCCCTTAAGAGAGCAGCAGCACATTTATAGCACCTTTGGTGTTGCAAATGTCTATAGGCGATGGTAACCATCAAGTAGGCCGTCTGCCTGTCTGCTAAACTCATGCAATAAAAAAATACAATAAGAAAAGAACTTGTAACAATGATAAATAACTTTGATATTAAAACACTACTCAAATCACACTCTACTTAAAGTTAACATTAAATGGTGAAAATTACTTTTCGATCCTGAATTTTATAATCAACCCGCAGCGGGGCTTTGTGGCGAAGCCTTAGGTGAGTAGCGACACCTCGTACCTGACTCCGGGGGCCAAGACAAGGCCCCCACTTCCGTGCTTGCCTTAGCCAGCCGGCACGGAGTGGAAATCGCTAGAGCTAAGACTCAAGCTCCAGGGGTGGAAGTGATAAATGGCATCACGTCAGAAGTAGCTTCGGTGAACCTGCATCCCACCTCTCTACACCCCTTAGCCACTCACACCCATGTTGCCCCTGCCTTCTATGGCATTTTTTGGGGCCCATGCAGGGAGTGGCGAGTCACCGTCTGCCCATTTTTCCATGTTCTCCGAACATTGCGACGGGCAGACGCCATAGTCCCCATATTCCCAGACCTCTAGTACCACTAGTAATTCACCCCTTCATTTCCCACAATAGTCCTACACTGGCCGGGGCTTGTCCTCGGGTGCATTACTATATGGTGTAGACAGGGATAATCGCCGGTCAGTGTCACGCCACATTTACATTAAATTTGTCAAAGGGCCTCTACGTGTTGGCCTTTCCATGGCCCCACGCAAGCCCTCCAAAAGTCTGGGCCATTTTTATGGCCCGTGGTCTACAAAGACATACATTATAATAAAACACCATAGAAATCTCCTTGAAAATCGATGTCTCAACGGTTGAGACGTTAATTTTTACTCAGACAAGTGTCGAGAACACGAATCGTATGCCATGCCATGGTAAAATCCCAAATTCTGCCATGGGTTACGTTTCTTCTGAATATATGATTTTTTTTTTATAAATATATTTTTTATTGTTTATTAACCTTTTCAAAAGTAATAACTTTCATTCCAGAAGCCGTCAGCTTATATACTCAGGGCGTTCCATTAGTACCTCACAACGCCCAAAATGCTCCGTCAGTCGTTCCACAGGGCGACCGCGGTCGTTGTGAAAACAACGTCACTAGTGACGTCATCATTTTCAATCACACAATGCTCACAACGACCCATGTCAAGAGATATTCCACTTGCGTTTACGATTGCAACGCCGGCAAGCAAGTGGAACGAGAAAAATCGCGGTCGTCAACGTGGGTCGTCGTGAGTCCCTAATGAAACGTAGCCACTGTATGTACTTTAATAATAAAATAAACCCAGGCTCAATCAACCAGCAATAAGACAGTTATGGAGCGATTATTATAGTCTAGACAACTTATAAATCGTACTTAGAAAATTTCTTACTATACTCATCAAATATCCGCGAAAAAGCAAAGAAAGTAGCTACAGCTTCATTGCAATCGTAATAAGAAGTGCATTTCTTAAATTAGTAATCTAACACGCTCCGGCAAGTCCACGAAATAGTGTAGTACGACTTATTTATCACCAATAATTGGAAGGCGATAAGCGAGAACATTGTATTATCACGTTTAATTAAGATGTGTTAGACTTCTCCGATTCAGACAAGCGTCACGCTCACGATTATAGACAAGCGTGAACATATAGTATGGCCTAGTGGTCGCCCAGTGGTCGAAATTCGACCATAATTAAGTTGAATTATAAGTTTGAACATTATTAAGGTTCTGTTGTCAAAGAATATACTTCTATAATCACAGATTTAGCCAAGGCTACACCGTTAATTTGATCTTAACAATAAACAAAAGAGTATATATGCGTGTGTATGTCAAATACATGGTAGTGTGTGTAATGTTTTTTTTTATTGATTTAATGTATTTTTTATGCATAATTTAAAAAAATGTTTGCATTCTGCACTCCTTCTTTATATAAACTATCCCCCTAAGGTTCAGCGCTTGTCGCGATTTTTTATGTTTTTATTTTCTATTGCAGGAGCTCAGCAGACAGGCAGACGGCCCACTTGATGGAAAGCGGTTACCATCGCCTATAGACATTTGCAATACCAAAGGTGTTGGTCTTATGGTCCTCAATCGTATTTCCCTGGTAAAAAAGTGTACCAAGCCTACACTCGAGGGCTTCATGGTGCAGTACCACTGTTCTAGATCCCGTAGCGTCCCAGCAAGTGTAGTTAGAGGCAAACGTTTAGATTTAGTGGGTAGTTTGAGCGGATACCGCCCCCAGGCCGGGGTCCGGTTCCCCCGAAAGTCCCACACGCACACGAGCAGGCGGCATTAGGCACTGCATTTGGCCTTCCCCCGTATCTAGACCGGTGTGTGTGTCGCAAGAAAAGACATCCGCGCAGGAACGGAGAAAGAATACAATTTCCTGCGGCCGGACGGCCTGTCTTATTTGCCCGACTGGATGGCTACCACACCTGGTCTAGAGCATGCCGCCATAACAACTTTGAGTTGTGTTCCGGCATTAGTGACCAGGTTCCAGACTCACTTAAGAGAGCAGCATTTGTAGCACCTTTGGTGTTGCAAATGTCCGATAGAATAGGCGATGGTAACCGCTTTCCATCCAGTGGGCCGTCTGCCTGTCTGCTAAACTCCTGCAATAAAAAATAAAAAAAGACATTCCCCCTGTGTTAACAAACAAAAGCGCCGGGTTGTGTTGCGTGTGCTACTGTCAAATAAACATGTTACTTTTTGTTTTTTAATTTTACTAATAAATAATTCGTTTTCTAAGTCTCTTGTACAACTAACAAATTATGGACGCAAGTCTGAGACAAAAAAATATTATTATTATAGAAAATATAAATTAAAACTTTCAACCGATGTCTTATTATTTTAAATATATTTTACACATAAATCTGTTCTAAATTGAGAGTCGTAATTCAATTACGTAAATGAATAGGATCTAGTTACGACTTCACTAATAACAATATTTTCAATTTTTCATTATACATAGAATTCTTCGTAAATGTTTCCCTCTTACTAAAACACGACATGTTACCATAAGTGGTGTGCGATATATCGTCATTTCACAAAAAGCAACTCCGACAACGACCGCAGTTACAACACTATTTATGCCGAAATGACGTGACATCACCATATATGTCACAACTCGGATTAATTTGACAAAAAAATAGAGAATAAATTGAATAATTGATCACATGTAACACAAACGTGTAATCGAATATCATTAGAATCGAATATTTTAATCGCATAATAATTTATCGATTTATTGAATAAACAACTGCAATAAATCGTTAAATGTTCGGCGGAAAACATGAAAATAGAACTTTCGACTGTTTTTACTTTTTTTTAATATTATTCTTTTGTTTCTATTATTATCATCGCGATTTCTAGCCGTGGGACGTGTGTAATGTGAAATACTGTTGTATTTTCACAATACAAAAATTTCTTAAACGCCTCATTGAGATAATGCGGTAGAAAAAGTAACGAAATGTTCATTCCGCGTTTAATATTTAAAAAAATTAGAACGAGTTCTCAAATATTTTGTATTTATAGCATTACAAACTTATCCTTCTTTGTTCTTTTTTAGATATATACGTTTGTGTGAAGTGTAGCATTTTCCGGCATAAAAAGTATTCCGTGTTCAATTTGGGGCTCTAAATGAATTTATTATGCGTTACAAATTAATGTATCTTGGTTCTTTAAATTTCAATAAACCAATGACAAGAAATATACAACAAACAACTTCTAAACCATTCATAATAAAGCAATAGGACCTTTAACACAATACACTACTGGCAGTAGCTGACGTATAAATTAAAAAAAAATGAAAATACCAGCAGCCTCGTCTGCGTTTGTCCTGAAAGTACGCAATATGGAAACAACCGTCAACGAATTAAATCTTCCGTTATTCTAATATATAAGTTAGTTTCTTCAAAATCTGTTCTGTAGTTTTTACGCGTTTGTGTTTAATTGTACCAACAAATATTTTCGAATGAACAAAAGTAGACAAATAAAAATTGGCCAAGTGGGTGTCGCATTAATACATTATTTTTATTATATGGCTACATAACGCAAAAAAAAACCACAGAATTCTGCGTATTTCAAAAATTACTCTATTGATCTTGTTGAAAACCGCGTATGCACTAGGCACGCTCTACGTCAGAATTAGAAGTCCCATAAAACAATTTGGGATGATATTGAGGATTAGATGATAATAATTTAAAATAGAATGAACCAGAAAACATGTCAATAGTTGTTATAGAAAGAGAAAAGAAAGAAAGAAAACATTTATTTGCCAAATGCGACGCAGACAAAATAGAAAATAGACGAAACAATTTTTTTTTTCAGGTATACGCCGCCATTCGGCAAATGAGGTTGGCACTCAGTATATTGCTGTGTCGGAAGATATTGCGCCACAGCACTGATTTTCAGTGCCCACCCCTGAGTATCACTAGTTATCACTGAACAAAAAAAACTGAATGAAGCAGAAAAAGAAGTGTTACGCTAAATCACGAATTTCTTTATTTATGTTTATCTTTTGCTAAAAGCTTAAATATCATCATATCCCGAACCGAAGGAATTATAATGAGTTTCTCACACAAATTTTCATCTCCAATTTTAGCCCATTCAAAATTGTATAGACAATAGGTAGCCTTATCCTTCTACAGGATAAAATATATGACTTCGGTAAATTACATTAAATTCGTTCAGTCGTGAAAAAGTAACAAACGAACAGATTTAATTTCGTAATTATATATATAAATATGGATAACAAAGTACATTTTACATTCCTAACATAATAAAATAGATAACCTTGAAATATTATCATACAAAAATGTCAGTAAAACTTATTATACAATACCAGTTATTTAAATTTGATAAACGCTTTGGTCAAAATCATTAAAAAACAATAAAGATATGATTTCTATCCGATAAAATGTAATATTTTTATAAATTTATATTATCACCAGTCCACAATATCACTTTAAACTTTCCTTAACATTATCTTAATTACAAAGTTAATTAACTAAATCTCAAAATATACACAAAGTTCAATTTAGATTGCAACGTTACAAACAGTCTAAAAATGTAGTTTCACAATCATTCTTAATTCAAATTACAATCACTTTTGTTTGCACTATTTTTAATTAATACAAATCCTTTAACGATTATAAGGATTTAAAATTATTATTTTACTAATTGATTTAATCGATTAATGTATTAGGCACAGCACACTTAAATTTAAAAAAAAACTGTTCTATATTTAAATTTGTCCAATATTGTTTTTACGATGTAATTTTTAATCGTGTTTTTATTTATTTATAAGGCAACTTGTTTTTCGTCTAAACGACGCGCGGGCGTTTTCGCATAAGGCCGCGTGGATACTGACTGTTGTCGCGTGGGATTTTAGTATGTCGTTGTTGTAAAGCCTTAAATGGCAATGGCTTGTGTCAGTTCACGTATATGTTCATGATGGGTAAGCAAAAGCGTAAATCGTATTAGAACTATGGTGTCAGTTGTTTAGTTTCCTCGAGTTTGAGGGGCGAAAGCAGGATCACTGGAATGATCGATACCGAAATGTTCAATAGATTCCCTAAGGTTATTTATAAAATTACAACGCTTATCTCTTCCAGGCAACCTAATTTAAGGAATAGTTTAACCTAATCTGGAAATGTAGGTGGTGCTGATTATTAGGTATATCATAAACAAACATACTTAAACTACTTATTTTATAAATTAAATACATAAATAATACACATATTTAATAAATAAAATAAAAATAAATATGTTTATTAAAGAAATAAACTATTTCGAATGTAAAAATTATCATCAAAACGTAAATTCTCTTAACCAATACTACGTAAACAAAACGTCCGGAAGGACACAAATTTATGACCAATTCCTTTTTTGTTTGTTGGCTTTTATAACCAGATTGTTATATTGAAACGAGAATTTTCGATCGATCGATGGATATTATAAAATCCGGATAGATAACAATTTTAGGATTGTTTTTATTGCAGGAGCTCAGCAGACAGGCAGACGGCCCACTTGATGGAAAGAGGTTACCATCGCCTATAGACATTTGCAACACCAAAGGTACTACAGATGCGCTGCTGCCCTCTTAAGGGAAACTGGAACCTGGCCACTATTCCCGAAATACAACTCAATGTTGTTATGGCAGCCAGCATACTCTATACCAGGGGTAGTAGCCATCCAATTAGGAGATCGCCCACCCTACCACCTGACCGTGGCTTGTTTTGTCGCCCCTTACAACAGGCCGGTCGGCCGCAGAATTTTGAATTCTTTCTCCGTTCTTGCACGAATAAAATATGTATATAGCATATTTTATACTATATTATTTTTCTATAATATATAAGTATAGTACAATTAGCTAAAATATAGTAAGATAACTATATATTACAGTACGGGTGGCAACCCTAGCTGTTCACTGCAACTGAAAGCGCGTTGAGTTTTGAAGTGAAACTCCTATGAAGACGGCGGGTCTTAGGATTTTTCTGTCACGAAAAAGCGTTACGGCCGCTGGAGGAGCGGCGTAATTTAGACTAGACGTGGTGAGAGGCGGCATAATTTTAGAGTAGACTATGGATGCGTTGTTAGGTTCCGGAGCGAATTAAAGTTTTTTGTTTGATAAAATAAAATATGTTTAAATAAAAAATGCATTCATTAAAATGTACCTAACCTAACCAAATGATAATTTGCAGTAAAACTACGAAAAATCGAAATGTGTGCTGGGA
The DNA here is from genome assembly GCA_019925095.2 of Dendrolimus kikuchii. Lineage (NCBI taxonomy): Eukaryota > Metazoa > Arthropoda > Insecta > Lepidoptera > Lasiocampidae > Dendrolimus > Dendrolimus kikuchii. The sequence continues at coordinate 17,843,810 of CM034407.1, forward strand.
CACATAGTAGAAGTGAAACTTCAACGGACAAGTGGCGAAACGAAGCGCAACAAAATTTTCACTTGATATTTTACGGGCAGGTTTTCAAATTAGACAAGTACATCAACAATCTGCCCGTAAAACTTCAAGTTAAAATTTTGTTGTGATTCGTTCTGCCACTTATGCGTCGCCATTTGTTTTTCCACTTGTCCGTTGAAGTTTCTTTCCGTATCTTATAAACTTTAAATTCGATGTCAAACGGTGTCAAATATGTGAGTTTTCGCGGGATGTTAAAGGATCTTACTCAGCGCGTTCCATTAGTAGCTCACAACGCCCAAAATGCTCCGTTAGCCGACGTCATCATTTTCGAACCCACAACGTTCACAACGACCCATGTCAAGAGGTGGGTCGAATAGCCGTTCCACTTGAGCTTACGATTGTTGCGCCAGCAAGCAAGTGGAACGGGTAAAATCGCGGTCGTGAACGTGGTCGTTGTGGGTCCCTAATGGAACGTAGCCACTCTGCGTGCGACGCGCGACGGAAGATTGTAATGTCAATAAAAAGCCATATAAACTCTGTACAGCAAATGGCAATACATATTTAATTAACGGCTTCGACTCCATTCAGGGTTTCCTTTGCGTCACGGTAATGTCAAACTTCTATCGATTATTCAACTCGGTATATTAAATCAGATTCGGGTTTACTATTATTACACTATTGAAAACATTTTTTTTTTATATTTTTTTTATATTGAATAGGTTCGCGTTTGACTGACATTGCGCCTGACGTCAGGTGGAAATGCAGTCTAAGGTGGAGCACGCTTACCTAGAAGATACCTGTTCACGCGAGACTTAAACATAACATAACAGTATAAAAATAAACCAAAATAGGTAACAATCTCAGCTTTAAAAATTTATAACAAAAAAAACGGACTTCAAATTAAAAAACACAAAAAAAATCTGCAACAACTTCATATCGGTGCATTTTGCAATTTTGTTGTTTCTTATGTTTCACTTGGCACCGACTTCTGTATGTAGAAAAAAAAATGTTTATTGCTTTTTAGTTCGAAGTCATGTATGAGGTCGGTTTTGTTTTTGTTAAAAAACCTACTCTTTAGTAGCGCAAATACTTGAATAGTTTTAGAAATAATATTTTAAGCGCCTGTACAAATTGTACTTCTCGCACACGTATATAAGTTTTGCCTTTCCCAGAGCGTAGGCGCGCGGTGCTCTTCAACAATGGTTGCTCCCGATTTATCTGAAGTCCACTCATCAGATCCTGACTTGGTGACAAAGGAACTACCTCCGGAGTATATTCTTTCGAATAAATAATAAAAATTAAAATCGGGCCACAATTGACGAAAAAATCGCGTAACAAACACAAAAAAATACGACCGATTTGAAAAAACTTCCTCCTTTTGTTTATTGAAAGAGTTTAGCAGACAGGCAAACGGCTCACCTGACAGCAAGCGTTTATCATCGCCTATGAACAATTTGTAACACCAAAGGTGCTACCAATGTGCTGCCGCTCTCTAAAGCCTGACAACTAATAGCGGAACAGAATTCATGTAGAAAAAAGAAATGTTCATTGCTTTTTAGTTCGAAGCCATGTATGAGGTCGGTTTTGTTTTTGTTAAAAAAATCTACTCTTTAGTAGCGCAAACACTTGAATAGTTTTAGAAATAATATTTTAAGCGCCTGTACAAATTGTACTTCTCGCACACGTATATAAGTTTTGCCTTCCCCAGAGAGCAGGGGCTCGGCGCTATTCAACAAGAGTTGCTCTCGATTTATCTGAAATCCACTCATCAGATCCTGACTTGGTGACAAAGGAGTATATTCCTTGGAGTAAAAAATTAAAATTAAAATCGACCCACAATTGACGGAGAAATCGCGTAACCAACACAACAAAAAAATAGCCGCCGAATTAAAAATCTCCTTTTTTTATTACAAGAGTTTAGTTTAGCAGCAAGCAAGAGGCTCACCTGATGGAAAGCGTTTATCATCACCTATGAACAATTTGTAACACCAAAGGTGCCACCAATGTGCTGCCGCTCTCTAAATACTGGAACCTGATCGCTAATGCCGGAACACCACTCAAGGTTATTATGGCGGCATATTCTAGACCAGGGGTGGTAGCCATCCGGGCTGGTATATACCCAACCATCTGGCTGTGGGTTGTTTTGTCGCCCCTTACGACAGGCCGCCCGGCTGCTGGAAATTGCAATCTTCCTCAAGAGTCTCAAGCAAAAACTTTTGGAAGTCGCTTAAAAAGAGACAGGTAATCAAACTCCGTATTTATCTTATAAAGCAATGAATACCGCGTAGAGCGGATTCTTAGCAGTCTTTAACCGCTTTTGAGGCCTCGCAGAAAGTTTACGGCCTTGACGCGCGTACGGTTAATCACTGTCCCATATCACACGTCTCACGGCTGCCACTAATCAATACCGCCGCGTTATCCATTGTCTCCGACCCGTTGTTCTAACGGTACTCCATTCACGAGCTGATTGGTTTTGTTGTGCAAATTCGCTTCATATAAAAATGATATGAGCTAAACTGCATTTATAATTATAATCATTCATTTTTTTATTGCTGGAACATAGCAGACAGGCCGACGGCCCACCTGATAGAAGGTGGTGACCGTCACCTATGGACATTTGCAACACCAAGCCGACCTCGAAGGGTAGACTGAAATCTGACTACTGATGCCGGAACACAATTCAAGGTGGTTACGGGAGCATACTCCAGCGGATTTTGTGATGAGACGTAGGCAGCCACCGATGTTCGTAGTACCATACGGCAGGACCAACTTACTTAATAAGGCGCCGATGACACAGGCTTTGCGAACATTGAACAAGGTCAACAAATAACACTGGTGGTATATAATTGTGTATACCCACACAGTGTGAGTAAAACTTTGTATTAAAAGTGAAAATAATCTTACCTGCAAAAGTTGAAATGTATAATAGAAGTAATATAGATAGATAGAGTAATAGATAAAACATGTAATAGATATATAGACAAGAAATAAACAAACATACAACAGATAGAATTAATTAGATAGATATGTAATTGTACTAGCAAATAAGATATATGTATAGAAAGAAATACCGAAGTAAGAAAGAGAGTTGGTCTGAAAGAGAGTGTCGGGGTGAAGGTAAGGAAAGGAATGCTCCGGTGGTTCGGGCATGTGGAAAGAATGCATGATGAAAGAATGAATAAACAGATATACAATGCAAAAGTGAATGAATGCAGAAGTCGTGGAAGGCCACGACACACCTTCCATGATCACATTGATCGTGTACTAGCAGAAGGCGATGTCAGGAGCCTTAAGAACAGACGAGCGTGCATGACAAGAGTTATGAATGTCAAAGAAGCAAGTGAGGTGTGTAAGAATAAGCCTAAATGGCGCTCTGTTGTTCGTGCCTACCCCGCAAGGGAACTGGCGTGAAGTTATGTATCTATGTATGTGTACTTTGAATTTTTATCTGAATCTCCACGTTAAGGTACTTCAAAAGCTAGAGGAAGAAAAGCATCAATCTGGTAACTAACGGTAGGTATTGCATATGCGTATATACACTGAAAGAAGGTTTCAGCTCTTAGTAATATATAATATATAAAATATTTAATTTCGGCGTAGTTATACTACATCATTGAGTACCAAAATGTACAACACAATTATATTATTAATAATTCTGTTTTTAGAAATAGCACTTATTTAATAAGTGCTGTTTACTTAACAGGATTGTAGGCCGTGAAGTAACTGTAACGAATGAATGAATCGTGCAAATTGTAATAATAGCGCGTACCTATTACGTATCGACCTCGACATATTACGCTTTCACCTTATATCCGACAGTGCAAATAATGAAAGAATCTTCTTTAGATATATTGCCCTTACCCATCTATTATCTATCATACAGATAGACATAGATATGAGAGCTCCATGGAGAGCGGCAGCACATTGATAGCACCTTTGTTGTTACAAATGACCATAGGCGATGGTAACAGTTTTTTATGAGGTGGGCCGTCTGCTGAACGCATGCATTAAAAAGAAAACAAATAAATTTGAAGCGTGTGTTTGCAATGTCAAAATTACAGCTCATAACCAAATGCATATGACAGTATATACGGTACTTATATCAAAAGATCATTTTTTAAATATTTTGCCTGTCTGTCTGCATGTTCAGGCTAATCTCTGTAACGGCTGGACGAATTATGACGATGCTTTCACTGACGCATAGCTGATGTTATAAGGAGTAACTTAGGCTACTTTATTTTATTTTTTAAGGGCTCCGCGAAAAAAAATTCATGCGAACGAAGTCGCGGGCACAGCTACTATATAATAAATGTGTAAGGCGGGTCGAGTCTGTGAATAAATTAAAAAAAAAATTACTAAAGCAAATTCGGCCCAGCAGATTCCCAAAATATAACTCTTTTTATATGTCTATCTATTAGAACATTACGTGAAAACTACTGAACTGATTTAAATAAAATTCGACTCAGAGCTGCCATATTCCGGGTCAACACTTAGGGTACTTATCATCTCGATAAATGACGTCGTTTCCGTGAGATAGACGAATATACCCAAAGAGATAGCGGTTGAGGCACGAAGAAAGAATTCTAATTTCTGTCTTAGAGGCAACAAAACAGCCTACACCCGGGTGGTTGGCCACCACTAGCATGATGTTATTACAACCTTTTTTTTTATTCCATCAGGAGTAATACATTTCGTATCATACTGGGGCCGTGATCTTGGAGGGAGGACCAACCGCGGCGATAAGCGCCGAGCAGCGTGTGCGAAGACTGGTACAGGCGTTCCCAACTACTCCGCTAAACCTAACCCTGCGTCCCATACCCGCGCTTGTGTGGATGAACATGAGGTCAAAAGCGAGGCTACTCCCATGACCAACCTCGCAACAAGCTTCGGTCACCCCGGGTAAAAGGGCGATCAATTTCACCAGTAGAAATTTAACCCACCGCATCTCCAAGCTGCTACCGGAACCGTACGTATGATGTCATAACAACCTTGAGTTGTGTTCCAGTATTACTGGTCAGGTTCCAATTCACCTTTTAAGGCCGGCAACACATTGGTAGCATCTTTGGTGCTGCAAATGTCCATAGGTGACCATAACCACTCTCTATCAGGTAGGCCATTAGCCTGTCTTTCTTTATTGCATGAGTTCAACAGACAGGCAGACGGACCACTTGATGGAAAGCGGTTACCATCGCCTATGGACATTTGCAACAACAAAGGTGGTACAAATGCGCTGCTACTCTCTTAAGGGAGTCTGGAACCTGGTCACTAATGCCGGAACACAAATCAAGGTTTTTATGGCGGCATACTCTAGACCAGGGGTGGTAGGCATCCAGTCGGGCAAATACCCTACCACCTGGCTGTGGGTGCAGGAAATTGTATTCTTTCTCCGTTCCTTCACGGATTAGACGATGTCTGCTGTAGTCCACCAATGAAAAATACTGTTACAAGTGCGGGACTCGAATTAGAGCGAAGCATGCCTTTGGAATTACTATAGAACTATTAGAACTATACAAACACGTATAACACAGGTACAAATATAACTGGACGCAACCAGTACAAACGTGATGCACGATTTAATAACACGCGCAAAGTCCGTCACTATATAGCTTATCGAATGTACACACGTCTTGCTCGTATCGTAATCGTCGCTTGACTGCGGTTTTCGCTAGACTGCCTCCTCTTTCTATCCTGCCGTCGTTTTATACTTCACAAATATAAGTGTGTCCGCCCGTATCGTCGACTTAATTTCCTAGAAATCCTAATCCGCACACCTGCCTAATTATACCTGCAAACGGTCCGGTATTATCCGTGCAGGAACGGAGAAAGAATACAATTTCCTGCGGCCCGGCGGCCTGTCGTAAGAGGCGACTAAAAAAAACCCACAGCCAGGTGGTAGAGTATTTGCTCGACTGGATGGCGACCACCCCTGGTCTAGAGTATGCCGCCATAACAACCTTGTGTTGTGATCCGGCATTAGTGACCAGGTTCCAGTCTTTAAGAGAGCAGCAGCGCATTTGTAGCACCTTTGGTGTTGCAAATGTCCATAGGCGATGGTAACCGCTTTCCATCAAGTGGGCCGTCTGCCTGTCTGCTGAACTCCTGCAATAAAAAAATAAATAAAAAAACGGTCATAAACGAGCACAATAGGACAATGGCCGTATGCCAATAAATAAGTAAACACAAGAAGTCCAAATGCGGGAAGGTAATAAACTGCAGGTGTGAATCGGTCTTTGTCGGTTGTAACAATACAATAAACTCATAGTATTAGTGGCTAAATATCTAGTACTCACTTTAGGAATCTGTTTTAAGCCGTATACTTCAGTCGGAAACGAGCTCTTCCTGCGGCGACTGAAACTGTGGTTTAAAATTTCGTTTGTCCAATAATACGAGTATTGTGTTATTAGAGCGTGTCGGCATTTGTACGTTTTCCGACTAGATTTGCCAGACATTGCAATGCTGACAAATTAATTAGTTGTACAACAACAACAAAAAATATTATAAATTGAAAGAGAAAATGTCTTTTTTTTTTTTTTTTATTGCAGGAGATCAGCAGACAGGCAGACGGACCACTTGATGGAAAGCGGTTACCATCGCCTATGGACATTTGCAACACCAAAGGCGCTACAAATGCGCTGCTGCTCTCTTAAGGGAGACTGGAACCTGGCCACTAATGCCGGAACACAACTCAAGGTTGTTATGGCGACATACTTTAGAGCAGGGGTGGTAGCCATCCAGTCGGGCAAATGCCCTACCACCTGGCTGTGGGTTGTTTTGTCGCCTCTTACGACAGGCCGCCCGGCCGCAGGAAATTGTATTCTTTCTCCGTTCCTGCACGTTCCTATTAAAACATGGAATGTCGGCGACACAGACTGTGTCGTCGTAAACTTTTTATAAGTTGTGCGCAGAAGGTTTGCCGATGGTCGCTCCTCCCGCTTCCTACGACTGGGAACTTTCCTACGGCCTTATTGCTTAAAGCAATCTCGTCCAGGCAACCTTTGGATGGACAAGAACTTAGATCACCAAATATGCAATTTCAAAAATACACAATTACAATATTGTCTGTATTATGTGCGTATTAAAAGTTAATTTTTGGCGTGCAGTACAATAATATACTATAAATTATAATAAATAAAGATAATATGCAATAGTACACTGTTAAATAATAATAAAACTTCAACGGACAAGTGGAAAACGAATCGCAACAAAATTTTAAGTTGATGTTTTACGGGCAGATTGTTAATGTACTTGTCCAATTTGAAAACCTGCCCGTAAAACTTCAAGAGAAAATTTTGTTGCGATTCGTTTGGCCACTTGTCCGTTGAAGTTTCACTTCTACTATGTGTCCCAGCACACATTTCGATTTTTCGCAGGTTTACTGCAAATTATGATTTGGTTAGGTTAAGTACATTTTAATTAATGCATTTTTTATTTAAACATATTTTATTTTATCAAACGAAAAAAAAACTGAATTCGATCCGGAACCAAAAAACGCATCCATAGTTTACGCTAAAATTATGCCGCCTATCACCACGTCTAGTTTAAATTTATGCCACTGCTCAACACGGCCGTAACGCTTTTTCGTGACAGAAAAATCCTAAGACCCCCGTCCATATAGAAGTTTCACTTCAATATAATGAATAGGTATAGCTTTAAAATATATATACATTCATACACATGTATTATATACTTAATATATGTAGAAATATCTATAAGAGCTAAGATACAAATTTAGTATAACCACAAGAGACCGGAAGGCTGGAGCTTACCTCGCTCAAAGGATTAGCCTCTGTATCCAGCGAGGTAATGCTGCCAGCCTTCTAGGTACAATGCCCAGCGACAGTGGTCTGGCGGGCTGGACGGGCTTTGATACAACTTTATTTATTTTTATTTTTAAGCTAGGTTTATTTATAGGATTATGCCCTCCTTTTTTATTTAGTTCTAGTATTTAATTTTAGGTTTATTTTTCATACTGTAGTTTAGTTTTAGTATTTAATTGTATTTTTCTATTAAATGTAATACGTATTAGACAACAACAACAACAATTATGTATAATTCTTCTTTATTAATTAAATGTAACCATAATAATAAATATATAATATAATAATACTTTCTGTTCTCATTTCCCACAATAGCCCTACACTGGCCGGGGCTTGTCCTTACGTGCATTATTATATGATGTAGACAGTGATAATCGCCGGTCAGTGTCAGGCCACATTTACATCAAATTTGTCAACGGGCCTCTAAGTGTTGGCCTACCCATGGCCCCACGCAAGCCCTCCAAAATTCCGGAGCATTTTTATGGTCCGTGGTCTTAAAGACATGCAAATAATATATAATGCACAAGTATATAAGAATAAGTTTAATTTTAAAATGTCCACCCGCCAGGCATGGGAAAGTACATGCAAAGAATAAAATGAAAACAAGGTATAATAGTACATTATGGTACTAGTGTGTAACATTGGTGATTACCGCCGAGGCGCCATTGAGACTCGAGCCGTAGGCGAGGGTCTTTAGAGAGCCGAGGACGGTAATCATCAATACACACGTGTATCATACGACGTTTTTCAACACACTTGTGAATAAAATAACAACAAAAACGAATTTTATTTAGTAGATAAAAAAAAGTTATATATGAGTGAAAGTTTTATTTATTAAACACGTACGAGTTAAAATTATCTATTTAAATAAGAAGTTGCATGAAATGAGCAAGCAATAGGAACATTAATTTATTTGTTCTATAGAACACGATCTTTTTTTTTGAATAAAAACTTTTTTAAGAACAAAGCAACTCAACCAATAAAAAATAAAAAAAATCTAGAACTCACTAGTGAGTTATAATGTTTTTTACTCACAGTTTGATAATGGGTGTCATTCTGTGCCTAATTGCGGTGACCATAGAGCCACTTTATGAGCAAGTGTGTTGAAAAAAATAATATTACATACAAAATAATGGTTAATATGGATACACTGGCTTTTTTTTTAAATCCTGCAGAGTTGAAATTAATTGAGAATTTAACACTAAAAACTTAATTTAAGGAACGATAAAAATTTATTGGCCAGATTTACATCACAGCTGATAATCTAATTATAAAACAAAAAAATCCCCCACTCTTTAATAAACTTAGGGAATTATTATATCACGACAAATGCAAATTGGATTATAGGCGTTGACGTAGAAATTCGTCCGCAACGCCCGACTCGAGCCGTTAATCGGGTTCCGCGACAATTCGCTTAAGCCCTTCTCAAGGCTCTTGATATCATAATCGCCGTGAGATTATTGCTGCTAATCGCGAATATAATTACATTTCTTTTGTTGCGTATTTCTAATCTTCTTATATATATAAAAATCAATTGCTGTTCGTTAGTCTCGCTAAAACTCGAGAACGGCTGGACTGATTTGGCTAATTTTGGTTTTGATATTATTTATGGAAGTCCAGGGAAGGTTTAAAAGGTGAGTAAATATGAAAAAAATGCTTGGAATATAGCAGGGGCGGATTTAGAAATATGACGCCTATAGGCTATTCAATTTTCACCGACCCTACAGATAAATCGATACCCTAATTCACAATCATATTAATTAAATCATTTTTTGTCGATGAAATTGTAACTTTATGATTTGTGTACATATCGTGAGACGTGTATAGTCTTGAATTAGACCTCCTTTTTACCGTAGTTTAAAGATTGTGTAAGACATAATATATAAAAAAAATTGGTCCCAAATTTGCCGCCCCTCCAAAATCTGCCGCCCTAGACTCCAGCCTACTCATCCTATTGGTAAATCCACCACTGGAATATAGTAAAAACAACAATATCGCTTTCCCTTAGAAACTATTCCTACCTGTCAAACATTTGATGTTCGTCCCGTCGTTTAGAAATCAATTAAATTTAAAGTCGTTCAGAAATCAAATTAAATTTAAAAGCGAAGGTTTTTTCACTTTTTTTTGTTTTCAATGTCAAACGTTTGATGTTCGTTCCGGTTAAGTTTTGACCACATTTTTTACTAAAGTTGAAACATTCTGCGATTAACATTCAGCTTTTTTATTTATTGATTCTGAGGCGGTACGAAGTTTGCCGGGCCAGCTAGTATATGATAATAATAATAATTTATTTTTATCCGTGCAGGAACGGAGAAAGAATACAATTTCCTGCGGCCGGGCAGCCTGTCGTCAGAGGCGACAAAACAACCCACAGCCAGGCGGTAGGGTATTTGCCCGACTGGTTGGCTACCACCCCTGGTCTAGAGTATGCCGGCATAAGAACCTTGAGTTGCGTTTCGGCATTAGTGACCAGGTTCCAGTGCCGTCTACGAGCACGGCAGCACATTGGTAATACCTATTGTTGCAAATGTTGATAGGCGGCGGTAATCACTTTCCATTACAATTGGGCCATCAGCCTGTCTGCTGTACTCCAGCAATAAAAAAAAAACGAAATTCATGGCTGATGAAAGCAAAAGGGGCTGTATTTTTTTTATAACAGTAACTAACAGGTGGCGCCAACTGTGATTGGAGCGCGTGTTACTTAATTCTTATTACAGTGGACGATTTTCATTTCAAATATAATTTTATTTCTTTAATTGCAGTTGTTATGTTCATAAAATGTCATTCCGTGAACATTAAGCGAGGATTTTAGATATTTATTATAATTAAATACGAGCAACACGCATAAGACAACTAGTTATATTTGTCAAAATGCATTAATAAAAAATATTAATTCCAAGTTTAAAATAGTGACCTCTATACTTTCTTTTATAAATCATTATGTTGAGTAGAATTGTAACTAGGTGCGAAGTTCTCATAAAATATTTTAGATGGCGCTAGTAGTGGTTATATTGGATTTAGCGCTTAGGCGGCTTAGGTATCATACGTTTTATGTAGATATTTTATAACATTATATTATAGCCTGTTTGCCTCCAATAATATAAGGAAAGTTGATACCATATTACATCATATTTTTCACACTTTCCTTATGCCACGAGCTATTGGTGTTATGGCCGCCCTATTGTTTTTCTATAAATTATTGTTCATGAAGACTTTTTAGTTTTATATAGGGTATACAAAAAACATGGACACGTTCGCAACGTTCGAAACGTGACTAACGTGTTGCTAATACGAAATGTCAATTTTAATAACGTTTTTCTGTGTCGTTTCTTAATATCTTGGCGTTATGTTATTATTGTTAGTGCTCGACTCATTCCATTCATTTTATGTTAGTTTTAGCATTACCGTCGTCCTAGGCTATATTTCTACGGCATCTTTTACTAAGGGGGAGTCATTTTTGTATGACATCCTCCCTAAGACCTAGTCTACATACATACATAGCTTCACGCCAGTTCCCTTGCGGGTAGGCACGAACAACAGAGCGCCATTTAGGCTTATTCTTACACACCTCACTTGCTTCTTTCACATTCATAACTCTTGTCATGCACGCTCGTCTGTCATTAAGGCTCCTGACATCACCTTCTGCTAGTACACGATCAATTTGATCATGGAAGGTGTGTCGTGGCCTTCCACGACTTCTGCATCCATCCACTTTTGCATTGTATATCTGTTTAGTCATTCTTTCATCACGCATTCTTTCCACATGCCCGAACCACCGGAGCAATCCTTTCCTTACCTTCACCCCGACACTCTTTCAGACCAACTCTCTTTCTTACTTCGGTATTACGAACGCGGTCCTAGTCTACATCTCACAAATAAAAATTGAAAAAAAAGAAGGAACAAGTAGTAGATACCTAAAGCTTTATCAAAGTTTAACACATCGTATTCCTCATGTGGCTTGTATTCACAAGACGTTGGGGGGGTTACCAAGGGCCTTCAGCGCTCCCTTATGATTCACGCCCAACCGCGATCTCCTCTAAGGTCTACTAATATTACGTCTATACAAGGTTTATATCTGCGCTAAAAGTGTTATGAATAACACTTTGTTTAATCTTTTTTAACAAGCGTGTAAACGTCGTATAGATATGTATATGGGGGACATTATTTACCTTATGAGCCTTGTCGGTTGGTGGGGAGGCGGGGGGGCTTCTAGGGAGCCCGAGGTCTTCATCGTCGTCGTCATCATCACCACGACCTCGCCGCCTCACTGCCGCCACTAGCTCCGCCTGTGTACAAACAAAAAATAACAAATTAAGAACTGTACGTCTTCTTTTTTGGATTTTTTATAGCCCACCCAATGGAAAACGGTTACCATCGCCTATGGACATTTGTAACACCAAAAGTGCTACCTACCAGTGTGCTGCCGCTCTCTAAAGGGAGACTGGAAAATGTCCACTAATGCCGGAACACAACTCAAGATTGCCATGGCGGCACACTCTAGATGAGGAGTGGTAGCCATCCAGACGGGGAAATACCAGTGGCAAATATGGCTTTGCAAGATTTCTGTATCTATACGTGGTAGAGGCATGCTGGAATCATTATCATCATTACAGCTCTTAAGACCGGCTCGAACGGTGTGATATCACGTTCTCACAGCATATCGGCGTGAAACCGTTAGCATTGAGCTAATCGTGTTTCATATGATGAGTGAAAGTTCCGGTGGCACCCCCCCCCCCCCCCCCTATTTCGTCATCCCTACCCCATCTCATTCCTCTATCCAGTGCCAGTGTGCAGCGCACACGGGCGGAGGGTGTTGATCTCAAAAACCCTGTGCCCGTGTTGTGGCCGACGCCAGGCGCTGTAACAAGACAAAGCGCGACGAGCGGCTCCTTTACTCTACACCATAACTTTAGTTTCAACGTGAAATCAGACTTAAAACAGATCATTAAAGATTATATTGGCGTAATGTCGCATTATTCTTTTAACCTCTTTCTTCCAAAGAAATACGTTTTACTTGTGTACCCACAGAACAAGAACACTATTAGATAGAATTAAAGCATGTTTCCTTAACATACCTTATCTCAATTATCGGTATAGACTAAATTGGGAGTGAACGAAATATAATATTGTATATCCCTCTCTATTCCGCACACCAAATTGTGTTTAAGTGAAAATGAAACAACATCTAGATAAGCTGTTGCTATTTTAGCACGGTTTCTATAAGTATTCAAGTTCTGAACGTGCATATATTGCTTCCCGACATTATTTAAAATTGCACCATTTGTACCCGATTTTCCGTTCACTGGAGAAAATATAATTTAGTATTCCTTTTCGACCGTGATATGACTGCTCGCTACATGAGCTAGAGCCGACTCAGCCCCTCTCTTATTTTTTTTTATATTTTTTTATTGCAGGAGTTCAGCAGACAGGCAGACGGCCCACTTGATGGAAAGCGGTTACCATCGCCTATGGACATTTACAACACCAAAGGTGCTACAAATGCGCTGCTGCTCTCTTAAGGGAGACTGGAACCTGGTCACTAATGCCGGAACACAACTCAAGGTTGTTATGGCGACATACTCTAGACCAGGGGTGGTAGCCATCCAGTCGAGTAAATGTCCTACCACCTGGCAAATCTCTCTATCTTCTTCGCTCCTGCTGTTGCAAACGTCTATAGGCGACGGTATCTACTTTCCATCAGATAAGCCGTCTATTAACAAAAGGAAAACAAGGACAATGTAAACGAATTCAAACGAATTTTGCAACGAGCTTATAGGACGTTTGATAAGAAAATCGAAAGGAAGCTGCGCACGCGCTGATAGTGCTGCGTTATCGTGTCCATTTGTTTATATGTCGTATATAGCATATGTGGTATCCATACCAATACAACATAATAACCGGCCAAGTGCGTGTCGGACCATGCACGTTGAAGGGTTTGTTTTCGTTATTTGGCTACAGAACCCTGAAATATATCATTCAAAATCTAAAAAACTACCACCCTTGTTCGGACCGATTTATGTTCAATTCGAATGCTTTATTTTGTTTTTTTTTTTTAATTTTTCACGTCCTAGTTTAAGTTAGAGACGAACTGATTAAAGTATGGACTAAGCCTAAGTAAATAAAAGCGTCAAATCAAGCATCGCATTTTTTTTAACTTGCGTGTGTAGAAGTCTACTTAGACAAGTCTCAAAGGCATTAAGAGTAGTGAAAAGTATGCCCAAACACACATATTGTATATCCCCAAATTAAGCAAGTTACGCTTGTGTTATGGGTAATATACAACGGTCTACTCTGGGGCCGATCCCAGACACCCAGACCATAGTAAATAACGGAGAAAAGACGTTTTCCGAAATTTACTATACCAGGAATCGAACCCGGAGCCTCCGCGTTGCAGTGAGGTAGGCCGGCAAAGGCTTAGCCCGCTCAACCACAGAGGCTGTAAATGATAAAATGTTGCATAAAAATTACTTAAATAAAGAGAAAAACATCGTGAATTTAATTACAATGTTACTTTTAAGCAGAATGAGTTTTTTCTATATAATTAAAATTTATATTTAATTCATAGGTCAAGTATAAGATATTGCTACAAGTTACGTTCTATGGGATGTGTCAGCCATAACGTCGTATTTGAGATGGACAGTAGTTGTGTGAATTGCAGCTCTGTGGTTGAGCAATGCAACACAGAGGCTCCGGATTCGATTCCTGGTATGGTAAATTTCGGAAACGAATTTTCTCCGTTATTTACTGTGGTCTGGGTGTCTGGAATCGGCCCTATAGTCCTTTGTATATTATTACCTATAACACAAGCGTAAATTGCTTAATTTCGGGCTATACAATATGTGTGCTTGTCTGCCGATTATTTAAAAAAAAAGTTTCAGACAGACAAAAACTGTTTTCACTTTATATCGATCGAGAGGTGATAGATTATTGGTTTCATCGTCAGCTTTATTTTGGAAATATTCTCCTGAGATATTTTAAAAATATCACTTAAACCAACTAGCTTTTCACCCGTCGATATGTATTCTAACTAATTTTAATACATAAAAACATTTTGAACAAACCCATAATTGCACGATTTTCTTTCGCGTGATCCAATCGAAGCTTTTTTTCAAACGACTCATTTTGTCTCACTCGCACACACAAGAACTACTTATAAATAGAGAAGGATAAAAGTCCAATACATTTTTACAATGTTACATTTTCATTCTTAAATCTATTACGACTAGTACACTATTAAAGGAAGGAAAAATACTTTTTGGAATGGCGAAAAAATTGTCTTACGTAAACAAGTCACAAATGAATAGATAACTTTCGCCTGTCTTAAGCCGATCTTAGACGGTTCAATTTGTATGAATCAACCAGAGTGTTCCATACAATCATAAAATTGAATCGTTTAATATCATTCAATACCGTGGAGGCCGTTCTGTTCTGTAAATGTTAGCCAAATTGATTCAATTTGGTTCATCCGTCTAATATAAGCGAAACATAAACATTAAGCCGATGTTAAACGGTTCATTTCTCTCTTTCAATTTGGATGAATCAACCAAAATCATAATTGAATAGTGTTGTGTCTTTTCAATTAGGTGCCTTCCAACCAAATCGATTCCATTTGGTTGATCCGTCTAATATCAGCATAAGATATAAAAGCCTGACTTATATCTAAGCAACAAATTATAATTTAAGCATCACTAAAGCACAATTAAAAATTACACTAATTAAATCAACTGGTAGCTGTAGTTCCAACAATTTAAAAAGCTATTAAAACTCAGTAAAATATTTAAATTCACTATATAAACACCAATACGATCCCGTCTGTACATTGGTAAAATATAATTAGAACTGAATATCAACCAGCCATGTTATGAGTCAACATTCAATAATCGTATTATTTGTCATATAATACTGTTTGCTTAGAATTGGTAAACAACTAGTTGTATAAGAGATAATAAGCGGAAACCCTACATTTTTACTGTGAATTTTCTTCATGTTTTGTGTATGGGTTTGTACATTAACCGTTGTACCATCCCTCCGGGGTTTTCTTCCTCTATGTCTAGTTGAGGAATTGAGGGCATTGGGGTCTAAGATTAGATCTTTGAACTATCCAACTATACACCGGTAGCTGGCGATAGTTTCTCGGCAGCTCTCGTTGGCTAATTTGAGGCATCCGATGAACTTCGCGGAGTTTGCCTTGGCTACTTCTGCAACTTAGTTGCCCATTAACTGGACCTAGTTATATTGTATACAGTCGTTATAATATATTAAGAATAAATATAATTTATTTACATACATACATAGATTCAAGCCAGTTCCCTTGTGGGGTAGGCACGAACAACAGAGCGCCATTCAGGCTTATTCTTACACACCTCACTTGCTTCTTTGACATTCATAACTCTTGTCATGCACGCTCGTCTGTTCTTAAGGCTCCTGACATCACCTTCTGCTAGTACACGATCAATTTGATCATGGAAGGTGTCTCGTGGCCTTCCACGACTTTTGCATCCATCCACTTTTGCATTGTAATATCTGTTTAGTCATTCTTCCATCATGCATTCTTTCTACATGCCCGAACCACCGTAGCATTCCTTTCCTTACCTTCACCCCGACACTCTCTTTCAGACCAACTCTCTTTCTTACTTCGGTATTACGAATGCGGTCCGCGAGCGTCACTCCGCAGATTTAGTTCAAAGGTCAAATCTTAGACCCCCAATGCCCTCAATTCCTCAACTAGACATAGAGGAAGAAAACCCTGGAGGGATGGTACAACGGTTAATGTACAAACCCATACACAAATAATTTATTTCATTATTATTATTAGTTATATACAACAGCGAGGTATTTTTTTTATTGCGGGAGTTCAGCAGACAGGCAGACGGCCCACTTGATGGAAAGTGGTTACCATCGCCCATGGACATTTGCAACACCAAAGGTGCTACAAATGCGCTGCTGCTCTCTTAAGGGAGACTGGAACCTGGTCACTAATGCCGGAACACAACTCAAGGCTATTATGGCGGCATACTCTAGACCAGGGGTGGTAGCCATCCAGTCGGGCAAATACCCTCCGACCGGGCTGTGGGTTTTTTTGTCGCCTCTCAGGCCGCCCCGCCGCAGGAAGTTGTATTTTTTCTTTCTCCGTTCCTGCACGGATAAAATAATGTAATGTGTGAAACGTGCCTAAAAGACGCCAATCTTTCAGTCAGTCCCTGATCAGTCAGTCAGTCTTTCACTTCAGTCTTCAGTCAGATTTTATAGTTTAATTTGTATATATACTTATTTATAATTTAGTTTAGTTTTTATTTAATTGTTAATATCATTTATTTAAATTTCTAATCGAGGAATGCCTCCCAAAACAATAGAAGAATTATATCGAACCGCGAGCAGAATACATCTCCAGTAAAAAAGGTATCTTCAAAGAGAATATAGAGTTATGACCTAAAGCAGTCGCTTATTTAAAGAACCCGGTCGACGTAAACCCGCTGGCCGCTTGATTAAAAATTTAAATAAATTATATTTCTTAATATTGTTACCCGCCGACAAAGTGAATGCACAGCTGCGGTTTATTACCTTCTCCGCATTTGGACATCTTTTGTTTACTTTGTGTTTAAAATTTGTAATTAGAAAAAAAACATCCTATTATTATTGTACTCGTTTATGGCCGCAGGTGTGCGGCTTACGGTTTCTTGGAAAAAATCAGTCCACGCGGTCGATTGTTGTATTGAATAGTTTAGTATAAAACAATGCCCGAACGGAGGGGTGAGGTAGTCAAGCGGGGATTACGACACGAGCAAGACGTGTACATTCGATAAGCTATATAGTGACGGACTTTGCGCGTATTATTGAATCGTGCAGTTTGTACTCTATAGTCATTTCCAACGGCATTTTAATTCAAGTCTCGCACTCGTAACAATATATTATAATGGCTCAGGAGATTAGTCGTTATACTACCTACATCCCTTAGAACCATAAGTAGAATACTGAGCCTAAGTTATCGAAGTCAATGGGTAGGTTCCCAGAAGGCTGTTTACGTTACCTCGCTGGATCGCCATTCTAATTCGTGAGTTAGGAATCTGGGCAATTCCAGTGAGACAGACGGGCAAAGGCTTAGCCCACGCAACCATAGAGGTCGTCAAAGTTCAGTAGATCAATGTAAGTGTACATATTAACAACAGAGACATAGATAATGATCTGATTGAGGGCAACAGGATGTTACCGACATGATTTTTTGCTTGTCGCCGATAGCAACATGCAAAACTATGACCGCGTTTCCGATTTTGCAATTCTCAAAATACATTTTTTTTTATTGCATTAGTTCAGCAGATAGGCAGACGTCCCACTTGATGGAAAGCTGTTACCATTGCCTATGGACATTTGCAACATCAAAGGTGCTACAAATGCGCTGCTGCTCTTTTAAGGGAGACTGGACTACTGCCGGAACACAACTCAAGGTTGTTATGGCGACATAATTTGGACTAGGGGTGGTAGTCATCCAGTCGGGCAAATGCCTTACCATCTGGCTGTGGGTTGTTAAGTCGCCTCTTACGACAGGCCGCCCGGCCGCAGGATATTGTATTCTTTCTCCGTTCCTGCACGGATAATACGTACTTACACGGGCATAATGTAAATAACTACAGTAACAAAGTTCTTGTGTTATTTTAGACGCCATTTCGAGTCGATCTCGTAAAGCGTAACTAATTCCAATAGAATATTCATTGCCGTACTTTTTCTTTCTCCGCTGTAACGAAAGGTTATAAAGTAGCAATTTTTGATAATTAACATTAATGATTACTTTAACGGCACCTCTCGGTGGCATTGAGCTGATAAAGTTACATAATATTATCAGATAACGACGGCTTCTGTAGTAGTGCGGGCTAAGCCTTTGCCGGCCAGTCTCATTATAACACAGAGGCTTCGAGCTCAATTGCTGGCATGGTAAATTTCATAATCGAATTTTCTATTATTTACTAATACCTTCTGCCCGCGACTTCGTCCGCGTGGAATATTAAAAAAAGCAAGTTTAAAAAAAAACCCCGATTTTGAAACATTCTTCATTGGTGCTCCGTTCCTATTGGTCTTAGCGTGATATATAGCCTATAGCCTTCCTCAATAAATGGGCTATCTAACACTGAAATAATTTTTTAAATCGGACCAGTAGTTCCTGAGATTAGCGCGTTCAAGCAAACAAACTCTTCAGCTTTATATATTAGTATAAGATGAGTCTGGTCTGTCTAACCTTTTTTTTATTAGCTAGGGGAAATCCGTTTGAGGACTAAGCCGCGACAGACACAGAAGCCTGGGGAGATAATTCGCGACCAGTGTGTGGGATTCGCTAGACCGGGGGTCGCACTAGCGCGCCCAGTCAGAACTGGTGCCACTCCCCAGTTAGGGATACCCACTAAAACCCCTGGGTGTTCCGTGCTGCGCCTTATGCCAGGGCTACAGATAAATGGGATTCCCAGCTCCGCGTGCTCTGGCAGGCGTGGGCCTCACACACAGGCCTCTTCCTTGCCGGGGGACTTAATTTGTCCCCCGGAATCGTCATAGTCTCTGGTCTGTCTAACCTAACCCAACCGTACTACAATATATAGTATTTCATCTATTCTATTCTATATTTTCAACACTAATTCAATTGTTGTGCTTTTTGTTCAGATTTGTGGAGAGCACGTAAACTGTACATACTACGACTTGGACATGAAGTGACACGAGAATTTTCATATTAAAATAATATTTATTACACAACACTGCGGTACATTGCAAGGATAAATATAGAGTAAAGAAAAGACAAAAGAAGTACGACAGATGTCAAAACATAAAAAGTAAAACTATCTAAAGAGGTTGATTCCAACAAGATTGTTATGATGATTTCAAAAATAATAGATCTTTGCTGGCCCAAGCATAAACAAGTAATAAATACACATGGAAAATTCAGTGATGAAATCAATAAAATATAAAATAATTCATGAAAATAATAATAATAATAATAATAATCGGCAGACAAACACACTCATTGTATATCCTCAAATTAAGTAAGTTACACTTGTGTTATGAGTAATATACAACGGACTACTCTGGGGCCGATCCCAGACACCCAGACCATAGTAAATAACGGAGAAAATACGTTTCCGAAATTTACTATACCAGGAATCGAACCCGGAACCTCTGCGTTGCAGTGAGGTACGCCGGCAAAGCCTTAGCCCGCTCAACCACAGAGCCGAAAATAAATGTGTTGTTCTATTTTTACCCCTAACTTACCCAAAAGTACTGTATTTTTATGGCTAAAAATTAAAAATACTATATTTTCTGCAAAGGAAGATGGCAACCCTAGTTCCAGTCCCTCCTTAGATACCAGCAGGACATTAGTAGCACCTTTGATATTGCAATAGGTAACGGCGCATAAGCCTACTCTAGTTACCGTTCGTGAATATAGTTTTACACTTAGATCTGTCTTCAAACATAATGACCCAAAATTCCACTTTAACGTTTATTAATCCTAAGAGACAAAGATCATCAAGTCATGACAATACAATCAACTTCCTTTAAGGTCATACAGATGTAGGTTAATTGTATTATACGAGATTTCTCGGCAATAACAATAAAAACGGTGCAAAACTCATAACACAATATTCGGAAGGTGACATAATCCCCGTTGTGTAAAGGATTCATCACGATTAAGCAGTTATGTGAAACGATCAAAAGATAGTGTATTAAAACAATAAAAAATGAGTTGCGGATGCAATCGCTTAGAAATACAATAAGGTCGATTATCGACATACGTAAGCTTTGGTTTACGAAACGATATCATCGGCGGCCTGCTACAAACGCCGTAGGCCGCGTACGGAATGACGCTGTACGCGACCGACGAATGCACATTAGTGGTCTTGTATAAGCCAGACACGTGGACTACACTCCAACATACAGTTTATTTTAATTTTCACAGATAGTACATTGATCAATCTCTAATAACGTTTAAGAACATGGTCAGGAAATACTGCAATATAGTACATACATACATAACTTCACGCCAGTTCCCTTGCGGGGTAGGCACGAACAACAGAGCGCCATTTAGGCTTATTCTTACACACCTCACTTGCTTCTTTGACATTCATAACTCTTGTCATGCACGCTCGTCTGTTCTCAAGGCTCCTGACATCACCTTCTGCTGGTACACGATCAATGCAATATAATGATATGTAATTTTACATAATTAGTATTATATTGCATATAGCTATATGTTTATTATGTTTAAATAATTGCATTTTATCACTATATCTTGTATATGTATATGACTTATGTGTATATATAGTATAGTTATATATTTATTATTAAAATGTAAGTAATCGTACAATATTTCTGTATACCGTCATCGCCACTTCTAATCAGCAATATTCTTACCACGGGTTGTTTATTGCAGGAGTTCAGCAGACAGGCAGACGGCCCACTTGATGGAAATCGGTTACCATCGCCTATGGACATTTGCAACATCAAAGGTGCTACAAATGCGCTGCTGCTCTCTTAAAGGAGATTGGAACCTGGTCACTAATGCCGGAACACAACACAAGGTTGTTATGACGGCATACTCTAGACCAGGGGTGGTCGCCATCCAGTCGAGCAAATACCCTACCACCTGGCTGTGGGTTGTTTTGTCGCCTCTTACGACAGGCCGCTAGGTCGCAGGAAATTGTGTTCTTTCTCCGTTCCTGCACGGATAAAAGACATCGCTTTTTAGCGATAAGACCGCCCCTTGTACACAATTAGAATAATACTAGTTCGTAAGATTTATGTATTGGTGTACATTAAAGTGTTATCTATCTATCTATCAATTAGTGATGCCCTATAGCGTTTTATATAAAAATCTAGTTGCTTTGTGAATAAATTTTAATCACATTCGTGTTATTTGCTAAAAATACTGTATTGCGTAATAAATAAGACATATAACCTTAGAAGTGAACCATGTAAGTAAAGTTATGACCTTTTGAATCTTAATACATGCCATGTTAATATTTTCTTAAGTTTTCGCGACTTGTATACATAATAAAGCTACGTTTTAACGGTTTTAAGCGCGGTAGCTTATTTGATTTTTGTTATGTCCTGAAAAGTGGCCGAAACGTCGGAATAACAAAAATCAAATAAATTACCGCGCCTAAAACCGTTAAAACGTAGTTTTATTAAATGCCATGTTAATTTCTTTTAATTAAAGCATTTTCATTCAAAACGACCAATTATAATTAAATTCAGATAACTTACAAAGCGTCACTATTACGCCGTCTGGAACAGTTAATAACGATTATGTCATTTTTAACATATGAAATTTATTGTCAAATAATGCGGAACATCCGTGCAGGAACGGAGAAAGAATACAATTTCCTGCGGCCGGGCGGCCTGTCGTAAGAGGCGACTTAACAACCCACAGCCAGGTGACAGGGCATTTGCCCGACTGGATGGCTACCACCCCTGGTTTAAAGTATGTCGCCATAACAACCTTGAGTTGTGTTCCGGCATTAGTGACCATGTTCCAGTTTCCCTTGCGAGAGCAGCAGCGTATTTGTAGCAACTTTGGTGTTGCAAATGTCCATAGGCGATGGTAACCGCTTTCCATCAAGTGGATCGTCTGCCTGTCTGCTGATCTCCTGCAATAAATTAAAAAAAAAAAAACTTTGTAGGCGTGCGAACGTCAAAAGTAAAATAAATGATTGGACAGAATATAGTGGTTAAAATTTGACATAAATTTTACACAAGAAACGTCAATTCCCTGCCAATGGCAGGTTATATTTTTACGGGTCCGAATATTGAGCCACTGAAGTGGTAGACCAAGAACGACTCCACTCAGCTGAGATGAGAATGTTGAGATGGATGTGTGGTATCAAAAGTGAGAAATGAATACTTAACTCGGTTGTTGCATCAACAAAAAAAGTTGCATCGGTGATTGAATAAAAGTTTTCTAGAAAAAAAGGTAACCGACCTCGAGAGTAACTAAAAAGCATAAAATAAATATTTCTACAAAAACTTCCTTCCGCCTCCTTTTTTTAGGTCGGTTAAAAATTGAGAGGAAGAAGATTAAGGTGGTCTGGACATGTAACGAGAAGGAATGAAAGTCATGCGATAACAAGAATGTTAAACTGAAAAATCAACGGAAGCAAGTGTAAGAGTAGACCAAAAATATAGAAATTTTTTATTGCATAAGTTCAGCAGACTTGATGGAAAGCGGTTACCATCGCCTATGGACACTTGCAACATCAAAGGTGCTACCAATGTGCTGGCGCTCTCTTAAGCGCGACTGGAACCTGGCCATTAATGCCTGAACACAACTCAACATTGTTATGGCGGCATACTCTAGACCAGGGGTGCTAGCCATCCATACCCTACCACCTGGCAAATTGTGTCAAAGACGACATAATGATATGATTTATGGTGTGACAGAGGACGTATGCCAGAATAGAGAAGTATGGAAGAAAAATACATATACTGCCGACCCCAAATGATCGGGAGAAAGTGAAATAAGAGAGGTAGAACAAAAGAATGAATAGTAGGATGTGGAAAAGTGGCATTATTATATATTATTATCTATGCCAAACGTTTATACATGATTCGGTTCGAATTAAGCATTATTTATTTATGCTACATTCAAATTGATTATAAATTTAAATAATCTAGTTCATATCATTGTTCCGGGCCTTAAACTGGTATATTACGCCATATTTAACGCAGTGTCAATGAAGCTGGTGTTTTTATCATAGACTAATATTATAATAATTTATTAGTTTTTTCTTATGTAACGTTTTACTATTTAATACGACTTCCTGCGTCATTCATGTTTTTTTGATAGATCACATAATAAAGCTCGAAAGTATTGTCGATAGAGTCAATAATTGGATTTTTGGAGATTTAAATTTATTTATTTATTAACAACAGACGAGTGTGCATGACAAGAGTTATGAATGTCAAAGAGGCAAGTGAGGTGTGTAAGAATAAGCCTAAATGGCACTCTGTTGTTCGTGCCTACCCCGCAAGGGAACTGGCGTGAAGTTATGTATGTATGTATGTATGTATTTATTAACTTCACGACACACCTTCCATGATCAAATTGATCGTGTACTAGCAGAAGGTGATGTCGGGAGCCTTAAGAACAGACGAGCGTGCATGACAAGAGCTATGAATAAGAATGTCAAAGAAGCAAGTGAGGTGTGTAAGAATAAGCCTAAATGGCGCTTTGTTGTTCGTACCTACCCCGCAAGGGAACTAGTGTGAAGTTATGTGTGTATGTATATGTGTATGAATTTTTTTATTTATTTTTTATTGCAGAAGTTCAGCAGACAGGCAGACGGCCCACTTGATGGAAAGCGGTAACCATCGTCTATGGACATTTGCAACACCAAAGGTGCTACAAATGCGCTGCTGCTCTCTTAAGGGATACTGGAACCTGGTCACTAATGCCGGAACACAACTCAAGGTTGTTATGGCGACATACTTTAGACCAGGGGTGGTAGCCATCCAGTCGGGCAAATGCCCTACCACCTGGCTGTGGGTTGTTTTGTCGCCTCTTACGACAGGCCGCCGAGCCGCAGGAAATTGTATTCTTTCTCCGTTCCTGCACGGATAATTTTATTAACTTACAAACATCGCTAACTTTACAGTTGTCGCTAACATGATAGCCTGATACAGATAATTATATATACATATTCAGTCGTCATAACGTATAATATAATATGCAGTTCTTGTGAATTCAGTCACAATACAGATAAAAATGTCAATATGTGGACATAAATCTTGTTCAATATTCGCAAGGCCTGTGTTTTCGGCGCCTAATCCAGCAAGTTGGTCCTGCCGTATGGTACTACGAACATTGGTGGCTGCCTACGTCTCATCACAAAATTCGCTGGAATGTTCAATTTGATTTCAGCCAATACACCTGGGTTAAACAATTTACCTCTTAACAATTTAAATAAGTAGGAGACCAATGCAAACTTTCGTCTGGATGCCAAACTGTTATACCCAACCACGCCTAACACAAACAAGGTGGCGTAAATCAAGGGATAAAACGGTTAAACACCATAAAGTCTTAGGTATAAAAATCTATTAAATTTATTGTGTATGCGCTCCAACATGAGACTATGTGGAGCCCAGATTCAAAGATATTAAGAAAAAAATAGATTTAAATATACAAATCCGTCATATCTGTCCATCTGTCTATGTAGGTATCTATGTATTTATACTTAATATTATATCATGCCAGAACGGCTAAGCATATCAATATGAAATTTGGCACAGAGATAGATTATCTGTATTTCTTCTACTGGAAATTTTTTTAACGCAAGCGAAGCCGCGGTCAAAAACTAGCAGAATACATCAACGTCACCCCTTCACTTTGCCTGAGATCTACTAATTAATATGGATGAATAATTTAATTAACTAATTATACATGGATGAAATTTGGCAGAAATGTGTCAAATCGAAATTGCGAAAAAATTGGGGTGTCCCTCGTATAGTACATACATACATAACTTCACGCCAGTTCCCTTGCGGGGTACACATGAACCACAGAGCGCCATTCAGGCTTATTCTTACACACCTCACTTGCTTCTTTGACATTCATAGCTCTTGTCACGCACGCTCGTCTGTTCTTAAGGCTCCTGACATCGCCTTCTGCTAGTACACGATCAATTTGATCATGGAAGGTGTGTCGTGGCCTCGTATAATAGTGACAGAGAATAAAAAACACCAGTGTATTTTTTCTTATAAAAACACAATTGTATATCTCCAGCTGTTATGGATTATCACATTAGGGTCGATCCCAGACACCAAGATCACAGCAAAAACAAATTGTTGCCAAGCTGACAATCAGGCGAACGGCCCAGCTGTTGAAGTGGCTACCGCCTGTGGACGTTTGCAACACCAGGGGCAAACCCAACGCGTTGCAGCCAGACTAACATGGAATAGTAGGGAAGAAGAATTAGATAGAGGGTATGGAATAGGTGAATAGAATGGAAGGATGGTATATAAAAGATGACAACCTCTGTGGTTGAGTGGGCTAAGCCTTGGCGGACCAACCTCTTTGCAATGCAGAGACTCCGAGTCCGTTTCCTGGAATGGTAAATTTCGTAAACGAACTTTCCTTTATTTATTATGGTCTGGGATCGGCCCCAGAGTGGTCTATTGTTTATTACGCATAACACAAGTATAACTTGCTTAACTTGGCGATGTACAATGTAATTTATTAAAATATCAGTAGACACATTATTGAATGGCGAAATCCCTGGTGTTGCTAATAATTATATAGAATATATAACACGTTATTTGTCACCACATATACAATTACAAAAATGCACAATTGCAATATTGTCATGGTAGAAACAATCGGCGCGTTACCGCTTAAAGCGTAAGTCCTCCTCTTTTCCTGTTTGAGGAAAATAACAATTCCTTCGTTAAGCAAATTACGATTATTATAAGTAACTATGCGACGAACAATTCTGGACAAACCCAGATCAGAGTAAATATCGAAAAGGTTTTGTGAGATTTACCCTGCCAATAATCAAGCCCATGACTACTTCCTAGCGACGCAATCGCACCAACAGTTACACGAGACCAAAGAGACTGTCGCACTATTAATTTCTAAATTAGTTCATATCTTAGTGATTAAAGCGTCATAAACATTAAACATTGAGGTAAAATCGTATTATTCATTTCAATGCATAAAAGTGAATATTTAGATAAAACTAGATAATCATCTTCTGGGTCAAATTCTAGTTAGCAGTGAGTGGAATGTTTTAAATAAAAAAAATACTTTACCAGAAACACTTTAGTGGCCAGCACCCAAGCCAAATTCCAAAACTTTTTAAGAGCGCACGAGAACCGCGCCATTTTTATTTTTTTGAATGTCATCACAATTTAAATATGGAACTTTCTGTTTAAACTATTAACTGTATAATACTCTGAAAACAGAACTGTCATTCAAGATAATGAAAGTGTATGAAATATTGACGTAATAGACTTCGTAAACGGCTAAAGCTTAGGAAAAAAATCAGTTCAAATATGGAATAACTTATAAATTGAACAATAAGACCTTGATAATTTAATACCTTTATATTTCAATGTCATAAGATTTCAGTATACTATTTGATATTTGGTTTAAAAGAAAATTAATTTGAAATTATTATATAAAAATAACTTGCGATCGTGAACGTTGAAAGGGTCTTCATTAAAAAAAAAAAACAATTCACACGTTTGCATTACCAAGTCCACAATCGATATTTAAATTTGACAGTTATGTTTTCAAATATCGAATAATGTTTATATTTCCAATGGATCAATTTAAGCAAAAAAGAAGAATCACACACGGTAGCGCTGATCTGAAGCGCAAAAAGCACTGCGTATTTTAATTTGTAAGCGTCTCTCTGTTGAGTTGAAGTGAATTTTGGAAAGTAGGAGTCAGCGAGCGCGACGTGTGCATCGCGGATTATTGTTTAGATGTGATAAATTTTTATACTATCAAGTTTTACGTCAGTTTGATTAACATGACCGCATGCATGAAAGTGACAAGAGATAAAGACCAATTATATTTATTAATGAAGACGTAATTTAGGAATTAATATCGTATTAGACATTAACGAGTCATAGAAAATAATTTAATGAAAAGAAACTGGTGCTGTTTTTGTGTTCAGAACTTGGGTATTCTATTTTATTTTTAATAGAAGCTGATAAAAGTAATAAAATTTGATCGGTTTACTTTCCAAACACAATCTATGCGAAACTGGTGAGAATCATTATATTAACACGTGAAGTAAAAACTTTGTACCCCTTTTACGAAAATTGCGCGGACGGAGGAGTATGAAATTTCGCACACTTATAGTTTATATAGAGAAGGAGAGCAGAATGATAATATTTTTTTAAACTATGCACAAAAAATAGATTAAAACAATAAAAATAAATTACACACACTACCATGTATTTGGCACACACACGCATGTATACTCTTTTGTTTATTGTAAAAGTCAAATTAACAGTGTAGCTTTGGCGAAATCTGTGATTATAGAAGAATAGTCTTTAGCAACAGAACCTTAATAATGATTAAACTTATAATTTACATTAATTATGGTCGAATTTCGACCACTGGGCGACCACTAGTATAACATAAAACTGTATTAAACTAATTAGATTATTAATAAATGTTATCTAATACCAAATTTTGTTATTAGATAACATTAACTTAATATGTTTACACATATTATATAGGTCAGAAGCAGGACGAATTTACACTGGTTTTTTTTATTGCAGGAGATCAGCAGACAGGCAGACGGCCCACTTGATGGAGCGGTTACCATCGCCTATGGACATTTGCAACACCAAAAGTGCTACAAATGCGCTGCTACTCTCTTAAGGGAAACTGGAACCCGGTCACCAATGCCGGAACACAATTCAAGGTTGTTATAGCGACATACTTTAGACCAGGGGTGGTAGCCATCCAGTCGGGCAAATGCCCTACCACCTGGCTGTGGGTTGTTAAGTCGCCTCTTACGACAGGCCGCCCGGCCGCAGGAAATTGTATTCTTTCTCCGTTCCTGCACGGATAAGGTGAGACAAATTTACTAGTAAAATGACCATGAGAAGCAGAACTTTTCAGTACCCTTTTGATTTTTTGTGGAACTTTTGTTCCTAAGCATATGTATTATAAATGGACAGAGATCATCAGGTACCCTTAGGGATAGTATAGTTTATGGTCATATGCAATTCCAAGTATTTTCAACATATTTATTTTCCTTTCAAATAATTTAAAGTTAGGTGCGCTTGTGGTCTTCGCCTCGACCGCAGGTTACCGCCACTAAACAGGTAAAATCGTTCATTAATTAACGTTTACTAAATTCTCTCAAAAGTAACATCATTATTATTAAACTCTATACATAATAAATCCTATGCTATCTGTGCAGGAACAGAGAAAGAATACAATTTCCTGCGGCCGGGCGGCCTGTCGTTAGAGGCAACAAAACAACCCACAGCCAGGTGGTAGGGTATTTGCCCGACTGGATGGTTACCACCCCTGATCTAGATTATGCCGCTATAACAACCTTGATTTGTGTTCCGGCATTAGTGACCCGATTCCAGTGTCCCTTAAGAGAGCAGCATCGCATTTGTAGCACCTTTGGTGTTGCAAATGTCCATAGGCGATGGTAACCGCTTTCCATCAAGTGGGCCGTCTATCTGTCTGCTGAACTCATGCAATATTTTTTTTTAATATCTTAGCGGTGAGTTCCAACTCGTATTCAATCTAGCGTCACTTGGTTTTTCTAAATTCTTGCCATTTCAAAATCTTATCCTGTACCTAATGTATTTAAACATAATTTCATACACATCCAAAAGAGCGTAATCATTCCATCCGTAGATTTGATGTAAGTTTGACCCTATAATGAGCCCACGTAGAACAACGCAATAGTGTTGTTCTTATAACAATCTTGGGGCTTTTGGAACAGTTTTTGACGGCTATTGTCTTGTATGTGAAAAAATGAGTAGATATTGTAACACCTTTTGTTATAGTAGTGATCATAGTAAAATAGATGTAATCGGCAGACAAACATATATATTGTATTAGGTATAAGCTAAGCAAGTTACGCTTGTGTTGTGGGTGATATATAACGAATCACTCTCAGCGCGTTCCAATAGTAGCTCACAACGCCCAAAATGCCCCGTTAGCCGTTCCACAAAGCGACCGCGGTCGTTGTGGTCGTGGCGTAAATGTCACTATTCACGTCATCATTTTCGATCACACTACGGTCGAATAACCGTTCCACCTGAGTTTACAATTGTAACGCCGGCAAGCAAGTGGAACGGAAAAAATCGAGGTCATGAACGTGGTCGTTGTGAGCCTCTAATGAAGTCTAATGGAACGTAGCCACTGGGGTCGATCCCAGACACCCAGACCGTAGTAAATAACAGAAAGTTCGTTT
The DNA here is from genome assembly GCA_019925095.2 of Dendrolimus kikuchii. Classification (NCBI taxonomy): domain Eukaryota; kingdom Metazoa; phylum Arthropoda; class Insecta; order Lepidoptera; family Lasiocampidae; genus Dendrolimus; species Dendrolimus kikuchii. The sequence goes on from CM034407.1 coordinate 17,873,571, forward strand.
CCGAAATTTACTATCCAGGAATCGAACCCGGAGCCTTTGAGTTCCATCGAGTTCAGCCGGCTAAGAATTGTTACCTTTTCAAATTAAGTCACAGAACAGAATGTTCCACAGATAATTATATTTAACTGTTGGACAATTGACAGCCTCTGTGGTTGAGTGGGCTAAGCCTTTGCCGGCCGAATTCGCTGCAACTTTGAAGCTCCGGGTTCGATTCCTGGCATGGTAAGTTTTTTACTATAGTCTGGGTGTCTGAGATCCAAACCCCAGAATCATCCGTTATATGTTACCTATAATAAATACGTACCTTACTTAGCTTGGGGACGTACAATATGTGTGTTTGTGGGCCGATGAATATTAATGAAGTTTAAAATTACTTAGATCAAAGTTGTTTGATTTTCATCTTGTCTAAAAAGATTGTTTAGAGATATAAAACCATTTTATTGGTTTTAATATATGTGATAAGCGTAGTGATTATATCCTCTTACTTCTTCTTCTTTTTTTGGGTTATGGCTCCAATGCAGTTAGCATTGATTTGGCCAATGTCACAGTAGGTGGTAAAATGTCAGGTGCATATAAGAGTATAAATGCGAAAAGAAAAATTTGGTCGGTGATCTTCCAAATCACTTTCTGAGATCCTGAGGACAACACAAAACATAGAGTGTTAGACTAACTACATTAGAGATAGATGTTATTTATTGTTAAAAACTTTGATAATATATGTACATGTCTACTATCAGCTACGGTAAGAAGAAAGTCCACATTGACCGGTCGGGGAAAATCTTTGAGTAATATACTGTAGAGGGGAGAAACTATTTTGGGACATTCGAAAAAAATGTGATGGACAGAGCCGTCAGCTAAGCCGCACTCACAGAGAGAATTATCGCGAATTCTTAATTTTGCAAGAAATACAGGACAGCAACAGTGGCCAAGACGCAGGCGAATTATAGTTGATATAACTTTTTTGGGTAGTTTTCTATAGTTGAAGAACCAAGGTTTGGGACGTAATGTTGGTTGCAAACTACCGTAGTATCTGCCAACAGTCAGACGGGACTGTTGCCAGATACCATTCCAAGTCTCAAACATCTGGGGCCGCGCGAGAGAACGTAAATCGCGGGGAAAGCATTTATTATATTTGTTACTACCCGAACAGACAGCTTCCTTGGCGCAACAGTCGGCAATCTCATTTCCACCAATTCCACAGTGACCTGGGATCCAGGCAAGTACTATATCTAAACCAGACGAGTGACAACGAAAGAGGGCTTCCTTTATTTTTAGGGAGATGACAAAGTTATGTTTAGCATATATCCTCTTAGTTTCTCATGCTTAAAACTATTGTTAATCTCAGTCTCTGTCATTGTCAACGTTGCAATTTTCTTTTTTCATGTTTCTATATTTTATAAACATATCAAAACGTAACATTGATTTTGATTATTCGATGATTAGCAATATTCGACTTTAAGGTGGCGAACCTTTTGATACCGCGACTGTACATTGTAAAAATACTAGGAACAAAAGTTAAGTAGAAACTCCCACGTGTAGGCTCCATAAAGTTTAAATACTTTGCGGGGAAGAGTATAATGCTCTTCTATAAAATACCAAATAACGTTCAAGAGCTTTTTTTTTTTTTATTGCAGGAGTACAGCAGACAGGCAGACGGCCCACTTGATGGAAAGCGGTTACCATCGCCTATGGACATTTGCAACACCAAAGGTGCTACAAATGCGCTGCTGCTCTCTTAAGGGAGACTGGAACCTGGTCACTAATGCCGGAACACAACTCAAGGTTTGTTATGGCGACATACTTTAGACCAGAGGTGGTAGCCATCCAGTCGGGCAAATGCCCTACCACCTGGCTGTGGGTTGTTTTGTCGCCTCTTACGACAGGCCGCCCCAACGCAGGAAATTGTATTCTTTCTCCGTTCCTGCACGGAGCTTTTAGTAAACATGTTTAAAAAAATTTGTTAAGTAACGTTTGTGCGTAGAGGCTGATTATACGACGAAAGATTTTTTAGACGTCATACAAATTATTATTGTTAAACCTAGTCATCATCATCATCATCATCCGAGCGTTAACCCGGTTGCGTTCGGAGCGTTCACTCCGACGCCCAGGGTCCGCTTTCCTAGTTTTTCTACTCCACTTCGCGCGGTCATCAGCATCGCCCGTTTTGAGAACATTGGTACGTATGTCATCCTTCACAACGTCAAGCCAGCATTTCTTGGGCCTTCCCCTTCGACAGGGATCTGACGGAGGCGGCATGGCTAGACATTTGTTCCTCACATAATTAGCCGGTGTCCGTAAAACGTGGCCGCCGTATCAGCGTAAGCGACACTCTTATTTTTTTTTATTGGAGGAGTTCAGCAGACAGGCAGACGGCCCACTCTTGCAGTTTGTCTGCTACGTCACGGACATGAAGACTGTCGCGGATGTGGGAGTTCCTGACACGATCTTTATTGAAGTACAAAAAAAATTTAAAAAGATCTAGATTGTACGTACTGTAACGGCCAGTGGTTTCAGAGCTGACCGGGTTCTTCATTAAGAGACTGGTTCAGAGCATAAGTTTGTATTAGCAATGAAGACACTTTTACCAGGTGGTAAGGCATTTGCCCGACTGGATGGCTACCACCCCTGGTCTAGAGTATGTCGCCATAACAACCTTGAGTCGTGTTCCGGCATTTGAGGCTCCAGTCTCCCTTAAGAGAGCAGCAGCGCATTTGTAACCCCTTTGGTGTAGCAAATGTCCATAGGCGATGGTAACCGCTTTCCTTCAAGTGGGCTGTCTGACTGACTGCTGAACACCCGTAATAAAAAAAAAGTGCATGGTTACATGGTAGACTGGCGCTGAACACTTAAAGAACTTTTGAAACACTTGAAGAACCTCACTTGCTTCTTTGACATTGTCGTGGAAGGCCACGACACACCTTCCATGATCAAATTGATCGTGTACTAGCAGAAGGTGATGTCAGGAGCCTTAAGAACAGACGAGCGTGCATGACAAGAGCTATGAATGTCAAAGAAGCAGAATACATCTATGTAAAAGTGTTTCTTCGTTGCTAATATAAACTTACATACATACATACATAACTTCACGCCAGTTCCCTTGCGGGGTAGGCACGAACAACAGAGCGCCATTCAGGCTTATTCTTACACAATATAAACTTATGCTCTGAATCAGTCTCTTATTGAAGATCCCGTTACAGTACATAATAATAATAAAGTAAATTATTAAATTAAGTAAAAGTGCATTTTTTTATATATTACCAAAATATAAGTAATTATAACTACTCTATAGTTTGCTTATACCACCATCACCGTTATCATCTCAAATCATTTCTGGGATTGTCCGGAAGAGATCGCTTTTTAGAGATAAAACCGCCCTTTGTGCATAATTAGATGTAACTTTAATCTGAAGTTCATTTTTTTCTATTGGCGTACAATAAAGTGTTATCTATTTAAAGATGTGTTGCTGAGGAGTGTGTTGCGCCTCTTCTTCTCCTTTAACAGTAACTAAAATTGCTTTGGAAGCGGTGCTAGACTCATAACTTTTAAAAAGTAATTTGTAAGTATCTATTTTGAAATAAATACATTCTTTTTCATTTTACATACATACATACATAGCTTCTTCACGCCAGTTCCCTTGCGGGGTAGGCACGAACAACAGAGCGCCATTCAGGCTTGTTCTTACACACCTCACTCGCTTCTTTGACATTCATAGCTCTTGTCATGCACGCTCGTCTGTTCTTAAGGCTCCTGACATCACCTTCTGCTAGTACACGATCAGTTTGATCATGGAAGGTGTGTCGTGGTCTTCCACGACTTCTACATCCATCCACTTTTGCATTGTATATCTATTTTGTTATTCTTTCATCATGCATTCTTTCCACATGCCCGAACCACCGCAGCATTCCTTTCCTTACCTTCACCCCGACACTCTCTTTCAGACCAACTCTCTTTCTTACTTCGGTATTACGAACGCGGTTCGCGAGCGCCACTCCGCAGATTTGGCGCAGTACTCGCATCTCGACCGCATTTACTCTACTTTCATGCTCTTTCTTCCATACCCAACTCTCGCTTCCATACGCGAGCGCAGGTACCAGCACCGCGTTGTGTATGGCAAGCTGGGCCTTCTGGCTGAGGTTCTTAGCGCCTAGAAGTTTACCTAACGCTCCATTCACACTATTCCCCAAATTCACTCTTCTTTCTATATCAGCGGTGTACCTTCCACCCCTCCTAAAAGCACATCCATGATATACAAACTCATTCACTTGCTCCAGCATAACATTTTCATTTTCATTGGGTTATATCTCTATATGAGTAAAATTTCAGTCAGAGTTTAAAAATCGTTACAGTTTAATTTTTCCGAATTAATGTAGATATTATTTACATTCATCACGTGCTGACGGTGAAGGTAGTATAGTACAGCCGCAAAATTGGCATCACAGATCTGTGAAACCCACCAATCCGGCTTGGATAAACGTGTGGAATACATGGTCCAACAGATAGTTAAGTAGACTCATATGTGATTCCCAGAAGTGGGAATGTCAACGTCCATTGGGAAACTGATGGAATGCATTTTCACGTCTATGATCGTAATTAAGTAAACAATTAACTCTTACGTTATAACTGTTTACGTAAATTAACTTTCGTAGCTGTTACTAATATGTTATAATTACACTTTTTACATACAAACAACTTATTATGAAGTTGTTAGAATATACATTTTTTATGGACCCATTTTGTTTTCTTTTTGTATATTATCTATTAAATAAATCTTAAAATATAAAGAAATTTATTGAATTTATTGTTTATTTGAAGAAATTGCGACGTAATTACATTCCTTATACATTTTTATACACAAAGCATATTTTGAGAATTTGTACGCCGCATTTTCAGCAAACAAGGTTTGCATTCAGCATATTGCTGTGTCGGAATAAGATTTAATATAGAATAGAATAGAATAGTAAATAATTAATTGTACAAAAATGCTACATAAAATCAGGAACATTAATATACAAGTTTTTATCCGTGCAGGAACGGAGAAAGAATACAATTTCCTGCGGCCGGGCGGCCGGTCGTAAGAGGCGACTTAACAACCCACAGCCAAGTGGTAGGGCATTTGCTCGACTGGATGGCTAACACCCCTGGTCTAAAATATGTCGCCGTAACAACTTTGAGTTGTGTTCCGGCATTAGTGACCAGGTTCCAGTCTCCTTTAAGAGAGCAGCAGCGAATTTGTAGCACCTTCGGTGTTGCAAATGTTCATAGGCGATGGTAACCGTTTTCCATCAAGTGGGCCGTCTGCCTGTCTGTTGATCTCCTGCAATAAAAATAAAAAACAATCAGCAGTCTTATCATTAATGGCGATTTCTTCCAGACAAACTTTGGATGGAGTGCAAGGACAACAAAAGTCGGTAGTTGCTATGTTGCTAAACAGTGTCTCGTGCGCCACACTGGCGACATTGAGGGGAAGGCAGGCAGCCCACGATCTAATTCAGATACTTATCGAAGCAGCCCGGTAAGTATCTGCGTCATCCTGAAGATCAGGGTCCCGCGTTTCCGCGAGCGCCATCGCAACAGGTGCTGGAGCACCGCCTCCACTGTCTCAATGCGTGCCACGAGAGTTTCCAACTCTCCTGATCGCTTGAAGTTCAGCCTGGAAATAAACCAGGCCACGGGCGAGGGCATCCTCGCGGAAGCGCCGGACTTTGGCAAGTACGTCCGCCTGGAGAGGCCAGGGCGGATCCGCCTGCCAAGAGTGTCGACGCCGTCCACGACACTGTACGGTATCCTCGGATGGTCCTCATGATAGAGGAACTTACTGCAACCGGCGTGAAGTGCTCAACACACGTCTTTGATGCGCGTGAAAGTGGTGTACAAACCAACTTTTCACGCGGAAGGCATCTCAGACGTGTGCGTTGGCCTAATATACTTCTCGCTAACTTCTGTCCAGACGCATAAAGTTTTGCGCATATTGCATATGCATGGTTACTTAGATGCATATAGTACACACTTATGCTTAGATTGTCGTCAGCCATTCGCAGTCTACTGCTGGATGTAGGCCTCCGTAAGACGGCGCCACTCATCCCTTACCTCTGATTTCCTCATCCAGCGCCTACCGGCGACCTTGTACAGGTCATCGATCCATCGGGCTGGAGGACGTCCAACACTACGTTTACCGTGACGCGGTCTGCGGTCTCCGCTCCAGGACTCGTCTGCTCCATCGGCCATCGGTCATGCGGCAGACGTGACCGGCCCACTGCCACTTCAACTTGCTAATTTTGCGATCTATGTCGGTTACTTTGGTTCTCTTACGGATATCCTCATTTCTAATTTTATCCATAAGAGAAACACCCAACATAGCTCGCTCCATAGCCCGTTGAGCGACTTGGAACTTGTGGACCAATCCTGCCGGGGAGGACGCACTGCTCGAAGACTTTTGTCTTCAAGCATTGCGGAATGGTCGACGAGATGCTTAGATAAGCAACTGGAAAACAATAGCGTCTGTCTATCCCTACAGAAAACAGGTATGAAAAAAACTTCAACGGACAAGTGGAAAAACAAATCACAATGGACCAGTGGAAAAACGAATGGCAACGGATAAGTGGAAAAACCAATGGCAACGGACCAGTGGCAAAACGAATCACAACAACATTTTTACTTGAAGTTTTACGGGCAGATTGTTAATGTACATGTCCATTTTGAAAACCTGCCCGTAAAATCTCAAGTTAAAATTTTGTTGCGATTCGTTTTGCCACTTGTCCGTTGAAGTTTCACTTCTACTATGTGTCCCAGCACACATTTCGATTTTTCGCAGGTTTACTGCAAATTATGATTTGGTTAGGTTAGGTTCATTTTAATGAATGCATTATTTAAATATATTTTATTTTACCAAACAAAATTAATTAAACATATTTGATTTTGTCAAACAAAAAAACTGAATTCGATCCGGAACCAAAAAACGCTTCCATAGTCTACTCTAAAATTGTGCCGCCTCTCACCGCGTCTAGTCTAAATTTATGCCGCTCCTCCACGCGGCCGTAACCCTTTTTCGTGACAGGAAAATCCTAAGACCCCGTCTACATAGAAATTTCACTTCAATAATGTGACATCACATTATTTAAATGAATTATTAATATATCACCGTACATACAATAACAGGAAACTTAATGAGTAAATCCAGTACATATACTCTATTTAATTATAACTGGTATATCCTGTAACGACCAATAATGACATCAAGTTTAAATTGACTGTAAAATGATATTACCACGCCTTGTTTTAACTACGTAAGATGCAAGTGAGGTGTGTAAGAATAAGCCTAAATGGCACTTTTTTGTTCGTGCCTACCCTGCAAGGGAACTGGCGTGAAGTTATGTATGTATGTTTTAACTACAATAGGCGATGCTATGGAAAGAACCGAACTCAAAAATTATTAAAGTGATAACTTCTTATGGGAGGGTAAACCGCTTCGTTACGTAACGCGTTACGGCGCCAGTCTGTCTGGCTTCCCTTTCTCTCACGCATATGACAGCAGTAGGCAGGCTAAGTTATCACTTCTGTCGGGCGTTCCGATACGCACAGTTTTTTTTCTATATATTTGTTATTGCATAAGTCCAGCGGACAGGCAGACGGCCCACCTGATGGAAAGTGCTTACCAAGGCCTATGCTGCTGCTCTCTAAAGGGAGACCTGAACTTGCCCACCAATGCCGGAACACAACTCAAGATTGTTATGGCGGCATACTCTAGACCAGTGGCGCAATTCTGCTATCACTATCTCGTCAAAATCGCAAGACACTATCGTCTCAAGCGTAGGTTTGCCTTATTTCGCTATTCTGTTAACTCCAATGACGTGTCCGGATATCTTTATAAATATTTATAAGCGAAAACTGACGAAATAAATGTTTCAAATTTAAGTAGCTTTTTAATATTCATTTCGGCTAATGCTATTTATTTCTACTAATGGTAATAATAATTTTCTGCTACAATTATTCAGCCGCGAAGATATCGAATAGATATTGTGGATTAGTAGAATACGAATTTTTGACACTATCGCAATGGAATCGTACTTTGAATAACTTCGCAAGGCCAAGATATAAAAAAGAGGAGATTTGAGCCCCAGCGGTGGTGACTATCCAGACGGGCAAGTACCCTACCACGTGACTGTGGGTTGTTTTGTCGCCGCTTACGACAGGCCGCTCGGCCGCAGGAAATTGTATTCTTTCACCGTTTCTGCACGCATAAATTATTATTAAACTAAGATATGCCCGTGACTTCGTCCACGATTGACTTGAAATCCACACAGGATTCCTGGGGAAATATTACACATTTTTAGATAAAACTGCACTTAACGGAACAAACAGACAGGAAATCTAAAAAAATGCATCGTGTTTTCCATCGTTTATACAGTCTGTTCCAGTTGTCATTTAAACAGCTTCAATGTACAAACACGGCATTTTTAGTATTATATAATATTATACTAGTGGTCGCCCGTGGTCGAAATTCGACCATAATAATTAATCAATGATTATAACTTCTATAATCAGAGATTTCGCCAAGGCTACACTGTTAATTTGACTTGAACAGTAAACAAAAGAGTATATATGCGTGTGTGTGTCAAATACATGGTAGTGTGTGTAATGTTTTTTTATTGATTTAATGTATTTTTAATGAATAATTTAAAAAAATATTACCATTCATCGCTTCTTCTCTATATAAACTATAAGTGTGCGAAATTTCATACTCCTGCGTCCGCGGAATTTTCGTAAAAAGGGGTACAATGTTTTAGCTTCTCGTATTAATATATCTTATACTAATATATTATATAAAGCTGAACAGTTTGTTTGTTTGTTTAAACGCGCTAATCTCAGGAACTACTGGTCTGATTTGAAAAATTCTTTCAGTGTTGGATAACCCATTTATCGAGGAAGGCTAAAGGCTATATATATCATCACGCTAAGATCAATAGGAGCGGATCAGCAATGAAAAATGTTTTAAAATCGGGGGGGCTTTGAAAACAAATTCCACGCGGACGGCGTCGAGGGCACAGCTAGTAGATTATATAAAGAATTATGTCATATAACATTTTATAGAATAAAGCATAAATCAACTCTTCATCTGATCAGAAGGTTGGTGACTACCTCGGACAATGGAGCAGTATGGCGATGGCTAGTAACATAGCCAGCCTTCTAGGAACTCCCACCTATAAAAGACTGTGACCTAGGCTCAGTATTCCACTTACAGTTTTAAAGAATTATAGATAAAGTAGAATTTAACGATTTTTTCTTGTTGCGAGGCTGGCAAACAGGCAGTCGGCCCACCAGAATAAAACTGGTTACCGCCGCCTATATATTGCAATATTCGGGGCCAATTCAAAGTGTTGCCAGCTTTTGGATGTAATATAGGGTCTCTAAATTAATCCGATTTAGGGCCAATTTTTCAATCCCCAGATAGAAGTTGTTCCTATGATAAAAATAGTTGCGAAATAAAATAGTTGACTCGTTTCACTTTTAAATTCAGTCAGGTTATTGAAACTTTTTAGAATGCATGTATTATTTTTCAAAATTTAAATTTATATGTTATATCATTTCTTTATGTCACTTGTGCGGAAAAATCTTCAATATAATATAATATATTGATATATACAGAAGCGTATTTTATTTAATACTATTTTGCTATTAAATTAAGTATTCACATTATATATTTTTTAATTGTGTGTGTTTATGGCTTGGCAACTAGGCCTTTAAGCCAGGCGCATTTGTATTGTAGGCTACAATCGACGCCGTATAACGGAGTTCTTGTGAACACTCAAAAGGCCACATTTGACTATACAGTTCACATTTCTCACAAAAACCCATAATTACTACTCAAAACCTATCAATATCCTACAGCTATTGTTCATTTTAGAGAGATTTTACACATTTTTAGAAAATAAAACTGCACAGCACAACGTCCCCTTTCAGTTCCCGCCAAAAACTCCATTTACATTATATAAAATAGTCCACAACACAGGTTATAAATCGGTCTTTCGTTAAGTTTAAGTGTACATCGTTGTATTTAATATTTTCTTAAGTTTCCGCGACTTGTATATTGTCATTGTCATCATGTCATGTGTATATCATTGTCACTTGACACCTTTGTCGTCCATGCTCACGGCTACTGAATAGTGGCCTAAACGTCGGAATAATAAAAAACAAATAAATAACCGCGCTTAAAACCGTTAAAATATACTTTTATTATCGTTGCATTTGTTTATATTTTTGTATACTTCGATAAAGTAGGTTTTTATTTTCCACATATGAGATGATATTACAAGCATAGTTCTAGAACAAAATATTTGTTTTAAAAACGACCAAGCCTCGTGTGGATATTAATGAATTTTATTTCTGTGATTACAACGTGGGCGGTAAGTACGTAGGACGAAGTTCGTGATTTAATTAAATAGAAATTTATTATTCTAAAATACAATTTAATATTTAATGATCATATAATTTATATGAATTATTAAAAAAAAACCTACATTGATACGTCCTACACAAAATTAATTTATAACCGGAGTTGTATATCGGTATCTTTTTAAAATGGTCTCGCACAATGTTATGTATTTGATCAGTACTATCAAGATAATTAGTTATCTTGATTTTTAAAGTACTAAAAATTTTTGCTGGCTTACAGCTGTAGCCCGGCTATTGATATAAATATAAAGACAGTATATAATTAATTAATTTAAAATTTATTAACAGTCATCATATTATGCTCAGTACTGAAGTAGAAAATGGTAAATGAAAACCTATACATACATGAGAGAAGTAATATAATATTCCATGTACATGTCATATTACAAGGGAGCTTTAATAAGACCTTTATCAGATTACCGAAAATTGTCTTATAAATTTTCCCTTAATTGATAAAAGGTGTGAATTATTAAATTAAGGCTCACAATATTAGCAATTAATTTAAGGCAAAAAGGCTTGGTTCCGGTCCAATGAGTCACGCGTCGTCTGATCAATAACTGGCCATCTGACATTGGTAACCGGTTTTTAAAATTGGAATGTTTTTTCGAATACATAAATAGAACACGCGTTCTTTGTTTGGTTTTCATGTGAATCATAGATCTGGGATGTTATGGGAATGACTTAATTTTTTGTATATATAGTATTATTAGGAATATTCTATCAACTTTTCCTTATATGCATATTTTAAACATACACAGTATTGTTAAACGCCAACAAAAGTGAATGCACACCTGCAGTTTATTACCTTTTCGGCTTTTGGACTTCTTTTGTTCACTTTGTGTAAAAAAAAATATAAAAATCAGCCAGTATAATAAAATGATAAAAATCAGCCAGTAACGTGTCAGTCAGTCATTATTCGGCTATATTGAGGCTAAACAAAACCGTCGTTTTTCACATCAAAAATGGGCATAACTTAAATATACAATATATAATAAATACAACGTTTAAAAGGTTGTTTTATTTTATTTTAGTCTATTAAATAAATGGTATATCTTTATTGAAGTGAAACTTCTATATAGACGGGGGGTCTTAGGATTTTTCTGTCACGAAAAAGCGTTACGGCCGCGTGGTGAAGCGGCATAAATTTAAACTAGAAGTGGTGAGAGGCGGCATAATTTTGGAGCATACTATGGATGCGTTTTTTGGTTCCGGATTGAATTCAGATTTTTTTGTTTGATAAAATAAAATATGTTTAATGAAAAAATTCATTCATTACAATGTACCTAACCTAACCAAATCATAATTTGCAGTAAACCTGCGAAAAATCTAAATGTGTGAGACACATAGTAGGAGTGACATTCCAACGGACAAGTGGAAAAACGAATTGCAACGGACAAGAGGAAAAACAAATCGCAACGGATAAGTGGGTGGCAGGTTTTCAAATTGAACAAGTACATTAACAATCTGCCCGTAAAACTTCAAAATAAAATATTGTTGCGATTCGTTTTCCCACTTATCCGTTGAAGTTTTTTTATTGCACGAGTTCAGCAGACTGGCAGACAGCCCACTTGATGGAAAGCGGTTACCGGCGCCTATATCCATTTGGAATGCCTCTTACGACAGGCCGCCCGGCAGCAGGAAATTGTATTCTTTCTCCGTTCTTGCACGGATAAAAACACACTTTACAAATTTACATAAAATTTACGTATTAGAAATAATTTAAAAAAACATTGTGGAATTCCAAAAGTGCATAAAAATAGTCATTGATGTTTAAGTTGTTGCATTTACTATGAAACCTCGGTAATAATTACATACAATTTTTTAACTCGCTTACAATGACGTTTCTAGTTTACATTGAAAGGAAAAGCCGTTGAGTAAGTAACGTGCAGGAACGGAGAAAGAATACAATTTCCTGCGGCCGGGCGGCCCGTCGTAAGAGGCGACTAAACAACCCACAGCCAGGTGGTAGGGCATTTGCCCGACTGGATGGCTACCACCCCTGGTCTAGAGCATGCCGTCATAACAACTTTGAGTTGCGTTCCGGCATTAGTGACCAGGTTCCAGACTCACTTAAGAGAGCAGCAGCGCATTTGCAGCACCTTTGGTGTTGCAAATGTCCATTGGCGATGGTAATCGCTTTCCATCCAGTGGGCCGTCTGCCTGTCTGCTGAACTCCTGCAATAAAAAAAAAGAAAATCTAATGTGATGTCATGTAGAGCGGATGGAGGAGGATCGGGGATTGAAGAAAGCATACTTGGGGCGACCAGTCGGTCGACGACCGGTTGGTCGTCCCAAGTATCGATGGAAGGATAGAGTGGAAGCTGACCTGACCGCACTACAAGCCCACAATTGGCAAGACACTGCGCAGGACAGAGGAAAGTGGCGTGCTCTCGTTTCGGAGGCCAAGACTCACTTTGGGTCGCTGAGCCAACGGAGTTAGTTAGTTAATGTGATGAATCGTTTCTGATATATACAAGTAAATTATCATCAATTCATCGTAGAACACAAAAGTCAAAACATGTTTTGAATTTAACCAATTTTTATGGAACGTAATTTTTAAAGTTGTACCAAATTCTTTTTTTTTTTTGCAACAACCTAGTTTTTTAATTTTTTATTGCAAGAGTTCAGCAGAAAGGCAGACGGCCCACTTGATGGAAAGCGGTTACCATCGCCTATGGACATTTGCAACATCAGAGATGTCGCCAACGCGCTGCCGGCCTCGAAGAAATTTTATGACACCCTTTTTGAAGAACTCCATATCGTAGCGCTGTGGGAAAACCTCGGCCGGGAGCTCATTCCAAATCCCCACGGTACGCGAGAGAAACGTTCTACAGAACCGTTGCGTACATGAGCGAAGCGGCTCAAGGAAGTGGGGGTGAACTCCCAATCGATGGCGAGCGGTGCGATGGTAGAAGGAGGACGAAGGCACCATTCTAAACAGTTCTTCGGAACATTCCCCGTTATACAGTCGGTAGAATACGCAGAGAGAAGCAAAGTCTCTCCTAAGGCCAAGCGTATCTAAACCGTCTGTGAGTATGGGATCATCAACAACGCGAAGGGCTCGACGTTGAATACTGTCCAGGGGATTAAGTTGGTAAGCAGGTGCTCCAGCCCAAAGGTGTGAGCAGTACTCCATATGCGGCCTCACCTGGGCTTTATAAAGCACAAGGCGTTGCCGCGATGTGAAGTACTGCTTGGACCGGTTTAGCACTCCCAGCTTCTTGGAGGCAAGTTTTGCCTTGCCTTCAAGATGGCCCCTGAACTGTACATCGTTCGTGATGTTGATACCGAGGATCCCAATACTTTTGGAGGTGGTAAGGGGAGTTCCTTGGAACTCAAGCGCTTGCTCGAATGGAGTTTTTTTGGCAGAGAATACGCAGACCTGTGTCTTCTTGGGGTTGAAATGGACAAGGTTTTGTCTCCCCCATTCAGAGACTCTCTGTAAGGAATGTTCTACTTCAGACACAAGTCTAACCCGACTTTCCTCCACAAATGATCGAGGGACGTTTGCACGACCAGAGTACTGCGCATCGCCAGTGCTGTCATCCGCATAGCAATGAATGTTGTGATTAGACAACATATCATTGATATGCAAGATGAACAACGTTGGCGATAGCACACAACCCTGGGGCACACCAGCGTTGATGGGCTTGATACTTGAGCAGCAACCATCGACAACGACTTGAATGCTGCGCCCATCAAGAAAGCTGGATAGCCAGGTACAAAGTCCCTCAGGTATCCCATATGATGGCAGCTTCGATAGAAGAGCCTTGTGCCAGACCCGGTCGAAGGCCTTAGCAATATCTAGACTAACTGCCAGTGCTTCCCCTTTGCTCTCAATGGCTTCAGCCCAACGGTGGGTTAGGTAAACCAAGAGATCCCCAGCTGAGCGACCATGGCGGAAGCCGTATTGCCGGTCATTTAGTAGCTGGGAATCTTCGAGGTAACCCAGAAGCTGCGCGTTGATAATACGCTCCATCACCTTTGAGAGCAAAGAGGTTATTGCTATAGGCCTATAATTCGACGGGTCTGTGCGGTCCCCTTTTTTGGGGACAGGGTGCACATGGGCAATCTTCCACGAAGCGGGGACACAACCCTTGTGATAAGAGAGAGTGAAAAGTCGGGCAAGGACTGGAGACAGCTCAGCTGAACACGTCTGCAGCACAATGGCAGGAATGCCATCAGGGCCAGAAGACTTCTTGACGTCGAGGGAGCGGAGAGCACATCGGACTGCTTTTTGTGTAAAGCGCACCTCCGGCATTCTATACTCACACTCTGGGATTGTAGGTGGAGTTTCTCCCCCGTCGTCAAGAGTCGAATTGGCCGCAAAGATTTCACCCAGAAGATCGGCTTTGTCTTTGGCGGCGTGTGCCAGACGGTCGTCCACTGTGCGCAGAGGTGGAAGAGATGCCCGACAGAAGTTTCCTTCGACAGCTTTGGCGAGGGCCCAAAAAGCTCTAGTCCCAGAAGGGTAGCTAGAGAGGCGCTCACCAATTCTGCCGATATGAATGAATTTTGCTCTCACAAGCTGCTTTTTTAGGGACCTGGAGGCAGCATTGTATCTCTTTTTCAGGTCAGAGGAACTTGGATCCTGACGAGCCCGCGCTCCAGTCCAGGCTCGATAAGCCTGTTGCTTTAGCTTTACAGCCTCAGCACAGGACTTATCGAACCATGGTTTGCTCGTACCACCAATGGGTACCTTAGAGTTTGGAATGAAACATTCCATTCCCTGCAGTACCACATCGGCGATCGAGTCTGCGCATGCATCAGGATCTTCTGACGAGAAACATAGCTGCCTCCATGGGTAGGATGCATAGAATTCACGCAGTCCATCCCAATCTGCTGACCTGTATCGCCACACCTTCCGTCGTCCAGCGGGACGAGTCCGATCGGCAATAGGAAGGGGCACCACCGAAGATACCAGACAATGATCAGAGGTTCCCAGTGGAGCACTGATCGAGATCTGGTAATTCTCCGGGTGTGTGGTCAGCAGAAGATCTAGCAAGGAGGGCTCATGATCCACTCTATCCGGTATTCGGGTAAATCCCGTGATCACCTGAGTGAATCCATGGGCGAGAGCAAAATCATAGGCAGTAGTCCCTGGCAGATCAGTTCTCGGGGAACCCAACCACTCAGCGTGATGAGCATTAAAGTCCCCGAGTATGACTACCTCTGCCGAAGGGTACTGCCTGAAAACTCTGTCGGTTCCCTCATGAACGTGTTCAAAAAAGCGAGCTGTTTCAGTCCTTGCGCATTCCCTACCATGGGACCGGTATAAGCACGCATAGATCCGAGTGGAACCACCAAAATCTATGCGTACCCACAAGATGGAAAGGTCCCTATCTTCAAGGCCGTGGAGACGGCGACAGCAGATATCTTCCCGGACGTATACACAGACCCCGGCTTTTGACAGAAACAAGTGTTCCAGATTGTAACCGGGGTAGTGAAGGTATGATGTGTCGACCGGAGTAGAAATCTGTGTCTCCGTCAAAAATAATAAGGCCGGCTTTGCCGTCTCGAGGTGGTGATGGACGGCATTGATATTGGCGTGAATACCTCTTATGTTGCAAAAGTCCACTTTAATTGTGGAGTCAAAACCCGCTGTGGTAACCTTATTTCTTATTGTTCGGCTCATGAAGATGAATAAAAAGGGAAGTCTAAGGAAGTGCTAAAGTGTCTGCGACGAAGAGGAAAAAAGAAGTGTGATGTATGCCATTGTCCCCCAAATGCGCAGGTTGTATGAAGAGCTGATGTGGGGCACGGAAGGGCCCCCGATCCTCCCCGGAGAACACTGCCTGGCCACATCCGGTCACCAACCGGCACGACAGTGTTCCCCAAGATTATGCGCCAGTTGGTGGGTCAGCCTCCATGGGATTGGTTAGTCCGGGTTCAGGTCCCCTACTACCTGGCGGGCGGCCAGCGGTCAACCGTTTCATCGGGTCTCCCTGACCCCCACTTCACCTCATCACGCCTGCGGAAATGCAGTAGACTTAGACACACAACGAGTTCCAGATTTCGCAGACACTGTAGCACTTCGGAGTTGGGGGACTGGAACTTGGTCTCTAATGCCGGAACACCACACAAGGCAGTTATGGCGGCATACTCCAGACCAAGGGTGGTAGCTATCCAGGCGGGCATAGCCCTACCACCTAGCTGTGGGTTGTTTCTCGCCTCTTACGACAGGCCGCCCGGCCGCAGGAAACAATGCGTAAGTTTGTAAGTAATTAAGTCATTATACTGATCTGATAAACTATGCACGATTTCCACGCTTGCAAAATTTAGACTGGACTAGTAATCTAATAACGTCAAATGGATCAAGTTATATCTGTCTAGTACTAGGAACGTAACTTATTCGGTTACAGTAATATTGCCTTATATAGATGGCGTTATAATTAATAAATTAACAAATCAATTACACTTTGAAATCAAATAAACACGTGCAGACTATTTCTCTAGCGTGCTACATTTATTTTTTATTTTATTTAAGTTTATGGCTTGGCAGCTAGGCCTTTAAGCCAGATCTTAGTTTACAATATAGTTTCTTCATTTTCTTAAGCCTATGTGCACAGCTGAATTGTAGGTAATCAGCTAGTGCCATTCAACGGAGTTCTTGTGATAACTCTAAAGGCCACATTTGACTATACAGTTCACATTTCTCACAAAACACATAATTACTACTCAACAACTATCAATATCCTACAACGATTGTTCATTTTAGAGTAATTTTACACATTTTTAGAAAATAAAACTGCACAGCATAACATCTCCTTTCAGTTCCCGCCAAAAACTCTTCTAGCGTGCTACGAGTACAGAATCTAGACAGATTAATAAAACTGAAGTGACAGTTTGTAATGTCAAAATAACAGCCTTTTACATTTTATTAAATACACATGAAAGTATATACGGTACATATATTATGAAAAATCTATTTTAAATTCTTTTTGTCCGTCTGGATGTTCCGGCTAATCTCTGAAAGAGCTGGACCGATTTTGACGGGACTTTCACTGGGAGATCGCTGATGTTATAAGGAGTAGCTTAGGTTACTTTTCTTTTAAACTTCCGTGAAAAGATCCTGACACGAAGGCACGAAGTGCGGGCACAGCTAGTCTAATAACTAACCATCAGGTGAGACAGCGGTCAAACACAAACGAATAAAATATTTGTCAACAATACTATAGTTATACGTCCACAACAGTGAAATTCACATTAGTGAAACTGACAGTTGTGAAAGAAAAAGCTTATTTGAAGAAATAGCGACACAACAAATTCACAGCAATGAATTTCACAGCAGTGAACTTCGCATTAGTAAAAGTGACATTCCTATTTTGAGAATTTGTTCGCCGCGTTTTCAGCAAACAAGATTCGCACTCATCTTCTGGTTAAGCTTTAGAGAGATTTTTTTATGTTTATGACTTGGCAACTAGACCTTTAAGCCAGGCGCAGTTGTATTGTAGGCTACAATCCACACCATTCAACGGAGTTCTTGTGAAAACTCGAAAGGCCACATTTGACTATACAGTTCACATTTCTCACAAAAACACATAATTACTACTCAAAAACTATCAATATCCTACAACTATTGTTCATTTTAGAGTAATCTTGCACATTTAAAAAAAATAAAACTGCACAGCACAACGTCCCCTTTCAGTTCCCGCCGAAAACTCTTCTGGTTAAGTTGAATTTGTATCCGACACAACGAATTCACAGCAATGAAATCGACAGCAGTGATCTTCGCATTAATAAAATTGACATTTCTGGAATTCACTGCAGGTTTTTATATAATTTCAGCAGCCGTGTTCCAGAATCGATTGGACATGATTTCTGAAAAGTGATCAACGTGTCGCGTCGGACCAGAAATGAAAATCCGATAATTTGTGCAACAACCGCTATAACCTACAATATACCTAAACGTTGTAAAGGTTATTGTTTGCTTTTGATTTTCCTCATCAAATTATTTTAATTAAATTTTCATTTTTCATCACATCTTCCAGTGACTAAGTCAGGGGCTGGCAACGCTGCTTCAACATCTGAAGATCTCAATCGGCGCAAATATGGAATCCTAGGAAAGGGTTACATATTTGTGCGTTGGAGTTGAAATTTTAGGTCTGTGGGATCCATCGGCATAGAGTTTCTTCATAGAAATTTGTAACAAACTCATTGATACTGGTTCATGTTTCGCGCAACGAATCAGCATTGCCATACAGCGTGACAATGCAGCCAGCTTTCTGGGCACGCTTCCCTCTGGCAGTGATTTGCTTACTTTATATTAATTTATTTATAATTTAGATTATTTTAAGTATTTAGTTAAGTTTTTCTTCGTACATACATACATACATACATACATAACTTCACGCCAGTTCCCTTGCGGTGTAGGCACGAACAACAGAGCGCCATTTAGGCTTATTCTTACACACCTCACTCGCTTCTTTGACATTCATAACTCTTGTCATGCACGCTCGTCTGTTCTTAAGGCTCCTGACATCACCTTCTGCTAGTACCCGATCAATTTGATCATGGAAGGTGTGTCGTGGCCTTCCACGACATCTGCATGCAACCACTTTTGCATTGTATATCTGTTTAGTCATTCT
The DNA here is from genome assembly GCA_019925095.2 of Dendrolimus kikuchii. Lineage (NCBI taxonomy): Eukaryota > Metazoa > Arthropoda > Insecta > Lepidoptera > Lasiocampidae > Dendrolimus > Dendrolimus kikuchii. Next base: position 17,892,608 of record CM034407.1, read on the forward strand.
TTCATCATGCATTCTTTCCACACGTTCAGACCGACTCTCTCTCTTACTTCGGTATCACGAACGCGGTCCGCGAGCGACACTCCGCAGATTTTGCGCAGTGCTCGCATCTCGACCGCGTTTACTCTACTTTCATGCTCTCTCTTCCATATCCAACTCTCGCTTCCATACGTGAGCGTAGGTACCAGCACCGCGTTGTGTACGGCGAGCTGGGCCTTCTGGCTGAGATTCTTAGGGCCTAGAAGTTTACCTAACGCTCCATTCAAACTATTCCCCAAATTCACTCTTCTTTCTATATCAGCGTATTTTCTTCGTATTATCTATAATTTATGTATATTTTGTGTGTTAGAAAAATGTTATATCCTTTAGACATCCAAGATGAAATAGAATACTTCATCGACGATAAATAACTTCCCACGGGATACGGAGCAGAAGTAAACACGAGCGAAGCCACGGACGAATAAAAATAAATATAATTAGAAGGTATGTATATTAGATGATGTTTCGTGTTAATCTAAGTATTCGCAAATAAATTCCAGTTCTTTTATTGCTGCCGGGGGCCTTGACCGCAATACGATATTTAACATTAAAAAGGAAACTTGATTTGGTTATAGCCTTATGGAAGATTAATGTATGTTAACTAATCAAAAATGGGCCAAGTGCTAGTCACACACGCACATCAAAGACCTCCGTGAGCCGATATTAGACGATTCATTGCTGTCTTTCAGTTTGAATGAATCAACCAAAGTGATCTTAAGTGACAAGACGCCCTGGTCTAATGCGATGTGCGAACGATACTTGTCACCTCCACGTTCCTTCTATACACTGCAAAGTTGTGGTACGCACTACCAGAGTATGTGTTTCCCGAAAATCACAATCTGAGTATCTTCAAGTCTCTTGTTCATAGATAGGTATTATTTAGGTAAAATACATAGCTATGTTTTACACGACTATACCTATAGTATAGATAATATAATAAATATAACATCAAAGATGCTACTAATGTGATGTCGGCCTCGAAAGAACGAGAATTTTTATCCGTGCAGGAACGGAGTTGGAATACAATTTCTTGCGGCCGAGCGGCCTGTCGTAAGAGGTGACTTAACAACCCACAGCCAGGTGATAGGGTATTTGCCCGACTGGATGGCTACCACCCCTGGTCTAAAGTATGTCGCCATAACAACCTTGAGTTGTGTTCCGGGATTAGTGACCAGGTTCCAGTTTCCCTTAAGAAAGCAGCAGCGCATTTGTAGCAACTTTAGTGTTGCAAATGTCCATAGGCGATGGTAACCGCTTTCCATAAAGTGGGCCGTCCGCCTGTCTGCTGATCTCCTGCATAAAAAAAAGAGGGGCTGAACCCTGGCCACTGATGCCAGAACCTAAACGTAAGCGTCCCATTGCTGGACACAGACTTCCCTACTTTTTTTTAGATGGAAATGGACAGTAGAATACTACTACTAACAGTAGTAACCTCGAAGCTAGTAAAACTTGGGTGTCTTCAAGACCCGTGGGGTAGGTACCTTCTAGGTAAGCCTGGTCTATTCAAGATCATATCTCCGCTCAACATCAGGCGAGATCATGGTGAAACGTGAACTTAACTACATTAAGAATTAACTTGACTAAGGCAGTCTGCCGCGTTTTACACATCGGTCATACGATGTGCAAGTTTTATCGCAATGTCTTCCCTCGCTGCAAGGGCGTGGTAATTATAACAATATGTACATACATTAGAACAAAAAACTGCTTAAATGGTACATTCTTCCCGGCAAGAATTCGAAACCACGTTATTTGAAACGCGTATTTGAGAGACGACAACTTTAACAAGTTAGCTAACCTGGCTTTTTTACATGCATATCTATCTTTATGACATTATTTAACAACATATGGCTATCTGAGAGACGGTTTTACATACGAAATCAGTTGCTAACGGCGAACGAAATGCGATAATACAATATTAATATATCTTAGGCGACTGTGAAACAATTGCGTGTTAAAAGTTAAGAAATTTATAACCAAAATGAAGATGCAATTAATTCTTATAAAAGTATTTTTAATTAACGTAATACTAACTCATTATGAGAGTTTGTTGACGTTAACTACTGCTGAGTCCTAACAATTTTAGCATCCTCCTAGTACCTGATTTCCTATCCAAGTTATCAGAAAGGAGTTTAGCTTCAAAGTATTTAATATTCGTTTAGGCGTAACCTTAGAATAAACATATGTTACTTATTTACTAGTTTATACAATAGCCAGGAAAACCTATTATAATATTATAATGTAAAATTATACATTACAAGGTAAAATTATATAACATAATTTATTGTTGAGTTAATATTAATCTATATTGGGTACCTAAATCACCTTACAGCTAAAACCTAAAGGTCTTTGTAACCACGTCTTAAATTTAAAAAAAAAAACCTTAAAACTAATTATCGCCCATTCCAAAAATAGAACACTAACATCCACGCACTTATAAAAAGAACACAATAATCACTGGCCACTAATAACATGTAATTCGAAAATAAAAAAAAGACGTTCGCTTTTCAAACGAACGCTGGCGTCCGACGGCGCCACGGGATACAGACTGCAGCGTGATTCATCCCATATACAAGAAATAGAGGAAAAATAAAGACGGCGGCATTGCAAAACTGCGAATGTGCCGATCCGATGAATAAGTCAATAACACACTCGTAAGCTGTATAATGAGTGACTCGTACATTTTGCCTTGATATTTTAGCGATAGGCGAGGCGAATTTAACTAATTAGTTGCTGTTAATAATCATGATTGGAAGATGCGAATATTTTATGAAGATTTATTCAAATTGAATCTCTTATATTACTACTCCATTGCATATGAAAGTAACTTATTAAACGAATTCAGTTAACATAGTTGTTGGATGTTAATTGTTATTAGATAAAACTGTAAGCTTGTGCAGAAAATGTTTACTGTTTATAAAATATTAGTTTTCTATGATATCACTTGGAAATGTCTTGTTGGTATCAGAGATCTACAATTTGATTGAAACTGAGACTGGGGTGGAGTTATATGGGTTCAGCTTTCGCGTGGTATCTATTTGTTGTTTGAATATTGTAAAATACGAATATTCAAGACGGCCTCTGTGGTTGAGCGGGCTAAGCGTTTGCCGGCCTACCTCACTACAACGTAGAGGCTTCGGGTTTGATTTTTGGTATAGCAAATTTCGGAAACGTATTTATCTCCATTATTTACTATGGTCTGGGTGTCTGGGATCGGCCCCACAGTAGTCCGTTATATTTTACCCATAACACAAGTGTAACTTGCTTAATTTAGGAATATACAATATGTGTGTTTGTCTGCCGATTTATTTTATTATTTATTATTATATTAAATACACAGACATTGCAGTAATGACTAAAATAGATGTAGGTCGTCGATTCTATGACGTGACAAAAAAAAACTTGTGTCCATAGTATAATTTACTTTATTATCAGAACCATATTCTACGTTATACGAGAATAATTAAACACGACGTCGAGACAGTACAAGCAATAAGGCACAAGACCCGAGAAATGGCGGCAGGATAATACCGCGAATATGCCACGTCGATGAATAAGTCCGTAACTTATGAAGTAATGATGTGATGTCTATGAAATTTTAACTCCATACAGTAGCGATTGGTTGTTGTTAGAGTATACTTTATTTGTTATATACAGAGCAAATAATAAAGCGGAGACCATATAAACGTAAAGAAAAACATATTATTTGCATTTTGCGTGATATGATAATTAATATTACAATGGAACAAGATCTTTTCAATTTCATGAAATTGAAAAAGGTATTAGGATTATCTATTTATTGAAGTGAAACGTCTTTAGACTCGTGATTTGAAACTCGATGAAACGAAAAAGCGACACTAAAAAGATATAAACACAAATCTGTTTGACTAAGCCTGCGAGAGAATGAGACACGAGCTTAACATTGTGCACCACAGATTAGAGTCAATAAGACCGATCATTAAACATAGGTCCAATTTGGACCGAAATAAAACTGATAATAACATTTTTTTAATTAACTTGGTTAGTCATTTTTGTGTCCATTGTCAATAATTCCACAGATATGATTTTTTTTCTTATTTGGTTCTTTTATTCTTCTTCCATAATATTACTAACGTATTTAATAACCATAGAAGACTACCAGGACCACAAAACAAATCAGGCAAAAGTCAAAAATACACATGTAACTTCGATGATCAAGTATTTTTATTAGGAATTTTCAGTACTGTAGAATTACACCTTTATTTTAATATTAGAATTAACTAAATACAGCCTAGAAATAAAATACGCGAGAACTATGTAGTGCATTTATTCGTAGAAAAAAAGTACGAAAGACGGAACACAGACAGAAGTCACGTTGACACATATTATGTCACTTGAATTTTGACGTCTCAAGGTTTCGTTCACAACTATTGATATTTCAATATATGACTCTGGCTGAATGCACAAACCGTGCCAAGCCATTATTGAACAAAGAAGAAGATATTTCAACATATCGTATTCTCAGTTGTGGATTTTAATTAATTAACTTTGTTATTTTTAACATTTGTGTATTATAACTGTATTTTTATACGAGATAAATTTAAAAGCGCATAACGCGCTAATTAGTATACTGACATCTTACGTGACGTCATCGTCCACGACACAAAAGCGCGCCAAAACGGTGGCGTTGAAATTGTCCGAATCTGATTGCAATTTTAAACATACTAGTGGTCGCCAAGTGGTCGAAATTCGACCGTAAATAATTTAAATTATAAGTTTGAAGATTATTAAGGTTCTGTTGTCAAAGACTATACTTCTATAATCACAGATTTCGCCAAGACTACACTGTTAATTTGACTTAAACAATTAACAAAAGAGTATATACGCGTGTGTGTGTCAAATACATGGTAGTGTGTGTAATGTTTTTTTTATTGATTTAATATATTTTTATGCACAATTTAAAAAAAAATATTAGCATTCTGCACTCCTTCTCTATACTTATATGAACTATAAGTGTGCGAATTTTTTGCTTCACGTATTAATATGATTTCTTTTTAATTATAAAATTTATTTGAAATGCTATTTAGAACCACTTGCATATTGTACTCGCGAGTACACTTTTAAAAAGTAATTACATCGGCCGTGCGTTGAAATGGTGTGCGCTCCGTGCCCAAGAGAGCATGACCGTCGAACGGTGTGAATGCCTGATCAACTTCACCGGCATTAGACTGATGCTTACATATTTAGTTACAGTACCAGCCGGTGGCCCGTGACGGCGTTCTGTTGCATATGGGCCTTTCCCATATCGCCTGTTTGCTTCAATAACGTAATAAGACCGACAAATCATTTTGTTATTTACATACATACATACATAACTTCACGCCAGTTCCCTTGCGGGGTAGGCACGAACTACAGAGTGCCATTTAGGCTTATTCTTACACACCTCACTTGCTTCTTTCAAATTCATAACTTTTGTCATGCACGCTCGTATGTTCTTAAGGCTCCTGACATCACCTTCTACTAGTACACGATCAATTTCATCATGGAAAGTGTGTCGTGGCCTTCCATGACTTCTGCATCCATCCACTTTTGCATTGTATATCTGTTTAGTCATTCTTTCATCATGCATTCTTTCCACATGCCCGAACCACCGGAGCATTCCTTTCCTTACCTTCACCCCGACACTCTCTTTTAGACCAACTCTCTTTTTGTTATTTGATAATTAAAATCACCCTTTCCGATTTTATTTGTTTTCTAAAAAACGTGGTCTGCTTTATAATACATTGTAGATTGTCAGAAAAAGGGTTATTCATAACAAGAATAAGGTTTATTTTAATATTTTCTTAAGTTTTCGCGACTTGTATACGTAAAAAAACTACGTTTTAACGGTTTTGAGCGCGGTAATTTTATTCGATTTTGGTTTTTCCGACGTTTCGGCCACTTTTCAGTGGCCGTGATCACGGAAGACAAAGATGTCAAGTGTCAACGAGTATTGTTAAAGTTTTATTTAGCCTACCGCCAACTTGTTAATTTTAATTTTGTTTATGGTTATTATTTACTCTATGGGAGCCTAATCTAATTTACTACCGCTTCGCAACATGTTATGGCTTGAAGAGAAGAAGCGGCGCAAGAAAGTCTTCAAATTGAAAATTGAAATAAAAAAACACCCAAATTTCAATAGAGAAGATGGTTGGCAAGTACCACCTGTTTGGGATCCAATCATCATCAAAACTCTTAATACCCAAACCCAGCAAAAACCAGCTGCCAGACCTCAAGACACTGTGAGCTCTTTCTGCGTACAACGGAACACAAACCAACTTGACTGATAATTACTTTTATTTTCCTTCCACCCATTTTAATATTATATAAAATTATTAGAGCTAGGCATGTTTGCTGAAGAGTTTCTTGCGCCGCTTCTTCTCTTCAAGCCATAACATGTTGCGAAGCGGTAGTAAATTAGATTAGGCTCCCTTTAGAGTAAATAATAACCATAAACAAAATTAAAATTAAATAATTAAAATTAACAAGTTGGCGGTAGGCAAATAAAACTTTAACAATACTCGTTGACACTTGACATCTTTGTCTTCCGTGATCACGGCCACTGAAAAGTGGCCGAAACGTCGGAAAAACCAAAATCAAATAAAATTACCGCGCTTAAAACCGTTAAAACGTAGTTTCATGTTTATTTTCTCAAAAAAATACAGGTGTTAGTTACAAAATTAAATGATGTATCTAAATATTTATTTTTTGGTTGAACAAATTACATGAAATAAAGCAGAGGGAGACAGGGGTCCAAAATGAGAAAAAGAACCATCCAACAGAACTCCTGGCTTCCTCCTTTCCTTCATTTAGATACAATTATTTTTGTCAGGTCATCTCTTTTTCTAAAATATCAATTTTCAAGATAATACATTAATGAAACAAAGAGGCAATATGGCAGCATGCCAATCTATATTCTATTGGTATTAATGTCAATGTAAATTTTAATTACACAAAAAACTGTCAGTTACTAAGTTTTAAAATTACACAGCTGAACAAAATTGTAGCAAAGTATTAATATTGAAATATATGCCTATGATTTCAATATAGACGCCAAAGGACACGACGAGTGGATTTCGATGGTGCGGCGCGAGATCGAAATACTTACGCGAGAGCGACGTAATGTAGTTTTTGATGGAGGGAAGCTCCAGATCGCGGTGGAGGTCGACGTTACGCATATAGAGGGGAGCACCGACGGCTCTGCGCATGAATTTGTTTTGCACGATTTGCAATTTATCTAAAAGGGCAGGCTTGGCATGGCCGAATACCACACTCGCGTATGTCATGATCGGGCGGATGCATGTTTTATACAAAGTAAGCTTGTGTCTGAGGGACATTTTGCTTCGTTTGTCTATCATGGGTGCTAAACGACCCATCACAAATCGCGCTCTATTTCGGATTATAGTGATATGCTCGTTGAAGCGCAAGTTCCGATCTAGGGTGACACCCAGGTATTTGGTGTACTTTTCCCAGGGAATTTGTTGTTCGTAGAGCGAAATGGTTTTTAGGCGAAGGCAAGCGCGTTTGGGGGAGCGAAGCGTGCCCGGGGAAAAGAACATTGCTGCGCTTTTCTCCGGGTTTACCTCTATCCTCCATTTGCGAAACCATTCGCCTAGCTCTGTGACAGCTGCCTGCAGCCGGACGCAAGCCATTTGTCGGTTGCGATCTGATGTATAGAGTGCGGTGTCATCCGCGAAGAGGGCTAACTCCACATCTGGAGTTTTTGGGATGTCGCTGGTGTACAGCGTGAAAAGTAGTGGGGACAGGGCCGAGCCCTGTGGTACACCGGCTGTGAGTGGGTGAGGGGACGAGCGCGTTCCCTCCACTCGAAAACGGAAGCTTCGGCCTAAGAGGAAGTCTCGCAAGATGAGCACGAGTCTGTCTGGCACACCGAACTGGTACAACTTGTAAATCAAGCCGTTGTGCCAGACCTTGTCGAAGGCTTTTGCTACGTCTAGGAACAGTGCGGCTGTTCCTATAGGGCGGGGGCGATGGGCAAAGTGAGATAGTATGTGCTCCGTGATGCGGTGCACCTGTTGCACACATGAGTGTCTAGCACGGAAGCCAAATTGCTCATCAGGTAATAGATGTTTGCTGAAGGCAAAATCTCTAAGTCGTGAGAGGATGACTCTCTCGTAAAGCTTGCTGAGTGCGCTTAGTAGGCTGATTGGACGGTAGCTGGACGGTTTATTAGCCGGTTTTCCCGGCTTGTGAATACCAATGACATCTGCCTCCTTCCAGATCGCGGGGAAGGAGCAGTTTGTTATGGCGGCATTAAAGATGCTCACCAGGATTATAATTAGATGGGCGGGTAGGAGTTTTAAAACGCGATTGTTGATGCCATCGGTCCCTGGGGCCTTTCGCGGTTTGAGAGACTTGATCAGATCTTGCACTTCTTCGACTGTGACCGGGTCGAGTGTGGTTTCCGCTGGTAAGGAGGATCTACGTTCGACCTCGGAGTCCACCTCCGTCAGGTGTGACTGGTCGACGTTTTGCGTAGTGGGGGAGCATTGAAGCTCTAGACTCTGAGCAAGGCACTCGGCTTTCTCCTCGTCATCGAACGCCTCGGTGTTGTCGGCTCTTTCTAGCGCGGGTATGACAGTAAGGGTGTCTGATTTGAGAGCTCTAGCCAGCTTCCAGTACGCCTGGTGAGTTGGTTCGATATCCCTCAACGTTCTGTCCCAACGTTGTTCCCTGACTTCCCGGATACGTAGTTTGACCTCGCGCTCTAGTTCGCGGAGTCGGATTCTGTTATCCTCGGTGGGATATCTGTCATGAGCTCTGGAGGCGGCTCTCTTTTCCCTCAGCAGTACCCTCACCTCGTCCGGCAGGCATAAGTGGCGGTCATCCTCCACTGGCACCTGCCTGGACGAGTTCCGCACTGCGGATTGAAGGTGGCTGGTGAGGGCTTCGATCGCCCTCTCCGTGTCTTGGCGGGACCCGATGTGATCTGGGATGCGGTCCAGGTCTTGTGAGCTGGTTGCCTTGAGGAGGTCCCCAAGTCTCAACCAGTCCACAGAGGTCCTAGTTTCAGATGTCTGGTCTGTCTGTGGTCCTAATCTAAGGATAACCGGACGATGGTCCGAGTCTATATCGTCCATCGTTTCGATCGAATGGAACTGAAGAGTTACGCCCCTCAGTAATGCTAGGTCGAGAGTGTTTGGGGTCCCCCAGTCGCGGTTGGGGGGATATCTTGTGGGGGTCATGGGCGTTAGTATATCAAACAAAAGATTGTCTGATATATTTATTAGGGCTCTGCCATTGGTGTTAGTGGTATTGCAATTCCACTGCTCGTGTTTGCAATTCAGATCTCCGGCTATTATAACAGCCGGGCCTAGGTTGAATAGGGCTTCTAGGTCTTTTTTAATAAGGGTTTTTTGGCATGCGAGGTATGCTGAGACTATGACTAGAGGTTGGTGGCCAGTCATTGCTAGTCTGCAGGCGGATACCTCCATACCTTCTAGTGGAGGGGTGACTACAGGCATGCAGTGTAGGGATCTCCTGAAATAGATCAGGGTGCCGCCACCACGGCCTACCCTGTCATGTCTAGTGACCCGATAGTTAGAGATCTTTGGATCTCTATTACTCGGTTTCAGGAAGGTCTCCTGTACTAGTAGTATATCTACTTGATTGGTAACCAGGAAGTCATGGACCAAGTCGCGCTGGTTTCGAAGGCCGTTGGCGTTATAAGTCGCCAGAGTCAATGAGCGTGGTTTATTTCTACCTACATGCGCCATTTGTTACCGGTAACAAGAATTTGTACTAGGTTGTTTAGTTACAACGATCTAAGTATTTGGAGGAGGTACGCGTGATCCATTTCGATCACGAGTTGATCCCGGAGGGAGGGTTGAGTTGACTCTGAAACTTGTCTCAGTTTCCGAGCCAAGAGTTGGACCTCTTCCAGGTCGAAGGGCAAGTTCTTGGCGAATTTAGTCGCCAAAGCTAAGTCCTCCGCTATAGAGTGGTGGGCCGATGGCCCAGAAGGTGCCTTAGAAATGGGGGCGGGGGAGAGGGTGGCCGAGGGTAGGCCGGCCATAACTGGGGCACGCGTCCTCAGCGGAGGAAACGCTTCCGTCGTGGGAAGACCCGTCCAGTGGTTTACCACTGGAGGGGGGGCCGCCACGAATGCGGGTTTGTTCGGCACTTTTCTAGTGCCTTTTTGGGCATTGCCCTTTCCGACCTTACGTTTGGGTCGGGGGGCGGCAGGGCAGCCTCTGTAGTTAGCAGGGTGACCCGCTTGGCCGCAGAGGATGCAGCTGGGTGGCTCCGGGGAGTCCCGGGTGCGAGTGCACTCCGAGGTCCCGTGGTCGCCCAGGCACTTGACGCACCTGGGACGGGATTGACAATGAAGGGCAGAGTGCCCATAAAGTTGGCAGCGATGACACTGCCGTAGTGTATGTTTTTCGTGTGGACGTTCCACACGAAGGCCAGAGAGGCCACAGACCTTCTCAAGTTCGAAGATCTTTTTCCCCTCTGGGGAGAGGTCGAGGACAACCAATACTAGGTTTAGAGGCGACTTTGTGGCGTCGCCTCTGTGCATACGGTGCACTTCGTGCACTGGTAGGGCTTGGGACTTAAGGTCCTCTAGAATGTAGGAACTTTCAATTTCCTGAGGAAGTCCGCGAATTACAGCCCGAAGGCGTTTTTCTTCTGGCAGGGCGTAAGTGTAGTAACCGATTTTACGGTCACATAATAGAGTAGTTAGGGCGCGGTGGTCACTTGAAGATGTGACCATAACTTTGATGCCGTGTTGGGTATCACGGGCCTCTTTTATGGAGATTGCCTTACCTGGCAGTTCCTTAGCGAGTTGAAGCCAATGAGCTTTCTCGCGGATGATCAGGGGTGGCGGCGGGCGCTGTGAAGGTGGCCCAGGGCGGCTGGAAGGTGCCATTGTCGGTTTTGTGCCCGCAGTGGGGGCGGGGTTGGGGGGGACCTCCCTCTGGGTCTTACGTTTTTTACTACGATTGACGGTTATGAAACCGTCATCGTCTTCGCGGTCTAAGGGGATATTCGCGGGAGGCGCGACATCCATGGGGGTAATTTCATCGGCTGGTGTAAGAGGGGCAACCCTGAGGTATTGCGAACCTTCAGTGGTTAAGTCGATTTCTCGACGAGAATCGATTACGCGATGGATGGGCGAACGCGAACGCGATGTCGTCGAACTCGCGGAGCTCGAACGCGGTTTTCCCGGTGTGGGACCGCGAGAAAACGAGGCGCGCGACTTTGGTGCCACACGGTGGGCGTCGTTGAGCGGGGGTGCGGGCGGCGGGCGCACCGGTAACACGGCGGGTACGGACGCGGGGGGCGCGGGCGCTGCGGTAGAGCGCAGGTGGTCTGCGGCATGTGCGGCTGCGGGGGTCGCGGGGGGTGCGATGGTCGCGGCAGATGCGGGCGCGGGGAGGGGGGCCTGCGCGGGGGCCCTTTGCACGTGTGACTCGCGGGACACAGGTTTCTCGGAATTAAGTTCCGAGATAACAACGGACGCCATTGATTGGGACTCCGGAGTCCTCAAAAATTGGTCGAGTGCTTGAGGGAATTGCTGTCGTAAAAACGACAGCAAACCCTCTAACAGCGACGGAGAGGCCTCCACGCCGTCCATTGTCCCTGAGGGGGACGAACGATTTGGTGGAAAAACCACCTGATGATGCACTTTTCACTGCACTGTCACAGAAAAAACACAGATCGACCGGGTGAACGAACGAACACAACGAACACGAATAACGGACTGCCGAGGCGGAACGGGAGACGTGCGCGCGCGACGAAGAATTTTTTTTTTATTGCGAAGCTTGCAAACAGGCAGACGGCCCAGCTCATGGAAAACGGTTACCACCGCATATACACTTTGCAAACGCTTTGCCAGACTTTTAGGATGGAATAGAGAGGATATATAGAGACAAGAGGAATGGAATAGAGAGGATGGAATAGTAGGAAGGGGAAGTGGGCCATCTGAACTCTGACTCATCGTATAAAAAACGACAAGCTCAATGCTAACCATTTCACGCCGATATTCTGTGAGAGAGTGGTATCATGGGCCGGCCCTACGAGCTGCAATCAATACAATCATTCCAGTGGCCCAATTTCGCTATTACTATGTCGTCAAAATCGCCGGAGAATATCGCCTCAAATGTAGGATTGCCTGATTTCGGTATTCTCTTAATTCCAATGGCGTGGCGGGTAAGTCTATAAATATTTATAAGCGACAAATCGCGAAATAAATGTTTAAAATGTCGGCAGCTTTTAAATATTTATTAGGGTTAACGCCATTTCCCGCTAATGGTAATACCAGTTTTATTCTATTTTTGACATTGAGAAGATATTGTAGATTTAGTAGAATATGAATTTTTAACACCATCGAATCGCTTTGAATATCTTCGTTACACCAAGATTTTTTTAAATTTTTTATTGCACGAGATCAGCAGACAGGCAAATGGCCCACTTGATGGAAAGCGGTTACCATCGCCTATGGACATTTGCAACACCAAAGGTGCTACAAATGCGCTGCTGCTCTCTTAAGGGAAACTGGAACCTGGTCACTAATGCCGGAACACAACTCGAAGGTTGTTATGGCGACATACTTTAGACCAGGGGTGGTAGCCATCCAGTCGGGCAAATGCCCTACCACCTGGCTGTGGGTTGTTAAGTCGCCTCTTACGACAGGCCGCCCGGCCGCAGGAAATTGTATTCTTTCTCCGTTCCTGCACGGATAAAAAAGATATTGAAATAGCAGTATATAATGCTGATTTACAGATGATAATTTTTGAATTTTTGTCTGTCTGTCAAAAAATTTAATAACAATCTAGGCTTTTGCCATTTTCAGCGCCTAAAATGCTTCGTTAGCCGTTCCACAAGTCGACCGCGGTCGTTGTGGTCGTGGCGAAAACGTTACTAATGACGTCATTATTTTCGATCACACAACGCTCACAACGACCCATGTCTGAGGTGGGACGAATAGCCGTTCCACATGGGTTTACGATTGTAACGCCGGCAAACAAGTGGAACGGGAAAAATCGCGGTCGTGAACGTGGTCGTTGTGAGTCCCTAATGGAACGCAGTCTTTGTTGCCCATCTTGAGGCATTAGTTAATTCAATGACCGGTAATCCATGTATTAAGCTAGCAAAGCCACCGCACCGTCAAAGTTCTGATGTAATAATTACACAAAGAATACCAACATGACAAAACAATTATTACAAGCCACTCCCATATAAATAAATACTGGTGCATGACTCGAAGATGCATTGCTTTCACCTCACTTCAATTAATGATTATGTTTTGAATGTTATGACTGTGCAATTTTTGCACGATGACAACGTTATTTCAGTTCCACTTTCTATTTGTTAATGTTAAAATATTAAAAGCTGGCAACACTAATACTCAACTTTAATACCAATATAAGTAATAATACTTCCTATTGCAATCTAATGCTTCGAATGTGTCTACTTTGTATTTTACTAAGATAAACGCACAATAAAATAAACTTAGGTATATTGTGTTCTACTACTTATTATCTCTCATTGAGCGTAGGTCACCTTCTACGGGTAAGGTGTCCAGATTATTAATCATAATACATGCATCAGTAAAATGTTTTTTTCTTTCATGTCAATCACTCGACACTTACCGAATTCTGAAATCTTAATATACCAACTCCCTTGAAATTTCATCGTAAAACATCCAGCGCACTTTTTCAACTATAATAAAACGTTTCACCGGTGCAAAATGTTTAAGTATCTAAGGTGTCGAGTAAAATATGCGTTAAACAGACATTCCCCGCATACCCTTCATCCGTTTAATGTTGGGAACGTTCAAAATTTCCTCCGAAATCATGTTGCTTCTGATGATACGATGAGAATAGGTTTCAGCAGCGCAACATTTATTCTGGGATTGAATGGATTATCACCCTCCTTTTAGGGTTTTGTTTATAGACTGACAGATAACTCTGTATTGTTCACCAATACTTACGAACTAACAGTATATATTGTATATAACTATGCTTATGTATTTATGTGTGTATATAAATCTATATTTATATTTATGTATGTATATAATAATATTAATACGGCTTGTGCCGCGACGACGGCAGGAGACCGGATGGGATGACGCTGATTCCCTGGAAGATGGGCCGCCCCTTAGTGTGGGATGCTACTTGCGTTGACACTCTGGAGGCGTCTCATCTTTCAAGTACGTGCACTATCGCCGGTTCTGCTGCAGCCGAACAGGAGGCCCTCAAGCGCCGCAAATATGCCGCCATTAGAAATGGTTACACATTTGCGGCATTTGGGGTGGAAACTTTGGGTCCGTGGGGTCCTAACGCTCTAAAGGTCAACCGTGACGTCGTCAAACGTTTAGTAGACGTCATACGCAACCAGAAGGCTGGCGTCTATTTCGCTCAAAGATTAAGCATTGCTATACAACGTGGCAACGCCGCCAGCCTTCTGGGGACGTTCCCACTAAGTGACAGTGGTTTGGGACCAATAATTTATCTTTAGATATTTTCCCCTTTTTAATTTAGTTTTTATATTGTATAGTTCGTAGTTTATAATTATTGTAACTAAATAGTATTATATTTTTTTGAGTACATGTCATTATATAATTTTTTTTTAAATATTTTTGTAGAATATTGTGCAACTAAACTCCGCCCTAGCTTTTGTGCCATTTTCTCTCTCCATCCCAAGGTTGTCTGGAAGAGATCTGGAGAAGGATATTTAATTCTAAGCTATTTTTGTGTATTGTTTCCTAAATTTTATTGTACAATAAAGTATATTTTCTTCTATTCTATTCTATTCCATTCTAATTATGCACAAAGGGCGGCCTTATCGCTAAAAAGCGATCTCTTCCAGACCAACTCAGGTCCTTCTGAGGCCACCGTGTATCGTTGCTACAACGAATTCAAGCGCGGTCGACTAACTTTGGGGGATGAAGAAAGAAGTGGTCGCCCTTTGACGGCTGCTACGGAAGAAAATGTGCTAGCAGTGAAAAATTTAAACCAAGACAATAGGCGAGTTACGTATCAAGAGATGCAGCACGTACTGCAGATTGGATCGGGAAGCCTTCCCGAAATTCTACAGGTGCATCTTCGCGTGAGGAGGATAGTTTCACGATGGGTGTCGCATACCCTCACCGATGCTCAGAACCAAGCCCGGATGGAATGGTGCCGTGATATGATAAACAAATTTGAAGCAGGCTCGTCTCGGCGTGTTTACGACATCATTACAGGTGATGAGTCCTGGATTTATCAATACGATCCAGAAACGAAGCGCCAGTTGACTGTTTGAGTATTTCAAAACGAATTAACGCCTACCAAAGTGAAGCGATCTAGAAGCGGGGGGAAGATTTTGATCGCGAGTTTTTTCAATTTGACTGGCTACTTGGTATCAATTCGTTTAGGGAACCAAAGAAGCATCATCGCCGAATGGTATATTACTGAATACTTGGCAGAAGTTTTCTCTGTTGTGAGCAACAAGCGAGCAAACACAGGGCTCCGCGGGCTACTGCTGCACCACGACAATGCGCCCGCCCATACCGCGCTCAAAACGAGGGACTTGCTGGACAGCACGCCGGTCCAACTCCTCGTTCACCCTCTTTACAGCCCTGATCTAGCACCGTGTGACTTCTTTTTACAAGCTTTTATTTAACTTGCAATGGATGTATGTAAGTTCGGGTGGAATCTTGCAAGTTAAACTTGACCAACCGGTTTCCGATTGAGCTGCAATTTTGCACGCATATGTATATCGCGTGACAATGGAATAATAATGATACCATGGAGCTGATCTGATGATGGAGTCGGCAGGTGGCCATAGGAACTCCTGTACTAAACAAGATAGACCCGTCGTGTTTGGGCTCGTTTTACTTGTCTTGGCTAACACTTTGCTGCTACCTGATACATATCCAGGATCTCAAAAGCGATATTTAAAAACCTTTTTAAAAAAGCTTACTATTATCCCAAAAATAAAAAATCAGCTCAAAGGGATACAATTTTCGTCGCCGGAAGATGTGCTGTCAGCGTTCTAGCAAGTTGGAAACGAGGTGTCTGCGGCGGACTGGAAAGAGTACTTCGAAAACCGGTTCAGACGCATGAAACTTTGTATAGAGGCTGATAGAGAGTATTTTAAAAAGATTTAATAAAAAAATATTTACCTATAGAACATTTTATTTTATTTTCGCAAAGCTTTCGGAGTGTCCCACGTATATAAATTATATATATGCAGAAGTTTTATATGTTAAATAGATATATACATACCATTCAAATACATATCTACAAAAATATGTAAATATTTATCGACTAGCGGTGCCGGCAGACGTTGTCCTGTCCTAAAAAATAAAAACCTAGAACCCGATTCCAGTGCCACCTACCGGATGTAATTGTGAATCTAAACCATCCTCGGACCCACTCAAACTCTAATTTTTTTACACCTTGGGTTACATTATTGAAGTTTTCGTAGGGATCCCTAACTTTTTCTAGTAATTTATGTATAGCCTATATTAATCTGGGAGAATATAGCATTCTAATGATGAAAGAATTTTTGAAATCAGTCCAGTAGTTTCTGAGTTTATTCGTTACAAACATACAAATCTTTCCTCTTTATAATAGTAGTATAGATGAATATATACACTAGCTGTGCCCGCGACGTCGTTCGCGTGGAATTTGTTTTCAAAACCCCCCGATTTTGAAACATTCTTCATTGGTGGTCCGCTCCTATTGGTCTTAGCGTGATGATATAGCCTATAGCCTTCCTAGATAAAGGGGCTATCGAACACTGAAAGAATTTTTCAAATTATACCAGTAGTTCCTGAGATTAGCGCGTTCAAGCAAACAAACAAACAAACTCTTCAGATTTATATATTAGTATAAGATACGTTTAAATATCATCACATTACAACGTCAGGTGATATTTTCTTCGTTATATTCATCTATCCTTCAAGAATAGTTCTTTTATTTATGCTTGGAGGGTACCCCATATCCTCTTTTATATCCCTGCCAACGTGTGTGCAAAATTTCGTGAAGATCGGTTAACTAGTCAAAACGTGCGCGTCATAAACAAACTAACAAAAAAAACAAAGTCACATTCGTATTTTTTATTGCCTTAAGCTGATGGAAAGTGGTCACCGCCACCTATGGACGTTTGCAACACCAGGAGTGCTACCACCGCGTTGCCGGCCTCGAAGAAACTTTACAACGTCCTTCTTAAATGACCCCATGTCGTAGTGTATACGGAAAACCAGCCAGGTGTTAGGGCATTTACCTGAGTGGATGGCTACCACCCCTGGTCTAGAGTATGCCGCCATAACAACCTTGAATTGTGTTCCGGCAATAGTGACCAGGTTCCAATCTCTCTTAAGAGAGCAGCAGCGCATTTGTAGCACCTTTGGTGTTGCAAATGTCCATAGGCGATGGTAACCGCTTTCCATCAAGTGGGCCGTCTGCCTGTCTGCTGAACTTATGCAATAAAAAAAAACCGCGGCGAGAAGATCCCTTCAAGTTGTTATTGTACGCGCGAAGAACTTTCTACAGAACTGTTACCGGCCGTCGCGTAGTTGAGTGTAGTTCAAGGCAATGAGAGTGAACATCCTGCCGATGGCAAGCGGTATGCGGTGGTTAAAATCTGACGATACACGCCACGTTTGTCCAAGGCGAATCGGCTGGTTTGATACATCTATTATCTCGACGTGCTGCTGGTTTCATCACAGTTTTTTCATTGACAGTTAGCTCGTCGTAATTGTAACAATATTCACGTTAGGTCACAAAACCGCGTAAGTGGTGCATGCTTTCGGCCTGGCTCAGAAATCCCAGTATAATAGTACCCTAGTACTGGCATAGCAGCAGCAGTATTGCTCACGGCTTACTTCTGCGGTAACCTCCTCCTGGGCCCGGCAACAGTACGCAAAGGCATTCCTTCCGAATTATAAAAAAAAGGATATGTACACTACTGGATATTATTTTAGATCTCATGTCATGGCCTTAAAGTTGGAAATTGTATAATAATATGCACGGTCAGCATTTTTCATTTCACTTTTCGTCTAGCTCCCGTCTGCCGGCGAGTAACATGCGAAAATGGTACATACCCGATGCGAAGTGGCCAGTTGTCCAAGCGCATGCGCGGGCGCCGGCCGCTCGTCGCTCGACTCGTCCCCCGACCTCTCGCCGGTGAACACCGAGTCGTGCGACACCGACAGGCCGCTTCCGTAAGCGCCTTCTCTGTGAATGGTGTAATATTGATGAGTGACAAGTAAAACAAAGGTGCTCCCGCGAGCATTCGCTTGTAATTTAACGTTACAGGTCCGAGCATTACATCAGTGAAGGAGGAGAACCAAGCATTACAGTGCGCAACCTGTTACGTTACAGATTCGAGCATTACATCGGTGAGGGAGGAGACTCTCTTCTCTCTTCTATCCGTGCAGGAACAGAGAAAGAATACAATTTCCTGCGGTCGGGCGGCCTGTCGTAAGAGGCGACTTAACAACACACAGCCAGGTGGTAGGGCATTTGCCCGACTGGATGGCTACCACCCCTGGTCTAGAGCATGCCGTCATAACAACTTTGAGTTGCGTTCCGGCATTAGTGACCAGGTTCCAGACTCACTTAAGAGAGCAGCAGCGCATTTGCAGCACCTTTGGTGTTGCAAATGTCCATTGGCGATGGTAATCGCTTTCCATCCAGTGGGCCGTCTGCCTGTCTGCTGATCTTCTGCAATAAAATAACAAAAAGACTCACGGACTATCACGTCGTGTAATCAACAAAAAAAAAATACATTTTATTATTGCTGAAACACAACTCACAGGCTGACGGCCCAATTGTGATGGAAAGTCGTTACCGTCGCCTATGAACATTAGCAATACCAGATGTGCAGCCAATGTGCTGGCGGCCTTGCAGGAGAAACTGGCACCTGGCCTCCGATGCCGGAATACAGCTCAAAGTTAGGCGGCATACTCTAGACCAGGGATGGTAGCCATCCAGTCGGGCAAATGCCCTACCACCTGGCTGTGGGTGCTCAATGTTCAAAATGGA
Organism: Dendrolimus kikuchii; assembly: GCA_019925095.2. Classification (NCBI taxonomy): domain Eukaryota; kingdom Metazoa; phylum Arthropoda; class Insecta; order Lepidoptera; family Lasiocampidae; genus Dendrolimus; species Dendrolimus kikuchii. The sequence goes on from CM034407.1 coordinate 17,911,660, forward strand.
ATCACAAATGTTTCGTTACAGAATGCTCGTCAGTCAGGAAGGTAGTATTGTAACGTAATTGCTCGGAATCGAACCATAAATTTTACATTACAGACGAATGCTCGTTCGTCCAGGGAGGCAGTATTGTAACGTATCTAATGCTCAAAATCGAATAATTAATGTTACATTATAGGCGAATGCTCGCGGTAAGGGAGCACCTTAAAAGAACGACAATTTTAACATAAAAATTACTATATTTTGCTTTGTTCACCTACTTTAAGATGTTGTAGAATTATTTTTTTTTGCTTTTTAGTTCGAAGTCGGTTTTTTTGTAAATAATTGTTGTTCCGTTCGTCGTCGTCCGTGAAGACTTTCGTCTTCAAGCATTACAGAATGGTCAACATCAAGACCCTTTTGTTTAACGAAGGGAAATCCGTTTGAGTACTGTCCACCGCGGAGGAAACGCCATGGGGACTGTGGAATTCGCCACTTTGGGGTAGCACTAGCACCGCAAGCAAGTGTTATTATTGACACCCGAGTCGGGGATACCCACTAAAAGCCCTCGGTGTTCCGTCCATCGCCCTTATGCTAGTTAGCAGTTAGTAACGGCCTCATCCATTGATAGGGGAGCCTCGTCCCTGATGTCTTCATACTCTCTGTGCATGGGGCGGTATATAGTGCTCCACGGGAAGAGAGGTGAGTTCCCCTCTCAGCGGTATAACGGCAAGTGAGAACCCTTCCCCATACGGCCGAAGGTCTAAAGGTGCGGAGCAGGCTGGTGCGCTCACGCTCCCGCTCTTCCATCTTCTTGGCAAGCATGACTCGCTCGCAACAGGAGGAGTAGGCGTCCCATCTGGTAGAGATCCCGAGCATGGAACGAACCACAGCCGAAAAAGAGAGAGGTTATGTCCAGTGGAGGCGACGAGTTCTCGACGCTGCTCTGTCCAAGCGGGGTGCAACTGGAGGGTGTGCAGTGTCGTATCTTTGATGACATGCTGACGTGGGCTCACGGCCTAATCGATACAGTTACCTTCCGAAGCAGCCGTGCCCCGATAGGATCTACGTCAAGACCCAACCCAACTAAATTATTCTACTGTTTAGTACAGATGACATAATACATACTTTCTCCTAGCATGCCTCTCAGCGTCGAGCAGTTCACTCGTGGAGCTGCTCTTCGGGTCGGGCGAGGCGTCGGCGCGCGCACCGCTGCCCCGCCGCTTGAACATGCGTCGGAGACCGCGCAGGAATCGACCGGTGCGGCCTTCGCCTGAAATCACAAAACAATATACATATTACTAAAAGACTGATACATAAATGCCGAAGAATGGCTGAATGAACTAGCAGCTTGCGCATATGGTTTAGGTACACATATTTAATATTTGCATCGTAGAAGAAAACAACGAAAGGCGGTAGTGAATGATTAAAGTTAAGGTAAAGTACCCACTAAAACCCCTGGGTATTCCGTCCTTCGCCCTTAATGCCAGGGCCACGGGTTTATGGCATAGCCCCTCCGCTGGCCCTGGCAGGCGGATGATTAGCAGTAGCCGCGACACGTGACGAATCGACAAGGACTACAGACCAGTTAGAGACGTAGCGCGCGCGCGCGGCGTTCCGACCAAGATGCGCATTCCCTTTTCATCCCCCCCAGCCTTTGAACTTGTTTCAAAAACCGACTCGTTGCGCGTCGCAATTGGACATTGAACGGTGATTGGACGCAACGTTCACATTGTGTCCAAAGACTAATCCACACATTGGAGTATTAGCCGCAATACACTACATTGGTACAAATATGACCAATGTGAATCCAACGCAAAAAAAATAATCAAAATCGGTTCATAAACAAACAAGTTATAGCTGAACATATTATATATTAAAAAAAATACACGAATTAAGAACCCCCTCCTACCTAATATAAAATTAAGGAAACTCTTCGTCAACAGACTTTTTATGGTTTTACTTCAATGCTACATCTTAGAATCTCAGCCAGAAGGCCCAGCTCGCCGTACACAACGCAGTGCTGGTACCTACGCTCACGTATGGAAGCGAGAGTTGGGTATGGAAGAAAGAGCATGAAAGTAGAGTAAACGCGGTCGAGATGCGAGCACTGCGCAAAATCTGCGGAGTGACGCTCGCGGACCGTGTTCGTAATACCGAAGTAAGAAAGAGAGTTGGTCTGAAAGAGAGTGTCGGGGTGAAGGTAAGGAAAGGAATGCTCCGGTGGTTCGGGCATGTGGAAAGAATGCATGATGAAAGAATGACTAAACAGATATACAATGCAAAAGTGGATGGATGCAGAAGTCGTGGAAGGCCACGACACACCTTCCATGATCAAATTGATCGTGTACTAGCAGAAGGTGATGTCAGAAGCCTTAAGAACAGACGAGCTTGCATGACAAGAGTTATGAATGTCAAAGAGGCAAGTGAGGTGTGTAAGAATAAGCCTAAATGGCACTCTGTTGTTCGTGCCTACCCCTCAAGGGAACTGGCGTGAAGTTATGTATGTATGTATGCTACATCTTAGAAACTATTAAGGTATATTTTATGTTAGATTTAGATCTTAGTATTGGTAGTCCCATGGTCCCAAGCAACCATTCAAAAGGTTGAACCATTTTCAAGGCCCATTGTCTTCAATGACCTGCAAATAATAAGCCTTAGTATACTGACCATGGTTGTGCGTGTCCCCGTGTGGTGGCCGGTAGGGGGGTTCAAGCGAGCCCTCGCGCACGCACGACATGAGGCCCGCGCCGCCGGACCCGCCGCCGCCCCCGCCCGACATCAGGTGAACGCACCGCCTGGAATACACAAACAAGAAACATCAGCGCCTGCTCATCTATCGACTTAAGAGTCGCTGCCTCACTATGTATATCATTGATTCTATATAAATGAAATTTTAGCAGAAACTTGTAGCCTAAAGTCGTGGTAGCGTAATCGCTAGCGCACGCGTCCCGACTCAAGAGGGCGCGGGTTCGATCCTGGCCGGAACGCATGCACCTCTTAGTCAGTTTTCTGATCTAATGTGCATATTGTCCAATTAACATGTGCTAAAAACGGTGAAGGAAAACATCATGATGCAACCTGCACATCGAGATAACCGATGTGTCAAACCTGCCAAGCCGCCTTGGACAAGCGTGGTGGGTACACTGTCTGTTCCCCCTATGATGGGAGGCCCGAGCTCAGCAGTGGGATATTAATGGGCTGATATTATTATTATATTATTATATTGTAGCCTATGTGCAGCTCCATAATGCTGAAGTGAAATTGTGATAATTTTAAATATCAAAGGTGGCCGTTAGCAATTATTTGTATGTATGTATTTTCCTTCCATACTCCTTTATTCTGGCATTCTGGCTAAAGTGGAGACAGGTAACCGGCGTCACGCCCGAGAAACGGCCGCTTGCATAACGTTGCTTAAATTTATTTAAGAAACACAAAACCTATTTAACACCCTTAAATACAATTAGCGTCTTGCACAACGCAAACTTTGCCGCTAAATATGTTTACAAGAACTGTCAATACGTTTTGTTTAAAACGTATTTAGGCAGTTTAATATGATTAACAAATTATATTTAAAAGCGATCGTTATGAGGTTCGAAAAAAACTTTTTTAATGTACTTTTTCGTGTAGGGTTTTCGTTAGTTAGATCTTTAAAAAAAATGTTCTTTAATGAATTTTTATTTAAGTTTATTGATAAGGAGATATTATGCTAATCACAAAATGCCTGATTTGGGAGTTCTCGTTACAACATATTTAGGGATTGGAACCTCCAAATTATTAACCAAGTTGACTAAATATTACGAGAAATTGATTAAATATTTTACGATTTTCGACTTTTATTTCATCGTTTGATTTATTGTAAGTTAATTTTACTTTTTATGTAACATAAATATTCATAATATAATCGAGAGGGAGCGCCAAAGTTTTGTCTCACATTGCCTTTTGCATACCACATGGATTTATCACGCATAACAATTAATCATTTTTTTTTATAATTTACATACATACATACATAACTTCACGCCAGTTCCCTTGAGGGGTAGGCACGAACAACAGAGTGCCATTTAGGCTTATTCTTACACACCTCACTTGCCTCTTTGACATTCATAACTCTTGTCATGCAAGCTCGTCTGTTCTTAAGGCTTTATAATTTCACCCGTATTTTTATTCAATGGTTTTTTGTTTTCAATATATAATTATATTATATGTATATTTATGTAGTATTATTTTAGTATAAATACATAAAATAATCTAAGGTTTTGGAATAAACATGTATACGTAGTTTTTTTAGTGAATCGAATTGATTTAATGAAATGCAACAACCCTTTGGTAGCAAAACTAAAATTGAAAAAGAAGACGCCTTAGAACCTAACTGTTTTATTTTTTTATGTTTATTGCTTGGCAACTAGGCCTTTAAGCCAGGCGCAATTGTATTGTAGGCTACAATCGACGCCGTATAATGGAGTTTTTGTGAAAACTCGAAAGGCCACATTTGGCTATTTAGTTCGCGCATTTAGTTTCTCGCAAAACCACATAATTACTACTCAAAAACTATCAATATCCTACAAATATTGTTCATTTTAGAGTAATTTTACACATTTTTAGAAAATAAAACTGCACAGCACAACGTCCCCTTTCAATTCCCGCCAAAAATCCCGACGTAACTGTTTTTACTACTTCGCCATACATTAATTATTCATTACAGAATTAATAAAATTGCACGATATTTATTTATATATTTCGGTAGTTGGATGAAAAAATAATTGAAGTACATGTTTTATAACATTATATAATGCACCAGTAAAGAGTTATATATATATATATATATATATATATATATATATATATATATATATATATATATATATATATATATATATATATATTACCAACCAATTAAAAAAAATATTATTGGACTCCAGTTTTCTTGACTTCATTTATAGTTACGTTACGTTACGGTACGTTAGATCCATTGACTTTCTTAAGTATCAAATCGGGCTTCTTATTTTGTGATTAACTATATTATAGCTTCTAAAATAGTGCAAATTGTGTTTGTGTGTTTTATCTTTTTTGAATTATGACGTGGAAATATCTGAAAAAAGCTGAAGTTGTAGATTTTCCAAAACGCTTTAAAGGAATACTAATTTAGACGGTACTCCACGAGTATTTATTGAGATATAGAGTTGTTTTAAATAAATACTCTTTTATAGTTCCCTAGTCAAATAATGAAACCAGTCGAAGATTGTCACCTTATACCGTGCCGTTTACACGAGCGCTTACGGGATATAGATTATCCTTATCTATAAATCTCGTAAAGGCTATTAAAGCTGAAGGATTTATAACACGAATTCAATGGAAAGAGACCCTAAGGTAACATTGTGGCTGTGGGTAATGAATTTATTTACTTGGGACTGGTTTATTTGCTGTCCGTACCAATAAGTGTTAAAGTGAGTTTGTTCCTGTGTTGTTGAGGGAAATTTGAATTGTAACGTTACGTTATACATAATAAGACTACGTTTTAACGGTTTTAAGCGCGGTAATTTTATTTGATTTTGGTTTTTCCGACGTTTCGGCCACTTTTCAGTGGCCGTGATCACGGACGACAAAGATGTCAAGTGTCAACGAGTATTGTTAAAGTTTTATTTAGCCTACCGCCAACTTGTTAATTTTAATTATTTAATTTTAATTTTGTTTATGGTTATTATTTACTCTATGGGAGCCTAATCTAATTTACTACCGCTTCGCAACATGTTATGGCTTGAAGAGAAGAAGAGGCGCAAGAAACTCTTCAGCAAACATGCCTAGCTCTAATAATTTTATATAAAATTAAAATGGGTGGAAGGAAAAATAAAAGTAATTATCAATCAAGTTGTTTGTGTTCCGTTGTACGCAGAAAGAGCTCACAGTGTCTTGAGGTCTGGCAGCTGGTTTTTGCTGGGTTTGGGTCTTAATCGTTTTGATGATTGGATCCCAAACAGGTGGTACTTCCAACCATCTTCTCCATTGAAATTTGGGTGTTTTTTTGATTTCAATAGCCTCACGCATCATTCTAGGTATAAAACGATTCTCTTACGCGAGGATTTGTGGGTTATCGAATCTGATGTAGTGGTTGGGTTTATCCAGCGTGTGTTCACTGATCGCAGACTTCGTAACGTAGTTTTATTGTGTATACAAGTCACGAAAACTTAAGAAAATATTACGTTACACAGTTTTATTATCAACTAGCATTCGCCCGCGACTTTATCCACGTCAGACAGCTTGTAAAGATTAAAGTTGTTATATAAATATTTAAAATCAAAGGGTATTTTCAGCAGGGCAATGAGTTTTTTTATCATGGGATATATGAATCTTGGGAATTCCCATAAAAACCAGGAATAAATAATGTTACATAGACTTCGAAAACACAACGTAAGCTATCGACTTTATGGAAATTGTTTCAGAATCAGGTAATTTTTATGTACCCTAACCACTTTAACCCATTCCCGGTAAAATCCCGCGGGATTCCCAGACCTTGAGTACTGCAAATTTGAAAACAGAACGTAAGCAATCGTCTAGGGGAAATTGTAAAATTTACTCAGGACTTGCTTATTTGCTGACCGTACCTTTAAGTGATAAAGTGAGTTTGTTTCTGTGTTGCTGACGGGAACTTGAAGCCTAACGTTACGTTATACAGGTTTATTATCAAAAACGTATATAATCTAATTAGAAGCTCAAAGTAGTTGTTGGAGGTCTAAAGTTGTGTTAAAGTCGAAGGCGCCGCTACGCGCATCTACTCCTTCCATAATTACAGTTACAGCGGGCTACGGGGCTACAGGACCCCGTCCGCAGAAGGGGGACCGGCGGTCGAAGGCGCTGCTACGCGCATCTCCTCTTCCCATAATTACCGTCATACGGGGCTACGGGGGCAGCAACGGACTCCCCCCCTTATTGGTGAAGTGGGTCACTCTGCCACTGGGGTGGCATTACTGCCGAGCGTAGGGGCGTCACGGTGCAGTAACTCTGTTCTAGATCCCGAGACGCCTCGTAAAATTGCGGATACAAGGGCGTAGCTTAAGGTTTAGTTTACCGTGGAGAACCGTTCGCTGAGAGTTATGAAATATGCAACTACCCGCAATTTATATACATTACATTTCCCCCCTTTTTATTACATCAAAATAAAAGTAAATAGAAAAAAAATCAGTTTCATTACGCATATTACATCAAAATAAAAGTAAATAGAAAAAAAAAAGTAATGTATAGATAAATTTTTTTTTTTTTACATGAGTTTGAAAAAAAAAGTTTACAATATTATTAACGTTTAGATAAGTTAAATAGAATATTAAGTAACTATTTATTATGTACAGCATACTTATAAGATAGAGAAAAAAAAATCCAAGCAAGATCTCGAAATCTATATTGAATTTATGCTTATTTTTTATTTTGCTTGCGTGGGCGAAGGCACATACGCGACGACGGAACTTCAGCTAGTTCCTCGCAATCTGAATGCGTTTTTATAGGGGACGATTCAGAGGATTGCGAGGTTGGCGAGTATAATGACTCAGCATTAGCGTAACTGGTCGACGACGAAGCTGGTGAACCTTGCAATGTCTCGATGTGTTTTGAACCATTAAGATTGTTATTATCTTCACCCTTGTTTCCAGACTCGTCGTTTAATGTGAGGGCCCAGGAATAACGTTTTGGTTTTGCCGATATTAGCTGATCCGCGTGTTTAGTGCTTAATTTTTCATTGTCTGTTGCTACTTCATAAGTTACTGCCCCTGTGCGCTTTGATATTATACCATCTTTCCAATTTGGTCCGTTCTTTGAGAAGTTTTTAACTAGCACTTGATCTCCACAGTTAAATTCCCGGTGCGTGCCACCAGAGTGTGCCACTTGTGTACACTGAGCCTTTGCCACGCACTCCTGAGGCGATGGTGTGCGTAAAAGGTCCAGACGTGTGCGTAATCGTCGTCCTATCATTGCTACTGCCGGTTCACGCTGAGTACTGCTATGAGAACTATTTCGATACTGTAGTAAAAACTTACTCAATGCAATTTCTGCATTCACACCTTCGGCTCTCGCTTTCTTTAAAACTTTCTTAATGGTTTTTACCGCATTTTCTGCCGCTCCGTTGCTAGAAGGGTGATAAGGTGCCGTCAATACATGTTGAATGCCATTCTTCTTTAGAAACTGTTCGAATTCCGCTGACGTAAACGGAGGGCCCCCATCTGTTACTAACTGCCGAGGAATTCCGAATCTAGAAAATAGTTCTCTAAATTTGGTGATTACTAAAGACGCTGTAGTTCCTGATCGCATTGTGTTTACTTCGATCCATTTAGAGTGCGCGTCGATGACAAGCAAGTAATAATCGCCGTGATGGTATAAAAAATCGGCATGTAATCTTACCCATGGCTCAGGCGGCCAGACGTAAGGAACGGGAGTTGCGTGAGGAGGTGCGTCGCGCACTTCGTTACATGCAACACACGAGCGAGCCCGAATTTCTATGTCCTTGTCAATTTGTGGCCACCATACATAATTGCGAGCGATCTGTTTCATGCGCACTATGCCCACGTGACCCGTATGTATTTCTTCGACGACACGTTCGCGAAGTTTTCGCGGGATCACAATGCGATATCCCCAAACGACGCAACCGTGATCGGTATATAGTGTTTCCTTACGATGGAAGTATGGCTTTTCATTTTCAATTTCAGTGACATTAGGCCATCCGCTTACTATATATGAATAAATTTTACACAATATGGGATCTTTTTTTGTTTCTCTGGCCACATCTCTGTGACTCAATGGAAAGCTATCTTCTACAAAATGTAGATAGGTTGCTTCTTCGTCATATTCAGATGATTTGTCCTCAGAACACATTAAAGGTAAACGCGATAGTCCGTCAGCATTACAATTTTTACTTGACGATACGAATACGATATTAAAATCGTATGCAGCTAATCGTATTGCATATCGTTGAAGGCGACTAGCTGCTGTTTGTGGTATGCCATGTTTCGGACCGAAAATATACGAAAGAGCCCTATGATCGGAACGTAACGTAAATTTACGACCAAAAACATATTGGTGGTGTCTTGCTACTCCATATACTATTGCGAGAGCCTCTTTGTCGATTTGACTATATCGTTGTTCCGCAGTGTTCAGAGTCCTTGACGCGCAGCATACTATACGCTCAGAGCCGTCGGGGTAAGTATGTGAAAGTACGGCACCCAGCCCGTAAGCGCTGCTGTCTACCGCAAGTACTAGCGGCAGATCCGGAGAGTAGTGTGCTAGTGCCGGACCGTTCACTAACTGAGTCTTTATACTGGTAAATGCATGTTGACATTCGTCTGTCCAACCCCACGCTGCGCCTTTCGCTAACAAAGCGTACAAAGGATGTAATAACGTGCTTATGTTACACAAAAACCGTGAATAATAGTTAATTAAACCGAGCGCAGCCCGTAACTGCGATATGTTCTTAGGTTCTGGTAGGTTTACAATTGCTGCAATCTTGCTAGGATCCGTATATATCCCATGCCTATTTATTTTATAACCTAAAAAGCTAACTTCATTCTTAAAAAAATCGCATTTTTCCAATTTAATGCGCAAGCCAGCGTCTCTTAATCTCGACAACACAGCCTTTAAGCTTTTTAAATGCAGTTCCCTTGATTTTCCAGTAATACAAATGTCGTCACTAAAACAAACTACATTATCTATTCCACACAAAGTTTCTTCAATTATCTTTTGAAACATTTCCGGCAAACATTTTAAGCCGAAAGGTGCCCTGCGGTATATATATATACCTACATGTGTAGTGATTGCAGTGAGTGGTTGCGAGTCTTTATCTAATATAAGCTGCAGATATGCATTTTTTAAATCTATTTTCGTATATTGTAGTCCACCACTGAGCGTTGCGAATAACTGTTCAATACGAGGCAAAGGGTAATGAAAGTCTTTTAGAAGTTTGTTAACAGTAATCTTATAGTCACCGCAAATACGAATCGAGCCATCCCTTTTTATGATGGGTACTATAGGTGTCCCATAGTCTGACCTTTCTACTTTAGTTATTATGTTCTCAGATTCTAATCTACGCAATTCCTGTTCGACAGGTAAGCGCAACGCTAGCGGTAATGGACGTGCTTTGCAAAATATAGGTTGTGTATCTTTTAAATACAATTTAATTTCAGTTTTGAAAGTGCCAATGCCTTCCTTAAATATGTCTGGAAATTCGATCTTTATATCTTTAATTATCCCCACACTATCTTCTACATTTGTTATACTAAATAAATTTATATTTTTAAAATTTAATTTGCGTAACCAATGCCTGCCTAATAGCGGCGGTCCTCCGTTCTCGATAATAAACAAAGGTAAACAAAGGGAGCGACCGTCTCGTTCCACCCGCACCAGCGTGCGCCCGAGTGGGACGATAGCGCCGCCAGAATAAGAGTGAAATTTTGTATTATCGCTCATAATTGATAAGTCGGAAAAGTATTGATCGAAAAATTGTTTTGATACAGCCGATATTTTGCTTCCGGTGTCGATTTCAAACAGAATATTTATATTTTCTACTCTTAACTCTATGTAATATGGATCGTCCTTACTTGTTTTCGCCGGTACCAAATTATAATATAATCCATCACTAGCATCACTGTCGCTGTCTGTGTCTCTTATATTGTAATTTTGATACTTATTTTTATTCATTTGAACGTCCTTTATTTTAACAGAGCACATTCGGGCTAAATGCCCTTTTTCACTGCACTTTTTGCATACATATAATTTAAAACGACACTTATTCGGTGTGTGGTTCTGCTTTCCACATCGCCAGCAAGCTGATCGCCCGCCTCCGCCCGTGGCCTGGGCCCCACTGCCACTGGGAGCTGCCACACGGTGGAGACCGCCACCGCCCTGCCCGAGTCCTCCGTCGCCCGGCGCACAGCGCAGCGCGGGCCCGAGGCCTGCCGCGCCGCCGTCGCCACCGCTGCTGCCCGCGGTGTCCGCGTGCCGCCCGGCTGCCTCCAGCGCCAGCGCCAATTCCACCGCCCTTTTATAGTCTAGCGCAGGTTCAGCGAATAGGCGGGATCGCATCTCTTCGCTTCGCAACCCGGACACAAACTGATCTCTAAGATTTTCTTCGAGATTGTTACCGAAATTACAATAGGTCGCAAGATGCTTGAGATTTTGTAGGAAGGTACCTGCATTTTCTGTCTCCGCCTGACGCCGCTTCCGAAATACGTGCCTTTCGGCTATTTCCGACCTTTTTGGTTCCAGATGATCGCGTACTAATTTAACCAACTCCTCGAAATTTTGACTCTCCGGGTGCTGGGGCGAACATAAATCACACATAACTTGGTACGTCGCTGCTCCAACGTGTGTGATCAACGTCGCCACGCGCAACTCACTTTTAATGTCGTTTAACAAAATTAATTGCTCAACGAGTCTGACATACGCGTCCCAATTAACGCGACCGTGTATATCGAATTCGTATAGTTTTCTGAAAGGCATTTTACTGAATACGTATTTTAAAAAGAATATTCTCGTCGCCAGTTGAGATTACTCTAACAAAACAATATGACAGCGGTATTGAGACTGTTTATTACGTATAATGAGACTGAAACCTGGCCACTAATGCCGGAACAGAACTCAAGGTTGTTAAGGCTATATACCCCAGACCAAGGGAGGTAACTATCCTGTCGGACAAATACCCTACTGGAATGAACTTCCTCCCACGGTATGGGATTCTTCAAAAAGGTCGTTAACAGATATAGTTTGAAGACTCAACGAGGTAGGCAACACATCGGCGCCCTTGATGTTGCAGTAGTCCATGGGCAACGGTAACCACTTGCAATCAAGTAGACCCGTAAGCCAATTGCTTGCAAGCAAATATAAAAAACCCTCCAGTCTCCAAGATAGTTAGTTACCCAACATAATTTCCAGCGCAAATTATATCGGTCGATGATGTATGTTAATTAAAGCAGTCGGAACATAAACTCATCGTAAGTGAGAAGGAAGGTTATCTTTGTTTACATAGATGAGTAATGCAATCAACTGCACTCAACGTCACAGGATATTTATAGGCAAATCTTCCGGGAGCGAATAGCGCTTAACCTATATGATTCCTTGCTCTCAAAATAAACTAAGGTTAGAACTAGTCTCCCATATAAAAACACATTGTAATAGTTTTTAGATTATTATACTATTATTAATGAGTTGGATTACTGACTAGATAATATTTGCGGGTAGTTGTGATTACTCGGCTCGTTTGATCATCGCTCGGATGTATAGCGAGTAAGTGACGGACGATCAGTCTCACCCCGGCCTCGGTTGGATACACATCTTTTAGTAGTGCTCTAGAGTGGCTAATTATTTTGCAATGAATGAATGAATGAAATGAGATAAATCTCATTAAATTAAATTAACTAAAGTTAATTAGATCTCCATTTATTGCAGATTGCGATTAACCGACCTCGAGTATAGAATTATTCGCTTAATTAATTAAATCTGCATTCTTGTGGAAGTAACATGCTCAGAATAAATATAGTTATATTTTTAAAAAAATATAGCATAAATTCAGCAGACAGGTAGACGGCCCACTTGATGGAAAGCGGTTACGCCCATGGACATTTGCAACACCAACGGTGCTACAAATGCACTGTTGCTCTATTAAATGGGAATGGACCTTGGTCACTAATGCCGGAACACAACTCAAGGTTGTTACGGCGGCATACTCTAGACCGGGGGTGGTAGCCATCCAGTCGGTCAAATGCCCTACCATCTGGTTGTGACGAAAGGCCGCCCGGCCGCAGGAAATTATAAACGATTATCCTCTTTTATTCTCTGACGTTATGGATCTGTGTTCAGTTATTATACTTATGGGATAAATACATAGAAAGGGGTCTGGGCGTTTGTAGGCAAACACTCGTTAGGTGCGGATGTCGGATGGCGCGGTCGTCACGTGACGTGGGACAACACTGCACATGATTTATCACCTCCCACACACATCCATCAGGAGAGATATAGATTTTGACATATTTATTGGTACAGTAGCTGTTAATTGCAAATTGGCCCGAGTTTTTTTTTTTGCAGGAGTTCAGCAGACAGGCAGACGGCCCACTAGATGGAAAGCGGTTACCATCGCCTATGGACATTTGCAACAACAAAGGTGCTACAAATGCGCTGCTGCTCTCTTAAAGGAGACTGGAACCTGGTCACTAATGCCGGAACACAACACAAGGTTGTTATGGCGGCATACTCTAGACCAGGGGTGATCGCCATCCAGTCGAGCAAATACTTTACCACCTGGCTGTGGGTTGTTTAGTCGCCTCTTACGACAGGCCGCCGGGCCGCAAGAAGTTGTATTCTTTCTCCGTTCCTGCACGGATAGCAGATTTTAGGAGATATACCTCAGATGTGCAATTTAAGCAGCTACAATAATTCTCAAGGTTTTATAACAGCATAGAAGACTGTCATAAACTTCAAAACCATACCATTATTTATGTTTATGGTATTTTTGTCACTTTGGACTATTATCTCCCACTATTAGCTTTGTAATGATGTAAGAACGTTAGATTAAATCATACAAATATTTACAAAATTGTTTCCACAAATTATATTATATTTAAGGGAGATAATAAAGAAATATTTATTAATTAGTACTATTAAGTTTGTTTGGAAATATATTGTTACAACTTAGACCCCGACAAAGACAAATTCCACGTACAAATCTGTAATAGCACATTTTATTACCTGTCGGCATTTGAACTGGTTGTAATCCTTTTTTGGTGCGTCTTCTTTTGTTCACTTTTGTATTGGCATACGTTGTGCTGTTCAATGTACAATAGAACAATAGGTTGTTCTATTGTACTCGTTTACGGACGCTTGCAGGCTGCATTATTAGCTAGGTGTTGCCGATTACAATTACAAGCCAATTCTAGGAAATTGTGTCGACGTTGCCGGACGGGCACATTTGCATTTGAGAAGTATAAAACGACGGCCTGATGGAGAGAGGGGTCAGTTGAGCTACCACTACGATACGGGCGTGACGTGTGTACATTCGGTAATCTATTAGTGACGGACTTTGCGCGTTTTATTGAATTACGACCTTCTGCATTACATTTGGATTTGTTGTGTTCGGTTATATTTGTACCTGTGTTATACGTGTTTGTATAGTTCTAATAAACTCTATAATCATTCTAACGCCATTTTATTTCGAGTCCCGGTAACTCGTAACAATATCGTACATACATACATTTTAAAACAGTTTTTATGTGCATTGGCGAACACAATACCTCGGCAAATGTCTAACAAAACTATGAATGCATAAATTTTGAATGAATATTAAAACAAGATGTCAGGTGCTAGGTTTTAGAATTCCACAGTTTACCTTTTTTTATTGCAGGAGATCAGCAGACAGGCAGACGGCCCACTTCATGGAAAGCGGTTACCATCGTCTATGGACATTTGCAACACCAAAGTTGCAACAAATGCGCTGCTGCTCTCTTAAGGGAAACTGGAACCTGGTCACTAATGCCGGAACACAACTTAAGGTTGTTATGACGACATACTTTAGACCAGGGGTGGTAGCCATCCAGTCGGGCAAGTGCCCTACCACCTGGCAAAGGGTACCTAAGGGTAAAAAAGGGAATTTTACGCTCTCACTCCTGTCTTTCTTTTGGAAATCTAGTTGTACTGTACAATGATTTCTGGCAAAATTATCAACAATCGCATCTCAGAAACATTCTGCAGTATAGAGCTAACGGTATCACCAAACAATACTTATGTGTGAGACAGATATTGCGCGGACAGTTGATCATCCCAAGTCCAACAATTTGTTTGAATAAGCTTGGCAGCCACCCCGGTTTTTTTTTTTAAATTGTTTCGCGGTTTTACTATCCTCTGGAGCGTTGACGTTTCGACAGATGTGACGTCCATGTTCAATTCCGTAATTAATGTTCGGGTCTCAACTGCGGTGCCGTGGTAAAATTCAAAATTTTGCCATCGGTTATTTTTTTCGTAGTCGTGGTAGCGTAATGGCTAGCGTACGCGTCCCAAAGTCAAAGGACGCGGGTTCAATCCTGGCCGGAACGCATGCACCAATTAGGCAGTTTTCTGACCTAATGTACATACATACATACATACATAACTTCACGCCAGATCCCTTGCGGGGTAGGCACGAACAACAGAGCGCCATTTAGGCTTATTCTTACACACCTCACTTGCTTCTTTGACACTATAATGTACATATTGTTACAGTAACCACGTGCTAACAACGGGGAAGGAAAACATCGTGATGCAACCTGCACATCGAGATAACTGATGTGTCTAACCAAATTGTAGTGTAGTATTGTATAAAATATTATATTTAAAATTTTCAAGTAATAAAATAAATCGAACCGAGTAAAAAAATCTATCGCGTCTGGCAACATGAAAATTAAATATAGTGAATACCATCATAAACGATTGAGAGATTTTGAATTATAATCTACACAATTACCACGTCATATTAGAGATAAATATTGTTACATAAAATTATGGTAAATTATAGAGAACTACTCTATACAAGGCAGGCGCTAAATCACAGAATAAATAAAAATATAACATTATTATTCAATTAAGGAAATGGCCGATTGTATCGTTTAAAAATAAGAGGATACATAACAAAATTAATTATTAGCCTTAAAAAGAAATATGGTTGAGTTGGTCTGAAAGAGAGTGTCGGGGTGAAGGTAAGGAAAGGAATGCTCCGGTGGTTCGGGCATGTGGAAAGAATGCATGATGAAAGAATGAGTAAACAGATATACAATGCAAAAGTGGATGGATGCAGAGGTCGTGGAAGGCCACGACACACCTTCCATGATCAAATTGATCGTGTACTAGCAGAAGGTGATGTCAGGAGTCTTAAGAACAGACGAGCGTGCATGAATGTCAAAGAAGCAAGTGAGGTGTGTAAGAATAAGCCTAAATGGCACTTTGTTGTTCGTGCCTACCCCGCAAGGGAACTGGCGTGAAGTTATGTATGTATGTATATAAAAAGAAATATGACAAGAACAACTATGCAAATAAATAAATGTCATAGGATGCTTTTCACTTTTTAATATTAGATAGCTTTGACACATAAATAATGTGTTGGGTATGGGTAGAATTCTCATCTCTAACACTGAGTTTCTTTTACAACGTTCCCGTTTTTTTTATATAAAATATTTGTTAAGTAGGTAATTATTTTACCAAAAAATTGAGTGCATTACAATCGTGTCATCGCGTGTTTCGCGCTGCAAATAATTTGCATTATCGTCCGATCGGGACACGTTCCACTGAATAACATTAGGCCCTGGGAACTGGGTCTCCGATGTCACGAGCATTGCATTAAAGCATTGTCCACGAATGCAGATTACATTAATTACGTACATTTTGCGCATTGTGAAACGGAACGTGTCGACATGATGGATTTTTTGTACTTTTGAAATTGTCGTACAATTTAATCTGTATGTACGCGTCGTGTCATACGATTTCATTCTAGTTCCTTTTTTTTAATATAGGCGCTTCACATTCTCGCGAGCACATCACAAGAACGAAGAAAAAAAGCACGAGAACCCATTCTTGTTTCTTGCGCTTTTAACGCGTTTAAGGATTGCCATAGAGCTGCGGTACGTCATTGAATAAAAAATCCTCGTCTCATTTGTCAGGAACGTGAACAGGTGGTAGGTGGTAGGGCATTTGCCCGACTGGATGGCTACCACCCCTGGGCTAAAGTATGTCGCTATAACAACCTTGAGTTGTGTTCCGGCATTAATGACCAGGTTCTAGTCTCCCTTAAGAGAGCAGCAGCGCATTTGTAGAACCTTTGGTGTTGCAAATGTCTATAGGCGATGGTAACCGCTTTCCATCAAATGGGCCTTCTGCCTGTATGCTGATCTCCTGCAATAAAAAAAAAGGGTACCAGGTGTTGACGGTAAAAAAAATTAAAAATCCTATCCGTGCAGGAACGGAGAAAGAATACAATTTCCTGCGGCTGGGCGGCCTGTCGTAAGAGGCGACTAAACAACCCACAGCCAGGTGGTAGGGCATTTGCCCGACTGGATGGCTACCACCCCTCGTCTAAAGTATGTCGCCATAACAACCTTGAGTTGTGTTCCGGCATTAGTGACTAGGTTCCAGTGACCCTTAAGAGAGCAGCAGCGCATTTGTAGCACCTTCGGTGTTGCAAATGTCCATAGGCGATGGTTACCGCTTTCAATCAAGTGGGCCGTCTGCCTGTCTGCTGAACTCCTGCAATAAAAAAAAAGGTACCAGGTGCTGACGGTAAAAAAAATTAAAAGAAACATAGACATAACAAAACGCTATCAATTTTTTTATTGGTTTGATCTAAAAATATGTTTTAGCAAGTATTACCACCACGAATCCCAAACATCTGTACCGTGCTTCCCTTGCGGTCGTAAGTATTTAAGTCAATTTTGCCTTATTAAAAAAAAATGTGTGTGTGTGCAGTTCACACGCAGAAGAAGTGGAACTTCAGAGAATATACTCACAGATAATTCTTCTCTAACTTTTATTAATATAAATATAATTCCTTTAGCCTACATCCGTCAACATAATTATTATAATTCAACAAATCTATACTAATATTATAAAGCTGAAGAGTTTGTTTGTTTAAACGCGCTAATCTCAGGAACCGCCGGCCCGATTTGAAAAATTCTTTCAGTGTTGAATAATACATTTATCGAGGAAGGCTATAGGCTATATTATATTTTCAAAAAAATTAGGGATCCTTACTAAAAGTTCAGTAATGTAACCCAAGATGTAAAAAAATGACCCGAAAAAATCTTTACACGGCGTGCGCTGGGAAAACTATTGATTATAGAACAAAACAATGTACTACCACTTTGCATAACATATAATTGTCTACAAAAAATATCGCATAACCATATGTCTAACTATTGTAGTTATCTCACAATAAGTGTTTTCTTTTCTTTTTTTAAATAATTAAAATGCTGTCGCTTCAAACCTCTTTACTTTGTACCTTGGTATTAATCCTTATCAAAATAAATTACTCCATATTCAAGACGAATTCAATACCTTTCTAGAACTTTTTGAATTATTCAATTCGGACGTTTCCTTCAAAAGATATCGCGATATTTAAAATGTAAGTATTAGTGTTGTAGCCAAATATACTAATATTGTTTGATTGAACGCGCTAATCTCAGGAACTACTGGTCTGATTTGAAAAATTCTTTCAGTGTTGGATAGCCCATTTATATAGGCTATATATCATCGCGCTAAGACCAATAGGAGCGGAAGGCCAAAATCGGGGGATTTTGAAAGCAAATTCCACGCGGACGACGTTGCGGACACAGTTAGTTCAATATAAATTACAGTCAAATAAGGTTGAATTTTATGTTTATCTCTTTTTAGTGTCACTTTTCGTTTCATCGATTTTCAAATCACAACGATTCTAAAGAAGTTTCACTTAAAAAGGCTAAAATTTGACATAAGCTTCATTTATCCATGGATCCATCAACAGTTTTTTACATTTGATTAATAGGCACATGACTAAGGTTTAAACATTACATGTAAAAACTGCTTAAAGGTGAACACCGCATGCACTTTGATATCGTCACTGCGATTATTTATTTAAACACAAATAAAATTACCAAACAATAAAAATAACTAAGACATTAAAATCTGTCTGTCTGACAATCTATGTCAAATGAATATTTTTTTGGGCTAAATGAATCTGAATTTTCGGAGTCAAAGTAAATATCCGTAACATCACTGCTGACATCTAACATCAACAACTGCTGACTAAGAACATCACTTCATAAAAGTATGTCAAATTAATACATCTTTTTATATCGCTGAGGGAATGCATGATGATCGTGGGGATTGTGAGGGCCAGTTCTGTACACACCTTCTCTGTGGTAGGAGTCGTGAGATGCCGACCACTAAAACCTACCAGCATCCCTAGGCGTCCGGCCAGGCGCCGTGAAACTGAACCGTAGGTATTTCGTCGCGATGCCTCAACCGGTTCCACTACATCAGTGTTGGAAGGAGGCCATTATAGAGATACCTCCGACCTTTTATTGGTCACCCTCTGTCTTCCAGGCACCTCCTGCTGCGACATGATATCTTCGCAAAAGGAGGGAACCATTAACCACCCTCTCTCTCGCTGCGCAACAATTTGCCCACAACCTACGCAGCGAGAGGTCCTGGCCGATTGTGGCCATTAGGTGCCTCTAGGGTCTCCATATGTGAAATTTCTACCAATAGTACATACATAACATACATAATATCACGCCTGTTTCCCATGGGGGTAGGCAAAGACTATGGATCTCCACTTGCGACGATCATGACAAACAACTTTCACTTCACCTACTTTCATTAACCTCTTCATACATGCACGTTTATTTGAAATGCTTTTTACCTTACCTCTCTTCAACACTTCTGATATTTGGTCATGGTGTGTTCGTCTCGGTCTACCGGCAACAACTCTACCATTCACAATACTATCATACACCTGTTTTGTGATTCTACTTTTATCCATTCTCTCTACATGTCCAAACCACCTTAACATTCCTTTTTCAACTCTTGTTATTACATCTTCTTTCAATCCACAACGTTCCTTTATCACACTGTTCTTCTATTCTACCAATGGTAAGGTAAGTAAATATACACATAGTAAGAAGATGTAGAAACGAGCCACTATTTATATAGGATTCCGAAGGTTTTTAGAGTTCGTTTCTTACTGAACGATTGTGATTCCTAGTGGGCATTCTTCAACATATTAATAGAATTTTAAATGATTACGGGCAATAATTCATTCGAACCGAGTAGGAGGGTTTAAATGAGGTTGCCCAATTTCCTTTATAATGCGAAATTCCAACTCAGGTGTTTCCAAAATGTCCTTTTAAAGGCCATGAATTATAGCTGACGGGCTAAAAGGTCGCTAAAAATATAATAACTCCCAATAATTGCCAAGCTAAGGGACTTCATAAAACGCTTTAATTTTTTTACCCAGATTTTCATTCAGGTAGCACTGGCAGAACCTCCCAGCGTTACTTGAGTTAGATTCTTTCGATTTTGAAAATGGAACTTTGAAAATATTTGTCCCGTTTTTATCGCGAAGCTGGTAAAGAGACAGACGGTAACCTCGAGTATAGACGTTTGCAACACCAGGAGTGAAGACTACACGTTGTTAGCATTTATATAATAATATAAATAACAAAAGCATAATTATATAAGTCCCACTGCTGGACTCGGGTCTCCCACTATTGGGGAACGGACCCGCCACACTTGTCCAAGGCGGCTTGGCAAGTTTGACACATCGATTATCTCGATGTCCAGGTTTCATCACGATGTTTCTCTTCACCGTCGTTAGCACGTGGTGATTGTAACAATACGTACATTCGGTCAGAAAACTGCCAAAGTGGTGCATGCTTCCGGCCAGCATTTGAGTCCGCACTCTTTGACCTTGGGACGCGTGCGCTAGCAATTAAGCTACCACGACTTATATGATACGTTGTCAGCCTTTAGGATGAGATAATGAGAATCGGATGGGGATCCAGTAGAATCAGACAGGATGAATAGGATAAAGGGGGTGGGTGGGATATAGGATTGGAATAGGGGAATGGGATATAGGATTGGAATAGGGCGATGGGATATAGGATTGGAATAGGGGAATGGGATATAGGATTGGAATAGGGCGATGGGATATAGGATTCTAATAGGGGGATAGAATATAGGATTGGAATAGGGGGATGGGATATCGGATTGGAATAGGGGGATGGCATATAGGATTGGAGTAGGGAGATGGGATATAGGATTAAATAGGGAGATGGAATATAGGATTGGAATAGGGGGTGGGATATAGGATTAGAATAGGGGGGTGGGATAGGAAAGTTGGCTCAGGGAGAGGGGAAATGGACCATCGAAACTCTGATTCATCGCACGAAACACAATTAGCTCAAGGCTAATTATTACACGCCAACATGCTGTGAAAGCGTGGTATCACACGGATCGAGCAGGCCCTAAGAGTTGTAATCAAGATATTTATTCCAGCATGACTCTACCGCATATAACTGGCTGTCTCTTGAGCATCACTTGAAAATTACTGAACAGATTTAAATTGAATTCTACACAGCTGCCACGTTATTACATCGTTTCCGTGATATAGACAAATAAAGGCAACAAAATGGCGCTGCGGAGGCGTTTTTTGGTGCCGTCGCAATTTACCAACAAATAAGTTATTGTCATAGCAATGCGAAAGAAGTTTTGATCACACTGCAGACCGACCATAATTGTTGTGAATTATTGTATAAATGTTTTATAAGAAATTAATTTGTTTTACCCGAAACGAAGCATGACCGCCACCTACTTGACGACATAACTATATTCTAGTTGATACTTATTTGTTCAGATGTTTCAAACGGCATTGCTAGGCCGCGAAATTACCTCAAAATTCTTCCAGAAATTGTTGCTGAATCGAGTTTTCCATTTTGTTTCAATATTTCGATAAGGAGTGTTACATATAATTATTATCTAGTTAAAATTAAAAAGTCGGACAACGCATCAGCATTGCCATTCAGAGAGGCAATGTGGCCAGTCTTTTGGGCACGTTTCCGACTGACAGCGGTCTAGAACTAGATTTTATACTTTAATTTTAGTTTGTATATATAGTTTATTTTTTAGTTTAATTTATTTATAATTTAGTTTATTTATTAATTAGAAATTAAATTAGAATATAATAGTATTTTTAAGATAGTTTAGTTTATTAATTTAACAATTCTATATATTATATTTATATTAATGTACTCTGTGACTCATTCGTAATACCGAAGTAAGAAAGAGAGTTGGTCTGAAAGAGAGTGTCGGGGTGAAGGTAAGGAAAGGAATGCTCCGGTGGTTCGGGCATGTGGAAAGAATGCATGATGAAAGAATGACTAAACAGATATACAATGCAAAAGTGGATGGATGCAGAAGTCGTGGAAGGCCACGACACACCTTCCATGATCAAATTGATCGTGTACTAGCAGAAGGTGACGTCAGGAGCCTTAAGAACAGACGAGCTTGCATGACAAGAGTTATGAATGTCAAAGAGGCAAGTGAGGTGTGTAAGAATAAGCCTAAATGGCACTCTGTTGTTCGTGCCTACCCCGCAAGGGAACTGGCGTGAAGTTATGTATGTGACTCATAAATAAAAGTAGGTGGTAGTATGTAACTAAATACATATATGCAATTTACAATTAAACACAATGATATCCGTGCAGAAACGGAGAAAAAATATCCGGCGTAGTCTCGCCTTGTAAACACAGTGGCCATGTCATATATATATTTAAAATATTTTACACTCCACGGATAGAAATTTTTTTTTGGCGACGGGAGATCCGATTGAGGAGTAACCGCCGCGGCGGGGGCATTTGAGATTCGCCGTGTTGGGGTGACACTAGTACGGGATTAGCGGAAGCCCTCCCTATCACTTCGCGAGCCCCGGTAGGCGGGGGCCCCTGGGACCACATCCACTGCCGAGGGGAAATAAGACCCCGGTTTCGTCCCTCTCAGATTTAACGTGAGGTGCGAAGCAGTCGCAAATGCCCGTGCTCTTCTCGAAAATTGCAATTTTCCGCGCTTTTTCTCCCCCGAAAAGCGATAAATTGCGATAATAGTTGTGTAGTGACAGTGTACAGTGTTTTTTAGTTCGATTCCGGCGCGAATCAGTTGTTTTTCGACTGAGGTGAGTTTTTAAGCTCTATTCGCTTTGTTTTCGCGCGCTTCGGCGCATTACGCAATACTTAACGGTTATTTCGTGTTGTCAGACACACCGGTGCGCTTTCCTGGTCTTGGCGGGAGATAGGGCATCCAGTAATGGATGCCCCTGATTCCAAGTCGGCCCCTGGGCTTTCGGGTGCCCCTTGTAAAAGGGGACACGTGAAGGCCAAGGATGGTTGGCAGATGGCCGAGATCGGCGAAACGCGGCGGAAAAAAGTCCCGCCCAAATTATCAGCCCGACGCAGCAAGTCTGTTGCCGGGCCCCGCCCGCGGTGCCAGGCTGATGCCGTTATCACGGCGACAACCGAGGCACCTGAATCGCTAGGAAGGGCGGCGTCGGTGGTGGATCTCACCATAGACGCCCCCGAGGCTAGGAATAACGTGATGGGGCCACCTGCGGCACCCGTCACGCATAGGGCTCCGTCTGGCCGTGCGGCACGTAACAGTGCGGCACGCCCAGACATAGATAGGGAAGTGCTGCTCGCGGCAAACTCAGCTGTTTGCCTGGCTGTGAGTGCCGCGAGCACCATAGTCGAGTACGCATACATGGCGCCGTCGACCTCTGCGCGAGCTTCACCCGTGCACGGGGACGGCGCGTATGTACAGCACGAAGACATCCCACCGTCCGGTAGCGTCCCAGACTCGCTGGAGAACGCGCTCGACGGTGCGATTCGCGCGTTCAATTGTTCCCGCCCCAATTCGCCTGCCTGTAGCTTGGTCTATACGGCGGCCGGATCGGCGGCGGCAGAGAACGGGTGCCCCACGACGACGGTGTCAAATAGCGCATGGGCTTCACCCATGCCGACGACATCGGTCTGCGACATATCGGGTCGCAGCGTCGGGGACGGCCGCTCCACGACACCGGTTGCCGCGCGGGCTTCACTCGCGTCAACAACCGGGGTCGTGTGCAGGGACTCTGTAGGCGCGACAGCGGCGGCCCCTTCGTCTTCCTTCCCTACTGGGATGGGAGCCGCTGTCGCAATGTCGGCGCCTGTGGGTACAGCGGCTGCGGCGGCGGCGACGACGGCTACGTCCCCGTCTTCGGCAGCAGCGGCGGCGGCGGATTCGGCGTCTTCGTGCTTGTTGTTTCCAGCATCGATGCCATCGGCCTCGGGTTCGGCGACGCTGTCTACGTCTTCGGCGGCAACCGTGCCCATATCGTGTTCCCCCGTTTTTGTGGCCGGATCGAGGTCGCGCTTTTGGGACCGGTCCCAAAGCAGCGACGCCGACTCGGCCGCTACGTCGGGTGCCTCCACCCCAGCGCGCGCGCGCTCGCCTTTGCGCCCCGCGGGGGGCGCAACCGCGTCGGTACTCGCGGGTGCGGAGGCCTTCCTCCGCACCGAGGGGGGGGAAAAAGGGCGTAAGGCGCGCAAGGCCACCGCCGCCAAACTGGCCGCGGCTAGCCAGTGCGCCGCCCTCGTAGGGGACGTCTCGTCCTTCGGCCCAGGGGAGCTCCGCCTCGCGGCGAGCGCCCAAGTGGCCGAAATCCTTCAAATTGCCCAGACGTCGGGCAATCTGAAGGGGGGCTACGTGCGTCGGCTGAAGGATGCCGCGAACAGGTTGTCGGACATTGTCGACACCCTGGCCACGCGGAATCCGGAAACCGAGGCATGGAGGCTCGGAAACGAAAATGCGCGTTTGCGCATGGAATTGAACTCATTGCGGGGGGAAAATCTTTCCTACCGTAAGGAGTTTGAGGAAATGCGCAAGGCCCTAAAGGCCTCCGCTCCGGCTGTGGAGCCGGCGCCCGCTGTTGTGGCGACGCCGCCCCCCGTACCCGTCAAGCGGAAGGCCCGGGCTGTCGCGGCGGAGGTGGCGGCGATTCCGGAACCGCCCGCCGCGCTCGCTGCGGCTAAAAAACCGCGTCCGGCCCCTGCTGCGGTAGCAGGGCCAAAACCGGTTCCCGTCGACGGGACGGAATCGGCCGCGGCGCCCGCCGACGGGGCGGCGCCGACGTCCATCCCGATCGGGCCCGGCGGCGGGGAGTTCGATGCGTTTTTGCGAGTCGTGCTCGACGCCGTCGCGCCGTTCGTTCGCGCGCAATTTGCCGCGATTGAGGACCGGCTGAACCCCGCGCCGACCCTCCGTCCGCCGCTCGCGGCCGACCGAGGTAAGGCGCCGGCGCCCAGACCGGCGCCTCGCGACCAGGCCACCGGAAGGCCAAGACCAGTCACGGCTGCCGCCGCCGTCCGGCGAGGTCTGGGGGAAGCAAGTACCCCGGTCCCGGTGGAGGTGGTGGCGGCCCCGGCCGTCGGGGTGGCAGGCTCCCCACTGCCACCGGCCCCCCAAAAAAAGAAGCACAGGGGGGGCGTGAAGCGGACGCTCAGAAAGCAGCGGAGGGCGGCGCGCGCCGCCGCCGCTGCTTCAGCGGCCTCCGCTACGGTGCCCGCGCCTGTGGTGCCGGCCCCCAGGCAGCGGGCGGCGCTCGCGGCCGCGACACCGGTCGTCGCGGCGCCCGTCGTCCGCGCTCGCGTCACGCACGTCGCGCCGCCACTGGCGCCCGTGGCCCCCACCCCCGCCCCGGAGGGGGGGGCGTGGACCACGGTCGTCAAGCGGAAAAAGGGTAAAGGGGCGAGGGCCGACGGGCCCCCTCCCCTCCCCCAGGCGCAAGCTGCTCCCCTGCCGACGGGGCGGGGGCAGCAACAGCGGAAACAGGCTGCAAAGCCTGCGGTCGTATTCCGCGAGCCGAAGTCGGCCGCAGTTATCATTAAACTGCTGCCGGCAGCGGCCGCGAAGGGTGTCGGTTATCGCGAGGTCTTTGCAAAGGCCTCGACGGTGGTCGACATCGCGGCCATGGGCCTCCGCGAGGGGCTGAAGGTGGTGCGGACCGTCAGGGACGCGCGTCTCCTCGAGTTCCAGCCGGGACCCGAGAGCGCGGCCAAGGCGGACCGCGTCGCCGAGGCTCTGCGCGGAGCCCTTGTAGGGATGGCTGAGGTCGTCCGCCCCGTAAAGCGTGGGGAGCTTTACGTCTCTGGGCTGGACGAATCAGTCACGGTCGATGGGCTGCGTGACGCGATCGCGCGCGCCGGCAATTGCCGGCGCGACGACGTGCGCACGAAGCACATCGGTGCAGGACCGGGCGGTTTGGGCGCATCATACGTGATGTGCCCCGTCGCTGCTGCCAAAGCCATCGTCGAGCTGGGCTACCTCGTGGTAGGCTTCACCTCGGCGAGGGTGGAGGCACTGGAAGCCAGACCGATACGTTGTTACCGGTGTTACAACGTCGGCCATGGCGCCCAGACCTGTCCGGACACGTGCCCGGACCGGACCAACTTGTGTCTCCGCTGCGGTAAGAGCGGACACAAGATGCCGGACTGCACGGCCCGGAACCCCCACTGCGCGGCGTGCGCGGCGGGGGGACTCAACGCTGCCCACCCCACGTTGGCGAGGTTCTGCCAGCCTCCCTACGTGAAGGGCAAATTCGTCCATCCGAGGACGAAACAACGCACGGGTGTTACGGGAGTACGCGCAATGGACACCTCCAATGCCTAGTACGCCCGTAACAATACTATTTCAGGCGAACGTAAACCACTCCCCCACCGCTCAGGATTTGTGCCTGCAGGCGATGGCGGAGTGGCAAGCGAACTTGGCCGTAATAAGCGAACCTTATTACGTGCCGCCTTGCGGCAATTGGGTGGGCGACCTCGATGACGTGGTAGCGGTGGTGGCCAGAGCCGGTTCTGGCACACCGCTTACATGTCTCGAAAGAGGAAAGGGCTATGCGGTGGCGGAGAGCGGGAGTATCGTCGTCATAGGCGTTTACTTTTCGCGCAACCGCCCCCTGGCGGAGTTCGAGCTTCACTTGGACGCCATCAGGGCTGCCATAGGCAGATTGTCGCCTAAAACGATCTTCGTAATGGGCGACTTTAACGCAAAGCACTGTTCCTGGGGAAATGCGTTCACGGAACCTAGGGGCCGGACGGTTGAGGAATGGGCTCTTCAATCCGGCCTGACCATATTGAACCAGGGATCGGTCCAGACCTGCGTGCGCGCGCGGGGTGGATCGGTCATCGACCTGTCATTCGCCACTCATGCGGCCGCCCGCAGAGTTGTCGGATGGAGGGTGCTGGAGGAGGTGGAGTCGCTCTCTGATCATCGGTACATCAGATTTGAGCTTACCCCCTCCTCCGGTCCGAGCCCTGTTCATCGCCCCCCTCTCCTCCCGCGTTGGGCCCTTACCAAGCTCGATCCGGAGCAGGCCGAGGAGTGGGCACTCACGGAAAGCTGGGCCTACCCAGTCGAATTCGAGAACCTGGAGTCGCAGGCAGAGCACATGCGCAAGACCCTGACGAGGGTTTGCGACGCGGCGATGCCTCGCGTCTCCAAGCGGCAGCCTCCGTGCAAGCAGGTCCACTGGTGGACCGAGGAGCTGGGCGAGATGCGAAAGGCAGTTCGCATCATCAGCCACAGGCTCAAACGCTGCAGGGCGCGCCGTCCTCCGGACTACGTCGCGGAAAATGGACTCGTGGGAGAGTTTAGGGAGGCCAGAAAGGCCCTTTCGATTGCAATACTGCAAGCGAAAGCCCGGGCTCGGGCCGAGCTCCTCGAGACGCTCGATCGGGATCCTTGGGGGCGTCCGTACCGTGGGGCCCGCAACACGTTGCGGCCTTGCACATCCACGGTCACGGAAACGCTCGAACCCGAGGTGCTCCGGTCGGTTATCGACGGGCTCTTCCCGGATCCGGGAAACTTCACTCCCCCCAGTATGGGTCCACCCGTTCCCGACACCCCCACGGACGAGGAGCCTCACTTCATCTCCGAGGGGGAACTAGACGTTGCCCTGGACCGGCTCCGGGGCAGGAAGACGGCACCGGGACCCGACGGGGTTCCAGGTCGACTCCTCTTCCTGGCCGCTAAACATCTACGCGGCCAGCTGCGGGAACTGTTCGAAGCCTGTATTCGCGCAGGTCGGTTCCCGTCGCAATGGAAGGAGGGTCGTTTGTGCCTGATTCCCAAGGGAGGTCGGCCTCCCAACGATCCGTCCGCCTTCAGGCCCATAGTGCTGCTGAACGAGGTCGCTAAGGTCTTCGAAAAGATCTTGGCGGAGCGGCTCGTGAAGCATCTCGACGCTGTGGAGCCGGGGCTTTCAGAAACGCAGTTCGGGTTTCGGCGGAGGCGCTCCACGATGGACGCCTTCGAGACGCTGCGAACGTCAACGGACGAAGCCGTCCAAGCGAAGGATGTCGTTCTTGCGGTGTCGCTAGACATAGCGAACGCCTTTAACAGCCTCCCTCATGAGACGATCAGGGAGGGGCTCCGCGCGCATGGAGTCCCCCCGTACCTCACGAGGCTGTTGGGCGCGTACCTGCAGGATCGACATATCCTTTGGGAGGGCGGTGAGTCCGGCAATCCCGAGTTAGGTCGTCGACGCGTCGCGTGCGGCGTTCCACAGGGGTCGGTCCTCGGGCCGATTCTTTGGAACGTAGGTTATGACTGGATCCTTCGGGTTCCGGTCCTGCCCGGGGTAGGGCTGATCTGCTTTGCGGACGACACCCTACTCACGGCACGCGCTGCGTCATTTGCGGAATCCGTGGACGTCGCCAACGCCGGGTTGGCGATTGTCGTAGATCGAATAGCTAGGCTGGGCTTGAGGGTCTCCCCCGCGAAAACGGAGGCCATCATGTTCCATAGGAAATTTCGCAATCCCCCCGCGGACTTGACCGTTTCGGTCCAAGGGGTGGCCATTAGAGTAGGGCCCCAGATGAAATATCTGGGGCTAGTTCTCGATGGGAAATGGCTGTT
This sequence comes from Dendrolimus kikuchii, assembly GCA_019925095.2. NCBI lineage: Eukaryota > Metazoa > Arthropoda > Insecta > Lepidoptera > Lasiocampidae > Dendrolimus > Dendrolimus kikuchii. The sequence continues at coordinate 17,940,103 of CM034407.1, forward strand.
CAAAGCGCACTTTGAGCAGCTAGTTCCCAAACTCGTCAAATCCGCGGGCGCACTCTCGAGGCTGCTTCCCAACGTAGGGGGCCCGGGAGGTGCGACGCGGAAACTTTACTCTGGCATCCTGAGGAGTATGGCACTGTACGGTGCACCCGTCTGGTCCATTGCACTTCACCGCCACAACAGAACCCTACTGCATCGGGCGCAGCAGGTTCTGGCCGTGAGGACCATACGGGGGTATCGCACAGTGTCGCGGACGGCGGCCACCCTCCTGGCAGGCGATCCGCCCTGGCATCTCCAGGCGGACGTCCTGACAGTGGTGCGCCGCACCCGGCAGGATGCCCTAGCTAGAGGCCTGACCTTCTGTCAGGTCGAAATCGAGGCGATCAGGAAGCGGGAAACCGCCTCCATGATCGCCATCTGGTCTCAAGAGCTCGACAACCCTGCGGCCTATGGCGGCTACACGGTGGATGCAATCAGGCCACAGCTGACGGAATGGGTCAACCGCACCAGCGGCACCCTGACCTTCAGGACGACACAGATACTTACCGGACACGGATGTTTCGATAAGTATCTGTGTCGCATTGTGGGCTGCTTGCCTTCCCCGGACTGCCGCCAGTGCGGCGCGCTCGACACGGCGTTACACACGCTAGTCGAGTGCGCCGCATGGGCGCCGCAGCGTTTCGAACTTGAGACGCACGTAGGTCCAGTCGACTCGCTCTGCGACTTGGTCAAGGCCATGTTGCAGAGCAGCGACAATTGGGGGGCTGCGGTTACTTTTTGCGAGACAGTAATGTCACTCAAGGAGGCCGCAGAACGAGACAGGGAGAGAAGTCCTGCAGCGCGTGCCAATGCGTCTTCTCGAGGTCGCCGGCCTTCAGCTGGCACCCGGAGAGGCAGGTACGCGCATTACTTCCCTCCCTGAGTTAGGTTCCGTTTACCGCGGGGGGCCTTTAGCTTGCTAGGAGAGCAAAGGACCTTCTACCCCCGCACAACGAAGTGGGGTGTGTTCTCCCAGGGCACACTCCAGGCACTTTATTGCGCTGGATCGGCTGGGCGTAACTATGTTCTAAATCTCAGCCTTTCCAACACATACAAAGCGCAGGGTCGTCAGGGAGGAGGGGGTTTTTAGTGGGTATTGGGGTTGCTCGCCCGTGCAGCAACGCTCGGAGTCTTCCACACTATTCTGTGACGTCGATCGCGGACGGAGCGCTGCCAAGAGCATACTATTGCTGCAGTGTTATCGCCCCCGACCGACGCGTGTCGTTCCCCTAGCAATGACCCAGTTTGTGCGTTTATCGAGGGAGTCTTCCACACGATTCTGTGACGTCGATCGCGGACGGAGCGCTGCCAAGAGCATACTATTGCTGCAGTGTTATCGCCCCCGACCGACGCGTGTCGTTCCCCTAGCAACGACCCAGTTTGTGCGTAAATCGGTTAAGCATTTTCCCTCGCCTCAAAAAAAAAAAAAAAAAGTAATACAGCAGTGTCGCCGTAACACGTTGTCATAGCAACGAGGATATGCATAACTAGCAATAAATCTAACTAGTGGTCGCCCGTGGTTAAAATCCGACCACAATAATTTGTTGTCAGAGAATAGAGATATAGATATAAGGCCAACACTGCACATGCACTTCCTCACAACACCAGCATGTAACAGATACACTCTACATTAGTATAAGTTTAGTATTAAAATTAGAATAAATTAATATCATAAGTTATTCTTAAGGTACACCAAAACAGAAAAATGACTACATATAATGTCACATACACTAACAAAAATAAACAACAAGCGTGTACGGAGTCTCAAATTTTTCATAGAAATTAAGTATTAAAAAAGGGTACGGAACTCGGAGTCCGTAGAGATATATATAATAATAAAAAAAAAAATTGTTGTCAAAGACTATATAATCCTGAGACTGTATAAAAAGCATCTTGCTAAAAAGGGGATACTATACTATTGAAGAATACTTACATGACAAAAATTCATTTACATAGCAGCTCGCTCCAACCTCTTATACTAAATTAACTTTTTTTTTTATCTTGCCATGCTTGTAAGGAATTTGTGGAGACATATTGCAGCATAACATTTTAGCACGTCATGTCATTATTATAACTATGACATTATTTTTCTTTCCTTTTATTGTCTTGGTCTTATTGAGTATGCACTGTTTGCTACAACTCCATTAATTCTTCAAAAAGTAATTCTGTAACATACTTCTGTACAAAACTTATGAAAAAAAGAATTTGAGATATAAATAGAATATGAAATATAAAGAGGCACAATATTTAGCTAGACGTGTTGCTGGGGAGTTTCTTGCCGCTTCTTCTCCTTTACAGCATCAACACGTGAAGCGGTGTACATAGAATAGGAAGTGAAAATTAAATTTTAACTCACATGTATGACCTTCAAAAAGTGTTCTCCAGTGGAACTTATTTTGAATAAAAAATTTGAATTTGAATATACTTCTATAATCACATATTTCGCCAAGGCAACAATAAACAAAAGAGTATTATATGCGCGTGTGTGTCAAATAAATGGTAGTATGTGTATGTATTTTATATTGATTTAAAAAAAATATTAGCATTCTGCACTCCTTCTCTATATAAACTATAAGTGTGCGAAATTTCGTACTCCTCCGTCCGCGCAATTTTCGTAAAAATGTGTACAAAGTTTTTGCATCACGTATTAATATAATGATAGCGACAGAAAGTTACATCATTACAGTACCTACATAGAATTAATTAATAACTTAACCTACTTTACACACGTCTTGCTTGTATCGTAATGGTCGCTTGACTGCCTCCCCTCCGTTCGGGCATTCCTTTTATCCTGTACAAATACAATATGTCTCGACGCAAAACAATAACTTCCAAGAATTAGTGCGACACACCTGTCTAATGACTGCCATAAAAGATTACAACACACAATAGACTGTTTTTCTTAATTGCAAATTTTAAACACAAACTAAACAACAGAAGTCCAAATGCGGGAAGGTAATAAACTGTTCTTTATGGCAGGCAGGTGTGCATTTGCTTTTGTCCGCGATGGACTCCTAAAGTACTTCACCGATTTTAATCAAATTTGCACAACGTGTGCAGTTTGATCCGACTTGAAAGATAGGATAGCTTACATTTGGACCCGGTAGATCGCGCTGTAATCGGGTTCTAAATTTTATTTGTTCAGGGCAGAACAACGTCTGCCGGGACAGCTAGTATATATATATATATATATATATATATATATATATATATATATATATATATATATATATATATATATATATATATATGTATAGTATATATATATACTATACATATCGTATCGTGATCGTGTACTAGCAGAAGGTGATGTCAGGAGCCTTAAGAACAGACGAGCTTGCATGACAAGAGTTATGAATGTCAAAGAGGCAAGTGAGGTGTGTAAGAATAAGCCTAAATGGCACTCTGTTGTTCGTGCCTACCCCGCAAGATAACTGGCGTGAAGTTATGTATGTATATGTATGTATGTACTATACATATCTTTCTTATATCTGCCTTATATCTTTATCCTTGCAGGAACGGAGAAAGAATACAATTTCCTGCATCCGGGCGGCCTGTCGTAAGAGGCGACTTAACAACCCACAGCCAGGTGGTAGGGCATTTGCCCGACTGGATGGCTACCACCCCTGGTCTAAAGCATGTCGCCATAACAACCTTGAGTTTTGTTCCGGCATTAGTGACCAGGTTCCAGTCTCCCTTAAGACAGCCGCAGCGCATTTGTAGCACCTTTGGTGTTGCAAATGTCCATAGGCGATGGTAACCACTCTCCATCAAGTGGGCCGCCTGCCTGTCTGCTGAACTGCTGCAATAAAAAAATAATAATAAAAAAAAAACAGAATTGGGCCCCAAGTCGGACCAACGCATCGGACTACCTACAGCCTCGGGGTCTTTTCCCTTCTATTTTTCCAGTGACAATTACTTTTTCTAAATTGTCACCCTGCTTTCTGGCTATATGTCCCAAGTGCTCAAGGACTTTACGGAGGCAGATGGATGATAGGCTCGTTGTTATTGTTTATTATGTTGTACTCTACCTATAATTCCCCTTGGAGGTCAGCAACACACTGGCAACAACTCTTGTGTTGCAAAAGTCCAGAGGTGACGATAACCACTTTCCATCATGTGGACCATCGGCATCTCTGATGTTCTCCAGTAACAAAAAAAGTTTGGCATACGCTACCGAGGTGTTTACCTCAGGAGCTAAAACGGCCGTTCTGGCAGATTCCTATGACGAGCATACAAATATAAAACGGGACCTTTTTGCTATGTCTCATGACTAACCGGTATTTCCAGTAAAAAAAACTCTGAGATAAATAATTATTTTTGATGAACAAATTATTTTTGATGGTGATGTCAGGAGCCTTAAGAACAGACGAGCGTGCATGACAAGAGTTATGAATGTCAAAGAAGCAAGTGAGGTGTGTAAGAACAAGCCTAAATGGTGCTCTCTTGTTCGTGCCTACCCCGCAAGGGAACTGGCGTGAAGTTATGTATGTATGTATGTGAATTATTTTTAGCTAAACATGTTGCTGGGGAGTTCCTTGCCGCTTCTTTTCCTTTAAACAGCGATAACACGTTGCGAAGCAGTGTACATAGAATAGGAAGTAGATTTAAAAGTTTTTGGCGGGAACTGAAAGGAGATGATGTGCTGTGCAGTTTTATTTTCTAAAAATGTGTAAAATTACTCTAAAATGAACAATAGTTGTAGGATATTGATAGTTTTTGAGTAGTAATTATGTGTTTTGTGAGAAATACGAACTGTATAGTTAAATGTGGCTTTTTGAGTTGTCACAAGAACTCCGTTGAATGGCACTAGCTGATTACCTACAGTTCAGCTGTGCTACACATAGGCTTAAGAAAATGAAGAAACTATATTGTAAACTAAGATCTGGCTTAAAGGCCTAGCTGCCGAGCCATAAACCGAAATAAATAAATGAAATAGATTTAAACTTCGGCTTACATGTCTGATCTTCAAAAAGTGTTTATCCGTGTATTATCCGTGCAGGAACGGAGAAAGAATACAATTTCCTGCGGCCGGGCGGCCTGTCGTAAGAGGCGACTTAACAACCCACAGCCAGGTGGTAGGGCATTCGCCCGACTGGATGGCTACCACCCCTGGTCTAAAGTATGTCGCCATAACAACCTTGAGTTGTGTTCCGGCATTAGTGACCAGGTTCCAGTTTCCCTTAAGAGAGCAGCAGCGCATTTGCAGCAACTTGGTGTTGCAAATGTCCATAGGCGATGGTAACCGCTTTCCATCAAGTGGGCCGTCTGCCTGTCTGCTGATCTCCTGCAATAAAAAAAAAAAAGTGTTCTCCAGTCGAACTCATGTTGAATAAAAACTTTTGAACTTGAATATCTAGAGACACGTGTCATTTTCACTAAGCGATTCCCCAAAAGCGACCTCTTTAGGATCTATCGCGGCGTGGAATGCCACCTGAAGGATTCCATTTATGCCAATAAGGCCACAGAAATCTAAATGCATGTTTCAAATATCATCTCGTTTTCACCAAGCGTTTAGATATCGTTGAATAAATTTACACTAATGAAAAAATATTGCATCTAATGCAGAATAATTAACTAGTATAACATCGAAACTTGTTTTCTCTTTTGTTATTAATGTTCTTTTATGATAAACACTAGATTTTCTATGTAAGATTGAAATTGTATATTATTATCATGCCTAGCTCTAATCATTTTATGTAATATTAAAAGGGGTGGGAGGTGAAATAAAAAAAAACTAATGACGTGTTTTCGGGACACCTGGTTCGAAAGAAAGTTCTCGAAGATCATCGAAGACCACCGAACACCATCGAAAAGTATCAAAAAGTCTCAAAAGATCCATCCTCGTTATCGAAAATACCCAGTTTCATCCAAATCGGTCCAATAGTCTTTCCGTTAAAACGTAACAGACAGATAATCCCTATTAATATTATAAATGCGAAAGTAACTCTGTCTGTCTGTCTGTCTGTCTGTTCCGTTTTCACGAAAAAACTACTGGATCGATTTGGCTGAAACTCAGTATATATATATTTTCGATGCCGAGGATGAACATAGGATACTTTTTATCCCGAAAAATGGGATAGTTTCCGGAATAAAAATGTATTTGTCTGTTTGTTTGTTATGCTTTTACGGAAAAACTACTGGACCGATTTGGCTGAAAATCGGTATATATGTAACTAGAGTTTACCCCGCGGCTCCGCCGCGAGTCAAACTCTAGTGCGTACCTCTTGTTTTAAGAGCAAGCATTATACAGGATATATTGTATTGTATTTTTATGTTGGTGCTATTTGCCCTCGGAAGATTTACTTCATTTTATATCGCAAACTAACTCATCTACCGGATAAAAAGTATTTATGTCCATTTTCGGTATTCAAACAGACAGATCGAGTGAAAGTCGCATTTTTTTAAAGATTATGAATTTTATTTCAACCCGTTTTATTTTTATTTATATAACTAATTATTGTGTAAACTACACAAACGACCAAAACTTCCAAACGTACTAAAATTGCCGAAACTACCAAGTCTACCAACCAAAACTACCAAGTCTACCAACCAAAACTACCAAATCCACCAACCAAAACTACCACAACTACCTAAACTACCACAATTACCAAATCTACCAATCAAAACTACCACAACTGCTAAAACTACCACAACTACCAAAACTACCACAACTACCAAAACTACCACAACTACCAAAACTACCACAACTATCAAAACTACTGCAACTACCAAAACAACCGAATATACCAAATCAACCAACCAATACTACCAAATCTACAAACCAAAACTACTACAACTATCAAAACTATCAGAACTACCAAAATAACCGAATCTACCAAATCTACAAACCAAAACTACCACAACTACCAATACTACCAATACTACCACTACTACCAAAACTACCACAACTATCGAAACTACCAAATCTACAAACCAAAACTACCAAATCTACCGAAACTACCAAAACTACCACAATTACCAAATCTACCAATCAAAACCACCAAAACTACCAAAATAACCGAATCTACCAACCAAAACTACCATAACTACCAAATCTACAAACCAAAACTACCACAACTACCAATACTACCACTACTACCAAAACTACCACAACTATCGAAACTACCAAATCCACAAACCAAAACTACCACAACTACCAAATCTACCGAAACGACCAAAACTACCACAGTTACTAAATCTATCAATCAAAACCACCACAACTACCAAAACCACCACAACTAACAAAACTACCACAACTACCAAAACTACCACAACTACCAAAACAACCGAATCTACCAACCAAAACTACCATAACTACCAAATCTACAAACCAAAACTACCACTACTACCAAAACTACCACAACTGCCGAAACTACCACAACTGCCGAAACTACCAAATCTACAAACCAAAACTACCACAACTACCAAATCTACCGAAACTACCAAATCTACAAACCAAAACTACCACAACTACCAAAACTACTACAGCTACCAAAACTACTACAACTACTAAAACTACCAAAACTACCACAACTACCAAAACAACCGAAACTACCAAAACTACCAGCATAAACTACCAAAACTACCTAAACAACCAAATTGACCAAAATAAACAAATTGACGAAAATGGCAAACCACAAATAAAAATCCTATCCTACTTTCCGGGATAAACTTTACATAAATCTATCCCACAATCTATCCCAGTATCCGGGATGAAAAGTATCCCTTGGCCACCCTCGGTATTCAAATTACCTATGTACCGAGTATCAGCCAAATCGGTCGAATAGTCTTTCCATAAAAGGATAACAAACAGAGAGACAAATATACTTTTATCCCAGAAACTATCCCATTTTCCGGGATAAAAAGTATCCTATGTTCATTCTCAGCATCGAAAATATATATATACTGAGTTTCAGCCAAATCGGCCCAGTAGTTTTTACGTGAAAACGGAACAGACAGACAGACAGACAGACAGACAGACAGACAGACAGACAGACAGACAGAGTTACTTTCGCATTTATAATATTAATAGGGATTTTCATACCGAGGGTGGACAAGGGATATTTTTCATCCCGGATAATGGGATAGATTTATGTAAAGATTATCCCAAAAGTGGGACAGGCTTTGGTTGGTTTTGTGATTTGCCATTTTCATCATTTTGGTTATGTCCTTTTTGCCCTTTTGCTCTTTTGCTCTTTTGCCCTTTTGCTCTTTTGCCCCTTTGCTCTTTTGCCCGTTTGCCCTTTTGCTCTTTTGCCCCTTTGCTCTTTTGCTCTTTTGCTCTTTTGCTCTTTTGCTCTTTTGCTCTTTTGCTCTTTTGCTCTTTTGCTCTTTTGCTCTTTTGCTCTTTTGCTCTTTTGCTCTTTTGCTCTTTTGCTCTTTTGCTCTTTTGCTCTTTTGCTCTTTTGCTCTTTTGCTCTTTTGCTCTTTTGCTCTTTTGCTCTTTTGCTCTTTTGCTCTTTTGCTCTTTTGCTCTTTTGCTCTTTTGCTCTTTTGCTCTTTTGCTCTTTTGCTCTTTTGCTCTTTTGCTCTTTTGCTCTTTTGCTCTTTTGCTCTTTTGCTCTTTTGCTCTTTTGCTCTTTTGCTCTTTTGCTCTTTTGCTCTTTTGCTCTTTTGCTCTTTTGCTCTTTTGCTCTTTTGCTCTTTTGCTCTTTTGCTCTTTTGCTCTTTTGCTCTTTTGCTCTTTTGCTCTTTTGCTCTTTTGCTCTTTTGCTCTTTTGCTCTTTTGCTCTTTTGCTCTTTTGCTCTTTTGCTCTTTTGCTCTTTTGCTCTTTTGCTCTTTTGCTCTTTTTTGTCCATTTTTCTCTTCTGCTCTTTTGGTCCTTTTTGCTGATTTTGTCCCTTTTGTCATTTTTGTAGTTTTCATTGACTGGGGATAGATAAATAAAACTAAGACTGTTTGTAATAGAGGATGAAAGTTTGGATGAGACCAATCATTTCTCAAGTTCATAGATATAAAAATGCATCGTCTATAAAAATGCGATAGTAACTCGATATGTCTTTCTGTTAAGTTTTCAGAAAACACTGGGAATACTGAATCGTTTTTATTGTAATTTTGTTTAAATATAGTTTTAATACCGAAAATGGACATATATATATATATACCAAGCCAGGAGATCGGCATGAGTATATATCAAGCATCGAGTTTGCTATATAAAATGAAGTGAATTTTTCGGGTGCAAATGGCACTACTATAAAAATGATGTACATTGTAACCTGTATTAACGCCTGCTCTTTAAACAAGAAGCAGGAACTAGAGGTTGACCCGCGGCGCAGCCGCGGGGTAAACTAGTATTTTTATAAAATTACGTTTGAACGGTTTTAAGCGCGGTTATTTATTTGATTTCAATCAAATACAAACAAATAAATTACCGCGCTTAAAACCGTTAAAAAGTAGTTTTATTATGTAAGAGACAAGAGTTTCTTTGGCATTTATAATATTAATAGTGATTAGTATACAGCCAACATGAAAGTGCAGTAGTATCGCGCAGAACCCACAGATGGCGTAAAGAGGCAGCATACACTAGACAGCGGTCATCATTTTTCATTACCGTTAACACTTTTTCGCTCCCATCCGTCGAATAGCGTGCGATAAGGAACTTAGTACCAATAAATCAAATAAATGCCGAGCTTAAAAGCGTCAATATGTAGTTTTAACTAATATGCACATTAGGTCAGAAAACTGCCTAAGCGGTGCATGCTTTGCCGGCCAGAATTCGAAACCGTGTCATATGAGTTTGGGACGCGAGTACATTAACCACTGAGCTACCACGGCTTCAGGTTGTACAATGTGAATTAACAATACATATCGGACCATTACTACCGTTTTATCGTAAGCGATATTTGTGCCTAAATACATTTTTGTTGTAAAAGTTTTATAGAGACGGATATAGACATAGACAACAATTGGACCTACATATGCAAAACAGAACCAATCCACAAACATGCCAAAATTGGGTTAAGGATGCTGAAGACTTTCAAAATGCACCTTCTATCGACTCAATAAAAATCATAACGAGAAAATATAATATACAATATTCTAAATATTTTTTCCAAAATATAGACATATTTTTTTGTACGCAAAAGTATAATAAAAACGGCTTTTTCTCAAAACTGTCAGTGTGTGGGTTGGTTCCATTTTGCATTAGTGGGTCCAATTTATTGTTCACCAAAAGAAAAATTACAAAAATGCACAACAAGCCAATAGTTACTTGGTAAAACAAAAGGCGGCCTTACCACTAAAAGCGATTTCTTCCAGGCAAGCTGACTCAATGGAAATTCTTAAGTTATCTCTAATTATTATGCAACAAAGAGAAAGAAAAAAATATTTATAAATAAAAATGACATACATGGACAGCAGATTACTGTCTAAGTCTAAAGTATAGTAAACTAGCACATACATTATTGCGTAAGACTAACATAATGTTTCCTGAGTGAATTTTTAAATATGGCAAAGGATTTAGCTTTTCTTACGTCAGTGGGCAAAGGGTTCCAAAGAAAGACAGCCTGCATGACGAAGAAGTTGGAATAAAATGTTGAAGAGTGTGCAGGTGCCATCAACAGGAGATTATTAGTAGAGCGCAAATTAAGGGCGTGTGACTTATAAAGGAAGTTGAAACATTCTTTAAGGCAAGGATTATACTCCATAAGGTATAAACGGTATACGATATAGAAAATTGAGAAGATGAGCATTCCGGCGAAGTGTGATCGACAAACACTTGAGCTTTTTGCGATATTCAGAAACGTGGTCATTGGTCGTGATTTATATACTTATCATATATTTTATATACGTTTAATTTCTTTATATTAAAAATAGATTTAAATTACATATATTTTTATAAAAATTAAAATTAAACTATAAAATCTAGTGCCAGACCGCTGTCAGTTTATTACGGACAGTATAAGTTTATATATATTTTAAACTATAATTTTGTTTTAAAACTTGCAAATTTAGTTAGATTAGACCCTACTAAACCAAAAATTAAATATCTTAAAACTAAATAATAGTTTAAAAAACTTTTTGTAACAAATAATATCGAGCCTTTACCGCCTTTTTATCGTAAGCGACATTTGGACCTAATTTTAGTTGCAAAAGGTATTATAAACTATTATATTGTTTTAATACCGAAGTAAGAAAGAGAGTTGGTCTGAAAGAGAGTGTCGGGGTGAAGGTAAGGAAAGGAATGCTCCGGTGGTTCGGGCATGTGGAAAGAATGCATGATGAAAGAATGACTAAACAGATATACAATGCAAAAGTGGATGGATGCAGAAGTCGTGGAAGGCCACGACACACCTTCCATGATCAAATTGATCGTGTATTAGCAGAAGGTGATGTCAGGAGCCTTAAGAACAGACGAGCGTGAATGATAAGAGTTATGAATGTCAAAGAAGCAAGTGAGGTGTGTAAGAATAAGCCTAAATGGCGCTCTGTTGTCCGTGCCTACCCGGCAAGGGAACTGGCGTGAAGTTATGTATGTATATTGTTTTAAGATTTTCAATATTTGATTCAGTAGGGTTTAATCTATATACAACAATAGAAGGAGATGGCAGCTGGAGGGTCCGAACCAACTCCGAAATAGAAGACCTCATGGCCGAGCCCAACATAATTGGGGAGATAAAATCTCACCGTCTCCGCCAGCTCGGTCATGTAGATCGGATGGAGGAGGATCGGGGAGTGAAGAAAGCGTACTTGGGGCGAGCAGTCGGTCGGCGACCAGTTGGTCGCCCCAAGTATCGCTGAAAGCATGGAGTCAAAGCTAAACTGACCGTATTAAAAGTCCACAACTGGCAAGACACTACACAGGACAGAGGAAAGTGGCGTACTCTCGTTTCGGAGGCCAAGACCCACTTTGAGTCGCAGAGCTACCGGAGTTATTTAGAATTTAATCTAACTAAAACCGAAAACCTTAAAACAAAGTAATAATGTGAAATACATTTTGCAACCAACAATATGCTTAGGCCCAAATGTCGCTTACGATAAAATCGCAGTAAAGGCTCGATATTTCCGTGGGCATGAACGTCTTGGACAATACAGTCTATCTATCGGCATCGGCCAATACACGCCGCGTTCGCAGTTCCCCGGGACGTGTCACCTTCACCTCTGGCTTTTGTGAATCTAGGTTACAGGTCGTTATTGCACTTACCCGCTGGCTTTTAGGGGTTTGTTTCAGTGCCCGTTGCCATGGTAACGGGGCTGCCCCCGCGCGACCTGCAAACAAATTAAACACACTTGTTATGTTTTTGTTGCAATTTAACTAAATACACATGATAGGCAAGAGAATTACTGATAAGGTAATAAGAATTTTAAATAACTTTTACCGCATACAGATAGCTAGGCATGATTAAATTAAAGTATAATTCAAATATAATCTATACTAATATGTAAAGCTGAAGAGTTTGTTTGTTAGTTTGTTTGAACGCGCTAATCTCAGGAACTACTGGTCTGATTTGAAAAATTCTTTCAGTGTTAGATAGCCTATTTATCGAGGTAGGCTATAGGTTATATATTATCACGCTAAGACCAATACGAGCGGAGCACAAATGAAGAATGTTTCAAAATCGGGGTTTTTTTTCTTTTCTTTTAAGAGCTTCCGCTGCTTGCGCTGCGTAAAAGGTTAAAGTTTCGCAAAAATCTAGTGTGACAGAATTCTTCCCTTTAAAAGATCCAAAAAAAAGTCCGCAACAGCATATGCTAACCAAATTTGTTCTAAAATAAAGCATTATTTGCGAAGGTGTTATTATAAACATGATATTAATCCTTATCCAAATAAATACGCTATTCATCACAAGTATTTAATTTCAAACAAAATTGCCATTTACATCATTCGATTTTAATGAATATCTTAGGAGATATCGCAGGTTTAAAATAACGTCACAGCTAAATAATGATCAAGTACTGCTCGTGTATTTATGATGTGCAAGGCCGGCGGGCGGTCATTAAGATTTAAAAATATTTTCACCTTCTACTTAAACAAAGTCGTGGGTTAAAGTTAGCGTTAGCCCAATGTAACTATTCCACTCGAACGAAGTCGCGGGCAGAAGCTAGTGTTTAATATAACAATAATGTTTACAAAGTAGATATTAAGGTCCACGAGAATATTACGCACAAACTGCTTTGCAGTTTAGCTATTTTTTTTTTAATATTGTGTATTCATGAAAGTAGATATGTAATTGAGAACTGTTGATATCACTATTTAGTTTAATTCATTTTAATTTTTATAGCGTAGTTTACATTTAACCGACTTCTAAAAACTAAAATAAACTAAGTAGTATAAAGTACAAGCGATTAAAGACTGTGTAATTATTAATGAGATGTAATTTATTTATTTTTTATTAAAAAGCACATTAGCATTTAAATATAAAACTCTAAAAATAAGCAAATTTTATTTTATATTATACATTCTATCACATTATTAAATTATTCTACCACACAGCCTTCGGGGTCCTTATTTGAATCGTATAACTTCCACGTTAAAAGCTTTCGGAGTTATTGACTTTTTATAACACAAAGACTTGGAGTATCTAAATAATTGAGCGCTCCATTCGAGGACACTCGAACGGGTGAGCCAAATATAATGAGTTCAGAAAACCTTCAACATTGTTTATTCATAAGGCGCTTTTGGAAGACGATCGTTATTATTACAAACATATTATCACGCCTGTTATACATAGGAATGGTTTTGTAGCATTTTCTGGATGCTAACAAACATCTTTCGCTTCATATACTACAGTTACTGTTATAGTAGCTAAACCTCAGCCACGCTTCACTGGTAGCACTACTTTATAATCGCAAATAGAATAAGCAAGGTAGTGCAACTGGCCATATTGCCTTAAAGCAATCTACTCCAGATAACCTTTGGAGTGCCAAAAACTTATTAAAAGAAGTTTAATTTCAATTAGGGAATTAATGTTTTAACCCTTAAGACAATTATCGATATACCAAAAAGCCGCAAGACTAACACTATCACTATCTCGTAATATACCAAGAAAATATACCCATTTCATACAAATCATACAACTCCTATATAAACAGAGTGAGACAACAACACAATTAACGATCACGTGCACAAACGCGATCTGCACTTTCATCGCGGACACATATGTGCTAATAGTGAGCTGAAGGGTTAAACAATATACGTCAGGTAGTTTTTGAGATATGGGATTTATAAGTATAATATATAATAAGTTATAACATAATCGAATACAATGCAAGAAAACTTAACTTATTTGTATTGTATTCTACTCATAGTCCCTCAAGACTATAAGTAGAATACTGAGCCCAGATCACCGTCTTCTATGGGTAAGGTGCCCAGAAGGCTGGCTACGTTTCCTCGCTAGATCGCCATACTGATCTGTTGGCCGAGGTAAGCACCAGCCCTCTGATCACCCGAAGAGTCAATGAGACGTTTCGATAAATTTTGGTAGAGGCTCATGGCCTCAGGACCCCACGGTCTAAGCGTCTCGACAGCAAACGGCACGAACATATAACTCTCACAGAGGGTTGCATATTTGTGCCGCTTGAGTGATTCGGCTGTTTCCGCCGCTGAACCGGCTGATTTAGACGTGTTTGGTAAATGGGATGCAGCCAACGTGTCTACGCAAGTCGCATCCCACACCAAAGGCTTGCCACGCTGCCAGGGAATTAGAGTCATTCCGTCGAGACGCCTACCATCATCACGTGCAATACCGTTCGGCTCCAATATGCCGGCACGTTAGCGGTGGCAAGCGCCCTTCTATAAGTATAATAATATAATATCAGTCCCATAAATGTTCCACTGCTGGGCTCAGGCCTCCCATTATAGGGGAAACGGGCAGTATACCCGCAACGCTTGTCCAAGGCGGCTTGGCTGGTTTGACACATCGGTTATCTCGATGTGCAGGTTGCATCACGATATTTTCCTTCACCGTTGTTAGCACGTGGTAATTGTAACAATATGCACATTGGATCAGAAAACTGACTAAGTGGTGCATGCGTTCCGGCCAGGATCGAACCCGCGCCCTTTGAGCCTGGGTCACGTGCGCTAGCCATTACGCTACCACGACTTTTTATGATGTGGGGTAACTTCTACTAAGTACTTTTTTATGGTTCAGTGGCCAAATTACTAAGATGGTGGCCACTTGTCACTTCTACGGAGTCTTTCACAGGTACCATCGTATCTACTGGGTTAGCACTTGACATCGACGTCACAGATATATACAAATTAAGAATCCCACACATCTGTATATCGATAAAGTTGCGTGACAAAATAACTACTTCACTCCGCTTTTTACGAAAGTCAATGAACTATAAATAGGGCTGCCAAAAGTAACTAAACGAATCGTGGTGGCCATTTTAAAATCTTTTTTTTACACAGAAGCAAACATAAAGGTGGATAACTTCGATTTCAAATTTAACCCATCGCTAACTGAACCCGATATCAATAAATTCCTCGAGTTCAACGGCCGAAGTTTAATAAATACTATAATCATGCACAAACCGATATACACGACAACAACCTGTCTAAATTCAAAAGTATGCATGAACACCCGTGATGTCGATAAAGCTGCGAGACATTTAAATTTGACAGACAAGGGGTCGGCTAAAAAGGAATACAAAAATCCAAAGTCCAGCAAGTCTAAGCATAAGTGTCTCCTTAGTTGCTGTGTCTCATTGCTTTTTAATCTTCTAATTTAGATTGCAAAGCTTTAAATATTTTTTTAATCCCGCTCTAATCGTAACTATCTTCAAAATCGAAATTACTCCGACTCATTGTCAATCATAAGTTTATTCCGTTCTCTAGTTTTTTTTTTAATTCCATTTTATTATGGAAATATGCATTAAAATTATTTAAATAAACATCGTTTTAGGACAGCCCTAGACACACCGACGTGTTAACAAATGCGGTCATGATTACTCTTATTTTAACGACATTAGATCGATATTCAATCAAATATTCAATCATAAATATTTGGTTCAACACAGTAAAGACTTGACGATAAGTTCAAGGTTTCTACACTGCGTTTCCTTGATTTTTTGCGTGATCATTCCAGT
Source organism: Dendrolimus kikuchii (assembly GCA_019925095.2). NCBI lineage: Eukaryota > Metazoa > Arthropoda > Insecta > Lepidoptera > Lasiocampidae > Dendrolimus > Dendrolimus kikuchii. The sequence goes on from CM034407.1 coordinate 17,956,172, forward strand.
TCATTTTAGAGGCAATAAAATATAGTGAAACCAATTTGTTAATGTGTGAAACGGATTTTAAAGATCTGAGGAAGTTTTTAGTTTGTTTACTAAGTTTAATCACCATTATATTGTCTCAGGTGATGTCAGGAGCCTTAAGAACAGACGAGCTTGCATGACAAGAGTTATGAATGTCAAAGAGGCAAGTAAGGTGTGTAAGAATAAGCCTAAATGGCGCTCTGTTGTTCGTGCCTACCCCGTAAGGGAACTGGCGTGAAGTTATGTATGTATGTATGTATGTATATTGTCTCATTTTATGTACTTATTACATCACTATCAGAGGGGTCTAAAGCGAGCACTTTAGCAGATTCGTATGACGAATATAACAATTATCAGAATAAAGTGGAACTTTATGCTACGTCTTACACGTAGCAGTATATTTAGACACGTCAAATTCACTAATCGATCATCCAAAGGCTTTAGGCCATCAGTTCCTTTAGCTTCCACGATTATCTACCTACGCATCATTTCTCAAGAATGTTTATTCCGCGTACAATATGTGATCTAAAGGGAATTTCTCACCGAAATTTTCCCTATGCACTTTATCAACTCATCAGTTGTTACTAAAGTCATTAATATGCTTTAAAAGGAATGTAATGTTTATATTTAGATTCAATTATTTAGTTGTGTTTAGATTTCCCGTTAGTTGTGTCAGTCTTATTATAGATTGGATAAATAATTTTGGTGTAGTGTATGTGTATATATTTAAGTAGATAAAGTCAATTTTAATTACATACATACATACATACATAACGTCACGCCAGTTCCCTTGCGGGGTAGGCACGAACAACAGAGCGCCATTTAGGCCCATTCTTACACACCTCACTTGCTTCTTTGACATTCATAACTCTTGTCATGCACGCTCGTCTGTTCTTAAGGCTCCTGACATCACCCTCCGCTAGTACACGATCAGTTTGATCATGGAAGGTGTGTCGTGGCCTTCCACGACTTCTGCATCCATCCACTTTTGCATTATTATTTATTATTATTACAATATTTCTATTAAATGATTATACATAGTGGAAACTTTCAGCGGGGCAGTAAGGGGAAGTATCTTAACCTTTGCAGCTACACAAAAATGGTTTTGGAGACAATCCATATTTTTCGTGAAATTTTGACCAAGAAAATGGTCATTTTACATAAAAATGTTTTCGATGCCAATCGATCCTGTTTTAGTCACTGATCAAAAAATTATACGCGGGCAACACAGGTTGGAGTACTAAAAAAGTCAGAAATTGCAAAAACTTTTCCCGTACTGTTTGTATGAAAATTCTACACAAGATTTTTATTATGTCAATCGATCATGTTTCTAGTACTGATCAAAAACTATCGGACTAATCGTCGTTGGAATACTAAAAGAATCAGAAATAGCAAAAATCTTTTCCCATACATCTTTTAAGAAGTCCAACCAACTTTTTTTATTTATCAAATATTTTTGTTGATTGAACAAAAAGATTTGTAAATGGGGATCACAATTTCACGAAAAGTTATGATTAGTCTCTTCAGACCATTTTTGTGCAAATTCAAAGGTTTAAAGTACTTCCCGTTTATGACTCGCTGAAAGTTTCCACCCTGTATAGTTTAAGCCATTATCTGCCTATGATTGTACTTTCACCATCTAACATCAATCTTAACAGTTAATAAAACTTAAAAATAAACTATTAGAATTTGTAATAGCATTTCAATCAACTCTTTTCTGTAATAAACTGAAGCCCGAAGATCACGTACATCCAAGTATGACAAACTTATTACTGCAGACGGATATTTGTAAAACTAAACGTTACTCCCACATTTTCTTTTGAATCTCGATATCTCGCAAAGACACTAGCGCCATATCTAGCGGTAAAATAATCTTTGTCGGAGTAACATGAGCCATCGCATTCCATGACTGCCGCAAATAAACTCGCCTTTTAGGAACTCGATGTTCTTGAGACTTCGATAATCGAGATCTCGAGTCATGTGAGATTAAGGCATCTGCATTGGAGGTTTTTAATCTGATCCCTGTACCGTCTTCCACCATCGGAAAATCAAACGCACTGGCATGCGGCACTGGTATATGGTGGACATACCATCTATATGAACGAATCGCTTTGCGCCCGCCATACATACATACATACATAACTTCACGCCAGTTCCCTTGCGGGGTAGGCACGAACAACAGAGCGCCATTTAGGCCCATTCTTACACACCTCACTTGCTTCTTTGACATTCATAACTCTTGTCATGCACACTCGTCTGTTCTTAAGGCTCCTGACATCACCCTCCGCTAGTACACGATCAATTTGATCATGGAAGGTGTGTCGTGGCCTTCCACGACTTCTGCATCCATCCACTTTTGCATTGTATATCTGTTTAGTCATTCTTTCATCATGCATTCTTTCCACATGCCCGAACCACCGGAGCATTCCTTTCCTTACCTTCACCCCGACACTCTCTTTCAGACCAACTCTCTTTCTTACTTCGGTATTACGAACGCGGTCCGCGAGCGTCACTCCGCAGATTTTGCGCAGTGCTCGCATCTCAACCGCGTTTACTCTACTTTCATGCTCTCTCTTCCATACCCAACTCTCGCTTCCATACGTGAGCGTAGGTACCAGCACCGCGTTGTGTATGGCGAGCTGGGCCTTCTGGCTGAGGTTCTTAGCGCCTAGAAGTTTACCTAACGCTCCATTCAAACTATTCCCCAAATTCACTCTTCTTTCTTTTGCGCCCACCATTATGCATAATAATGCTTTTCAAAGAATGTAGGCGCTTGGCGTTCATCAAGAACGGTTGCTCTTGGTTCCGATCAGATCCTGATTTGCTGACAGTGAGACCACATCAGGACCTATACCCTTTCGAAAATTGAACTAAAATTTGAAAATCGGTTCACAATTGAGGCAGAAATCATGTAACTTACATGCAAAATAACTATACAATCGAATTTAGAACCTCCCTCTTCCCGAAGTCATCTAAAATAAAGAACACATAACCAAAGTGTCTTTGTCTTAATACAGACAATATCAAAACTGTTAACAGACACTTTCTTAGCATGAACACTTCTTGTTAATTGGACCTACCTATGCAAAACAGAACCAATCCACAACCATGCCAAAATTGGGTTAAGGATGCAGAAGACTTTCAAAATGCACCTTCTACCGACTCAATAAAAATCATAACGAGAAAATATAATATACAATATTCTAAATGTTTTTTTCCAAAATATAGACATATTTTTTTGTATGCAAAATTTTAATAAAAACGGCTTTTTCTCAAAACTGTCAGTATGTGGGTTGGTTCCATTTTGCATAAATAGGTGCAATTTAGGTTAATTTTTAATTACTTATTTATTAGTCAGATGGTAATAATAATTAGGTAATAAAACTACGTTTTAACGGGTTTTAAGCGCGGTAATTTTATTTGATTTTGGTTTTTCCGACCACTTTTACTTACTTACTTTTACTACTAAGACCCAAACCCAGCAAAAACAAGCTGCCAGACCTCAAGACACTGTGAGCTCTTTCTGCGTACAACGGAACACAAACCAACTTGACTGATAATTACTTTTATTTTTCTTTCCACCCATTTTAATGTTACATACATACATACATAACTTCACGCCAGTTCCCTTGCGGGGTAGGCACGAACAACAGAGTGCCATTTAGGCTTATTCTTACACACCTCACTTGCCTCTTTGACATTCATAACTCTTGTCATGCAAGCTCGTCTGTTCTTAAGGCTTCTGACATCACCTTCTGCTAGTACACGATCAATTTGATCATGGAAGGTGTGTCGTGGCCTTCCACGACTTCTGCATCCATCCACTTTTGCATTGTATATCTGTTTAGTCATTTTAATATTATATAAAATTATTAGAGCTAGGCATGTTTCCTGAAGAGTTTCTTGCGCCGCTTCTTCTCTTCAAGCCGTAACATGTTGCGAAGCGGTAGTAAATTAGATTAGGCTTCCATAGAGTAAATAATAACCATAAACAACATTAAAACTAAATAATTAAAAAAATTTTAATTAAATAATTAGCTATTTTTTCTTGAATACATCATTTACATATAAAAAACATTGGTACCATGTTTGATATTGTAAGAAATAATGTCGCTTTTCCATTTCACCGAATTTCAAATCACAAAGATTCTAAAGAAATCTCACTTCGAAAAACAGCTCAACGTGCAGATTTAAGAAAGTTGTTAACAATAATGTTTGACATCTCCACGAAACTCTTCATTGTGTTTCACTGGCCAGAATTATCAACCGCAGAATTTAGACGAAAATCAAAAACAATGCATGTGAGGTTTTAATAGACTCTCACAATAATGTACTGACCACGCCAGTATTGGGCAATAACACTTAGTTCTCTGTTTACATAGCATACATGAAAGCGGAATGCTCAATGGGAGTCGCTCCCAGTGTGTCGTCGCGTCCCACTTTCATTTAGCTGCAGACATTCTCATTTTTATATATTCCCACTAATGAGGACGCGCGCCTTCCTCCCTTTATTATGTTATTTCTAACACAATTTCAACACCGGGGATATTTTTAAATTAGTAGTGCAAGCATAACATCGTTTGCGTCACCATAACGATGTATTTCATATTTGTTAGACATCCGCCATTCCCATTGAAACGACGTCGTCTACAGCACCTCCCCCGCGCCCCTAACTACGTGAACAAAGCAGTGTGAGTGTGAGCTTCCTCCAAATTCCTGAAGGTACAGTGTACCGCCAATCCTCGTCGGCCGCTGCGTTGTAGAATAGAACCTTTTTGGTGTGAAGTGGACGTCAAGAACTTTCATTATTGCTTCGTAAGTTAACTCTTCCACCCTGTTGGGTAGTGCCAGGTCGCTTGCCAATTTAAACGTAGATTCGCTCAGAGCGCTTAATAATGTCGCTCGTCGTTTTATCGTTGCTTTGTCAGTATCACTATTTATGTCGTTAGCGATGAATCCTTTCTTGTAGGAGGTGATCAAAGATGAACAAGATGCCGAATGGCACGCCTGTTGACATTTTAAGTCCAATATTGGGTTCTTTCGTCGCCACGTGTTATATGCTTTGCAGTCGGGTGTACGTCAATCAAACTAACGAGTAGGAATCACACTGCTTTATTCACGTAGTCAGGGGCGCGGGGGATGTGCCGCACGCATACATACATAACAGGATAAAAGCATCTTAAGTGTTGATCTGGGATAGAAGCTAGCTCTGTGTCGAATTGCATCTAAATTCGTTAAGTAGTTTTCGTGTGAAGCTCTAACATACAGAGAGATAGACAACAATTCTAATAGATGAATTTTCTAAATCTGCATGTTCAAATTAGCCCTTGTGATTTTTTTTCATTTTCAAATTTATTGTACAAACTCGACACGATCAATAATTTTAATTAAAGGAATTCAACGACCGGGTTAGGAGCTAAATTGTCCGCTTTTGGTGAATCGCTTAGTGAAATTGACACGTGCCTAAATATACTGGTAGATATAACAGATAACATAAGGTTCCACGTTATTATGATACTTATGATATTTGTAATACGAATCTGCGAAAGCAGCCGCTTTAAGCCCCTTGATATTGTACACATTTATTCAATAGAATCCTCGAATATTTTATGCAAAAAATTGACCTGACTTGTGAAAATTTATAACATTTTGACGGATGCTTGATATCATAGTATATATCGATGGAACCGGAACGCGCCCACATAATATATATAAACATCTAACACTTCAGCTGCCTCGGTCTTGTAACACGCCGGAAATTGAATCGACGAAAACCGATTCCACGTTTCCCGATACGATCGTGTCATAAGCGTTGATTGAATTATGTTATTTTATATGCATAATGTATGAATGAAGTTAATAGAAAGATTCGTGGGAAATTGCAATACTTCCTCGTCATTAGTATTTTGGGTATTATTAACATAAATATAAAATATCATTGAGAAACATTGTTATGATTTTTCAAGATTTGACCAACGATTCCTCATAAGACTATTGCCGGATTTCTGTCTTAATATCCATTTATTTACTAGGACGTTGATCTGAAAGTACTTAGACAATTTTTTTAAATATATATTTGCCTTGTAGCAGCGAGAGGTAGAGGTTAAATGATACTTCAGAAGGCAGAGAGTAGTGTTCATTCACTGTCGAGTGCTGATGTCAACTGAAGTGAACTAATTTGTTTTGGAAACGGTAATCTTTAAGTACAAATATTAACAAGTCGTACAGCTATTACAATATATAGCATAAAATGTGAGCGGGATGGATGATGTGCGAGCGAGATAGAGAAACTATTAATGTGTGCGCTCTCGTGTTGCGCTAGCCAGAGACGGCGGCGTCACAGACGCCGCCAATCACGAACTCTCCACGTCCCCGCGAGGGACGCCAGGAGAGATAGCCCCCCATAGAATAGACTAGGCTTGCTGGGAAGTTTCTTTCGCCGTTTCTTTTCTCCCAGCCTCAATACGTTGCAAAACGGCAGTAAGATAGCGTAGGCCGCCGGGATCCTCCCCCTCGGGTTTTATATTACCCCTCGCCCGTTCTCAATTAGTACATTGTGTCGCCCTCTAGTCGGCATCGTTAGATTCATCCCCCTTTCATGGCAACAGTCCAGCCGAGTTAAAGACTCCTAGGGAGCTCCCTCCAGCAAGTTGCCCTCCGAGCTCGAGCGCCTTCGCTTGCCTTCGAAAGCCCCGGTAAAATTGTGAGGTCTTCGGACCAACAACATAAAGTCAAGTCCAATAAAAAACAGCGCTAGCCAGTAGTTCGTTGTCCACTGCGATGACTAGACGTATGCAGCTCCCATAACCTTACTATTGGTTTAAATTTGACATAAACTCCATAAAAGTAATGACATTTTTAAAGCAATGATAAAGTAAATGAATCGCTAGATATCGATACAGAAATTAGGCGAAAATGTATAATGCAAAGAAAGTTTCAACCCTACATTGGCGACAATCACTAACTTTTATTTTTTTATGATTTCCTTACGTCATTGTGTAGCAGAATATACAGAATAAACTTTTCAAGCTTTAAGGATTTGTCCTGAAGGCCTTTCAGGACAAATCCTAAACTATACGAAACATCGAAAAACACTTAAAGAAGACTCGGGGCCGATTTGACAATAACTAAAGTGGCTACATACATTTTTTTGAAAAATCAATTACCATTTTGTCAGGCATCGAATCGGCTGATGTTGAAACAAGACGCAACTGTATAGGACTGGGCGTAACTACGTTCTAAGTCTCAGCCTTCCCTACATAAAAAGCGCGGGACACATGGGAGGAGGGTGGTTTTAGTGGGTAGTGGTTGTTGCCCGTGCAACTTCTCGGAGTCTCCACACAAGCTGGTTGATTACTGTTTGGATTGCCCCTTATTAAAGGGTAAAGCCTCCATGATCAACTATGGTCTTAATCCCTTGCAAAGGACCCGGTATTGTGCGTAAATAGCATTTCCCACGCCTTAAAAAAAAAAAGACGCAACTGTATTAGGATACTTGTAAGGATTATTATTTTTTTGTAGCAGACAGGCTGACAACCCAGCAGTGATGGAAAGTGGTTACGTCGCCTATGAACATTAGCAACACCAGAGGTGCTGCCAATATGCCAGCCTTGAAAGAGAAACTGGAACCTGGCCACTGATGCTGGAACACAACTCAAAGTTGTTATGGCGGCATACTCTAGACCAGAGGTGGTAGCCATCCAGTCGTGAAAATACCCTACCACCTGGCTGTGCGTTGTTTTGTCGCCGAATTTGTATTCTTTCTCCGTTCCTGCACGGTGAAAAAGTATTTATGCAAACCTGAAAAATATGTAGATAAATAGGCTACAATTAAATTTCAAATTTAAAACATTTTATGAAAATGCAATACAAAGTAGAAATATACATTATAATAAAATAATTATAAGAATAATAATGGCAAGTGAGCGTAAAAAGATCCTTTTGAAGAAGGTCGTATCATTTACAAAGAGGTCTCGTTACACGGTTACAATATGTCGGTGTTGCGACATCCATTATTGTGTATTTTTTTATTCTTCAATATTATGCCAACAATAATATTGTGTGAATTAGGTCAAGGCAAAATAGTAACCATATTTTCTTAGAAAGATGTTTTTTATAATTTAAATAAAAGCATATTTACAGAATATTTTCTTAAGTTTTCGCGACTTGTATACATAATAAAACTACGTTTTAACGGTTTTGAGCGCGGTAAATTTGATTTTTGTTTTTCCGACGTTCCGGCCACATTTCAGCTAGGGATGTTTGCTGAAGAGTTTCTTGCGCCGCTTCTTCTCTTCAAGCCATAACATGTTGCGAAGCGGTAGTAAATTAAATAAGGCTCCCATAGAGTAAATAATAACCATACACAAAATTAAAACTAAATAATTGAAATTAACAAGTTGGCGGTAGGCTAAATAAATCTTTAATAATACTTGTTGACACTTGACATCTTTGTCTTCCGTGATCACGAAACGTCGGAAAAACAAAAATCAAATAAATTACCGCGCTTAAAACCGTTAAAACGAAGTTTTATTAAGCATATTCAGGTCAAGAGTATGCCGCCATAACAACTTTGAGTTGTGTTTTGGCATCAGTGGCCAGATTCCAGTTTCTCCTTCAAGGCCGGCAACACTATGGCAGGACCCAATGGTCCTAATTAATAATGTCCATAGGCGACGGTAATCACTTTCCATCACAGTTAGGCCGTCAGTCTGTCTGCTCTGCTTCAGCAATAAATTAAAAAAAAGGTGAAGTTTTGAAGTGAGCTTCTATGGGCATATCTAAAACTATAGGAAATGGCGATTAATAATAAAAAATGAATCTGGTGGCCTATGTCGAACAAAACTAAAGTGTCATCTTTAAATTTTGGAAAAATCAATTATGCTAGGGAATCGAATCAGAAAAAAATGTAATAATACCCTTTCCAAGCGTTTATTTTACATTTGACAAATCGATGACAGAACAATTAATTAGTAATGTCGTAATACGCTACCGACTAGATTTGTTATAAAAATCGACTTAACTTATAAATAAGTTTTAATCAATTTAACTTGTGTAATATATATACCCACATTCCAATTAACATATTTTACATATACTAAATAAGCCAAATTTGTAAAAAGTACAACAATACTAGCATATTTACTCAGACTTATAACACCAAATTCAGTGATATTGACTCGTTTCGTTACTCTAAGCCTGCTTTCAAAAGTACAATTTTCAAATCAATTACTGAAAGATACCACATCATATAAAAAATAAGAATATGTTTATTATTTAAGCGGGAAAACCAAGCATGGTTGCCAGATTACACTTTCATACATTACATAGTATACTCTTCTCTCTCTCTCTACTATAGTAATGTGTATATATGTCTATCTCCCTCCCCCCAACACCGAGTACGCGCGAAATGCAGCGGCGACGGCGCGGCTGCAAGACTTCACTTCGAACCCTGGGACACTAAACTTCTCAACATACTTTTTATATAAAAACAATATCAAAGGCCGGCCCAGTGAACTTTGAACTTATATTTTCTGTGATTGTGTAAAGTGCGGCGTGCTAGCGGACGTAAACTACGTGCTATGTAAGTTATATGTATTCATATTTATTACTTTTTGAATACACAACAACGGACGCGTAAAGTTGAGCTATTTGCTAACCAACGGTTTTACTCGGATGCCCGGATACATCCCTTCAGTATTCTGTGGAAATCCGGGCATATACAGAATATATATATATATAAGTAATATGTTTAGTTAAGCCCTACAATCTGGCCAGCAGCCTGGACGCGGACGTCACACAAGACAACATCGCGGAACTGATGAAGAAAGGAAAAATCGAAGACTTTACACCGTTCGCGATTAGAATTGTAGAGAAAGTGATAATTAAAAATAAAATCTAGTAAAATGTTACATACATAACTTCACGCCAGTTCCCTTGCGGGGTAGGCACGAACAACAGAGCGCCATTTAGGCCCATTCTTACACACCTCACTTGCTTCTTTGACATTCATAACTCTTGTCATGCACACTCGTCTGTTCTTAAGGCTCCTGACATCACCCTCCGCTAGTACACGATCAATGTAAAATGTTGCCAATATATAATAAGTATATATTTGTAAACATAAGATAGGAAAACAGAAACAGTATAATAGGCTTAGATTTTAATTATTAGACATAAATAGCAAGTAAGATATCATAGACTTATAAATGTATTAGATATTAAGAAAAGAGAACAAATAAAAAAAAAAGAAACGAGTTCTGCCCTGAATCATGGCGGAGGAAGGCAAATAAAAAAAAATATTTTCAGTTAATATTAATATTTTTTATGTTTAAATGTTATTGTATATTATGTATATTTTTACATGTATTTATCAATCTATATTATTTAGATATCTCTGTATGCATATGTATCTGTTATTATGTATGTATGTGTGTGTAAGTATATACTTATTTCACTTATTAACCTATGTATATATTTATTGCATTTATGCACAAATTTAGTTCGCTCGTTTATTCACAATTTAACTTAATAGAAAAACCTATTATTAGTCCTACATTTTAAGTACTTTTTTGTTTGATTATATTATTGCAATATACGCTGTTGCTCTTTTCCAATAAATAAATAAATAAAACAAATGTAATAAAGTGGAATATTTTTTATTTTCAAATCGATTATTTTCGATATATTTACGTATAGTTCGACAGTTTAATAGTCTGTGCGTTACATGACTCGCAGAACATCACTATTACGTCATCCACAACAATAAATTACAAGGAGTTTTTGGCGGGAATTGTAAGGATACGTTGTGCTGTGCAGTTTTATTTTCTAAAAATGTGTAAAATTACTCTAAAATGAACAATAGTTGTCGGATATTGATCGTTTTTGAGTAGTAATTATGTGTTTTTGCGAGAAATGTGAACTATATAGCCAAATGTGGCCTTTCGAGTTTTCACAAGAACTCCGTTGAACGACGTCGATTGTAGCCTACAATACAACGGCGTCTGGCTTAAAGGCCTAGTTGCCAAGCTTTAAACTTAAAAAAAATAATATCATTTTGGAGTTTTTGGCGGGAACTGAAAGGAGATGTTGTGCTGTGCAGTTTTATTTTCTAAAAATATGTAAAATTACTCTAAAATGAACAATAGTTGTCGGATATTGATCGTTTTTGAGTAGTAATTATGTGTTTTGTGAGAAATGTCAACTGTAAAGTCAAATGTGGTCTTTTGAGTTGTTACAAGAACTCCGTTGAATGGCACTAGCTGATTACCTACAGTTCAGCTGTGCTACACATGGCTTAAGAAAATTAAGAAACTATATTCTAAACTAAGATCTGGCTTAAAGGCCTAGCTGCCAAGCTATAAACTAAAATAATAAATAATAATAAATTACAACAATTATGTCATTTGTTTAATGTGGGCTTTAATGTCAAGAAATATGCAACTTGATAAACATGCAAACGTAAAATAAACGCTTGGAAACAGTGTAATAAAAAATATCGCTGCGATGTGACGTCACATTACTTTCATAACTTGTTGTAATAATGAATGACTACCGCAAAAAAACGCATAAAACATACGTCATTAATTTGCACAAATTGCTTATCACATTTTAATTGCATTAGAAGAGATTTAAGTTGAATGGTAATGAGGTACAATATTTATCGCTTGTTTCGAAAACATATATATATATATATATATATATATATATATATATATATATATATATATATATATATATATATATATATATATATATATATATATACACAAATCCAGCCTGAAGATGTTTTTGCGGATATCTATATATTAATATGTGAAGCAAAAACACAGCAAAAACTTTGTACCTCTTTTTACGAAAATTCCGCGGACGGAGGAGTATGAAATTTCGCTCACTTACAGTTTACATAGAGAAGAAGCGACGAAAAATACATTAAATCAGTAAAAAAACATTACACTTAAACTATATATATATACTGTTACGAGTTAGCAGGACTCGAATTCAAATGCCGTTAGAATTATTATAGAGTTTATTAGAACTATACAAACACGCATAACACAGGTACAAATATAACCGAACACAACAAGTCCAAACGTAATGCGTCGTCGTCGTCGTCGTCGTCAGCCATTTGCAGTCCACTGCTGGACGTAGGCCTCCCCAAGACGGCGCCACTCATCCCTGTCCTCCGATTTCCTCAGCCAGCGCCTACCGGCGACCTTGCATAGGTCGTCGGTCCATCGGGCTGGAGGGCGTCCGACACTACGTTTACCGAGACGCGGTCTCCACTCCAGGACTCTTTTGCTCCATCGGCCATCGGTCCTGCGGCAGATGTGACCGGCCCACTGCCACTTCAACTTGCTAATTTTGCGAGCTATGTCGGTTACCTTGGTTCTCTTACGGATATCCTCATTTCTAATTTTATCCATAAGAAAACGTAATTCAGAAGGTCGTAATTCAATATAGCGCGCGAAGTCAGTCACTAATAGTTTCCCGAATGTACACACGTCACGCCCGTATCGTAATTGCGCTGAACGGCCCCATCTCTCCATCAGGCCGTCGTTTTATACTCCACAAATGCAAAATAATCCGCCACATCTGGCTAATGATGCTAATGAGCAAGTACAATAGGACAATAGGGTATTCTCCACAATAATTAGAAACGTATGCCAATAAATAAGTGAACAAAAGAAGACGTTCATAAAAGGATTACAATTAGTTCAAATGCCGATAGGTGATAAAATGTGCTTTTACAGTCTGTACGTGGAATTTATCTTTGTCGGCGCCTAAGTTGTAACAATGCTATAGTTTAAATTATAATCTAGTTATATTATTAGTCGATATTTAGTTATTTATAATTTATAATTAACAGCAAAATTGAAGTGATTCTGCGATTTACAAATAAATGCCATAAAGATTTAGATGAAAAAAAATGTGTGTGTGCAGTTCACACACAGTAGAAGTGAGACTTCAGAGAATATACTCACAGATAATTGAAGACATGAGTAGATGAAGGAGTTTTGTGACATTAAAAAAAATACGTTAAAGGAAAATGTAACGTGTAAAATATATAATGTAAACAGGCAAGGAAACCATATTAGAACTTAAGATAACGCTTTTTGAATTTTATTTTGAAAATAGTAAGTAATGAAGGAGTTATATGTGTAGCAAAGTGATAGTAAAAGAGCTTTGTGGGCCAATTTATCAATATTTACCTATTGTAACATATCCCTTTCATTCACTCATGTCTTCAATTGTTCTCCAACTTTTATTAATATGAATATAATTCCTTATGCCTACATCCTTCGACATACGAATATTATAATTCAAAATAACCTTCTTAAGTGTCACTTTCAATTTTTCACTGTTTTAGTCTAACAAATATTACTATCAGTTTTATTTCAAATTTTATTTTTATTTAAATTGGACCTATGTTCAATCATCGGTCTTATTGACTCTCTAACCTGTGCTGCACAATGTAAAAGTCGTATCTCATTCTCTCGCAGGCCTATAGATGCATGCGTTTATCTCTTTTTAGTATCGCTTTTTCGTTTTGTCAGGTTTCAAATTACAACGATTCTAAAGATATATAGGTATAGACATAAGGCCCACACTGCACATGCACTTCCTCACAGCACCAACATATAACAGATACACTCTACATTAGTATAAGTTTAGTATTAAAATTAGAATAAATTAATATTATAAGTTATTCTTAAGGTACATTACAACATAAAAATCACTAAATTAATGTCACACACAGTAACAAAAATAAACAATAAGCGTGTATGGACTCTAAAAACTTTAATAGAAATTAAGTTGTGAAAAAGGGTACGGAACTCGAGTCCGTAGAGTCTTTAAAAAAAAGTCGGAGACATATCATATCTATCACAATATGTTTTTTTCACTTTCATAATCGGAAAAATGCGACAAACACCAAACGTATAACGGAACGTCTTCGCTCATAACATTCCGATTTACGCACCGCGTACCGTGAATATTGGATCGGCCCGCCCGTAATCGCCTTATGACGAACTAAACGTACTTATAGTACCGAATAGTGCCTATAACATAGCTGAACCCTGGGCGGATGCTGTATTGGTTTATTCTATTAGTTTCGGGTATAAAACGGAGCATCCACACTAATCCTATTGCTACGTTGGGTACGTTGATTAACGTTAACACGTCCGAGATATATGTTTTTAATATTATCACGTAGCAGTTAAAATTTTTGTATACAGGTGAATTTTTGAAGTTCAGGGCCAAATCCTAAACGATACGAAGCAGTGAAAAACATTCAAAGGAGTCTTGAAGCCCATTTAGACGATAACTAAAATGGAATTTCCTGCGGCTGGGCGGCCTGTCGTAAGAGGCGACAAAACAACCCACAGCCAGATGGTAGGGCATTTGTCCGACTGGATGGCGGCCACTCCTGGTCTAATGTACGCCGCCATAAAAACTTTGAGCTGTTTTCCGGTATTAGTGACCAGGTTCCAGTCTCCCTTAAGAGAGCAGCAGCGCATTTGTTGCACCTTTGGTGTTGTAAATGTCCTTAGGTGATTGTAACCGCTTTCCATCAGGTGGGCTATCTGTCTGTCTGCAGAACTCAGGCAATAAAAACGGACAACTTCAAGTTAAAATTTTGTTGCGATTCGTTTTTCCACTTGTCCGTTGAAGTTTCACTTCTAGCACACATTTCGATTTTTCGCAGGTTTACTGCAAATTATGATTTGGTTAGGTTAGGTACATTTTAATGAATGCATTTTTTATTTAAACATATTTTATTTTATCAAACAAAAAAACTGAATTCGATCCGGAACCGAAAAAACATCTATAGTCTACTCTAACATTATGCCGCCTCACCACGTCTAGTCTAAATTTATCCCGCTCCACCACGCGGCCGTAACGCTTTTTCGTTTCAGAACAATCCTAAGAGCCCCCGTCTATATAGGAGTTTCGCTTAAAAAAAAAATACGGGTTACACCTCCTGCCCATTTGAGCATCTTCATATCGTTGGCGTGTGCCTTCTTAGTTGTCTAGCATTCGAACCCATATACAGTCTGATGTACTCTAGCAAAAAAAATCAATCTTTCCTTTTGCCGACCAAGTTGACGCTCTCGAACGCTTTGATTACCGAAACTGCGAGAGAGATGGATGACAAATCGCTTGGGACCTTGTCGAATCGTCCGCTTTCCAATGGCACGGTTGAGCTGACAGCGGCCAAGGTCGGACCATCCGGAATCGGATGACATCCGTGTCGTAACGAGAAATGAATTCACGTGAACGTGAAATCCTATCAGTTGAGTTTTTGGTGAAACTTCAAAACATTAATCGATACTTTTTTTTTGGGAAGAGATTGAATTATGTGTATTAGTTAATAAGCCATTGTAGCTCCATGGTTACCGCGTACGCGTCCCAAACTTGAAGGGCGCAAGTTCGAAACCTGACCGAAAAGCGTGCACTGAAACTGTTGTTAGATAGATAGATAGATTACACTTTATTGTACACCATTACAGAAAACTTACGAACTAGTATTATACTAATTGTGTACAAAGGGCGGTCTTATCGCTAAAAAGCGATCTCTTCCAGACAACCCGTGGCAAAAATATTGCTGATTAGGAGTGGCGATGGTGGTATACATATAATTATTGTACGATTACTTACATTTTAATAATAAATATGTAACTTTTTTTTTTTTTTTTTTTAAATCGGCAGACAAACACACACATTGTATATCCCCAAATTAAGCAAGTTACGCTTGTGTTATGGGTAACATACAACGGACTACTCTGGAGCCGATCCCAGACACCCAGACCATAGTAAATAACGGAGAAAATACGTTTCCGAAATTTACTATACCAGGAATCGAACCCGGAACCTCTGCGTTGCAGTGAGGTACGCCGACAAAGGCTTAGCCCACTCAACCACAGAGGCCGTCAAATCAATCAAATCAAATCAATCAAATCAAATGGAAATCAAAATGTTCCGAGTGGTAGAGCCCGCTCAACCACAGAATCCATCAAAGAATAGAAATTTTGTTTTTTCATTTTGTTCAAAAACAACTCTTCCCCTTGGTTTACCATTTGACATTCCTTCATAGAAATTGGTCTTTTACATCGAAATATCCCATGTGTCAAACCCGCCAATCCGCTTTATACAAGCGTGGAGGGTATATTGTCCGTTGCCATATAAGTGGGAAGCCTGAACTCAGCAGTTGCAAGTTCAGGGGCTGTTATTATAATTTTAAATTGTTCAAATGCAAATTTTTTGGAACGAAGTTTTGGAACGACGGAAAAAATTAAGACCAAAAGTTGTAACGACACTTTTTGCTATAGTTGTAAGCCGTGCGGCGTGCGCGTGTTTCTCTGTCTGTCTCTCTCTCTCTCATAGAAAGCAAGCCAGTTATTTTCGTTTCGTCTTTCTATTTCGCATTGAACAGTGTGGTGTCGCGACGATTATTTTTGTTGAGTGTATACAGGTTTTTTGTACCTAATAAATAATAAAAAATAGAATCCCAAACATATGTTTCCTATTTCAGTTACCACAAGCCTATTATTACTAAAATTAGGGCATACTTTTAACTACTCTCAATGTACTTAGTAACTTTAAAATGTCAATTATAACTAAAAAAAAAAATAATTACAAACTTAATCTTCGTTCCATCCGAATGTAATTATGTCACTTTTAAAGAGTAAAAATGTTAATTTATTTCTATATAATTAATTAAAATTTGTTTCTTGTCACACACTTTGGGTTCGACGAAGTGTAATATTGTGTGACAAAGGGTGGGAGGGGTTCTAAACTTGTGACGTCACATTATTTAAGCTTTAAAACACGAAATTTGAACTATTAACGAAAATCTTCAAAATTTTTCCAACTCTATGAGCATAGAGTTTAGTTTACTAAAAAATAATTTAAATGGAAATAAAGCTTAAAGTAAAACTGGAAAAGATGTGATGTCATACTAAAAGTAAAATTTCAATTTAATTCCTATTCTATGTACGTTACGCTTCGCAACGTGTTATTGCTGTTAAGGAGAAGAAGCGGCAAGAAACTCCCCAGCAACACGTCTAGCTAAAATTGATTTTCTTTATGTTTCTTATTCTATTTATATCTCAAGGTCTTCTTTTTAATAAGTTTTATACAGAAGTACATTACAGATTATTATATCAG
Organism: Dendrolimus kikuchii; assembly: GCA_019925095.2. NCBI lineage: Eukaryota > Metazoa > Arthropoda > Insecta > Lepidoptera > Lasiocampidae > Dendrolimus > Dendrolimus kikuchii. The sequence goes on from CM034407.1 coordinate 17,973,359, forward strand.
TCAATAAGAAGGGAGATTTGAAAAGTATATGATTTCTAAATGATGCGCCTACAAATAACTACCACTAATTAGGGCGACAGTAAGCAATTTATAAAGTTACAATTTTATTAGTAAAAAAAAATATCTTATTAATATTAGGGTATCGAATTTTAGAGGTCGGTAGTGATGGTAATATTTGAATAGAGCCAACCTGATGACAACTGTGTATATCCGCCACTGACCTTATTTCAAGGAAAACCACGCGCTGCAAAAATTCTAAAATAATGCCTAAATATACAGAGATAATATTGTAGGAAACGCATCGCCTTATCAACTGAGGCTGAATCATACCACAATGGCTCACTGTATGTCTATTAACACAGAACGACGTGTTTCTCAGAAGTGAGCCATAATTGTTTACTTATCTCTTAGTATAAAGGTCGCTATTCATTATAATGCAGTCCTTATCATTTTGTTGGTGCGACAAAATGTCTAGCATTGTTTCGCTGATTCATAAGCTTTTAGCGTAACAGGTTCTTTCGCTTATTCTAGCTACGACTCCATTAAACCTTTGAAAAGTAATTTTACAACACATTTGCTCAAAAAATGCATTATCGAAACCATTAAACCATTCAAAGTTACGGACTATACAACGGAACGTGCGGTAAAATAGCTACTTGGGTGAAAAAAAATTACATAAATTCCACCAAGGAGTTTCATATTACGAAAATAAATAAGCTGAATAATCGAACCACCTCGAATCGAACAACCAATTTAACTCAATGAGAAATTGTTTCTGTATTTAATTTATTAATGTAGGTCCTTTAATAGATAATTTACGTAAATTTTCATTCAGGCTAGCCTTTTGGTCGCGTAAGGCTTCTATCAACCGTGTAAATACGTCTCGATAAAGGCGTTGAGCTGCTGGACCCCATGCCCCCAGTCTCGACACCAAAAGCTACAAATATGTATCCGCTACCAACGGATGCATATCTGCGGCGTTTTAGGTCCTCTTGCAGCGCGGCAGCTGCGTCTACTAACACAGCCATGTCTGTAATATAGGACGCAGCCAAGGTGTCAATGCACGTATACAGGAGAATTTCTCAAGTGGGCCTTCACAGCCCATCCCTTAACTATTTTTTACATACATACATACATAACTTCACGCCAGTTCCCTTGCGGGGTAGGCACGAACAACAGAGCGCCATTTAGGCTTATTCTTACACACCTCACTTGCCTCTTTGACATTCATAACTCTTGTCATGCAAGCTCGTCTGTTCTTAAGGCTCCTGACATCACCCTCTGCTAGTACACGATCAATTTGATCATGGAAGGTGTGTCGTGGCCTTCCACGACTTCTGCATCCATCCACTTTTGCATTGTATATCTGTTTAGTCATTCTTTCATCATGCATTCTTTCCACATGCCCGAACCACCGGAGCATTCCTTTCCTTACTTTCACCCCGAAACTCTCTTTCAGACCAACTCTTTTTCTTACTTCGGTATTACGAACGCGGACCGCGAGCGTCACTCCGCTGATTTTGCGCAGTGCTCGCATCTCGACCTCGATTAGATTTTTGAAAAATCAATTACCCTAGCCAGGAATCGAATCGGCTAATTTTGAAAAATAAACACACCCCCGTATTATTATTACAAATTATAGTATAGCTTGTAAGGACCGATTTCTGTGCAGAAATGTTGAACGGCAAACCAACAGAAAGCGTTGTTTTTCAACACAATATTCACTTCTCCATACATCAATTAAACCTTACTTCATTTTATTCAACATGTAAATTATGAAAAGTATTCTACTTTTAATAGGCATCAATTATTAGTCACTCCAAACGCACATTATGTTACCCAAATCAATCAAATCAGTTAATGGGTAAATATTAATTGCGTTCAAATTATCGGCGCAATTCGATGTTTAATTAATAGAATATTTTGTTAAAAAAACAACGCTTTCTCCTTGTTTGCTGTTTGACATTCCTTCACAGAAACTGAACCTTACAAGCTACACTATGATTTGGTATATAATACAGGGATGTGTTTATTTTTCCAAAATCAACCGGTTCAATCCCTGATATGGGTATTTGGTTTTTCAAAAAATCTAATGATACCAGTTTTGTTGTCATCCAAATCGGTCTCGAGACTTTTTTCAGTGTTTTTTGCATAGGTTAGGATTTGGCCCTGAACGTCCAATTGCAAAATTCACCTATATTTTGTGCAATAGCCACGTCCCGCGCGAACCTATTCACGCCCAGACCTAATACCAGGGGCGTAGCTACCGCCGTATCAATGATACGGGCCCCCAGGCTACAGGAGCCCCGAAAATGTGTAAACAAAAATTCTTAAAATGTTATCCACAATCTTTTGTAGATTGATACCATTTTTGAGAATAACTGCTAGGCCAACAGAAACGGCTATCAGACTTGTCATTAATGTCTATAGAGATAAAAAATCTAAAAAAACTGAAATCGTCTTCAGCTATGGATAATTTTATAAATAATGTTAAGTGCGAGCGGGGATCCGCACTTAGGATTGGAAGAAAACACCAGTTTTTAACTAAATGCTTTTATTAACTTACACAGCCGTACGTGAGTCTTCGCCGCAGAGTTGCCCCTACACGCACAACTAACGACGCACTATCTCGACGATAGGATGTCTCACTCACAATACCGTCGCCGATATTGCGTAGACCACCTCCTGCTACTGCAGTGCTTACCTCCGTATTTACCGCGTGTAGCTCGCTTTTGGCTCTTCTCTCAAACTACGCTACACTCCTCCTTCACTGACCTGTCCACTAAACTTTTCACTACATTCACCACTAAACTCGTCACTGTCTTCTAATAAGCTTATCTTTCAACTCTTTCGTATCGCACTTGTTGCTTCGCTATCTTGAACTGAACTCAACTGCTAAAGTTTGGCGAAATAAAGCGAGAAAAATGTATCTATGATTTCAATTGTTTGTCTAACTTAGCATTTTAATCCAATTCAAGTATAATAATAAAAATAATAATAATAGCAGCCCGTAAATGTCCCACTGCTGGGCTTGGGCCTCCTCCTCATAAGGGAACGGACAGTATACCCACCACGCTTGTCCAAGGCGGCTTGGCAGGTTTGACACATCGGTTATCTCGATGTGCAGGTTGCATCACGATGTTTTCCTTCACCGTTATTAGTACGTGGTAATTGTAACAATATGCACATTAGGTCAGAAAACTGCCTAAGTGGTGCATGCGTTCCGGGCAGGATCGAACCCGCGCCCTTTGAGTTTGGGACGCGTGCGCTAGCCATTACGCTACCACGACTTGTGCAATTCAAGTATTTTTTGTTTATTTTATAAAAAAAATCCCCTTCCCTTGGGCTGACTCATAATGAACTTGCCGGGAACAAGTTCAATATTGATTGTGTCACCCGACGTGGCGTGCGGTGTGTTATTATGGGAATGATATGAATTATTATTATATTACATTCGACCAACTGATCATTTATATCAATCACGAGTATTGATTGAACACGTCAGAGTCAGAGGTTGTAGATTTTTAATAGAAGTCAATTACAGTGTAAACTCCATATAACGACACTGAAGGGACGGTGCATTTTATGGTGTTATAGAGAGTTATCGTTAAATGAAGAGACATCTGTTATTTTTGTCTGACATCTTTTGCTGCACCAGTAATTTTGTTGTATTTTTTACTTAATTTATTCATATCTCACGATATTGAGACATCTTGGTGATAAAGGAAGAACTTAGAAATTTCGGTATGCATGTGCCGAGAGTCGAGTTTATTACGGGCTAGGATAGTAAAGCGATAAAAGAACGTACACGGCTGCGTATCTTTTACTAATTTTGGCAACCTAAAAAGTACTTTTTATTTGTCGTTATTGAGAGGGTGTAATGCTATATAGAATGTATCATTGTATGGAAGACAAGATAAACCAACCAAAGCTAAGTAATTTCGACGCTTAAGGGAGTTTGTCGTTAAATCGAGTGACTTTACATGGAGTTTACACTATAATTTTGTTCTTATACGAAAATCCATATCATAAAACAGTTAGGATTTTCCACAAAAACATAATTGTTGCTTTAGTCATATATAGTTACCTATAATAACCAGAAAACGAAGAAGTAATGAAAATAATACAAGATATTGAATGTGTTCTATTTTAAGTTCAACAGGACTCGAATTAAAATACCGTTAGAATTACTATAGAATTTATTAGAACTATACAAACATGTATGACACAGGTACAAATATAACTGAACACAACCAGTGCAAACGTAATGCACGATTCAATGACACGCGCAAAGTCCGTCACTAACATCTTGCTCCGATTTTGGCTATTGCTAGACTGCCTCACCCCTCCCTTGGGGCATTGCATTATACTGTACAAATATAATATGTCTACTCGACCGCGTGGATTGAATTTCTAAAAATCACACCTCGCTAATGACTACCATAAAGTTTTTTTTTTTTGGAAAACCTACAGCTAAATACATTTGATTAGATAACTATAATTAATACAAGAAAGCCAATGAGAGGTTTTCACGGATAAACTATTGCATAAAAGTAACATGCAAACGTAGAAAAGGCACCGAGATGACTAGTCACTGTTGAAATTTTTAAGGCTTAGACACCGCTTGGCCCCCGAAATACTGATCGCAAATGGGTCGATGTCATCGTATTTACTTACATTATTTAAATAATTGCTTGCACGCACTAGAAATGAGTTTTGTCTGTAATTAGTAAAACTTAAAGGTATATTTATAGGTTGATTAAATCTTATAGACTTCGTTGGAGTGGACCTTACTTAGGAGATCTGGACAATCAATATCAGAGGTGATAATTTTTAGAAGAAGTAAAAAGTCAGCAATATCTCGTCGGTCTTTAAGTGGCAAGAGCTGAAAGCAAAGATCAAAATATGAATCACTAGAGTACTGGATCTTTTTCCTGTAACATAAATGACGAATAAAACGCTTTTGCACACTTTCAATGCGGTCTATATATTTATGATAGCGCGGGTTCCATATATGAGATGCATATTCTAAATGACTTCTAACATAGGTACAGTATAAAATTTTAATGTTTTTATCTCATTAAAGCAGTTTGATATTCGAAATATGAAATCAAGGGACTTGGAGGCTTTATTGACCATTTTATTGATATGAACGTTTTATTGATATGAATTACAATACACAATGGGCTGTTTTTAACAATCACAAATTTTAAACACAAAGTAAACAAAAGAAGACAGTCATAAAAGCGTTTCAATGTTATTAGCTCAAACACCGACGGGTAAGAAATGTGCTTTGTTTACAGATATGCATGTGGCCCAAATTGTAACAATATTATGTGTTGTATTGTCGTCCGTGACTCCACCTGCTGGTCCCAGGCGGAAGAACAGCGCTGGTCTTAGCGGCTAGCATTACGCTGAGTCTGGGTCCATTACCTTTATTTTATTTTTCTCAATATTGTTAAAGTGTTTATTTGTCCTACATAAAACAATTATTTTTTTCTTGACTAATCAGGTAATTGTAAAATTTCATAAGTAATTGTAGTAAAAGTGTGATTTTTGATGGAAACGTGAAAAATAACATTTTCCTGTGCTGTTTCATTTTCTGGGATGTATAAATACTAAATAAAATCTGAGAATGATCAGTTCTAGGAATCTGTTATTTTTGATTGATTAATCTTTGAGGAGCTATAGGTTGAACACAGAACTTAAAAGTATTACTTGAAGGTAGGTTGATACGTTATTTTATTTTTTTAGTTAGCTCGTTTATTATTGTTTTAACATTTATTACAATTAAAGATACATTAAACAAGCTGTGCCCGCGACTTCGCCTGCGTGGATATTTTTTCGCGGAATCCTAAAAAAAATTGCCTGAGTTACTCCTTATAACATCAGCTAACTGCCAGTGAGTCCTGTCAATATGGGTCCATCCTTTTCAGAGATTACCCTGAACTTAGACAGACAACATTTTTAAAAATTGATTTTTTGATTTATAAGTACCGTATATACTTTCATATGCATTTAGTTAAAAGTTGTTATTTTGACATTACAAACAGACACTTCAACTTTATTTATCTGTATAGATTATAAACTAGTATAATGAAGGAAACTTGACATATATTGTATCTACTTACAATCCCTTAAAAGTATAAGCACAATATTAAGCCTAGGTCATCGAACCGTAAAGTTCTCAGGAAGCTTGTCTGAGGTAAGAGCCAGCTCTCCGACCACCTAAAGAGTCGTTTTTATAGCTTTTTATAGAGCCTCTAGCCTCAGGCCCCATGCCCAAGCGTTACAATAGCGAACGACGCAAAAATTTAAAAAAAAATTATGTAGTTTTAAAAAATACTTTAATTAAATTTCTCACATATTTAATATTAAAAATATCCTTAAGGAATATTTGTTACGGTCATATTTCATAATGCGATTAAACGCATCGGTGAACATAAACTTAACGACTAATCGTATAGTGTATACGCAGCTTTAATGTACGTCGTATGAGTCATCGCATGAACTTGGAAGTTCATTGATTGACTGCCACTTAAAGATGGGGAGACTATTTTTAAATGGTATTAAATTTTGTAATTGAGTAGCCATTAATAGTAGATGGTTAGTTAGTGTTACTAACAGCCGTTCCCTGTTATTAATGGCGGCTCTTTATTCTTGTCAGCTATGCATATTATTCTCATACGTTTTTTAAAGTAATATAAGTTCACGTTAGACCATGATCTCGCCCGATTTATAGCGAAGATATGGTCTAAGATGGAGAATTAATTAGTTGAAGAGATAGCGACGTACATACATTGCTTATATGATTAAAAAAAAAGACTGTTTTGGGATGTTATGCGTCGCATATTCAGCAAACGAGGTTTGCACTCAGCTTAACGCTGTGCCGGAATTATATCCAACATAACGCTAGTTTTCAGTACAAACCTTCCTTTGGACCATCGCACGGAACTTGAGGATACCCAGGTTGTAAGTATCGGGAAAGACAGACATGTTTATGTGCGCCTAGTATGACTTGAGGAAATTACCTGAAACAAAAATAAAAATAAAATATTAAGTTCTGTCTGAATGGCAAAATTAACAAATGTTTAAAAAAAAAAATGTTGTTTATAGGTACTAAATTTAAGTGATTTGATACATGATTTTTTATTGCAGGAGTTCAGCAAACAGGCAGACGGCCCACTTGATGGAAAGCGGTTACCATTGCCTATGGACATTTGCAACACCAAAGGTGCTACAAATGCGCTGCTGCTCTCTTAAGGGAGACTGGTACCTGGTCACTAATGCCGGAACACAACTCAAGGTTGTTAAGGCGGCATACTCTAGACCAGGGGTCGCTAGGTGGCTAATTTATTTTAAGGTTTTATTAAATGGTTAAGCAGATTTTCCCTAATATGGAGGTAAGATGAAGGTTTTAGCCAAATACGGCAGAAGATGTCTCCTAACACGGAGGTGGAGGTTTTTAATGTGGTTCCGTAAACAGATTTTTTTCTTCCTAACATATCGAGCCTTTGCCGTCATTTTGTCGTAAGCGACATTTGGACCTAAGTACATTTTTGTTACGAAAGGTAATTTAAACTTTTATTTTAAAATTGTCAGTTTTCTTCAGATTAAACTTAAAGTATTAAAACAAAATAATACTTTAAAATACCTTTTATAACAAAACATATATTTAGCTCCAAATTATGGAGGGTAGTACCCGCCATACTCCAAATGTGCTTACGATAAAATGGCGGTAAAAGCTCGATATATCTTATATTAATATATAAAGCTGAAGAGTTTCTTTGCTTGAGCGCGCTAATCTGGGGAACTACTGGTCTGATTTGTAAAATTCTTTCAGTGTTAGACAGCCCATTTATCGATGAAGGCTATAGGCTATATATCATCACGCTAAGACCAATAGGAGTGGAGCATCAATGAAGAATGTTTCAAAATCGGGGGGTTTTTATAAACTATTCCACGCGGACGAATCGCGGGTAGAAGCTAGATAATTATAATCTGCACGTCAAAGGCGCCATTAGAGATATCAACACTATGTGTAGAATTTTTATGCTGACTTGAGTATAATGATACGAATGGTAATATAATATTTATAACAACTGAAACCAATTCATTTATATCCGACCATATATCAGTCAATGTATACCTATAGCCCTTATAATAGGATTGTACAAATCTAGTTAGCAATAGTATAAGTACGAGATTATCGACGTTTTGGTGGTTTGCGTCACTGTTGGAATTGGTTAAAGGTTTTCTCTTTATTTTTACAACCCTAGTAACTTTCTTTGTTTCGCACCTCAATAAGATAGTAAATAACTATAACGAGTAAAATAGAATAGGATATAATACTTTATAGTTCCCGGCACGGATCTTGCGCGATCGGCGGAACAGTAGGGATCGCTTTGCGCATTGATCCTAGTCAATATAGTGAGATTTATCGACATATCGATAATATTATGTTAAGGCTCTTTATTCGAAAGGAATAATACCTGACACCTCGAAAAACGATCAAAATTTCACTGTTCGTAGGAAAAAGTGACTGCTCAAGAATCATGCCTGGAACTATACACTCAAATTAATGTATCAAGACACACAAATAGATTAGAAAAAAATATTACTGACGGCCCTATCGCTAATAGCGATCTCTTCCTAGCAACCGTAGAGAATTGTGACACAAAAGCTAAGGCAAGATTTTGTTGCACAATATTCTAAAACTATTTAAATGTACATATTTATATTATAATATATGTAACAACATTTTCATATAGCACGTCATGTCATTATTATAACTATAATATTATTTTTCTTTCCTTTTATTGTCTTGGTCTTATTGAGTATGCATTGTTTGCTACAACTCCATTAATTCTTCAAAAAGTGATTCTGTAACATACTTCTGTACAATACTTATTAAAAAAAAGAATTTGAGATATAAATAGAATATGAAATATAAAGAAAATCCATATTTAGCTAGACGTGTTGCTGGGGAGTTTCTTGCCGCTTCTTCTCCTTTACAGCATCAACACGTTGCGAAGCGGTGTACATAGAATATGAAGTAAAAATAAATAAATTTTAACTTACATGTATGACCTTCAAAAAGTGTTCTCCAGTGGAACTTATTTTGAATAAAAACTTTTGAATTTGAATTTGAATTTGAATATACATTCATATACAGAAAATCGTTGTACAGGCGGTAGAACACATAGAGGGACGCAGTCTTTCCCAAGGCCAAGCAATTCTACACCGACTGTTAGTGCGCTCGTGAGATACGAACGATGCGACGCTGGGTGGAGTCAAAAGGATCGTCATTCTGGTAAGCGGATGTCTCAGCCCATAGATATGACTATCTTTTACTTGTTTTACTACGTTGTTTCGTCACGTACATGGAATAATTTATTGCTACATAATTAGCAAGGTTTATTTATTTATTTTATTTAAGTTTATGGCTTGGCAGCTAGGCCTTTAAGCCAGATCTTAGTTTACAATATAGTTTCTTCATTTTCTTAAGCCCATGTGTAGCAGAGCTGAACTGTAGGTAATCAGTTAGTGCCATTCTACGGAGTTCTTGTGACAACTCTAAAGGCCACATTTGACTATACAGTTCACATTTCTCACAAAACGCATAATTACTACTCAAAAACTATCAATATCCTACAACGATTGTTCATTTTAGAGTAATTTTACACATTTTTAGAAAATAAAACTGCACAGCATAACATCTCCTTTCAGTTCCCTCCAAAAACTCCTTAGCAAGGTTAAAACTGAGCAGATACAGAAAACAGACAGAACCTTCGGAGATGCATCCACGAACATGTTTAGGTTTTACATATTTTCACGTAGCAGTTAAGATTTCTGTATATAGTCTTAAATTTAATGTACAAGCAAGGAAATCTGGAGTACAACTACCTACTCCTCGTCTTATTTTGTGCTTCTCGCACGGTAGAGCCTAGCACCCGCGGCAATGATGGAGCCATGAGCTCTGCCCTAGTGGTGCGTCATCATATAAAACGGTGTAAAAATTCTCGATGCATCAAACAACTTTTGTCAACCCCGCAATCTCATACTAATATATAAAGCTGAAGAGTTTGTTTGTTTGAACGCGGTAATCTCAGGAACTACTGGTCTGATTTGAAAAATTCTTTCAGTGTTAGATAGCCCATTTATTGAGGAAGGCTATAGGGTATATATCATTACGCTAAAACCAATAGGACCGGAGCACCAATGAAGAATGTTTAAAAATGGGGGGTTTAAAAAAAAAAATTAACTATTCCACGCGGACGAAATCGCGAGCAGAAGCTAGTGTAAAATAAAGAGTTATCTACTTATCCAAGTTTACATAATATTATGAGCATAAATCAAACGATTGCACTGAGTTGAGTCACATGCTCGCAATGCGCGCGCGCAGTTTCCTGCCCATCCTGCGCTAATGGCCTTGACTCGGTACGAGGCGCGTCACGATTACTTTGTAATCGACGTGGTTTATTTATGGACAGTATAATTTAAATGCAAATCTGCTTTACTGATTTTTTCTATAATACATTTTTATCGTGGTCTACTAGATATTACAGCTAATAAGAACCACCATCCTTTATTTAGCTTTAATTAAACATGGCATTCAAACTTCGATCAAAAATATATCAAACCATTCAGACCCAAGTTTTAAATCGATCACAATTCACACACGCTCAATATCCGTGCAGGAACGGAGAAAGAATACAGTTTCCTGCGGCCGGGCGGCCTGTCGTAAGAGGCGACAAAACAACCGACAGCTAGGTGATAGGGCATTTGCCCGACCGGATGGCTACCACCCCTGGTCGAAAGCATGTCGCCATAACAACCTTGAGATGTGTTCCGGCATTAGTGACCAGGTTCCAGTCTCCCTTAAGAGTGCAGCAGCGCATTTGTAGCACCTTTAGTGTTGCAAATGTCCATAGGTGATGGTAACCGCTTTCCATCAAGTGGGCCGTCTGCCTGTCTGCTGAACTCCTGCAATAAAAAAAAATCCTTTTTTGCAAATAATTCGATTTGACCTTGTAGCAATTTTAAATATGCCGAAAAGCTACCATTAACAACATTTTTAGACTTTTGTAATTTTATTTGATATAGAGTTATTCTTAGTCATAAGGTTCATATACATACATACATACATAACTTCACGCCAGTTCCCTTGCGGGGTAGGCACGAACAACAGAGCGCCATTTAGGCTTATTCTTACACACCTCACTTGCTTCTTTGACATTCATAACTCTTGTCATGCATACTCGTCTGTTCTTAAGGCTCCTGGTTCATATACACATCCTAATTAAATATAGACGACGTACTCTTACGTGAAACTAGCTGAACCGTGACCGCTTCGCTGGGCGTCATTAAAAAATAAAAATAAATATTAATAATCGCAATTAAATATAGCCTATGCACTCAAGAATAATGCAGCTTTCTTTCTACTGGTGAAGAATTTTCAAAAACGGTTCACTAGTTCAAGAGATTACTTCCTACAACAAATTCAAAAAATTTACCTCTTTATAATATAGAATATAGTATAGATATAAAAATTACGCCACCAAAGTCTGGATCGGAATGACTGTAAAGTTTTTTTTTAAAGGCAATTGGATCTATACTTCACAATATTAAATAAACCTTGGGTTTTATGAGTATACTAGCTGACCAGGCTACGGGATGATGTGAGTCAGTTACCTTCCGTTTAAGAAAAATTGCAATAAAAAAAATATTTTGATTATAAATTAAAATCATCAAAATCGGTTGAGTAGTTTCGGAGTTGATCGCGATCAAAGACTGTGATACGCAATTTTTATATATATAGGTTTGCATTTGATGGCTATCTCGTCTGACGTTAAGTGACGATGCAATCTATAAAAAAAATAGTAGATACCTATTCACTTGTGACTTGAGGACCACTGGCTTTTATGAAAGGGGAAGCACAGACTATATACCGGTATATATGCCACTCGGCAGCGGTGTGCAAACGAAAGGTGGAGGCAAAACGTTTACTCCTGACCAATGGTACGTCCATCATGTAACCATGGCGCAAACCGTCCGATGTTAGAAAGAGGATGTGAGAACTAAGTTTTTTTTTTTAGTTTAAGGCTTGGCAACTAGGCCTTTAAGCCAGACGCCGTTGTATTGTAGGCTACAATCGACGTCATTCAACGGAGTTCTTGTGAAAACTCGAAAGGCCACATTTGGCTATATAGTTCACATTTCTCACAAAAACACATAATTACTACTCAAAAACTATCAATATCCTACAACTATTGTTCATTTTAGAGCAACTTTACACATTTTTAGAAAATATAACTGCACAGCACAACGTCCCCTTTCAGTTCCCGCCAAAAACTCCGGGAACTAAGTCGTAAAGTTTCATAGCACTCTCCAAAGTGGTATCCGATAGAAAACCGACAGACTGAAGCAGGCAAACAGGCAGACGGCCCACCTGATGGAAAGTAATTACCGTCGCCTATGGACGTTTGCAACTCCAGAGGTATCACCAACGCATTGCCGATCTCTAAGAAATGTTATAACGCCCTTAAAAAAACCCGTGCTTCTATTATATTAGAGTCTCAAGAAAGTTTGTCTTACGTATCGTGGGGATTTGGAATGAGCTCCGAGCTGAAGTTTTCCCACAGCGCTACGATATAGTGGTTTATTTTTAATGATGTCATAAAATTTGTTCAAGGCCCACAGCATGTTGGTGACATCTCTGGTGTTGTCAGGTGTCAACACATTTTATCAGCGCAGGAACGTAGATAGAATACAATTTCCTGCCACTGGGCAGCCTGTCTGATCTCCCACTCGTCTACGGGGGCCACCTCCCCTATTTCATCTCATCATAAAGGCTGGCAACGCGTTGCCTTTGCCCCTAGTGTTGCAAACATATCTAGGCGACGCTAACCACGTTCCAGTAGATTGGCTGTCTACCTGTTTGAAAGCTTCGCAATAAGAAGAAAAAAAAATATTAGCATTTATTTTCATAACACAGAAAGACAATTTTATTCGCATAGCAGATAGATAAATACATGCATACATACATAACTTCACGCCAGTTCCCTTGCGGGGTAGGCACGAGCAACAGAATGCCATTTAGGCTTGTTCTTACACACCTCACTTGCTTCTTTGACATTCATAGCTCTTGTCACGCACGCTCGTCTGTTCTTAAGGCTACTGACATCACCTTTTGCTAGTACACGATCAATTTGATCATGGAAGGTGTGTCGTGGCCTTCCACGACTTCTGCATCCATCCACTTTTGCATTGTATATCTGTTCAGTCATTCTTTCATCATGCATTCTTTCCACATGCCCGAACCACCGGAGCATTCCTTTCCTTACCTTCACCCCGACACTCTCTTTCAGACTAACTCTCTTTCTTAGTTCGGTATTACGAACACGGTCCGCGAGCGAGGTAGATCAATAGATTGCACAAAAGTAGAAAACTATTTTTAAAATCACGTTACAAAACAAACAGTGTTTCTAAAAACAGTTTATATCCGATTAAAGAGGACTTGCGAAAATTCAAAGCTAAATTTCATATCGAATAAAGATTTCAAGGTTTTGATATTTTATACCGCAACTTGCAAAAGTAGAATTTCATTAATGCTCTTTTGAATTAATTGCGTTTTGCAACTCCGATTATGTTCGCGATATTATCATTTTAAATGGCGTCTCCATTACTAACTAATATTTTAACACGTTCAGTGCGTTGCTATTTTTTAGTAAGTTTGAGCTCTATTCGACCTCGCAATCGACCTTTACTGCAGTGCATATGAGACCTAATCAGCCCCATAAAAAAGGTTTTCAAAAAAACAAAACATTTTTATTAGAAGCTTTTATTTAACTTGCAATGGATGTATGTATGTAAGTTCGGGTGGAATCTTGCAAGTTTTTGACCAACTTCCCGGTTTCCGATTGAGCTGAAATTTTGCACGCATGTATACCGCGTGACAATGCAATAATATGGTACCATGGAGCTTATCTGATGATGGAGTCGGAAGGTGGCCATAGGAACTCCTGTACTAAACAAGATAGACCCGTCGTGTTTGGGCTCGTTTTACTTGTCTTGGCTAGCACTCTGCTGCTACATGATATCCAGGATCTCAAAAGCTTGTATTTAAAAACCTTTCGAAAAAAGCTTATTTCTTTTGGCATCATGGCATTAAACGAATATATACACTTCAAACATATCAGTTCCTTTAATCTAACAGTGCCTAAAGTTATTTATAAAAATAAATTATACAAGTATTTGAAGCAATAGGAATGTACGTTGCACAATTATAAATTACGAAAATCAAAAAAGATCAAATATATTGAAAGGGGGAAGCAAGTGTGTATACCTACAGTCTTCTTATAGATATATCGATATTATAACCTCCCGCATTGAAGTGAAGACGATTTGACTGCCGCTCTGACAGAAAAATCTATATGAGATCTTAAAGGTATCCTATTTTTTTTTTATTGCAGGAGATCAGCAGACAGGCAGACGGCCCACTTGATGGAAAGCGGTTACCATCGCCTATGGACATTTGCAACAGCAAAGTTGCTACAAATGCGCTGCTGCTCTCTTAAGGGAGACTGGAACATGGCCACTAATGCCGGAACACAACTCAAGGTTGTTATGGCGACATACTTTAGACCAGGGGTGGTAGCCATCCAGTCGGGCAAATGCCCTGCCACCTGGCTGTGGGTTGTTAAGTCGCCTCTTACGACAGGCCGCCCGGCCGCAGGAAATTGTATTCTTTCTCCATTCCTGCACGGATAGAAGCACTGAATGTATTAATTAGGATTCTGTTTACGTTAGCGGATTTATTTACGCTATTTACGTATTAACACACCGCTTAGTTACGACATGTAATGCGTCGTAAATTTGCTTTATTGTATTAGTTTATAATATGTTAGTTTAATGAATATGCATATAGAGGAAACAATAAAATATTTGTAAATTGGCACGATTGGATCTTAGGCGATGAAGCATGCACCTAAGTATGAAACTTATGCTAAATCCTAAATGTCAGCTATATATTAAAACGTGCAGCAAAAACTTTGTACCCCTTTTCACGAAAATTGCGCGGACAGAAGAGTATGAAATTTCGCACACTTATAGCTTACTAGCTGTCTCGGCAGACGCTGTCCTGCCCTGTAAAAATAAAAATCTAGGCCCCGATTCTAGTGCCACCTACCGGTTCCAATTGTGAATCTAAACCATGCGGGGATCCACCCAAACACACACAAAAAGTTTAATCAAAATCGGTAAAGTCGTTCTCAAGTTATGTGCGTACGTACATTTCTAAGATTAATTTTTATATATAAGAAAATATAGAGAAGAAGCAACGAATGCTAATATTTTTTTTTAATAATGCATAAAAATACATTAAATCAATAAATAAATAAAAAACCACACACTACCAATTGTATTTGACACACGCACGCATATATACTCTTTTGTTTATTGTTCAAGTCAAATTAACAGTGTGTAGCCTTGGCGAAATCTGTGATTATAGAAATGTATATAGTCTTTGACAACAAATTATTACGGTCGAATTTCGACCACGGGCGACCACTAGTAGTTATTTATTATTTCGAGTGCTGAATGTGGAAAGAATGCATGATGAAAGAATGACAAAACAGATATACAATGCAAAAGTGGACGGATGCAGAAGTCGTGGAAGGCCACGACACACCTTTCATGATCAAATTGATCGTGTACTAGCAGAAGGTGATGTCAGGAGCCTTAAGAACAGACGAGCGTGCATGACAAGAGCTATGAATGACAATGAAGCGAGTGAGGTGTGTAAGAACAAGCCTGAATGGCGCTCTGCTGTTCGTGCCTACCCCGCAAGGGAACTGGCGTGAAGCTATGTATGTATGTATGTATGAGTGCTGAATGACTATGAACATTATAAAAGTTTAACTATTCTATACTTCTCTCTCTCTATTCTTTCACCATATTCCAATTATTTGGGGATTACGCAATATGTCTTTTCCTTTCCACACTCCTCTTTTTTTAAGTTTATGGATTGGCAGCTAGGCCTTTAAGCCAGATCTTAGTTTACAATATAGTTTCTTCATTTTCTTAAGCCTATGTGTAGCACAGCTGAACTGTAGGTTATCAGCTGGTGCCATTTAGCGGAGTTCTTGTGACAGCTCAAAAGGCCACATTTGACTATACAGTTCACATTTCTCACAAAACACATAATTACTACTCAAAAACTATCAATATCCTACAGCTATTGTTCATTTTAGTGTAATTTGACACATTTTAAGAAAATAAAACTGCACAGCACAACGTCTCCTGTTAGTTCCCGCCAAAAACTCCCCACACTCCTCTATTCTGACATATATCTTTTGTCACACCACAAATCATCGTATCATCCTTCACACAATCCATCCATCTCTTTTTTGGTCTGCCTTCTACATTTGTACCCACCCATCTTGTGGTTTAAGATTCTTTTTGTCACGTGACTTTCATCCTCCTCATTATATGCTAATATAAGATTAAGGTGGTACTTTATCTTCTTCCTCTTAATATTTCAGTCAGTTTTTTTATATCTATACTTCTATACTATTATAAATGCGAAAGTTTGGATGGCTGTTTGTTTCTGAATCACGCCAGAACAGCTGAACGGATCTGGATGAAAATTGGCACAGAGATAGATTATAGTCTGGAATAGTAAATGGGCTACTTTTTTACTCCGGAATAATGTACAGTTCCCCAGAGATAATAGTACGAGGGCGAAACCGCGGGTAAAAGCTAGTGCTTATATAAAACTACAAACTCAGAATTACATGAAACACGTCATAATCTCAAGAGTAACCCTTTACTTACTGAAATAATTTACATTCTGTATGAAACAGTACAACAAAAGTTTAAATGAAGGAATATTAAAGTTAGTTTGCGATGTTGCTTAAGCTGGGAAGATGGCTGTCACGAACAAGATGTTCAGTCATTAAACAAGCGATTTAAAGCCAGTAATTTGATTTACAACAACACACCAACCAGTGAGTGTCGACACCAATTACGATTATTCGAACAATACAAGAATCTTCCGAAAATTTAATTTTTATTAGCGGTTTTTAAAAAGTTTATCATATTAATGATGATTTACAAATCGGACCTTAATCTAATTTTTCAATCACCAGTTTAAAGTTATTCATAGTAATAAAGTATAACCTGGAAAAATTTAAAATGTTAATTGCATGAATATAACAGTTGAATGGTTTCACTTTTGAATTCACTCAGGTTATAATTTATTTCGCTGATAATTTTATCCGATGATTGAAAAATTGCCCCTTAGTTTATTTATTGCAATTAAACAACGAAACTTATCTATAATACAACAAATCTGTATAGGGCTTGAGCTTGTACAATGAATACGAAAAAGAGAAAAAAATCAGGGGAGCTAATTCAGACCAGCAGATTCCGAAAATGTAACTTTTAGAATTGTCGTCTGTTATGCCTCTACTATTCCTGGCATAGTGTTAGTCTTAGTGACTGTGTCTGCGACATTATTAATGGCCTTAAATATTAACTGACAACTCATACATATACACTATGCAGCTAATAATTAACGGCGTTATTTATGACGCTATAAATACGACGTATTTGGAAACAAGGGCATTAGAGCATCACGTGAAAACTATTCAACAGATTCACACAAAAGTCGACATAGAGCTAACGTTTTATCCCGGTTCAACACTTGGGTACTTTTTATTCCGATAAATGACGGTCCTGTGGGATAAATAAATATAGCGAAAAAGATGACGCCTTTTTATGATATCGCCATTGCAATTTGCTGACAAATACGTCGTGATCATGGCAAAGGGTACAAAGTTTAACTGGCATATGCTAGTAAATAAATAAAAACTCGCCTACTTAGTGGCCACACGACGTCAAACTACCTTGACACCATCTGATCTCACTTTAATTGCTTCCGACTGATTTTAGGCCGATTAAAATCGCCAGCCGACAAAACGACGCGCCAGAGCTTTCACTCGCTCAGTTATAATCTGTTCTGCCGATGATGGGACTCAAATTGTAGACCTTTCAAAACAATTTTATCTCAAAGTGCTGTATTATTCAAAAGCCTTTATTTTAAACAAAGGCTATAAGATGATTACTAAGAATTAAAAATTTTAATTAAAAAAATATATATTTTACAAATTGATATGATTAGGAGAGAGAGAGAGAGAGAGAGAGAGAGAGAGAGAGAGAGAGAGAGAGAGAGAGAGAGAGAGAGAGAGAGAGAGAGAGAGAGTTGGTCTGAAAGAGAGTGTCGGGGTGAAGGTAAGGAAAGGAATGCTCCGGTGGTTCGGGCATTTGGAAAGAATGCATGATGAAAGAATGACTAAACAGATATACAATGCAAAAGTGGATGGATGCAGAAGTCGTGGAAGGCCACGACACACCTTCCATGATCAAATTGATCGTGTACTAGCAGAAGGTGTTGTCAGGAGCCTTAAGAACAGACGAGCGTGTATGTATGTATGATATGATTAGGAACAGTGTGATAAGGGTACGTTTTGGACTGAAAGAAGATGTAATAACAAAATTTGAAAAAGTAATGTTAAGGTGGTTTGGACATGTAGAGAGAATGGATAAAAGTAGAATCACAAAACAGGTGTATGACAGTATTGTGAATGGTAGAGTTGTTGCCGGTAGACCGAGACGAACACACCATGACCAAATATCAGAAGTGTTAAAGAGAGGTCAGGTAAAAAGCATTTCAAATAAACGTGCATGTATGAAGAGGTTAATGAAAGTAGATGAAGCTAAAATTATTTGTCAGGATCGTTGCAAGTGGAGATCCATAGTCTCTGCCTACCCTCATGAGAAACAGGCGTGATAATATGTATGTATGTATGTAAAAAAATAACTATACAGAGCTCCTTCCTAATTCTTTTCAGACGAAATCTGTCATTAGTTTACCGTCTTTTAATTTTTTGACTCATTCGATTTATATAATATATTACATACATACATATTATGTACATTGCCGGCTTACTCCGGTTTCGATTCCTGGTACGGTAAGTTTCGGAAATGAATTTTCTCCGTTATTTACTATGGTCTGGGTGTCTGGATTTGGCCCCAGAGTGGTCCGTTGTATATTACTTTCTTACTTCCTCACTGCTCGCCGTAAGACGGTCGTTGTCTCTTTCTTGAACCTGTTGGCTTGTACATACATACATAACTTCACGCCATTTCCCTTGCGGGGTAGGCACGAACAACAGAGCGCCATTTGGGCTTATTCTTGCACACCTCACTTGCTTCTTTGACATTCATAACTCTTGTCATGCACGCTCGTCTGTTCTTAAGGCTCCTGACATCACCTTCTGCTAGTACACGATCAATTTGATCATGGAAGGTGTGTCGTGGCCTTCCACGACTGGTTCGCTTGTGGACGCATAATTATACGTGTAGTTCCAATAATGCTGAATTGTCAACCTCGTTGACTGAAAATTTGACGAACAATCCCTACTACATATTATCTTCTGTTTTGTGAATCAACTTTGTTCCTTGTGTAAATTTATTGTGAATCTGTTATGTATTTCTATTCTATTTATGTCGTGCGTCGCTTTAAGTCCATAAATCTTTTTCTTTTTTTCTTTCTTTACGCAACGGTTCTGAAGACAGAACAATGAGTCTGTCGTCGCACCGCTTGACGTACGGCGCGAGGGACTTCTCTGCTCTATGATTCTGAATAACGCTTCTCTTGTGCACTGTGGAGGGATTTGACGAGAGCTCCCAACGGAGGTTTTTCTGCAGCATGCGGTTTTAGTAGCACCTTTTATGTTGCAGATATCTATAGGCTTAGACTTTGCATCACGTAGGCCGTCAGCCTGTCTGCTGCACTCTAGCTACAAAATAGTTCAACGATTAAATATTTATCGTCTTTAAAAGTAGGTCTTCACCAAAATCCATTAAAGCTTCCACGAAGCACTGTCGCTTTTACGATAAAGAGGGTTTAATGAGTTTACTCATTACCTAACGGCTTACTGAGTAGAACGTGCCTGGACTTTGTTGGATTACTTGTCATTCCTTGCTCCCCTTCCGTGACCTTATACCAATAATGTCTGTGATGTGGAAATAAATGACAATATTGAAGTGAAAGCCATTACGCCTGTTTCTCATGAGGGTAGGCAGAGACAATAGATCCCCACTGGCGACAATCTTGACAAATAGCTTTCGCTTCATCTACTTTAAGTAATCTCTTCATATATGCATGTTTATTTGAGATGCTTTTTACCTGACCGCTCCGATATTTATGCTGTTTGGTCACGGTGTAAATATGTACATCGCGGTGTACCGGCACTAACTCTACCACACACAATGCTGTCAGAGATTTATTCGTACTTTGTGATTGTATGATTTTTGGTTATAATAACTGCAGCGGTTGCGGTTACGGCTCGCAGGTTAGTACGCGGCTTTACTATCTGTCCATTTGCCTTACTATCAGTTGAAATTTGACATAATAAATAAATAAAATAAAAACAGCCTTTATTTCTTGATTGCATGTAATAATTCTTCAGTTATTGTACATAATTATTTTTTTTAAGTTTCTCCCAATCTGGATGTATGTCTCTTCCTCTTTTTAACCGACTTCCAAAAGGAGGAGGTTCTCAACCTGATTGGTATATACCAATGATTGATCTTAGCGTGATGATATATAGCCTTCCTCGATAAATGGGCTATCTAACACTGAAAGAATTTTTCAAATCAGACCAGAGTAGTTCCTGAGATTAGCGCGTTCAAGAAAACAAATAAACAAACTCTTCAGCTTTATATATTAGTATAATATTTGGTTCTGACTTCTTCGGAATTAATAAGGTTAATTTAGCTGAAGTTGAAGAGAAGTTACTACATAAATAATACGTAGTACATACATAAAAAAAGATATCTTTTTTTTATGTATGTACACCGATTACGCTGAGATTTATGATCCGATTTACGTGATTCTTGTTTATTTTGATGCGGAATAGTTGCCATTTGGTCCCCTAAAAATTTAACATAGTTTGGCCCAGTAGCTTTCATTTCATGAACATTTTTTATGAAAAAATTTTCATTCCGTTCCGTATGTACACCGATTGCGCTGAGATTTATGATCCGATTTACGTGATTCTTCTTTAGTTTAATGCGGAATAGTTGCCACGTGGTCTCCTAAAAATTTAACATAGTTTGGCCCAGTAGTTTTCATTTTATGAACATTTTTTTATGATTTTTTTCCGTTCCCGTTTCCTGGGACCTATATTTTTTAAGGCACGCGGCACCTTTAGCATTACCCATAGCTAGACACTAAAAAGTAACAAATAAAAAAAAAACTTCGTTAAAAAAAACCGACTTCAAAAACTAAAAAGTATAAAATAACTTATTTCTAAAGCTATTTTTAATTATAATATCTTATTTTTGTAATTTAAATTTGTTTTGCGCGTTCCTTTAATCCATTCTCCCCACGATCGATGCAATATCGTTGCTCCAAACACATAAACTCCAGCCAAATAATGTTAGTCTACCAACGATATGATAAAACAGTGGTAAGTATTACATAATCTTGATATTAATCTACTCACGAATTTAAGTGTTTTCGAAACCTATCAGATGTACACTTGTGGCAATTACATGTGTGTCGATAGCACAGACAGACATGTATTATATAAAGTGTACCAATCAGAGCGTCTGAAGGCCGACATCCACGTCAAACGGCGGGCAGTTGATTGGCTTCTTATTAGAATCGCGATTGTTGGTGCGAAAACGAATTACTGGCTTGGACTAAATGGTTTTTTTTAAATTATTGTCCAATATGCTTACATTCATATACGTTAGAAACATATTTGACTGTGGCGCAGAAACCTCATGGGTTTATTTATTTGTACCGCAGAGTCGTGTACACAATATTGTTATATCAAAATAAAAAAACTTCGTTTAAAAAAGCCGACTTCAAAAACTAAAAAACTAAAAAGTATAAAATAACTTATTTCTAAAGCTATTATTATTAATATATATTAACTAAAACATCTTAAGTCGGTGCTTAATAATTTTCAAAATATAGTAATTTTTATGTTTTACTTTGCACCGACTTCAAGATGTTTTAGATAATATATATTAATAATAATAGCTTTCAGAAATAAATTATTTTATACTTTTTAGTTTTTGAACTCGGTTTTTTTAAACGAAGTTTTTTTATGTTATTTGTTACTTTTTAGTGTCTAGCTATGTATGGGTAGACCTACGAAAGGTGCCGCGCTCCTTAAAAAATATAGGTCCCAAGAAACGGGAACAAAAAAATGTTCGTAAAATGAAAATTACTGGGCCAAACTATGTCAAATTTTTAGGGGACCAAATGGCAGCTATTCCGCGTCGAACAAAAAAAGAATCACGTAAATCGGATCATAAATCTCGGTGTAATCGGTGAACGTACATTAAAAAAAGAAAGATCCCGACGAATTGAGAACCTCCTGCTTTTTTTGAAGTCGATTAAAAAATAGGAGCAGAGGCGAGTAATTGTTATCATCATTCTAGTGTTCAGTTCTGATTTGATAATAAAAGCGGGGTTATCATCATTTTAGTATATGGTTCTCTTTCAATCCCAGGAATATAATATACTGGACCGATTTCAAAAATACTTTCACCATTAGAATGCTATTTTTTCCCTAAATAACATAGGCTATATTTACATATATCTCAAAAGTTTTAAAAGTTATTATTATACTATATTTATTAGAAGAAAAAATGGGTATTTTTTTTTCAGGGCAAGTACAACTTCTACCGGGACCGCTAGTGTATCATATATCATATCAATTTTTTTTAACTATGGGACATGTTTTCCTTAGTATTAGAAGTTTAAATAATCTGTAAGTAAATATCTCCCATAGGCACTGTTGTTCGTGCCTACCCCGCAAGGGAACTGGCGTGAAGTTATGTATGTATGTATGTATGTATGTAATATAATATAGTATCTTTTCAGATAATATTTAACCGATTTGTGGTTATTTTTGTGCATTGATTGCAGGTCCTCTGGTGATGCAGGATAGGTACTAACTCGTACTTATTAATTTCGTTCTTCGTATATGAATAATGGGCAAAGATTATATAGACCATATAGCTTCAGGTAAAAAATTTAATCTTTTGCTACTGCCTCCTGATATTGAGTTTTACCCAAATATCTGAGTTTTTAGAATATTCAACAGCAAAATAATTTTTCTTCGAATCTTATATAAGAATCTAAAAGACTAACGAGCTATTCAGTTATTTATACAAAATTGATTAATCTAAATTTGCACTGATATAAGAAATAATTTACTTTGCCAGCAAGATTTTCAACTTTAGCTTACTCGAACAAAACATATTTTCCCTCCAAATAACCTTTCAGCCCTAAACAACAGCTAATCTCAATTCAAACTTTAAATTCTCGTAATAAAATTCCTTATTACTTGTACTAAAAATTCAATTAAGAACCCAAAGGAAGAGGAAGGTAATATTTAAATATTCGATGTTAACTTGCGGGAATAAGGTGCATTTTGCTTTGAGGTTTATGGTTTGGCCATAGCAAATCGCAAATGTAAGATCGAAATAAGGTTAAGTATACTCGAGCTTGAAGCCAACCCACGGGTCACCTCCAATAGATACCAACCACACAACGACAATTTTGTTTCAAACAAATCCCCACCTTTCTCACTGTTTGGTTTCAAACCAAACAGTGAGAAAGGTGGGGATTGTGGGGACATTTTAAGCGATGCAATGGTTATCGATTAATCTATTGATATTCATTTTATCCGTGCAGGAACGGAGAAAGAATACAATTCCCCGCGGCCGGGCGGCCTGTCGTAAGAGGCGACTAAACAACCCACAGCCAGGTGGTAGGGTATTTGCTCGACTCGATGGCGACCACCCCTGGTCTAGAGTATGCCGCCATAACAACCTTGTGTTGTGTTCCGGCATTAGTGACCAGGTTCCAATCTCCTTTAAGAGAGCAGCAGGGCATTTGTAGATGGTATAGGCGATGGTAACCGCTTTCCATCAAGTGGGCCGTCTGTCTGCCTGCTGAACTCCTGCAATAAAAAAAAATCATACAGTATCGACTGTATTGAGTTCTACATATTTATATACTAGCTGCGCCCCGCGGTTTCACCCGCGTGGTGGTGGAAAATCGTTAATTTTGGATAATTCACACTATACCTTAATCAATTATAGCCTATGTGTTATTCTGATGTGTAAGCTATATTATTGTAAAGTTTCATCAAAATCCACTTAGTAGTTTTTGTGTGAAAGAGTAACAAACATACATCCATTCTTACAAACTTCTGCGTTTATAATATTAATTAGTAGGATGTATTATTCTGATGTGTAAGCTTTTGCCAGGTGGTAGGGTATTTGCGCGACTGGATGGCGACCACCCCTGGTCTAGAGTATGCCGCCATAACAACCTTGTGTTGTGTTCCGGCATTAGTGACCAGGTTCCAGTCTCCATTAAGAGAGCAGCAGCGCATTTGTAGCACCTTTGGTGTTGCAAATGTCCATAGGCGATGGTAACCGCTTGCCATCAAGTGGGCCATCTGCCTGTCTGCTGAACTCCTGCAATAAAAAATAAAAATAAAATATTGTAAAGTTTCATCAAAATCCATTCAGTGGTTTTTGTGTGAAAGAGTAACAAATATACATCCATACTTACAAACTTTCGCGTTTATAATATTAGTAGGAAGTAGGATAAAGAGATTATGCCGTCTGTAAAAATGTAATTTGACTAACGTGTTATTGTTCACAAAAAAGTGATCACTGAACATGTAAGCATATTATCTTTCACTAGCTGTGCCTGCGACGTCGTCCGCGTGGAATTTGTGCTCCGCTCCTATTGGTCTTAGCGTGATGATATAGCCTATAGCCTTCCTCGATAAAGGGGCTATCGAACACTGAAAGAATTCTTCAAATCAGACCAGTAGTTCCTGAGATTAGCGCGTTCAATCAAACAAACTCTTCAGCTTTATATATTAGTATAAGATGGACGTAAATTAAAAAAAAAATTGTATTTTAACTCGTAAAAGTGCAGATACGCATAGTTGAGCTGTGGTCAACACTAAACGAAGAGTTTTTTCTTAAGTTTTCGCGACTAGTATACACAATAAAATTACGTTACAACGGTTTAAAAAAAAAGTTAGAGCTAGGCATGTTTGCTTAAAAGTTTCTTGCAACGTTTCTTCTCTTCAAGCCACAACACGTTGCGACGCGGTGGTAAATTAGACTAGGCTCCCATAAAGTAAATAATAAACATAAATTAAAACTAAATAATTAAAATGAATAAGTTGGTAGTAGGCTAAATAAAACTAACTCATTGGCACTTGACATCTTTGTATTCCGTGATCACGGCTACTGAAAAGTGACCGAAACGTCGAAATAATAAAAACAAACGTGTGCGTCTCGGGACGCCCGACAGAAGAGATACCTCGCGTGAGAGAAAGGGAAGCCAGACAGACTGGCGCCGTAACGCGTTACGTAACGAAGCGGTTTACCCTCCCATAAGAAGTTATCACTTCAAGATCACATAAATTACCGCGCTTAAAACCGTTAAATGCTTTGAAGCGACAGTGGGCATATGCTAATTCGGACATATGTTCGGTGCGCGACCGTCGCCTTGTATGTCGAATCGGTTGAAGGTGGTCGGTGAGCCAGCCACAGGAGCACGGCACCAATTTGCCTTTTTAACGTTCGCCACTAGTTAGTGGTTGGGAGCACTTGGAAAATGTGCGGGAAATGTGTTAAGTGGTAAATAAGGTAGCGTCGTGGTGGTAATGGGAACGCGAAAAATATCCAATTACGCTCATATTTTCTACATATTACACATAGCACATTCTGTGTTTGTGACGAACCTTATTTATTTACAGTTCTTATTTATATAAACTTACTAGCTGTCCCGGCAGACGTTGTTCTGCCCTGAAGAAATAAAATTTAGAACCCGATTCCAGCGCCACCTACCGGGTCCAAATGTTAGCTAACCTATCTTTCAAATCGGATCAAACTGCACACGGTGTGCAAATTTGATTAAAATCGGTCAAGTAGTTTAGGAGTCCATCGCGGACCAACAACGTGACCCGTAATTTAATATATATTAAGATGTTACAAAATTTATATTGATATTGGTAACCAAGAAACCGTGTAACGCAATATATGTGCATACATACAGTGGTGGGTTTTGGGATTGAGGTTCTGGGGCCATAAAGGCTAATGTTGATAAGTCTCGCATCCGACGTACCGAGACATTTCAGTGGATTTAAAAGAAGTCTCCCTTGATCAAAAGGTTAGCCTGTATGTGGGGAGCGCACAAGCGTTTCCATAAAGCGTAGAAACGCTGCCAGCTTTTTGAGAACGCTCCCCACCGATATCCAATCTTTACATGATTACATACATAACTTCACGCCAGTTCCCTTGCGGGGTAGGCACGAACAACAGAGCGCCATTCAGGCTTATTCTTACACACCTCACTTGCTTCTTTGACATTCATAACTCTTGTCATGCACTCTCGTCTCTTCTTAAGGCTCCTGACTGATGTCAGGAGCCTTAAGAACTAGCAGAAGCGGCACTAGCAGAAGGTGATCCTTCTGCTAGTACACGATCAATTTGATCATGGAAGGTGTGTCGTGGCCTTCCACGACTTCTGCATCCATCCACTTTTGCATTGTATATCTGTTTAGTCATTCTTTCATCATGCATTCTTTCCACATGCCCGAACCACCGGAGCATTCCTTTCCTTACCTTCACCCCGACACTCTCTTTCAGACCAACTCTCTTTCTTACTACGGTATTACGATTATCCAATCTTTGATAAACTAAACCATTGCTGGCATCCCCCTACCCTCAATAATTGGGATCCTATTAATTTATTCAAAACCTTAGGAAATATTAATTGGTATATAAAACGGGGTGGACTGTAGGTACTGGTTTGGGAAAAGCGTGTTTGCCTTACTTGGTTTATGTTGCTGCGATCTTCTTGACTTCTTGGCTTCCTGGGCCGGCCCGTGTTCTTTTTTTCTTACTAGATGAATTTAGCCACATACAATGACAAACACACTGATTGGGGTACGGAAAGGCACTTTTAGTTATTATTTATAATATTCTTTTAACTTGCGGGAGCGAGCAGCGGGAAGTAAACTCAGCGCGGGCGCGGGAAGAAGAGAGAGCGGGAAACGCCAAAAAACATTAAAGTAAGACGTCACTGTCAATGACAATTTGTTTTTTTTTTTTTTACGCGGTAAAGCTTTGGCCTTAACATTAATATTTTTTTGAATTTGTAGCCATATTAATTTAATTATATTACTGTATGACTGCTGCATTAGCATGAAAATAATAAAATTAATATGCCTTCAACAAGTAGACAGAATGTCAATCACTATGATGCCAACATTGGTAGTTTCCCCTCTATGTATTGCTGGAGTACAGCAGACAGGCTGACGGCACAACTGTGATGGAAAATGATTACCGTCGCCTATTAGCATTTGCAACACTAAAGGTGCTACCAATATGCTGCTGGACTCATAGATGGGACTGGAACCTGGTCTCTAATGCCGGAACACAACTCAAGGTTGTTACGGCGACATACTCTAGACCAGGAGTGGTAGACCAGACGGGCAAATACCTTACAACCTGGCTGTGGGTAGTTTTGTGGCCTCTTACGACAGGCCGCCTGGCCGTAGGAATTTGTATCCTTTCTCCGTTCCTAAACGGATAAAATATATATATGTATAAGTATTATATGTATTGCTATAAATATCGTGAATTTTTAAAATAATTCAATATAATTATTAAAAAAAATTGTTTTTTTTGTTTTGGTAGGTGGTAGGGCATTTGCCCGCTGGCTACCACCCCTGGTCTAAAGTATGTCGCCAGAACAACCTTGAGTTGTGTTCCGGCATTAGTGACCAGGTTCCAGTCTTCCTTAAGAGAGCAGCAGCGCATTTGTAGCACCGCTTTAAATTAAAGTGGGCCGTCTGCCTGTCTGCTGAACTCCTGTAATAAAAAAATAATAATAATAAACATCTTTCAAAATAAATTACAAATTAAGCTATATTAAAAACTAGAACTAAATAAAAATATGGGGGTGATATTAGATAAAATATTAGTCTCAAATCATTATTACTTATCGAGAACGCTCCCGAAAGATGGCGGCGTCACCACGTTTTACAGTAATGCTTCCATTGGAGCTTTTCAATCTCATCCCGCCGTCTCCCTTCCATCATCGGACAACCACACGCATTGGGATGCGGCACCGCTATACGTTGGACATACCACCTATACGAACAAAGCGATTTGAGTCCACTTTCATTATGCGCACCGTAAAGGAGTGGAACTCACTGCCGGAGTCTGTTTTTACCGAAACCTACAACCTGGGCGTCTTCAAGTCTCGTGTGACGGTAGCTTCTAGGCAAGCGATCTCCGCTCAAATCGAGATAATGATCAAACGCCAACATAGACGATTAAAAAAAACATCTTTTATATGTTAAAGAAGTAAAGTTGTGTTGTTTGCTCTGTTATTCATAAACCAGTGTATAAATATTATGCAAACAACGACACACTTGGGTCGCAATTTTCGCGCCAAGCTTTCAGCTCTTATGCACGTACGATGTTTTAGAATATACATAGTAGCGCTTGAAAGTAATTTGTTAGAAGTCTTCCTTGAAATACAAGTTTTAATGTAATTTCGAGTTTTAGGGTCCTTAAGAGTAACTTATATTTTATTCAATAGAAAAATACAATTAAATACTAAAACTAAACTACAGTATGAAAAATAAACCTAAAATTAAAAACTGGAACTAAATAAAAAAGGAGGACATAGTCCGATAAATAAACCTAGCTTAACAATAAAAATAAAAAAACCTGTATCAAAGCCCGTCCAGCCCCACCAGACCACTGTCGCTGGGCATTGTACCTAGAAGGCTGGCAACATTAGCTCGCTGGATACAGTTAAGAGTTAAGAGTTCATATCAATGACATTTTTAACACATACTAGTGATCGCCCATGGTCGAAATTTGACCATAATAATTAATTTAAATTATAAATTTGAACATTATTAAGGTTCTGTTGTCAAAGACTACACTACTATAATCATAGATTTCGCCTAGGCTACTACACTGTTAATTTGACTTTAACAATAAACAAAAGAATATATATGCGTGCGTGTGTCAAATACATGGTAGTGTGTGTAATGTTTTTTTTTATTGATTTAATATATTTTTATGTATAATTTTTTTTAAATTAGCATTCTGCACTCCTCTATATAAACTATAAGTGTGCGAAATTTCATACTCCTCCGTCCGCGCAATTTTCGTAAAAAGGGGTACAAAGTTTTTGCTGTGTTTTTGCTTCACGTATAGATCTATACGTACATACAGATAAATAAAATTGGAGTGTCTGTTTGTAATGTGAAAATAACAGCTTTTTACTAAATGCATATGAAAATATATACGGTACTTATATTAAAAAATCAATTGTTAAATTTTTTATCTGTTTGGTTGTGCGGGCTTATCTCTGAAACGGCAGGGTCGATTTTGACGGGACTTTCACTTACAGATAGCTGATGTTATAAGGAGTAACGTAGGCTACTTTTTTTAGGGTTCCACAAAAAAAAATTACACGGACGAAGTCTCGGGCACAGCTAATAAATTATATAAACAAACACACATAGAATACATTGAATCCACGCAAATTAATAAATTCTTAACATAATCTCATTAAATTAGACGGTTCAAGCAAACTGAATCAAAATGGTTGAAAAGCGCAGAAATTACAGAATTTGTCGGCACCAAAAAACGCGATCTTTTGTGCCTGTCATTTCTTCAAATAATCCCACGGAAACAACGGTATGTATCAGAATAAAAATTATCTTAAAGGTTGACCTTTAAACCAGATTTTTTTCTCTTTTAACCGACTTCAAAACGAATGACGTTCTCAATTTGACTGTATGTTATTTACTTAACCGACTTACTTTACAGGCCGGGTGGCCTGTCGTAAGAGGCGACAGAACTGTCTACTACACAGCCAGGTGGTTGGGTAATTGCCCGTCTGGATGGCTACCACTCCTGGTCTGGAGTATGCCGCCATAACACCTTGAGTGGTGTTCCGGCATTAGTGGCCACGTTTCAATCTCCCTTAATAGAGCAGCAGCACATTAGCAGCACCTTGGTGTTACAAATATCCATAGGCGATGGTAACCGCTTTCCATCAGGCGCGCTGTCTGCCTCTCTGCTGAACTCATGCAATAAATAAAAAAAATATTTTTGTATGTTTGCTACGCAATTTCTCCGTCAATTGTGGACCGATTTTCAATTTTTTTATTCTAAAAAGTCTACTCCTGAAGTGGTCCCATTATCACCCAGTCAGGATGCGATGATTGTATCCCACGGAAATCAAAATAATACCTCGAATATATAGTCAGGATGCGATGATTGTATCCCACGGAAATCAAAATAATACCTCGAATATTACAGGCACGTATAACGTGTTTCATATATTTGTCATTCTAAAACTATTCAAGTATTTGCGTAACTAAAAAGTAGAAAACAAAACCGACTTGTAAATGTTACGAAAAAAAATCTACAGCATCTTGAAGTCGGTGCCTCGTCGTAAAGTGGACCTCGTCATTAACGTAATTAAAAAATACACCGAAGCCCACCAGCAACGGCTTCATCACCATGTAAATGTCGAGGCCATCCAGCTCCTTAATAATACAGATTTATTAAGAAGATTCAAAAGAACAGAACCATTTGAGCTAGTATTATAATACTCTCATAATAATAAAGTGTAGTGCTATGTGCGAAACATTAACAAAGAACACATGGAAAAAGTGTCTTCGCCTTAAGAAAGACAATAGGAAACGCGTTATTGGACACATTCTTAGTTTAAGTTATATCTAGATATTTTAGGTCAAATTTAAATTACTCATTAGTAAGAGAGTTGGTCCGAAAGAGAGTGTCGGAGTGAAGGTAAGGAAAGGAATGCTCCGGTGGTTCGGGCATGTGGAAAGAATACATGATGAAAAAATGACTAAACAGATATACAATGCAAAAGTGGATGGATGCAGAAGTCGTGGAAGGCCACGACACACCTTCCATGATCAAATTGATCGTGTACTAGCAGAAGGTCTTGTCAGGAGCCTTATAAACAGACGAGCGTGCATGACAAAAGAAGCAAGTGAGGTGTGTAAGAATAAGCCTAAATGGCGCTCTGTTGTTCGTGCCTACCCCGCAAGGGAACTGGTGTGAAGTTATGTATGTATGTACTCATTAGTCTTATTTCCTAGATTAGATTGTAATTTTAATGTTGTTGTTCCCCAGCTCTCCGATGTAGTTGTTCGGAACAGACGAGATCAGCATAGAGTCTGTATTTGCTTTTCAAAAACGGCCATGATACGATAAAGTATCTATTGCATGGCGCCTATCATATTTAATAAGCTGCCAGAAATGTTACGAGTGCAGCCTTTGAATTTCTTTAAAAAGTCCCTTAAGAAAATTTTAGCCAGGTGGTAGGGCATTTGCCCGACTGGATGGCTACCACCCCTGGTCTAGAGCATGCCGCCATAACAACTTTGAGTTGTGTTCCGGCATTAGTGACCAGGTTCCAGACTCCCTTAAGAGAGCAGCAGCGCATTTGTAGCACCTTTGGTGTTGCAAATGTCCATAGGCGATGGTAACCGTTTTTCATTCAGTGGGCCATCTGCCTGTCTGCTGAACTCCTGCAATAAAAAAATATATATATATATTAGCAAAAGTTTATTATACACTAAATGAATATGAGAAGGACAAAGACGACTAATAATATTTTGTAACTAGACATATATATATATATATATATATATATATCCCTATTAATCCCTATTAATATTATAAATGCGAAAGTAACTCTGTCTGTCTGTCTGTCTGTCTGTCTGTCTGTCTGTCTGTCTGTCTGTCTGTTCCGTTTTCACGTAAAAACTACTGGACCGATTTGGCTGAAACTCAGTATATATATATATTTTCGAAGCCGAGAATGAACATAGGATACTTTTTATCCCGGAAAATGGGATAGTTTCCGGGATAAAAGTATATTTGTCTTTTTGTTTGTTATCCTTTTATGGAAAGACTATTGGACCGATTTGGCTGAAACTCGGTACATATATAATTTGAATACCGAGAGTGCCCAAGGGATACTTTTTATCCCGGATAATGGGATACATTTTGGGATAGATTTATGTAAAGTTTATCCCGGAAACTAGGATAGGTGTTTGTGATTTTGTCCATTTTGTCCATTTTGTCCATTTTGTCCACTGGGTCCACTGGGTCCACTGGGTCCACTGGGTCCACTGGGTCCACTGGGTCCACTGGGTCCACTGGGTCCACTGGGTCCACTGGGTCCACTGGGTCCACTGGGTCCACTGGGTCCACTGGGTCCACTGGGTCCACTGGGTCCACTGGGTCCACTGGGTCCACTGGGTCCACTGGGTCCACTGGGTCCACTGGGTCCACTGGGTCCACTGGGTCCACTGGGTCCACTGGGTCCACTGGGTCCACTGGGTCCACTGGGTCCACTGGGTCCACTGGGTCCACTGGGTCCACTGGGTCCACTGGGTCCACTGGGTCCACTGGGTCCACTGGGTCCACTGGGTCCACTGGGTCCACTGGGTCCACTGGGTCCACTGGGTCCACTGGGTCCACTGGGTCCACTGGGTCCACTGGGTCCACTGGGTCCACTGGGTCCACTGGGTCCACTGGGTCCACTGGGTCCACTGGGTCCACTGGGTCCACTGGGTCCACTGGGTCCACTGGGTCCACTGGGTCCACTGGGTCCACTGGGTCCACTGGGTCCACTGGGTCCACTGGGTCCACTGGGTCCACTGGGTCCACTGGGTCCACTGGGTCCACTGGGTCCACTGGGTCCACTGGGTCCACTGGGTCCACTGGGTCCACTGGGTCCACTGGGTCCACTGGGTCCACTGGGTCCACTGGGTCCACTGGGTCCACTGGGTCCACTGGGTCCACTGGGTCCACTGGGTCCACTGGGTCCACTGGGTCCACTGGGTCCACTGGGTCCACTGGGTCCACTGGGTCCACTGGGTCCACTGGGTCCACTGGGTCCACTGGGTCCACTGGGTCCACTGGGTCCACTGGGTCCACTGGGTCCACTGGGTCCACTGGGTCCACTGGGTCCACTGGGTCCACTGGGTCCACTGGGTCCACTGGGTCCACTGGGTCCACTGGGTCCACTGGGTCCACTGGGTCCACTGGGTCCACTGGGTCCACTGGGTCCACTGGGTCCACTGGGTCCACTGGGTCCCCTGGGTCCACTGGGTCCACTGGGTCCACTGGGTCCACTGGGTCCACTGGGTCCACTGGGTCCACTGGGTCCACTGGGTCCACTGGGTCCACTGGGTCCACTGGGTCCACTGGGTCCACTGGGTCCACTGGGTCCACTGGGTCCACTTGGTCCACTTGGTCCATGTTATCTATTTTCTCATTTTTCTCAAGTTTTGTCATTTATGTAGTTTACATATAGACGGGGGTGGTATAGTTTGCGATATAAAATGAAGTGAATCTTTCGGGGGCAAATACATACAAATTTTATACAATGTAACCTGTACCACTTGCTTTTTAAACAAGAGACACGCACTAGAGGTTGACCCGCGGCGCAGCCGCGGGGTAAACTCTAGTATATATATATATAAGGCAAAATGTATTGAAACAACGCAAATTGTAACATCTTGTGTACATACATTTTAGCAATAAATGATTCATTCATTCATACATTCATTGTATCACCAAGATGCATACATCATTTATGGAAAAAAATCTTGAAGTCGGTGCCCAGTAAAACGTAAAAAACAACAACAAAATGTTGTAGAAAATATTAATTTTTTGCTTTTTAGTTAATTTTGAAGTCGGTTTTGTTTTTTGTAAAAAAAAAATATTTATTGTACATACTAGATTCAATTTGTAGATAGTACTTAAGTATTATCTGACACTTTATTGAAAAATAGAATCAATATGTACTTTCACTTATTCCAATTAATTAAGCGTCGTACAGATGGTAAACGTACGATTATGGAATGCATCCGTTCCATAATTAGTGCAGATAGCCATCACAATTCAATATATCTTGTGAACGAGGAACGTTGCGTGACAAAATGCGTAAATACTTCGTGCTGTCGCCGAGTCGTGCAGGCGTGCGATTAGTCGCAGGCGATCGACCGCTATCAACAGACAATTAACTATCAAGTCGTTAAAGGGCTATTTACATGGAGAGTTTACCGCACGTTTTGAGGCAAAATCGTATACTATTTTCGTAGGCGATACGTTTTAGACAATAATCGCTTTGAATTATTTACTTTCAACCAAAAAAACAAAAACTTGCCTACGAGTATGTCATACGATAATCGTAGTAATCTACACAAATCGCATTGATGATATATTTGCCTACGATTTCTCGACTTGTCTTGCGCGCAGCTCGTCGCGCATATAATATATGCTTGTAGTGCACGCTGATGGTGGTGGTTCTAGGATACCCAGGTCGATGTAGTCGTAGAAGTTAAAACACTGTTAGTTGGTGAAAACTTGTAATAATATTACTTTACATATGAAAGCGTCTCCATTCGGCTACAACCCAAACGAAAGAAGAACAGAAATGCAACTACAATGTTGCTAGTAAAAAATATTTTATGTTGGTACTGCCAACAGTCTAAACTAGAACCCGTTTGATTTTTTTTCAAGTTCATGCGAGTATCGTACAAATCAGTTTGAACCAATTTGAATGCGAGACTTGCCTTTCGAGCTCGGTGATGAGCACGGTGTTTTGTTTACACAAAGACAATAGTACATTGATAAGTAGGTCTTACATTATAATTAGTTCAACATGCCTGACTTATTCTACTTACTAATGAATATTGTAACAATAGATGACTATAGAAATAAAATGATTAAAAATAAAATAAGAAAGCAATGAGTTAGTGATGTCAAAAAACAAAACAATAATAACAATTTCAAATTTCTCATAGTGTCATGTAGCCTAACAATTTATGCATTTTTCTAATTAAAATAATCATTCACAAAGTAAAGACACTTTTCAATAACCAATTATGTAATCTGATCTTAAATAGATTTCAGGAGGAGGTAAGCTATTTAATACTTTTACGCCCATATAATTGCACCTTACTCTCGAAGATGAACTCTTCCGATGGCATGCCACTAACTAAACCACTACTGTCTTCTACACATCGTCGTATGCATCATATTATACATAAAATTAAATAAGGATACGATTTCTGTCCTTACCTTAGAACTATTACTTAAATTAAAATAGGGAAATATATTTAAAAAATACATACATACATACATACATACATAACTTCACGCCAGTTCCCTCGCGGGGTAGGCACGAACAACAGAGTTTAAAAATATTGTGTCATAGCTATTTGTAGAAGTGGAAATAAAATGCGATATGCACAACAATGCAATGCACGAGGACTAGTAATAGGATAATGTTACGGCAACTGCTGAATATCTCTCACAAGATAGTATTACCGTGGAAGAAGAATACTCATCCTTTTTTCCATGGTATTATTACCTTCTTAAGCTTCTAAAAACCTTTAACTAAATTATACTGCAGTGATATTCTGTAAATGTTGCAAGCAGAATGTTTTTAAACTAAAGCCCACATATCATATTGTAACCTTCTACTTAACTTTACCATAGAACCTCTATATCAACCTGAAATTATAATACTGCATTTAGACTCTTGCGCGAGTAGCAAGACGAGACGCAAGGTGATATACGCGACGAGTGTGTCAGTGGTGCGCTCGTAACTCCCCTCGCGCCTTATCCCGCCACTCGCAGTTTGGGCGCGAGTCAAAAGGCCTTACGAGCGACACGAATGTAGTGTTTACATTCGCACTCTTATTTCATTCGTTTACTAGCGTTTAGCCGTGTAGGTAATGTGTATAATTTGTTGCTTTACCTCAATAATGGATTGGTCTCAAGAAGAGATTTTGCAGTTCCTTATACAATAATCGTATAACAATAAAAGCTCCATGAAGAAAGATATTTCGACGTCCGACATGGTTGCCGACTCAAAGACAATTTGATCGCACCGCGAGAGTCTAAACAGAAACTCTTTTTGAGTCGGATCACGCGAGCTGCGAACTCGATACAAGGTTCGAGTCGAATTACGAAGTGAGAGTCTAAGTGAGACATAATAGTTTGTTCGAATACCTACTTTTAAATTTTAAAACTGAAAATCGTTCTAGAATTCGGCTTTCAAATCTATAAGTCGTTAGTCTGCAACAACCAAGTTACCAGTTCAAGGTAGACAAATATGGAGTGCTAGAATGAGAGGTACGCCATCTCACTGTTCCATTGCACGGGTGTGACAAAGATAGCAATATGGAAGCAAATGAAAGCGTGATTATCGGCCAACTGTTGACTGTGGCT
Organism: Dendrolimus kikuchii; assembly: GCA_019925095.2. Classification (NCBI taxonomy): domain Eukaryota; kingdom Metazoa; phylum Arthropoda; class Insecta; order Lepidoptera; family Lasiocampidae; genus Dendrolimus; species Dendrolimus kikuchii. The sequence goes on from CM034407.1 coordinate 18,009,803, forward strand.
TTGTTTATACAACACTACACATCTTGGGTGCACAGGGTCATAGATATGAAGATGTATTCAGATGTACTATATAATTTATTAGTATATTTTACAGCTGGATTCGTAACAGCCATTTCTAGAGGCAAGTAATCACTCAGTTTTATCTATAGTATATAGTACATACATACATATTATCACGTCTACTACCCATAGGCGTAAGCAGAGACGATGGATTTCCACTTGCTACAATCTTGACATACATCTTTTGCTTCATCTACATTTATTAATCTTTTCATACATACATGTTTATTATAGGTGCTTTTTACCTGGCCACTGTTTAAGACATCTGCAATTTGATCGTGATAAGTACGTCGCAGTCTACCAGAACAAAATCTACCATAAACACTGTTGCCATCCACTTGTTTCGTCTATGTCTTTTCATCCATTTTTTCTACGTGTCCAAACCACCTTAACATTCCTTTATCAACCAACTCCATCATCTTCCTTTATCATCCAACTATGGTTTTTCAAACTAAAAGTCTTGTCAATATAAAAATCGAATAATAAAACTAAAATTTAATTTTAAAAATAAATAAACTATACTATAAACAAAGCTATACTTACAAAATAACATAAATCTATAAATAAAAAAATGAAAATCGCTAAAAAATAAAAATCTAGAACCCGATCCCAGCGCCACCTACCGGTTCTAATTGTGTATTTAAACCATCCGGGGACCCACTCAAACACACAAAAACAAAATCACCAAAATCGGTCCAGGTGATGAGGAGGATTCTAGAACCCGATCTCAGCGCCACCTACCGGTTCCAACGGGATATAAAGTATCCTATGTCCGTCTCCTGGTTCTAAGCTACCTCCCCACCAATTTTCGGTCAAATCGGTACAGCCGTTCTTCAGTTATAAATAGTGTAACTAATACGAATTTCTTTTACATATATATATATATATATATATATATATATATATATATATATATATATATATAAAAGTGGTCTAATTTATGAATTACATTCCTTTTTTCATTTTTAAATCATTAAACGACGGTAGAAATAGAAAAATCGTAAAATTGACTTAAGCTTCAACTATGACCTTAAATAACTTACAAACCGTTAGAGTTAGCAAAAAATCATAAGAGACCTTTTTTATAGAGCGTTAAATTTTCTACAAGAATTATTGTTTTTCGACATGATCTGTTCATCCGTTCATGACGTAAAAAATTCCAAAGTAATAACAGATTTTTTCCCCTGTTATTTCCATTTAAAAGTTTGGTTATCGGGGGGGCCGGGTTAAAATTAAAATTAAGAGCTATAACTTGGCATGAATTTTTTTTAATAGATTTAGAACCGATTTAGGACTATCGTGAAAAAAATTCAGACAAACGCTAAATAAGGACCACCCTAATATATATATATATATATATATATATATATATATATATATATATATATATATATATATATATATATATATATATATATATATCTGTAATAAAGAGAGAGACAGAGAGAGAGATGACACTTTATTGTACACCATTACAGAAAACACAGAAAACTTACAGCCTAAAAATATTCTAAATGTGCACAATGGGCGGTCTTAACGCTACGAAGCGATCTCTTCCAGACAACTCATGGCAGGAATAAAACAGACTCAAGTTTGCCAAAGGTACTTAAATATTAGACGACTAGCTGTGTCCGCGACGTGGTCCGCGTGGAATTTGTTTTCAAAACCCTCCGATTTTGAAACATTCCTCATTGGTGTTCCGCTCCTATTGGTCTTAGCGTGATGATATATAGCCTATAGTCTTCCTCGATAAATGGGCTATCTAACACTGAAAGAATTTTTCAAATCAGACGAGCAGTTCCTAAGATTACCGCGTTCAAACAAACAAACTCTTCAGCTTTATATATTAGTATAAGAAGTATAAGACATACAGTTACTTACATTACATTTAATTCAATAATAAACACGTAAGTATGTAAAATATTATATAAGTAAGTATTATACTTAATAGACTAATATTATTATCACATTCATAATAATTATGAATGTGAAAGAAGCAAGTGAGGTGTGTAAGAATAAGCCTAAATGGCGCTCTGTTGTTCGTGCCTACCCCGCAAGGGAACTAGCGTGAAGTTATGTATGTATGTATGTATACTTAATAGACATATATAAATACAGCTATTAATAGTACATACATATGTATATAAATTTTGAAGGCGCTCAAGTTTATTAAGTTGCACTTGAGTCAAATTAATATAGCTGGCGTCAGCATAATCAAGAATGGAATGGAAAAGAATGAATCAAGAATACAATGCATGTAAAATTAAAAATTTATGTACAACCATCCTTTGGACAACAAAGGCATCAGGATGATAATACCCTTTCAATAATCCCCTGAGAATATTCGTCGTTTACGAAAAACCCTTCATGTCTATAGAAAACATCTTTTGTTCCCGCCCTTTGTCTTTCGTACTTTCGCCGTTTGTTTATTATTTCGAGGAGTTTTCATTACGATTCCGTTCAGCCGTTTGTTTGAAGGAAAACTCCTGACTTTGGATTTAGATGAGTATCGTATTGTCGTCCTTAGATTGGCCTGGATTTTGTTGTGTTGGGTTGAAGGGAAGCTTTGGTTGCAGGGACAATGGAAGAACAGTATTATATGCTTAGCTACTTTTGCGCAATCGAAATTCGTATATTGTATAACAGGGTGGCGGATAGTTTTTAATATTGCTACAACTCAGGTCCCGACAAAAACAAAATCCATCTGCATATCTATGAAACAAAACGCATTTTATTACCTGCCGGCATTTAAACCAATTGTAACTCTTTTATGATTGTCTTCTTTTGTTTACTTTGTGTTTAAATTTTGTGATTAGAAAACAGCCCATTGTTTTATTGTACTCATTTATGGCAGTTTGCGGCCGAGTCATTAGCCAGGTGTGGCGGATTAAGTCGACTTAGATACGGGAACATTACATTTGTGAAACGATGACATGATGGAGGGGGAGGCAGTCGAGCGAGAACCAGGAGCGAAGCGAGACGTGTGTACTACAATCGGGAATCTAATAACTGACAGAATTTGCGCGTTTTATTGAATTACGACCTTCTGCATACGTTTGGACTCTTTGTGTTCGGTTATATTTGTACCTGTGTTATACGTGTTTGTATAGTTCTAATAAACTCTATAGTAAATCTAATGGCAATTTAATTCGAGTCTCACGACTCGTAACAATATTGTTGTTTAAGATTTGACTGAAATACTTTTATCATGTCTCAAAAGTCGCAGCCTCATAGATTTGGGGTAGGCTTACAAACTTATGACGTCATAAGTTTAAACAGAACAGGGAAAGTGAAAAAAATCTTCAATTAAGGGACGCCTTGCATGTAATTGGGGCAAATTTTTTTGCTGTGACATCAATACACATGCAGGTTTTGGATAAAAATCTAGGTATAATGTTTTAGTGATGTCTTTATGTATTGCCTCCAAATTTGTAAGCTAGCTATGCTCGGAGTCTCTAGATATTTCAAATAAAATCAGAAATAACAATAATAATCGGCAAATAAACACACACGTTATATATATATATATATATATATATATATATATATATATATATATATATATATAACGTGTATATATATATAACGGAGATATATATATATATATATATATATATATATATATATCTCCGAAAGCTAAGCTATTGTTATGGGTGACATACAACGGACTACTTTGGGGCCGATCCCAGACACACAGACCATAGCAAATACCAGAAAGTTCGTTTCTGAAATTTACCATGCCAGGAATCAAACCTCCGGGTTTGATTCCTGGCATGAACGCAGAGGGCGTTCTAGCGAGTTCAGCCCGCTAAGACTTAGCCCGCTCAAACAAAGAAGCCGTCAGAAATAAAGATGTAAGAGATGAGCAGAATGTAACGGAACACAAGTAACAGACATAACTCTTAAAATTAACAAATTGAAGTGGCAATGGGCCGATGATGTCTGTCGCAGGACCTATGGCCGATGAAGCAGACGAGTCCTGGAGTGGAGACCGCGTCTCGGTAAACGTAGTATTGGGTGTCTCCTCCGAAGAAATGGATTGCCGATCTGGGCAACGTCGCCATTGAGCGTTGAGGGAGGAAAACGAAGCTAGGAACAGGGAGGAATTTATGGCGCAAACTTAGAGAGCTCACTTCCAGCAATAGACTGCGATTGGCTGAGGACAGCCTCCCTCCTCTAATTTTTGAACGATGAAAGAGGCCTTTACATGTCGGGTTTCCTACGTCCCCAAATAAGCCTTACAAAAATCCAGGCCATTATTACAACCTACGAGGAAAGCTAAAGTTCTATTACTCTTAAACTTAATATTCGTTATAGCTCTCCGAGTGCGTCATTTAGATCTCTTAACATTTTCAATTACCTCCATAAAAACCTCAAGCCAGTATAACGGTACTGCGAGTTGCGGGCAGGGGTTAAACACGGCACCGCGTCACGAACAACCAATTGCAGGCAATGTCATGGGTCAACATTAAGTATTGGGGACATTTCGTGTCGACACGTTGGTACGGCACAGCTTCATTCATAAAGGCTGCAGGGCAAAGGTATTTCACGACGACCGTAACTTAAATCGTATTACCTATACTAATATTATAAATGCGAAAGTTTGGATAGATGCTTGTTGCTCAGGCCAGAATGGCTGAATGGGTCTGGATGAAATTTGGCACAGATTATAGTTTGGAATAAGCATATAGGCTACTTTTTATCCAGTAAAGATTTTTTTTTGTTTCAGGCGGGGGAAATGCCATTTACGCACAAAACCGGGTCCTTTGCAAGGGATTAGACTATAGTTGATCATGGAGGCATTCCGAGAAGGGGCAATCCAAACAATAATCAACCGGCTTGTGTGGAGACTCGAGCCCAAATGGCTAATACCCACTAAAACCACCTTCCTCCGATGCCCCGCGCTTATGGCAGGAAAGGCATGAGACTGAGAACGTAGTTACGCCCACACAGATCCTAGCACAATAAGTGCCTGAGAAAGCCCCTGGAAGAGCTAACTCACTTCGACGACAGGGGTGAAGACTCCTCTGCTCCCTTGATGCATGAGGGTAAAGCGGTATTATCCTAGAGAGGGAAGTCTTGCGCATATCTGCACCTCCGAGCTCCCGGCTGACGCCGGCGCCCATGTGGAGGGGCGTCAATACGCGCACTTACCCTTCTCTCCCTTTCTCGATCTGCGGCTTCCTTTTGAGACATTACAGTCTCGCAAAAATATCCCGGAAAGATTTACATTAACGCTAGCAAAGCCGCAAGCAAAATACAATCTATGTCTATTAAGCTTTTTTCATCTTCTTCTTCTACCTATAATGGATTTATTTCAAATATTTAAGTATTTACAGATACTATAGCTAAAGCAGATGAAGACGTGTTTGTTAGTAGGCCCATGTATTCGTCTTTATTTTTCTAACCCTCGGAATCAGTAGTTCTTTTCTGGATGAAAGGTATCCTGCATGTTTCCTTTTCTATATAGGGACTAGCGGCCCCGGCAGACGTTGTCCTGACTTTAAAAAATAATATTCTAGAATCCGATCCCAGAGCCACGTACTGGTTCTAATTGCGAATCTAAACCATCCGGGTACCCACTCAAACACACAAATACAAAATCACCAAAATCGCTCCAGGTGATTAGGAGGATTCTAGAAACCGATCGCAGCGCCGCCTACCGGTTTTAATTGTGAATCTAAAACCGTTAAAATATTTTTTTTTATTTTAAGTCATGACAAAATAAGATTAAAAATCTTGCCAAAAAATTAAAGTTTATAATTAACAAATAAAAAATAGGGGTTGATCGTAGAGGGGTAAAAATTTAGGGTAGTAAGTATTTTTTAATGCTGTATCCTAAAAAAAAAAATGTGGTGGACACCCCTTATCACTTAGGGGTTTGAAAAATAGATAGTAGCCGATTCTCAGACTTACTGAATATGCATAAAAAATTTCATAAGAATCGGTCAAGCCGTTTCGGAAGAGTATGGGAACGAACACTGTGACACGAGAATTTTATATATAAGGGGATAACGTGTATGCAGAATGTAACGATGACGGGTTGAGTAGTTAAGGCGTGACAGCGTAACAAAGAAACACACTCACATCCGCATTTATAATATTAGTTACGATTATTTTTTATAAATACAACATTGCATAGCAAACCATCATCTTCAAGTTCCTAGCAAAAACTCTCGTAAATCAGACCTTTATATTAGAATACAGTTCCCGGCGACCTTCTTCTATGACCGTTAAAGTTGACGAGAAGGTTGAAGCCTCGAAGTAAACTTCATTGCCCAGGATTGAACTCAGCGCAGGCAACTACCCACCGGTGCGTAGCGGGATTCAGAGCCGTTAGAGCCTTCCAGCATAATGGTGGACTCTCAACGGATCTTGTTGGCCATTTCTTTTTATTTATTTTTTATTGCAGGAGATCAGCAGACAGGCAGACGGCCCACTTGATGGAAAGCGGTTACCATCGCCTATGGACATTTGCAACACCAAAGTTGCTACAAATGCACTGCTGCTCTCTTAAGGGAGACTGGAACCTGGTCACTAATGCCGGAACACAACTGAAGGTTGTTATGGCGTCATACTTTAGACCAGGGGTGGTAGCCATCCAGTCGGGCAAATGCCCTACCACCTGGCAATTGGCGTTTGATGGGCATTTCAGACTTTGGGTGGTCATATGTAGCTTCTGCCGTCATAGGTAGTTTTCAGTGCTAGCACTGAAGGGATTCTTTTTGCAGGTAAAACATATGTTCAATGCTGTGGACATAATTCTATCTGAGATATAAATGAAGTGTCACTTAGTATTTTCTCAATTTTTCGCGACTAGTACACATAATTAATAAAATGCCGCGCTTAAAACCGTTAAAACGTAGTTTTAATTAAATAAATAAATAAATAAATAATCGGCAGACAAACACACATATTGTATATCCACAAATTAAGCAAGTTACGCTTGTGTTATGGGTAATATACAACGGACTACTCTGGGGCCGATCCCAGACACCCAGACCATAGTAAATAACGGAGAAAATAAGTTTCCGAAATTTACTATACCAAGAATCGAACCCGGAACATCTGCGTTGCAGTGAGGTAGGCCGGCAAAGGCTTAGCCCGCTCAACTACAGAGGCCGTCTGCAGTGTCACTTCTCAAAACACCATGATGAAAATTGTACATCGAGGGAACCGATGTGTCAAATCCGTCCGTTCGACTTGGTCAATCGTGCCCAGCAGTGAAACGTTGATGGTATGTTATTATTTTTCTGTGGTTTCTGATGTCCTTTCAACGGTTTTGTGGACTTTGCGGCCATATGACACCACACTGATCAGGCGAGCGTATAAGGTCCGAAGGTTCGGAAGCCAAGTTTTTTTTTTTTTTTTATTGCAGGAGATCAGCAGACAGGCAGACGGCCCACTTGATGGAAAGCAGTTATCATCGCCTATGGACATTTGCAACACCAAAGCGGCTACAAATGCGCTGCTGCTCTCTTAAGGGAGACTGGAACCTGGTCACTAATGCCGGAACACAAGCCAAGGTTGTTATGGCGACATACTTTAGACCAGGGGTGGTAGGCATCCAGTCGGGCAAATGCCCTACCACCTGGCTGTGGGTTGTTAAGTCGCCTCTTACGACAGGCCCCCCGGCCGCAGGAAATTGTATTCTTTCTCCGTTCCTGCACGGATAAAAAAAAGTTAAAACATACAATTACGAAAAGCGTGAAATAATACGGACAGGCTTTAATGAGTTAATTTGTAACTAATTCCACAAGCGTTTAAGTGAATTAGCCGTGAAGCTTGCATTGTTTGAGGTTATTCTCATAATATTGTTATGCATGAGTTTTTGTTACAAAATCTATTCTAATGTAATGCTCATATTAGACTGATCAACCAAATTTAATTCATTTGGTCGAATAGATAGAATAGATAGATAGAATTGCCAGGTGGTAGGGCATTTGTCCGACTGGATGGCTACCACCCCTGATCTAAAGTACGTCGCCATAAAAACCTTGAGTTGGGTTTCGGCATTAGTGACCAGGTTCCAGTTTCCCTTAAGAGAGCAGCAGCGCATTTGTAGCAACTTTGCTGTTGCAAACGTCCATAGGCGATGGTAACCGCTTTCCATCAAGTGGGCCGTCGGCCTGTCTGCTGAACTCCTGCAATTAAAAAAAATATCCTTTTTTTGCAAATAATTTGATTTGACCTTGTAGCAATTTTAAATATGCCGAAAAGCCACCATTAACAACATTTTTAGACTTTTTTAAATTTTATTTGATATAGAGTTATTCCATTAAGCAAGTCGTGGTAGCGTAATGGCTAGCGTACGTGTCCCAGACTCAGAGGGCGCGGGTTCGATCCTGGCCGGAACGCATGCACCTCTTAGTCAGTTTTCTGATCTAATGTGCATATTGTTACAATTACCATGTGCTAACAACGGTGAAGGAAAACATCGTGATGCAACCTGCACATCGAGATAACCGATGTGTCAAACCTGCCAAGCCGCCTTGGACAAGCGTGGCGGGTATACTGTCTGTTCCCCCTATAATGGGAGGCCCGAGCTCAGCAGTGGGACATTAATGGGCTGATATTATTATTATTATTATATATATATAGAGTTATTCCTAGTCATAAGGTAAGAAGATCAGCATCCTGCAATAAAAAAATAAATAAAAAAAATAACAGCGCTGAAAGAACACGCCGGTATTCAATGCCAATGAAAGTTTGGAGACGATGATACACCACTTTGGGAGTTGAAGTTGAAGACGCATTTCCTATTTGAACTCCGTGAGCCGCGTAACATGGAAGATCGAACATCGAAACACAGATAATCACCTCCTAGACTCCAGTTATAGACAGACACAGACACGTTTTTAACTTAGTACTAGTGTTGCCACACATTATACAAGTCTTATACTAATATATAAAGCTGAAGAGTTTGTTTGTTTGCACGCGCTAATCTCAGGAACTAGTGGTCTGACTTGAAAAATTCTTTCACTTTTAAATAGCCCGTTTATTGAGGAAGGCTATAGGCTATATGTCATCACGCTAAGACCAGTAGGAGCGGAGCACAAATGAAAAATGTTTCAAAATCGGGGGGTCTTGAAAACAAATTCGACGCGAACGACGTCGCGGGCGCAGCTAGTCTTATACTAATATATAAAGCTGAAGAGTTTGTTTGTTTGCACGCGCTAATCTCAGGAACTACTGGTCTGATTTGAAAAATTCTTTCACTTTTAAATAGCCCGTTTATTGAGGAAGGCTATATATCATCACACAAAGACCAATAGGAGCGGAGCACCAATGAAGAATGTTTTAAAATCGGGGGGTCTTGAAAACAAATTCCACGCGAACGACGTCGCGGGCACTGCTAGTACAGTATATAAATAAAGGCGCCACACCCCCAACGAAGAAAATTAGGCAAATCAGACAACTTTAACGTGTCTTCTTAAGCCCGTAATAAATGGTTCTGGTTGAGATACATGCGTAGCAGGAGGTGGAAAGATCGGCAGCGGCGCTACTGCAGGTGGAGTTGGCGTTATTATTAAAGGTGTCGGAGTCCCGGCATCTTGAGTGTCGTGCTGCTCCATGAAAGCTGGTTTCACGCGGCCCACACTTACCACTACAGGTTTTCCTTCTACATACATACATATCTTCACGCCAGGGAACTGGCATGAAGTTATGTATGTGTATGTATGTAAATTTTATGTAATTAAATGTGTGGTATCTTTTATCCCGGAAAACTCGCAGGAATTTTCCCGGGAACGGTTTATAGCTGTTCGTGCATAAAAATTAGTTTATTCCGACACATTTTTCAATATAACGATTGCTTACATTTTTATATGCTGCGATACTTTGTGTCCCGGGCGGGAATCCCGCGGGAATTTCAAGTCAAGCGTGAACGAAGTCGCGGGCATATCTTAGTAAGTACTATCAAATTGGAATCTTTCTAAAATTATTTTTTATTTTTAATATTCCGTTGCTCGAGCCTAGCGCCCCGTCGGGGAGACTTCTTTCTTTAGACAACCTATAACTCTATACCTTCCATTATGCGGCTAATGTCAAGTTGACATTTGAAAGTTAAGAGCACCTTTCATGCTACGAAGAAAATATGATAACCTATTGATATCGGTTTCAAGTAAAATGTTCATTGTTTGTTTTCAGAGAAGTACAAGGATTTTTTAGTAAAAATAAATTTGATAAAATATTTTGTTTCTATCAAAATTAGCAAGTTGAAGTGGCAGTGTGTAGGTCATGTTTGTCGCAGGATCGATGACCGATGGAGCAGACTAGTCCTGGAGAGGAGTCATGAATGAATGAATGAATGAATATTTATTTGCAGAGATACAGGTAGTATGTTGATACCAGTTGGTACCCAAGGTCTTTAGTATCACCATAATTGACCTATGGACGTACGAATATTTGTATGTATCTATGTTTGTTAAGTATACGTATTCCTATATTATACTAGCTAATGCTCGCGACTTCGTCCGCGTGGTGCGGTTTTTTAGTTATCCCACGGGAACTCTTTAATTTTTCGGGATCAAAAGTATCCTATATGTTGACCAGGAATATAAGCTACCACCATACAAAATTTCATTTAAATCGGTCCAGTCGTTTCGGAGATTAGCCGGTACAAACAGACAGACAAACAGAGAAACAAAAAATTTGAAAAAAATCTAAATTAGTTCTATTTCACTTCCTTACATTCCCCTGACTCTGTTTTTACCATTTTTTTTCATTGTACAGAAATTCGACCTCTACAGTTTTACTATATGTGTAGATAATACTAAAAACATTAAAATATGTCACGAAACAATATGCATAATTAAAATCGAGTAAATAAGAACAATTTCAATCTTTCATAAGCCAAATTTTAAAGTAAAAGATTAATATTAATGCAGTTTAAGTCAATTTTAAATTCAAAGCAGTTGTTAGATATCTAAACTATCGATAATGTTATAGAATCCAAATTTAAAATTGTAATAATTATAATAACGGCCCATAAATATCCCACTGCTGGGCTCGGGCCTCCCGCTATAGGGGAACGGACGGTATACCCGCCACGCTTGTCCAATGCGGCTTGGCAGGTTTGACAAATCGGTTGTGTCGATATGCAGGTCTAAGTGGTGCATGCGTTCCGGCCATTTTTTTTTTATTGGACTTGACTTTATGTTGTTGGTCCGAAGACCTTACAACTTTACCGGGGTTTTTGGGGCGAGTGCCTTCGCGAAGCGAAGGCGCTTTGCTTCCCTAAGGAGTTTTACCCTTGTTAGGACGTGATAATTGTAACAATATGCAAATTACGTCAGAAAACTGCCTAAGTGGTGCATGCGTTCCGGCCAGAATCGAACCCGCGCCCTTTGAGTCTGAAACGCGTGCGCTAGCCATTACGCTACCACGACTTTTTATTATGTTTAAATAGTTGCATTTTATCACTATATCTTCTATATGTATATAACTTATGTGTATATTTGTATAGTTATATATTTATTATTAAAATGTAAGTAATTGTACAATATGTGGAAAGAATGCATGATGAAAGAATAACTAAACAGATATACAATGCAAAAGTGGATGGATGCAGAAGTCGTGGAAGGCCACGACACACCTTCCATGATCAAATTGATCGTGTACTAGCAGAAGGTGATGTCAGGAGCCTTAAGAACAGACGAGCGTGCAAGTCAAAGAAGCAAGTGAGGTGTGTAAGAATAAGCCTGAATGGCGCTCTGTTGTTCGTGCCTACCCCGCAAGGGAACTGGCGTGAAGTTATGTATGTATGTATGTAATTGTACAACAAGACCGCCCTTTGTACAACAATTAGAATAATACTAGTTCGTAAGTTTTCTGTAATGGTGTACATTAAAGTGCTACCTATCTATCTATAATTATTAATAAATTGTATAATTATTAATAGTCAAAATTCAAAATCAAAATATTCTTGATAAACATAATGTGTCATACATTCTCCAGCCCGACGCCCTGCGTAAGGTCGTCATGGTAGGAGTTGGATAAGGAAAACGGAGAACCGGAATGTATGTCACAATCTTGAGAATACTTATGTCCAGCAGTAGACTGCGATTGGCTAGTGAACATTTTACGTTTGCTATAAACCATAGTGTTAGTATTAAGCTCATCTAATTTGTCTTGGACAAGCTTGACAAGTATTCCGTCGCGAGACGGGTATGATAATGATGATGGTATAAAGTCACAGTAGCTGTTTATAGCATAATACATAAAGAATTTGGGTTCGAATTTCCGATGAGAAGCATGCACTGCTTAAAGCCTTATTACACTATCATAGAAATATGATTATAGAAGTATGAGTCGTTTTTATATGAAGAACCTATGACAGTGTAATTAACTACATATGATTCATATTCTCTATGATCATAGTTAAGGGATCCTATTTGACAGCAAGCTTACCAATACGATCATATCATCCTTCTAACCCATCAAATAGCGTCAAAAACTAAGAATTTCGACTGAAATATCTTGTAAGACTTTTTATCTTCCAGTCTAAGTTCTCCGAGTGTTATGGACCTCTCTTATATGGATGGAGTGTTATGGATCTAATCCAAATACGTCTTTTATTTTTGGTTGTTTCCTTGAGCGTTTTTAACTTCTTTTTTAATGCAATTAATAAAATTGCACTCATAGCAACAGAAAACACGGCTAAATCGTTATCCATCTTGATAGTATCTCCTCAATAGTCTGTGATCTTGATAAAGTATGACGTTTATATGATCGTAAGTGAAATATGTAAAAATGAAGAACAGCATCATGTAAATATGATCATAGAATTTGACAGATATGATATATATATGATAGTGTAATTGGGGCCTTAGGCAGTTTTTTAATGAACAATATACACTTACTATTACGGCGAAATAAAACGTGGTGAAACCTGACAATTTGTGAAACCTACCAACCCGTTTTAAATGAGTATGCCAAGTACTTTGTCTATAATGAAAAGAGTTAGAATTATAAGACAGATTTCAGTTCGAGATTCAAATTATTTCAAATCATTACTATATTATCTAAAACATATCTAGTACAATGATAACAAAGCTTTTTTTTTTATTATTAACAACTCTACGGACTCGAGTTCCGTACCCTTTTGTACAACTTATTTTCTAGATTTAATTTTTTGAATTTAACACGCTTATTAGTTATTTTGGTTCTTGTGTGTGACATTAATTTGTTGATTTTTGTGTTGAGGTGTATGTATCTTACGAATAACTTATTATATTAATTTATTCTAGTTTTAATACTAATATAGAGTGTACTATTACATGCTGGTGTTGTGAGGAAGTGCATGTGCAGTGTAGGCCTTATATATATATTGTCCTATCTAGTGCCATGTGTGTTGTTTTTACTTTTCTGTGCCTGGGTTATTAATTTTTAGGCTCTTTGTGTGTGATAACAAAGTTTAAAATTGCGTAGTTCTCTGAGCCTAGTGACGCATTTTTATTAATGTTTAAAACGTCCTAAGTGCAACACACAGGATAAACCTTACTATTTTTACGGTTTTAAAGGAATTATTAGCAAAGTGATTCATAATTCAATTGGTGTGATAGTACATGGTTTTTCTTATTCTATCTTACAGCTGCATATTTATTACTACACAAGTCTTAAATCAACCAACTTTTTAAATGAACCAGAAAGCAACACAAGGAAGCAACTCTCCGGCGCTTACAAAATGTAGAATCATTGTAAAAACACAAAATATCAGCAAAATAAAACTAAAGAAAAACAATGATTGCAACCAAAATTAGTGCGCAATCAGCAATTTTCTCATACAATCGTGACACAATATGCAGAATGAATGGGGTGACCACACTAAATGGACCGACAAGACAAAGCCGGTCATTAGCACTCGCTCGAGCTAAATGTCGCAAGTATTGTAAAACTTCACACGTGATTAGGGTCACCACTATTTAGGGTTTGGAAGGACAAGTTGAATTTCCTTTGAAATATACACCGTTGCTCAGTAATTAAAATTAGGTTTTTTATACATATCAGACCTAAAACTTTACTGTTTCTTGTCAATTTACTATAATAACAAAGAAACTAAGTCCATATTATAGTCTAAACAGCTGCCCAGCAAAACGTACAGATGAGTCATAGCCAACCTGATTTGAAATAATTCAATTAATGACGTGTTGTTTATGACTACATAGGTATTTGTTACTGAATTGAAAAAGGCGATTATAGCGACATCTATTCTGCTAATCCGTCTATTCCAAGCAAACTACGTTATTTATCGCGATAAAAAGTATCCTAAGTGCTAGCTCGAGATATAAGCCAGCTTTATGTCGAGTTTCATTCATTTTGACCGCAGCACCATCTTTTTCACTATTTTCATCTATCCAACGGAAACGACGTCATTTACTGGGATAAAAAGTATCCTAAGTTACGCCCCGTGATATAAGTTAGCTCTGTTTCGAATTTCATTTAAATCCGTTCAGTTGTTTTTACCTGATAGTCTAACAGACAAAAAAATGACAGACAGACAAAAATTGTAAAAAATACATTTTCGAAATCTCTTGGTCCGAATGATCCCCGTGAGGTTTTAACGCATTGTACAAACTCGATATATATATATATATATATATATATATATATATATATATAAATATAGATATATATATATACATACGTATATATATATATATATATATATATATATATATATAAATATATATATATATATATATATATATGAACTAATTCCATTATAGGTCGATCAGCGTAATAGAGAGTAGTATTAAAAATACGAAGTAATTCTATTTCGTATTTATAATATTACTAAACTAAATTGTGCTCGCGGCTCCGCTAGTGTTAATGTTATTCCACGGATACTGTAAGCTTTTCCGGGATAAAAAGTAGCATATGTTCTATTCGAGACTATAATCTATCTCTCAGCCAAACTTCGTCCAGATCCGTTCTGCCGTTCTAGCGTTATTGAGCAATAAACGTTCATCCAAACTTACGCATTTATAATGTATATTTTAGTAGGTATAGATACTAATGCAAAGACAAGTTTACGCATATGGATAGTTCATATGTTTAAATTTCAAAACACAATATTTAAATTTCCTTAAAAAAATCCACATCATAGTCTGATATACACATAAAGTACTGCCAGTTATAGTGCCAGAAACCACTTTTCTACCTTTCAGTCTAAAAGCTAGTGACGAATTTAGACGATGTACTTAACGTAATTTCAAAATTATAATACACAATATATTATCGATGTTACGGATCGTGGAATTGAGTAGTTAGTGGTTTCTTCTGTAATACACTACTTTTATAATTTCTAATTGCCTAAAATACCTTCTCCAAATTCATTACAGCTTTAGCAGACCCTACCTAATATAACCTAAATGAACAAAAAGTATATCATACTAAGAATGTGCCATTTACCACTTTTCTTATACTTTCTATAAAGGCGAAAACACTTAGTTCACGTATTCTTTATTAATAGCTAGCATATTACACATTTACACTACATTTTAGTATTAGGTTTATTTCCAGTCTTCAGTGTGCATTTATTTGGGACATTATCGACTTTACTTATAATAATCTCGTTAAGAAACGATTAGCCATCTCTTAAGTAAGAGAATCAGAATCAGACCCTAATCAATGAATATCTTTTTTTTCACTTATAAATGTGTATTACTTGTTGTTTACCTAAGAGGAGCACAGATAAACGAAATTTGAATGATTAACGTAGGTTGTACCCAAAATATTCGACTGAAGAGGAGTTTATGGGTAAGATTTCTACTAATCAGTTTCTTTAAATTTAAGAAACGATTATAAGTACATACATACATACCTACATAACTTCACGCCAGTTCCCTTGCGGGGTAGGCACGAACAACAGAGCGCCATTTAGGCTTATTCTTACACACCTCACTTGCTTCTTTGACATTCATAACTCTTGTCATGCACGCTCGTCTGTTCTTAAGGCTCCTGACATCACCTTCTGCTAGTACACGATCAATTTGATCATGGAAGGTGTGTCGTGGCCTTCCACGACTTCTGCATCCATCCACTTTTGCATTGTATATCTGTTTAGTCATTATAAGTAAAGCCCTAAATATTTATCTTTCTTTCTAAGTTACTTCAAGGGCCAAGCATATTTAGACTGTCAGTATGCGATCATCAACAATGCTAACAGCGCAATATTGGAACGAGTCTAGGAGTCTACTTTCACAATGATATACATATTATGTATGGATGGATATACATAGATTCTAAGCGAACTTTTTTGGCAACAATAGTTCTCGTATCCGGTTGGTGGCTGGCACATGGTGACCCTATTATGGTCATTGTGAGACAGGTATCGGGGACGATAACTGACCTAGTTTTGAAGCATAGGTTTTGAGCGATGCAATTAAATTGGACATCAATATGTTTGGTTCAACAAAACATGATTAATTTTGACTGATTTATTGGCATCGGTAGACGGCGCTATAATCGGACTTTTTGACAAGTATGGAGTTTAATTTAAAACTGCGCAGACGGTGTCTCAAGAAAGATGTCTCGCAGACGGGGCGCTACGGTCGGGGAACGGAATGTTAAGAAGATAAATATATGTATTACTAGCTCTACCCGGCAGACGTTGTCCTACCTTCAAAAAAATAAAAATCTAGAACCCGATTGCAGCGCCATCTACCGGGACCAAACGTTAATCTAAACTATTCTCGAATCCACTTGAACAAACAAAAACTTTCATCAAAATCGGGCTTACTGTTTAGGAGGAGTTTAGCGGCGCTAACTACCGGGTCCAATCGTGAATCCGTACGTACGTACGTGAAGCAAGAACAGCAAAAACTTTGTACCCCTTTTTACGAAAATTGCGCGGATGGAGGAGTATGAAATTTCGCACACTTATAGTTTATATAGAGAAGGAGTGCAGAATGCTAATATATTTTTAAAATTATGCATAAAAAAATACATTAAATAAATAAAAAATACACACACTACCATGTATTTGGCACACACACGCATATATACTCTTTTGTTTATTGTTAAAGTCAAGTTAATAGTGTAGCCTTGGCGAAATCTGTGATTATGGAAGTATAGTCTTTGACAACAGAACCTTAATAATGTTCAAACTTATAATTTAAATTAATTATTATGGTCGAATTTCGACCACAGGCGACCACTAGTTGTATTAAATACACACATTAAATTCACAACGAATTGAGACACCCCCCTTTTTCCAGTCGGTTAAATATATAGGATAGGATAGATAGCCCACCGAACGCAGTAAAAATTGATAAGAGGTCTATGAGACAAAATAGTTTGGGGATCATTGCTTTAGAGCAAGGTATAATGTTCCCGGCATAAAGACTAATATATCACTCAAGATTTATGTCATGTCAAAAGCTCAGGCTACGATATCTGATACTAACGTAATATTTCCATTTATCTAAAGCGACACTATAAACTGCCGTGTGCGAATATCCTTAGGTATCCCAAGGCGGATATAAATAGGGTTCAATCAACCTTCTCGCAGACCAACGTAAGGGTTTAAGCTACGTATTAATCATGTTAAGGTGAAGCCATTAGTGGTCAGTGAAGAAGTTTCAGAGATGGATGGAGATATTCAATAGAAATTTACATGTTTATTGGTTTTGAATTAGACTGGGATCCGGTTAATTTTAGACCTTTAATCGTCGCACTCAGAAAGTTTAACAGATGATTAATTTTAATGGGCAATTAAAATGTAGCAAATATAAATTGGTAAGTACAATAAATACATCATAACCTAATATAGGTATTATGTATGTAGTTATAGTCACTTAAGGATGAAAGTATAATAATAAGCTCAAGTCGCCGTCTATTAGTAATTACTAGTGGTCGCCTAGTGGTGGAAATTCGACCATAACAATTAATTTCAATTATAAGTTTGAACATTACTAAGGTTCTGTTTTCAAAGGCTATACTTCTATAATCATCGATTTCGCCAAGGCTACACTGTTAATTTGACTTTAACAATAAACAAAAGAGTATATATGCGTAATGTTTTTTTTTATTGATTTAATGTATTTTTATGTATAATTTTTAAAAAAATATTAGCATTCTGCACTCCTTCTCTATACAAACTATAAGTGTGCGAAATTTCATACTCCTCCGTCCGCGCAATTTTCGTAAAAAAGGGTACAAAGTTTTGGCTGCGTTTTTGCTTCACGTATTAATATATAGATATAAACATTGTATTTTGCTTGCTCTCAAAATAAACCGGGCTATTAGGGGAAACCCTAGTTCACTACTACTTTCACACTGTACAATACTTTGTATTGATACATCAATAGATAATAATACCAGCCGAATACTTCGCAGTATCAATCATTTAACAATAGTCAAAACTTGGAAAGTTCAAAGCAGTTCGTGTCTCCAATTTATCACAGTCAAAGTTCTTTCGCTATCTTAAATAATGCCGGGAGGACCAATTCAAAAGTTACGAAATACGGAAGTATATTGCAGAATAAAATATTGATACGTACTTGTATAATATTAGAGACATGCAGGAATCATCAAGATGGTTATAGCTCTTAAGGCTATCGATCAGTGTGATACCACGCTCTCACAAAACATCGACGTGAAACTGTTAGCCGTGAGCTAATCATGTTTTGAATGTTGAGTGACAGTTCCGTCATTGGTAAAAATATTTACATTTTTATAAAAGAGATAGAAATTTGTTTTTGTTTTTTAAACTACTTTATTGCTACAACTGAAGTTCCGAGAAGCCGTAATCCATATACCTAAGCCTTAAGCAACCAGGTGTTTCATTACCTCTGCTAGTTACATTATCTGTAATCCTTTTATGCTTGCTTTCATTATTCAGTCATTTGTGGCGTTAATTTTCTAAGTATTGAAAAAAATCTGTCTATTGTTAGTCTCTAATCTCTTTGTCTTTGCCGGTCGGCCGTTTGTATTCGGTTGTGTTTGTAAGAATTGTGAATTACGTGTATGTACTTGTAATAAAGTTTATTATACAATAAATTATCCGCGAAGAAACGGAGAAAGAATACTATTTGTAAGAGGCGACAAAAGACACCCCACAGCCAGATGGTGGGGTGTTTGCCCGCTTTGATGGTTACCACCCCTGGTCTGTAGCAGCCTTGAGTTCTGTTCCGACATTAGTGGTCCAGGTTCCAGTCTCTCATTAGAGAGCAGGAGCACATTCGTACCACTTTTGATGTTATAAAGGTCCATAGGCGACGGTAACCGCTTTCCATCAGGCGGGCCGCCTGCCTGTCTGCGGAACTCATGTAATAAAAAAAATGCATGCATGCTGAATAACGATTGCGACTATGGAATTAGAGACGCGGGTAGAGATACTCAGCTCCTGTTAAATTCTCGAGGACATTGACGTTACAACAAGCCTTTAGTCTAACAATTATAGTTTCAGAGGTATAGGATCAATTTGTAACAAAATACTAGGTGATAAAAAAACTGGCTATTAAATGACACTGAAAAAATACATACATAACTTCACGCCAGTTCCCTTGCGGGGTAGGCACGAACAACAGAGCACCATTCAGGCTTATTCTTACACACCTCACGTGCTTCTTTGACATTCATAGCTCTTGTCATGCACGCTCGTCCGTTCTTAAGGCTCCTGACTAAAAATATATTATATAATATATTCTCCCAGCGTCAACTAACAATGTAAAACGTATAAGCTCAATATGTATAATAGAAACAGCATCAATAGTTGTTACATAGAATAAGAAAGAATAAAAACAGTAGTATTGTACCTAGAAAATAGTATAAAAATTAAGAGAACTAGATGTAAAGAACTACTACTTACTAACTAGATAGGTAAAATATATAAATGTATATATAATATAACTATAGATATTTACCCGCAGTAACATATGTATAAGCAGTAGCAAAATGTAAATTTTTGAGAAAGCATAAATAAAATAGATAAAAATAAAAGTAATGAGAACTCTGCCCTGACCAATGGTAGAGAAGCCTGCATAATTATATAAAAAAAAGAGGAATAGGATCTCGACTTTACTCGAACGAACCCGCATGAATAACTAGAGTTCTGGGATATTTTAAACATTGTCAATGACAGTAAGAACTTTTCGACGCTACTTGCGAAGATTGTCCATCCAACTCAGAACAGAGAAACTTAAAATACACGCGCTACAAATAGATTTTAACTACAGGCGCATCGTCTGCACTACAAAGCGGAATACGCCTTGACTGCTTGAAGTGTTTTGATATTCAACTTTAAAAGGCAAACGATCCTTTTGACTCTGAATTAATATACTGTTACGAGTTACGGGACTCGAGTTAAAATGCCCTTGGAATTACTATAGAATTTATTAGAACTATAAACACGTATAACACAGGTACGAATATAATAACATGCGCAAAGTCCGTCACTAAATAAATTATCGAATGTAGTACACACGTCTTGCTCCGCTAGTGGTTATCACTTGGCTGCCTCACCCCTCTGTTGAGGCATTGCTTTATACTGTACAAATACAAATACAACATAATATTTTCTTAAGTTTTCGCGACTTGTATACATAATAAAACTACGTTTTAACGGTTTTAAGCGCGGTAATTTTATTTGATTTTGGTTTTTCCGACGTTTCGGCCACTTTTCAGTGGCCGTGATCACGGCAGACAAAGATGTCAAGTGTCAACGAGTATTGTTAAAGTTTTATTTAGCCTACCGCCAACTTATTAATTTTAATTATTTAATTTACTCTATGGGAGCCTAATCTAATTTACTACCGCTTCGCAACATGTTATGGCTTGAAGAGAAGAAGCGGCGCAAGAAACTCTTCAGCAAACATGCCTAGCTCTAATAATTTTATATAATATTAAAATGGGTGGAAGGAAAAATAAAAGTAATCACAAGTTGGTTTGTGTTCCGTTGTACGCAGAAAGAGCTCACAGTGTCTTGAGGTCTGGCAGCTGGTTTTTGCTGGGTTTGGGTCTTAATAGTTTTGATAATTTTTTTATATATAATTATTTTATTATATTTTTTGGGTCTTAATAGTTTTGATAATTTTTTTATATATAATTATTTTATTATATATAATTTAAATTATCAAAACTATTAAGACCCAAACCCAGCAAAAACCAGCTGCCAGACCTCAAGACACTGTGAGCTCTTTCTGCGTACAACGGAACACAAACCAACTTGACTGATAATTACTTTTATTTTAGGCATGTTTGCTGAAGAGTTTCTTGCGCCGCTTCTTCTCTTCAAGCCATAACATGTTGCGAAGCGGTAGTAAATTAGATTAGGCTCCCATAGATTAAATAATAACCATAAACAAAATTAAAAATTAAATAATTAAAATTAATAAGTTGGCGGTAGGCTAAATAAAACTTTAACAATACTCGTTGACACTTGACATCTTTGTCTTCCGTGATCACGGCCACTAAAAGTGGCCGAAACGTCGGAAAAAACCAAAATCAAATAAAATTACCGATTACAATACACAATGGGTTATTTTTCCAATCACAAATTTTAAACACAAAGTAAACAAAAGAAGACGGTCATAAAAGTGCTTCAATGTTATTAGCTCAAACACCGACGGGTAATAAATGTGCTTTGTTTACTAATATGCAGGTGGCCCAAACCGTAACAATACTATTGCTATTTACTAATTTATAAACTAAATTACTTTTTAATATAAATACAACACAAGCTTCAATACATACGTGAAGAAGATTTTTCTAAGAATTTAGGCGTACATCGTTCTTTAATAAGGATTATGCTCGATAGCCCTGGGATCCGATCCACTCATCAGATCCTGACTTGGTGACCATGAGAATACCTCGGAAGTATACACTTACAAGTAAAGGAAACAATATGGAAATTGGTTTACAATTGATGGAATTTTCGTGAATCTCTAATTCCTTGCAATCTACTCATCAGATCCTTACATGGTGACGATGAAATTAAATGAAATTTATTAGCACGTAGTACAGGGTACATATAAAATGACTATAATACAGAGAACAGTACAAATGGCGTCCCAAAGGAAACTCTGTTTCCCGCGCTAGGTCTCCTTAGAGCCTGTGTGACGGGCTACAGTAAGGTTCGCTTCGGTCATATAATTCTCATCATTGATGAGAGTACATTAATGCAATGTCTTTGTGTAGTGAAAATTTATATGTATAAATAATATTGTTACGAGTTGCAGGACTCGAATTAAAATGCCGTTGGAATGATTATAGAGTTTATTAGAACTATATAAACACGTATAACACAGGAAGAAACATAACCGAATGCAATAAGTCCAAACGTAATGCAGAAGATCGTAATTTAATAACACGCGCAAAGTCCGCCATTAAATAGATTACCGAATGTACAAAAGTCTTGCTTCGCTTGTGGTTATCGCTTGACTGACCCATCTCTCAATTGGGGCATTACTTTATACTGCACAGATGCAATATGTCCGGCCGCGTGGACTAAATTTCCTAGAATCAGTCCGACACACCTGGCTAATGACTGTCATAAAAGATTACAATACACAATGGGCTGTTTTCTAATCACAAATTTTAAACACATAGTAAACAAAAAAGTCCAAATGCTGATAAAATGTGTTTTTACGGTATGCAGGTGTGAATCCACCTTTGTCGGCGTCTAGGTCGTAACAATATTTTTTATTGTTAAATTAAAAATTACAATTTAATATTCAAAGATGACAGTAATAACAGTATGCTTTTGTGTATGTGTGTGTATGTGTGTGTGTGTGTGTGTGGTTTCTGTGTAGGCGTAAGTGATCAAAGTAACTATTTTCAAATGATGATGGTGATGATGGGACCAATTAGGGAGTATATATAACCTTTCGATTAAAATAAAAATTTTGAAAATCGGTCCACAATTGACGGAGTCAGGAGATGCGAAGGAGGAGACGGACGAAAATCGAGTAACGAACATCAAAAAAACATACAGATACATTCAGGACCTCCTCCTTTTTGAAGGCGGTTAAAAACACTAACATCTTAATATTTTCTTAAGTTTTCGCGACTTGTATACATAATAAAACTACGTTTTAACGGTTTTAAGCGCGGTAATTTTATTTGATTTTGGTTTTTCCGACGTTGCGGCCACTTTTCAGTGGCCGTGATCACGGAAGACAAAGACATCTTTGTCTTCCGTGATCACGGCCACTGAAAAGTGGCCGTCGGAAAAACCAAAATCAAATAAAATTACGGCGCTTAAAACCGTTAAAACGTAGTTTTATCACTAACATCTTCCCAGATGGAACAGGGACATTAAAGAAACAGTAGAAAAGCAAAGAGATGCAAGATGCAAAAAACCTTCAAAATTGCCTCGGCACCTTGACAACAATACTCGCGTCTACATGCTGTATTTCTAATCAAAGGCATATATATGAACATGCATCGGACTGTTAAATCTTTCCGATTTATCGCTCCAATAAACTCGCCTAACCTAGTTCCACTCTAATTGAACAAATTGTTTACTATTGAACATTATTGGGAACAGGCGTTGTTGGCTTGTTAACAAATACCTCGAATTGTTTACTCTAATCGATTTATTGATCGATAAACAACGATAATCGAATAACGGGATTCGATTCGATTAACATGATAAATTCCGCTTGTAAGTTGATGTACAAGTAAGTACATGACACATAAATCACGGCTACTGAAAAGTGGCTGAAACATCGAAATAAAAACAAAAAATTACCACGCTTAAAACCGTTACAATGTAGATTTATAGACACATGTTATAGTTCGCGGCACGGATCTTGAGCGGTCGATTCGCATGACGAATATGACTATGAGTATTAAAATAAATAGAACTTTATGCTATGTCTTAAAAGTAAAGCACCAGTATATCTAGACATGTGGCAATTTCCGTTAGCGATTCTCCAAAAGCGGCCGCTTTAGCCCTCCTGGTAAGAATTTTGAACATGACTAAGGGCCGATTTTACAATCACCACATAAAAGTTAGTAAAGTAAAATTAAAAACGCCAGTTGGATGAATAAAACAGTAGAATGGTTTCAGTTTTGAATTCATTCAGGTTATAATTTATTCGACTGATTACTTTTATCTGATGATTGAAAAATCGGCCTTTTATGTAATTAAATTATTCAAAATATATATAAGAATAAGCCTGAATGGCGCTTTGTTGTTCGTGCCTATACCGCAAGGGAACTGGCGTGAAGCTATGTATGTATGTATTTTAATTATACAACACACAAAATAAAACGGAATTCATAGTGCTCTTCGTCAAAACAATAACAAAGCTATTCTATTCTTTGATTCATAACTTCTCCCTAGTTAGGCGTGTTGTTCAAGAGCTTCGCTTCTTCTCATTAATAGCCGGTTCCTATAATTTACCGACCGTTCACTTGCCTAACTATTGGTTAAAATTTGATATAAGCGCCATACTAAATGTACGGGGATTTTTATCAAATTATAACCAATAGTTAGACAATCGAATGAATAGTAATATATAGGAGCCCGCCATAACACAACAATAACACATTCCGAAATGGTGTACAACTGTAAATATAGTAAGAAGTAGGCTTAATTTAACTTATAAATATGTGCGAATGATATATCTTGAACGCATGATGTGATGAACGTAAGACGATATTTCTGAACGAGCCCATAGTTAGAAAGAGATGACGAGTGAAAGAAGTGCATAGACGACGAATGAACGACGTACGCACGACGCAGCATAAGAGATGCTCTGAGTTTTTGAAATATTGTACGGTGTTGATATTAAAATTATTAGAATATACGCACGCGCCTCGCTGATAATCGGAAACTCGTAAAATCTTGTTTTTCTTGCCAGCCACCATCCTACATGTACGACGTTCAAAAGATTTTCTCCAGTTGCACTTTGTTTGAATAGAAACTTTTAAGTTTGACTTGATCAGCTCACCATTCTACTTGGCAGAAGTACGAGATTAGCCAAATATTTTTCTGCTGAGATTTACGGTGTGCCCAAAGGATTTTCTTGAATATCACCGGCAGACTAGTACTACTTACTGGAAGATAAACCGTACCTGAAAATGAAAGAAATCATAATTAACTTCTTTTCAGTATTTTAAAGTCGTGGTAGCTTAGTGACTAACATAACCTCGTCTTATCCCGTTGATGTGTGTTCGAATCCTGACTATAAAGCACGCATGTGTTAGGCAGATTTTCTAACCTAATATACTATGACCCACTTACTACAACCTAATGATGAAGGAAACTATCGTGAAAAAACCTAAAACTATAGGTAACTGACGTTTTAGACAAGTGTGGGTAACATCTCTATATATGGAAAACCCTGAGATTAACTGGTGTTTGAGGGATATTATTTTTTTTTTTAAGAAAAATAATTCAATACAGGACGCGTTCCTTTAGTATCTCACAACGCCCAAAAATGTTTCGACTGCCGTTCCACAAGACGACCGCGGTGATTAAGGTCGTGGCGAAATCGTCACTAATGACATCTTCATTTTTGATCACACAGCGTTCACAACGACTCATGTCAAGAGTTGGGTCGAAGTGGGCGTTGACCACAGCGCATTAATTCTCCCTATCTCTTGACATTGAAAAAGCGCGATTTTCAAATCCACCAATGACATTTGTGCCTTTCGTCGTTTATGACATCAAAGCCTCATAATCCGTTCCACTAGAGTTTATGATTGTAACGTCAACGTAAACGGGGTCGCTGTGAGTCCTTTCTGTAACGTAGCCACTATAGAACCTCAATAAATCGAAAACCTCCGAAACTCGAAAAAAAATTGTGTTCCCTTCCCTTCAACCCCCAAAACCTCCGTTGCTCGAAATCTGAACCCTCAATTAGTGAGTCCTTATAAGCAAAGTTCAGTACTTATTTTCCCTCTAGAACTCGAAAGAATAAATTGAACCTCTTTATCTCGAACATATATACAATTACAAAAACAGACCACATCTATACATGTATAAAAATCAATTACTGTTCGTTAGTCTCGCTAAAACTCGAGAACGGCTGGACTGATTTGGCTAATTTTGGTCTTCAATTATTTGTGTAACTCCAGGAAAGGTTTAAAAGGTGAGTAAATATGAAAAAAAAATGCTTGGAATATAGTAAAAACAACAATTTCGCTTTCCCTTAGAAACTATTCCTACCTGTCAAACATTTGATGTTTGTCCCGTCGTTTAGAAATCAATTAAATTTAAAAGTCGTTCGGCCCGTTAGGCCCGTGGGGTCCATCGGCAAAGAGTTTCTTTAAAGACATATGTAAGAAACTCTTTGACACTACCCGTGATTAGAAAGCTGGCTCCTATTTCGCACAGCAAATAAGTATTTCCATACAGCGCGGCAATGCAGCCAGCCTTTTGGGCACGCTCTCCGTTGGCAGTGATCTCCTACATAGCGTATTTTAGTTTCGATGTCTTTGTTATTTAAATGTCCCATATATAGGATTTATAAAGGAAGTCGTCCAGAAATCAAATTAAATTTATAAGTGAGGTTTTTTTTTAATTTTTTTGGTTTTGAATGTCAGACGTTTGATGTTCGTCCCGTCGTTCAGAAATCAACGTTTCTTATTTATTGATTCTGAGGCGGTACGAAGATTGCCGGGTCAGCTAGTTTACAATATTTTCTAGGCAAACAATAGTAGGTCTTATCGCTCAAAGCGATCTCTTCCAGGCAACCGAATTCAAAGAAATTTGAATCAGGCGATGTAGGTGGTACAGGAAAAAGGCAATAGATAACTCTTTTTTATCTCTCTATAACTAGTAGGAATTTAAATTAATTTCACCTCTCTAACTCAAAATCAGTTGGAATAAATCTTGACATCGTCGCATGTTTCTTTACAAAATTCGCTTAAGTCAATATCCTGCATAAGTCGAAAACTCCATAACTCGAATTTGCGCCGTGTCCCTTCAAGTTCAAATCACAAACGTTTTATTGTATTTGTTTTTTGACCCCTGTTATATGATATTGAGATAGAACACAGTATTCATGTTTTATTCGCTAAAATTTTCAAAGCAATTCGTTGACCCGTTTCGGAAGCTGTTCGAAACAAACTTAAAGGCAGACTAAGAGATCAAAATTGTAAAAACGATAAACAACAGATTTTCCTTAAATTTTAGCATCTAATTTAAAATCAGATGGATGGATGGATGCAGAAGCCGTGGAAGGCCACGACACACCTTCCATGATCAAATTGATCGTGTAGCAGAAGGCGATGTCAGGAGCCTTAAGAACAGACGAGCGTGCATGACAAGAGTTATGAATGTCAAAGAAGCAAGTGAGGTGTGTAAGAATAAGCCTAAATGGCGCTCTGTTGTTCGTGCCTACCCCGCAAGAGAACTGGCGTGAAGTTATGTATTTATGTAATTTAAAATCAATAATAGACACTTCAATGTTATTTAAAACTATAGATTAGAGATATAAGAGTGTAGAGAAAATACTGGAAATATATCAACAGATGCAGTCTTAATTAAGAACTTTTATTTTTTTATTGATGGAGTACAGCAGACAGTCTGACGGCCCAACAATGATGGAATGTGATTACCGTTGCCCATTTGCAACGCTAAAGGTGCTACCAACATGCTGCCGGACTCTTAGATGGGGTTGGAACCTGGCCACTAATGCCGGAACACAACTCAAGGTTGTTATGGCGGCATACACTAGACTAGGGGTGGTAGCCATCTAGACGGGAAAATGCCCTACCACCTGACTGTGGGTTGTTTTTGTCGCTTCTGTCTTACGACAGGCCGACTGGCCGCAGGAATTTGTATTATTTTTCCGTTCCTTCAAAAATAGAAATTACTACCTGCTGTTGTACGTACCTGCTCAAATAGGAGTAGTATGTAAGGCGAAATAACCTTGCTACCAATTGAATGACAAGCCAGATTACATCAAACGACACAAGTTAACCATATGTTATGGACTTGATTGATGGCGATACTCGCTGAGTATGTGCATGTATAAACATACATACACGTAGTTGTATTGTTTTTCTTATGCTACTGCTCATCTGGGATAATGTTATAGTCATTGACAATTTCATGCAGATGTAGCGATGAGTTCGAATTCCTTATTTGTGATACGACATTGTTATTAATTGTTAACGACGTTAAACATTCACGGATAACTTAAATTATTTTCTAACGCTATAATCAAGACACCTTTGGCCACAGTCAATAAATATAACTTGTTATGTATGTAAATCGAAAAAAGGTTATAACAAGTAGGTAGATACAAAAATCATGTACATTCATCCTCGAAATAGAAAGTATTACGCACAGTTGTTGTTTTTATTAAAAAGCCCTAAAAAGTATTTAGAAATATCTCTCAGTATCCCAGACGGATCAGGGACATTACGAGATAAATTTGTGAATAAACTGTTAGTTAAAGTGTGTGCTTAGATGGTTAAATTTTGTACATTAATATGTAACTCTAGATGTTCTTTAAATTGGCAATTGTTGCGTTTTAATACAATATTCTATTACATGGATAATGTGAGTCTGAACAGCCCTAGACAAATTATTATACACATAAAAGACAATATATGAATTTTAAATTACATTGGCTAACAAAAAATGGTCTGTACTTTTGACCAGACCCATCTATTCTCATGTATTTCGAGGAGTTCAATCCGAATCTGGGGTTAGTTTGCTCCACACTAAACTGACCTCAGATTCGGATTCAACGCTGTTTTTCTGTTCTGTTTAAATTCTGTACTTTGACCAGACCCATCTATTCTTATGTAAAAAAGTGGTCTGTACTATGTGTGTCTGTGTAATATTGCTATGGACCAAAGTGACCTCAGACTCAGATTCAACACTGTTTTTTTGTTTAAATTCTGTACTTTGACCAGACCCATCTATTCTTATGTAAATAAGTAGTCTATACTATATGTGTGTGTAGTAATGGTATGGACCAAACTGAACCCCAGATTCGGATTCAACGCTGTTTTTCTGTTCTGTTTAAATTCTGTACTTTGACCAGACCCATCTATTCTTATGTAAAAAGTGGTCTGTAATATGTGTGTGTGTGTGTGTATGTGTGTAATATTGGTATGGACCAAAGTGACCCCAGATTCAGATTCAACGCTGTTTTTCTGTTTAAATTCTGTACTTTGACCAGACCCATATATTCTTATGTAAATAAGTAATCTATACTATGTGTGTGTGTAGTATTGGTATGGACCAAACTGACCCCTAGATTCGGATTCAACGCTGTTTTTCTGTTCTGTTTAAATTCTGTACTTTGATCAGACCCATCTATTCGTATGTAAAAAAGTGGTCTGTACTATGTGTGTCTGTAGTATTGGTATGGACCAAACTGACCCCCAGATTCGAATTCAACGCCGTTTTTCTGTTCTGTTTAAATTCTGTACTTTGACCAGACCCATCTATTCTTATATAAATAAGTAACCTATACTGTGTGTGTGTGTAGTATTGGTATGGACAAAACTGACCCCTAGATTCGGATTCAACGCTGTTTTTCTGTTTAAATTCTGTACTTTGACCAGACTCATCTATTCTTATGTAAAATTGGTCTGTAATATGTGTGTGTGTAATATTGGTATGGACCAAACTGACCCCAGATTCGGGTTCAGCACATCGAAATATATAAGTATAAATGGATTTGGTCAAAGTACAGACCACTTGTTTGTGGGCCGATGTTATGTTTAATCACGTGTTACTGGTTTACAAAAAGACGTGATTTCGAATTAATACAATATTTGCAATATAAAGTGAATGCGTGACGTGAATATTACACGGCATTTTAGCTGCGATACCATAACCGCTTTTATGGCACGTTATTATCGATGTTACACCACTACAACGTCAAAACAATATTTTACATGTAATTTTCGTCGCTTCGTTACTTATTTTTATGACGTTTAAAATATTTAAAAAGTCGTGACAGATCAGTGACTAAGGAATCGCGAGCTCGCGTCTCAAGACTTCAGAGTGGAGGCCATTCTACTACTACTATCTCGTCAAAATCGCAGGACACTATCATCTCAATAGTAAATTTGCCTGATTTCGGTATTCTGATAATTCCAATAGCGTGCCTATTCTATCATCTGTACAGATAAATAAAATTGAAGTGTCTGTTTGTAATTTCAAAATAACAGCTTTTTACTAAATGCATATGAAAGGACTTACGATACTTTATCAAGGAAGCAATTTTTAAAATTTGTCTAGTCTACATGTTCCGGCTAAACTCTGAAACGGCTGGACCGATTTTGACGATACTCACTGGCAGATAGCTGTTGTTATAAGGAGTAAATTAGGCTACTTTTTTAGGATTCCGCGAAAAAAAGTCTACGCGGACGAAGCCGCTGGCACAGCTCAAGTCAAGCTCTAGATGAAATATCTGGTGTATTAAATGAACTTCGGCGCTCACTTCACCCAGGTAGCCCTGAGGTTAGTTAAATCCGCTGCCGCCCTGGCCAGGCTTCTTCCGAACGTGGGAGAGCCGGGCGCGGCGGTAAGGAAGTTGTACGCCGGTATGCCGGGCGCCCCCGTATGGATCCATACACTTCACCGACAAAACAGGATCCTGCTGAGGCGAGCTCAGAGGGAGGGACCTGGGATCCCCAGAAGCCGGAATCGAGACGGAAACGGAAACACGGGCACTCCAAGAAACGATGTTTTACACGCTCGTGGAGTGTGCCGCCTGGGGGACGTCGTTGGCTCTGTGGGCTCGCTTCGTATTAGGTCTAAGCGATGGTGCAGGGACAACATTCTTGGCTTGCGGTTTCCTACTTCTGCAAATCCGTCATGTCGCATAAGGAAGCGAGGGAGGAGGACCGCCGATCTTAAGCGCCGCTACTCGCATGTCCGTGTCGTGTATCTCCATCATACACTCGTACATAAGTATGTATGTAACATCTATTTCTCGAAAACAACTAACTTTTTTTTAAAGGTGGCATTGAATTAGTAGTTATCCCTTTGGATCCATATTGTTGCGTTAATAAATATAACAAGCCATAAATAATTTATATGCCTAACAAGTTTCCGTGTCCATAAACAGGCTGGACTTTACACAACGCTGGCTGTAGATGCTTTCCTTCCTTTTCCTATTTCCTGAACAGTACTGATTATGTCATTGCTATGTACCTACTATTACAGCAGACATACCATTAATGATTTTTATAGAATTATTATGGATTTTATAGAATTTTGGTTAATTTATAAAATCTAAACATTATTGTGTTGTACAAACACTTCTTTAAATTTTATCCGAGCAAGAATGGAGAAAGAATACTAAATTCTTGCGGCCAGATGGCCTGTCATAAGAGACAAGAAAACAACCTCAGCCAGGTGGTAGGGTGTTCGCCCGTCTGGTAGACCACCACTCCTCGTCTAAAATATGCTGCCAATAACCTTGAGTTGTGTTCTGATTCCTTTGCGAGGCGGGCAGCACATTGGTAGCATCTTTGGTGTTAGATTTGTCCATAGGCAACCGTACCCGCTTTCCATAAGGTATCCTCTGCCTGTCTGTTGTAATCATTCAATTTAAATATATATTAAGGCTTGTTGAAAATTCAACTTCAACTGGTCTGACTTTTTTTTTCTATTGCAGGAGTTCAGCAAAGCCTATGGACATTTGCAACACCAAAGGTGCTACAAATGCGCTGCTGTTCTCTCAAGGGAGACTGGAACCTGGTCACTAATGCCGGAACACAACACACAGTTGTTATGGCAGCATATTCTAGACCAGGGGTGGTCGCCATCCAGTCGAACAAATACCCTGCCACCTGGCTGTGGGTTGTTTTGTCGCCTCTTACGACAGGCCGCCCGGCCGCAGGAAATTGTATTCTTTCTCCGTTCCTGCACGGATATCTATCTATATATATGCTTGTTAATTTTGATGAGCGTTAAAGGAATAACATTAAAAAACTTATAAAATATTATCGTATCCATCAAGCAAATACTCACCATATAAACATTGTTATAATAGTTTAATAACAAGTACTTATTAGTGTCAATACGTGTTTAGCTTGTAAATATGGACAGGACTAATCGCGCATTCCATGTGTGCCTCGTGTACTTTGGGCTCACGTGTAAATTATTGAGTCGGGTTGCCTTGTATGGACGTTGGCAGGGGTTTAACATTGTCGTCATAATATAGTATGCAGACAACGGATAGCACTTGGTAGACATGTTGTGCACCGCGTCGGTGGCGGCGCGGCGCCGACGGCGTGACAGTTTCAGGGCTTTTTTAAGTTGCTATATTTAAATCTACTCCATGGCTTCGTAACATCGTCACAAACAAGACTCGGGCACCTAAAAGTGGAAGTTATAAACCGGGAATAAATAGGTAGAATTCAAATATGCGAACACTGGCTCTGTTTTTTCAGACTATCATCAAGTAATTACAAGATTTTCTCATTTCAAAAACCGTATATTACACTGATGGATATTATTTTAAGATCTTATTTCTTTGCATTAAAGTTCGAAACTGTATCATAATATACAGCGGTCAGCATTTTTCCTTTACACTTTTCGCCTAGCTCCCATCCTTCGGGTAACGTGCGATAAGAAATTTCATTCCAAAAACAAAACTAAACAAAACAAAACACAAAACATTTTGTTCTTAATTCAAAGTTGGTGTTGCCATGGATCGTGTGAAGGATGACTCTGAATGACATGATGATTTGTAGTGTGACAACGGATGTATGCTAGAATAGAGGAGTATTACTTTTTTTACTGAAGAACAGGAGACAGGCTGACGCCCCACTTGATGTATAGTGGTTACCGTCGTCTATGGACATTTGCAACAATATAGGTGCTGCCGGCCTCGAAGGTGGGACTGAAATCTAGGCACTGATGCCGGAACATACTCAGAGTTGTTATGATGACATGCGTTTGGCGGCCTCTGTAGTTAGTTAAGTGGCCAAAGCCTTTTCCGGACTAGCTCACTGGAACGCAGAGCCTCCGGGTTCAATTTCTGGCATGTTACATTTCCTAAAAAACGAACTTTACGTTATTTACTATGGTCTGGGTGTCTGGGATCCGCCCCCGAATTGTTCGTTGTATATCACCCATAACACAAGCATAACTTGCTAAGCTAATACATAGCTATATACAATGTGTGTTTGTCTGCCGATTATTTATTCTCTAAACCAGGGGTGGTGGCCATCCAGACAGACAAATATCCTACTAATAGTTCTTTATAATCGATTACCTGTAAATAGAAGATTACATACTTTCATATCCGTCACGAGCACTTACAAACCACTCGGATATGATATTTGCTAAGAAGTTGCAAACAGATAATAAAACAATCAATTATCATAATCGAATTAACACAACACAAATAACAAAAATTAATTGCATTAATATGGTAACGACCTCTCAATAATATGTTGGCACAGACGACTTGCAACATACGACGTTGCATCCTATCTGTCGTAACTGCAAAAGAACCGAGGCAGATGGATTAGCTAGATACTAAAGTATTAGGTAAGCTAAATGCAAGTTTATAATGTACCAGTTCGTCCTTTGTTTGTTTTTTTATTCTTTACTAGCTTTTGTCCGCCGCTCCGCTCGCTTTAATGTTATACCACGGCAACCGTACATTTTTCCCAGATAAAAAGTAGCCTTTTTTTCTATTCCAGACTATTTTATTCCCGGGATGTATACGTTTGCGGACACCTCACTGCTCGAGGACATATTTAACAACAGTGAGGTAATCCTGGACTCACCGACTTCTTTGCCGGAATACCCACTAAACACCCGGGTGTTTCTCTTGACGTCATACGCCAGGGCCACGAGAACAGGCCGTTGCCGACCGACGCCGCAGCCCTGGTTGAAGTCCGCCCCTGTTTACTGCTGAGCCTCTCCTCGGGACGGGGGATGGTATGTCCCCTGAGAACTTAATTTTATTTTGAATGTGCGTCCAGATCACCTCCGTGCCCTGAGTGCGGCTGACGGCTTAGTTGTCCCCGTGGACCATCATCCGCAGTCACGCGTCTAAGGCGGCCGGAGGTTGAGCCGCGTAGTTCTCTCTAGAGATGCCACGAACAGTGGTTTAGCCGAATATAGAATATTCGGCCGTGCTCTCGGACGAAGCGCCGAATATTATGTCTGCGATTAACGCAAGTTCTTCATTTCATAAAACCTCACTACACCATAACATTGTATTATTAAAAATCACACATGTCAGTCGCCTTAGATGCGTCTAGCATAAAATACCATATAGTTTCTTTAGGCTAGGTGCCCTAGGTGCAAGGCTGGCTTGCACCTAGGGCAACGAATTAGCGTTGCCATCCAACGCGGAAATGCGGCCAGCATTTTGGGCACGCTCCCCGCCGACAGCGATTTGGAGTCAATTTTTTATTTATAGATTTATGTTATTTTATAAGTATAGCTTTATTTATATTTTAGTTTAGTTTATATATTTTTAACATTTAGTTTTATTACTTAGTTTTAATTTTATTATTTACGTTTCTTTATAAATCGAATGTAATAGGCGGCCTCTGTGGTTGAGCGGGCTAAGCCTTTGCCGGCGTACCTCACTGCAACGCAGAGGTTCCGAGTTCTATTCCTGGTATAGTAAATTTCGGAAACGTATTTTCTCCGTTATTTACTATGGTCTGGGTGTCCGGGATCGGCCCCAGAGTAGTCCCGTTGTATATTACCTATAACACAAGCGTAACTTGCTTAATTTGGGGGTATACAATGTGTGTGTTTGTCTGCCGATTATTTATTTATTTAATTTAATAAAAAGCCCGTGAAATCACGAAATAAACATACAGAAATCGAAATCAAGTTTATTTAAATGTAATACCCAACCATCCGGCTACCGAAAATTCGGTGTAAGATATGTGTAATTCGCGCGTGGCGGGTTAGTATTGAAGCAATCATTTGTAGAAGTCTTTCTTAGGTTCTGGCGATGATAGATACACACAATTAAAATTATATTTTAATTGTGTGTATCATACACAGGCTCTAAGATGACCTAGCCCGGGAAACAGAGTTTCCTTTGGGACGCCATTTGTATTGTTCTTCGTATTTTATTCACTTTATATGTACCCTGTAATACTTACTTACATAATAATAATAATAATAATAACAGCCCATAAATGTCCCACTGCTGGGTTCGGGCCTCCCACTATAGGGGAACGGACAGTATGCCCGCCACGCTTGTCCAAGGCGGCTTGGCAGGTTTGACTCATCGGTTATCTCGATGTGCAGGTTGCATCACGATGTTTTCCTTCACCGTTATTAGCACGTGGTAATCGTAACTTACTTACATGCTAATAAATAAATTTCGATTTTAACGGTTTTGCGATTTTAATTGTATTTTTATTTAATTCTAAAAATTTTTAAATCGATTGACGAAAATTGACGTAAATAATATTTAAACAAAAAAATTAATACTATTTAATTTAACATAGTAAAACGTAGTCTTAACTATAAAGTTTTGATGGAAATATACAATTTTGATCAATATGTGTGTTTTTTATTTCAGGCCGAATACCGAATTCAGTATTCGGCCGAATGTTCGTGGCATCCCTAGTTCTCTCCCTCTCCCGCTTCCCGGCCTGTTCGCCGACATAACTGTCTCAAAGAAGAAGGCGACGACGTCCCAACCGATTTTACTCCCACCCATGGCCATCATCACGGCCAGGAGCGAAAGCTCCTGTCCGATTGTTGCGCCAAGAACCGTGCTATTCCAGACTATAATCTATCTCTGTGCCAAATTTCATTCAGATCCGTTCAGCTGTTATGGAGTGATTGAATAAGAAACATCCATCCTAACTTTCGCATTTATATTAAAGATTGTACTAAAAAAAATTACTTATACTGATATTAGATGAGTCAATTTGGTTGAAAGGCTACTATACTATCCGTGCAGGAACGGAGAAATGATACAATTTCCCGTGGCCCGGCGGCCTGTCGTAAGAGGCGACAAAACAACCCACAGCCAGGTGGTAGGGTATTTGCCTATCTGGATGGCTACCACCCCTGGTCTAGAGTATGCCGCCATAACAACCTTGAGTTATGTTCCGGCATTAGTGGCCAGGTTCCAGTATCCCATAAGCCAGCAGCAGCGCATTTGTGGCACCTTTGGTGCTGCAAATGCTCATAGGCGATCGTAGCCACTTTCCATCTAATGGGCCGTCTGTCTGTCTACTGAACTCATGCAATAAATTTTTTTATAAAAAACCTTGGAGGTCTTCCACAGCACGTGGCGCACCCTCCTTCATGCCATATACGTCCAAGTTATGCAATGAACTCCCTCCCGCGATTTTCCCAGAGCGCTACAATGTGACGCATCAAAAAGGGCGTGAACAGATACTTAGTCTCAACGAGGTAGGCAACGCATCGGCTCCCTTAGTGTTGCAGATGTCCATGGGCGACGGTACCCACTTACCACCAGCTGCTCCGTTTGCCAGTTTGCCTACAAGCAAACGTAAAAAAAGGCATTGAACCGAACGGCCACGACGGTATTGAATGAAATGGTGTAATTCAAGTGTATATGTACGTATGCACCACTTTGATTGAATCATCAATATTGAAAGGCAGAATTGAACCGTCTTATATTGTCTTTATATACAAATGATAAATTAATGGTGATTTATATGTATTAGTGGACGCTCGCAAGTCAAAATTCGACCATAATAATTAATGTCAAAGACTATACTTCCACAATCACTGCGCGTTGCTCGTCGCGCATATAATATATATTTGTAGCACACGCTGATGGTGGTGGTTCTAGGATACCCAGGTCGATGTATACGTAGAAGTTAAACACTGTTAGTTGGTGAAAACCTGTAATAATATTACTTTACATACGAAAGCGTCTGCCTTCGGCTACAACCCAAACGGAAGAAGAACAAAAATGCAACTACAATGTTGCTAGTAAAAAAATATTTTATGTTGGTGTTGCCAACAATCACAGATTTCGCCAAGGCTACACTGTGTTAATTTAACTTAAACAATAAACAAAAGAGTATACATGCGTTTCTGTGTCAAATACATGGTAGTGTGTGTAATGTCTTTTTAATTATTTAATGTAAAATTTAATGTATAATAAAAAAAAATATTAGCATTCTTCGCTTCTTCTCTATATAAACTATAAGTGTGCGAAATTTCATACTCCTCCGTCCGCGCAATTTTCGTAAAAAGCGGTACAAAGTTTTTGCTTCACGTATTAATATTAATATATAGATAAACAAAATGGTGATTTATTTTTAAAAAGATTATTGAACATCTCGTCGTCACTATGGTGCTCGTAAAGTTGCTTGATGTTTAGAAAATATTCAAATGAAGTACACATGTACAACCAGACCGGAACTAAATGCTTGCAGATCATATAAATATGCTTATTGTTTAACTAGCTTCTGCCCGCGACTTCGTCCGCGTGGAATAGTTTTAAAAAAGTAAGTTAAAAAAAACCCTCCCGATTTTAAAACATTCTTCATTGGTGCTCCGCTCCCATTGGTCTTAGCGTGATGATATATAGCCTAATTGTTTTTTAATGTATAAATTGTTTTATTGTATGATGATGATACCGGCAATATCAATACTTATTTTTATTTTTTTTTATTGCAGGAGATCAGCAGACAGGCAGACGACCCACTTGATTGAAAGCGGTTACCACCGCCTATGAACATTTGCAACACCAAACTTGCTACAAATGCGCTGCTGCTCTCTTAAGGGAGACTGGAACCTGGTCACTAATGCCGGAACACAACTCAAGGTTGTTATGACGACATACTTTAGACCAGGGGTGGTAGCCGTCCAGTCGGGCAAATGATCTACCACCTGGATAATTTAATTAGGTGCATAAGTTGTATAATAAGCTGATTAAGTAAATAAAGGTTTTTAATTATCCCGTGGGAACTCTTTAATTTTTCGGGATCAAAAGCATCCTATATGTTGACCAGGGATATAAGCTACCACCATACAAAATTTCATTTAAATCGGGCCAGTCGTTTCGGAGATTAGCCGGTACAAACAGACAGACAAACAGATAAACAGAGAAACAAAAAACTTGAAAAAAATCTAAATTAGTTCTATTTCACTTCTTACATCCCCCTGACTCGGGTTTTAGCTTTTTTTTCATTGTACAAAAATTTGAACTCTACATTTTCATTATATGTATGTATAGATTTAAGACTCTGTAGTCGTACAATATTATTTTTATGGTTTTATCTACATTAACTAGGATATGACCGCGACTGCGTCCACGCTTGACTTGAAATTCCCGGGACACAAAGTACCGCAGCATTTAGAAAAGAATATTAACTATCGTTTTAGTAAAAACTGTGTAAGATAAGCGAACAACTAAAAACCACTCCTGAGAAACTCCCCGCGGGATTTTATTACATAAAATTTGCTATCAATTAGTGAAAAAATCACTTTGGACTTCGAATTTTTTTCAAACTGGCCTTTTTAAATAATTCCTAGAAAAAATCCCGCGGGATTCCCGGGATAGAAAGCAGCGCTGATTTTAATTCTAAAAATTTGCTATCGATTAGCGAAAACCGCATCGAAATCGGCCCAGTAGTTTTTACATGAATCCTGAACAAACAGACAAGAATACTAAAAAAAATTCATCGTGTTCTTCATCGTTTATATAGTCTATTCCAGTTTTTTTTAATAGTTTCAATGTGCGGACACGGCATATTTAGAATTTTATATTATTTCTAGCTGTCCCAACAGACGTTGTTCTGCCCTGAAGAAATAAAATTTAGAACCCGATTACAGCGCCACCTACCGGGTCCAATTGTGGATCTAAACCATCCTCGAATCCACTTGAATACACACAAAAACATTCAAATCGGTCCAGCCGTTCAGGAGGAGTTCACTATCAACACACGTACAGAAGAATTATATATATAAAGATTTTAGAAGATATTTTAAGATATAGTTGGTATACAGTAATATACATATACATTTATATAAGAAAGAAAGAAAAATAGTAGTAAATTAGATTAGGCTCCTATAGAGTAAATAATAACCATAAACAAAATTAATATTAAATAATTAAAATTAAGATGTTGGCGGTAGGCTAAATAAAACTTTAACAATACTCGTTGACACTAGACATCTTTGTCTTCCGTGATCACGGCCACTGAAAAGTGGCCGAAACGTTGGAAAAACCAAAATCAAATAAATTACCGCGCTTACAACCGTTAAAACGTAGTTTTATTATTTATTAAGAAAGAAACACTTTATTTGAAGAAATAGCGACGTAATTACATTCTTTATACATTATTATACACAACGCATTATTTGAGAATTTATACGCCGCATTTTCAGCAAACAAGGTTTGCACTCAGCATATTGCTGTGCCGGAATTATATCCGACACAACGCTGATTTTCAGTGCAAACCTGCCTTTTGGCGAAGACAAAAGCGACCCAATTTTGTTAAATAAAAAAACGAATCCTACTTATGTAATATTTATATATGTCAAAGGTTTATTTATATGACAAAGAATTATGTATAGAATATAATAATGGACACGTAAGGAAAGGAGACCTCACCAGAACGCAAAGCCGGAGCCAAAATAGAATTTTAAGCTTCAGAAGTCGTGGAAGGCCACGACACACCTTCCATGATCAAATTGATCGTGTACTAGCAGAAGGTGATGTCAGGAGCCTTAAGAACAGACGAGCTTGCATGACAAGAGTTATGAATGTCAAAGAGGCAAGTGAGGTGTGTAAGAATAAGCCTAAATGGCACTCTGTTGTTCGTGCCTACCCCGCAAGGGAACTGGCGTGAAGTTATGTATGTATGTATGTAGAACATCTTTTGGTGTTTTTTTTTTTATTGCAGGAGTTCAGCAGAAAGGCAGACAGCCCACTTGATGGAAAGCAGTTACCATCGCTTATGAACATTTGTAACACCTTAAGGGAGACCAGGTTCCAGTCTCCCGCCTCGCTTGCCCAAGGCGGCTTGGCAGGTTTGACACATCGGTTATCTCGATGTACACATTTCGTGGCGATGTTTTCTTTCACCGTCAGCACGTCGTAATTACAACAATATAATTAGGTCAGAAAAACTTCCTAAGTGGTGCATGCGTTTCGGCCACGATTTGAAACAACGCCCTTTGAGCCTGGGAAGCGTGCGTTAGCTATTACGCTACCACGACTTTTTTTCCTTTCTTCTTTTTCTTACTTTTACTTTTTTTTTATTGCAGGAGTTCAGCAGACAGGCAGACGGCCCACTTGATCGAAAGCTTGAGCGGTTACCATCGCCTATGGACATTTGCAACACCAAAGGTGCTAAAAATGTGCTGCTGCTCTCTTAAGGGAGACTGGAACCTGGTCAGTAATGCCGGAACACAACTCGAGGTTGTTATGGCGGCATACTCTGGACCAGGGGTGGCAACCATCCAGTCGGGCAAATACCCTACCACCTGGCAGTGGTACCGTAC
The DNA here is from genome assembly GCA_019925095.2 of Dendrolimus kikuchii. NCBI lineage: Eukaryota > Metazoa > Arthropoda > Insecta > Lepidoptera > Lasiocampidae > Dendrolimus > Dendrolimus kikuchii. The sequence goes on from CM034407.1 coordinate 18,050,226, forward strand.
CTGTCGGCGAGACTGTAACACTTACACGCAACATCACTGTTCTAATGTCAATACTTCAACAACAAACGATCAGCACGCTACCGTAATAACAGAAATCAGGTAGGTATGTTTTTGCGATCGAAAACACGCAAGCCGTATTATAACCAATTATTTTTTTATTTACATCTCTTACTTTTTATAGAAATAAAAATTTAATTGATTAACTGTTTAATTTTTTTATTGCATGAGTTCAGTAGACGGCTCACCTGATGGAAAGCGGTAACTATTGCCTATGGACATATGTATCAACGGTACTACCAATATGCTGCCGCTCTCTAAAGGGAGACGCAACCTGATCACTAATGCCGGAACACAACCAAAAGTTGTTACCGGGACATACCAGACCATCTAGACGGGTAAGTAACATCCACCTACTACCTGGATGTTAGTTGCTTTGTCGCCTCTTACGACAGGCCGCCTGGCCGTAGGAGAAGGACGGCCGGTTATGAAAAAAACCTAAGGGCGTGTGTACACGACACATCAACCGAGTCTCCGTCGAACATTCCCTGTCAAGCAGCCGTCAGCAATGGGACCGAAGTATGAGAGGGCGGGTAACATTCGCATACAGATTACACAAGATAAAATTGCAAAAACGTTATACCATTTAGATCAGTGTTTTTCAATCTGTGGGTCGCGACCCCTAGGGGGATCGCAGAGCCTTGCTCGGGGGGCCGCCGGCAAAAGGAAAAAGGCAATTTAAGTTTCTACCTTGTACTTAGATACTTTCTAAGCTCAGCAGCTTTTTGCAATTTTAGAGAGATAATAATGAATAGGAGTAACAAAATTGAGAAAAACATAAACGTAGTATTTTAAATTACTAACTTTTTGTCTGTCTATGCGTATTCAAGAAATTTGTGCTGGGACACATAGTAGAAGTGAAACTTCAACGGACAAGTGGCAAAACGAATCGCAACAAAGTTTTAACTTGAAGTTTTACAGGCAGATTGTTAATTTACTTGTCCAATTTGAAAACCTGCCCGTAAAACTTCAAGTTAAAATTTTGTTGCGATTCGTTTTTCCACTTGTCCGTTGAAGTTTCACTTCTACTATGTATCCCAGCACGCACATCGATTTTTTATCTGTCTATGACCCAAAGGAGTCGCCAAAATTTTTCAACCTATACAGGGGACGCGTATTCAAAAAGATTAAAAAACACTAATTTAGATTATCTTACTCCAACTAAACATTTATGGCCTTACCTATAATCATTTTTTAAATTTAAAGAAACTGCTCAGCAACTGATTAGTAAAAATCTTATCCATAAAATTCTCTTTAGTCGAATATTTTGGGTACAACCTACGTTAATTATTCAAATTTCGTTTATCATTGCTCCTCTTGGATAAACAACAGGTAATACACATTTATAAGTGAAAAAAAAAAAGATAGTCATTGATTAGGGTCTGATTCTGATTCCTTCACTTAAGACATGCCTAATCGTTTCTTAACGAGATTATTATTTATTATTATTTGTACATACATACATACATACATAACTTCACGCCAGTTCCCTCGCGGGGTAGGCACGAACAACAGAGTGCCATTTAGGCTTATTCTTACACACCTCACTTGCCTCTTTGACATTCATAACTCTTGTCATGCAAGCTCGTCTGTTCTTAAGGCTCCTGACATCACCTTCTGCTAGTACACGATCAATTTGATCATGGAAGGTGTGTCGTGGCCTTCCACGACTTCTGCATCCATCCACTTTTGCATTGTATATCTGTTTAGTCATTCTTTCATCATGCATTCTTTCCACATGCCCGAACCACCGGAGCATTCCTTTCCTTACCTTCACCCCGACACTCTCTTTCAGACCAACTCTCTTTCTTACTTCGGTATTACGAACGCGGTCCGCGAGCGTCACTCCGCAGATTTTGCGCAGTGCTCGCATCTCGACCGCGTTTACTCTACTTTCATGCTCTTTCTTCCATACCCAACTCTCGCTTCCATACGTGAGCGTAGGTACCAGCACCGCGTTGTGTACGGCGAGCTGGGCCTTCTGGCTGAGGTTCTTAGCGCCTAGAAGTTTACCTAACGCTCCATTTAAACTATTCCCCAAATTCACTCTTCTTTCTATATCAGCGGTGTACCTTCCATCCCTGCTAAAAGCACATCCAAGATATACAAACTCATTCACTTGCTCCAGCATAACATCATCGACCATTATCCTTGCATTCGTTCTGGTTTCTTCTCTTTCAAACACCATAACCTTTGTTTTCTTCGCATTCAAATGTAAGCCTCTCGCCTGACAGTCATCTTTCATCTTCTGACCCGAGTTCACACACGTGCAGTGCACGATAGGGCGTCCCCCGCAGGCGACGCTCACCGATGCGCCCCCGTCGGTGTGAACTCTCGCGCATGCGGCGAAGGGGGCCGCCACCCTTCACGCAGCGCCAAACCTGGCGGGTCGAGAGGAGCAGAGTGCCGTATAGGCACGTGGAATGTGAGAGGTGGAATGAAAGATAAGATGGACGAAATGATTGATATAATGAATGAGAGAAGCCTGGATGCCTTATGTCTGACAGAGACAAAGCGGAAGGGGTGCGACATCGATGACCTCCCCGGTGGCATGCTTGCTCTGTGGTCCGGCGTGGACCTGGACGAGCGTGCAAGTGGGGGGGTAGGCGTCGTACTCTCAACCCGCTTTGTGTCTGGAGTAAAAGACTATTGTCTGGTGAACCCGAGACTTCTCTGGGTCCGTCTAAAACTGGGGATTACGCGAGTTTTTCTGGTCGCAGCTTATGCTCCCGTAAGCTCAGCGGATCCCCAAGAACTCGAGAAGTTTTGGGAGTCTGTGAGAGAAATTCTGGATCTGGCTGAAGGGAATGAAAGAATAATTATGTGTGGTGATCTTAATGGCTGGGTGGGCACCAAACGAGACGGCCTTGAGGCTGTCCTTGGACCCTATGGTGACAAGAGAGTGAACGATGCTGGTAGGCCAATCATAGACGTATGCATGGAAAGAAACTTGCTTGTGTCGAACACCTTATTCCATCATAAGGATATTCACACGTATACATGGGGAATGAATGATCAGAAAAGTATGATTGATCTGATTTTAATAGATAGTCGCCTCCGAAACACAATAATGGATACAAGAGCCTACAGAGGCCCCACTCTTGAAACGGACCACTACCTGGTGATAAGCCGGTTTGTGGGCCTTTTCAGGAAGTGGAGACACTGGCGAGTGCGTACCAATTTCGGGGAGCTTGAAAGAATAAAGTGTGAAAAATTGGAAGATGTTAGTGTAAGGAGTATGTATGCGCGCCTAGTCGAAGAAAGGCTTGCAAAAGCGGACTTCTCCGACTTAGATGTGGATAATGACTGGGATAGTATGAAAGAAAGTATAGTGGAAAGCGCAAAAGAAGCATGTGGATGCGCAAAGAGGCACATAACAACGAAAGGTGATGAATGGTGGGACGCGGATGTTAAATCCAGCGTAGAGAGAAAGAGAAAAGCCTGGCTGGATTATGTTGCTTCTTTGCAACAGAATGACAGTATGAAAGAGATGAAGAAAGAAATTTATCGCCTCTGCAAGAACGAAACCAAAGCTTTAGTGAAAGAGAAGCGCGAAAGTATAAAATTGAAAGAAGAAGAGAAGCTGACGGAGAACTTCAAGGCGAATACCAAACTCTTTTGGAGAGAGGTTAAGAAGTCTCGGGGTTGTTCGTCAGCTTCCAGAATGGAAAGAATAAAATCTAAAGCAGGGGACGTTCTTGCTAACCCACAAGAGGTGTTAGCGCGATGGAGTGAATATTTTAGAGAAATGTATGATGATATCCCGGATGCTGGCACCACGACTGAGTCTGTGACTGACTCCGAGGAGTCAGCATCCGAGATCACGTTGGAAGAGATCGTTAGCCGAATCGCCATCAGAACTGCAAACACTAGTCACAATGATGAAAGATGACTGTCAGGCGAGAGGCTTACATTTGAATGCGAAGAAAACAAAGGTTATGGTGTTTGAAAGAGAAGAAACCAGAACGAATGCAAGGATAATGGTCGATGATGTTATGCTGGAACAAGTGAATGAGTTTGTATATCTTGGATGTGCTTTTAGCAGGGATGGAAGGTACACCGCTGATATAGAAAGAAGAGTAAATTTGGGGAATAGTTTGAATGGAGCGTTAGGTAAACTTCTAGGCGCTAAGAACCTCAGCCAGAAGGCCCAGCTCGCTATACACAACGCGGTGCTGGTACCTACACTCACGTATGGAAGCGAGAGTTGGGTATGGAAGAGAGAGCATGAAAGTAGAGTAAACGCGGTTGAGATGCGAGCACTGCGCAAAATCTGCGGAGTGACGCTCGCGGACCGCGTTCGTAATACCGAAGTAAGAAAGAGAGTTGGTCTGAAAGAGAGTGTCGGGGTGAAGGTAAGGAAAGGAATGCTCCGGTGGTTCGGGCATGTGGAAAGAATGCATGATGAAAGAATGACTAAACAGATATACAATGCAAAAGTGGATGGATGCAGAAGTCGTGGAAGGCCACGACACACCTTCCATGATCAAATTGATCGTGTACTAGCGGAGGGTGATGTCAGGAGCCTTAAGAACAGACGAGTGTGCATGACAAGAGTTATGAATGTCAAAGAAGCAAGTGAGGTGTGTAAGAATGGGCCTAAATGGCGCTCTGTTGTTCGTGCCTACCCCGCAAGGGAACTGGCGTGAAGTTATGTATGTATGTAATTATGTATACCACCGTCGCCACTCCTAATCAGAATATTCTTGTCACGGGTTGTCTGGAAGAGATCGCTTTTAGCGATAAGACCGCCCTTTGTACCCAACTAGACTAATACTAGTTCGCAAGTTTTTTTGTAATGGTACGAGCGCTAAGAGTCTTGTTTTTGCCAAAATGGAATTAACTACGGAAGACAAAAAACATGTGAAAATAAAAACCTTTCCACGTAGCAATACACTTCAGTCTTCTGTTCAAAAAAAAACTTGAGAGGTGTCAAGGGACACCCGGATGGAACGAAGTTCCTTTCGATTAATTAGTGAAGGAATTTGTAATTGGAATTGAGAGAGAGAGACAGACAGACAGACAGAGAAACATGCGACGCCGCACAGCTTACAATAGCTTACTATAGCAAAAAGTGTCGTGACAACTTTTCGTAAGAATTTTTTCCGTCTAGCCCCCCTTTCACAACGCGCGATAAGGAACTTCGTTCCAATAGACTATTAAAATATAACACAATAAGTACCGTGAGTTACGAAACGTGTACTATATCATTTGCATGAATTGATATTTACGACGTGCGCTAGAGCATTATGATGTAACCAAAATGTATGCTAAATTTATAAAGAAAATGACGTTTAATGGGACGTATCTTTACGCAACGTCGTATTGTTAAAAAATAGCATCATGTCAGTCATAACTGGCTGGAACATGAGAATGCAAGTCAATTTAGTACTTGTAATCGACCTGAAGCCTTGGTAGCTTAGTGGTCAGCCCACGCGTCTCAAACTCAAAGGGCGCGATTTCGAATCCGATCGGAAAGCATCGCACCACTTAGGCAGTTTGGTGACCTAATCTACATATCCATAATCATTCTATCCGTGCAGGAACGGAGAAAGAATACAATTTCCTGCGGCCGGGCGGCCTGTCGTAAGAGGCGACAAAACAACCCACAGCCAGGTGGTAGGGCATTTGCCCGACTGGATGGCTACCACCCCTGGTCTAAAGTATGTCGCCATAACAACCTTGAGTTGTGTTCCGGGATTAGTGACCAGGTTCCAGTCTCCCTTAAGAGAGCAGCAGCGCATTTGTAGCACCTTTAATGTTGCAAATGTCCATAGGCGATGGTAACCACTTTCCATCAAGTGGGCCGTCTGCCTGTCTGCTGAGCTCCTGCAATAAAAAAAAAATATTGTTACAATTACCACAGGTGAAGGAAAATAGTGTTATGAAATCTGCGCATCGAGGTAACCGATGTGTCAAACCCGCCAATCGGCCTTGAACAAGCGTGGCGGGTTTACTCTCTGTTCCCCTATTAACGGGTGGCGCGAGCCCAGCGGTGGTAGGGACGTTTACGGGCTGTTATTATTTATAATCGACTCGACTCCATTTTGTGGGTAGTACACACGCAGTGCGTAGACTGGGGGGCGCAAGAATGGCCAGACCAGGCAGGACTATTAGTTTCTCGGTTTGCTCCTGATAAGTTCCCGCTGCGCCCCTAGTGCTCGATTCCAACACATACGTACCTACATTGCCAGTATCATCAAAAACGTCTGTTGAATTAGACAAAACATCACGCTCATTTTTTTGGCAGCGCACGAGCGTATTTGTGTTCTAGTTCTTTAGAAAATATATTTTTCGTCCAAAATATTAGATCCACAACACCCAGGTCCTTGTGCGTTAATTTATCACCCTGAATGAAATAAAGTAGGCCTATAGCATTGCTCTAGCTAGGGTACCTATAATATCAAAAAAAAAAAACAAGGGCGCAGTTATAGAAGCTCGCATAGGGCGCATAAAAGGCTATTTAAGGCACTGTACACACGCTATCACTTTGAACGTGATATTACTTTTAATGAAATAGGGTGTATATGGCAATTAAATCAATTAAGACAATTCCTACCTTGGTCAACGGAAATGCATGGCGATCTAGGGAGGTAACGTAGCCAGCCTTCTAGGATCCTTACACATTGACTTCGATGATCTAGGCTCAGTATTCTACTTATAGTCTTAAGGGATTAAAGGTACTAAGAATACAAGTTAAGTTTTCTACATTTTACTAGTTTAATAATCTTCTATATATATAAAAATGAATTGATTTTGTTAGGATCACAAAAACTCGAGAACGGCTGAACCGATTTGCCTAATTTTGATTTTGAAATATTCGTAATAATAATTCGTAAGTCCAAGGAATGTTTAATATAAAAGGTATAAATATGAATCATAGAAATATATGTACACGCATAACTTGAGAACGACTTCAGCAATTTTGATGAATTTTTTTGTGTGTGTTTGACTGGATCCCGGGATTATTTTGAATTACAATTGGAACTGGTAGGTGGCGCCGGGATCGGGTTCTAAGACCTTCTTGATCTCCTGGACCGATTTTGATGTTTTTTTTGTGTGTGTTAAAGTGGCTCCCCGGATGATTTTGATTCATAATAGGAACCGGTAGGTGGCGCTGGGATTGGATTACCCTGAAAAAAATAAAGTCTGTGGTGCCTCCTACCGGTTCCAATTGTGAATCTAAACGTTCCAAGGACCCACACACAAAAATCATCACAATCGATCCAGGAGATTAGGAAAATCCTAGAACCCGATCCCAGCGCCACCTACCAATTCAAATTGTAAATCTAAACCATCCGGTAACCCACTGAAACACACAAACAATTTCATCAAAATTGCTGAAGTCGTTCTCAAGTTACGCATGCGCCGTACATACATTTCTACGATTCATTTTTTATTATATAATTTAAATATTAATTGTAGATAATAAAACTGGACAGAATAATTATAATCCTTCAATTCCCGTCGAAACATTTAGTTTTCGTGTTCCAATTAAATTATTATGCGCTATAGCACTTTATAAAGTACAGATAAGTTCTTACATTATGGCTATTTTAAGCTATTATACCACAGGGCATTATCTGATATTACACCAACGACTGTTAGAGAGCTGTTGTGCAACTGGCTTTACGATGCATTGTTTATACAACTATTGAATAAATGTACAACGCGGCAATGTGAGATCGCAACAGACTCATAATCATTTACAAACATGAAAAATTACACGTACATAGTACTTATTAAAATAAAATTGGAAATTGTAAGATAAATTATATAACGACAGTAATATGTGCTTTTAAACGAGTAACGTGGAATGAGGTGATTAAAAAAATTGAATTAAAAGACTTTGTTACCAGGCAATAACATAAAAAAAAAATATGACACATACTTTTTATAGCACAAGCCATTTTGACATAAACGGACCCAAAATGAATCCCTGTTGTTTTTGTAATTTCCATTCAGTAATTTATATCAAAAACTACTGAGTATCTATACGCTACACAATAATTTAATTAAAGCGGTAATAAATAATAATAATTTTTAAGTATGTTGAATATGTAAATCAAAGTATTGTAAAAAGCGTGGGATGCTTAATATCAAATGTTATAAATACTTTATAGGTATAGCTATACATTCCATACCAAGCGTCCCACGCTTTTTACAATCAAATAACACTAACGAACAATCGTTGGCCTTGGTTGGCCCTGTTTGAACGCGGCATTAGACCATGCAATAAGTCTATTACGTATTTCTTCGAAATTTGATATTATGTTATTTCAAATGGCGAATTTTAGTTTCGTAAATGGAAAAATATTACAGCGCTAATATGAAATAATCCTCCTAGAGATGTTAGTCTGAATTAATTCGTTTGTTTAATTAACTCTATGTGGTCACCGACCGGAAAACTTTGTTATAAGATTAACATGGAAATGAAAGCGGGCGCAGACTGATATTCAAAGCACTTTATTGTGATAAAAAAAAAATATTCTAGGGTACCACAGTCATATTAGCACAAACGGAACGCTTGTGGAATTTTTACACCTTTCCGTGGGTCAGTGTCTTTATATGCCTAGTTAATTATCTCAGAACGATTGAGTGTATATATAATTGGCTATTTGACTGTCAAATCAATTGAAGCACTTTTTATCATCGCACAAAACGTCACGGCCTTCTTGATTTTGTGAATCTTGACTTATGAAGTCACCATTTTAACGAATCAAAATTAAATGGCTTATTAATTATTGTTTAAACTATAATTGAAAAAAATCTAATATGAGCTGTTGAAAGTAAGATGATAAGGGGCCATCTACAAATTACGTCACAAGAAATTTCAGGATTTTTTCACCCCTCCCCCGTTCTTTTCACAACTGGTTCTCATTTCCCACAATAGTTCTACACTGGCCGGGGCTTGTCCTTGGGTGCATTATTGTATGGTGTAGACAGGGATAATCGCCGGTCAGTGTCACTCCATATTTACATTAAATTTGTCTAGGGGCCTCTACGTTTTGGCCTTCCCATGGCCTCACGCAAGCCCTCTAAAAGTCCGGGCCATTTTTAAGGCCCGTGGTCTTCAAAGACATACATAATAATAACAATATTAGTTAATCTAGACTAGGTTTATAACAAATTACATTGTTGCTATTATAATATTAAGATATGATTGTGTCACGATGTAGTTTCATCCAATGTTCTATCAATGGTCCATTAACTTGAAGCAGACTAGCGCCTATTCTATAAAATTCTATCAAATAGCGGAGCTGCCACTTGTAGTTCCTATATTTTCCGTTGGACTTTTTTGTGGCGCGGACTTTACATATCGACATTTTTATAAGTGATTTTGAATTTCGAATACAGACAAAACCAACCACATATGCTACACATGTTTCATCAAACGATCAAATGATGATTCGATTCCTTTTGATATTCACTGTTAGGTGGACTGCCGGTGAACGCCGACGAGTGATCGTTGGCCTTCGTTGGCCCTGTGTGTACGCGACCTAACACTCGGGGAGTCCCCATCACGTTACCATAATTGCAAAGTTACTAACAAAATGCAAAAACGAATCAAACACGCATGAGCACTTAAAAATATTCCACTACGTTTGACAACCAACTTCATTCTAAAAATAAACAGATATTTAGAATTCAGTCCACTTGATGTTGATTTATGTTCTTAATTCAATACTAAAGGTGTCTAGTCTTAAATATACACATAATTTAGTTATGCAAACAACCTACAGGTTAGATCAACGTAATATGCAGGTCATACTATACTATTTTGTAATATTAGCTATTTAATTTATGGATTGGGAACTTGGCTATAACACTGCCGTGTCTTTTAATAGTTTTAAAGGTGCCACAAAATAAATTGACCGGAAAGTTACGTATATTATAATATGAAGAAATTTAAAACAATTATAATGAATTTTTTGGTAAAAATGAATGAATAATCCTATATCTTGTATATATATAATTTATGTGTATATTTGTATATACAGTATAGTTACATATTTATTATTAAAATGTAAGTAATCGTACAATAATTATGTATTTTTTTTATTTTTTTTATTGCAGGAGTTCAGCAGACAGGCAGACGGCCCACTTGATTGAAAGCGGTTACCATCGCCTATAGACATTGCAACACCGAAGGTGCTACAAATGCGTTGCTGCTCTCTTAAGGGTCACTGGAACCTAGTCACTAATGCCGGAACACAACTCACGGTTGTTATGGCGACATACTGTAGACGAGGGGCGGTAGCCATCCAGGCGGGCAAATGCCCTACCACCTGGCTGTGGGTTGTTTTGTCGCCTCTTACGACAGGCCGCCCGGCCGCAGGAAATTGTATTCTTTCTCCGTTCCTGCACGGATAACTCATCTACTATACCACCATCGCCACTCCTAATCAGCAATATTCATGCCACGGGTTGTCTGGAAGAGATCGCTTTTTAGCGATAAGACCGTCCTTTGTATACAATTAGTATAATACTAATGCGTAAGTTTTCTGTAATGGTGTACATTAAAGTGTTATCTATCTATCTAATAAAAACACATTGATTAAAATAAATTAAAACTTAACCAACTGTGATATATTTTTTGTTCTGGGTGATTATGATTCTTCGTTTTTTGAAGTGAAACTTCTATATAGACGAGGTCTTAGGATTTTTCTGTCACGAAAAAACGTTACGGCCGCGTGGAGGAGCGGCATAAATTTAGACTAGACGTGATGAGAGGCGAAATAATTTTAGAGTAGACTATGGATGCGTTTTTGGTTCCGGGTCGAATTCAGTTTCTTTGTTTGATAAAATATGTTTAAATAAAAAATGCATTAATTAAAATGTACCTAACCTAACCAAATCATAATTTACAGTAAACCTGCGAAAAATCGAATGTGAGCTGGGATACATAGTAGAAGTGAAACTTCAACGGATAAGTGGCAAAACGAATCGCAACAAAATTTTTACTTAAAGTTTTACGGGCAGGTTTTCAAATTGGACAAGTACATTAACAATCTGCCAGTAAAACTTCAAGTTAAAATTTTGTTGCGATTCGTTTTTCCACTTATCCGTTGAAGGTTTTATTTTTGCTTTTCAGTTGTTTACTGTTGTAGTGAAATTGTACCAAATAAGAAACCGACTTGGTTTCTAATTGACTAGATTTTTTTATTTTCATTTTTAGCTTATGTATATAGTACCCAATAACAATGAAATTTATATGAAACTATGCTCAAGCTGTACTGAATCCAACGCAAAAAGAATGATGAAATTTGGTTCAAAAACAAAAAAAGTTATGGCTAAACAACTTAAAAAAAAAATTACACGACGAATTGGGAACACCCTTTTTTTTTAAATCGGTTAAAAAAGATTTCCGGTTTTGACAAAATGGTCTATAATATCAAACTTTCTATAAAAAAGAGTCTTGAATTATTTTCAACGAAGTAATTTCTAAAAGATGATCGATGTATGGAAAGCGTGAAAGTCATACAATTTCCTTAGCGTACGCGATAAAAGCGACGAACATTATGATGGATTACGTAATTTTTATCTTTTATTATGATAATAATTCCTACGGTAAGAAACTGTGTAACATTGGTACTGTTTTAAAAATAACTATAGAGTTTATTTAGGGGTGATCGCTCAGTGACTAACGTACCAGTCCTATTCAAATGACCATGGTTCAAATCCTAGCTAAGAAGCAACGTGAACATCCATTACAATAGTATTTATGTTTTCTGTTCTGAAATACGATAGGATCGTACCCAGTTGTGAGCAGTTTTCAGGCTGCTATAAATACGACTCATAAAACTATATTAAAATTGTATACAACAAAGCATATAATAATAGCAAGAAAAAAAACTAAATATACTGTTATCTATTAAAACCTCTTAAAAACATCTCTTCGCTTTCCCTTAGAAACTATTCCGACCTGTCAAACATTTGATGTTTGTCCCGTCGTTCAGAAATCAAATTAAATTTAAAAGTGAAGTTTATTGACATTGTTTTGGTTTTGAATGTCAAACGTTTGATGTTCGTTCCGATTAAGTTTTGACTACATTATTTACTAAAGTTGAAACTTTCTGCAATTATCATTAAGCCTTTTTATTTATTGATTCTGAGGCGGTACAAAGTTTGCCAGGTCAGCTAGTCATTGACTAAAAATGCGACGCAACAAAACCTCCATCACAATATGACTTGTGTTTTGCGAATAAAGTTTGTTTTTTGTTAAAAATTATTGTGAATCTATCATGTATATATATACATATATGTATTTGTATGTGTGCGCGTGCGTGCGTGCGTGCGTGCGTGCGTGCGTGCGTGCGTGCGTGCGTGCGTGCGTGCGTGCGTGCGTGCGTGCGTGCGTGCGTGCGTGCGTGCGTGCGTGCGTGCGTGTGTGTGTGTGTGTGTGTGTGTGTGTGTGTGTGTGTGTGTGTGTGTGTGTGTGTGTGTGTGCATTTTTATGTTGATTTTGTACTTATAAATATGTAATGTTTATATGTATGCAAATTATGTCGATATTTTTCTTTCTTTCTTCCCTAACTTATAGTAATATGATAGATAGACAACTATTTATGGTACATAAAGAGAAATAGAAAAATAAAGAGATAGTACAACGGGCGGCCTTATCGCTAAAAAGTGATCTCTTCCAGTCAACCCTAACCATTGCTAATACCCAACCATAATATGTACTGTGTTTATTTATCATTCATAATTACTTATAAACTGCACCACTGTCAGTGTTAAAAATCTATCAATCCCTGCCAAAGGTTGCCTGGAAGATATCGCTAATTTAGCGATAATAAGGCCATCAGTTGCATAATTGTAAAATCACATAAAAAATAGTGTATATCGTATTGCGTTTAATAAAAACTTAAACTCTTTTCAGAGCAACCATTTGGTTTTTAAGGTGGCGACGACCTTGAGCGGGTGGAAGGATCTTGAGCTAGCGGGGGGAGTATACGCGGGGCTCCCTCCGCGAGCCCGCATTGAAAACTCGCACCAGACGTAATTTTATATATTATTTATATTGCTGAATTTGGGGAATAGTTTAAATGGAGCGTTAGGTAAACTTCTAGGCGCTAAGAACCTCAGCCAGAAGGCCCAGCTCGCCGTACACAACGCGGTGCTGGTACCTACGCTCACGTATGGAAGCGAGAGTTGGGTATGGAAGAAAGAGCATGAAAGTAGAGTAAACGCGGTCGAGATGCGAGCACTGCGCAAAATCTGCGGAGTGACGCTCGCGGACCGCGTTCGTAATACCGAAGTAAGAAAGAGAGTTGGTCTGAAAGAGAGTGTCGGGGTGAAGGTAAGAAAAGGAATGCTCCGGTGGTTCGGGCATGTGGAAAGAATGCATGATGAAAGAATGACTAAACAGATATACAATGCAAAAGTGGATGGATGCAGAAGTCGTGGAAGGCCACGACACACCTTCCATGATCAAATTGATCGTGTACTAGCAGAAGGTGATGTCAGGTACTTAAGAACAGACGAGCTTGCATGACAAGAGTTATGAATGTCAAAGAGGCAAGTGAGGTGTGTAAGAATAAGCCTAAATGGCACTCTGTTGTTCGTGCCTACCCCGCAAGGGAACTGGCGTGAAGTTATGTATGTATGTATGTATTCATATTGCTGAAGCACAGCAGACAGGTTGACGGCCCAACTGTGATGGAAAGTGGTTACCGTCGCCTACGGACATTAGCAACACCAGAGGTGCTGGCAATGTGCTGCTGATCTTAAAGGAGAAACTGGGACCTAGCCTGTGATGCCGGAGCACAGCTCAAAGTTGTTATGGCGGGAGGTGGTAGCCATCCAGTCGGACAAATGCCCTACCACCTGGCAAAAATATTTTACAAATAAAGTAAGAAAACCGATCAACGCTAAGCCATAACGATATTTGCACCATTTGACACGAACTCGTCCTAAACGGGGTCTATTGTACATTATTCATGCCCCATACATAAATCGAGAGCCTGCGATTTGCATATTTAGGCACGACCTTCGACCTTCGTGCCACACCCTTGTTAGTTGAACCTTACATTAAAATCTAAACCATTCATGATTATACACTAAGTAGCTAGGTATTAGCATACCTATTTATGTAATTACAGTTGAACCTTGATAAATCGAAAACCTTCCAAACTCGAAAAAAAATTGTGAGTTGTATAATTAATGAGTCCCATTATCCGTGCAGGAACGGAGAAAGAATACAATTTCCTGCGGCCGGGCGGCCTGTCGTAAGAGGCGACTTAACAACCCACAGCCAGGTGGTAGGGCATTTGCCCGACTGGATGGCTACCACCTCTGTTCTAAAGTATGTCGCCATAACAACCTTGAGTTGTGTTCCGGCATTAGTGACCAGGTTCCAGTTTCCCTTAAGAGAGCAGTAGCGCATTTGTAGCAACTATGATGTTGCAAATGTCCATAAGCGATGGTAACCGTTTTCCATCAAGTGGGCCGTCTGCCTGTCTGTTGATCTCCTGCAATAAAAAAAATCTGAAGTTAATAAAATTTTGTCCAATAATTTTTCTTGTAAGTAGAACAAGGTATATGCCAGCCAATAGCACAGATCAAAAATCGTGCCAGAGACTATGCTATTGTTTATTTAAAATATTTGATAAGGATGGTTTGTACTGTTTAACTTTCATATCCACACAGAGAAACAAAAAAGGTAATTTACGAATAGGCATCTTATAAACAGCGATTTTCTTTTCCAATTTTAGTAATTAGTTTAAAAACAAAGATAAACAATGTAATTTTATATATTGGTATATCAACGAAGTCGCAGCCACAGCTCGTCGTTGATAAAACACAAGGTTTTGGAATTAGGAAATGACTTAAATTGTAACAAAAAATAAAGAAACACGCAATAGGAAACCATAAATTTGCATACCCATAGATAAGTATTTAAATTTTTATCGTCTCCATATATATATAGGGTTTAAGTTTTGTATGTCGTGGGCCATATTAGGGACAGTCCACACATGGGCATATCGGACGCTACTATTGGTGATTCACTCAAAATTGAGAGAATGAAAATTAAAGGTAAAGGTAAGGAAAGGAATGCTCCGGTGGTTCGGGCATGTGGAAAGAATGACTAAACAGATATACAATGCAAAAGTGGATGGATGCAGAAGTCGTGGAAGGCCACGACACACCTTCCATGATCAAATTGATCATGCGGTATTAGGCATTAGCAGAAATGGCGTTAGCCGAAACTAATATTGTGGTGTGTAAGTATGTAAGAGAGCTGGTCTGAAAGAGAGTGTCGGGGTGAAGGTAAGGAAAGGAATGCTCCGGTGGTTCGGGAATGTGGAAAGAATGCATGATGAAAGAATATAAGATATATAGCCTATATTAGCCTTCCTCGATAAATTAGCTATCCAACACTGAAAGAATTTTTCAAATCAGACCAGTAAGTAGTTCCTGAGATTAGCACGTTTAATCAAACAATTTTAGTATATTTGGCTACAACACTAATATTTACATTTTAAATATCGCGATATCTTTTGAATGAAACGTCGGAATTTAATAATTCAAAAAGTTCTAGAAAGGTATTGAATTCGTCTTGAATATGGAGTAATTTATTTTGATAAGGATTAATACAAAAGTACAAAATAAAGAGTTTTTGAAGCGACGGCATTTTAATTATTTAAAACAATTAAAGAAAACACTTATTGTAAGATAACTACAATAGTTAGACATGTGGTTACGTGATATTTTTTGTAGACAGTTATATGTTCTGCAAAGTGGTAGTACATTGTTTTGTTCTATAATCAATAGTTTTCGCAGCGCACGCCGTGTAAGGATTTTTTCGGGTCATTTTTTTACACCTTGGGTTACATTATTGGACTTTTAGTAAGGATCCCTAATTTTTTTAAACTATAATATAGCCTATAGCCTTCCTCGATAAATGTACTATTCAACACTGAAAGAATTTTTCAAATCGGACTAGCGGTTCCTGAGATTAGCGCGTTTAAACAACCAACTCTTCAGCTTTATAATATTAGTATAGATATGTAGTCTTGAGGGATTATATAGATAGAAACGTTAAGTTTTCTTCATTGCACTATGTAGCTTATAATTTAATGCAGGTTTGTGAAAAAAACTTAAATACATTACATTACTAAACGAAAAATGTTTATAAAAATTCTTCCTTAATACGAAAACTTCACTATACGTGACCCAACACGCACTTGGCCAATTTTCAAATTTTTCTATCACTATTTATATGACAACACGACAACCAAAAGATGGCATATGGAAATTTTGTTAAACAGCCCCATATTTACACAAACGTAGTGTTCGTAGTATATTTTGCAACAGATGGTTTGAACGAGCGCGTGGAACAATGGGCCCCGTTCAGCGCTGAACACGTCATACGAGAAGAATTCTAGGCTATAATGGTACTCGATATAAGGCTGGATGATTGTTTTGGCTATTGTCGACCGAATGAAAGGTGAATGCGTGGCCATTATTTCTTTTGTTATGCAATGGACAAAGGTCACTCTTATTATACTTATATTATAAAATTCTAAAAATGCCGCGTCTATATATTAAAGCTATTAAAAAAGCAACTGGAATAGACTATATAAAGGATGGAGAACACGATGCATTTTTTTAAAATTTCTTGTCTGTGTGTATCGGTTAAGTTTGTTCGGGATTCACATAAAAACTATTGAGCTGATTTTGATGCGGTTTTCGCTGGTCGACAGCAAATTTTTAGACTTAAAATCTGCGCTGCTTTTTATACTGGGAATCCCGTGGGATTTTTCTGGGAATGATTTAAAACGGCTAGATTGAAAAAAAAACAGTTTTATTTATGTAATAAAATGTTCATATTTTTTATTTCGAGAATGCAGCAGAAATTTTCCTGGGAGCGGTTTGTAGTAGTTCGGATGCATAAAAATTAGCTTATTCTGGCACCATTTGCACTAAAACTATAGCTTACATTCTTTTGTAAATACTGTGTCCTGGGGATCCCATGGGAATTTCAAGTCAAGCGTGGACGAAATCGCGGGCATATCTTAGTTACATATATTATTATCGACTTTTTTAACGTTAAAAATAAGGAAAGGAATGCTCTGGTGGTTCGGGCATGTGGAAAGTAGAGTAAACGCGGTCGAGATGCGAGCACTGCGCAAAATCTGCGGAGTGACGCTCGCGGACCGCGTTCGTAATACCGAAGTAAGAAAGAGAGTTGGTCTGAAGAGAGTGTCGGGGTGTAGGTAAGGAAAAGAATGCTCCGGTGGTTCGGGCATGTGGAAAGAATGACTAAACAGATATACAATGCAAAAGTGGATGGATGCAGAAGTCGTGGAAGGCTACGACACACCTTCCATGATCAAATTGATCGTGTACTAGCAGACGGTGATGTCAGGAGCCTTAAGAACAGACGAGCGTGCATGACAAGAGCTATGAATGTCAAAGAAGCAAGTGAGGTGTGTAAGAATAAGCCTGAATGGCGCTCTGTTGTTCGTGCCTACTCCGCAAGGGAACTGGCGTGAAGTTATGTATGTATGTAAAAATAATAACAATCTGTGATAACTTAGTGATTAGCGGCACTTGCGTGTCAAACTCACAGGCAGCACTGAGGCAGTTTTCTGACCTGATTTGCATACTGTTATAATTACCACGTGTTAATTAAGGAAAAATCGTGATGAAGCTTACATAACGAGATAACTGAAGTGTCAAATCCTTCAATCCGCCTTTGACAAATGGAGCGGATATACAGCCACCATCAAATCACTGATGTCTTGATAATGGCTAGTTATAAAGCACCTATAATTAACGTACATATGAAGAGATCAATGAAAGTAGATGAAATAACAGTATCAAGTTCGTAGAAAAGGGAGATTAATCGTCTCTGCCTACCCCCCATGGGGAACAGGCGTGATAATATGTATGCATGTAGGTTTGGTTGTGACGAACAGACAGACAGAGTTGGAAAGCGACTTTGCTTTATATTATACTAGCAGACCCGGCAGACGACGTTCTGCCCTGAAAAAATACAAATCTAGGACCCGATTCTAACGCTACCTACCGGTTTTAATTGTGAATCTAAACCATCCGTGAACCCCCACTCAAACACACACAAAATCGTCAAAATCGCTTCAGGAGATTAGGAGGATCCTAGACCATGATCTCAGCGCCACCTACCGGTTTCAATCGAGAGTCTAAACCACCCGGAGACCCACTTAAAAACATAAAAACAAAATCTGCAAAATCGGTCCAGGAGATTTGGAGGATCCTAGAACCCGATGCCAGCGCCACCTACCGGTTCTAATTATGAATTTAAACCTATCCGAAGACCCACTTCCACTCAACACGCAAAAATGGCATCAAAATAGATAAATTCGTTCTCAAGTTATGCGCGTACATAATTTCTACAAAGAAGATACGCCTACTCGACCAAAAATGTACCTAACAACAATTTCACCATCATGCAACTCTTGTCTCATTCGTGTTTTATAAAAATAAATTATCATTATAGAATATGTTACTACTTACACGAAATCAACGTATGCAACTCGTTGCTTTCTAGCCTTTTGTTTTCCTCCAACGCAATCGCCGTATTTTTCCAAACGTGCACCGTTTCTCCAATTACAAAATAATAAACGATATAAAGGGTCACAGCTGTTGATTTTCTGGGGTATTTTATTGAAACTCCACTTAAGCACTAGCCATTGTTTAATATTTTATTCCAATCCTTATAAAATCCTTTGCATGTTATTTAAACAGACTTATAAAAAGGACGTCCTCATTTCGTCGTGTAATTATATTATTACATGTAATTTAGATGAAAGTAGAGTAAACGCGGTCGAGATGCGAGCACTGCGCAAAATCTGCGGAGTGACGCTCGCGGACCGCGTTCGTAATACCGAAGTAAGAAAGAGAGTTGGTCTGAAGAGAGTGTTGGGGTGTAGGTAAGGAAAAGAATGCTCCGGTGGTTCGGGCATGTGGAAAGAATGACTAAACAGATATACAATGCAAAAGTGGATGGATGCAGAAGTCGTGGAAGGCCACGACACACCTTCCATGATCAAACTGATCGTTTACTAGCAGAAGGTGATGTCAGGAGCCTTAAGAACAGACGAGCGTGCATGACAAGAGTTATAAATGTCAAAGAAGCAAGTGAGGTGTGTAAGAATAAGCCTAAATGGCGCTCTGTTGTTCGTGCCTACCCCGCAAGGGAACTGGCGTGAAGATATGTATGTATGTAATTTAGATAGATAGATAACACTTTATTGCTCACCAAAATAAACAAATACAAAAACAAGATTCATAATTACAATACTTCTTGGCAAAACAACAGGCGCCCTTATCGCTAAAAGCTATCTCTTCCAGGGAACCTAGCTTTAAAGAAATTATTAACTAATCTGGCGATGTAGGTGGAGCAGAAAATCGATAGGACTGTACAATTTAAATATAAATACTTACACTAATTTATAAAATTAATACATATATAAATATAATAGTAATATATAAACGTATATACAAAATAATCTAAACAAATATATTTGTCAGCGTTATATGTGACAAGTATTTTATATATTACAATAGATAAATAAGTAAATGTTTAATATATTAGACATACTTATTTATTTAATATGTGGCGGATTAGTGCAATGAAGAAGATAGGCTTTGTTTAAAGACGAATTATTTAATTACGAATTTTGCAATAAAATACAGAGAATAATTTCGATGGCTAACATAAGAATGACAATGTCAATAAAATGTAAAAATGTATAGAAAAATAAACGTATAAAAAGGTTGTCCTACAGCCCCCCCCCCGAGACCGTCCTAGCGTCGAAATCCGTGTGTGCTAAAAGTGTTGCGTTCTAATATGCGTATAAAAAGGTTGTCCTACAAATTTTTTGTTTCGGAATTGATATTTTTATTCTTTTTGCTTTGGATTCAGTAAAGCTTCAAAATGGTCCTTTATAAATGTTATTGCTTTGGATTCCGAAGATATAGCCGAATTCATTTAAAAAAAATTGCAAAATTTTCAGCTATTTTTTTTCTGAACTAATTTTGATCATTCGTTTTGCGTTGGACTCAGTAAAACTGAAGAACAGTTTCCAAAACGATGTTTAACACGATTCAATTTTTTAAATTTTCTTGTCTGCTTGTCGGTTTACTCGGGATTCACGAAAAACTATGGGTTGATTTCGATGCGGTTTTTGCTGATCGAAAGCAAATTCATAGACTTAAAAACTGCGCCACTTATTATTATTATAGTTAACTTAAAATGGAATCTTACAGATTACTTATCGAAAGTCATGAGGCTACCACCGCTCCCAAAGCAATTTTACTCACTGATAAAGAAGAAGCGACGCAACAAACTCCCCAGCCACATATCTTTATTTTATCGGTGTTCTCCTAGCTCTATGTCTTGGGATCAGGCCTCTTCAATTAAGCGCAGGAATTCTTAAATCTCATTTATTATATTATTACAACTCCAAATTAAAGTATACGAGGTGACAAGGCGGGTGTGAGTAAGCGACTGGCTCGTGTCGACTAAACCCCGTATAGATTTCTACTTTTTCCTGAATCAGCAATTCCAGTCGCTAAAACTTCATAATTTTTGTTACATACATACATAACTTCACGCCAGTTCCCTTGCGGGGTAGGCGAGAACAACAGAGCGCCATTTAGGCTTATTCTTACACACCTCACTTGCTTCTTTGACATTCATAACTCTTGTCATACACGCTCGTCTGTTCTTAAGGCTCCTGACATCATAGTCTTTCAAGACCACGGGCCATAAAAATGGCCCGGACTTTTGGGGGACTTGCGTGGGGCCATGGGAAGGCCAACACGTAGAGGCCCCTTGACAAATTTAATATAAATGTGGCGTGACACTGACACGCGATTATCCCTGTCCACACCATATAGTAATGCACCCAAGGACAAGCCCCGGCCAGTGTAGGACTATTGTGGGAGATGAGGACAAAAAGTACCGGGCTATTGTGGTGAACTGCTAATGGTACTAGGGGTATGGGAATATGGGGACTATGGCGTCTGCCCGTCGCAATGTTCAGGGAACATGGAAAAATGGACAGACGGTGACGCGCCACTCCCTGCATGGGCCCCAAAAAATGCCATAAAGACAGGGGCAACATGGGTGTGAGTGGCTAAGGGGTGTAGAGAGGTGGGCTGCAGGTTCACCGAAGCTACTTCCGACGTTAGGCCATTTATCACTTCCACCCCTGGAGCTTGAGTCTTAGCTCTAGCGATCTCCACTCCGTGCCGGCTGGTTAAGGCAAGCACGGAGGCGGGGGCCTTGCCTTGGCCCCCGGAGTCAGGTACGAGGTGTCGCTACTCATCTAAGGCTTCGCCACAAAGCCCCCCTGCGGGTAAACATCATACTTATTGTTGTTCTTCTTTTTTATGTATTATACTAATTCAAGGTTTAACAAATTAATTTATACTAGTAGTCGCCCGTAGTCGTAATTCGACCATAATAATTAATGTCAAATACTTCTATAATCACAGATTTTGCCAATACTACACTGTTAATTTGACTTTTAAAATAAACAAAAGAGTATACACGAGTTATATGTCTCAAATACATGGTAGTATGTGTAATGTTAACCGTGCAGGAACGGAGAAAGAATACAATTTCCTGTGGCCGGGCGGCCTGTCGTTAGACGCGACAAAACAACCCACAGCCAAGTGGTAGGGCATTTGCACGACCGGATGGCTACCGCCCCTGGTATAAAGTATATCGCCATAACAACCTTGAGTTGTGTTCCGGCATTTTTGACCAGGTTCCAGTCTGTTTTAAGAGAGCAGCAGCGCATTTGTAACACCTTTGCTGTTGCAAATGTCCATAGGCGATTGTAACCGCTTTCCATCAAGTGGACCGTCTGCCTGTCTGCTGAAATCCTGCAATTAAAAAAAATGTTTTTTTTAATTGATTTAATGTATTTTTACTCCTCCGTCCGCACAATTTTCGTAAAAAGGGATACAAAGTTTTTGCTTCGCGTATTAATATATAGAAGATGAATTTATTTGAATGATTACTAAAAGAGCTTGGTGGCGATCATATTAGTTCGGTCATCTAAAAAATCTTTTGTTCTATAATAAGCCTTCTCGTCTTTTCTTCTCATTAAAATGAGATACGACGAATATTACTGCAGTGAAAATCCTAGATAACTGTTTTTAACTATACTATTGGCAACCCTCAGTTACAGTGCTTTACGTTTCGCCGTTCAGGACTAATCCCGCATTTATTGGATTCTGAATGTGGGACAAGAAAATAAACAAGTTCTTTGTTGCTCTGCCGGAGTTCATTTGGATTACTTTTGATCTCTTAAACCCCCTTGATTTTAATTAAAGTTTACTGTACTGGCATTTATCTATACTTTTTACATACATACATACATAACTTCACGCCAGTTCCCTTGCGGGGTAGGCACGAACAACAGAGCGCCATTTAGGCTTATTCTTACACACCTCACTTGCTTCTTTGACATTCATAACTCTTGACATGCACGCTCGTCTGTTCTTAAGGCTCCTAACATCACCTTCTGCTAGTACACGATCAATTTGATCATGGAAAGTGTGTCGTGGCCTTCCACGACTTCTGCATCCATCCACTTTTGCATTGTATATCTGTTTATTCATTCTTTCATCATGCATTCTTTCTATATGTCCGAACCACCTGAGCATTCCTTTCCTTACCTTCACCCCGACACTCTCTTTCAGACCAACTGTCTTTCTTACTTCGGTATTACGAACGCGGTCCGCAAGCGTCACTCCGCAGATTTTGCGCAGTGCTCGCATCTCAGTATACTTTTTACTGCTATGTAAATGTAGAAGTGTTTCATCCTAATGCCTCGGCCACTTATGCATCGTAATGCTTTAACTAAGGCACCAATAAAAACCTTACGCAGATGTAGCAACGTTTTAATGCGGTATTTGAGATGCAACATTTTAATGACGTTAATCATTAACCGATAACTAATATATATATGCACTAGCTTCTGCCCGCACCTTCGTCCGCGTGGAATAGTGGAAAAACCCCCCGATTTTGAAACATTCTTCACTGGTGCTCCGCTCCTATTGGTCTTAGCGTGATGATATATAGCCTATAGCCTTCCTCGATAAATGGGCTATCTAATACTGAAAGAATTTTTCAAATCAGACCGGTAGTTCCTGAGATTAGCGCGTTCAAGCAAACAAACAAACAAACTCTTCAGCTTTATATATTAGTATAAGATTATATGTTATCTGTGGTATAAGATTAATGTATCTAATCGTTAAGGCTCCTATTGCGGCAAAAGACCGAAAGTGGTGCAAACGAAACTACTTTTCGTTGATATTTACTGGTGAATAATTTAGTAAAAAAACATGATAAGTCATCACTGTATGAGACGTAGCGTAGTTTTTTCCTAATTTTTCTACAGTTAGGTTAAGAAAAAAAATCACTAAATCACCTCCAAATTATTGACATGAAACTATTTTACTCCTTGAGTTTCTATCAAAATAGGTTAAAAAATATCTTCTACATCTCCATAAACAGGGGTATTTTTTTTATAATACTACCTTATCTTGTTCACAATAGAATAATAATGCATCTGAAAAACGACCGCTTCTATGGAGTGCCCGCTATTGCTCGAAAAATCCTCAAGGACAGTGGCGCTGCTACAAGCCTTAACTATATTTTTTAACGCTATAAATAAAACGCATCGCGACAAAGTCACTAACAATGACGCAGGTGGAGCATGGACATAATACAGTGGAAGAGTGATTTTTTTACTGTAAAGTTTGTAAACATGCAAACGGCCCACTTAGGAAGTGGTTACCGTCGCATACAGGCGTTCGCAACACCAGGGGCGCGAAGCAAACGTGTTCCAAGCCTTTAGGATGGGATGCGTAACGGGCCACCTCCTTCTGCGAGACTGTTATGTCCGCGAAGGAGGCGGCAGAACGGGAGAGGGAGCAGTCTGCTACGCTCCCCTCCCGCCAGAGCCCGCGACGGCAGCGTAGGGTCGTCCATGACGACCTAAAGCCGCCGTAGGCTAAGGTCATGCGGGCGTTACCGGCGGGGATAACTGATCCGCCCGCACATAAAGGCCGGAGAGGAGGGACGCGCCCCCTCTTACCTCGTGGTGAAACCCCGAGGTAACCGAGGAGACCCAGCTCTCTGGCTTACAAATGGTGGGGTCCTACCCCTAAACGGGCCGTAGGTGAATGCGCAAGCGAGCCCACAGACCGGACAAGGGACGTTCGACGACCGGACAGGGGTTTTAGTGGGTATGACTAACTGCGGCGTGGCAATAGCGCACTTATACGTGAGGTGCTAGTGCTACCCCGATCTGGCGAATTCCACACATGGGCTTTGACCTTTACCCTCGCGCGACTCAAATCAGATTTCCCATCTATAAAAAAAAAGTATGGGTAACGCGGATGACGTAGAAGGACCAGGCAGAAGAAATGAGATAAAGGGGATCGGATCTCATTTATCGCACGAAATAACCCTTCCACGCCGATATCTCGTGAGAGCGTGGTATCACACCGATCGAACCGGCCCTGAGAGCTGTAATCAAAATAATTCCAGCATGACTCTACTACGTCAAGTTTGAATCTCAATGCATTTGCGTCCAGCAATAAACTGTTAATGGCCGTAGATGAATAAAAAAACGCGCTGCAATATTTTCCTGCTTGATGCTTTTAATTATGTCCATGACAGCAACAAGGCTCACGTGTTAATTTAACCGTTCACGCTAGAAATGCTAAACACCTAAAGTTAGCAGTGAGCGACCTTGTCAGGCGTCGCTAATACTAATTAACCCGTCTAACTGGGCCATTTCGACATTTAATAACGTTGGAAAAAGGAAAATATGAGAATATTTTGTAATTTTGGCGTGCAACTTCTTTTTAAATAATTTGAACTTTTGATTTAAGACAGACGTACTGCCTAAAGAGACCGAAGTGACAGAAAGTACTGACAAGTAGTATACCACAGACATAATGTATCTTACATAAATACTTACTGATTACTAATATATAAAATTTCAGACTGATATATAAAACACACATCGCCTGATTCAAATTTGTTTTTGATTTAGGTTGCCTGGAAGATCTCTTCCAGATCGCTTTGAGCGATAAGGCGGCCTATTGTATTGCCTAGAAAAATATTGTATTATGTATGTAATATTGTAAATCTGGTCTGTTTTTGTAATTGTATATTTTGGTGTGCAATAAAGTGTTATCTCTCTCTCTCTCTCTCTCTCTCTCTCTCTCTATATATATATATATATATATATATATATATATATATATATATAAAACACATATTTAATGTCTTTTATATATCGCGCAACGAATTAGCATTGCCATATAGAGCGTGGCAATTAAACAAAATGTATAATTACAATACTTCTTGGCAAAACAACAGGCGGCCTTATCGCTAAAAGCGATCTCTTCCAGGCAACCTAGCTTAAAAGAAATTCTTAACTAATCTGGCGATGTAGGTGAAGCAGAAAAAAGATAGGACTGTACAATTTAAATATACATACTTACACTAATTTATAAATTTAATACATATATAAAAAAAATATATATATATATAATAATATGTACGTATATACAAAATAATTTAAATAAATATATTTGTTAACATTATATGTGACAAGCATTTTATATATTACAATAGATAAATAAGTAAATGTTTAATATATTAGACATATTTATTTAGAGACAGATAGTACTTTCTAAGTGAGTTCCGAAATGTCGGTAATGTTTTGGCCTCTCTGACAGTAAGAGGCAACGCATTCCAGAGTTTGACAGCCTGCACTGTGAAAGAGTTATCATAAAAGGATGAAGTGTGTGCAGGTGTCAGGAGTCTACGGTATGTATCTGTGCGCAAATTGTGAGAAGTGGAGAGGCGAAGGAATTCAAAACGTTCCTTAAGGTAAGGAGGACTATTAGGATTGAATAGTATATTATAAAGGAGACTTAGAATGTGAGTATTCCGGCGAAAACGAATGGGAAGCCACTTGAGCTTCATACGAAATTCAGAAACATGGTCATATTTTCGCAAACCAAATATGAACCTGATACAGAAATTCTGAAGTCGCTCAAGTTTATTTAGCTGTTCTGAGGTTATGTCTAGATAGCAGGCGTCAGCATAATCCAATATGGGAAGTAGGAGGGACTCTGCAAGCATAATTTTGGTGGCAGTGGGCAGAAAGTTTCTCAGTCTTCTAAGAGACCTAGACGATAGAAAAACTCTACGACTCAATTCGGATATGTGAGGCTTCCAAGACAGTTCACTATCGATGACTATTCCCAAGTTTTTAACTGTTTCGCTCAAAGGGATAGATGTACCGTCGAAGACAACCTTCGGTAAAGCTGGCCAGTTTACTTTAGCTCTCATTCTTGGGCTACCGATGACTATCACTTGAGACTTTTGAGGGTTTACTGCAAGACCAAACATTGTACTCCAATGATGTATGTATTTCAAATCTAAATTAATTTGGTCAACAGCATTAGATAAGTCATCTGCCGCAGCTTGGGTGTAGATTTGTAAGTCGTCTGCATAGAGGTGATAGGATGAAGTCAGATGATCGGAAATGGAGTTAATGAACACAGCAAACAAAAGAGGAGATAAAACGCCGCCCTGCGGAACGCCGGCAGTTAAATCGCACCACGACGAAAAATCGTCATCAACACGAACCCGCTGCCGGCGTCCATGCAGGTAACTGTGAAACCAGTCTATTACTGTTGGAGATATGTTAAGATTGCGAAAAATTCCGAGCAAAATATCATAGTCAACATTGTTGAAGGCACTGCTAAAGTCTAGCAGCGATAGTATAGTCAACTTACCATTTTCCATCCCATAACGGATGTCATCAGTAATTTTTAATAAAGCTGTTACTGTGCTGTGACCTGCACGGAACCCGGATTGATAAGGATTTAATAATAAATTTTGACTGAGGAAGGTACTTAATTGTTTATGAACTACGCGCTCTAAAGCTTTAGACAGAAATGAAAGAATAGAAATTGGACGGAATTCTGAGAAGGAGGTAGGGTTAAGTTTTTTAGGGAGAGGAATAACCTGTGCCTCTTTCCATGCAACTGGAAAGATGCCACTGGTTAATGAGGAATTAAATATATGGGTGATAATAGGATTGATGACATCTAGGATAGGGATAATCATATTACGGCTAATACCATCGCTGCCGACTGCATTTGAAGAAATCGAATTAATAGCGATCTTAACATCACAATCAGATAATGGACTAAGAAAAAAAGAAGAATGTGAAGGAGTTGGAACAGAAGAAAGATTTTTCAGTGTATTCGACTTTATAGTATTGTCAAAGCTTGAAACGGATGAGAAATGTTGATTGAGGTTATCAATGTTGAAGTTTTTTGGGACAGTATTTTGGACTGACTTACCAACTCCCAACGATTTTAAAAATTTCCATATCTTAGACGGATTATCATTGTCAACTGATTCATGAATGTACCGGCGTTGTGCGTCCCTACACACTCTATTACAGCGATTACGAATAGTTATAAAAGTCAATTTATTGTCGATGGATGGATTGACTTTATATTTGGTCTTGGCCAAAGATTTTTTGTGAATAAGTTTCTTGATGTCATCGGTAAGCCACGGTGCAGGAAGATGCTTAATTTTAACTCGTCGCATGGGTGCATGTGAGTCATACAGTTTCAATAGAATTTCATTAAATACATTCACCTTTTTATCAGTAGTAACTGCATTGTAGACCCTCGACCAATCCGAGTCACGACAGTCCTTGAGTAGATTATCCGAATTAATACCACCAAAATTACGTTGCAGGATAATTTTAGGCTTGGCTTTTGGCGGACGAATATTATACGAAAGAAAAATCAGGTCATGATATGAGAAAGCGTCCGCCGGGCACTGACCATGTGTGACGACGTGTGGGAGGGAAGATACAAGAATCAAATCTAAAAGAGAAGGAATAGAATTAGGAAAACAATGAGTCGCTTTCAGCGGAAGGATGGTCAGGCCTGAAGCTGTAACTAGGGACTCGAGGGAAGTACTACGTTGATCACGCTTAAGAAGACATGTGTTGAAATCACCCATAATAATAGTGTGATTATAAATAGGAGCTATATTTTCTAGAAGATTTTCGAATGATGTGAAGTAATTTATTCTAAGGGAAGGGCTATAAAACACACCAACCAGTACCTTTGTTGAACATAGTTCCACCTCAATGAACAGGTGTTCACCAGCATCAGGCGGAGGAGGCTGTGGAGACATGCTAACGATTGAGTATGGAATGTGCGATTGAAGATAAATAGCGATACCTCCACCACCACTGCCCGTACGGTCATTCCTTATAAGCTGGTAACCAGGTATGGTGTAGGTAGTTGAGAGAAGACAAGGTTTCAACCAGGACTCTGAAACTAGTATAGCATGTATACTTTTTTGACTAAACGACGCCAACATATCTATAAAGTGAGCTGGAATACTCTGCGCATTTATATGAACTACATTGAAGTTAGGTGTAACACTTGAAAAGCGCGCCTCAAGGAGATCGTTTAATGATGGGTTACTGTCACTATAAAAACTATCCGAAGAGCAAGACACATATTCGGCCTCACTTTCACTATCGTTAGAGATATTCATCAAAATATTAAAATAAGCTATATATATTACAAAGATTGTAAACTGTAACAAATAAATTATATGACATAAATGATAGAATATTTTAAATAAAAATTAAACAAATTGCTCACATTACACCTACCAGTTACAAAAAGGAAAAAAATAGTAAGATAATATTAAAACAACACAAACATCACATGAAAATGTTTGTGTTGCTATTATTATAATTATAAGTAAAAATACATCAAATATAAAGTTATATATTATGTAACAGACCACTGTCAGCGAGAAGCATGCACAGAAGGCTGGTTGCACGGCCACGATGTATGGCAATGTTGAATTTAAAAATTTTGATGAGTATTTGATGATGATGATTTGGATGAATCCAGATAAAGATAAATTCAGTGTCATTGAACGGTCACTTCCATTACGTTCTGTGCCTTTCGACCAAATTGATGCAATTAGTTTATCCATCTTATATTAATATATATTAATGCTGGTACCTACGCTCACGTATGGAAGCGAGAGTTGGGTATGGAAGAGAGAGCATGAAAGTAGAGTAAACGCGGTCGAGATGCGAGCACTGCGCAAAATCTGCGGAGTGACGCTCGCGGACCGCGTTCGTAATACCGAAGTAAGAAAGAGAGTTGGTCTGAAAGAGAGTGTCCGGGTGAAGGTAAGGAAAGGAATGCTCCGGTGGTTCGCGCATGTGGAAAGAATGACTAAACAGATATACAATGCAAAAGTAGATGGATGCAGAAGTCGTGGAAGGCCACGACACACCTTCCATGATCAAATTGATCATGTACTAGCAGAAGGTGATGGCAGGAGCCTTCAGAACAGACGAGCGTGCATGACAAGAGTTATGAATGTCAAAGAAGCAAGTGAGGTGTGTAAGAATAAGCCTAAATGGCGCTCTGTTGTTCGTACCTACTCCGCAAGGGAACTGGCGTGAAGTTATGTATGTATGTATGTATATTAATATAATATCGGTTTTACGTTACAGTAACATTAGCGAGAAAAGTTTTTGAAGTGATAACTTCTTATGGGAGGGTAAACCGCTTCGTTACTTAACGCGTTACGGCGCCAGTCTGTCTGGCTTCCCTTTCTCTTACGCAAGTTATCACTTCTGTCGGGCGTCCCGAGACGCACGCGTTTTTTTTAACTCCTGTCTGATTTTTATTAAAGAAGTCTGTATTACCACCATCATAATACTCCCACGAGAAATATGGTGATAAACATTAAAAAAAAAAATGCCGCAACGACATGCGGTTCTACGCACCGCTGAGTATGAGGCCAGGAGAGTTTACCAGTGGTATGCAGCCATGAACCATGACCGGTCTGACTTACGGACTCAGCTTAGCGATAGCGAAACATTTGGTAACCGCTGTAATTGTATTGTAATTAATACGGAATTTATTAAACCTAATACTGTTAGAGGATGATTACCGAGTATTTTGAGCTGTCGCCGCATTTTGTGAACCTAGTCTTTTCTACATACATACATACATAACTTCACGCCAGTTCCCTTGCGGGGTAGGCACGGACATCAGAGCGCCATTTAGGCTTATTCTTACACACCTCACTTGCTTCTTTGACATTCATAATTCTTGTCATGCACGCTCGTCTGTTCTTAAGGCTCCTGACATCACCTTCTGCTAGTACACGATCAATTTGATCATGGAAGGTGTGTCGTGGCCTTCCACGACTTCTGCATCCATCCACTTTTGCATTGTATATCTGTTTAGTCATTCTTTCATCATGCATTCTTTCCACATGCCCGAACCACCGGAGCATTCCTTTCCTTACCTTCACCCCGACACTCTCTTTCAGACCAACTCTCTTTCTTACTTCGGTATTACGAACGCGGTCCGCGAGCGTCATAGTCTTTTCTCTAATATTTAAATCAATGCCTGAAGATGAAAGTCCTGCAACCAATATTTCTAGTGTCATATCTAACCTATTAGAGGCCCTAAACACTTTATGAAAATGGGAGCCCTTATGTCTATGACAGAAGACTATTTTAATAAAGGCCGATTTTTCAATCAGCAGATAAAAGTTATTGATAAGAATAAAATGTTGTCAGCAATCGTTGTCCACTGCTGGACGTAGGCCTCCTCAAATCTGCGCCACCTATCCCGGTCCCCCGCTATTCTCTTCCACCGCCGACCTTGCGCAGGTCGTCGGTCCATCGGGCTGGAAGGCGTCCTCCTACACTAGGTTTGCCGAGACGCAGTCTCCACTCTAGAACTCGTCTGCTCTATGGGTTCAAGGAACATGGAAAAAATGAGCAGACGGTGACTTGCCACTCTCTGCATGGGCCCCTAAAATTGCCGTACAAGATTGGCGAGGGCCAACATGGGCGTGAGTGGCTAAGGGGTGTCGAGAGGTGGGCTGCTGGTTCACCGAAGCTACCTCCGACGTTAGGCCATTTATCACTTCCACCCCTGGAGCTTGAGTCTTAGCTCTAGCGATCTTCACTCCATGCCGGCTGGTCAAGGCACGCACGGAGTCTGGGGCCTTAGTGTTATTATTATTATTATTATTTTTCTTACTTATTTTTAATTATCAATTGTAAGTTTTACAGTATTTGATTTTATCCGTGCAGGAACGGAGAAAGAATACTAATTCCTGCGGCCGGGCGGCCTATCGTAAGAGGCGACAAAACAACCCACAGCCAGGTGGTAGGGCATTTGCCCGACTGGATGGCTACCACCCCTGGTCTAAAGTATGTCGCCATAACAACCTTGTGTTGTGTTCCGGCATTAATAGCCAGGTTCCAGTCTCCCTTAAGAGAGCAGCAGCGCATTTGTAGCATCTTTAGTGTTGCAAATGTCCATAGGCGATGGTAACCGCTTTCCATCAAGTGGGCCGTCTGCCTGTTTGCTGAACTCCTGTAATAAAAAAAAAATTGATGATCCCTAAGAAACATTTATTTTTAAACTTTATTTACAACATAGTTCTACCGTTATTTATATTATAGAACACTTTTTTCACATTGCTTCAAACTTTATTGTCAAAATATTAAATAAAAACTAAACTAAAATATAGTTGGTTTAAGAAGTTTTAGAAAAAGTCCGAAGGTTTGAGAAGGAAACGACAGAGATAGGTAGATGTTAGAAAGGGATAGATCATGAACCAAATTTCTAGAATATGTTTGGGAAGGAAAAGACAGAGATAGACAAATGTTTAGAAAGGGATAGATAGTGAAAAAAAGAATAACGAAATGAAGATCGAAATTATGGGTTCTAGAAGATTCTTCCGGGTATATAAGCAGCGTAAGACGCGCCTACCGGGGGTTCAGTTCAAGACAGCGAAGAGAAGTTTAAAAGGAGACAGTGACGAGTTTAGTGGTGAATTTAGTGAAAAGTTTAGTGGGCAGTTCAGTGAAGGAGGAGTTTAGCAAAGTTTAAAAGGAGGTCCAGAAGCGAGCTACGCGCGGTAAATTCGAAGGTAGACACCGCAACAGCAGGAGGTGGTATTGTGAGTGAGACATCTTATCATCGGGACAGTGGGTCGTTAGGTGCGTGTGCAGGGGCAACTCTGCGGAGAAGAATCACGTACGGCTGTATCAGTCAATAAAAGCATTTAGTTAAGAGAACTGGTGTTTCGCTCACACGTAACAATATGTATTGCATGTACTCTATGTACTTAGTCGAGTAGTTGATGTACATATCCGTAAACAGGCCAAAGTTGGAGGTACGTGGAAATGAAACGTGTACGCATAAGTCAAACAAAATCCAAAGTGTGCAATAGAAAGCGTTAATAACAGCGAGATAGTATTTATTGATTCAATACAGCACACGGTTGCGTGACCGAGTCGCGTTTCTGCAGAAAATTCTTCAATGTAACACGGCCACTTTGAATCTAACGACTGAAATTTATATTCACTAGAACGTTCTATATTATTATTGTTTATTTGGACCACATACTCAGTTTTTTTATTGCAGGAGTTCAGCAGACAGGCAGACGGCCCACTTGATGAAAAGCGGTTACCATCGCCTATAGACATTTGCAAAACCAAAGGTGCTACAAATGCGCTGCTGCTCTCTTAAGGGAGACTGGAACCTGGTCACTAATGCCGGAACACAACACAAGGTTGTTATGGCGACATACTTTAGACCAGGGGTGGTAGCCATCCAGTCGGGCAAATGCCCTACCACTGGCTGTGGGTTGTTTTGTCGCCTCTTACCGACAGGCCGCAGGAAATTTTATTCTTTCTCCGTTCCTGCACAGATAATTTTTTTTATCACTAAACATTGCTCACACAGCTTTATTCATAATAATTAATTATGTTTTATCCGTGCAAAAACGAAGAAAGAATAGAATTTCCTGCGGATGGGTGGCCTGTCGTAAGAGGCGATAAAACCACCCACAGCCAGGTGGTAGGGTACTTGCCTGTCTGTATGGATATCACCTCTGGCATAGGGTATGCCGCCATAACAACCTTGAGTTGTGTTCCGGCTTAGTGGCCATGTTCCAGTCTCTTTTAAGAGAGCAGCAGCGCAATTGTAGCACCTTTGGTGTTGCAAATGACCATAGGCGATGGTAACCGCTTTCCAAGGCTTGGGTTTGCCTGTCTGCTGAACTCATGCAATAAAAAAAAATGTTTTAATACAATATGTAAGCTAATGATAGATTTTATGGAAAAGCAAAATGCATTATGATTAGAGATGTGCCGACTAGTCGGTGACTAGTCGGTAAAGCCGACTGTCCGGCCACTACCGTAGTCGGCGACTATTTGGCAAAGAGCGCCGACTATCCAGCTTGTTACTTTGTAATTTATAATATATACTTTAATAATACATTATAATACATACATGAGACTTTCTTTTTGACATGATTAAATTTTAATTGAGCTCTTTCACTTTAATGAACAATGACAGTTTTATCTTTAAACAATTTTTTTAATACAAAAACACGGCCCTGACCTCTACAAAAGTAAAAATCAAGAATGCATGCACGCATGCGGTGGCTGCGACTTGCGCACGAATCAACTATAAACGAAGCGTCACAGAAATCTCCGAAACCGTGATCGGCTTGGCCGACTAATCGGCCGACTAGTCAGCCAGAGTCATAATCGGCACATCTCTAATTATGATGGATGGATTTTAATAAATAACTTTACATACATACATACATAACTTCACGCCAGTTCCCTTGCGGGGTAGGCACGAACAACAGAGTGCCATTTAGGCTTATTCTTACACACCTCACTTGCCTCTTTGACATTCATAACTCTTGTCATGCAAGCTCGTCTGTTCTTAAGGCTCCTGACATCACCTTCTGCTAGTACACGATCAATTTGATCATGGAAGGTGTGTCGTGGCCTTCCACGACTTCTGCATCCATCCACTTATCCACTACAAATAACTTTAGTAATTATTAATCTGTCTTCTATATATATATATTAATTAATCGTGAAAACGCGCATGCGCATAACTTGAGAACCGCTTATTGATTTTGATGATTTTTTTTGTATGCGTTTGAGTGGGTCCCCGGATGGTTTAAAGTCAAAATTGGAACCGGTAGCTAGCGCTGGAAACGGGTTCTAGGAACCATCTAATTTACTGGACCGATGTTGTTTTTGTGTGTTTAAGTGGGTCCCCGGATGGTTTAGATTCAAAATTTGAACCAGTAGGATGCAATAGAATCGGGTCCTGGATTTTTATTTTTTCAAGGCAG
Organism: Dendrolimus kikuchii; assembly: GCA_019925095.2. Taxonomy (NCBI): domain Eukaryota; kingdom Metazoa; phylum Arthropoda; class Insecta; order Lepidoptera; family Lasiocampidae; genus Dendrolimus; species Dendrolimus kikuchii. Next base: position 18,084,574 of record CM034407.1, read on the forward strand.
GACAACATCTGCCGGGACGGCTAGTAATATTATAAAAATCTAAACTACTAACTACATAGAAACACATTTTGTGTACATGTAAATAACAACGATAATCACTAGCATTTTTATGGTTCTGCAAATTAACCTATAAACAAAGTTAACCCGTGCCAACTTTATAGACCTCATTTTGCAACAGAGGGCTATGTAATACGCGGTCTTTATTAAGTTACAGCGTATCTTTCTAAAGATTAATATGAAACCTTTATCATACACCAAAGTGACATAGTATTTGTAGCCAGGCCATAAATTAAAACATAAAATTTATTATTAAAAAGCCGTTCATTAAAGCTTGCCTATATCACCTCATTACACTTGTGTGTATCGTATTACTGAAACCCCAACCACTACAACCCGCATCCTGTTCTCTAAATAAACCCAACTATCCTTAGTCAAGTCTATTTTAAAGTCGCCATCGCCTTCATTGTTTTTTTAGGTCTCTGTTGACATTTTCTTTGTTTAGTAACAAAGTATTAATAAAGCTTATCTTATATTTTACTAGCGGTCCCTCGTTGTAACTTGTCAGACGGTCTCCTGTTCTGAAAGAATAAAAATCTGGGACCCTATTCTAGTGCCTCCTACCGGCTTCAATTGTGAATCTAAACTATTCGGGGACTCACTTAACACGCACAAAATTCCATCAAAACGGTAGCCGTTCTCAAGTTATGCGCGTACACATTTCTACGATTCATTTATATTTAAATATGGCTACGTAAGGTTTACCTATTTTACTAATACTAGTTAGTGTAATTAACACATTATATTTTTTTCGTGTCTGTGTCAGGGATGAGCCGAAATTCGTTTTGACCGAATTTCGGCAGCTTGAGCCGAACTTCGGAATTCGGCCGAAAATCGGTTTAAATGCTGAACATTCGGTGCAAGAAAAAGTAAAATACCTACTTGCACTATTTTGTCTGAAATTCATAGAAATCATAAACATAAAATAAAATTAGACCATTATATATTCATGGTCATTTATTTTAGTTAGGAACATGTAAAACCTTAACTTGCAATGTGATAAAAATAAAATTAGTTCTTCTTAATGGGAGAGCCTTATAAATCTTTGCCTAATTAAATAGGCATCAAATTAAAACAAAAATGAAATAAAAATAGTATTCTACTAGTTCTTCTGAAAATATCATATGTAAGTAGAGTAACTGCTTAATTATAATGCGTAACTTGAACTAAAAAAAACATTTATAACGGACATCAGCAATTACAACTTTAATTTTGATTGAAATCACTTGTTTACATACTAAACAATAACGGTCTTATTAATAGAGACTTAGAAAAACGCCAAAGATTCGGCATTGTCAAGTCACGACATGTTGCTTTCAAGAAAGCGCGGCGAAATTAAACGAATTTCGTATTCGGTTTAAACCAAATTCGGCCCATCCCTAGTCTGTGTACATTATATGAAAATGCAATGTGGTAAACAAATCACAGATTATATTACACCGTTTCAACATATTTCTATTATGAAACCTTTAGTCAATGGACCTCGCGGATCAGATTTTACCCTGAACGATAGAAAAATGAAAAATCTTCAGTTTCCACTTTCTTCTTCTAAAATACAGCTATTTCAATAACCACACGAATCGAATATTGTTTAGTGTCAGTCAAAGACCTACAATTTGGCTGAGTCTAGGAAGGTACGATATATAGGTCCAGCTTTCACTTGCTAGATTACTATTTACTATAACACTTGAACGTTCACTCATGCAAGATATACAAACCGTACAAAGCCATATTAAAAAGAAGATAACATCATTTCACTCAAAATACAATACGCAGACGGTAGTGAACAACTAGGTAAAACAAAATATAATTTTCTGTTATTTATTAGCTAAAGAGCAACCGTTATAAATCATAAATTCTTCGGTATTAGTTTTGTTCAAGTTCACATAGCCCAAAACACTTTCTGATCGTGATCACTTACTTTAATAAGAAAGTTTTACGCAAGGAACCCTTTTTGGTCCTTTTCCTTGGGTCTCGGTCAAAGATCTCATATTTTATTGAGAGAAAAGTTTAAATACCAACATCCCTCTGCACAAACTTTCCCGTTAAATATTCTCTGTAGTCTTAAAAATAGAGTATTGTGTTACGGAGTCTCCTTTTATGCAATAACCTCTTTTGGATTTTTGCGTTAATAGTTTTAAATGAAATTAAGAAAATTAAAATCTTTTAACAGCGTTTATTGCGTTCTTTACAAATCAAAATGGTATTAGAGAAAAAAAAGTAAAAGTTGCCAGAGACAACAATAAAATATTTATGTTTATACCCTTGTGGCGGGAATTCAAAGCGTAGATAATTGAAATTAAGAACAATCAACGTCTCAAAAAGGGGTTGATTAGCTATTTCTTCAATCTGGGTTGTTATGTTGTAGAATATCGGATATAATAACAGTTCATAAATGTCCCACTGCTGGGCTTGGGCCTCCCATTATAGGGGAACGGACAGTATACCTGCCAGGTTTGTCCAAGGCGGTTTTGCAAGTTTGACACATCGATTATCTCGATGTGCAAGTTACACCACGATGTTTTCCTTCACCGTTGTTAGCACGTGATAATTGTAACAATATGCACATTAGATCAGAAAACTGCCCAAGTGGTGCATGCATTCCGGTCAGACGATAGCCATTACGCTACCACGACTTAGAATATCGGATGATTGAAGGAACACCAGGGTGTCTTGGTGTTAATCCGGCAGTCACTATAAAACCCACATCATCTCACTGTTTCTATAGCATACAACAGCAGCAGCAGCATCAGCAGAATACATAATGCTTTACTATCCGCAAAGAAACAGTGGAGACAAAGAAAAATAGAAATCTTTTGAAGGGAAACATTATTAGAATCGTTGTGATTTGAAACTCGATGAAAGGAAAAAGCGACACTAAAAAAAGATAAACACATAAATCTATAGGACAAAGCCTGCGAGAGAATGAGAGAATCCCTATTAATATTATAAATGCGAAAGTAACTCCATCTATCTGTCAATACTTCAAATATCGTGTTTTAAAGCTTAAATGTATTATCTATTATATATCCAATGCAAGTTAATAGAAAGCTTGTAAAAACACAGCTGCCTGTATAACCTTGAAAAAAAGTAATACAAAAAATCCCCTTGAGAACACATCTACACTTAGCGTGTTCTGCAGGTGTCTTAAATCAATAAAACTTTAATATACTTACTTCGATTTTTTTTGGGACGCGATGTTTTCGAACCTCAAATTAAGGAAGTAATATTTTTTATTTCTATTTTTTTTATTATTTATTATCATTGAATTTTAATTTAATGTCACATGTTAATACTTGGAGAGCTGTTAGACATTTTTAGTAGATAAAAATGCGCGTGCGCAGAAGGTTTGCCGATAGCCTCATGATGGCACGCGTCTATGATCAGTACGGTTGACAAAAAAGATTACATAAATATTTGTTGCAATAAATTGAATAGTAAGTAATACAATACAATAATAATAAGTTTTTTTTATTACGTATAGGTTCGCTTTGACCATTATCTCGCTCGATTTGAGCGGAGAATGGTCTAAGATCGAGCACGCTTACCTAGAAGGTACCTATTCACACGAGACTTGAAGACACCCAGCTTGTAGGTTTCGGGAAAAACAGACTCCGGCAGTGAGTTCCACTCTTTTGCGGTGCGCATAATGAAGGTGGACTCAAAGCGCTTTGTTCGTATAGGTGGCTACGTAGGTCCACTATATAGCGGTGCCGCATGCCAGTGCGTCTGGTTGTCCGATGATGGAAGGTAGTAGTCATCGGCAAACCTTCTGCGCGCAGCTTATACTTAAGGCATCGTGAAAACTTGTAAAATATTTTTTTTATGATATCTGAATACAAAAACGCCGAACTGGCTGAAGGCTAGTCCAAATTAACACACTCTTAAATTTTGAAAACAGTGAATTTTTTCCCAAAAAATGATTTTGAGGCGTTTTGAAATTTCAAGACATTATCTATACTAAATAAAGCTGAAGAGTTTGTTTGTTTGTTTGCTTGAACGCGTCAATCTCAGGAACTATTGGTCTGATTTGAAAAATTCTTTCAGTGTTAGATAACCCATTTATCAAGGAAAGCTATAGGCTATATATCATCACGCTAAGACCAATAGGAGCGGAGCACCACTGAAGAATGTTTCAAAATCGGGGTTTGAATCGAAATCTAATGACGGTGGATACAAACATAGTTTTTTATTAGTGTTTAGCATAAAATAACAGTTTTTAAGAGTATTTAAATAGGAATGTAAGTGAATGGACTTCGAATGTCGATTCTTTGTCTTTTCAGATAAGCTTAGTGCATGTAGTGTTACCTAGGTATTTAGCGTATATTTAAGTACCTAATTGTGTATGTAGGTACATACATAACTTCACGCCAGTTCCCTTGCGGGGTAGGCACGAACAACAGAGTGCCATTTAGGCTTTTTCTTACACACCTCACTTACTTCTTTGACATTCCTAACTCTTGTAGTGTATGTAAGTATTAACATAAATAAAACTTTGTCTTTTCAGAGAAACACATCATTTTTATTCCTTGAATTCTTAAATAATAAAGAGTTTTCTTATAAATATTTAATATTTGAGGTGGTAAAAAAATAAAAAATCAGATTATGTACTCGGGCCTGGCACTTTGCCAGGCGTTTATTTTTTTGCAAAGCTAGGATTTTTCGCGAAAAATGTATTTAAAGCGGCTGGAGGAGGAACTGTTATAAAAGTATTTTATATGTAGGCTTTTATATTAACTATACTATATAACTAATGGAGATAAAGATTAGACAAAAGAAACATGTTCAAATACATACATACATAACTTCACGCCAGTTCCCTTGCGGGGTAGGCACGAACAACAGAGTGCCATTTAGGCTTATTCTTACACACCTCACTTGCCTCTTTGACATTCATAACTCTTGTCATGCAAGCTCGTCTGTTCTTAGGCTCCTGACATCACCTTCTGCTAGTACACGATCAATTTGATCATGGAAGGTGTGTCGTGGCCTTCCACGACTTCTGCATCCATCCACTTTTGCATTGTATATCTGTTCAGTCATTCTTTCATCATGCATTCTTTCCACATGCCCGTACCACCGGAGCATTCCTTTCCTTACCTTCACCCTGACACTCTCTTTCAGACCAACTCTCTGTTCAAATACCTCTATATTTATTACTTTCTTCTTCATGGTCTCAAGAATGAACAAATTATCATGAAATATAGTTTATACAATTTTCAAAAGCTGGGAAAAACTATGAGAAATAATGTAGTATATATGGTAATTAATTAGCTTATTAAATATGTGTATAGAAATACTTATTTTATAGTCAGTGAGAAATATAATAACAATTATTTGCTAATCGCCGGTTCCTATATCAAACCGATTGTTAATTGGCCTGACTATCGGTTAAAAATTGACATAAGCTCCATAAAAGTAATGTCAAAAATCAACAGAAGTCAAGTCAAGGTAAGTGAATGAATGGGGGGCCTTTAGCTATCAAGGGAGCAAAGGATTCATCACCCCCGCTGACGAAGTGAATGTGTTCTGATTCCCGGGGCACATTCAGGCAGTTTTTGCGCTGGATCGGACTGGGCGTAACTACGTTCTAAGTCTCAGCCTTTCCTACATAAAAAGCGCGGGGAACATGGGAGGAGGGTGGTTCTAGTGGGTAGAGGTTGTTGCCCGTGCAACTTCTCCGAGTCTCCACACAAGCTGGCTTGATTACTGTTTGGATTGCCCCTTATTAAAGGGTAAAGCCTCCATGATCAACTATGGTCTAATCCCTTGCAAAGGACCCGGTATTGTGCGTAAAAAGCATTTCCCCGCCTTAAAAAAAAGATATATGATGTCTGTCAATCAGTTGGAAAAGCTAGTAGATTTTATATATATATTTCTTAGTTATTAAATTAAAGCCATTCGTATAATGTTTTTGACAAATAAAGGCTGGCTTATATCTCGAAAGGTACAATTTATTTTCCTTTGTATTTCAATATAAACCTCCTCGTGTTTTTTTGAATAAACAACTACTTTCGCTGTAGGTATTTAAAATTCCAACCTCATACAAAACTCTTTTTGCGTCAACAATAAATAATAAACGAGAACTAATTACGTATTCGAATATGAATATTCTTACATAAAGAAAGCAATTTCGATTGTAATTACTTTGAACATTAATGTAATATTCGTTCAGAACAGATGTGTTTGGGCCTTTAGGTCAAATTGGCAGTATTGAAGATCAAAAGATTCTATAAGTGTGGGCTGTGTACAGCGTAGACATTGTAAAATACAGACGCTAATATATCTAGGTGTTGGAGGCTTATGGAAAGAATAAGCTGGAAAGAGAAAAAGACCAATGCAGAGGTGTTGACTATAGTCAAAGAAAGGCGTTCAATTATAAAAACCACAGGGAAAAGGAGACGAGGAAGAATGTTTAGACATTTACTACACACGAATATCCGTGCAGGAACGTAGAAAGAATACAATTTCCTGCGGCCGGGCGGCCTGTCGTAAGAGGCGACTAAACAACCTACAGCCAGGTGGTAGGGCATTTGCCCAACTGGAGGCTACCACCCCTGGTCTAGAGCATGCCGCCATAACAACTTTGAGTTGTGTTCCGGCATTAGTGACTAGGTTCCATACTCACTTAAGAGAGCAGCAGCGCATTTGTAGCACCTTTGGTGTTGTAAATGTCCATAGGCGATGGTAACCGCTTTCCATCAAGTGAACAGTCTTCCTGTCTGCTGAACTTCTGAAGCGTGTATTTATGAAGAGATCAATGAAATTTGATGAAGCGAAAAGTGTTTGTCGGTATCGTAGCAAGTGGAGATACATCGTTAGCCTTACCCTACTTCAATGGGAAAGAGGCGTGACAATATGTATCTATAATTTATAAGCTATAGTTCTAGTTAAATATTTGTCCGACCAAGTTGTTTCGCTGCTGAGTTTTCTATTTAACTTATCGTATTATGAAACAATCGCCAACGTTAATCAAGTACCTATGACATTAAATTCCGAGCAGTTTGGAACCCAATGCGAAGTTATATACGAAACTTGATCTGAGACTGATTTTGGTTTCTCATATTAATGAGTTAAATATTTATTCAAATCAAATCGATACCTAATCAATGACAGATCAAAAACCTGACATATTTTTTCATACTCGACTGGAGGTGTAGAAGAACCGGCTTGACGGGGAATGGCGAGTCAACAGGTAGGGTATAGGGCAGTGACCCAGTGCTCAGCCGGCGGTGCATGGCATGAATGGCACAGAAGGCACATAAAGTTCCTGGTGGGTGCAATTATTAATGAAATATGTATCGATTTTTAAACGATTATTCGGTTAGGGATGGTCATGACATGTTAATAACTTACGCCATTGTCAGTTTCTAGTGTGCACTTTAAAATAAATAATTATTAATCTGAGGCGCTAATGCAATTAATGCACGACATCGGATAAATAGAAATATACAAGTTCATAGTATTAAAAAAAAAAATTAACGTTAAATTAATAATAGTTTTGACGATTGTAGGACTGGAATCTTCATATTTTATAATATAGACACAAGTCGCTGGAAGATAAAGAAAATTAGGATAGCGGACCCTGAGCTCCGAAGAGACGCTCCGAGCACAACTGGAATTTAATTGTAGGATAATGACGAGACATGACTGGAGGATGTGAACGAATATAAAGAAAACCTAACAAAACATTGTAAACAATAGTGTTATTTGAATGTGCGAACGTGTCAATTAGCAATTTATAATAGTTCGCACATGTCTATAACCTACTCGCGAAGTTATTACCACGAACTGAATAGATACTAACGGTGTTCGATTTAACCAGTTGATTCAGAAGTGAAAGATATACAATATTAAATGCAATGATTAAAGAATCTCATAAATATAACTGTAGTTTGAAGAGTATAACTAAGTAGGCAATTGATACCACTCACCTCGCAAACTGCAAGCGAAACGACTCGTTTCGAGCCAGTTGCAAGAGCCACCGATGTCCTTATGATCTTAACAAAGGTCTACTTTCACCCGGCCAATACACTCGTAGTAGCCCTAGCGAAGATCGCGACTTTGCTTACGCGCTTTTTTATCGAACAAAACAGTAACGTTCAATCGAAAACGGTATATTTAGATCGCAAAAAGAACAGCAAACGCACTTCACAAACACTTGGATGCCGCACACTTGATCCACCCACTGTTGTTTCGTATATTTTAACAAGGGCCCGTACTGAAAAAAAGTTGAGAAACTTTTCGAATGCGGTATTCGTTCGAACGTGCAATAACGTCCACAATATGGCGAAGCCGCCGCGCGATTGCTCCTCGACGAGAACAAAAAGACGATCGCGGCGAGAAACGGAGCGTGCGCGCGAGACAGAGCATCCACTGAGCATGCGATGAGAAAGGGACAAAAATCAGAACCGTTTGCCAGCCCCCCTGCAGCCGCGTCTCATTTAAGGGGAAGTAAAAACACCTGTCTTTCTTTTCATTTGTAATTTATTTCTTCATTGATTGACACCAATGCATTTTTGCAATGCAAAATGTATCACTGAACACTTTAGTAACTGGTATATCAGATAGATAAAGATATATAGAAATATAATTATACTGAGACAAAAGAATAATAAAAAAATATGTGTAATGCCACACACGACACATTATGCAAGCATTTCAGGAGAGTATAGTCAAAGCCAAACATTATAGCCTTAGTAACCTTCGATTTTGATCGTAGTTAGCAACAGGTGGCTATGCAAGACACACTTTTACATCCAAAATCGAATTTTTCAAAATATTTTGCAGATAATCTCAAAAGGCCATGAGTTTAGCGAAGACTTATTTTGGGAACCGAGCAACTCATTTAACACACGTTTGCTACTAAAATATTCGCATAATGTATCGTACATGCAGTATTGATGAAAATCAAAATAATATTGGTTACTTAATTACTAAATTATTTAAGAATATTATTAATAGCACCAAGCAAGACCATAGACAAAAAAATAAAAGAATAGTTCTTATTCTTAAGAAATGAAGATAACAGACTAGAGCAATTAAGAACAGAACGGCGTTCAGTAAATCAGTAAAAATCATAAAGTTATCGTTTATATGATCTAAGATAAAATTATAAGTTCGATTAACCGATATGCACGTCATCCACGCGATAAAGATTTTTATTGTAAAGGTTGTTAAAACTAAATACCTAGACATGTTGACATAATCAGAGCACACTATGACAAGTTCAGTTGTATTGTGTCAATCCGAGCGCACTCGGAATCGACTAAAATCGGGACGTGCTCATCTTTTATGGGACAACTAGGATCAATGTATAGAAACAAACAGCGTCTAAAATCTTTAATCCAAAAAATCGACTAGAAAACAAACAGATCTATAAGAGTATTAAGCTCGGCTGTAAAACGCCACCCTGATGTGTTTGTATTATTTTACGTATTATGAATGCACTGGGTCCGAGCGTATTCTGAGCGCGTCAACATCGTTTATACTGTTCCAGGATACAAATCCATTTTTTTTTATATAATCGGCAGACAAATACATTGTATATCGACAGATACAGAAAAGGACAAAGGGTACCTTTTATCCAGAAAGTATCCAGAAGTATTGTTCCCGAGGGATAGAATAATACCTTTTAGTCACTCTTCGTACAAACAGTTGTCATATTTATAGTTATTTAATTGAAAATTATTGTCAAAATCTATATCAACACGAACGAAACCGTTGGCAACAACTAATATCCGATATTTATTTATTTATTTGGGCAACACAACAGATAACTATCAGTAATTTATTTATATAATATAGTTTGTAAATTATTACATCTAGATTAAAATCCAAGCGTACTGACACATCAATGTTAAAATTATATTTTTGCAAACAAAATTATGTGAATAATGTCAGTAATGAGTCAATAAATGCTTAAATCTAGGACATTAGTGATACATTATAAGGTAATAGTAATAGATTAAGAAAAATAGAGCATTAAACAAATTACTAACAAGTGAAGAGGTGTGATCTTTCAGCATAGAAATTATCATTTTTTTAAAAGCTAAAGGTTTTGCATTAAATATATCCATTTTATTGTTTTTTGTAGAGAGTTCTTTGTAGACACGACACATTCTTATCAACGGATTATAGTATGATGTGTTGTTTTTACAAACTTTCAAGATGAATGTTTTGTTATGTACACGTCATAAGAAAATGGTATTAGTGAAAGTTAGGATAAATAAATTACATATACTATGCGGCCACCGCTATTGAGGATAGAAATAAGAAATGAGGCGAGATTGATACCTATATAAAACAAGGAACATGGTGTTGCAGTTTGGAACGTAACATATGGGAAAAACAGAATACAATCGAGTGCAGTGCAAACCATTTTAGCTTACTATTGCAAAAAGAGCTTAACACTTAAAAACGATTTATTTCGGTCTAAACTAGCACAATCCATTAAAAAAAGTTTAATTAAAATTTACATCTGGAGCATGGCTTTATATGGGTGTGAAGCACATGGACAATGACAAAGAGATCGCGATAGATCAGAAGCATTTGAAATGTGGTGTTGGAGACGCATGAAGAGAATAAGCTGGAAAGAAAAGAACACCAATGAAGAAGTACTGGATATGGTAAAGGAGAAACGCACAATTTTAAAAACTCTGGAGGAAAGAAGGGGGATGATGTTTGGCCATTTGTTACGATACGACACCTTCTTATGCATGTTAATCGAAGGCAAAGTGGAAGCAATGAGAGGGAAGGGAAGACTAAGGCGAGCATTCATGGATCAAATAAAAGAAAAAATGGGTGTCGTGTCTTCCGTAGAAAACAACTGGCCCATAATAGAGAAGATTGGAGGAGGCTCCACCGACAAGAGCATAGCTCTTAAATTATAGATAGATAGAACACACTCGCATCTCAAATTTAAATGACACGTGTGTAAATTCTGGCTGGAAAACATGCACTTCAGCAATTTTCTGACCTAATTTGAATATTATTACAATTACCACTTACTAACGGTATAGGAAAACTTCATATTGAAACAAATCAGGATTAGCGATGTACCAAACCGTGCAAACCGCCTTGGACAATTGCGGGAGGACATACTGTCCGTTACTCTATATATTGGAGGCCCGAGGAGCAGTGGACAAAGTTTATGGGCTGTTATTATTATAGTACAGCGTCGACAAGAGGGCATGCGACGCGTGGATGCGTGGAAGGGGTCGCTTGAGAACGGCGATTGAAACTAAATTTGGCGAAAACAGGGTAAGTATGTACTTAGTCTGCAACACTACGGATCCCGCATCCACGCGTATAAGCGATTGACCGCACGGACCAGTTTAAATATTTGGGGTCTTTACTTCACGCATCTAGAGATATAGTTTACGATATCATGTCCCGTATCTCAGTAGCTTTTTGTTTTGATAACTCAAGGCGGATGTCTTTTCTTGGGACACACACATGGGCCATGGATAAGAGAGGAGGCCATCAGCAGCGCTTTGTGCCGCCTGCACGTGTGCGTATGGGACTCTCGTATGGTATCCGTACCTCTCCCAATGAAGGAAGAGCCGACGAACTACCCACTAAACCTACCTGCGTCCCAAAGAGAAAAAACACTACAAGAACCCCATAGGATCTAGAACGGATTTCTGCACCATGACGGTCTAGTGTATCTCAGTAGCTTGGGCCAAGTGGCGTGAGGCAACTAAATAGTGTCATTTGTGATCCCAAAATATCGATTCAGCTAAAACGACAGCTTATAAATCTACCATTAAGCATGTCCTTTGTATGCCAGTGTCGAGTGGCCTGTACTTGAGCGACACAAGCAAGAGCCGCCTGTCACGGAGATGAGTATACTGCGGTGGTCATGTGGAGTCACGTGAAAGGACCGCGCTAGAAATGCGAGAGCGCATCCGCGCAAGCCTCGTGGCGGATAAACTGCAAGAATGTCGCTTACATTGGTACGGCCACATTTTACGGAAACTGGCTAGTTACGTGGGGAGCAAATGTTTATCCATGCCACCTCCAGGTGGTCGAAGGGGTAGTCGCAAGAAATGCTGGATTGACGTCATAAGGGATGACCAATGGTCTCACAATTAGGGATGTCGAAGACCGCGCGAAGTGGAGAAGAAAAAGTAGAAAAGCGGATCCCGGGCTTCGACGCAGACGCTCAGAATGCAACCGGGATTTAACGCTAAAATAATAATGAAGATGAGCCTCAAGAGCGCATGCTTAGGTAGAAGTGCGTCTGGGGCATCGTCGATGCTAGCATGACAGAAATAATTATTAGAAAAATCTTGAGAACAGAATAGCCTCTCTCACCCCTGCGGTGATAACAGTAACAAACTGCAGTAGTATAAACTATTGTTCCGAGCAGGTCCTTTGTAAGTGTTTTATTACGCCTTTGAATTTGAATGATCTATTGTTCGCGCAAATCTCTTTGTACGCCTCCCGGTAAGAGGCCATAAATCCTTCTGTCTATTGTTTGGATTTCATGCGCATTCTTAGAAACCATTAAGCTGACAAATTAAGGATTCCAAAAACCAGTAGGCCCATTGCTAGGCTGTTTTACAAATATATAAGGTCGGTCAGTCGTGGACCGAGTTAGTTATATTTTAACTAAGATCGAGCGTTACCTTGTGCTTTCTGAGCGAGTATTTTATAACGACGGACTTTGCGCGGTCTATGTTATTACGATTTTCTGCTTTACGATTTAGTTTTGTTGTATTTGTAAGAACTGTGAATTACGTGTGTACTTCTAATAAACTTTGTGATAATTTCAACGGCATTTTAATTCATATTTCACAAAATACTAACAATATGAAATATATAAATACTTAAAACCGACGTGTATGTATGATGAGATTCACGAAAGTAGACGTAGCTTTCTATGACGATATCGTAACAAACGCCGATATGTTACCCCATGCCTAGCCCTACGGAAATCAGACGTAAAAATATTACTTATGTATATATAGTACATAAACTCTAGTTGAAGGTCCGAATGTTAAAAAACAGATTAAATATTACAGTAAAACTAATTTGTCTAATGTATTTTTTTATATAATTTGAATGAAACGCTTCTGACGCTGATAAGGCCCATATCCAGGGTCTCCAGATTAGGAATTTGTCCCCAAAATTTTTGCTTGGGATCAAATAATTTTGGTGTACGTATAAATTTTTGTCTCTGAAATGTAAAAATTCGAGTCAAACTCTAAATTTTTTCTAATAACGATGACGGTCTGTTTGTCGTGTTAAGTAGGTACTTCTTGCATAATTCAGCAAATTCTGGTTTTTCGAAAATTCAATATGGAGACCCTGCCAACGTACATAGTAAAAAACGACTTTTCGGTTTTTAAATTTAACTTTTAAGGTCAAATGTCAGTGTCGATTTTCTTCAAAGATTACATTAATATAACAGGAGAATTTTCCTACTAAGTGGCATCGTCTAAAATACCAGAAATATTAAACATAAGTTTTAAAACACTTCTCTAATTTATATCTAACTTTTATATGGCTAGGATATTAAAACTGAAATCTGAAAATTATTCAAAACATTGACTTGGTGAAAAAAAAATTTGGTCAGAAAATAAGTTTTCATACTTAAGTCAACACAGTTTATATTTTTTTTTATGAAAATTACCACTGACATCATCTTAAGCCTAAAAGACTACAAATATTGTATAACAATATACAAAACTCTTGTGATGATAATGATTCCAAATTAAGAAATGTTTATGAATGCATAAGGCGACAGACACAACAGTCAATGTGCAATGCCCGTGCATCATATCACACCTTATTATATTATGCCCACCTTCATGGCAGCAATCAAGAAACTGGTGGGGAAAGTCTGCAGAGCGAGTTTGTAAAAATCAAATGTTGAACATTTATATTGAAAAGATAATACAAAACATGACTGCCCCATGACGAGACAGAGGATAGAGAAATTAAAAAGACATGTTGAACACTCCATACTAGCGCTGCCCACTTCCCTACTTGCTGCCTTTGATGTGGAAACAACAGGTTAAGCATCATTTTGGGTATAAGTAAATATCTTCTAGAATATTGTCCTAAATAACTGTCTGCATGACTAATGTTTGTATACAATACAAACGTCCAGAAAACAATAAGTATTTAAACTCACAAGCACACAACTAACAACCAAAATAAAAATACAAAAGTGCAATATAAAAATTGAAAATTAAAACAGTGTTTTGAAAAAACTACAATAAAAGTGCATTGTGCATACCATTGATTACAATCCAATATCAAAATAATGTTGTAAATTTTTAATCATTATAAAACAATAATTCATAAAATTGGAAAAAACACTGAGAAAAATATTATTTTTCAATGAATATATATTTATAGGTATAAAACGGAGATGAAAAACATTTCATTCATACAAAACTGAATCAAAAATTGACTACATTTGTTATTTCAATTAATACTAGATAATATAAAAATCTACTTATATGCACATTTTAAAATATCATATAACATTATTACAATGAGCATATAACTTTATTATAAAAACCAGAAGATGCTATTTTCCTTCCATAAGCAGTAACCCCTTTCTCTCTTATCACACTTCATTTCAGGAGCTGCTCATTTTTAAAGTTATATACTCAGAGTTGTACAAGGCAGTCAATTTCATTAATTAAATACAATATAATACAATAAAAATATATATTCATGATTTATAACTTTTAGGGTAAATGTATGCAACACACTATTACAGTTTGCAACATATCTATTTGCTTTCTATATGCTGCTTTGAAAGAATAAAAATCTAGGACCTGATCCCAGTGCCACCTACTGGTTCCAATTGTGGATTTAAACCATCCGGGGACCCACTCAAACACACAAAAACAAAATCACCAAAATCGATCCAGGTGATTAGAAGGATCCTAGAACCCAATCTCAGTGCCATCTACCGGTTCCAACAGGATAAAAAGTATCCTATGTCCATCTCCTGGTTCTAAGCTACCTCCCCACCAATTTTCAGCCAAATCGGTAGAGCCGTTCTTGGGCTATAAATAGTGTAACTAACACGACTTTCTTTTATATATATAGATATTGTTGTAAAATACAAATCTGAGCCCTGAAAAATGGGTTACATCTTAATCCAAATTCTAAGTTTATTTTAAACTGAAACTAATAATAAAGTATAGCTAAAAGAACAAGAGAAGACAGCTAAGTTTTTACTTATTTATTGGAAATAAATATTCGAGATAGGAGTAAAAAAAAATAAGAGAGCCTTCTATTTAAAAATATAAGATAGTAGAAATATAAGAACTGTATTATCTGTTTGTCAATTATATCAATCTCAGATTAAATTGTAGCAAATCTCTGTCAAATATAATAGATCTAAAATAATTTCTGTGATTATCTCTCAAGCAAAGAAATACATATGAGGTAAAGGCCCCAAAGAAGCCATCAATCTCAAAAGGAAGTTAATATACTTATTGCCTTCAACCAGCTATACTCAACCTGCAGCCCGCGGGCCGCATGTGAACTGCCTAGCTTTTATAAGTGGCCCGTCTGACATGCTAATAGGATGTACAATTACATTGGTAACACCTTTGGTGTTGCAAAAGTTCATAGATGATGGTAACCACTTTTTTTTTATTGCAGGAGATCAGCAGACAGGCAGACGGCCCACTTAATGGAAAGCGGTTACCATCCCCTATGGACATTTGCAACACCAACGTTGCTACAAATGCGCTGTTGCTCTCTTAAGGGAGACTGGAACCTAGTCACTAATGCCGGAACACAACTCAAGGTTGTTATGGCGACATACTTTAGACCAGGGGTGGTAGCCATCCAGTCGGGCAAATGCCCTACCACCTGGCTGTGGGTTGTTAAGTTGCCTCTTACGACAGGCCGCCCGGCCACAGGAAATTGTATTCTTTCTCCGTTCCTGCACGGATAAACCAATTTCCATTAGGTGAGTGGCAAGCCTCTTTTTTACTCTAGCAATAAAAAAAACCTAAATAAATTTATGATGTGGCTAGCAGCACCTTATTTAATACATCTATGTGGCCCTCAGAAGAAAAAGGTTGAGTATTGCTGCCTTAAACAGATTTAGTCAAGTTAGTTTCTTTAAAATAACTTGGGAGCTGCATACATCCAGTCATCACAGTGAACAATTAATAGTTGCTCTATCGCCTTTGCACATCATCCGTTCCACTCACACATTGTGCTATGTATTGCACTAGCTATACGACTTGTTAATATTTATACATAAGGTTACCATTTCCAAAGTAAAGTAAAATCACTTCAGTTCTCATCAGCTGATCCACTTGACAGCGAATACTACTCTCTGCCAGCTGAAGTATCATTTAACCTCTATCTCTATGCTGCTACATTCTGGTATTAAATTGAGGCACTCCTGTGTTGTGCCAGCCAGTTGTCCATTGTTCACTGCGATGACTGGATGTATGCAGCTCCCATAAACTTTTGTATCCGGAATTTTTAAACTATGCTAACATTTACCCTTAAATAAATTTAAAAAATGTCTTATATACACACATTTCAAACTTAAAAGTAATCATTTTACTATAATTGTTTAACCAAGTCCATAGGAACACTTAAATCTGGTGTAACTAAGAGCGGATTAGTCTGTAGAGATCGCTTTGTTATCAATTTATTCTCTTCCTTCGGCACAACAGATTTCGCTTTCTTAAAAGTTGATTTAACAGATAAAACAACTGTATTAATAAAACTTATAATTACATAAATACCACCTATAATTGAAAATAGTCTTAAGGTAAATTGTAACACATTTTCTCTTTCTTGATACACCTTAACTTTTAAGGCCGCCATGTCATACTTAAAGAATATTCCAGGAACTCCATGAGAGCCTTTGGCATGACTTATGGGTCTTTCTAACTCTTTTACAGAGTACTGGAATGTTTTGATTGATTCAAAAGTAGTGTCAACATCAGTGGGAACAACTTCTATGAAATATTGATAGAGCATGTTCTCATCGTTTGTGATCTTTTCATCGCCTTCTAATGGATAAATTATTCCATTTGCTGGACTACCAAAGCTAAGACGGTTTATTCTATGGCTAAAATTTTGTGGAGTGTCATCAAATAGCATGTTTAAATGTATATGGCCTCTTGGTAGATGTAAACTTTTTCCTGCTGTGACATGAAAGTTACCAGCAACTTTATTTAAAGTTAGAACACCGTGAAGTCTGCATGCGTCAGCTCGTCTATTAGGCTTAGTTTTTCGAGGTGGAATTGTTGCACGAACCGAACCATGACCCTTCTTCCACATTAATTGCCATATAGAATGGTACTCCTCTCTTAAATATGAATTTATATATTTCACCGCATCGAAAGCGTCCTGTTGTTCTTGCGTGAGTTCGAACCATGTGTCTTCTTCCTGTAATTCTCCGAAGCCAAACACGCTTTGCGACGTCGAGTCTAAAATATCGGCACCAAGATTCGAACACGGCATGGCGACAGTAACATCAATGTTAATCCGAAGTTTCTCATCCATATCTGTATCTGGCATGAATTTAAATACTAAGTTACTGTCGAAATAATACGTAACTTCGCTGTAAATAAGCCACATAATAATAAAAAAAGTTATAACCGAAAAAGTTCCACCAACCGGCGTGCTATCTACATACTCCTCGGGTACTTTTGAGAAGGCGTCTAGTTCTTTAACACGGTCTAGAACTTTCTTTTTTCCTCTGTATCGTAACATTTTTAATTAAAAATTTAATTTAGAAAATAATTACAAATAACTTCTCCAATTTGTATTATTGACGTGTCTTTGACATCCCCCCCTCTCAGGCCTTTTACTAGAGGTGGGCAGCTATTTAGTAGTTATTCATAAAATAGCCATGGTTTTTTGTTATCTACCACTTTACCAACAGACTAATGGTAGGGCCGATTCTAGGGGGGGCAGCTGGAGCCCACGCCCTGGGTGGCCAATTTATGGCAAATTCACTTCGCAGACAAATGCACTACTCATCATTTACGCAACTTTGACCACTGAAACATCCAGTACTTTATGCACATAAATTAGGGGTCACGTAGGTATAGGTTAAAAACAAACGTACGAGTGTCCAGGGACTAAGGAAAAATATAGGCGAGCGAGGCGGCATTTTTCAGTTGTTGCCGCCCCTCAAAAAAAATCAAAATCAGGAGCTGACTAATGGATGTCGAATACAGACAACAGACAGTTTACAGCTTAGTGTTAAAGTTTTTATGAATAATGGGTATTTAGTATTGAGATAAATAATTAAAGCATAAATATACGAGTGACAATCTGTAATCGACTTTTAATGACTAACAATTTCGTGAAGAATAATAAATGTAAATTTATGAAAAGAGTATGTACTCAAAACTTAGCTGTCAGGTTGTTGAATAACACAGAAAATAGATAAATTGACGGTGTAGCCGGCAGCTATCGGCAGCCGGTTCACCCATACCCAAAAAACAAGCTAAACATGATTTAGCCGGCTAATGAATAATCATTTATTTTAGCTAGTTACCACCACTATCTCTGCAGTGTCAGAAGAGTGTCTGACAGTGACAATTAGACTATAGCTGCCGCACTTTTTGAAACAAAATTACAGCCTGGTCATAGTGTGATTAGGTTACGAACAATGAATTATAGTATATGCTTTAAACAAATCACACATCTTATTATTATTATTTTGATCACCCATAGCGTGGCACTAATACTTAAATTTAGTTAAGTGTAACTTATATTGAATATTTACTTAACGTGAAGCTAAAGAGCTATAGTTAAAAACAATGCCCGACTAAAGTTTGACGTTGACTTTTTCGTACCGTCCATTGCTTTCTGTCAACAAAAGAAACGATTCTGATCTCTCCCGCTGCGAAATACGAAAAATTCTATTTTTATCCTCTTCAAAAGATAATAATAAAAACATTTATGCAGTCCGACGAGGAAGACACGACACTGCATTCATGCTTCGACTCGTTGAAAAGCGCAGTCATGGGATGCTGCTATAGTATATGTCACAAAGAAAATGATTTGCAGGTACGTTTTTGCTTATTTAACTTTAGTTTTCTTGTGATATTTGTTTATTTAGCATATGTTTTATATGCCGGCATGGTTACAATTGCGTTTATGTGCCAAATAGTTTCGTATTTAGTTGCAACTTGTTCATATTTTCTTTACGTTACAATGACACATTGAACTTTAATACCTATTCTTTTATCTCTATTTCCCAGTTGATTGACATAATATCCATAAATTGTTGCAAATCTCCAATTGATTATTTTTACTTAATAATTTTACTGAAGAGTTGAACACAGTAAAATTTTGCTAAACAATATAGGTACATTATGGTTATTAATCTTACCATATTCTTACGTGATATATTGGTTACTGAAATATTTGACTTTGCAATGTAGAAGTGGACCAAGCTGCATAATGTTTTTGTGGGTCGGGCATAGATATGTGTCCCATTTGTTATAATGAATTTAATGGTGATATCTGTTTAGGAATATACTAATTAGGGTAGTGCATACTTTATAGTATTTATATGTTTGCCTTACAAAAGTTTATATGACATATTCAGCTTTAATAATCATTACATATTTTGGGTGCGGTATAGATATGACACACTTTTATTTTTACTGGAATATGCCTGTGACTTCGTCCACCCTTCATTTGAAATTCTCGCAAGATTTCCAGGACAAAATGTATCGCAGTATTTAAAAAAGAATGTGTAAGCTATCATTTTAGTGGAAACTGTGTCTTAATAAACAAATTTTTATGCATCTGAAAATTTCCAACCATTTCCAGGAAAACTCGTAGGATTCCCGGGATAAAAAATATCACACAATTTATTACATAAAATTTGATGTTGATCAGTGAAAAAATCGCATTGGAATTCAATGTATTTTAAATCTTTCCATTTTAAATAATTTCCAGAAAAATTCAGCGAGTTTCCCGGGATAAAAAGTAGCGAAGATTTGAAATCTAGGAATTTGCTGTTGATCAGCGAAAATCATATCAAAATCGGCTCAGTACTTTTTATGTGAATCCTGAACAAACAGACATAAAATCTAAAAAAATGCATCATTCTCCATCGTTATTCCAGTTGCTTTTTTTTAAATACCTTCAATGTACAGATACAGCATGTTTAAAACTTTATAATAATATAGATTTGAGATAGAACATGAATTTTGGGTATAAACTGGTTTAAGAGAGCAGCAGAGCATTTGTAGCACCTTCAGTGTTGCAAATGTCCATACAAAATATGAGGTGGGGTATAGTTACAAGACACCATGTATTTATTAAGAACAGACTTGAACTTTTTAATATAGATTAGAAGGCTTTCCAGTTTTTTTTATTGCAGGAGACCAGCAGACAGGCAGATGGCCTACTTGATGGAAAACGGTTACCATCGCCTATGGACATTTGCAACACCAAAGTTGCTACAAATGCGCTGCTGCTCTCTTAAGGGAAACTGGAACCTGGTCCTTATGCCGGAACACAACTCAAGGTTGTTATGGCGACATACTTTAGACCAGGGGTAGTAGCCATTCAGTTGGGCAAATGCCCTACCACCTGGCTGTGGGTTGTTAAGTCGCCTCTTACGACAGGCTGCCCGGCCGCAGGAAATTGTATTCTTTCCCTGTTCCTGCACGGATAGTTTCTCCCGGAATCCTGGCATAAAAGTTCTGCATAGAGCCTTCCACCTCAGGAGAAACAGTATTATTGATTAATATGAAAGTATTCATATTACATTCTGTTATTACTTTTTAGGACTGTGTCTACTCAAATGTATACAGTATATGTTATAATAGTTATTTACATAATATGGGTGGATCTGTTTTCATTGTATGAATTGATAGGTACAGAGCAACAAAATTAGTTACAAGGTAAAATTGACTGTAAGAACTAGTATATAAGAGTGTTTTTAACATGTCACAGTGTTTGTGCCTGGTCATGTATTTTTAAAATGTTATGTAATTTCTTTGAAGTAATTGCTATGTTTATTCTGAAACAAAATCGGAATTCAGTAAGCACTAAACTATCAGCATCCATAGTACAATTCCTGAAAGATAAATTGCAGAGTGCACATTTTTTATAGTTTTCATTAGTTTCTATTAGACTACCTTCATTATTTATAAACTGACAGTACTTTATCTATGCTACAATAGTATAATTGCTTGCACAATGCTAGTTTGTTATAATGCGTTTAAAAATATGAATAAATCAGGGGATAATTTGGATCAGGAGATTCCAAAATAGTAATTTTTGAATTTTTGTCTGTCTTTCTGTCTGTATGTTAAAGAATCACGTGAAAACTACTGAACAGATTTAAATGAAACTCGACACAGCAAACTCGTATCCCCGGGCATAAGTTCAGGGCTACTGAAAAGTGGCCGAAACAACGGAATAAGAAAAATCAAATAATTTACCCCGCTTAACTATAAAAATGTAGATTTATTATAAAGTGGTTTTTTATGCTATCTGTTACAACTACCAATAGACACGTGTCAATTTCACTAAGCGACTCTCTCCAAAATCGCTGGTTTAGGCCTTCTGAATTCCTTAAGTTTTTTTTGTAATGTTATACAATAGAGAGTTATTATCTTTCTAAGGTCATGAAATACGAGAACACCAGTTTATATAATATTGGATATTTTGACACTTATATAAATGGTATAATACTATTAAGCAATGTTTGCATACTCATCACAAATATTAAGGTGCTATCAGACAAAGCGGTCACACGTTCGAGCGTTCCGCGTTCGTGTTCTGCGTTCCAGTACGCAAATATTCACGAACATAGGTACTTTGTCGTGTGGGGTATTCGTTAGTTAGATCTTCGTTAATGATTTTTTATTTAAGTTTATTGATAAATAGATATAATCCTAATCACAAAATAATAAGCCTGATTTGACAGTTTTCTTTACAACGTATTTAGGGATTGAAACCTTCAAATCGTTAACATTGAGATGGAGAAGGATGGTCTACAGCTCTACACGGTCACACTACTGTCACCATGTTGTTTTGACGATATGTCTTCATCGGAAGACGAACTATTCGATTTTTGCTGTCATTAGCAGTAACAAAATTGAGACGAAAAAGGAAATACTGGGTCCGCCCAATAAATAAGGCTAGAGCAAGACATGGAGAATATCAAAGACTGGCATTTCTCTTGGAATTTCCAACTATGTTTCAGCTAATCTTTCCTCTGTTTTTATAATCCTTATCCTTAGCATCATATAGAATACGCCTTTCATACTAACATGATTAATTTTTCGGTCTCTATCCCATCTATCAATGTGAACACCTGAATAGTAGTGAACGCGTAAACGCGTTCATTCTTATTGACCAACGCGCCCCGAACCGCACGTCTGCTGTATGGGTATATCTATATATCGTTATACAATACTGTTACAACTTAGCCCCTCCGACAAAGACAAATTCCACGAAGCACGCTATTACCTGTCGGCATTTGAACCAATTGTAATACCTTTATGATTGTCTTCTTTTGTTTACTTATTTATTGGTTATTGTGGAGAACAGCCTATTGTACTCGTTTATGGCCGTTTGCAGGCATAATTAGTCAGGTGTGCGGATTACGATTTCTAGGAAATGAAGTCGACGATACGGGCGGGCACACTTGTATTTGTGAAGTATAAAACGACGGCAGGATGGAGAGAGGGGGCAGTCAAAGCGATAACACAAGCGAGGCAAGACGTGTGTACATTTTAGTGACGGACTTTGCGCGTGTTATTGAATTGTGCATTACATTTGGACTTATTGCGTCCGGTTATATTTGTACCTGTGTTTATACGTGTTTGTATAGTTCTAAAAAATTGTATAGTAATTCTAATGGCATTTTAATTCGAGTCCCGTACTCGTAACAATACAAAGAATGCGAAACGATCGAACGCGTGACGCTTTCTGTCTGATAGCACCTTTATAGCATAGAATTACAAACTATTTACCAGTAAAATGAGTCTCACTGGCCTTGCATTGAAAGCAATCGTACCTATAAAATTATGATTACGCAATATAGTATTGTTATATTATGCAGTTGTAACCATTTATTTATTATACATTACTTCTGACACATGCCTTATCTGTCTACATAGTAGTGTATCCACCCACTATTCCGTGAGATATGCTTATGGATATTCATTTGTAATTCTTTTTGCACAATGGTTAGTTGTATAGTTGTTTTATGGAATAATACTATTCAGTATTTAAACAATACATATAATAATAATTATAAAGTCTTGAATCTGAAAAAGAACTTAATGTATCTTCTCTTTAATGATCAATTAAGTTGCCTAAAATTGATGTTGAGAATTGAAATAGTATTAACATTGTAAGCATCGGGGTAAATTCTAAAGCTATGACTTGTTGACTGTAGATAATAATAACTCTATGCATAAGATATTTATAAAGGTACATGAGTTATGTACCTTTATCTTTCTTTCGAAAATTACATTTCAGTAAGCCATAGATCCCTGGTTCAAATCCGGCTCAAAGGACCAAATTATGTAAGGTGTTTTCCTACATACGATGTTAATGATAGATGTTCCTAGATGTAAACTGTTTATTGCTAAGTTATGCTAATGAAATGATTGTGCTTATGACTGTACTAGGATCAGAGGTTGTTTTCCCCGCCGACCGAGTATGGTGCTAAACAAGTATTAATGTGTTAAAATGCACATGTTGCTTAAACCGCTATCACGACAATATACGGGGTAGCAACACCCGTACATTGTCGTGTATGCTAAAATTACCTAAACAGGGTTGTTTAGGTAACTTTAGCCTTGAAGTCACAACAACAAGTAATATGCTTCCCCCCAAATTATGGTAGCTTAATGGGTCATCTGTATGTGAAACCCACTTATCAGTTTTTCACAATCTTGGCAGGTATATATCACCCTCCGCTACCATGTTACAATATATTAAAATATTCAATCGCAATTAAATATTAAAAGTCTTTGTTATACTTTTTAGGAGAATATAATAAATGAACGTACCCACCTGTTAGAAGTGCCAGAGCAGCAGCATGAGACGCCTGCGCCGGTCGCGTCGGCCACCACGCCGCCACGCAAGCCCGACGAACAGAGCGCCTTGAACAGGATACTACAGGAGACTGCCACGTAAGTTACCATCTATTATCAATGTTATGTGCCATACATGAGCTCCCACCCAAGGTTTTTTCCCACAGTACTACAATATGTAGTTTTTTAAAAAGGGTGTCATAAAATTTCCTCGAAGCCGGCAGCGCATTGGTAACATCTCTAGTGTTTGTTGCAAACGTCCATAGGTGATTTTATCCGTGCAGGAACGGAGAAAGAATACAATTTCCTGCGGCCGGGCGGCCTGTCGTAAGAGGCGACAAAACAACCCACAGCCAGGTGGTAGGGCATTTGCCCGACTGGATGGCTACCATCCCTGGTCTAAAGTATGTCGCCATAACAACCTCGAGTTGTGTTCCAGTATTAGTGACCAGGTTCCAATCTCCCTTAAGAGATCAGCAGCGCATTTGTAGCACCTTTGGTGTTACAAATGGCTATAGGCGATGGTAACCGGTTTCCATCAAGTGGGCCGTCTGCCTGTCTGCTGTACTCCAGCTATAAAAAGTAAGCTGTGGAATGAACTCCCTCCCTCCCGATGTTTTCCCAGAGCGCTACAACATGAGTCTTAAAATAGTGCAAAAAAAGATATTTAAAGTCTCAACGATGTAAGGAACACATCGTCTCCTTTAGTGTTGTAGATGTCCATGGGCGATGCTAACCACCGCCACCAAGTGGACCGTCCACAAGCAATCATACAATAAAATAAAAAAATCTAAAATTATGTTATAATTCTTACTTATATAATATTTTACATACTTATATGTTTATTAATGAATAAAATATAATGTAAATAACTGAATATTCTATAATATTTATGTATACCACCTTTGGCAAATATAATCTGTTTTGTTTCTGCCACTGGTTGTCTGGAAGAGATCGCTTCTTAGCGATAAGACCGCCCATTGTGCATGTTTAGAATATTTTTAGGCTATAAGTTTTTCTGTGTTTTCTGTAATGGTGTACAATAAAGTGTTATCTATCTATATTATTGTAGTGTATGTGTGGGTAGTATCTCTTCGCGCGTAGTATTTAAGACGCAGTTAAAGCTGTTACATGGTCAGTTGTTTTATATAAATAGTATTATCTATGGTCACTATATTTTATCCGTGCAAGAACCGAGAAAGAATACAATTTCCTGCGGCCGGGCGGCCTGTCGTAAGAGGCGACAAAACAACCCACAGCCAGGTGGTAGGGCATTTGCCCGACTGGATGGCTACCACCCCTGGTCTAAAGCATGTCGCCATAACAACCTTGAGTTGTGTTCCGGCATTAGTGACCAGGTTCCAGTTTCCCTTAAGAGAGCAGCAGCGCATTTGTAGCAACTTTGGTGTTGCAAATGTCCATAGGCGACGGTAACCGCTTTCCATCAAGTGGGCCGTCTGCCTGTCTGCTGATCTCCAGCAATAAAAAAAAAAACTATATTAACTGCCCTGGTGGTTGGATAACAATCCAACCACCAGGGATAATAACAACAAACAAGATAGTATTATATGACACTGGAAGTATATAATTGTTTATTTTTTTCCCAATGTCAGTGTAAATAGTGTGTTAGTACATAAGTTAGTAGAAATGATAAAAATACAATACAAAATAATTGTTATTATAAGATAGAAATAGAAAAATGAGTTGTTACTTCCTAGCAATAAATAATAATAGATATAGAATACATAAGATAAAGAAATGTAGCCAAATGAGTTGTTAAATGGTACCTATGCATACAAATTAATAAATATATATACTGTACGAGCCAATATTGGCTCGTACAGCGTATTTTACATATAAATACGCAACAAACAATATACTATCCGTGCAGGAACGGAGAAAGAATACAATTTCCTGCGGCCGGGCGGCCTGTCGTAAGAGGCGACAAAACAACCCACAGCCAGGTGGTAGAGCATTTACCCGACTGGATGGCTACCACCCCTGGTCTAGAGTATGTCGCCATAACAACCTTGAGTTGTGTTCCGGCATTAGTGACCAGTTTCCAGTCTTCCTTAAGAGAGCAGCAGCGCATTTGTAGCACTTTTGGTGTTGCAAAGTCCATAGGCGATGGTAACCGCTTTCCATCAAGTGGGCCGTCTGCCTGGCTGCTGACCTCCTGCAATAAAAAAAAGAACTAAAACAGACGTATATAGCCTATAGCCCTCCTCGATAAATGGGCTATCTAACACTGAAAGAATTTTTCAAATCAGATCAGTAGTTCCCGAGATTAGCGCGTTCAAGCAAACAAACAAACTCTTCAGCTTTATATATTAGTATGAGATTAAATTTAATTCTAGGAACGTGATCGACGTGGGCGCACTCGGCCCGTACGCACTCGAAGCGAGTGCGTACAGCGAGCGAGTGCGCGCGTACACGGCGCGGGTGGCGGCCGCCCCGCCCCCGCCGCCGCCGCCCCCGCCGCGCCTGCTGGCCGACGTGCCGCACTCGGAGAGGAACCAACTCTTGTCCAGGCCCCCGTTGACTTACGAGGACAAAGAGCTGGTGAGTTTACCCTCATAGATAGTATTGACAACAAATATTCTGACCACCAAAAAATAGAAGAAATTTATTTGAAGAAATAGCGACGCACTTACATGGCTAACATGTATCTTAAAAATAAAAACATATTTTGAGAATTAGTACGCCGCATTTTCCGCCAACAAGGTTTGCACTCAGCTTATTGCTGTGCCAGCATGATATCCGGCACAAAGCTGATTTTCAGTGCAAACCTTTCTTTTGACTTAATACTAAAACGACCCGAATATTTTAGGAATTTAATTTAAAGATGTTCACGACAAAAAAGATTTTATTTTAGTTTGAATTCGAATAATTTAAATATATTATCTGTCATATTAGAAAAGTCATTCACAAAAATAGATTATAATACAGAAAGCCTTTATTTCTTTAATTAATTTAATAATTCATTCCCTCTCCAACAAAAAGTAACTCCAACAACTATTTAATTTGGAAATAATAATATATACCTACAAAGAATATACAGTATAAATATTTTGTTAACTTTATGATTTAAATAAATAAGCTTTTTTAAAAAGGTTTTTAAATACAAGCTTTTGAGATCCTGGATATAATATAGCAGCAGAGTGCTAGCCAAGACAAGTGAAACGAGCCCAAACACGACGGGTCTATCTTGTTTAGTACAGGAGTTCCTATGGCCACCTTCCGACTCCATCATCAGATCAGCTCCATGGTACCATATTATTGCATTGTCACGCGATATACATATGCGTGTAAAGTTTCAGCTCAATCGGAAACCGGGAAGTCGGTCAAATTTAACTTGCAAGATTCCACCCGAACTTACATACATACGTAGGTACATCCATTGCAAGTTAAATAAAAGCTTGTGAAAATATAACTCATGCTTGTCTATATTGTAACATGCTTGTATGTATATTGCGCATAACAACATGTATCGATTCATCTAATCGAATATGATCGGATACAGCGATTGTCTACTATTGCCACGTCACTGACATGAGGCAACAATTCTCTTTGGTATAACCTATAAATGTTTTATATGATATCTTACTGTAACATAAACATTATAAGTTGTTATTATATTCTACTTTCCCACTATATAAACAGGCCATGCCCCGAAATGATTCGTTTTACGGGTAAGTTATCATTTACAAAATACTTTGAGACCCTTGTTTATTTTTATTGCTGAAGTTCACTGACAAAAAGAATGTTAAACTACATGATAAATGTAAAGGTAGACCAAAAAAAGATAGATGGATTATGTGAAGGATGATATGATGATATGTGGTGTGACAGAAGATGTATGTCAGTATAGAGGAGTGTAGAAAGAAAAGACATATTGTGCTGACGCCAAATAATGGGGATTGTTCACTTTTTTTTAATTTAGCTTTTTGAAAAACCATTTCGAGGAATAGTGTTTCTAATCATTTCTGTCTAGTTAAAATTCCAAAAAACGTACAATCCCCTTGTATTTTGAAAGAAATGCGTTTGACCTTTATTTGACCTTACTAAATCCTATGACGTCATTTACGTCTGGTGAAATGCATATGAATACCGTAGCCATTCAGTTTCAAAATACAAAAGGACCGACATTTTCCTTTTTCTGTCATTGTTATGTCATACAACATCAACATAAACAAACATTTTATTCGACGTACTCCAGAATTAAATTATGTATATATTATCTCTTCAGACCAATATTTCTTAAATATCTGTAAAGAGAATACTTACATATGGTCTCTAACTAAAAGTCAAAGAAAAGTGCATTATATAAACGAGCATCTTCGTAAATGGCGATTGGAACGATGTCGAAATCTTTTCAAGAGATACGATCCAAAAAATAACCTGTTTACTGATGAGAAGATCATCACGGTGGAAGAAAATTTAACTGGCAAAACAATACACCTTGCGCCAGAAGTTAGAAGGACGTCCAAAATCACATATTGGAAACAATGATTTAAGCATTAAGTGATACTTTATTCGCTGGATAGCAGTGGATTTTCCAACAAGGCTCTGTACCCTCCCATGAAGCTAATTCAATCCAACATTGGTTGCAAGCCAATTTGTCAGACTTTGTTCAGAGCATAGGTTGGCCTTCGTCGAGTTCTGACTTGAATTCTTTGGAGTATTATTTATGAACTGCATTGGAGCTAATGGCATACAAAAAGTTCACCAGAACCTGAATTTATCTCAAGCGAGCCCAAATCAATAAATGGAAACTGATTGAAAAGATTAGTACAACCATAGAAGAATGGCCTATATCTTTAAAGCTTAATTAATTAAAAACAAGGATGGCTATTTTAAATAACTTATTTTTTATGTATATAAATCTAGATGTTATTAGTTATAATTCATGTAAACAATATATCAATATTTAACATTCCTCCAAAAATATTTTAGCTTTACTTTGACTGATGTCTTAAGAGTTCACATTACGAGTTATAAGATAAAGATGGTTTCTATACTGAAAGCAAACTATTGTGAGTTATAAATTTGTATGTGCCATATATTTATATGAATTGATTAATAAAATATATCTTTTGACTTATTATTTTGCAAGATGAAATAATAAATAACTTTTAGCAGTTAAACTTGTTTATTTACTTAAACACTTATTAATAATAATTTAGGACATATTATATAATCTTTTCAGAAATGTTCAGTTTTATCTTTTTCTTTTTTCTGCAGGCTAGCATTTGGTTTTTTCTATACATAAAGTTTTCATGTAAACTGCAGTGGATAAGTCATAAAATTCTATGATCAAGCATAACCCTTGCTTATGCAGAAAAGTTGTTGCTAATTTTTTCTGAACCTGAAAAAAAAAGATATAAAGTGTCTATTTAATTACTCGCATAGTCCTTATTTAACTCATAATTTTTCATATTAGTAACTATGTTACACATCAAAATCATATTATTAAGAGATTTACAATCATAAAGGTATTTGTCACAAATCTTCATATTCCATGAAATCCTTCAAGCCATAGATGTGCTTAATTAATCACTTTTAAGCCGGCAAGTGAATATATTTAAAACTACTG
This sequence comes from Dendrolimus kikuchii, assembly GCA_019925095.2. NCBI lineage: Eukaryota > Metazoa > Arthropoda > Insecta > Lepidoptera > Lasiocampidae > Dendrolimus > Dendrolimus kikuchii. Next base: position 18,114,262 of record CM034407.1, read on the forward strand.
GAGAGTTTCATATTTTCCGGTAATTTGTTGTATAAGATCAGATCCATAACATACATTAGCAATCAAACACACAATCTAACCGCCAGGGCAGTGGTGCAATGTCTGTTCCTTTATTTGTATGTATTTATATGAGATACTTTACTTGTATTATAGATTATTAATAAAGTAATACAGGTTGCTGATTTATTGATTGTACCAAATTATCAAATAAGTAATTAATATTATTTTAATCAGTTTCTAATTAATGAGTGAGACATGTAGCTATTTTTCTATAAATAGGTGCACATTTTAGATGAATTTTGACTTCAACACAAAGTATACTTATATCAATCATATATTAACTAATAATTAACATTACTGATTTCTTATATGGATGAAATTTACAGACAGGAATAGTAATATACTACACAGGTTATAAAAGGAAAGAAGGAAGGAAGATCTATGGACGAACATGTTGAATTTAGAAACCTTCACAAAACTACTTACATCAGGATTTTAGCTCCTCTTATTTCTCCAATATGTACTACGAGTATAGGCTATGTACTCTAATAACATTACATGTTAGGTAGGTTTAGCGTATCAGCCTTTACAAAATTAACACTCCTATTTGAAGATCCGGCCATGTTTAGAAAGAGAAAATGTTTAATACGTTTTCATTAATAAAACAGTTCACTTTTTTGTCGGATGACTTTAGAAGATTTTTCTAAGGACGAAATTAATTGTAATGAATAATATTATAATTTAGAAATGCTGCATTAACCGTCGATCTAAAGCCTAAATACCCAATGTTGCCAGGTTGCTAATAGTGAAATTACTAAAATTTGTAATTCTTGTAGGTACACACGTGTGTGTAGGAAAGTAACTCCCAACATATTGACTTAAAAAAGACCTTATCGAACATCGCCATGATTTTTTAATTGAAAACTTCGGTAGGTACTTCTAGGATGGGGACAATGCACTGAATTCGGACGACCGTCACGCTCAGATACCAAGTTTTTATCTCTGAAGTGCAGTCCTAACGACTGATATTTTTTTAAAGGTCTGACTAATAATACTCCCCCCGTCCCCCTCAATTGAAACTGACAATACAACCTTTTTATTTTAACTGGATTGACAACATCATTGGATAATGAGACTATGTCTAGGTATCAGACATTAAAAATGATAACCCAAATGTGATAACAAATCAAAGTATTTTAGAGGTTGAATGAGCTTTATCTGTTGTAATCGCCGAAAGAATACTTTATTACAAATTAAGAAAAGTAATGACATCGCAATGGTGTCTAATAGGTAATTTATGCCTGATTATCAATTAATGGTTTTCAGTCTAACTGTACATTATTCAGTTTAAGTTATATTATATTGATTTTTCACTAAAGGTCACTTTAAATAACTTAACGGTAACTTTAGAAAATAATAAATGTTGAACCCCAAAGTATATAAAATAAATCTACCGATAAAATTGCTAAGCTGGCCACACTAAAATGATCACGATGTGCCATAATGAATACTGACAATAACATTTAAATAGTAGCACAGATTAATATGATTATTTTCTTTTTATAGGCAAAGGAATTAATGTAAAGTTGTCCCCAATGACGTCATCGGATAATTTGTTTAAAAATCGAATTTAATATGGCCCACTTACCCTCCAATGATTTTTCCACAAGAGTTGATTTTTTATATATATAGAGAAATGTATTTGAAAATCGAATTTATACAAGGCTAGCGAAACACCTGCCGAAAGTAAGGCAACGAAAATTCGGCTAAATATGTCCGCGGTGTTTTTTAAGTAACCTGTGATTCATTTGCCGAAATTACGTGGTGTTCGGCGTAATGCCGAAAATTCGTCTTGCAACTATTTCCGTAAGAACGTGCGTTGCGTCACGCGACCGAAAGTTCGGCGAAAGTAGTTGAACCATTTTATGTAAATGTACATAATTTCATCACTTAATTCGAATTTAAAAGTTTTTATTCAAACTAAGTTCCACTAGAGAACACTTTTTGACAGTCATACATATAGATTAAAAATTAATTTTACTTCCTAGTCTATATATATTCATATTGGCTGATATTGGCAACACTGCTAAAATTAATACTTTAAACGAAGACATAGGATTGCATAATACAATAAAATTTCGTATATGGTACTATATATATATACATACTATATATCGAGGGGTGAAAGGCTATTTGTTTTAAGCGACATTTTGTGACAGAATTGACTTGATGATTTTCTTGCATCCTAATGTCTCAAACTTAAGGAATTATAATGAACCTGGTTTCCAACTAAACACTACAGTTTTTTTTCTTTTTTAAATATAGTATGTAGTTTACTAATGAAGTCTTTTTGTGGGTCATTGAAACTTCAAACTCCTCTATCGACACAATTTCGCAAATGTCGCTTAAAACAAATAACCTTGGACCCCTCGATATACATTGTCTTGTTCTTATTGAGTATGCATTGTTTGCTACAGCTCCATTAATTCTTCAAAAAGTGATTCTGTAACATACTTCTGTACAATAATTATTTAAAAAAAAGAGGATTTGAGATATAAATAGAATATGAAATATAAAGAAAAACAATATTTAGCTAGACTTGTTGCTGGGGAGTTTCTTGCCGCTTCTTCTCCTTTACAGCATCAACACGTTGCGAAGCGGTGTACATAGAATAGGAAGTAAAAAATTAAATTTTAACTTACATGTATGACCTTCAAAAAGTGTTCTCCAGTGGAACTTATTTTGAATAAAAACTTTTGAATTTGAATTTGAAAAAAAAAACCGAAACGCTCGGGTCAAACACAAAAGCGGAAGATAGTGTTCAAGTTATTTTTTTTTATTATATAAGATTATATTGTGGATATGTTAGATTTGACAGTGTTTTGTATTTTAACAAATAAATTATTTTTTATTGCTCTAATTTAGACCAAAATATATCCTACTGTAGACTGTTCGAATACTGAATACCTCAGCTTGGAAGACGTTGAAAAATAATCCAATAACAAAAAATAATTTTTTTAATTATAAAAACATGCAACAATTAAGCAACTTTTCATATAGCATTCCTTTGCGAATCAAAACATATAAACATATTGTTCCAACATTTGTAGTCTTCTCCTGTAGACATGTAAAAAAAATTTGTGTTTGATCCACTCATAATTTGAAATGTTGAGATTTGTGTATTACGGAATTTAGTTGCAATTAAATCTCTAACGGCCTTACTTATAATCATCTCGTTAAGAAACGATTAGGCGTCTCTTAAGTAAGAGCATCAGAATCAGACCCTAATCAATGAATATCTTTTTTTTCACTTACAAACGTGTATTATCTGTTGTTTACCTAAGAGGAGCACAGATTAACGAAATTTGAATGATTAACGTAGGTTGTACCCAAAATATTCGACTAAAGAGGAGTTTATGGATAAGATTTTCACTAATCAGTTGCCGAGCAGTTTCTTTAAATTTAAGAAACGATTATAAGTAAGGCCTTTATTATCTCTGTTGGTTTTGTGGACCAGGGCTATAAAGCCTTTGAAAATGGTAAAGGATGAAACCCATTGGAAAAGGAAGAGAATATAACAAAAATGAAAGGAAAAATGGTTTTCATTTTCTGAGAACATTTATCATAGTAATGTATTTTTTTTACACCATCAGAAAGTAGAGATTTCAACGAACAAAAAGCCCACCGACTTTTTTTTAAAAACTGATATTTTGACGTGAGAATTTTTGATTGAAAATTAGGGTGCTTTTTCGATATTAAGTCAAAATATTTTAATTCAAAAAAATTACAGTTTTGTAAAAGATAAAAATAAAAAACCAAAAACATGGTTATTTTAATTTTTCACATAAATTTTGAGGTTATGTGAAAAAAGTGTAAATACAAAAGTTTTAGATCTTTTTACCTGCAACTTTGCGATTTAGCTTTTTTCCATAGGACTTGTAGTTTTGCCGGAAATCGAGATAAACCGTTTTTTACCCTTAAAAACTCACCCCCTACCACCCGACCTCAGATGGCCCATAAATTATTTTTCCTTCATTTTTGTTATATTCTCATCCTTTTCCAATGGGTTTCATCCTACAATTTTTTTTTTGGTTTCAAAAATTATTAACCCTGGTCTATTTTGTGCCTGGTATGATGTGAGTTGCTTTCTCTCTTCGATATGAGCAAGACTTGCTAAGAGAGGTTTTATTTGATTAATTATGTTTAATAAAAATAAAGTGCTATTAATTATTTAATATAATCTCGTTCTGCAAAGCTAAAATCGTGTTGACTTTCGTTTGCTTTGTTCATAAAAAATATATACATATTATACACGGTGTCTTGGAAACTATATAATATTCTAATTTATACATACATACATACATAACTTCACGCCAGTTCCCTTGCGGGGTAGGCACGAACAACAGAGTGCCATTTAGGCTTATTCTTACACACCTCACTTGCCTCTTTGACATTCTCAATATAACTCTTGTCATGCAAGCTCGTCTGTTCTTAAGGCTCCTATACTAATTTATATATTGCAAAAACTTAATAATCTATACTATAATAAATCTGTGAATGGTTCGAGTTTGTACAATGCGAATAAATACCGGGGCATATTTCATACCAGGAGATTCCGATAATGCGATTTTTAGAATTTTTGTCTGCCTGTCTGTCAGAGCATCACGTAAAAACTACTGGGCGGATTTAAATGAAACTCGAAACCAAGCTGACTTATATCCCGGGGCGTAACCTGGGATACTTTTTATCCCGATAAACGACGTCATTTCCGTGGTATAGATGAAAATAGCGAAAAAGATGGCGCTGCGATCGCATCTATTTTGGTAACTACTGGACGTATATTAATTAAACTTTGACATGGTGCTGGCTTATAACCCGGGTTAACACTTAGGGTATATTTTATACCAGTAAATAATGTTTTTTCTTTAAAATGGACGAATGACAAAATAGATGGCGCTGCAATTGCGATGTAGACAACCATCGCTGTAATTCAATAACAAATACGTTTTCAGGTTGCCCACATGTCATTTATTACGATACTTCCAATCAGGTTGGCTGCGACTTCCTTTATGTTTTTCTGTGCAGTTGTCTACACTGTAATTGTAGTTAATTCAACAAGAAACTTAAGTATTGAAGGTTAATATATATATAAAACACTTAATTGATTTTTTATGTACGTAACATAAAGTTACTAGCTAGGGTTTTTCAGGCAGCGTAGCTGCGGAGAAAACTAGTAAATAAATAAATCAAAAAACAAACACACACATTGTATAACCCGACATTAAGCAAGTTAAGCTTGGGGTATTATTGGGTGATATACAAAGGACCACTCTGAGGCCAATCCCAGACATCCAGACCATAGTAAATAACAGAAAGTTCATTTACGAAATTACCGTGCGAGGAATCGAACCCGGAGCCTCTGCGTTACCATACAGAGGCCGTATTCCAAAAACTAAAACCCTGGACTGTTTGTCCAAACGTAATTTCATGAATTTCAAACGATGTGTTGCTGTGCAGTTTAATTTTCAAAAGAAGTATGATATTGATTTAAAATTAACAATAGTCGTAGCATATTGATTATTTTAACAATAATCTCGACTGTCTAGTGAAATGTGCCTTTTCAAGTTTATTTATTTATTTCAGCAAGGCTAACAGACAACCAGTCATGTAAATCAATTAACTATAATAAATAAAAATAATGCTAATAAATCAATCATGACCTTAAGAGTTGCCATAAGAAGTCTATGAGGAGGCTGAAGAGGTTTTTGTTCGTAGATAATTAACATTATATTTATGGATACTTGACACTGATTAGGGGCCATCCAGGTTTGTCCTAAATTTCGTGACGTCACATTTCAAAATATAATATATTTAAGCTATTTACGGAACACCTGTTTTAATTTAATAATTTCTTGATATTATTGCAAAATATGTGATGTCACACTAGGGAGGGGGGAGTCTTACGAATGTGACCACCTTTGAAATGGACGGAGGAGGGGTCAAAAAATTATGAAATTTGTGTGACGTAATTTGTCGATGGCCCCTTAGGTACAGAAATAACGCAAAGCCATATTTGAAAATGGTAGAAATTAGTATAGAGTTTCCAGGACACCATAGCTAGGATGCCTATCAGAATGCTAAGAATAATAATCATTATTATTGATATCTTTGTAATATTGTAATTTTAATATAAAAAAATAATTTTATCATCTGACATCAAAGTGACGCTAGTGTGTTGGCGTGAGTAGTCTTAATTCTTTCGGCGTCGATATTAAATTTAAATAATTATTTTTTTAATTTACAGTTGTATTTGTTATATAAAAAGCTGGCCTTACACTGATTCAGCTATGCAATTTTAGAACCTAATAATTATTCGCATAATAAATTCATCAAATTGGGGACATTTCCAAAATGCAATATCCCTCACTACAGGACAAAAATGTCATATAGTAAAACGATATAATATTTTAAAACTATTTATTAAGCTTATTTTGAGCAATATCATATTTTGATACACTTTTTACACGTTTTGGCAAGCACAATACATCAGTAAATACCTAGTAAGACAATACATCAGTAAATACCTAGTAAAACAATACATCAGTAAATACCTAGTATAACAATACATCAGTAAATACCTAGTAAAACTATACATCAGTAAATACCTAGTATAACAATACATCAGTAAATAGCTAGTAGAACAATTCATCATTAAATACCTAGTATAACAATACATCAGTTAATACCTAGTAAGACAATACATCAGTAAATACCTAGTAAAAAAAATCATCATTAAATACCTAGTATAACAATACATCAGTAAATAACTAGTAAAACTATACATCAGTAAATACCTAGTAAGACAATACATCAGTCACTTAAAAAAAAGATGCCGGTTGCTAGATTTTAAAATTGCAGAACTGAATTGCTTAACTTGTGTTGCTATGTGGCCAGTTCCTATATCTTACTATTCATACATGGGCCTCTTCTAATGTTTTACCGACCGTTCATTTGAATTACTATCGATTAAAATTTAATATAATCCCCGTACAAATAGTGTCTAAATTAAACTGATACTAAGACAAGTGAATTAAAAATATGATATAGGAACCGGTCATTACCTGCCTTACGAACGGTAGAAATTTGTCATTACTTATACGGAGCTTATGTCAAATTTTAATCAATTGCAAGGCAAATTAACGGTTAGTGTGATATAGAACCAGTCAATACTGGACGGAAATGGCGCTGGGAGATTTTGTACAGTACTTCTCGAGTGATATCTGAATATAAAAACAAAGACCTGACTGAAAAGTATCGGAATATAACCGAGCTAGAATTTTTCAAAATAGTGAATTTTGTTAGCAAGATAGGTACTTGAGGCATTGTGAAATTGTGATTGCTTAAGTTTTATATTTGAGGAGTTGAAAAATAGAAAAGCCAGATCAATTAGCCAGGTGTGTAACTCAAAAAAGTTAATTTAAAAAACAAAAATGTGTGTTTGAGGCTCATTAAAATTTTAATACAGTAATATTTGTTACTAAAAATGAATACATTAAAAAACACAGGCAGATAAATGAGAATTATTGTAATCATCATTCATTCAATCTCAACCTCGTTCGTTCTTAAGATTCGTTCATTCAATCCTCGCTATACAATACATGTATAGCGAGGATTGCTGAATCAAGGAACACAATATGGCAAGGATTTTTGTCTTTTCAATATTTTAAAATCGATTCTTATATATCGTGCCATTCACATAATCTTGAATATATATAAAACTACTCTTAAAAATGTTCACTCAGTATATGGCTAATTTTTATACAAAATCTATTCATTTTAAAATATTATATAAGTTATGTTTATACATTTAAGGGAATTTATTTAAACGCTTTGCTTTAATGATTGTATAATTGAAGACATGAGTGAATGAAAGGGATATGTTACAATAGCTAAATATTGATTAATTGGCCTAAGAAGCTCTTTTACTATCACTTTGCTACACATATAACTCCTTAATTACTTACTATTTTCAAAACCAAATTCAAAAAGCGTTGTTTTAAGTTCTAATATAGTTTCCTTGCCTGTTTACATTTTCCTTTAACATATTTTTTTAATGTCACAAAACTCCTTCATCTACTCATGTCTTCAATTACATCTTCCATGGCCATAGTTCGAGAAAAAATCAATTACTGTCTTAAAGTATTCTTTTGGAATATAACATAGTATATATGTATAAAAGGTATTTATGCAATATGTATATATAATATTTGCATTATATATCATATAAATATATCAAGAGGATTTAATATATAAAGATAACTGACTGAATAGAGTTAGTTGTGATTGTATAGTTAGAACGGCTTGGACTTCTGTAATGGTTACATGGATAAGATTTTATAACAAAGAATGTCTTTATAAAAAAAGTATTTTAATGTATAATTATTAGAGCTTGCCTTGCGCCCTTGCTCGCGTAAATATCGCCAAATCCCGAGGAATATGTCCTAGTTTTGGGATAACTGTTTAGCTATGATCGTACACATATTTATATATTTCGTAATCTACATTTCTTAAATACGGACTGATGATTAGTCTTGTGTAGTTCATAAACGATGAACTCTGAGGAACCGGTTCCGTTCACTGAACTAAAAGAAGCTTTTCACATTTCCAAACGTTAATCGGTCTATTAATTCCCTCGGTCAGTACTCGGTGTGCTAGTCAGTGATTCGACAGTGTTCTGTGTAGTTCATGAACGATGAACTATTAGCGGTTCCTAGTACATCATGAATGATGAACTATTAGGAACCGGTTCCCTTCACTGAACTATAAGAAGTTTTTCATATTTCCTAACGTTAATCGGTCTATTAGTTCACTCGGTCAGTACTCGATGTTATAGTCAGTGGTCCGACAGTTCTGTGTAGTTCATGAACGATGAACTATTAGCGGTTCCTAGTACTTCATGGACGATGCACTATTAGGAACCGGTTCCGTTCACTGAACTAAAAGAACTCACATTTCCTAACGTTAGGCGGTGTATTAGTTCGCTCGATCAGTACTCGGTGTGCTAGTCAGCGATCCGACAGTTCTGTGTAGTTCATGAACGACGTACAGTGGAGGAACCGGTTCCTAGTAGTTCATGAACGATGAACTATTAAAATCGGGTTCCTAGTACTTCATGAACGATGAACTATTAGGAACCGATTCCCTTCACTGAACTAAAAGAAGCTTTTCACATTTCCCAACGTTAATCGGTCTATTAGTTCCCTCGGTCAGTACTCGGTGTGCTAGTCAGTGATTCGACAGTTCTGTGTAGTTCATGAACGATGAACTATTAGCGGTTACTAGTACATCATGAACGATGAACTATTAGGAACCGTGGTAGAATTGGCATCGAGATGAGTTTCTAAATTATTGTACGAGAGAAAGTCTAGTAATGTTTTTATATATCAAAACCCAAGAGAATAATGTGTGGCGCTGTTTAGAATGGACTATGAGTTTTGTCTTTTACTAGACGATTGACATGTCTAGTAATACTCTTAGAGGTGGGAGTGGTGTTGGAAGGTATTGTAAAAGCCAGCTAATTAGCGGTTGTCTATAAAATAACCTGGGTTAAGTGGTCAATCATTTCGCCAACTTGCTAATGGTTGTCGAATAAAACCGACAACTGACAAAGTTACGGCTTGGCCGTCAGCGGTCGGCTGTCGGTTGGCGTGTCATTTACTTATTAGCCAAAAAGCAATTACCTGGTTTTTTAGCCAGCTAGTGGACTACCATTAGCCGGATGGCGAAGTTTTTGAAATTTCTGTTGGTTACTCACCGCTGATTACTTTCTTCACGCGACTGGTGATTTATTCTGTCCGATAAGTCCTAGTAAATTCTATAAAAAGCTTTAGTGTAAAAAGGCTATTAAATATATGTGTATGTATTATTATTTACGTTTCATTAATAATAATTGTAAACTTTTTTGTATTGCTGTAGTATAACAGATAGGCTGAAACACCTGATGGAAAGTGGTGTTACTAATGTGCTGCCGCACTTTAAAGGCAGACTAGAACTAGATCTTCTTATTGCGGCTTACTCTATACCAGTGGTACTCAACGTTTTTTCATAGGGGGCCACAAACACGTGTAGTCATGGTGTCGCGGGCCGCAAAAAATTATTAGGTAATGAGTTCTTAGGTTTTTGCGATTGTTACAAATTGAATTGAACGAATTCATCGAGTATATTTAAAAAAAAATGTCATTTCCTGACGTTTCAAACACGTTATGTTGTCAAGTGTTCCGTAGGACCTATTTACTCAGCGTGCTCTCAATCTTTCTAATGAGCGCGAAATTCAAAATGGTTTAAAGTAAAGTAACACTACACCAACCACAAAAGCCCGGCGGGAGTATACCTTCTCTAGACCAAGGGTCGATATGTCTTTATCTTATTATGATTCCATTTGCCTAACGACCTGTTTAAAATATAACACAAACTCCATACAATAATAATGTCGATCTCATAACAACAGTAATGCTGTTGTAATTCCACCAAAGAAAACAAGAGAGAATCTATTTCACCGAAAAGAAGCGGCAGGCGGACGAACGTAGGAACAAAACACATATATCGCGGCGTGACGCGGACCGAAGACTGTTTTTGGGGTGCGAGTGCGAATCGACATAAGAGAACCCCCGCACCCCCCCAAACCCCCTCTGTTGTCCTACGCGGGCCCTCTGCCGCCCCTCTTCGCCATTTATTTAAAATATAATTAAACATTAAATAATAATCCTGGTTCTTTGCGTCGCTAACTACTTATAAGACAGATCAACCAATTTGTTTAATAAATAATAGTTTAAAAAAACTAAATAATACGCTTTTTAGAAAATCCAACTAAAAAAAAGAAAATAAATTTGAATTCAAAATAGTGTAAGAAAAAAATATTTTATTGTAAAAAAAGCGTGCTTTTCAAACTATTGATACCATGCACCCCACGCTTTTATTTTTCATTTTTTAATGATTATTTAGTGATTTAATTCCCTTCTCCGTGGAAACTTTGAAAAAAGAATTAAATACACTCTTATGATAAAATGGAACGTTATGTAAAAATAAGATTTTTTAAAAAGGTTTTTAAATACAAGCATTTGAGATCCTGAATATCATGTAGCAGCAGAGTGCTAGCCAAGACAAGTAAAACGAGCCCAAACACGACGGGTCTATCTTGTTTAGTACAGGAGTTCCTATGGCCACCTTCCGACTCCATCATCAGATCAGCTCCATGGTACCATATTATTGCATTGTCACGCGATATACACATCGTGCAAAATTTCAGCTCAATCGGAAACTGGGAAGTCGATCAAATTTAACTTGAAAGATTCCGTTACATACTAACATACGTATGAACCTAATAAAAGCGTATTAATAAGCACATGATACTTTTACCACCACATATGTCTTAATCGTAGTTTTGCCTGATTTCGGTATTTAACAGAATACACAATTTTTATAGATATTCTATAAGCGAATAATATAAATATAATAAATAAATGTTGAATTTTTTTTTGGTAGCTTTTCAATGTTCGTTTCAGCTAACTTCATCTCTGGTAATGGCAATGTCAATTTTTTCTACAATTCCTCCACGACGATATCGAAAAGTCATTGTCGATTTAGTAGAATATGAACGAACTTCTGACACTATCGCACTTTGAATATCTTAGTTATGCGAATATATTGAAATAGCAAAATTGGATGGTTATCACCCTTGGTCTAGACCTAGAGTATGCCGCCATAACAACCTTGATTTGCGTTCCGGTATCAGGGGCCTTCCAGTTCCTCCTCTCGAAACCGTCAGCACATTGGTAACATCTTTACTGTTGCAAATGCTCAGGCGATTGTAACCACCTTCCGTCGGATGTGTCTAGCAATAAAAGAAATTCAATCAAATTAAGTTCCTCGTAGGGATATAATTTGTACGAATTACGAATGACTATTTATTTGAAAATAATTAATGCATGCTATTATTATTCAAAACGTCCCTTAAGGGCCTACTTAACGAAGTTTAGCTGTCTCGCTTGCTCATTACCGACTTTTCGATACGATAATTCGACGACGATCATTACGATAAATCTGTATTGCACAAATATCAACAATAATATTACGAATATTTCAATTAAATAACCATTTTGATTCAAACAATGTTTCGTATAATATTGATTTTACCAGAATGAGAAAGAAAGAAAAACTTTATTTGAAGAAATAGCGACGTAATTACACACCTTATACATTATTATACAAAGAGCATATTTTGAGAATTTGAACCCCGCATTTTCAGCAAACAAGGTTTGCGCTCAGCATATTGCTGTGCCGGAATTATATCCGACACAACGCTGATTTGCAGTGCAAACCTTCCTTTTGGCGTAAGACCAAAACGACTCCATTTTGTTAAGTAATAATCAATAAAACTAATTCTATTTATGTAATATTTAATTAGTAAAACAAATTAATTTATTTCAATAAAACCAACAATAAAATTCTTTGTTACTTCAAAATGATTTTTAGGATTAATAATGAATTAATTAATTAAAAATCTAAAATTAAACACTAAACTACAATCGGTTCAGATTGACTGCTGTTGTTGGGCAATGTGTTTAGGAGGCTGGCAGCATTACCTCCCTGAATACATACATGAATCTTTTTAGCGAGGTAAGCACCTGCCTTTTGGTCGCCTGTGGCCTCGACCAGCCGCTTTTTAATGTTTTTAATAAGTCTGTGGGCACTTGGCCCTACAGACCCGACGTCTTCACACCAAACGGGTCAAATATATACCCTGTTCCAAGATTCACATATTTGCGCCGTTTGAGGTGTTCGGCAGAAGTGGCAGCGCGACCGATCCCAACTTCGGACTCTGGAGACCATCCCACAACAGTCTTCCCAGACTCCAGGGAATCATAGTCATGCCGTCGGGTTTCTTGCTCTAGGAAACCTATGTAGACACTGGTTGTTTGGATGGATAATATTGTCAGTTGCTTTTGAACTGCTTGATTTGTAATATTATAATTATCTAATTAATATAAAATATAGTGCAAATGTAGTGCTTTTCATGATATGGACAGGCATACAGCAGCAAATACATATAAATACCATCTGTTAAAATATAAGTTTTAAACATGGTCCTTCGAGCCGGATTTTAACCAACGATTTATGAATCTACAGTCTACACTTGCCTTTGTCGCGAATCAGACCGTTCGGTTCTAGGATTGCGGGAACGCCAGCATTGACAAGAGCTCGACGTATGATATCATTGAGGCCGCCATGCCTTAAAATTCTACCTTTTGCCCCACAATAGGCCATGGTGACAAAGACGGTTGACGGCCCGGCCACAGCGACAGTTGTGTGGTTGCATCAATTAAAGTTCCTATAGAAGGCGACGGTAGGTCGCCTTCACATAGACGGTGACCTGCAAGCAAAGGCCCGATTTAATTCATACAATAATTGTTATATATAGAAATATATTATATGAAACCAAAATCAAAGTGATTACACACTGTTTGTTACCTTCAGCTGTCCGCGTGGAATTTAATTTAATTTGCCTTTTAAGGCGGCGTGGTACGCCGTGGGCGCTTTTGTTGTCTAAAATAAAAGAAGCCTAAGTTAGTCCCGTCAAAATCGGTCCAGCCCTTTCAGAGATTAGTTGGAACAAACAGACAAACACAAAAAATAAAAAATATTTTTTTTTTTATATAAGTGCCGCATATACTTTCATTTAGTAAAAAGCTGTTATTTTGATATTACAAACAGACACTTAAATTTTATTTATTTGTATAGATACAGGTTTGTTGTTATTAAATGCTTTCAATTTATACTTTCAAAAGTGTAATGCACGAGCGAGATAGCAAATTTTTTAGATAGCTCCTTAATAGATAATTGTAATTTTGAGGAGTGACGAGGAAGACCGTTATTTTAGTTAATTATTAAAATGTTATTATTAGTGATAAGACGTCGTTTATTTTGTTATTATATAATGCACATAAATGTATAGTAATTAATGAATAAAGTCATATTAATTTGTATTTGAATTGTGTATTATTATTTAAATTCAATTAATGTCATCCACACCTATATAAAGTATATGTTTTATAATACCTAAATGTTAGTGCTTCATCTGTGATAATGTTATAGTTATTAAGCGTTTCACGCAGATGTAGCGCTGGGTTTAATATTTTATTTTTAATTATATATTGTTACTAGCTGTGCCCGCGCCGTCGTCCGCGTGAAATTTGTTTTCAAAATCCCCCGATTTTGAAACAGTCTTCATTGGTTCTCCGCTTCTATTTGTCTTAGCGTGATGCTATATAGCCTATAGCCTTCCTTAATAAATGGGCTATCTAACACTAAAAGAATTTTTCAAATCAGATCAATAGTTCCTGATATTAGTGCGTTCAAACAAACAAACTCTTCAGCTTTATATATTAGTATAAGATTAATTGTTAATGATGTTTCGTCCACTTGCTGGTAGGCCAGATTTTGAGTTTGATTATTGACAACTGTCATGTCATTACATTACATAGAGAGAAAAGTCCGCACTAAAATGTATATATTCTAATCCTTTTTAATTCAATTATATATTATTATTAGACATAATTACTTTCGGCTATGTAAATATTACATACATAACTTCACGCCAGTTCCCTTGCGGGGTAGGCACGAACAACAAAGTGGCATTTAGGCTTATTCTTACACACCTCACTTGCCTCTTTGACATTCATAACTCTTGTCATGCAAGCTCGTCTGTTCTTAAGGCTCCTGACATCACCTTCTGCTAGTACACGATCAATCTGATCATGGAAGGTGTGTCGTGGCCTTCCACGACTTCTGCATCCATCCAGTTTTGCATTGTATATCTGTTTAGTCATTCTTTCATCATGCATTCTTTCCACATGCCCGAACCACCGCAGCATTCCTTTCCTTACCTTCACCCCGACACTATCTTTGAGACCAACTCTCTTTCTTACTTCGGTATTACGAACGCGGTCCGCGAGCGTCACTCCGCAGGTTTTGCGCAGTGCTCGCATCTCGATCGCGTTTCCTCTACTTTCATGCTCTCTCTTCCATACCCAACTCTCGCCTCCATACGTGAGCGTAGGTACCGGCACCGCGTTGTGTATGGCGAGCTGGGCCTTCTGGCTGAGGTTCTTAGCGCCTAGAAGTAAATATGTAAATATTATATACCAAATTACATATTTTACAAACGCACAGGTTATTTATTCCTGCGCGAAGTTGGAACACGAAGGCGGAAGCGTCCACAGATGATTTAATAAACATTGACAGTTGACCGATTTGTATATACATTAATGTAGGTATTCGATAACGGCGTTATTTTTAACGCTATGAACAAGACTCATTTGGCCACAGTCACTAACAATAACATTATCCCAGATGAAGCAAGGACACTAAAATTGCCACGAAATGTTAAATATGTGCGTATAAAAACCTGAATCTGACAAGGTCTGTTCCAAGGAGTTCCAACATCTACGATTGCAACAAGCTTTAAAAATTAAAACCAGACAGACGCATATGCCTAAGATTTTCCTGGTCATATAACTGCACATGCGTCCATACTTTGTTGATGGTTTAAAGGCCGTGTTCCACTTAAAGCTCACAACGATCACGCTCACATCCGCGATTTTTCCCGTTCCAATTGCTTACGGGCGTTACAATCATAAACTCAAATGGAATGTATTATGGAGCGTTAATATCATTAATACACAAATGTTGATTCGAAAATTGCGCCCAGGCCAACGTCTCAATAGAGAGAATTAATGCTCTGGTCAACGACCAATTGGACCCACCTCTTGACATGGATCCCTGCGTGAGTGAGAATTATATCGTCATTTAGTGACGTTTTCGTGGCGGCCATAACGATCGTGGTCGCCATGTGGAACAGTTGATGGAACATTTTGAGCGTTGTGAGCGACAATCGGAACCCACGGAATATAGTAAGGTATAGTAAAGTCGCGTTGACACGATCATAACGAAACAAACCTTTCACCAATAGGGCGTTCCACTAGTAACTCTCAACGCCCAAAATGCTCAGTTAGCCGTTCCACAAGGCGACCGCGATCGTTGTGGTCGTGGCGAAAACGTCACTAATGAAGTCATCGTTTTCGATCACACGGCGCCCACAACGACCCATGTCAAAAGGTGGGTCGAAGTGGGCATTGACCACAGAGCATTAATTCTCTCTTGTCAACACCATATCAACCAATGACATTTGCGTAATGCGTATGACATTAATGACATCAACGCTCCATAAACCGTTCCACTAGCGTTTATGATTATAACGTCCGCAAGGAAGTGGAACGGGAAAAATCGCGGTCGTGAACGTGGTCGTTGTGAGTCCATAATGGAATGTAGCACAAATAATGACATGAGATTGGCCACTGACACAACAAAATACACTAAATTGTAAAAATATATATTTGTATTACAAAATGGACACGAAAGATAACATGTCTGTTTTTGAGGGAGAAATTGAATACCGCTCTGTGTATATGGTGGATTATGAAAGGAAAATAAAGCCGTAAGTTAAAGAGTACTAATTTAGATATTGTATATCCGCAAGCAAAGCATGTTATCGGTAATATAGTACAACGAGTCACTTAGGGGACTATCCTAGACCATAGTATGCCATGCCAAAAATTTAACCCAGTTCCTTACCGCAGCAGTGAGGTAGGCCGGCAAAGGTCCACTCAACCACAGATTAATTCTAAATAAGAAATTGTTAAAAAGCGTGAGCAGTAATGCCCTTCGTGTAGCGAGGGCGCTCGAGCCCAGGGGGGGCAACTTGCTCGAGGGAGCTCCCTAAGGAGTTTTACCTCGGCTGGACTGTTGCCATGAAAGGGGAATGAATTTAATGATAGGGCGACACAAAATACTAATTGGGAACGGGCGTCGGGTAATATAAAGCCCGAAACTGTTTATTACGTATGTATAAAATATGCAACTACCCGCAATTTATATACTTTACAGATCCGAGTATAATTCGAAGCTGCATCCGTATGTAAAGATGTATATATTCAACTTTATTCAAGTCCCGTTTCCAAGTGAGATCCATATGGGTCTAGCGAACTACCGTGTGCGGCTGGCTTGATTATAAACAACAACAAATTTGCAAAATATGTATAGTAATTTTTATGGTATTGTTACATGCCGACAAAAGTGAATGCATAGCTGCCTGCCATAAAGCACAGTTTATTACGTTCCCGCATTTGGACTTCTTTTGTTTACTTTGTGTTTAAAATGTGTAATTAGAAAAGCCGCCTATTGTGTATTGTAATCCTTTATGATGGTCGTTAGCCAGGTGTAATTCTTGGAAAATTCAGTTCACGCGGTCGAGTGTTGCATTGTATAGTTTAGTATAAAACAATGCCCGAACGGAGGGGTGAGGCAGTCAAGCGACGATTACGATACAAGCAAGACGTGTGTACATTCGATGAGCTATATAGTGACGAACTTTGCGCGTGTTATTGAGTCGTGCAGTTTGTACTGGTTGTGTCCAGTTACATTTGTACCTGTGTTATACGTGTTTGTATAGTTCTAATAAATTGTATAGTCATTCCAACGGCATTATTAATTCGAGTCCCACACTCGTGACAGTATACTTCGTACCGACTTCAAGATGTTGTAAAAAATGTTTATTATTTGCTTTTTAGTTACTTTTGAAGTCGGTTTTTTTATTGTTATTTTTTTTCTCATTCATGGTTTACATTAATAGTTTCCATGATCAAAATATTTTGGTTACATAGCAAAAGTCCACGTCGGAAAGCCATTGACGACGACTGCTTAATTGTGGGGTTGAGCCGCGATTCGCTTAAGTCCAAAGACGCAGCAAGAAAATGTCCAGATGTCCTCTGTCCTATAAATTACGAGTATTACAAGAATGCAGTGACACGGGTAAATTAATTTTATAAACTAAATTTCCTTATGGCTTCACTCCGTCACTTGAACTCATATCCTATGCTTAGGGACCATTCATAAATTACGTGTTAACGGGAGAGGGGGTTGACGAAGTGTGACAAGGGATGGGTGGGTTCTAAACAGGGGCGTAGCTACCGCCGTGTCAGCCGTATCAATGATATAGTGCCCCCAGGCTACAGTGGCTCCGAAAGTGTGCAAGCAAAATTATTGTTGTCTTGTCATTATTGTCTATAGAAGCAGAAAATCTAGAAAAACTGTAATCGTTTGATAAATAGATTTTCCGAAAAAAAAGCCGAGAAAAGTGTATCTTTGATTTGAATTGGTTGTCTAACTTAGCTCCTAAGAGCACTTAGTATGAGTAATAGCTATAATCAATATTATAATTATTTTAATTCGATTTGATTTTTTTTTATTTTTTTATTGCAGGAGTTCAGCAGACAGGCAGACGGCCCACTTGATGGAAAGCAGTTACCATAGCCTATGGACATTTGCAACACCAAAGTTGCTACAAATGCGCTGCTGCTCTCTTAAAGGAGACTGGAACCTGGTCACTAATGCCGGAACACAACGTAAGGTTATTATGGCGGCATACTCTAGAGCAGGGGTGGTCGCCATCCAGTCGGGCAAATGCCCTACCACCTGGCTGTGGGTTGTTTAGTCGCCTCTCACGACAGGCCGCCAGGCCGCAGGAAATTGTATTCTTTCTCCGTTCCTGCACGGTTTCTTTTATAACACACTTTACCCTTCCTTTGGGCCCCGCAATATATTTGGATACAGGGCCCGTCTCAGGCAAGCTACGCCACTGGACTTAAATTTCGTGACGACACATTTCAAATAATATATTTAAGCTCATCACGGAACTGCTGTTTTACTTCAATAATCTCTTGATGTAAAATTGCAAAATATCTGATGTCACACTAGGGAGGAAGGAGTCTCACGGATGTGACCAGCTGTGACAAAGACGTGAGACGAGTCAAAATATCATGAAATTCGTGTGACGTGATTTGTAGATGGCCTCTTTTATTTGCTAATTTCAGGCCACATATCCATCCTCTAAAATCTTATTATTTCTAACTATTTTACGGATACCAGCAACTTACGTGAGGAGCAAATGTCTAGGCATGCCCGGTAAAATGGGTAGCCCAACAAATGGTGGGTTTACGTCGTGAGAGACGACATGTGTGCCAACGGGCTCAAGTTTAGATAAGAAAAAAGGAAAGCGGATCCCGGGTTCCGAAGTAGAAGCTACAAAGCAACCTTAAAACGTAGGTATCAAATTCCGATACATGATTCACATTCATTTATTTGCCTAAAACATGGTACACAAATTTGAGGAGACATAAGAATACAAGACTCACATGTTGTTGGAGCTTCCAGAGTTCGCAATAGCAATTCATTGGCGCTAATTACTTGAGAATAAATAATTTATTTATTGTAAGATTACAAACAGTCCGGTTGAAGTCAGTACTATATTCTATCTATTCTATTCTATCTTTGTTGTTGCTGGCTCCAAGGCCTTTGGCATTGGTTTTGCCAATGTAGTACTATTCGAATTGTGTCACGTTGACGTTTTTAATTGACATTGACATTTGATGCTTAAAGTTATAGTCGGGTTCGCGACACATGTTTTGCCTATGAGGCGTGCAAATTTTCTTTAGGATTATTAAAAAAAAAAAACTCAATAATTACAAAAGTAACACGTGATCTATATTGATGTAGGTACATTTTTTTCACTGCTCTATAGTATGTAATTCTGCTTAAGGAGCAATTCATAAACACACTTGTTGGCTCTATATCCGCTGTTAATCCCGGCTGTTGTTATTTTTTTAATCTTATTTTCGACTCAATTTGATATTTAAATAATATGTTTTTTTACAGTTTGCCAATGATTACCCAAAATTAACGAAAAAATACATGTCAGAAGATATTGACCCTACCCCTATTGGAAACGAGGTCCAAGATCTGAAAAGAACAGAATACCTGACCAAGTATTGTTCCCGAGGTTTTTACCATTCTTCTTTTTCTTTCTTTTGTTTTTTTAAATAATCGGCAGACAAACACGCATTGTATATCCCCAAGCTAAGCAAGTTACGCTTGTTTTATGGGTGATATACAACGGACCACTCTGGGACCGATCCCAGACACCCAGACCTTAGTAAATAACAGAAAGTCCGTTTCTCTGCGTTTCAGCGAGTTCGATTGGCTAAGATTTAGCCCGCTCAACCACAGAGGCCGTTTTTAAATATAACTCGGCACTATTATGTCTTGCCAGTAGCAAGTATCTATGATAAACGTTTTAAGGATAATTTTTTAATAAAATCTTCAGCCACATTTTTAAGCCTTCGTCTAACGCCACGTGAGAAAGTTTGTTTACATATTCAAATAAAAAGACTGTTCCACTAGATGGCGCGAACAGACAGACAAATAGGTAAATAGTTTAATAGATCTAATTGTGGAATCTAGGGCAACCAATAGTCTATTTTATTTTTCCAATTGGATGTTGAAATACGACCTTTCACATATTTACTATCCTACCTAAATCATAATTTAACATTTGAACTGTTGTTAACTGTTTTTGTAGTCCTGGTACCTTAGCGGCTAAAGCATCTTCATCTCGTTTTTATGACGTGAGTTTAAATTCTGGCTAGGAGGAATCTATCTACCTCAATCATCATCATAATTTCAGCCATCAGACGCCTGATGACGACTGATGGACACGCGTGCGTCTGTAGTTTTTAACCTATGCCTAAATGCTCCGCGATAAGTAATTTATGTGCTCAAAGTACTGGACATTTTAATGGTCAAAGTTGCGTTATTGATGAATTGTGTACTTGTCTGCGAATTTTGAATTTGCCGCCCTCTGAACTGGACGCCGGGGCATGCCACCCTCCCCAGATCCGGCCCTGGGGAATCATGTACCGCTTAGACAGTACTGGTAAGGTAGAAAACACGCCGCACGACATCTGTGAAATCGTAAATCCTTTTCGAAAGTAAGTGCCGTCCGTTCTCAGTAATGAATTTACACTAGGGGCACTACGGACTAGTGCCCAGGGCGGCGAGATTTTCAAGAGCGGCAAAATTTTGAGTGTCAGCAAAAAAAAATCAACTTTCTTGCTATAAAAATCAATGATTTTCAAAAATTTAAGAAGATTGGTTTCATGCCATATCCTAAAAATCGAATTCCCATTATTTATTTGCATTTTGAAGTCTAGTTTCAGCACTACATACATACTACTTACATAGATAATAGGGCGGTATTTTTCACGATGCCCCAGGGCGGCACTTAGGGTAAATTTGGCCCTGTCCGCTTTGCCTAGAAATGGAAAGGCCCGAGCCTAGCAGTGAGGTATTCATGGGTTGATATTACTGCCTACCTTTTTAATTTCCAGAACTACCATTCATGTCAGTGAACTTGGCTCGACGTGCGCGTGCTCTGCAAACCCTTCGGCTGCCGGATGACATCTATATTCCCGATACCAGTCAAAAGGGGTCCTATAGGCACCCTATGCCCGAGAAATATGCTGAACCACCCTCCGCTTTGTCCATGAGACCGAAGTTTGACAACTCTTTGCAAAGTAAGTTTGATCTACTATACATATTGATATAACCCAAGAACAACTAAATAAACTTGAGCGCCTTCAAAATTTCTGTATATGGTTCATATTTGGATTACGTAAATATCTGTCTCCGAATTCCGTAAAAACTCAAGTAGTTGCCCATCAATCTTCGCTAGAATACTCACATAGCGGACGAGGACGAATAAACTTAAAACAATTCAAAAAAGAAACAAAAAGTATAATTTTTAAGAAGTTTCTCCGTCGCCAACACTCCCCACCCCAGTGCTGGATCAGCACTCACTCCTCAAGTCAATCCGCGCTACACGCGCTGCTGATCGAAGAAATTTTCCGTTCTGTGTTTTAACATCGACGACTCTTGTGCGACCATCTTTCCCAGGTAGTGCCCTGGTATATATAACTAGTTCATGAGGGATCCGGCTCGAAGGACCAAAAATATAGCGGACGAGGCGCAATAAACATAAAACAGTTTTCGATAGCAAAACGTATATTAGAATTTTTCAACATTTTACAGACAATGTCACAATTCAAAAAAGAAACAAAAAGCATAATTTTTAAGGAGTTTCTCCGTCGCCAACAACTCACATTCTCACTCTTCTTTATAGTATATTGTTTCTACTCACTACTCCTCGTTACCTCAATGAACGTTTCGAATTCCCTATGTATCTAGTTCCCATAATTTACGCCCCTGCACTAAATACAGAATAAATACACCAGAACAGCAGACACATATCTGTTTTTATAATAACTCTTTCACCATCCAGGCTGTGCGTCTCTGGAATGAGTTACCTATTGCTATGAGACAAGCCAAATCCTTACAGTGCTTTAAAAATCAGTTTCAGAAGCATTACTTTTCTATTGTGTATAATAATACCTACAGCTATTGTATAAGTTTATGTATGTTTGTATTGTCATATGTATATATACGTGTGTGTATATGTATGTGTATATACGTTTATATTATTTTTGTATTATGTTTATGTTTATTTAAGATTCGTCATTATTTATTTATTAACTGCACCACAGTCTGTATTAAATGTCTATCAATCTCTGCCAAGGCTTGCCTGGAAGAGATCGCTTCTTAGCGACAAGGTCGCCCGTTGTACTATCTTTTTCTACTTCTGTTTGTATATGCTTTGATTTTTTTTTATTTTTTTTTATTGCAGTAGTTCAGCAGACAGGCAGACGGCCCACTTGTTTGAAAGCGGTAACCATCGCCTATGGACATTTGCAACACCGAAGGTGCTACAAATGCGCTGCTGCTCTCTTAAGGGTCACTGGAACCTAGTCACTAATGCCGGAACACAACTCAAGGTTATTATGGCGACATACTTTAGACGAGGGGTGGTAGCCATCCAGTCGGGCAAATGCCCTACCACCTGGCAGAATGAATGAATGAATATGATTGATTGTGTTTTAAATGATACAGTTAACAGAAATAAAATTTTACAATACAATAGGCGATCATATCGCTATTAGTGATTTCTTCCAGGCAACCCTGGGATGGTCAAAAAAATTGACAAGTACAGAGGTATGTAGTATTATTCTCACTACAGAATCAGTATCTTATAAATATATACATACATTAATAAAATATAAAAATTATATTAATGTGATATATGTACATAAAATATTATAAAATACACTTACATAAATAAATATAAAACTAAACTGAGCTATAATAATCCTTCACAAGTCTAATAAAAATAGTCAGTGACTTGGCTACCTTGATATTAACAGGCAGCGCGTTCCAAAGACGAACTGCTTGGACTGTGAAAGATTTGCCATAAAAGCTAGTTGTATGCAGAGGAGTTTTAAGTAACAAATTTTCCGAGGATCTGAGAGACTTTAAGAGCTTTGGTATACAATAAAGAATTATTACTATTTATCATATCGTCCTTTGTAATATGAATTAATGTAACCGCCAAAATTAAGAAATTGCGTTATATATATATGTTATGGGTAATGCTGCAACACTGGCTGGGTTGGGCGGCCTGTGGTAAGAGGCGACAAAACAACCTACAGCCAGGTGGTAGGGTACTTGCCCGTCTGGATGGCTTCCACCCCTGGTCTAGAGTATGCTGCCATAACAACTGAGTTGTGTTCCGGTATTAGTGGGCAGGTGCCAGCCCGCCTTGAGAAAGCAGCAGCGCATTTGTAACGCCTTTGGTGCTGCAAGTGTCCATAGGCTGGTAACTGCTCTCCATCAGGTGGGCCATCTGCCTGTCTGCTGAAAACATTCAATAAAAAAGTCACCGTCTATACGCGGCATGTTTATTAACTTTTATTTTCTATTTGGTTACGGATTTGTATGTGGTTTGGAGTTCTATAAACGCTGCTTGGAAAAAAAACTTTTTTTTTTGCCTGAAGCAGACAAACAGGCGGCCGGCCCACTTGATGGAAAGTGGTTCAAATTCAAATTCCAAATAGAAAGTTTTTATTCAAAATAAGTTCCACTGGAGAACACTTTTTGAAGGTCATGTAAGTTAAAATTTAATTTTTACTTCCTATTCTATGTACACCGCTTCGCAACGTGTTGATGCTGTAAAGGAGAAGGTTACCGTCGCCTATGGACGTTTGCAACACCAGGGGCGTTGCCGGCCTCTAAGAAATTTTATGACGCCCTTCTTAAACGACCCCGTGTCTAAGCGTAGAGGGAAAACCTCGGAACCTCGAAAAAAGTTCTCTCCATATCATTGTTGTACACGGAATAAATGTTCTAGAAAACCGTTGCGTAGTTGAGCGTGGGAGCTCCAGCAAATGGGGGTGAACATCCCGTCGATGGCGAGCGGTGTGGTTGTAAAAATGAGCCATTGGCACCAGACCAAACAGTTCCTCGGAACGACGCAAAGACTCTCCGAAGTCTAAGCGATTCTAAATCGCCTGTTAGTATGGGATCGTTGACTATATGAACGCCACGACACTGGATAGAGTCGAGGGCATCAAACCTTGTCTGATACTAAACCAGTTGCTTTTTGCAGAAGAATTACGTCGTATACTTCGCGTCAGATGCGGCGACACGACGTACGGCGCTTGCCACGGACTCCTGGCCAAAGTGGTGTTGGAGAAGAATCCATTCGGACCTCCCCGCGAGGAGCCAAAATATGGCCGATGGCTTAATCCGTACACTTACACCTATAGAATTTAATACCACTTTCAGCCTATAACTAACATACTATAAAACACGCTGTCGTCTTAGAATAAAGAAATTATTGCACTTTATAAATATTTTATCTTTGAACTCATATCGATACCTCGGGGCTCAAAGGGCGTAAGCACAAAAACTCGATTTTTCAGGAGAGCCGAAAAACAAAATATAAAATATAATTTCGAAAATAACTTTTTTGATTTTTGACCTAAATAAACCATTCTTAAACCAAGTTTTAAAATTTTATGATGCAAAACACTGTTAAATTATATTTCAAATATATTTAAAAGTAACAAAAACAGCTTTCCTATACGCCCCGGAAAATGGGATGTTTGGGGCGTTTACTCCCTAATAATCTATGGATGTGTGATCAGAGATGGTTGTAACTGCCAATTTGCCTACTAATTCCATCAGTTTGTAGACTGTTGCTTTGTTTTCTCCAGTTGATTAAATATCAA
The DNA here is from genome assembly GCA_019925095.2 of Dendrolimus kikuchii. Taxonomy (NCBI): domain Eukaryota; kingdom Metazoa; phylum Arthropoda; class Insecta; order Lepidoptera; family Lasiocampidae; genus Dendrolimus; species Dendrolimus kikuchii. The sequence goes on from CM034407.1 coordinate 18,139,392, forward strand.
GTAAAGAAAGAAAATAAGAAATTCTTTTTTTTCTTTATTTGCCTATTTAATTTCAATTCTATTTATTAACTTAGTATATCAATTTATCAACTCAGACAACTAATTGTATCATCTACGGCGTCGTTTACTACACTCGCGTTTATGATCATTAACATTGGTTGCTGTTACGACACAAAATCTAAAAATATATGTTTTATTTTCTACAAAAAAATGGGGTCGTAAACACCATTTTTTGGCGAATTGGAAGACTTTACATATACTGATCGATAGAGGAGAAAAAATTAAGTAGGGCTGCATTCAAAAGTAAATTTCGCCGAAATGGCGGTTACGTCCTTTGCGCCCCGATGTATCGATATGTCATTGTATTATACGTTCTAGAATTAACTGCTCTACTTATTTGATACGTACGTATTTGGTATTTGATTTTGATCAAAATTAATCTGCGTCTATGAACGTTGAAATGAAGTCCATGACATATTAAATAAATTTAATTAAATAAATTATGATGAGAACAACTTCAAGAGTTTCAATAGTTATGGTAATCTTTTAAAAGTAATATTATATTCTCGGACTAAAAAGGCGACTGAGATCATATTCTACAACCCGTGGGCAGAATGTTTGCCGATAGCCTCATGATGTCAAGCGTCGATCGATAATCAGTAGGGTTGACAAAAATGGTTGTTGCAATTTTATTATTGTAAATACTTTACATTTTAATATATATAAATTACGTGTCACGTTGTTTGTCCGCGATGGACTTCTAAACTACTTGACCGATTGTCATCAAATTTGCACACTGTGTAGTTTGATCCGACTTGAAAGATAGGATAGCTTACATTTGGACCCAGTAGGTGGCGCTGGAATCGGGTTCTAAATTTTATTTCTTTAGGGCAGAACAAAGTCTGCCGGGACAGCTAGTAAGTATATACAATAATAGTAAGTAATACAATACCATAGTAGTAAGTAGTCATCGACATACCTTCTGCGCGCGGCTTATATATTAATTTAATCAAAATATCTGTCTGTGATTTCAAAATAAATGCAAAAAATTGAATGAAAATATCATTTATGTGATTCCTAATCTATATATATAAATGAATCGTAGAAATGTATGTACGCGCATAATTCGAGAACCGCTTTACTGATTTTGATGTTTTTTTTTGTGTGCGTTTGAGTGGGTGATGATTTAGATTCAAAATTGGAACCGGTAGGTGGCGCTGGAATTGGGTTCTAGGATCCTTCTAATTTGCTGGACTGATTTTGTTTTTGTGTGTTTAAGTGGGTCCCCGGATGGTTTAGATTCAAAATTGGAACCGGTAGGATGCAATAGAATCGGCTCCTTGATTTTTATTTTTTCAGGGCAGGACAATGTCTGCCGGGACGTCTAGTTAATTATAAATGTATATAAAGTATTTATCTATGTATAAATGATCGTTTGAATTTTTGACTTCAGTGTGTCTTAAATAGCCTCCAAAAGACCGGTTGAGAGGAGTTTTATTTTAAAGTTTTGTGTTTCATTTTGATATCTGTAATGCTGCGGCTTCATCTGCAAAATTGTTACATATATAGGCTGTTTCCCGCAAGTATGGCGATGGGGTTACTGCGTTAAGATGCGACATTGTTAATGACGTTAAATATTGACAGATAACGTATCTATATACACTAATATGGCCATGTGATAACGGCATTATTTTTTAACGCTTTAAATAAGAACCATTCAGTCTTACGGTCTTATTCATATTCAGTTAGAGCAAGTTCGTTAGGCTTCTTTAAGGCTCTTAAAGAAGCTTACATACTTTTTTTTTTTAACCAGGGGAAATCCCCTTGAGGACCATAAGCCGCGACAAGGGCAGAACCTTGGGGGGATATTCGCGACCCGTGTGTGGGATTCGCCAGATCGAGGGTGGCACCAGCATGCCCAGTCAGAACTGGTGCCATGCTGTTGCCACCCTCGGTTAGGGATACCCACTAAAACCCATGGGTGTTCCGTCCTTCGCCTTATGCCAGGGCTACGGGTATATGACCTAGCCTCTCCGTAGCCCTGGCAGGCGTGGGCCCCTCTCACGAGGCCTCTTCCATTGACGGGGACTCATCCCCCGGCATCATCATGCTCTCTAGGCGTGGGGCGGTCTGTAACGCGCCCCACGGGAGGAGAGATGAGCGCGCACGGAACACTCGCGCTATCATCTCGACGGCATGTGCAAGTGAGTGAGAACGCCTATACCCCAAGGGGTATAGGGGGTACCCCACCCGCGCCGAAGCCTACATACTTAGTCTAACTCTATGTGAATAAGACCGTAAATATTTAACACTATCCCAGCAACCGCCCCATCTTTATATTTTAACTAGCTGCGCCCCGCGGTCTCACCCGCGTGGTGATGGAAAATCGTTATATTATGGCTAATTCACACTATATCTTTATAAATTATAGCCTATGTGTTTGTTATTTTGATGTGTAAGCTATATAATAATATACAATAGTAAAGAGAGTGTCGGGGTGAAGGAAAGGAAAGGAATGCTCCGGTGGTTCGGGCATGTGGAAAGAATGACTAAACAGATATACAATGCAAAAGTGGATGGATGCAGAAGTCGTGGAAGGCCACGACACACCTTCCATGATCAAATTGATCGTGTACTAGCGGAGGGTGATGTCAGGAGCCTTAAGAACAGACGAGTGTGCATGACAAGAGTTATGAATGTCAAAGAAGCAAGTGAGGTGTGTAAGAATGGACCTAAATGGCGCTCTGTTGTTCGTGCCTACCCCGCAAGGGAACTGGCGTGAAGTTATGTATGTATGTATGTATGTACAATAGTAAAGTTTCATCAAAATCCATTCAGTAGTTTTTGCGTGAAAGAGCAACAAACATACATACATCCATACATTCTTACAAACTCACGTTTATAATATTTATATTTTAATCTAAATGGTGTTACGGATAATAAAACTTTTATGTATTATTTTAAAACCAAACTTTCTAAATTTGACAGTTATGTATATGACATCTATGCTTCATCTCTGACAATAAATCAACAGGCTTTCAATACAATTCACCTATAATTTGGTAAACAATTATCAAAATTTTAAGTGATGTTACTAAAGTGACATGGATCATTACTTAACCACATACAGAAAGGACTACCTATGGCCCAATTTACCAGGTGCAAGGTCTGGGGGAGGAGTACCCGAGTGAGTTCCTTTACCTTTACCTCGTGACATGCTCTTAGTTTCTTTAATGTTATATTTAAGCAGATATATAGACAAAGTGCATCACTATTGTACAGAAAATTACATGTATCTTGAAAATTACGTCCGTTCTGTAACAGTTTTAACTAATATAAAATTTTAATTATAATTAATAATCAACGCGTTCCATTAGTAGCTTACAACGACCAAAATGCTCCGTTAGCCGTTCCACAAGGTGACCGCGGTCGTTATGGTCGTAGCGAAAACGTCACTAATGACGTCATCATTTTCGATCATACAACGCTCACAACGACCCATGTCTCAATATAACATGTTTTCATAGGCTACGTTCTATTACAGACTCACAACGACCACGTTCACGACCGCAATTTTTCCCGTTCCACTTGTTTGCCGGCGTTACAATCGTAAACCCAAGTGGAACGGCTATTCGACCCACCTCTTGACGTGGGTCATTGTGAGCGTTGTGTGATCGAAAATGATGACGTCATTAGTGACGTTTTCGCCACGACCACAATGACCGCGGTCGCCTTGTGGAACGGCTAACGGAACATTTTGGGCGTTGTGAGCTACTAATGGAACGCCCTGATAGTCACTGCAAAGCCATCTATACAAATCGGCAATTCGATACAAAGGTTTTTTCATTTCTAGGTCCCATTTCTACACTCTCAGACCTATATAATACTTCTTATTATTTTTGTCTTAGGATTACAAAATATTCCTTTAAGAGTGGTTTCAGATGTCTCACGAATTTCATCTTGTAGGGTTCCAAAACTATCGGGTCAAGAGTTAGCCTTCTACCAAGCATGTATGCAACACACGAGGCCGCCGGACTGCAGATGTCCACAGTATTCCGGGGGAGAGATGCCTCAACTGCCCCCGGGGAAAGACGGAGGTGGATGGAGCCGGAATGAGGTAAAATTAAACAGGTTACTTAATATTTAATTGTCTAATTCAATAAAGTTTATATAAGATTTTTTTTATTGCAGGAGCTCAGCAGACAGGCAGACGGCCCACTTGATGGAAAGTGGTTACCATCGCCTATGGACATTTGCAACATCAAAGGTGCTACAAATGCGCTGCTGCTCTCTTAAGGGAGACTGGAACCTGATCACTAATGCCGGAACACAACTCAAGGTTGTTATGGCGACATACTTTAGACCAGGGGTGGTATCCATCCAGTCGGGCAAATGCCCTACCACCTGGCTGTGGGTTGTTAAGTCGCCTCTTACGACAGGCCGCTCGGCCGCAGGAAATTGTATTCTTTCTCCGTTCCTGCACGGATAAAAATAATAATCGGATAAATAATCAAGTGTACCTACATATAACTCGGTGAGAGTTACTTATTTGTGTCGTTTGGTATAAAACAATAGACGCTTGGACCGTAGACTTCTCTCGCCTCTAGTAATTAAGGCCCAAAATTTTTCTTGACTTACTAAGAATCGCTACCCAAAGACCGTTGTACAGGATATTTTCAGAAACTCGTTTCACTTCTCTTAAATTTCGCAGGTTTTAGAAATAAATTAGTTAAGTGTTTGCACGAAGTACTTACTGCAAAACGATTTCCGGTATGGTCTCATCTGCTGTGAAATTGACATTTATGGCTTTAAGAAGAACACTCGGGTCATTATCAACAATGAGCCCTAAAATCTGTCAATCCTAAAGAGGCTAGAAATTAGCTATCATAATTGCTCATTGACTCTTCGGGTGTTCAGATCCTGGTGCTTACCTCGGTCAACGTACTTGTGAGGTAAAAGGGTACGACGCACCTTGCACAAATTTGTCGTGTCCTTCGATAGCTATGAGCAGGCACCAGTAGAAACACTCTCACATTTTCTAAGTTTAATATATATAAGTTTTATACACGTCGCGGCGCGGATGGATTGAATTTGAGATTTTATTTTTAAATATTTTTGAGTAGAAACTTTTAGTACGTGTACGTGCGTAGCGAGTGGATTTGGTAACGTCTCGTTTTTTGAAAAATGGTGCGGGGTAGAGCGGGGAGATTTTGGGTATGGAATGGGAAGGAATGAACGAATGGAATGAATGGCGCGTACAGTACTGAAATTAAAATGTTACCCTTATAGTCAGAAATGTAGATATAAAAGGACATAGAGACAAGAGGAGTATTAGAAATAAGGAAGTAGGTAGGTACATAAGTTTGTGTAGAAGAAGGCTAAAGTAAATACTAAAACAATTGTGCTCCGACCAGTGATAGAGGGGGCGCAAATGTAAATAAAACTAAAAATAACTATAACATACCCGCAACTTAGGTATTTGTTATACATAGCAAATAATCTCCATTCGTAGATACGGTTCAGTTCCAAAGAACACCCCTAACGACCTCTAAGAGTACTGGGATTCTTAGTGTCGACAATGCAAACGATGTACAAGTTCAGGGGCCATCTTGAAGGCAAGGCAAAACTTGCATCCAAGAACCTGGTAATGCTAAACCGGTCTCAGCAGTACTTCACTCTGCGGCAATGCCTTTTACTTTATAAAGCACAGGTGAAGCCGCATATGGAGTACTGTAGCGTCTACTAGCTCTTTATGGTACGGAAACGACAAGGATATTTCGAGTGTTTTTTTAAAGAAGTGTATGAAGTGGATTCAGTGACTGCCGAGTTCAAAGGAGTCTGGTTAGGAAATCAAGAAATCATCATCAAAAATAATTTCCTAGTCTATGAGCAGGAGTAGTTTAAAAAGATTGCAGACCTTCAGTCGGAACGGTTCATACTTCTCTTTATAATTTAAAAGCAAGCTGGCGAATTATTTAATTACAGACTATTACAGATAATGGGACCAATGTTGGATCCAAAATTGTATCCAACGCGTGTTGGAGCCAGCCCGGAGACCTCCACGTCCAGATACGACCAACCCAATGCATTTTTGGATAAGGTAACTAATTTTACGTCTGTTCAAAAATAAATAACTTTTGCAATATTGCTCCCTTTTTTGGTTGGAATTATGGCTCTTACGATTGATTTTACCACTATATTGCTTTTAATTTATGTTTTGAGTATCGATGTAACCGCGTTTTGGACAAAATAGAACCGAAGCAAAACCAGAAATGAAATTCTTTCTTTACCCAGTTGTTGCCATTCTCTTGCAACACATGATATATATTTTTTTTATTGCAGGAGGTCAGCAGACGGCCCACTGGATGGAAAGCGGTTACCATCGCCTATGGACATTTGCAACACCAAAGGTGCTACAAATGCGCTGCTGCTCTCTTTAAGTGAGACTGGAACCTGGTCACTAATGCCGGAATACAATTTAAAGTTGTTATGGCGGCATGCTCTAGACCAGGGGTGGTAGCCATCCAGTCGGGCAAATGCCCGACCAACTGGCTGTGGGTTGTTTAGTCGCCTCTTACGACAGGCCGCCCTTCCGCAGGAAATTTAATTCTTTCTCCGTTCTTGCACGGATATAACTGCATTAAAACCATACCCACGTGGCTTTCATTCTCATTCCGCTTCTGTTGATAATTAAAAATCCGGCGTAAGATGTGGAATTTATGGTTGGAAGTTAAACATTAGTAGGTTTATATTCATTTTATTGCATGTTCTACTTGCACAACCGCTGTTGTTCCGAACAAGACCATATTTACTAAATATTTTCTACCTGCGCCGCCACGCGACATATACTATGATTCTGTTGTGGTGTTACTACATAAAAGTGGCGAGTGGTATAAGAAAAGAAACCATTTTAATACGCACACATGTATTTAATAAAAAAATAAAGAGAAAGAGGTGAGTTGCATTGCCTTGGCTGTCGTTTTACTTCTTGTGGTGGTACTGTCTTGAAGCGTCACGCAGGTCCAGGTGTGGCGCCAAGGCTGCTATTACTAGGCTCCTCTTTCGTCGGCAAGCACGTCGCTGGTGTTTATTATTTAATTTTTATATATTTTAAAAATTTAATATTTATTTTTAATTAGCTGTAACATTTTACGTTACACTGTATTGAATAATTTTGTTACCCCCAGTATTTTTTTTTAGTGAAACTTCTATAGAGACTGGGGGTATTAAGACTTTTTCTGTCACGAAAAAGCGTTACGGCCGCGTAGAGATGGTAGAAGGTATATTTATATTTGATAAAATAAAATATGTTTAAATAAAAAATGCATTCATTAAAATGTACTCAATCTAACCACATCATAATTTGCAGTAAACCTACGAGAAATTGAAATGTGTGCTGGGACACATAGTAGAAGTGAAACTTCAACGAACAAGTGGCAAAACGATTGCATTGCCGTTGCGATTCGTTTTTCCACTTGTCCGTTTTATTGATTCTGGATTATGGCACAAGCAAAATTACATATTAATAATAATTGTCTCCACTTCAGCTACAATCAAAGTATCCGATGCTGTACAGCATACTGCAGAACGAGGCATCTCCTGAACTCAAACAGAGGATAGACAGAGATCGGAACAAGACCACTTATCAAGTTGACTATTGCGAGACTGGTATGAATAAGAATCAATACTCTCTCTTTTATTTCACCATATCCCAATTACTTGGGGTCGGCACAATATGTCTTTTCCTTCCACACTCCTCTATTCTGACATACATCTTCTGTCACACCACATATCATTATATCATGCTTCACACGATCCATCCATCTTTTTTTTGGTCTACCTTTACATTTGTCACGTGACTTTTGTCCCTCCTCATTATATGCCCATACCAACTTAATCTTCTTCCTCTCAATTTTTCTGTCACAGGTGCAACTTTCAAAGATCCCCTTATGTACTCATTTCTCACCTTATCCATTCTTTTAACACCACACATCCATCTCAACATTCTCATCTCAGCTGAGTGGAGACGTTTGGGGTTTATCACTTTAGTGGCCCAACATTCCGACTTTTTGACCTTTTAGTTTCAGTGGCATTAGTTTGTCGCACGTCACACCGATTACCTGTCTCCACTTTAGCCATGCTATATTTATTCTTCTCCTTACATCCCTCTCTATATCACAATTACTCTGCAGTAGTGAACCAAGGTATCTGAATTCGGGGTTACATGGTAGTGTGGCTGATTGTAGTTTAAGAGGCACAGCACTAGAGGTCCCGCCAAAAACAAATCAATACTATATTATTAACATAAATACGATTGTAAATAATGTTACTTATCTTTTACGACTATACGGCTGAACATCCATGTATTAGATTTCAAAAAGTAATGTCCTCTTTTTTGGGGGTTGGTGTACACTTCTTCAATAAGATTCCGTATGAAATGTTAGATCTGCCTTTCACTAAATTTAAAACCAAATTAAAAAGTATCTTGTTAAAAAAGGGATACTACACTATTGAAGATGACAAAACTTCACTTGTAATAATGTTTTTATCTTGCCAAGCATGTAAGTAATTTATGGAGACATGTTGCAGTATAAAATTTTAAGACGTCGTGTCATTATTATATCTATAATAATATCTTTCTTTCCTTTTATTGTGTATTTGTCTTACTGAATATGCACTGTTTGCTACAACAACTACTAAAATCTTCAAATTAAAATTAAACATCTTACTTATAATACCATCTTCGGTGGAACTTATTTTGAAAAAACTTTTGAATTTGAAGAGATCTTTAATAAAATTTCACAAGGTAGATTGTATCTTGGGTAAGGTCATTACATTTTTGATACAAAAGGAAGGATTAAGGCTTTTAGCAACACCAACGTCCTTGAGGACTTTTCGCTAGTGATTTTTCGAGCGATATCGGGGATTCCATAGACGCGTTGGTTTTTCAGACGCATTATTATTATTTTCTTGAGATTTCATGAATTTTTTTCTCAACTATACAAAAATTATGAAAATATATCGTGAATATTTATGGGTTTTTTTTTTGTAAATTATCAATCAGTAAATATCAACGTTAAATAATTTGTTTCCTTTCAACCCACTTTCGACTGTTGCGGTAATAGGAATAATTACTTAAACTATAATCTCTTAAGTTACGGACATTGAAATTTATATTTAAGCTTTTGGTAAGAAATACGTACCTATATTTTGCAAAATAATCCTGGAGAGTGCCAAGTAAGGGATCACGGGATGTTTTTAGATGCACTCTTGATATATATAGAGTAAAACTAAATGCACCCGGCAATTCCAGTGAGCAGTTACTAAGTATTATTGTCTTCTATCGATATTAATGTGGAGGTGAAACAAGTTATGTTGTTCCAATTTCAAAAAAACATCTTCAAATTAAAATTTATTAAACACATCTTACTTATAATACCATCATCGTTCTTCGTCCAGTCTTTTTCCAACCCAAGCTTTCAATTTTTATATGTATAATGTGGTTTACTTTTGATTCGTAAATTAAAAAAGTAACGGTTGCTTTGTAAAGAGAATTTTTATTATTAAATACAATACGCTATACACTGTTTTTGTGTATGAATTTTTTTTTTTATAATAATAATCGGCAGACAAACACACACATTGTATATCCCCAAATTAAGCAAGTTACGCTTGTGTTATGTGTAATATACAACGGATTACTCTGGGGCCGATCCCAGACACCCAGACCATAGTAAATAACGGAGAAAATACGTTTCCGAAATTTACTATACCAGGAACCGAACCCGGAACCTCTGCGTTGCAGTGAGGTACGCCGGCAAAGGCTTAGCCCGCTCAACCACAGAGGCCGCCGAATTTATAACTACGCAACTCACCTGTAAAGAGAAACAACATTTCAAGCTAATTATTTTACAAGTTACTCTTCATTAACATATATATGTTTTATTTGTGCTCTCAACTCACGCTCCCATTCGATCGCCTCTTGTCTTTTCATTCCATCGTCTATTGTTTATCATTTCTTTCATTCATCATGTATCTTTCTCACTCACACATCGTATACATCGTTCGGAAACACCGTCCAATTACTCTATGCAAAATAAGCACTCATGCCCTCGGAAATATTTATATTTAAAATCGCTTTAATTTTGAAACAAATATCAAAATTTTAGTAAAAATGGCTATTTGCTATACGATGCCTAGTTCTTTTTATAAAAAACTTTTTGAGTCTGCTTGAAGTGCCTTCTCAATTAGGCAAGCAGTTTAATCATTCAATTATTCTGTCCCTTAAAATGTAAACCATGTCTTAAAAATTACTTTGTGCAGGACCCGGTGCAAAGTTTGAAGGTCTTCAACGTGCAGCGGACGAGAGCGGAACGGGGCCTTGTGCCCAGCCTATGCGACTGCCGGGGGATCCGTGTAGAGTCGGACCCAAGCCTGGTAAAGCGGCACCCAAGACAATATCGAAGCAGGGCAGCGGGGGCGCCAGTGACCCTAGAGCTAAATGTGGTATGTGTTTTTTTTTATGAATATTGAAATTAAGATTAAGCGAGCCCGGTGGACTGACGACCTACGCAAGATCGCCGGCAGGGGCTGGATGAGAAAGACGGGAGACCGGGGTTTGTGGCGCGTACTTGCGGAAACCTACGTCCAGCAGTGGACTGAGAGTGGCTGAAAAAGAAGAAGAAGAAGAAATTAAGATCCTTATCGCATGATACTCCCATCCGCCGGGATGGGAGCTAGAGGGAACAAAGTGTTAAGCGCAATGAAAAATGCTGACTGCTGTATAGTGTTTGCATCTTTTCGCCAACTGTAGATTCTGCGTGACACTTCTGTAGTTTTTTATATTGTCATCCTCCTCTTTCATATGATAAGAAAGACGGCTTTCTTTTCTTCTTATATTCTTTACTTATCGTATTTTAGCTTATTATATATAAAGGAATGTGGGTACTTTACTTTTTTAATTCTTTTTCTATTTTCTCTTTATTTAAAACTTATCTTCTAGTACATTTCCTTTTTTTTTATAAGGCGGGGGAAATGCTATTTACGCACAATACTGGCTCCTTTGCAAGGGATTAGAACATAGTTGATCATGAAGGCTTTCCCCTTTGATAAGGGACAATCCGAACAATAATCAAGCCAGCTTGTGTGGAGACTCAGAGAAGTTGCGCGGGCAACAACCACTACCCACTAAAACCACCCTCCTCCCATGTGCCCCGCGCTTTTTATGTAGGAAAGGCTGAGACTTAGAACGTAGTTACGCCCAGTCCGAGTACATTTCCTTTATGCTATGTCTAATTAACTTCAAGTTAAAATTTTGTTGCGATTCGTTTTGCCACTTATCCGTTGCAATTTGTTTTGTCACTTGTTCGTTGCCATACGTTTTTCCACTTGTCCGTTGCGATTCGTTTTTTCACTTGTCCGTTAAAGCTTCGCTTCTACTATGTCCCAGCACACATTTCGATTTTTCGCAAGGTTTACTGCAAATTATGATTTAGTTAGGTTAGGTACATTTTAATGCATGCATTTTAAATTTAAACATAGTGGTTACAACCCAGACGTCGACAAAGGCAAATTCCACGTACAGATTTGTAGAAGCACATTTATTACCCGTCGCCATTTGAACTAATTGTAATTCTTTTATGATCGTCTTCTTTTATTTACTTATTGATTGGCATACGTTTCTAGAAAAAAGCCCATTGTTTTATTGTACTCCTTTATGGCCGCATGCGGCCGACTCATTAGCCAGGTGTTTATAATTATGTCGACTACGATACGGGCACATTGCATTTGTGCAGTATAAAACGGTGGCCTGGTTGAGGGAGGGGGCACTCGAGCGAGAACCATGATCAAAGCATAAGCAAAGTATATTTTTATACAACAAAGTTAATAAAATTTTACGAATTTATGATTTTACATACCAAGAGTGTAAGTTAAAATTAAGTAATTGGCTGTTAACTCTTGATTATGATAGAACAGAACAATTGTTAAAAATAAATATATAACACAATTATATACATTCCGTAATCTTATTTATTTCATTGACATTGTTATCTTTTTATACATACAATTTACAATATACACATAACATGCGCCCCCCCCCCCCCACACACACACACACATACACACACACGCACGCACGCACGCACGCAATCATACATATTTCTTTATTTTTCTTTTAAATTAATGTAACTGTAGTTAATAATTTCACAATCAGAATTGTACCAATTTGGAAGGAGGTCCCCGAGATACAGGTCGACCTAGTTTGGGGACCAATGAGTGTCAAAAATTGTGAATTATGTTTTATTCAATAAATGATTTTTGATTTTGATTTTTGATTGAAAACCGAGACGTGTGTACTAATGTGTCAGGAATCTAATAGTGACGGACTTTGCGCGTTTTATTAAATTACGACCTTCTGTATTACGTTTGGACTTGTTGTGTTCGGTTATATTTGTACCTGTGTTATACGTGTTTGTATAGTTCTAATAAACTCTGTAGTAATTCTAACGGCATTTTAAATCGAGTCTCGCAACTCGTAAAATATTTTATTTTATCAAACAAAAAAACTGAATTCGATCCGGAACCAAAAAAAACATCCATAGTCTACTTTAAAATTAGCCGCCTGTCACCACGCGATATCACAACACCAGACAGAAAAAATCCTAATAGCCCTCTATATTTTTACTACAATAGAATAGAAGCACGTCGTCCAGTAAAAAAATATTATACTTACAGAGACAACGTCGGCTGTACCACCGTTGGGCAAAACGGAGTACCAAGACGGTGTTTCGAAGCTGGGAGCAATCATCATGCGTGACAAGTTGCACAGGAAATAATCATCAATCAACTTTTTGTAATAAATTTAAATCAAGAAATAAATATATTGAATGTTTTACAACTCATTAAATTTATTGCAATTTTAATTATAATAGTGGCCATAGGAATAAAATCGTCTTATCGAGCCAACCCCCACTACAGGGTTTTGGGGCGATAAAGTATTTTTATTTTTTATTTATTTTTATTTTTTTGATTCCGTAGCCATTTCTTCAACAAACTATAGTCATAAACCGCTCGTTCTTATATCTTACTCGTCTATACTATAATAATATTACAAAGAGGTAAAGTTTGCAAGTTTGGGTGTTCGGGGTAATCTCCGGTACTACTATCCGATTTTGAAAATTCTTTCACCAGTAGAAAGACATTATTCCCGAGTGACAAAATTTTGTTGTGATTAATAAATAAAAAAAATAAAAAATATTTTACGCCCAGCGAAATGGGCACGGAACGCCTGTCAAATATGTTATAGCAATAACGTTCCACGCAAGAATTGCGCACATCCTCGTGCGAGGCACTGAAAATGCTTTCTGCGTTTATGAATTAATTCAGGTTACAAAGTTTAATACGCGTGCGTGCGTGCTTGTATGCGTGGGTGTGTGGACGCATGTGTATTTTTGAATGACGTGCAGTGAAGTGGACACGGGTCAGCTAGTCTTTAATACAAGTGCAAATATTGGCAAAAAACACAGTAAGTAACTAAATTATAAATAGAAGAAATACGTAGATTTTTTTTCGATTATGTGAGTTAGAGGTAGTTTCTCTTTCAAGTCCGGCAGCACCTTCGGTGTTGCTAATATCCATAGGCGACAGTAACCACTTTCCATCACAGTTGGGCCGTCAGTCTGTCTGCTGTGCTTCAGATTTTTTTTTTATGATAATGATTGTATATCTTCGCGTGTGACCACTGTTAAGTGATGACGTGGTTTAGGATGGAGCACGCTTAACTAGAAAATACCTATTCACTCATAACTTGAAGACTCCTAGATTATATTTGTCAGGAAATATAGATCCAGCAAATCATTCTTCGGTAGTTGCACCAGAAAAGTGTGTGCACCAGTTTCTGTGGTGATTCTCCATATATTTTTTTATACGGAAAATCAGTAAATTATTAATTAATTAATTAACAGTTGATACTTTACTTGGTCGTGGTCGTGGGGAACAAATGTCTAGCCATGCCGCCTCCGCCAGGTCCCGGTCGAAGGGGTAGGCCCAAGAAATGCTGGCTTGACGTTGTGAGGGATGACATGCGTACCAATGGTCTCAATACAAGGGATGCCGAAGATCGCGCGAAGTGGAGAAGAAAGAGTAGGAAAGCGGACCCTGGGCGTCGAAGTGATCGCTCCGAACGCAACCGGGATTTAACGCTCGGATGATGATGGACTTTACTTGGTCGTGATAGCGTAAAAACTAGCGCATGCACCCCAAACTCAAAGGGCGCAGGTTTGAATCCTATCCGGAACGCATGCACCATTTAGATAGTTTTATGACCTAATGTGCACATTGTTAAAATTAGCACGTGCTAACAACGGTGAAGGGAAACATTGTGATGAACCCTGCACATCGAGATAACCGATGTGGCAAACCAGCCAAGCCGCCTTGGACAAGCGTTGCGGGTATACTGTCTGTTCTCCTAAAGGGGTAGGCCCGAGCCCAGCAGTCAGACATTTTTGGGCTGTTATTATATATTTTCATTGGTGACTGTCAACTTGGAAATATATTGATATAATATGTCAATTCATCTGTCGATAGGTATATGGCGATTTAAATAAGCCTTTGTTATGGTGGAAATAAAAGAGATCAAATAATATTATCTAATTTAGATAATGAAAAAGTACAATAATGATAAATAGACGTTTATGTATAAAACACGTAGTTTATTATGTCATGTGGGCGGTGATTGTGCACTGGAAATCAGCTCCCCCCTCTTGTAGAGCGTGGTGCCTTCACTCCTCTCCTCTCTCCTGACGGTATCATCCTTCCTGACGGTCTCCTCTTTCCTCACGGTCTCCTCTCGCCGGACAGTGTGCTCCTGACGTGAGGAGACTCTTGTCCGCGTGACGACGCTCTCGTCGTGCTGCCTCAACATTACTGCTCGGGCATCTGATGTGTTGCGCTCTCTGTAACATAATAAAATAATTTTTTTTTTGAAAATCATATATAATGTAAAACTTCCTAATTTATATACTTAGCAACATGTCATAAACGCGTTACGGTAAGAAATAAATACACCAGGCTCACGACCGCGATTTTTCCCGTTTTACTAGCTTGCGAGCGTTACAATCCTGAACTCAAGTGGAATGCATTATTATGTTGATGATTAATGAGATACACAAATGTCATTGGTATATATTTGTATGTATAAATGTCATTGGTAATGGTATATACTTTCATATGCATTTGATAGAAAGCTGTTATTTTGACATTACAAACAGAAAACTTCGATTTTATTTATCTGTGTAGATTCTAAAGTTATTTCTTTGTCATTGAACTCCTCCTAAGCCTGTGATCCGATTTTGATGATTTTTTGAGTTTGTTTGAGTGGGTGTCCCCGGATGGTTTAGGTTCACAGTTAGTCCCGGTAGGTGGCGCTGAAATTGGGGCCTAGATTTTTATTAATCCTGACAGGACAACGTCTGTCGGTACCGCTATCATATATATATATATATAAATCTACGTGATAATATTAAATTTATAAAAACCTATATCCTGCACATGTCATGAGATGCATCTCCAAAGGTTGTGTCTGTTATTTATGTTGGCAGATTTTATCATATACATGGATTGCTAAATGCTATAAGTTAAATCATGTGCGTGACGTAACAGTCTATATCCAACAGTGGATTATGAATGACTAAAAAGTAAGTTAGACTTACTTGCCAAGCGACATGAGCCTGTCAATGTCCGGGGGCCTCCTGACCTCACCAGCCGACGTGAGGGTCACCTTGAGCGGGGTGACGGACGCGGGCGGAGGGCTCGCGGGAGGGGAGGACGCGTTGGATACCGACGCGGGCGATGCGGGAGAGGAGGAGCCCACCGCTGAGTCCCGCTTCAGCGATGACTCCGAGCCCGAGGTGGAGCGGCGGCGTGGGGGCGCCGAGGGTCTGTTGAACGCAGCCGGGATGTGGAGGGACGCGGTTATCACGCAGCTGTCATCATCTGATCCGCCAACGGTCTGGAAAGTTGATATTTGATACTGTATAGTGAGGTACGCGAGTGAGACAGGCGACCGCGACGCGTAACAGATACCCGGGGCACATCCGCTGTGCATGCATTTGTAACAACAACTGTTGTTGATACTACATAATAAATAAACTGTTACCCATCATGGTCGCTGCTCTCTGTCTACTGTTTCAAATAAGCCGGTGACAGACGCGCGAGCAAGTAGACTCGACTAATTTCTTCGTTTCTGAAAGTAGGCATACTTACGGCGACGGACGGACGAAAAAAAACACCGAGCTTGAAGTATGCGTATTTACACGCGCGTCTATCACCCCCATTACAAAGCCGATGATTATGTCTTGTGTCGCGGTCCCCTGTCACGTGTCACGGTCGCGTGCATCAAACCGTAAGTGTGATATTCTATATTACTGACTAACGAAAAAGGCTTGCTATTAAACAAATTATTAGCTAATTGATATTATCGGCCGCACTCAAGAAACTTAACGATATATGAAAATTAATTTTGTAACTTCTAATTGCAAATAAATTACAATATGTATTACCATGGAAGATAATTCTTTTTCCATGATATTACTGTACAAAATTCTATTGCATATTTTATACTAAAATATATTGACGATGATTTCGTTAATATATTTTTCAACACACTTGCTCATAAAGTGGCTCTATGATCACCGCAATTAGGCACAGAATGACACCCATAATCAAACTGTGACTAAAAAACATTATAACTCACTAGTGAGTTATAGATTTTTTTATTATATTTTATTGGTTGAGTTGCTTTGTTCTTAAAAAAGTTTTTAATCAAAAAAAAAGATCGTGTTCTATAGAACAAATAAATTAATGTTCCTGTTGCTTGCTCATTTCATGCAACTTCTTATTTAAATAGATAATTTTAACTCGTATGTGTTTAATAAATAAAACTTTCACTCATATATAACTTTTTTTATCTACTAAATAAAATGAGTTTTTGTTGTTATTTTATTCACAAGTGTGTTGAAAAACGTCGTATGATACACGTGTGTATTGATGATTACCGTCCTCGGCTCTCTTTAGACCCTCGCCTACAGCTCGAGTCTCAATGGCGCCTCGGCGGTAATCACCAATGTTACACACTAGTACCATAATGTCCTATTGTTGTTGTCTTATAACTAAAAAATTAACTGCGTGGTGCTTATCACCAGACATCTAATATTAACTACCAACCTCATTATAATCGCTGGCAGAATCGTTTGAATCTGGCGCGGAATCTGTCCGACCCGCCGGAGTCCCGGAGCTTCCACAAACGACTCCACTGCTGCCGCACTCATCACTACTCCTCACCCTGAAATTGACAAACAAACACCAATATTGAAATCATTCGATTCAACAGAAGGACCACTTGTCCTTAACTACCTTTGTACAATTCCAAATCCTTTCTCATTGTCTTTAAACCTCTGAGTTAGCAATGTTTCTATAAAATCAGTGAATACTTATATGTCGCTAGTGCCTTAGATATCCATCTGAACCGACTGTTATTTGCTAACACGTGAATCGTTTGTAGGAAACCTACATAGACACTGGCTGTATGGAAGCCTAATTATTTTATAATAAACCCATGTGTCTAATAATATTGTCAGTTGCTATTGAACTGTTGATGTGAAATATTATCTGCTATTCAATTAATATAAAATATAGTCCAAGTGAAGTGCAGTTTCCATTTTATATAGATATACGCGCATACACCAGCTAAGCAATTTACAGTCTGCTGAACTATAAGTTTTAAACATCGTTTGCTTCTTCAATTGTTTTTATGTCATAAAAATCAATACCTGCTTGATTATGTTTTAATGAGTTATTGCACGATTATGTGTTGTCATTATGATGATTGTGATAGAATCAAAATGGTTATATTAGGTTATTTGCGTTCTACGATTACGTTATAATTAATCGTTATTGACTGTTAAATTTTGAATGTGAATAGATTTCTCTAATTTTGATGCCTCTTAAAAATTATCTCTATTAATGATTAAGATAAATTAACTAAAATGAATTGGTAGTTTTAATTTATAATATCTAAACAAATCTTGTGGTGTAGTTTGTGTTCAACTTAGTGCTATATAGGTAGGAGCCTCTGAAGGGATTTACCTGGTCACAATGGTCATGGCTGATGACATTGACCCGGACGAGGTATCAGAGGCTGTGTCTCTTGTTCGCCTACTTCGAGAATAGCTCTTCTCGCTACGTCTGCACAAAGAAAATTATACTTGAGACCAGAGTATCGAAGGTCTTATATACAGATCCATCATTTTTAATAATCATGCATATGTTGAAATCTTTACAAGTGACAATACTGGCAAGGTCCTGAGTTTGAAATATATAGTAGATGAAACAGCTAAATTATTAGCATACGAATTACTCGTACTACTAACATGTTGTTAAGGAATTAAACACCTTTGGAATATACAAAAGAGATATTAACAGATAATGAAGAATTGTTAATATAATTTTCTCCCTCCCTCATATTTGTTGAATTTCGACTGGTAAATAATTCTGGCAACAAGACAGTTAAGCAAAACGGTCCATTTGCTACACAACTAATGGCTTATGCAAATCGATAGGTCTTAACTCAAAATCAATGGTTTCAAAAATCGCCTGATATATTGATTTATGAGATAATCGTTACTTGATAGCACAATAAAGTAACTAAATATGAACTTATGTTAATAAAGAATGAAGAATATCGAATTATTATATGGATGAAATTAGAAGCTGAAGATGACAAAACAGTGGAAATTGTTAGTAAATAATCCAGTAAACAAACACAAATGGTTTTTGGTTAAGATAACACAATATGCTCTGTTAACAACAGTGGGAAATGTCTTAATAACACCCAAACCAGAGATAACATCTGGGTAAGCAAAAAGCCAGCAATTAGAATACTACCGTTTTAACGAGATTTTGAAATATTTCTCATTTGGCTTATGACAATAAGTTCTTCCTATTATAGAAAGCCTTTGTGTTTGAGTGGTTTAATCATTTTGCCGCTTAGCTAATAGAAAAGCAGCGGTTCCGAGATTATTTCTTGACATATTAAATTTCATAAACCGTTATGTATTACGGTCTGGGTGTTTAGAATGGACAGGTTCAGACTTGTCCTTTGTATACTATACATAACACAGGTGTAAATTACAAAGCTTGGGGATATACAAAGTGTGTTTATCTGCCGATTATTGATGTTTAATTAATTGAAGCCAATTGATGTTAAAATGACGGTAGTTAATGATTACCTAGGTGGTGGCACATTGCCAGTGCCCCCGGTGGCGGCGGCACTGTGCAAGAAGTGCTCCCTGGACCACACGCGTCGTATTGCGTTGTCAGAGTTCTCTGGGTTGGATTCAGCCGCACAACTGCAAGCAGGACGGGTTTGAATTAACAAATGCAAGGTAAATAATGTTAAAGGTACAAACAGCTAAACAACATAGAAACCTAATCTAGTGTTTTTTGTTCCAACATTTATTTTCACAAATATCGCTATCAAGGGATTTCTCAAAGGTAATTCTTTTTGTGTTATATTCTCATTTCTCATATTATATGGTATGCATTTCACTCATTGAGCTATTAAAAATGTCAAATTTAACACATGTATCCCAATTTGAAACACATGTGATTCAGCGTTCGTAAGGCCTGTGCTATAGGCACCTTGGTAAGCTAGATCGTCCTATTGATAGCTGCCTATGTCTCAATATTAATGGATTTTGCAGATTCTTACAAATTTACACGCATTTGTGATACCATCTTCTATAGTAACGTTCTGTATCCATATAGCATAACTTTATTAGCAAAATAAACATTTAATTAATAACACTGTATACCGTTTTCAACAATCATTTACGCAACTGTTGGTATAGATTTGTCAGTTGGAGAGAAAACTTTGTTAGCACAAGGGTAAAAAGTAGTACACACTCAGCTCTCCTAAGCAGCAGGGAGTCCAGATGCGCAGGGTCGCTGTGGGCCAGGTGGATGTATGCTTCATGCAGCAGCTCTGCTGGTAGAGTCCACAGTTCCGCCTGCCTCTCTACTAATTGTCGGACCACATTTATCACGTCCGTGCGTTCTGACAGTTGCTCTACACTGAAAACGATATTTGAAAAGGGGGTTATCAATCAATTAAGTTTTCATCAACATCAGCCCCGAGACTCCTTTGAGTATTTTTCGCTATATCTTGTAAGATTAGTTTACTATTAACGAGTTGGATTACTGACTAGTTAATATTTGCGGGTAGTTGTGATTATTACTCGGCTGGTTTTGGATACATAAGCGAGTGGGCGCAGCGACGCACGGTCAGTCTGAGTTAGTCTCACTCCGGCTCTAGTGGCTAATTATTGCGCGAGAAGTGAGATTTTTCGGTGCTAAGTAAAAGATAAAAATATGTTTTTATGTTTTAAGATGTTGTAGAACATACTTATTTTTTCTTTTTAGTTTCTTTTGAAGTCGGTTTCTCTTTTAGAAGAAAACCTTAAAAACTTAACTTTTTAAAATTTTATGTGCTATATCTTCGGAACCCAAATTGCAATAGCAATAAAGTTTATACTCGGGCCATTTTGAAGCTTTGCTGTATTACCAACGCAAAAGAACTATCAAAATCAGTTCAGAAACAAAATGTTATGGCTGAATATACATAACAAAATATTTGCACAGCGAATAGCAAACCTATTCCCTTTGTTTGGAGTGGATTAAAGAAATACCCATTATATCATCATTAAGGTAAAGAAAGAAAGAAAAAATATTTGAAGAAATAGCGACGTACTTACATTGCTAACATGTATCTTAAAAATAAAAACATATTTTGAGAATTTGTACGCCGCATTCTCCGCCAACAAGGTTAGCACTCAGCTTATTGCTGTGCCGGCATAATATCCGACACAACGCTGATTTTCAGTGCGAACATTCCTTTTGGCGTAATACAAAAACGACCCGAATATTTTAATGAGTTTGTAGCCGCAGACGTCCGATCACCACGGCGGCCGTTCGCAAATGATAGGCAAGCGCACCGCTTCTAGTCGGGGCCCCCGTGTATCCCTCCGCGCACACCTCACCGCGACACGTGTAATCGTTCAAATGGGCTTATTATTATTAAATGTTATATTTTGTTTAGCAGCTAAATGTGTGATGTAATATAAAATATTAATCGGTATTTTTATCCAATAAACAGGCATTTCGTAATTGCAATTCAAACATATTATTAGTATTTCATTTCGACCTGAAGACCTCCAAAAGTTTAACTTAAAAGCTATTTAATTTGTAAATTAAAATATATACGTACATAGAATAAACAGTATAAATATTATGTTAACTTTATGACGTTAAGGTCTTCAAAACAAATATACCTGGCCGGTTCATTTGGTTTGTTCCTATGCAGGATATTAGGAGCGAATATCGTCGCCAGATTGGCCGCGTCCATCTTATTCCCGGACTGGTGGTCGTCTTGAGAGTGCGCCGCCAGTTGCGAGAGGAAGGACAGTAGCGCGTTCAGAGTGTCTCTGTGAGCTGCTGGGAGCAGCTGCACTATCAGCCGTAACGCTTCCCACTGGTAACGACGATTGTGAATTTCTGAAAGTATTTTACAATATATTTTAGCATTTATGAGCAACTTTTGATATTGCGACTTTGTTAAAATATCTTATCGTAAAATCTGATCTAACAAAAAGTAGAAGAAATGTAATAAAATATTTTCTTATTTCATGAGTTCAGCACATAGGCAGACGATACACCTGATGGAAAGAGGTTATCATCGCCTATGGACATTTGCAACATCAAAGGTGCTACAAACGCGCTGCCACTCTATTAAGAAAACCTGGAACCTGGCCACTAATACCGGAACACAACTACCTGGCTATGGGTTGTTTTGTCGCCCCTTAGGACAGGTCGCTCAGCCGCAGGAAATTGTATTCTTTCTCCGTTCCTGCACGGATAGTCAAGATGTCAAGTAATATGTTTTTGTAGGTTAACACTATTTGGTTAATAAATTGATAAATTCCAATAAATATTTATATCATCACACGAGCGTTAAATCCCCGTTGTGGTTGGAGCGTATGCTTCCATGCCTGCGGTCCATTGATTCATGTAATAGATAAGTGTCATAGAGGAAGAGATTAATTCTATAAATTTTCTGTAATGATGGAGAAACATTATTTATCTATCCTGTTATTACTAAGAGTTTCCATGAAATTTGGCACATGCAATGTTATTGGTTACAGGAGCATGAATGAAAACACACTTCTTCCAAGATAAAAGTAGACTGATCAAAACCGTTTCAAAATTTAGTTATTAATAGATTGTTATATGTATTAAGGAATTATATTAATTTGTTTTAACTACAGTAACTTTGGGGTGAGTTATTTATGTTGAAAACCCATACACCGAGATCGAAGCAAAGTTTACCACTTTTATGAAATACATCCAACGTTATTACTGATGATAAATTCAATTGACCAAAAAAAAACAGATTTACTTTTAGAATGAATATGCATAACTAAAACAAGTTTAAAGTAACAAAATAAACAATATAAAGAGAAAAATAACCAGAAAATAACATATCATAGACGATATATAAGTCCTAAAAATTCAATAAAACTCAGCATAATTGTTAAGTCTTTAACACACTACGCAAATACGATAATATTTAATCTGTGTATAAAAACTTAATTAGTTGAAAGTACCACATACTACGCAGATACTATAATATACGAAATTATACATTCTCTCGAAATTCAGCAAACAAACTAGACTAGCCTAGTTTGTTTGTTTACACAGGTTGTTACAATGAGTTGTAAGTCAGAAGAAAATTATGATTTAGAATTTGATACGCGTGTTGCATTATCATTAACTAAAAGGCGACGAATTTGAATAAAGCGACATATAAACCTTAAAAAGGGTCGAGGTGAATTTAATATCTACAAGGATCTGTTAGATCAAATTTACAATATATTTTCGAAACGGCAACATTTATGAGGATTCATGATATGATTTTGATTTGATTCATGATTTCATGCGCAACCACCTGTATTCATCTGCAGGTAAAAACCTATGCCATATTTATATCTGCAAATGTTGTTGGCAGATATATTTGTATAGGCCGAAAATATTGACACCATTTTACGATTTCGGTCGGTGCCTACAGATGCTTTGTACGGTAATATAAATTATCTGTGCTGTGTGTGCTAGTTCATTGAATTACATAGAAACCGATATTGAAAGATAATTATGCGCTCAAATACAGAAACTACCGTATCTGCGTAGTGTGTTATGCACTTTAGTCTGTTAAATCAACGCTGATTCTGCGCTTGAACCTAGAGTGAAGTCACAACAAACTGAATGATTTTTTTTTATTGCAGGAGATCAGCAGACAGGCAGACGGCCCACTTGATGGAAAGCGGTTACCATCGCCTATGGACATTTGCAACACCAAAGTTGCTACAAATGCGCTGCTGCTTTCTTAAGGGAAACTGGAACCTGGTCACTAATGCCGGAACACAACTCAAGGTTGTTATGGCGACATACTTTAGACCAGGGGTGGTTAAATTTACTAGGAAAGCGTCAATACAAGGGCGTATACGACTCATTTCCACTAAATAAGATGGGCAACTCAGCTATAGCTGTGCTGGAATTTCCTCCAGCACAGCGCTGGTTTTCAATGCCAAACCTGTTTCATTGATTAATTTCATTAATCGAGCTAGCGTTACGTTATTGTTAAACAATCGATCCTTACTTTGTGTGTGTAAAAATGCTGGGTACAGGTCCCTGCATAGCAACGGGTCAGGCAAATCCCTGAGGAACTCTTTTAGCAGCGTGGCCACATCGTGCGGAGATTCCGCCGCGTCTAACGCCGACTCCTGGGTTCGCTCCCAATCTTCACGTAACTGAAAATATATTTGAAAGGTATAGCATTAGACGAGTCTTAAAATTACGGTAAGGTCAATTTTTTATGAAATATGTTAACAAGGTTTTTCTACCGTTTCAATCTTTATATATAAAAATGAATGTTTGTCTGTATGTCCTTTATAGAATCGTAAACTATACATTAGATCATGTGATGATCTTTAGCAAAGTTATTGTGCATGAGCCAAAGAAGGTTTCTGAGTTGGTTCACAATTTGACCCGTTAGGTGGCGCTGCTGTCGGCATATCGATTGAACCTTTTCCGGACAGGACGACGTCTGCCGGGACAGCTAGTTTTTTTATTTTTTTATTGCAGGAGTTCAGCGGACAGGCAGACGGCCCACTGGAAGGAAAGCGGTTACCATCGCCTATGGACATTTGCAACACCAAAGATGCTACAAATGTGCTGCTGCTCTCTTAAGTAAGTGTGGAACCTGGTCACTAATGCCGGAACACAACTCAAAGTTGTTACGGCGGCATGCTCTAGACCAGGGGTGGTAGCCATCCAGTCGGGCAAATGCCCTACCACCTGTCTGTGGGTTGTTTAGTCGCCTCTTACGACAGGCCGCCCGGCCGCAGGAAATTGTATTCTTTCTCCGTTTCTGCAGGGAAATTAAAATTTATTATATTGTTATAATTTTTGTATATTGTACAAAATCTATGGGTCCGTGTGGTTTTGTGAGACGATAAAGAGTATCTCAGTTGATGTGACTGCCATATTATCTATTGCCGCATTATCTCGGTGTATGGCAACGCTAATACTTTGCCCTAAATACAGGCCAGCCCTTTGGTCATGTGAGACCTGTGTTAAACACGTTGTTAGGTCTCTACAGAACCGATGAACGCCGGGAACCCCTGGCCCTTTTTTTTATACGCAGAGGGAATACATTGCGTAGCATACTGAGTCCCTCTCGGCTGTGGGGCTTGGCACCGGACCAACTACTCCGCTAAACCTAAACCTGCGTCCCATACCCGGCGCTTGTGTGGAAAAACATGAGATTACAAGCGAACATGAGATAATGAGCGAATCTACACTGAAAGTCACAAATATGCATCCATTCCTAATGAATGCATATATGTTTACGGCGTTGCAGGCCCTCCTGGCGTTCGGCTGCCGCGCCAGCCGTCATGGACTTGAATGACACATAATTTGGTATCTGGCGCTTTGGAGAGATCTACGTCCAACAGTGGACTGCAATAGGGATGTGGTACATGTTACAATAAATTATAACGTTATTTATTTAAAAAAAGATTAATAGAAAAAAATTATCGACTATTACTTTGAAAATATCATGACAGAAAAAATTGAGAGGAAGAAGATTAAGAGATTGATGGGTACAAAAATAGATCAAAAAACAGATGAATGGATTGTGTAAAGGATGACATGACGTATGTCAGAATAGAGGAGTGTGGAAGGAAGCGACATTGTGCTGACCCCAAATAATTGGGAGAAGGTGAAAGACAAGAGAGAAGCTTGTACGCTCCTACAAAATCTATAAGGTCCCGAAATTCATTAAGACGATATAAATATTTCAGTTGATTGACTATACGCTACCCTATTTGTTGACGACTCGGTAATATTGAAAATTGATCCAAACAATACAAATTGTTCGTACAGTCGAATACGTATTTGCTACAACAATGTTACACCAATCAGCGCACCTCATTTAAACTGGGCCCAAGTGCTTACAATAGCCGAAGTTTGGTTATAAACGGTGCAGCATTTAGGTCAGCGTTTGCCGGAGTATTGCAACAAGCTATACATGATTTCCAAAACATCTAATTCCGTCGATCAATGTTTTATTCACAACTGCGTTGACGTAAACTCTGTACACAGTTGCTTTTTAAGGGTCCATAGCCGCTTCGTTTTGATTTAATTAATTTAACCCTACGACCATCAGGGCTTGAAGCACTCAAAGCTTTATCAAGGCTTGACCAAACCTCTGGTCAGGGACGGCTTAAGGGTTCTATTGCCGCAGAAGTCCGAAAGTAGGGTGTAAACGAAACAGCTTTTCGTTGGTATGTATTGAGCAATAATTTACCAAAAAAAATTATCATAAATCTTCACGGTATGAGACGTAACGTGGTTGATTTGTATCTTTTTTTTTAGTTATTTCAAATTAAGAAAACAATTGACCAAATCACCTCCAAACTATTGTCATGAAACTATTTTCCTCCTTAAATTTTTAACAAAACAGAATAAGAAAATACCTACTTCATTATATTAATAGGTAGAGCAAAAATTTTGTATCGCTTATTACGAAAATTTCGCGGACGTTGGAGTATGAAATTTCGCATACTTATAGTTCATATAGAGAAGGATTGCAGAATACTAATATTTTTTTTAAAGTATGCATTAAAAATACATTACACCAATAAATAAACATTACACACACTACCATGTATGTCACACAAACACGCATGTATACTTTTTTCTTTATTGTTGCCTCGACTAAATCTGTGATTATAGAAGTTGTCTTTGACAACAAATTATTATGGCCGAAATTCGACCACGGGCGATCACTAGTCTTTATAAAAAAGTGATAAATAATTTGCTTTTATTATTTTTTCTAATACTACTTTATTTTATTCACAATAAAATAATAATGCATGTGAAAAATTACCGCCTCTATGAATCCCCGCTATCCCCGAAAAATCCTCAAGGAAGTTGCCGTTGCTATCAGCCTTATTAAGCATATTGGGTGCCGAGATGCGAAAATCAAGAATTAATCTTTATTTCTAGATATATTGGTACGAGTAATAGTTGTAATCAAACGGTCGACTTCGGGGTGCCACACCAGTTTGCGCCCCTGCTTGTCGACTGCCTTGCTTAGGCAGTCATTTGGCACGGAACCTTATGAAATAGTTACATTCATCGTTAACCGTGCGTCTTTGTATATAACAGTCGTTGTTCTTAAAAACTACTTGGTCTATAATATCGATAAAATTTGACAGGAAGGTGTAGTCTGTACAGTGCTTCACATTGATATGGTAAAACCAGAAAATAAATTAAAAATAGGGATGGCAGCCATACATGTCCGTGCAGGAACGGAGAAGGAATACAATTTCCTGTGGCCGGGTAAAACAACCCACAGCCAAGTAGGGTATTTGCCCGTCTGGATGGGTACCACGCCTGGTCTAGAACATGCCACCATAACAACCTTGAGCTGTATTCCGGTTTTATTAGTCTGTCAAAAATGTCATACCTGTCTGACCCGTTTCTTGGAGGCGGAGACCCTGAAGAGGCCGATCGTGGTCAGGCCATGTCTGCGCAGGTGTGCGAGACAGGCGGACACGAGCGCAGGCACCTTGGGCCCCACGCCACCCTCCTCGAGGCCGGACCAGCCCCACTCCCCTGAGTCGCACGATTCACTCTGAAATATAAAAATACACCATGTTTTATTTCCAAGGAATTAGACAGAAGTACTAACTATTATATTAAAAATATTGAATTGAAATATTATATTATAAATATCGAAGAAACTCCCCAGCAACACGTCTATCTTAAAATTGTTTATCTTTATATTTCTTGTCGTGGTAGCGTAATGGCTAGCGCACGCGTCCCAGACCCAAAGGGCGCGGGTTCGATCCTGGCTGGAACGCATGCACCGCTTAGGCACTTTTCTGACCTAATGTGCATATTGTTACAATTACCACGTGCTAAGAACGGCGAAGGAAAACATCGTGATGCAACTTGCACATCGAGATAACCGATGTGTCCAACCTGCCAAGCCGCCTTAGACAAGCGTGGCGGGTATACTGTCCGTTCCCCTATAGTGGGAGGCCCGAGCCCAGCAGTGGGATATTTATAGGTTGCTATTATTTTATATATATTTCTTATTCTACTTATTGTCTCAAGTTCTTTTTTTAATAACTTTTATACAGAAATATGTTACAGAATTCCTTTTCGAAGAATTAATGGAGTTGTAGTAAGACAAAGACACAATAAAAGGAAAGAAGAATATTATTATCCTTACAATAATGACGAGACATACTAAAAGTTTGTACTGGAACACATCTTCATAAATTCCTTACATGTTTGGCAAGATTAAAACGTTATACAGACGATTGTATAAGAGGCTGGAGAGAGTTGCCGTGTAAAACAGGTAGTATATATTCAGTAGACTGTTAAATAAACAATACAAATTTAATAGACATAAGAAATATAAATAAGACGTAAATGTATTAAGACAGTAAATAATTGTGTATCAGAGTTTAAGATTTTGACAAAAGAAAAATTAAAGAACACCCATTTGTTATTCCTAGTTTAGTAACAGAAAATTATAAAGGCTAGTGGTCGCCCATGCTCGAAATTCATACATACATACATAACTTCACGCCAGTTCATAAATTATGCTTAAAAAATATATTAAATCATTTAAAAAATCATTACACACACTACCATGTATTTGACACACACACGCATATATACTCTTTTGTTTATTGTTGCCTTGGCGAAATCTGTGATGATAGAAGTATAGTGCAAAGAGTACCTTGAATATATAAAGGTATAGTCTTTGACATTATTTATTATGGTCGTATTTCGAGCATAATATGCTCCGGTGGTTCGGGCATGTGGAAAGAATGCATGATGAAAGAATGACTAAACAGATATACAATGCAAAAGAGGATGGATGCAGAAGTCGTGGAAGACCACGACACACCTTCCATGATCAAATTGATCGTGTACTAGCGGAAGGTGATGTCAGGAGCCTTAAGAACAGACGAGCGTGCATGACAAGAGTTATGAATGTCAAAGAAGCAAGTGAGGTGTGTAAGAATAAGCCTAAATGGCGCTCTGTTGTTCGTGCTTACCCCGCAAGGGAACTGGCGTGAAGTTATGTATGTATGTATGTAAAATTATGCCTATATAGCCTTAAATTTAGCAAATACTAAATGACGCACAATTTAAATTGAGATCTTATATAAGCTTCTTCTTATATAAGCTTTTTATTAACTTGCAATGGATGTACCTATTGTTGCGAGTTGCAGGACTCTAATTAAAATGCCGTTGGAATTATTATAGAATTTATTAGAACTATACAAACACGTATAACACAGTTACAAATATAACTGAACACAACCAGTACAAACGTAATGCACGATTCAATAACACGCGCAAAGTCCGTCACTATATAGATTATCGAATGTACACACGTCTGGTCTCGCTTGCGATTATCGCCTGACTGCCGATCTCTCCATTGGGCCATTGCTTTATACTGCACCGCTACAATATGTCTCGATACAATACTTGACCGCGTGGACTGACTTTTCCAAGAATCATGCCTGGCTAACGAGCATCATAAATATTACAATCAACAATGGGCCGCGGCTGTAATTACAAATTTTAAACACAAAGTAAACAAAAGAAGTCCAAATGCGGGAAGGTAATTAACTGCAGGTGTGAATCGGTCTTTGTCGGTCGTAACATTATGTATGTATGTAAGTGCGGGTGGAATCTTGCAAGTTAAATTTGACCAACTTCCCGGTTTCCGGTTGAGCTGAAATTTTGCACGCATTTGTATATCGCGTGACAATGCAAGAATATGGTAATGGAGTCGGAAGATGGCCATAGGAACTCAGTTAATATTGAGCCGAAATAGTTTAGAGACTACCAACACCATCAATAGTACGATTCCAATTCGATTCGATTGCCAATTTGTGTTTTTTTTTCTCTTTATTTTGAAGGGACTTTTATTTACAAAAAATATGTCAGTCCCATTGTACCTTATGGTTTAAAAATCAAATTATTTCACTTAAATCTACTAACATTTGTTTGGATGCACTCGATTTTATGTCTGACAGAATACTATTAAATATTCCTATATCAAACCTACAAAAACTCGGGCTCTTCATCTTCAATTCGAGTTACTCGGGGCCAGGTGTTGCAAATATCCATAGGCAATATTCTTGCAATAATTATCTGATAAGAAGGCTGTTAATGATGATACACCAGTAAACGATGATTTATTAACTGGTTAACACGAGTGAGAAAATAAACCGACACTTGGTTGATTGATAAATAAACATTATACTTTATTAGTCGTAAATCATTTAATCTTTTATTCGATTCCGTCCCAGTTTAGTTCAACATGTTCTTCAATTACGCATTGTCGTCAGCCATTTGCAGTCCACTGCTGGACGTAGGCCTCCCCAAGACGGCGCCACTCATCCCTGTCCTCCGATTTCCTCAGCGCGCCTACCGGCGACCTTGCATAGGTCGTCGGTCCATCGGGCTGGAGGGCGTCCGCCCGGCCGAGGCCGCTGAACGAGAGAGGGACAGAGGTGCGCATGCGACTCACGGTTACGAAGACGCAGATCACGTGATTCCGCTACAGGGCTCCACAAGCATCTGGGGATGCGGTGGAACTTATCGAAGCGCGGGCACATGGGATGCAGGAAGGTCTAGTGGAGTAGTAGCATATTGGGAACGTCTTAACCAGCTGAGTCTCCACACATGTCGACGGACGATTTTGTTGTTCCAGTTTCCAGTCGTGTGGTCTAAATCTCACCGCTTTAGTCTAATCCGTTCCTGTACGGATACGACGGCTACCGTCTGTAGCGTGTAGGCAGTGCATTTCTCCAAGGTACACGACAACCTTAAAAACTCTCGCTTCCTACTGGACCCAATAACATGTACAAGACTATGGTTATTTTGGTTGTTGGTGGTGTATAGGCGAATGTGCCGGCCGCGTCATAAGATAAAATTATCTCGACCTTAATCAAATCAAGATGCGAAGGCCGGCCAGGTAACTGGATCGCGGTGACGTCACGCTGACGAACTCACACCGCATCACATGCTCAGCAGGAGGTCACTTCCTGGATGCATTTTTGTAACATCAAAACAGTGAAAATGTGAATTATGTTTGTTAGGTTGAACAGCTTATTTTTATGAATAGGATAGCTTAGGATAGGAATAACTTATTTTTATAGATAGGATGGTTTTGTAGCCATTTTGGCAACGACGGAATCATTTATATTAATACGCGAAGCAAAAATTTTGCACCCCTTTTTACGAAAATTGCGCGGACGGAGGAGTATGAAATTTCGCACACTTATAGTTTATATAGAGAAGGAGTGCAGATTGCAATTTTTTTTAAATTATGCATAAAAAATACATTAAATAAATAAAAAAAAATTACACATGCTACCATGTATTTGATACACACACGCATATATACGCTTTTGTTTATTGTTAAAGTCAAGTGAAAAGTGTAGCCTTGGTGAAATCTGTGATTATAGAAGTATAGTCTTTGACTACAGAACCTTAATAATGTTCAAACTTATAATTTAAATTAATTATAGTCGAATTTCGACCACTGGGCGACCACTAGTTCTTATAAAACTACGTTTTAACGGTTTTAGGCGCGGTAATGTATCTGATTTTTATTTTACCTCCCACCCATTTTAATATTATAATAAATTATTAGAGCTAGGCATGTTTGCTGAAGAGTTTCTCGCACCGCTTCTTCTCTTCTAGCTCCAACATGTTGCGAAGCGGTGGTAAATTAGTTTTGGCTCCCATAGAGTAAATAATACCCATAAACAAAATTAAAACTAAATAATTAAAATGAACAAATTGGCGGTAGGCTAAATAAAACTTTAACAATACTTATAGACACTTGACATTTTTGTTTTCCGTGATCACGGCTACTGAAAAGTGGCCGAAACGTCGGAATAATAAAAATCAAATTACCGCGCTTAAAACTGTTAAAACGTAGTTTTAATATCTGTTTAGTAGTTTTTGCATGAATGAGTGTAGTATCCACCCTTACAGACTTTGTCGCTTATAATAAACTAGAGTTATTCCAGTGCTAACTCTAATTAAATATAAATAAATAAAGTAGCTCTAATTTACTTACATAAAAACTTAGTTAAGTTTTTTATATATATATAAACCTTCAATGAAAAATTATTTAACTGATGGTGAAAATCGCTTAAAAATCTATTACACGGTTTAGGAGAAGTTAGCGGTTATACAGACAGACAGGCGCGGAAAGCGACTTTGTCTTATACTATGTAATGATAAAGAAGACGTATAAAATATGTTATTATAAGTTTTATCAAAATCCGTTTAGTGGTTTTTACGTGAAAGAGTCTTTTCATTTCTTTCACCGTATCCCAATTATTTGGGGTCGGCACAATATGTCCTTTCTTTCCACACTCCTCGACTCTGACATACATCGTCTGTCACACCACATATCATCATATCATCCTTCACACAATCCATCCATCTTTATGTGTGGTCTACCTCTACATTTCTACCCATCTATCTTGTAGTTTAACGTGTTTTTTTAAATTAATTTTACGTGAAAGAGTATATAGTATTAATTCTTGCAAACTATGTTACATATATTAATTTTATTCTTCTGTGAAAGTGACGTCACTGCCTGGCACTAACGGAAGACCAGCGTTGGTTGTGATCAACCAGCATTTGTTGAGTTAGGGCCTGTTTAGAGTTAGTTAAGTTTTGGCTTTTATTAAACTGCTTATGTATACTTTAATAATTTTAAATAACTCTAAATAAACATTATTTTCTTTCTTTCTTTCTAAATAAGGTTGCCTGGAAGAGATCGCTTTTAGCGATAAGGCCGCCTGTTGTTTTGCCAAGAAGTATTGTTATTATGCATTCTGTTTCTCGAATTGTTTATTTTGGTAAGCAATATCTAAGTGTTGACGACGACAAACACTAATGTATGAAACTCACCGACCCGTCTAAACAGGCGATAAGAACATAGGTATAATTTGCTAAGCCTCGTAGATCATGTAGACGCGACCGTTAAACGCAGGAAAGAGACGGGTCGGACTGAGACAGATATAGTTTTATTTTTAACCGTTATTAATTTGAAATTAAATAAATAAATTATTAGAATTAAATGTATAAAATGTAATAAGCCTTAACTCGCTAGGAAATAAATGTTATAGCGTTTTGCCTTTTATTGAAAGTAGGACCCCTATTAGATCCTGGTAAATGAGACCGGACTACGGGCGTGCAGAACGCCGCCTGGAGCCCGGGACTCGACATGAAAAGGGAACCGGGTTACAAGCGTGCAGATCGCAGCCTGGAACCCGGGACCCAAAAGGGTAGCGGAAACCGGGCTACGGGACTGCAGAACGCAACCGGAGCCCGGGATCCGTGAGGTATGCCTGCACTACTGCCTACTCCGAAAGCGAGTAGGCCATAATGATAGTGCAGGCAGAGGGCCGCGCTCGAAAGCGCATGTTTTTGTAATGAGGTAACGGTAAGAGCGCTCAGCGCTTTATATTTATAGTAATGAAGCGGGGGGCGAGGAAAATGCCCATAACGACGTCCCGCTAACAAAAACCATGGGTCATAACTGTGTAAGGACCCTCAGGATAGGCTAGGATCTAGGGTGTACCAAAATGTATGATAGTGATAAGTTAAAATAAGGCTTAATATATGTAAAATTAAGGAAATAAAGTAAAGGGGGTGTTACGACGAAGCGAGGGGTCGGCGGAGGTGGCTTCTATAAATATGAGACGCCTTGAAGGCGCATTTGTAGTTCGTGGTTAGTTCGTGACAAGCTGTAGTTCGTGATAGTACGTTTAGTTCGTAGTTCGTAGATAAGCCAAGGAAGAAGCTCCCTCCCGCCGACGCCAACGAAGTTGCAAGCCTCCCGTAACATCGTTTTCGGTTGTTTCATTTCAGAAGCTCAGTTACCCGAACCAGCGACCAACCCTCTACAGTCCAACAGTCCACTGCAACACCAACACTAAGTAAACCTTATCTGTGCAGGAACGGAGAAAGTATACGATTTCCTGCGACCGGGCGGCCTGTCGTAAGAGGCGACAAAACAACCCACAGCCAGGTGGAAGGTATTTGCCCGACTGGATGGCTACCACCCCTGGTCTAGAGTATGCCGCCATAAGAACCTTGAGTTGTGTTCCAACATTAGTGACCAGGTTCCAGTCTCCCTTGAGAGAGTAGCAGCGCATTTGTAGCACATTTGGTGCTGCAAATGTCCATAGGCGATGGTAACCGCTTTCCATCAAGTGGGCCGTCTGCCCGTCTGTTGAACTCATGCAATAATATAAAATAAAATAAAAACAATAGAATATTATCTGATCTAATTTAATCTAAATAAGATATATACAAACACACTGAAAACCTAAGTGACTAAGTAAATACTAAAACTACTTGCCTATAACCGATTAGACATGATAGCTTTCAGTCAATACGGAATCAGAATGTGTTTCAAAACGTTCAGTCCAAAATAACAGACATTATATCTGCCTACAAACTCAAAGTAAACTGTTTACACCACAAACACACAGCGGAATGTCTTTATCTGAGTAACAATCAATCGGACACGACGTAAATCAAAACATAGTGTACTGTTGCTATCATTACTTGGATTCACTCGATGGAGTGGCTAACAGCGTTTAGTGGAGGCTATTTGAACTATGAATCGATATATTGGGCCAAAAATTCTATTTCAATACATAAGAAGACATTATATTTTCTTTTTCTTTTTTTTTATTGCAGGAGATCAGCAGACAGGCAGACGGCCCACTTGATGGAAAGCGTTTACCATCGCCTATGGACATTTGCAACACCAAAGGTGCTACAAATGCGCTGCTGCTCTCTTAAGGGAGACTGGAACCTGGTCACTAATGCCGGAACACAACTCAAGGTTGTTATGGCGACATACTTTAGACCAGGGGTGGTAGCCATCCAGTCGGGCAAATGCCCTACCACCTGGCTGTGGGTTGTTAAGTCGCCTCTTACGACAGGCCGCCCGGCCGCAGGAAATTGTATTCTTTCTCCGTTCCTGCACGGACAAAGTTTCTTAAGTTTTCGCGTCTAGTATACATAATAAAACCTATTTTAATTTTTTTTACAAGCTTTTATTTAACTTGCAATGGATGTATGTAAGTTCGGGTGGAATCTTGCAGGTTAAATTTGATCAACTTCCCGGTTTCCGATTGAGCTGAAATTTTGCACGCGTATGTATATCGCGTGACAATGCAATAATATGGTACCATGGATCTGATCTGATGATGGAGTCGGAAGGTGACCATAGGAACTCATGTACTAAACAAGATAGACCCGTCGTGTTTGGGCTCGTTTTACTTGTCTTGGCTAGCACTCTGCTGCGACATGATATCCAGCATCTCAAAAGCTTGTATTTAAAAACCTTTTTAAAAATGCTTAATATTATCCGACTTTTCGGCCACTTTTCAGTAGCCGTCATCACGGAAGACAAAGATGTCAAGTGTCAATGAGTATTGTTAGTTTTATTTAGCCTACCGCCAACTTGTTCATTTTAATTTTGTTTATGGTTATTATTTATTTACTCTATTGGCGCCTAATCTAATTTACCACCGCTTCGCAACATGTTGTGGCGTGAAAAGAAGAAGCGGCGCAAGAAACTCTTCAGCAAACATGCCTAGTTCTACTAATTTTATATAATATTAAAATGGGTGGGAGGTAAAATAAAAAACTTATCAAGAAAGTTGGTTTGTGTTCCGGTGCACGCAGAAAGAGGTCACAATGTCTTGAAGTCTGGCAGTTTGTGCTGGATTTGGGTCATATTAGTTTTGATGATCGGATATCAAGCAGCTGATTCTTGCCAACCATCTTCTCTATTGAAGTTTGAATGTTTTTTTTTATTTTAATAGCCTCACGAATCATTCTATGTATGAAACGATTCTCTTTTGAGACGATTTGTGGTTGATTGAATCTGATATAGAGGCAGGGTTGGGCAGTATTTGAAATACTTGTAATTGAAATACGTAATTGAAATACAAATACGTATTTTGTATTTGTATTTCAATTACTTGTTAAAAATGTAATTTGTAATTAGTATTTCAAATACCTGACGCTGAGGTATTTTGTAATTAGTATTTCAAATACTTATGGTTGCAAAATACATTTCACAAAATACATTTAGCTACCTTATTGATGGGTGTGTTCTTCAGAAAATAGCGCTCGATAGCTTTCATAAGTTTCATAAGAAAATGGTGACCGCTAAATATTAGGTAAGTTCTGCAGTACTGGCCATTTAAAAGAAATATTTTTGTTTCGGTAAGATATAT
Organism: Dendrolimus kikuchii; assembly: GCA_019925095.2. Lineage (NCBI taxonomy): Eukaryota > Metazoa > Arthropoda > Insecta > Lepidoptera > Lasiocampidae > Dendrolimus > Dendrolimus kikuchii. The sequence continues at coordinate 18,175,388 of CM034407.1, forward strand.
AATTTCAAATTAATTTTACTTTGAAAACATGAAATTCTTTTTTTAAAATTAGTCATTTGTTTATTGATAAGTGTTATGTTTTCTTCGCATTTGAATCTTTTTCATCATCATGGATCGTTAAAAATTCGAGTAATTATGGAATAAGAGTACCGTAGTGGCAGCAACGCGGCAAGAGCGACAAGCAACATCAACAACCTTTATGAGCGAACACTACAATGAACGTACCACTTGTTATTGGTTTTCCCGCTTCCATTCTGGAAATTTCGACCTTTCTTTATAGCTGGAGCACAACAGACAGGCTGACGGCCCACCTGATGGAAAGCGGTTATTGTCGCTTATGGACATTTGGAACACCAGAGATTTCATAAACCCGCTGCCAGCATCGAAGAAATTTTATGAGACCCTTTTTGAAGAACTCCATATCGTAGCGCTGTGGAAAAACCTCGGCTGGGAGCTCATTCCAAATCCCCACGGTATGCAGGAAAAAGGTTCTACAGAACCGTTGCGTACATGAGCGAAGCGGCTTAAGGAAGTGGGGGTGAAATCCCAACACATGGTGAGCGGTTCGGTGGTAGAAAGAGGACGAATACACCATTCTATACAGTTCTTCCGAATACACTCCGTTATACAGTCAGTAGAATACGTAGAGAGAGCGAAGTCTCTCATAAGGCCAAGCGTATCTAGACCATCTGTGAGTATGGGATCATCAACAACGTGAACAGCTCCACGTTGAATACTGTCTAGGGGATCGAGTTGGTAGCCAGGTGCTCCAGCCCAAAAGTGTGAGCAGTACTCCATATGCGGGCTCACCTGGGTTTTACAAAGCACAAAGCGTTGCCGTGGTGTGAAGTACTGCTTGGACCGGTTTAACATTCCCAGCTTCTTAGAGGCAAGTTTTGCCTTGCCTTCTTTATCCGTGCAGGAACGGAGAAAGAATACAGTTTCCTGCGGCCGGGCGGCCTGTCGTAAGAGGCGAGAAACAACCCACAGCTAGGTGGTAGGGCTATGCCCGCCTGGATAGCTACCACCCTTGGTCTGGAGTATGCCGCCATAACTGCCTTGTGTGGTGTTCCGGCATTAGAGACCAAGTTCCAGTCCCCCAACTCCGAAGTGCTACAGTGTCTGCGAAATCTGGAACTCGTTGTGTGTCTAAGTCTACTGCATTTCCGCAGGCGTGATGAGGTGAAGTGGGGGTCAGGGAGACCCGATGAAACGGTTGACCGCTGGCCGCCCGCCAGGTAGTAGGGGACCTGAACCCGGACTAACCAATCCCATGGAGGCTGACCCACCAACTGGCGCATAATCTTGGGGAACACTGTCGTGCCGGTTGGTGACCGGATGTGGCCAGGCAGTGTTCTCCGGGGAGGATCGGGGGCCCTTCCGTGCCCCACATCAGCTCTTCATACAACCTGCGCATTTGGGGGACAATGGCATACATCACACTTTTTTTCCTCTTCGTCGCAGACACGTTAGCACTTCCTTAGACTTCCCTTTTCATAATTTTTATTAATCTTCATGAGCCGAACAATAAGAAATAAGGTTACCACGGCGGGTTTTGACTCCACAATGAAAGTGGACTTTTGCAACATAAGAGGTATTCACGCCAATATCAATGCCGTCCATCACCACCTCGAGACGGCAAAGCCGGCCTTATTATTTTTGACGGAGACACAGATTTCTACTCCGGTCGACACATCATACCTTCACTACCCCGGTTACAATCTGGAACACTTGTTTCTGTCAAAAGCCGGGGTCTGTGTATACGTCCGGGAAGATATCTGCTGTCGCCGTCTCCACGGCCTTGAAGATAGGGACCTTTCCATCTTGTGGGTACGCATAGATTTTGGTGGTTCCACTCGGATCTATGCGTGCTTATACCGGTCCCATGGTAGGGAATGCGCAAGGACTGAAACAGCTCGCTTTTTTGAACACGTTCATGAGGGAACCGACAGAGTTTTCAGGCAGTACCCTTCGGCAGAGGTAGTCATACTCGGGGACTTTAATGCTCATCACGCTGAGTGGTTGGGTTCCCCGAGAACTGATCTGCCAGGGACTACTGCCTATGATTTTGCTCTCGCCCATGGATTCACTCAGGTGATCACGGGATTTACCCGAATACCGGATAGAGTGGATCATGAGCCCTCCTTGCTAGATCTTCTGCTGACCACACACCCGGAGAATTACCAGATCTCGATCAGTGCTCCACTGGGAACCTCTGATCATTGTCTGGTATCTTCGGTGGTGCCCCTTCCTATTGCCGATCGGACTCGTCCCGCTGGACGACGGAAGGTGTGGCGATACAGGTCAGCAGATTGGGATGGACTGCGTGAATTCTATGCATCCTACCCATGGAGGCAGCTATGTTTCTCGTCAGAAGATCCTGATGCATGCGCAGACTCGATCGCCGATGTGGTACTGCAGGGAATGGAATGTTTCATTCCAAACTCTAAGGTACCCATTGGTGGTACGAGCAAACCATGGTTCGATAAGTCCTGTGCTGAGGCTGTAAAGCTAAAGCAACAGGCTTATCGAGCCTGGACTGGAGCGCGGGCTCGTCAGGATCCAAGTTCCTCTGACCTGAAAAAGAGATACAACGCTGCCTCCAGGTCCCTAAAAAAGCAGCTTGTGAGAGCAAAATTCATTCATATCGGCAGAATTGGTGAGCGCCTCTCTAGCTACCCTTCTGGGACTAGAGCTTTTTGGGCCCTCGCCAAAGCTGTCGAAGGAAACTTCTGTCGGGCATCTCTTCCACCTCTGCGCACAGTGGACGACCGTCTGGCACACGCCGCCAAAGACAAAGCCGATCTTCTGGGCGAAATCTTTGCAGCCAATTCGACTCTTGACGACGGGGGAGAAACTCCACCTACAATCCCAGAGTGTGAGTATAAAATGCCGGAGGTGCGCTTTACACAAAAAGCAGTCCGATGTGCTCTCCGCTCCCTCGACGTCAAGAAGTCTTCTGGCCCTGATGGCATTCCTGCCATTGTGCTGCAGACGTGTTCAGCTGAGCTGTCTCCAGTCCTTGCCCGACTTTTCACTCTCTCTTATCACAAGGGTTGTGTCCCCGCTTCGTGGAAGATTGCCCATGTGCACCCTGTCCCCAAAAAAGGGGACCGCACAGACCCGTCGAATTATAGGCCTATAGCAATAACCTCTTTGCTCTCAAAGGTGATGGAGCGTATTATCAACGCGCAGCTTCTGGGTTACCTCGAAGATTCCCAGCTACTAAATGACCGGCAATACGGCTTCCGCCATGGTCGCTCAGCTGGGGATCTCTTGGTTTACCTAACCCACCGTTGGGCTGAAGCCATTGAGAGCAAAGGGGAAGCACTGGCAGTTAGTCTAGATATTGCTAAGGCCTTCGACCGGGTCTGGCACAAGGCTCTTCTATCGAAGCTGCCATCATATGGGATACCTGAGGGACTTTGTACCTGGCTATCCAGCTTTCTTGATGGGCGCAGCATTCAAGTCGTTGTCGATGGTTGCTGCTCAAGTATCAAGCCCATCAACGCTGGTGTGCCCCAGGGTTGTGTGCTATCGCCAACGTTGTTCATCCTGCATATCAATGATATGTTGTCTAATCACAACATTCATTGCTATGCGGATGACAGCACTGGCGATGCGCAGTACTCTGGTCGTGCAAACGTCCCTCGATCATTTGTGGAGGAAAGTCGGGTTAGACTTGTGTCTGAAGTAGAACATTCCTTACAGAGAGTCTCTGAATGGGGGAGACAAAACCTTGTCCATTTCAACCCCAAGAAGACACAGGTCTGCGTATTCTCTGCCAAAAAAACTCCATTCGAGCAAGCGCTTGAGTTCCAAGGAACTCCCCTTACCACCTCCAAAAGTATTGGGATCCTCGGTATCAACATCACGAACGATGTACAGTTCAGGGGCCATCTTGAAGGCAAGGCAAAACTTGCCTCCAAGAAGCTGGGAGTGCTAAACCGGTCCAAGCAGTACTTCACATCGCGGCAACGCCTTGTGCTTTATAAAGCCCAGGTGAGGCCGCATATGGAGTACTGCTCACACCTTTGGGCTGGAGCACCTGCTTACCAACTTAATCCCCTGGACAGTATTCAACGTCGAGCCCTTCGCGTTGTTGATGATCCCATACTCACAGACGGTTTAGATACGCTTGGCCTTAGGAGAGACTTTGCTTCTCTCTGCGTATTCTACCGACTGTATAACGGGGAATGTTCCGAAGAACTGTTTAGAATGGTGCCTTCGTCCTCCTTCTACCATCGCACCGCTCGCCATCGATTGGGAGTTCACCCCCACTTCCTTGAGCCGCTTCGCTCATGTACGCAACGGTTCTGTAGAACGTTTCTCTCGCGTACCGTGGGGATTTGGAATGAGCTCCCGGCCGAGGTTTTCCCACAGCGCTACGATATGGAGTTCTTCAAAAAGGGTGTCATAAAATTTCTTCGAGGCCGGCAGCGCGTTGGCGACATCTCTGATGTTGCAAACGTCCATAGGCGACGGTAACCGCTTTCCACCAGGTGGGCCGTTAGCCTGTTTGCTGTACTCCAGCTATAAAAAAAAAAAAAAATGGCCCCTCAACATCGTTCGCGATGTCAACACTGAGGATCCCAATACTCTTGGAGGTGGTAAGGGGAGTTCCTTGGAACTGAAGCGATTGCTCGAATGGAGTTTTTTTGGCAGATAATACGCAGACCTATGTCTTCTTGGGGTTGAAATGGACAAGGTTTTGTCTCCCCCATTCAGAGACTCTCTCTAAGGAATACTCTACTCAGATACAAGTCTAACCCAACTTTCCTCCACAAATGATCGAGGGACGTTTGCACGACCAGAGTACTGCGCATCGCCTGTGCTGTCATTCGCATTGGAATGAATGTTGCGAATAGACAACATATCAATGATATGTAAGATGAACAACGTTGGCGATAGCACACAACCCTGGGGCACACCAGCGTTGATGGGCTTGAAACTTGAGCAACAACCGTCGACAACGACTTGAATGCTGCGCTCATCAAAAGAGATGGATAGCCAGGTGCAAGGCCCTTCGGGTATTTCATACGATGGCCGCTCCGATAGAAGAGCCCTGTGCCAGACCCGGTCGAAGGCCTTAGCAATATCTAGAATTCTAGACTAACTGCCAGTGATTCCTCTTTGCTCTCAATGGCTTCAGCCCAACGGTGGGTTAGGTAAACCAAGACATCTTGAGCTGAGCGACTGTGGCGGAAGCCGTATTGCCGATCGTTTAGCAGCTAGTAATCTTCGACGTGTCTGTTACGTACCCTTTTTTGGGGACAAGGTGCACGTGGGCAATCTTCCACGAAGCGAGGACACAACCCTTGTAGTAAGAGAGAGTGAAACGTCGGGCAAGGACTGGCTGGGGATAGCTCAGCTAAACACGTCTGCAGCACAATGGCAGAAATGCCATCAGGGCCAGAAGACTTTTTGACGTCGAGGGAGAAGAGAGCACATCGGACTGCTTTTTGAGTAAAGCGCACCTCCAACATTCTAGACTCACACAGGGATTGTAGGTGGAGTTTTTCCTATGTCGCAAGAGTTGAATTGGCCGCAAAGATTTCACCCAGAAGATTGACTTTATCTTTGGCGGCGTGTACCAGATGGTCGTCCACTGTGCGCAGAGGTGGAAGAGGCGCCCGACAAAAGTTTCCTTGGACAGCTGAGTGAATCCATGGGCGAGAGCAAAATCGTAGGCAGTAGTTCCTGACAGATCAATTCTCGAGGAACCCAACCACTCAACGTAATGAGCATTAAAATTTCGATTATGACTACCTCTACTAAAGGATACTGCCCAAAAACTTTGTCGATCACCTCATGAACGAGTTCAAAAAAGCAAGCTGTTTTAGTCTTTGTGCATTCCCTGCCATGGGACCGATATACGCACGCATAGATTCGGGTGGAACCACCAAAATCTATGCGTACCTACAAGATGGAAATATCCCTATCTTCAAGGCCGTGGAGATTAGAATAAAAAAATATAATAAAATTAGGTTAACTTATTTCAGAAAAAACGGCAATTTCATAGGCAAGGGACCTAATAATGATTATTATTTGATTTTTGTTGAGTATTTTATTTACATAACCTAACACCTGATGGTATTTTGTATTTTGTAATTTGTATTTTGTATTTTAAATACATATAGTTGAAATGCTGTATTTTGTATTTTATATTTTAAATACCCGACTTAAAAGTATTTTGTATTTCGTATTTTAAATACATGCGAGACAGTATTTTGTAATTTGTATTTCAATTAAAGGAAACCATGTATTTTGCCCAGCCCTGTATAGAGGTTAGTTGGGTTTATCCAGAATGTGTTCACTGATCGAAGACTTTGTAGACCTTGTGCATTTCATGTGAGCAATGTGTTCTTTTACCCGTGTTTTTATGCTCCTCTTTGTTTGTCGGACGTCGGAATAATAAAAATCAAATAAATTACCGCGCTTAAAACCGTTAAAACGTAGTTTTATTATATGGAGATATTGTTTTAAATAATTTATTCGTGCAGGAACGGAGAGAGCAGCCAGGTGGTAGGATATTTGCCCGCCTGGATGGCTATCACCCCTGTTCTAGAGGATGCCACCATAACAACCTTGAGTTGTGTTCCGGCATGAGTGGCCGGGTTCTAGTCTCCTTTTAGAGAGCGGCAGCACATTGGTAGCACCTTTGTTGTTACGAATGTATATAGGCAATGGTAATCGCTTTCCATCAGGTGGGCCGTCTGCCTGTCTGCTGAACTCGTGCAATAAAAAAAATACTGGTAATTAGAATGAGGACCCGACACTTTTGTGTTGAAGTACCTCTGTCACTGAGAATTCTAAATTTTATTTTAATCAAATTTGGTTTCATAGATTTTTTGATGTTTTCATCCATGATTGAGACTTTGTTACTATAGACCAGCGATACTCAACCTTTTTATTATAAGAGCCACATAGATGTATTAGATAAGGCGCTGGGGGCCACAATATAAATTGATTCAGGTGTTTTTTTATTGCTAGAGTATAAAAGAGGCTTGCGACCAAGCCACTTACCATACCGCGGGTTAAGTATAGCTGCTATAGACTGTATTTTTTATTTATTGCAGGAGCTCAGCAGACAGACAGACGGCCGACTTGATGGAAAGCGGTTACCATCGCCTATAGACATTTGCAACACCGAAGGTGCTACAAATGCGCTGCTGCTCTCTTAAGGGAGACTGGAACCTGACCACAAATGTCGGAACACAACTCATGGTTGTTATGGCAATATACTTTAGACCAGGGGTGGTAGCCATCCAGTCGAGCAAATGCCCTACCACCTGGTATAAGTAAGGACCCCTTTTTGTGAGTCATTTTAATGATTTAAAGAAGGTGGTCATCACAGAGCGAGGGAGAGAACGGTGCAGACAGATTTCGACGGTCGTGTATTTAATTGGACGGGGATTCAAAAAGAACAGCAGAGGCTGGATGAGGAAGGCGAAAAACCAAATATGTGTCGCAGACTTGGGTAACCCTACGTCCAGCAGTAGACTTAGATTGGCTGAAGAAGAAGAGGTTTTTTTATTGTATCTATACAAATCAATAAAATTGAAGTGTCTGTATGTAATGTCAAAATAATAGCTTTTTACTAAATGCATATGAAAGTATAACGTAAGTGAAACGGCTGGACCGATTTTGACGGAACTTTCACTGGCAGATAATTGATGGTATACGGAGTAACTTAGATAGATAGATAACACTTTATTGTACACCATTACAGAAAACAGAAAATCTTATAGCCTAAAAATATTCTAAATGTGCACAATGGGCGGTCTTATCGCTAAGAAGCGATCTCTTCCAGACTACCCGTACTTAGGGTACTTATAAATTAGAGTTTCGAGAAAAAAAAAACCACGCGGACTAAGTTGCGGGCACAGCTAGTTTCCTATAAATTATAATAGAAATTGTGATAAAATTATACCTGAAGAACACAAAAGTTTCTTGACACCTACAAAAGTAAACCTTTTTAAAACAGCTGATTTTAATGCCGAACATCAAACACTATTTATCCCTCGTCTAAACGATTGATCAGTGTATGTTTGACATGTGCCATACAGAATTGTGTTTAGCAAACACGCCTCCAGCAACATTAGTCGTCTGCGTAGCGTCTGCTGTTAGACTGCGTCGTTGCTAATTAATAGCATTCGATTCGATTGTGCGAGGTTCGTTACTTTTTTTGATAACACAGGGGTAATGTCCCTTCTTGCGACACACACTCGGACCATGGATACGAGGGGAGAACAACTGCAGCGCCTAGTGCCGCCTGCACGAGTGAGTGTGGGACTCTCGTATGATATCGGCGCCCTCCAACTCCCAGGAGAGCCGACGATTTACCCATTAAACCTACCTGAGTCCCGACGAAGACAATCCTTGTAAGAACACTACGGGATCTACAACAGAGTACCGAGACGTCCCAGTGTGTAATATCGGTACAAGCCAAGGAAGTGGAGTTGCACCACTACGTACAGTAGAGGTAAATGTCCACTGTTACAACGGCCGTCTGCTACTAAATTCTTTACTTAGTCAAGCGCGCCAGACATAGGCACTATCCGAATAAGTGAACTTTACAAGAGAGTCAAAAAAGTTGTTTTTTAAGCATTAATATCATCAGTATTATTACAATGCCTTCTTAATGGACCGTTTCTTTTAAACCAAGATTAGTTATATTACATGTATTTCCATATTTTACAATATCGGCAAAATTTTAGTTAGTGTTGCATTGGGTACGTTCCCTTAGGTTGAATCTATCTATACCCGTGGGCGTGGACTTTATATAACTTTCCCCACAGCCTACCTTTAAGGAACTAGCGTGGCGAACAAAAGTACGAAAGCGCTATGCAGTCATTAGCGTTTACGCGTTGTGTTCATTTGTTCAAACATATTATTGCTAGTACATACATACATACATAACTTCACGCCAGTTCCCTTGCGGGGTAGGCAAGAACAACAGAGCGCCATTCAGGCTTATTCTGACACACCTCACTTGCTTCTATGACATTTATAACTCTTGTCATGCACGCTCGTCTGTTCTTAAGGCTCCTGACATCACCTTCTGCTAGTACACGATCAATTTGATCATGGAAGGTGTATCGTGGCCTTCCACAACTTCTGCATCCATCCACTTTTGCATTGTATATCTGTTTAGTCATTCTTTCATCATGCATTCTTTCCACATGCCCGAACCACCGGAGCATTCCTTTCCTTACCTTCACCCCGACACTCTCTTTCAGACCAACTGTCTTTCTTACTTCGGTATTACGAACGCGGTCCGCGAGCGTCACTCTGCAGATTTTGCGCAGTGCTCGCATCTCGACCGCGTTTACTCTACTTTCATGCTCTCTCTTCCATACCCAACTCTCGCTTCCATACGTGAGCGTAGGTACCAGCACCGCGTTGTGTATGGCAAGCTGGCCATTATTGCTAGTGTCTCTATACATTAACTAGCGACCAAAAGGTCGAATTTATTGGCGGTGACGTTTTTTATTATTATTATTTATGATCTCTTACGCTCGGCGGCTTTCCACACGTATAGGATGAAATAGCAACTCATAACCCGATCGGGCACCGGCTTTTGTTTTGAAAATATGCGGTAACATTGCAAAATTAAAAATTGTAATAAGATAATAATAAATCGCGAGTTAGACATTTTTATTTTGCTCCACTATCTAACTTGCTTTTTTGTATGCTGAGAGTGGGGCCTTAATTTCAAAAACAGCGGTGTAGTTGCGCCTGCGTTATACGGTATATTTTCCAACTCGCTTTCCCTAACCGAATATCCACCCCGCACCACTAATATATAATATAAAAAATCTATTAAGGGGGGTCTAGCTTGTACAACGAATTTTGAAATGAGAAAAACATCAGCGGGGTTATTCAATTTGTAATAATAAACAAAAATGTGGATATCTATTTCTATGTTATGTACATTAAGTATATATCTATTTTATATATTAAACATCTGTATATACTGCATTTATATATTTATTACTATGATGTAAGAAATTGTACTATGTATTATGTAGGCCACCATCGTCATTATAATGTCAATACTGGGGTTGTCTGAAAGAGATCGGTTTTAAGCTATAATATCGCCCTTTGTGCATAATGAGACATGAGTTTTAGTCTGTATGTTCTTTTTTTGTATTGGTGTACAATAAAGAGTTATTTATTGACTGATTGATAATAATTTACAATTTTCCAAACACTAACAATTCTAGTTCTACTAATCTAAAACAAAAATAAACTTACTAGTTTAAAGGATTAAATTCTCTTGTAGTTATTACGTCAGAGAACTAATTTCATACAATTGTTTGGCCGGTAACAATGTAAGCTGCATTATTTGTGTCCCGAGATTGTTTCATGGGCATTTCTGGATAATTCACTCGCCATTATTCGACGTAGAGGAAAATTTTGTTGCAACAATTATAAAATATGACCATTAGAATTACTTTGTGTTTTCTAGTAAATTTTCTAAGGATACATCGACTATGTGTTTTATCAACTAGATTTAATCAGTAAATGTATAGCCGTCAACAAACTATCATGGAAGAAGATTTTTTTTAATTTATTGCTGGAGTGAACTCCTCAAGTGGATTTCCTCACTTGATGGAAAGCGGTTACCATCGCCTATGGACATTTGCAACACCAAAGGTACTACAAATGGGCTGCTGCTCTCTTAAGGGAGACTGGAACCTGGTCACTAATGCCGGAACACAACTCAAGGTTGTTATGGCGACATACTTTAGACCAGGGCGGGCCACCTGGCTGTGGGTTGTTTTGTCGCCTCTTACGACAGGTCGCCCCAACGCAGGAAATTGTATTCTTTCTCCGTTCCTGCACGGATAAAAGAATACCAAATTACTCTATGTTGTATACTCAGATACGTATTCAAAACGCCTTGCGGTGCTGTGCAGCTTTAGAAGGTGTCCCGGCTTCTAAGCAGGAAGACCAAAATCAGGATTTATAAAACCGTTATACGGCCCATCTTGATGTACGGTTGCGAAGCCTGGACGCTTACCCGAAAGGAAGAGAACCAGCTGTTAGTGGCTGAAAGAAGGGTTCTCCGTAAGATTTTGGGCCTAACAAAGAGAGACGATGGCAGCTGGAGGGTCCGAACTAACATCGAAATTGAGAATCTCGTGGCCGAGCCTAACATGATAGGAGAGATAGAATCTCACCGCCTCCGTTGGCTCGGTCACGTAGAACGGATAGTAGAGGATTGAAGCGTGAAGAGGGCCTATTTGGGATGATCGGATCTGGTCGGTCGCCCCAAGTACCGGTGGAGGTTCAGAGTGAAGGGTGACCTGTGTGAACTTCTAGTCCTTAACTGGCAAGAAATCACACAGGACAGAAACAGGTGGCGTGTTCTCGTTTCGAAGCCAAGACACAGTTTGGGTGGCTGCGCCAACGGAGTTAGTTAGTTAGTTAGCATACTCGGATGCCTGATGTATGGACGCTGTGTCCAGCGTGTGAGAGAGGCCACTATAGTGCATTCGTAGGTCGTATACAGCGTCACGCCGCACGGAGCCTACGGCGTTTGTGATACGCCATCGCCTTTTATCCGTGCAGGAACGGAGAAAGAATACAAATTCCTGCGGCCTGGAGGCCTGTCGTAAGAGGCGACTAAACAACCCACAGCCAGGTGGTAGCGTATTTGCTCGACTGGATGGAGTCCACCCCTGGTCTAGAGTATGCCGCCATAACAACCTTGTGTTATGTTGCGGCATTAGTGACCAGGTTCCAGTCTACTTTAAGAGAGCAGCAGCGCATTTGTAGTACCTTTTGTGTTGCAAATGTCCATAGGCGATGGTTACCGCTTTCCATCAAGTGGGCCGTCTGCCTGTCTGCTGTACTCCTGCAATAAAAAATAATGGCCGGTTCCTGTATATTAATACGCCTTATCATCGGTTGAATTCTGACATCACTTGAATGCAGCTAAAATTTAAACCATGGCAAATAAACGGTTCCTGGCCAGGATTCAAACCCATGACTCTTTTGAATACTTTGAGAATCGAGAATGTTACTCACTTAGCTACCACGTCCCATATATACGTATGAAGCGATGTTGTATTCTTGAAATAACTCCATTGTGATGCGGCACGCTTTATTAATAACTTCGGCGGTGCCAAAATAGTGAGAATATAATTGAGTTTACAATTCTAGTGTTTCAATTTTTTCTCAAATTTTAATTTAACGGTCTGCCTCCACTTAATTTTTTAGTAAGTACATTTATTTTTAAACGTTCGACTGTTTCTACGGCTCACTACCGTACAGTAGTTGTGATATAGAAGATATAAGAAGAATAAACGTAGTGTAATTAAACTGGAGACAGGTACCCGGTGTGACGTGCGGCAAACTAATGTCACTAAAACTAAAAGGTCAAATAGGTATATATATATATATATATATATATAAATTACGTGTCACGTTGTTTGTCCGTGATGGACTCCCTAAACTACTTGACCGATTTAATCAAATTTGCACACCGTGTGCAGTTTGATCCGACTTGAAAGATAGGATAGTTTACATTTGGACCCGGTAGGTGGCGTTGGAATCGGGTTCTAAGTTTTATTTCTTCAGGGCAGAACAACGTCTGCCGGGACAGCTAGTAGGTATATAAATCTATCATATAACCAGCCATGTTATACGGGTCCGAATGTTGGGCCACTAGAGTAATAGATTACAAACGTCTCCACTCAGCTGGGGCGAGAATGTTGAGATAGATGTGTGGTGTTACAAGAATGGATAAGGTGAGAACTGAGTAGATCAGGGGATCTTTGAAAGTTGCACCCGTGACTGAAAAATTGAGAGTAAGAAGATTAAGGTGATATGGGCATATAATGAGGAGGGACGAAAGTCACGTGACAAAAAGAATTTTAAACTACAAGATTTTTTTTTTATTGCAGGAGTTCAGCAGACAGGCAGACGGCCCACTTGATGGAAAGCGGTTACCATCGCCTATGGACATTTGCGGCACCAAAGGTGCTACAAATGCGCTGCTGCTCTCTTAAGGGAGACTGGAACCTGGTCACTAATGCCGGAACACAACTCAAGGTTGTTATGGCGGCATATCCTAGACCAGGGGTGGCAGACATCCAGACGAGCAAATACCCTACCACCTGGCTGTGGGTTGATTTTCGCCTCTTACAACAGGCTGCCTGGCTGCAGGAAATTGTATTCTTTTTCCGTCCCTGCATGGATAAAATAGTCATAAGATAAATTGAATTTACTCACATCGTCCCCTTTCTCAAGGGCACCTAGTGATGCGAGGGATGCTCTGGAGCCTCCGTGCTGCTGCCGCCTCAACGCCTTTTCCGTCTCCACGCATTGGGAGAGCGGCATGCCGAACACGCTGCCCGTTGTCGACTCTGAAACAGGTAATGTTTTATTAGAACAAAATATTTGTCCTCCTCTGTCAATAGTTACATTGTAGCAACGAGAAATAGAGGTTAAATGATACTTCAGATGGCAGAGAGTAGTATTCAGCGTCGAGTTCTGATGTGAACTGAAATAATCTAATTTATTTTGGGTACTGTAACCTTACGTACAAATATTAAGAAGTCGTACAGCTAGTACAATATATAGCATAATGTGTGAGCGGGACCGGATGATGTGCGAGCGAGAAAGAGCGACTGTTAATATGTGCGCTCCCGCGTTGGCGAGCACCGGTAAAGTGCTGAGGTCTCCGGACCAACAACATAAAGTCAAATCCAATAAAAAAAAGCGCTAGCCAGTAGTTCGTTGTCCACTGCGATGGCTGGACGTATGCAACTCCCATAACTCCCATAACAAAACATTATTAATGACGCTTTTACGGCGACCATAAAGACCGCGGTCGCTATGTGGAACAGATGAAGGAGCATTTTGGATATTGTGAGCTACTAGTGGAACTTAGCCTATATTTGCGAGCTCATAATCTCCATTTCGTAATTTAGGCCCACCGTATGAATAAGTAGTTTACAGTCCATTTGATCGTTTGTTTGAATAATAATTCTTCGTAGGTTAAATGTAACTCGCGAGAACAATTCAGAATGGTAGTTGTTACAATATTAAAAATACAAGACTGAACTCTCCTTTACGAAGATGACGTGTATTGATTTGGCCTTCTCTTTATTTACATTACTTCCAGTTTCATAGCATATAATCCGACAGGTCAGGTCAATTTGGTGTAAAAATATCTGTTTACTGCCCGCGGTTGTTTTTCTTGTAAGTAACGGGGAACAATAAAAGGTACTATAACGAGTCAGCAAATGGAGTGCATCTTATGTAAAGCGCAATCAACACCAAAGCCGCCGACACAACCTGGCGGCCTATATGAAAAGAATCATGTCATGTGCCCGCGCGTGGTGCCCTCCGACATGTTGGCAACATGTCGGCGGCTTGCGTACGCAAGCGCTCAGTTGCCCAGCGACACTCAAGCTGTAATGACGTGGTGTATTTTTTAGCGATATGGAGTAGGACGTTGAAACGAAATGATTCTCTACAATCAAATTGTCAGCCTTCAAATCTGATGATTTTTCACTATTACTGTAACAATTGCAACTCAATAAACTAGGTCTAATCCAACAGTTTAGTTTCCTTTGGAGGGAGCAACAATAATACTACAAGTTGCTACCTATATATCACTGTCATAGTCCATATTTAACTATTAGTATTATTTGCTAAAGATACAGCACACAAGTTATATGATGTCTTTCGATATGTGGCAATTACTAACTGCCAAAAAAAGAGTTCCTCATCTCGAGCCGCCGACAAAATTTACCGACTGGCAATGAGTGAAGCCACCAACTAGCCCGCCGACAAAAAGTTGCCGACATTGGTCGGCGGGTTGGTGTGTATTGCGCTTAAATGTGTCTTACAAGAGAATATAATGTTCTTCTAAACCAATCTCACAGTTTTTTTTTAACTTCTCTAATTCAAAAAGCTTTTATTAATTGTTTAATAGGTACATATTACATTTAATAGAGAAATACAATTAAATACTAAAACTAAACTACAGTATGAAAAATAATCCTAAAATTAAAAACTAGAACTAAATAAAAAAGGAGGGCATAATCCATAATCCATAATATAAATAAACCTAGCTTAAAAAAAAAACCTGTATCAAAGCCCGACCAGCCCCACCAGACCACTGTCGCTGGGCATTGTACCTAGAAGGCTGGCAGCATTACCTCGCTGGATACAGAGGCTAATCCTTTGAGCGAGGTAAGCTCCAGCCTTCCGGTCTCTTTTTGTATCGACCAGACGTTTTTTAACATTAAATCTCTCATTTGAAGATTAACCGATTTTGATGGGATTTTCACTGTCAGATAGCTGATGTTGTAAGGGGTAACTTAGTTTTTTTTTTATTCCGTGTAAAATATTCCACGCGTACGAAGCCGCGGGCACAGCTAGTGAAATTTTTTGAACCACATCTTTTAGAAATGTGTTTTTATCGGTCTAATGAAGAAAACATTGGAAATCCGTCACCTCTACAAAGTCCGCGGACCAACAAGCACTCGGCCGTTTCAGTTAAACAACCCATTGAATAAAACGAAGAATCCGCAGCTCGTTTAAGCCGCGTTAAGGCAACATAGTAACACTTTCTCATCGATTAGAAAATATTTGGCCCAAGTTCAAAGTAAACATTAAAGATACGTGTGTTTCTGTAAACAGAGTTACAAGGTCCCAGCGTGAACGTTAATAAATATGTATTGTATATTTTCGGATCGATTTTAAAAATAATAATAAATCTGGCAAGTGCGTGGCTATGAACTATTAAAGGTTCCGTAGTGATGATATGCATAGGGTTGCCAACCATACTTTATAACAACGTATCCTATTTTATTTTGGGTAAACATACTTTATACTTTTGCATAAAAATAAAATATGTGAAAATACTCTATTTCCAACACTTACTATGATGCAGTGGCGTAGCTAAGGGGGGGGGGGGGCAGTGGCTGGGGCGGCCCGCACCGGGTGTCACCCCTAAGTGGGACCGTGAACATCAGTTTTAATGCCACCTATAAAATTTCCTAAATTTTATATTACGCGATATACATATTCGTGCAAAATATCAGCTCAATCGGAAATCGGAAAATTGGTCAAATTTAACTTGCAAGATTCCATCCGAACTTACATAAATACATGGGTACATACATTGCAAGTTAAATAAAATATTGTAAAATTATTTGTGATACTCGTATTTTAATAAAAGGTAAATTGTTATTACTTTTATTTTTTTATTTTAACAGTTTTGATTGAATTTACGGGTGTCATCTATAATATCGGCCCCGGGTGTCACCCATGCTAGCTACGCCACTGCCCTGATGCGTAAAATGAAATACTTATGTGGATAATTACTCAACTATTATCCATCCAGCTTTCACTGAAAGAGTTTATTCAGTAATGAATTTAAAATGGCGAGAAGAATGGAACAGGATATCTATTACTATATACAGGATGTTTATTCAAATTTATATTGGGAACGTAAAGATAGCTTTCAAAAATTTAAGGGTAATAAAAAGTTGTTAGTGTGTGCTAGAAGCACACAAAAATCGTGTCTCCAGGAGAAGAAACAAATACAATTTTGAAAAATACTGTTTTTCTTCCAAATATTTTTTCCCTACTTAAAAAATGTAATACGTTATTTTTCTTAAAAATAGTTGGCAATTCTAGATACGCACTCGTAAGCTTGCCTTCGTCGTTTCAGAGGGACTCGTCATTCTGGGCGCTCTCTCTAAAGGACTCCGGTTGAGTCTCCCGGAGGCATCGGGGGGTTGCTGTCTTCCCGGTGTGCACGCGAAGAGCCTGGCAGGTATTTAACAACGAGTCGCTACACTTCCTCGACAAGTCCCTCGTTGAGAAGTCCGTAAATAGGATTTTCTCCCACCATACAAAATTACTAATTGTCGTGCATGTTAATCACTGACGCAATTCCGTCTTGCTCATTTGCTACCGTACATTCGTTGTAATATGGCACCGAACTGTGAACGCGCGATGCTGCTGGGAAACGAATTCATGAGCGACCTCTTGTACGAGGTGACAAAACAACCCACAACCAGGTAGTAGGGTAGTTGTCTGTCAGGATGGCTACTACCCCTGGCCTAGAGTATGCCGCCATAACAATCTTGAGTTGTGTTATTAGCAGCCAGGTTCCAGTCTCCCTTTAGAGAGCGGCAATACATTGGTAGCGCATTTGGTTCTTACAAGTGTCCATAGGTGATTGTAACCGCTGCCTATCTGCTGAACTCATACAATAAAAAAATAAAAGATAAAAGTATTGTAAGTGTTGACCCGCGATATAAACTAGCTCTGCGTCCTGTTTCATTTACATCCGTTCAGTAGTTTCAAGTCATACTCCAAGAGACAGGCAAACTAATTTACTTAAGCTATCACGTTCAAATATGCAGCAATTTCTAGTACGTTTATTCCGTGTATGAAAAACAATAACGACTAAAGCTTTCCCTCTGCGCTACGACATAGCGTTTTGAAGTATGTTGCAAAACTTTTTTGAGGCCGGCAACGCGTTGACAGCGCACTTGGCGTTGCTAACGCCCATATGCGGTGGTGACCACTTTCTATTGTCTATCATACAAACTCAAAACTCCATCAGATAACTATATTACAGATAGATTGATTATGTTATCATTATATTAATACGTGAAGCAAAAACTTTGTACCCCTTTTTCGGAATATTGCGCGGACGGAGGAGTATGAAATTTCGCACACTTACAGTTTATATAGAGGAGAAGCGACGAATGCTAATATTTTTCTAAAATTATGCATAAAAATACATTAAATCAATAAAAAAAACAGTACACACACTACCATACTTGACACACACAAGCATATACACTTATTTGTTTATTGTTAATGTCAAATTAACAGTGTAATCTTGAACAGTGAAATCTGTGATTATAGAACTATTATAGTCTTTGACAACAGAACCTTATTGATGTTCAAACATATAATTTAAATTAATTATGGTCGAATTTCGACAAGTGGGCGACCACTAGTTATGTATAAAATGCATTAAAAAAATCTTATTTTAGTTTGCTCAGTTCTGCATAACATCCACACAATTTCCTGGACAACTAAAAATGCTGGCAACAAAATATCATCGATAGAATGAGTCACATCACCACACTCAATTTTCGATCTTTAAAAAGTTAGTCATCGACCAATAGTGCTGTCGTAAATAAAAAATATTCTAATGGACGTGTTATTTTCATCTCGTTTTCCTTTAAAATAGCCGTTTGTATTTTTGTAAAATTATTTTACTGATTTCGCGCATCTGTGGTACTGTGATAGGGCTGCTTCAGGTTTTGTCAGAGAAATATTTTGTATTTTTCATGTAGGGCTTTCCCCGCCGTAAAACGATAACCTTAGTTGTAACTCTTGCCTTAGTTTTAACCCTTACCTTAATTATATCATTACCTAAGTTTTAACCGTTACCTTAATTTGAACCTTTTTCTTAGTTTTAACCCTATTTTATTTAACACTAGCTGTGCCCGCGACGCCGTCCGCGCGGAATTTGTTTTCAAAGCTCCCCCGATATTGAAACATTTTTCATTGCTGCTCCACGCCTATTGGTCTTAGCGTGATAATATATAGCCTATAGCCTTCCTTAATAAATGGGCTATCCAACACTGAAAGAATTTTTCAAATCAGATCAGTAGTTCCTGAGATTAGCGCGTTTAAACAAACAAACAAATACTTCAGCTTTATATATTAGTACAAGATAGGTTACAACCCATTTGCACATGTCCATTCTCGTTATTGAGAATTACATATGAATAATAACTATATAATCAATTTTAGCAAAATAGGTACCGTGGTACTTTTGAGAAAATGTAACAGACAGACAAAGTAATATTCGCATTATAATATTAGTATGGATTTATGCCTATCATATCCAGTGATAATTAAATATGCCCAAATATTTTATTATTTTGAAATTGTAACCTTAAAAATTGAACTGCGACATAAAATTAAAAAAATATTACTAAAAATCTATTTATAGGTAAAATATGTAGTCCAGCTGGCTGTTGGCAAGTCGCGTTCCCAAAGCGTTTTATTGGTGAGATTTAGTAATACAGATTTATCGTAAGAAAACTTGTTAATTTATGTCTTCAAAAATACGGTAATGCACAAGCGAGATAGTGAATTTCATTTAGGTAACCTGGACCACTAATGACATATTGTGTAGGCAAGAACATAGAAGTTTAAAAAAAAGAATCAACAAACTGCGGCTCTTGGCAGCCCTACATTCTGATGACCTGTGGCAGACACACAACGCTATTATATTGCAAAATAAACCATTTTCCTCTTAATTTCGTTGAGCGTGTGACCACAGTTTAATGGTATCTAATTCTTGATGTGGTGTGTTTGATGTGGAAATCTCACTCTAAATCATTTCGATTTTTTTTTTAATCACACGTCATTGAAAACACGGAATTCCTATTTCACTAATGTATAATATATAAAATGTATGCCTCTCTGGTTGAGCGGGCTAAGCCTTTGCCAGCGTACCCACTGCAACGCAGAGGCTCCGGGTTCGATTCCTGGTACAGTAAATTTCGGAAACGTATTTTCTCCGTTATTTACTATGGTCTGGGATCGGCCCCAGAGTAGTCCATTGTATATTACCCATAACACAAGCGTCACTTGCTTAATTTGGGGATATACAATATGTGTGTTTGTCTGCCTATTATTATTATAAAACTCCGGTCTGCATGAAACCTATAATCTCAGAATTCTGATGGTCATTTTTTTTTATATTATTAAAATCTCTACGGCCTCGAGAGTTTTTGGCGGGAACTGAAAGGGGACATTGTGCTGTGCAGTTTTGTTTTCTAAAAATGTGTAAAATTACTCTAGAATGAACAATAGTTGTAGGATATTGATAGTTTTTGAGTCGTAATAATGTGTTTTTGTGAGAAATGTGAACTGTATAGTCAAATGTGGCCTTTCGAGTTTTCACAGGAATTCCGTTGAATGGTGTGGATTGTAGCCTAGAATACAACTGCGCCTGGCTTAAAGGCCTAGTTGCCAAGCCTTAAACAAAATATATAAAGTTCTACGGACTCGAGTTCCGTACCCTTTTTTACTACTTAATTTCTGTGACAAATTTTAGAGTCCATACACGCTTATTGTTTATTTTTGTTACTGTGTGTGACATTAATTTAGTAATTTTTATGTTGTGGTGTACCTTAAGAATAACTTATTATATTAATTTATTCTAATTTTAATACTAAACTTATAGTAATGTAGAGTGTATCTGTTACATGCTGGTGTTGTGAGGAAGTGCATGTGCAGTGTTGGCCTTATGTCTATACTTATATATAGTCCTATCTAGTGCCATGTGTGTTGTTTTTGTCTTTTCTGTGCCTGGGTTATTAATTTTTAGGCTCTTTGTGTGTCTTGGTTTGTTTGTGAAGTGTGCGTGTAATGCAATGCGATGGTAGTGCGCGTTGGTTTGAGTATGTGTATAAGTTTTATTGTTAGTTATATGTCTGATGGACATTTATGGGACTGTCCCTTTTTCAAAGAAACTTGTAAGAAACTGTTTGATACTACCCGTGATCAGAAGGCTGGTTCGTATTTCGCGCAATGGATCAGCATTGTCATACAGCGTGGCGATGCAGCCAGCCTTCTGGACATGCTTCCCTCTAGCAGCGATTTGTTACATAATTTATATATATTTACTAGCTGATGTTGGCGACTTCGTCCGCGTGATGCGGTTTCTTGACTATCCCACGGGAACTCTTTAATTTTTCGGGATCAAAAGTATCGTATATGTTGACCAGGGATATAAGCTACCATCATGCAAAATTTCATTTAAATTGTTTCAGTCGTTTCGGAAATTAGCCGGTACAAACGGACAAACAGAGAAACAAAAAATTTGAAAAAAATCTTAATTAGTTCTATTTCACTTCTTACATCCCCCTGACTCGGTTTTTAGCATTTTTTTTTTCATTGTACACATCGACCTCTACAGTTTTATTATATGCATAGATTATTTGAACTTCAAAAATATAGATTAAATATAAGCTACAATATCAAACTAAAACTAACTTAAAAATATAATTAAATACTAAAAATTAACTAACTTATAATATAAATTAAAGACTATGTAACAAATCGCTGCCAAATGGGAGCGTGCCCAGAAGGCTGGCTGCATCGCCGCGCTGTATAGCGATGCTTAGTCGTTAGGTGAAATATGTGCCAGCCTTCTGATCACGGGTGGCATCTAAGAGTTTCTTACAAATCTTTAAATAAACTTTTTGCCGTTGGACCCCGCGGACCTAATGTCTTAACTCCAAACGGCACAAATATGTAAGCCCTTCCATATTTATTCCGCTTGAGAGCTTCAGCTTTTGAAGCAGCGTTGCCAGCCCCTAACTCAATCATGGGAAGGTGCTCCGCTGCCAGAGTGTCAACACATAGTGTCACACACACACACACATTAATTTAGTTTACTTTTAAATATTTACTTTAATAAAAAATCTATACTAATATTATAAATCTGAAGAGTTTGTTTGTTTGTTTGTTTAAACACGCTAATCTCAGGAACCGCTGGTCCAATTTGAAAAATTCTTTCAGTGTCGAATAGTATATTTATCGAGGAAGGCTATAGACTATATTATATTTTCAAAAAAATTGACTGACATTGCACCTGACGTCAGGCGGAAATGCAGTCTAAGGTGGAGCACGCTTACCTAGAAGATACCTGTTCACGCGAGACTTAAAGACACCTAGATTATATTTTTCAGGAAAAACAGACGACGGTAAAGAGTTCCACTCTTCAGCGGTGCGTATGATGAAAGAGGAAGCATAGCGTTTCGTCCGCTTCGTTGGTATTTCCACCATATATCGGTGGCGTGAGTGCGTACGTCTGCTTGTCCGGTGGTAGAATGGTGAGGGAGGAACCAATTCATGTAATTCCGTGGCACACTCCCCGAAGTGTATCCTATAGAATACCGACAAACTGGCGACCTTACGTCGATGACTTAGGCTCTGAAGCCTCTCGTCGAATAGTTGGTTATTGCCTATCAGTTTCCTAGCTCTTTTCTCTATTGAATCGAGTGTCTCTAACTGGTATTTAGCTGAGCCATCCCAAAGATGAGAGCAGTACTCCATGCAAGACCGAGTGAATGAGTTTGTATATCTTGGATGTGCTTTTAGCAGGGATGGAAGGTACACCGCTGATATAGAAAGAAGAGTTAATTTTTGGGGAATAGTGTGAATGGAGCGTTATTGTAAACTTCTAGGCGCTAAGAACCTCAGCCAGTTTTGCCCAGCTCGCCATAACTTATTAACGCGGTGCTGGTACCTACGCTCACGTATGGATGCGAGAGTTGGGTATGGAAGAGAGAGCATGAAAGTAGAGTAAACGCGGTCGTCGTATGCGAGCATGTGCGCAAAATCTGCGGAGTGACGCTCGTGGACCGCGTTCGTAATACCGAAGTAATAAAGTGAGTTGGTCTGAAAGAGAGTGTCGGGGTGAAGGTAAGGAAAGGAGTGCTCCGGTGGTTCGGGCATGTGGAAAGAATGCATGATGAAAGAATGACTAAACAGATATACAATGCAAAAGTGGATGGATGCAGAAGTCGTGGAAGGCCACGACACACCTTCCATGATCAAATTGATCGTGTACTAGCGGACGGTGATGTCAGGAGCCTTAAGAACAGACGAGTGTGCATGACAAAAGTTATGAATGTCAAAGAAGCAAGTGAGGTGTGTAAGAATGGGCCTAAATGGCGCTCTGTTGTTCGTGCCTACCCCGCAAGGGAACTGGCGTGAAGTTATGTATGTATGTATGTATATATATACTTCAGTCGATAAGTCTTATTTTGTATTCGGAAAACAGTAAAATTGTAAATAGTAAGCGCCGCCACGGGCACGTTCGCTTGGGAATGCGTAAAAATAACCAGGCAGTAGTTGTTGGATTATGCTCATGAGATTTGTCAGTCATCGCCTGCCGATATATTGTTCAGACCACTACACTATAAACATTTGCAATTATTCTGATGCTCTTCTGTTAAGTCCGAAATTTGATTCGATCTTTCGAATCGACCTCGTATTTTCAATCTATCAATGTGAGCCGCAGATTCGCTGGATGCACAGATGCGGTCAAAATTACACTATTTATAAAGCCTTGCATTGCATGAGTTCAACAGACAGGCAGACAGCCCACCTGATGGAAAGCGGTTACCATCGCCTATGGACATTTGGTGCTACCGATGTGAACACAACTCAAAGTTGTTATGGCGCTATACTCTTGACCAGGGGTGGTAGCCATCCAGACGGGCAAATAACCTACCACCTGGCTGTGGGCTGTTTTGTCGCCTCTAACAACAGGCCGCCCGGCCTCAGAAATTGTATTCTTTCTCTGTTCTTGCACCTCTGCCTTGCCTGACCTGCTAACCCACGTTATGTGGAAAGTTGGGTCGGGTAAGAGGACGATAAGGACGACTGGAATAAGGAAGTGATTAAGAAGTGTAGGTTAAGAGATCTTGGAAACAATAGGGGAGGATACCACTGGCATGGATAGGTTGAAGATACTACAGCGGCAGCTCAAGGTACCTGAAGCCCGTGTACAAACATCTTTCTCTTCATTGCATGAGTTCAACAGACAGGCAGACGACCCATCTAATGGAAAGCGGTTACCATCGCCTATGGACAATTGCAACACCAAAGGTCATACCACTGTTCTTCCGCTCTCTAAAGGGAGACTGGAACCTGGCTATTAATGCCGGAACACAACTCAAGGTTATTATGGCGATATACTACAGACCAGGGGTGGTAGCCATCGAGACAGGTAATTACCTACTATCTCTAAGAATGTGGAAAGTGTCAACTACCCTATTGTAGTAATATTTTTGTAAGACTCCGTTTTATATCAAAACAAACGTTAAAAACAGAACCATTATAGTACTTATATATAATTTTAATATTATAAGATTTTATAGCTTAATTTTAGTTTGTATTGTATAATTTAATTTCTAAGCCTAATTTAATTTTTTTAGATAAATTTATATATTTATTTAGTTCAATTGGACTTACTTATGCAAAACAGAACTAATCCACAAACATGCCAAAATTGGGTTAAGGATGCAGAAGACTTTCAAAATGCACCTTCTATCGACTCAATAAAAATCATAACGAGAAAATAGAATATACAATATTCTAAATGTTTTTTCCAAAATATAGACATATTTTTTTGGACGCAAAATATTAATAAAAACGGCTTTTTCTCAAAACTCTCAGTATGTCATTTTGCATAAGTAGGTCCAATTTAGTAATCATATAGTTTTATTTAGTTCAATTGTGTGTTTTGTTTAGGTAAATTTATATTTATCTTAAAAATAAATTAATTAAGCTTAGAAATTTAATTATATTATTGAACTAAATAAAACTATATATACAAATTAAAACGATTATTCATAATAGCACATAAAGTTATAATATATCTTAGTATTCAATAATATAAATGGAAACATTTTAATAAACATACATACATATTAATTTAAGATAGCATAAATATGCTGAATGAATTCACGTCTATTTTGATTCGTTTCTATTTATTGCTCTCATAGTTGTTATTGCCTTTTATTTTTAGTGGAACAGTATATAAACATAACAATAAAAAAAAATTATACATATTTTATAATATGTATATCTGAGATGAAAGCTAACTATATCGATACCTCGGGGCTCAAAGGGCGTAAGCACCAAAACTCGATTTTTCAGGAGAGCCGAAAAACAAAATATTATTTCGAACATAACTTTTTTGATTCTTGGTCTAAATAAACCATTCTAAAACCAAATCTTAAAATTTTATGATACAAAACACTGTTAAATTATATTTCAAAAATATATATATATATTTTGGGGCGTTTACACCCTAAAAATCTATAAATGTGTGATCAGAGATGGTTGTAACTGCCATTTTGCCTACTAATTCTATCAGTTTGTAGACTGTTGCTTTATTTTCTTCAGTTGATTAAATATCAAGTAAAGAGATAAAATAAGAAATTCTTTTCTTTCTTTATTTGCCTGTTTAATTTCAATTTTATTTATTATCTTAGTATATCAACTCAGATAATTAATTGTATCATCTACGGTGTCGTTTACTACCCTCGCGTTTATGATCATTAACATTGGTTGCTGTTACGACACAAAATCTAAAGATATATGTTTTATTTTCTACAAAAAAAGGGGTCGTAAACACCATTTTTTGCGAATTGGAACACTACATATACTGATCGATAGAGGAGAAAAAATTAAGTAGGGCTGCATTAAAAAGTAAATTTCGCCGAAATGGCGGTTACGTCCTTTGAGCCCCGAGGTATCGATATTTCTAGCTGTAAAACGGATGAGTAAAGTACAAACAATCAATTATATGTATACTGATCAAATAATGATTATTTTATAACAATTGTTATGAAACCAAAATATTATAAAAATTTTATACTTTATAAAACCAAAATTATAAAATGTTGTAATCTAGTGGTTATGGTTTGAGTGGATTATATTTTCTTTTTGTGAACTAGATGATTTTTAAGTTTTTAATTATTATTTGCGTGCCTGAAACGGCAAAAACATACATACATACATACATACATAACTTCACGCCAGTTCCCTCGCGGGGTAGGCACGAACAACAGAGTGCCATTTAGGCTTATTCTTACACACCTCACTTGCCTCTTTGACATTCATAACTCTTGTCATGCAAGCTCGTCTGTTCTTAAGGCTCCTGACATCACCTTCTGCTAGTACACGATCAATCATGGCAAAAACATGTGAAATATAAAACAATATATTATCATCTAATGTTTTTACTAACCATGTTTTTAAGCAAATAAATTATTTCACTTAATTTATAATAATGCAATGACTTGTACTTTTTATTTTTATACTTAGCTTTTTTCCCTATTTTGTTACTAATTAATAATTATTGTGGTTACTTTTTTATATTTTGACATTTGATCGTATTTTCGTAAATGTTTTTCAATATTGCCCGCGTTTAAATAGGCATTTTATCTAATTTCCTTATAATGGGTCATTTTGATCTTATACCTAAAAGAAGATTTGCACTGAAAATCAGCGTTGTGTCGGATATTGTTCCGACACAGCAATATGCTGAGTGCAAACCTTGTTTGCTGAAAATGCGGCGTACAAATTCTCCAAATATGCTTTGTTTATAGAAATGTATAAGGAATGTAATTGCGTCGCAATTTCTTGAAATCAAGTTTTTCTTTCTTTCTATAATTGTAATTTTTTCTTGTAATTGTTTGAACCAATTTTTTTTTATTATTTAAATTACTTTTTAGTGGAAACTTGATTGATATAATTATGTATTTTGTGAATATGTGTGTGAATAGTTATAATTTTTGTTTTATATTTATTAACAAATTATTGTAAGGGCTGGCCTATATTTTGGGCAACTGCGTTGCTATACAACGTGGGAATGCGGCCAGCATTTTGGAAACGCTCCCCACCGACAGCGATTTGGACTATATTTTTTACTTGTAAATATGTTTATAATAGTATTTAATTTATAATTTTTTGTGGTGTAGTTTAATTTTTAAAATTGTTTAGTTTATAATTTAGTTTATTTTTAAGTTAGTGTCCTAATATAAAAATTCAAACAATATTTGTATGTTTCCCAAATAAATTAAATAATACAATGAAGGAAACCTAACTTATATACTCTTATATTGTATTCTTAACTAAACTTAAACTAAAGTAGAATACTGAGTATAAGTCATCATTGTCTATGGGAAAGATGCCCAGAAGGCTGGCTGCGTTACCTCGCTAAGGCGCCATACTGATCCGTTGTCCAAGGTAAATAAGGTCTCCTAATCACCCGAAGAGTCGATGAGACGTTCTGTAAAATCTCATACCTTCAGGACCCTACGGTCTAAGCGTCTCAACAGATTTTTTTATATATTGCATCAGACCAACCGACAGGCAGACGGCCCGTCTGATGGAAACCGGTTACCAACGCCTATGGACATTTGTAATACTAAAGGTGCTCCAATGTGCTGCCGCTCTCTAAAGGGAGACTGGAACCTGGCCACTAATGCCGGAACACAAGTCAAGGTTTTTATGGCGGTATACTCTAGAGTACTCTAGCAGACGGGCAAATACCCTACTACCTGCGGGGTGGTTTGTCACAACAGGCCGTCCGCCCGCAGGAAGATATAGTCTTTGTCCATTTCTACACGAAGGAGAAAGAAATCGGCTTATTTATAAAATTCTCGATACAGTTGATTACATTGTAATAGGAAATTGTTGCGTAAACATGCTAAAGATCAATGGATGTTCCTTGCACAATATTACAGCAAAACATTTTAATATTTAATCATTTCCTTGAATCGCGGGGAAAGCTTTTACTGGCCCACAGCTGGATGGCGATCAACAAAGCATTCCTGGAATTGCCCCTCGCAACGTACACATGCTAATTTTAATAGTTGCCAACGTTGCCAGATTCCAAACTACGTACAGGTGCAACGTTACTATGTGAAACGTGTCTACAAGAGAATAGATCAAAGAAAACATTATGTTTCCCTTAACAACATTTTCTTTAAGGAAAAGTAATATCTGTAAGTAAGCGAGAATAATACTGGCAATCAGGCAGATGACTATCTGATGGAAAGTGGTTAACGTCACCTGTTACGTTTGCAACAGAGGTGATACCAACGTGATGGCAGCTTTTATAATGGGATAGGGCAGGGGTGTGATAAGGAGTGGATATGAGGAGTCACGCGGAAGAGTTAAAGATATAAAAGAGTGATATATATCTTTGTATCAAAAAGATATACACCACTCTTCTCTTCTTGGTGAGTGATTTTTCCCATGACTACTGCCAACTGGTGTATGGTTAGGGATGCCAAATGGTTGGAGAGAGCGAGATGGAATGCTCCTCCATCTCAAAGGAACATCTTCCAGCGAAGCCATTGCCCATGCCCCACAGGCCTAGGCCTAGGCCGATCTATTATTGTTGGAAATTTGTTATATTCTTTGTCAGGAACTCCCTGCAGCCTTCGCGTTCGTACTATAGCAGACAAACGGCAGGAAAGTCGCTTACGCTGGTACGGCCACGCTTTACGGAAACCGGCTGGTTATGTGGAACAAATGTGCAACCATGCCGCCTCAGAGGATCCAGGTCGAAGAGGTAAGCCCAAAAAATGCTTGTATGACATTGTGAAGGATGACATGCGTAACAATGTTCTCAATACCAGAGGTGCCGAACATTGCGGGAAGTGAAGAAGAAAACGTAGTAATGCGGACCTTAGGCGTCCAAGCGATGGTTCCCAACACAACCGGGATTTAACGCTTGGACGATGATGATGGGGGAAGGTTTTTTTTTATATTATGCAGGCTTCTCTACCATTGGTCAGGGCAGAGTTCTCATTACTTTTATTTTTATCTATTTTATTTATGCTTTCTCAAAAATTTACATTTTGCTACTGCTTATATATGTATGTATATGTTACTACGGGTAAATATCTATAGTTATATTATATATACATTTATATATTTTACCTATGTAGTTAGTAAGTAATAGTTCTTTTCATGTACTTCTCTTAGTTTTTATACTATCTTTTACTATTTTTTAGGTACAATACTACTGTTTTTATTCTTTCTTATTCTATGTAACAACTATTGATGCTGTTTCTATTCCACATATTGAGTTTATACGTTTGATGGGGGAAGGTTGCGATAGAGTATGCCGCCATAACAATCTTGAGTTGTGTTCCGGCATTAGTGGCCAGGTTCCAGTCTCCTTTTAGAGAGCGGCAGAACATTCGCAATCCAAATGAATGTGATATAAGAATGTAATAGACGGAAGTGGGTCATCCAAGTTCCATACCGATCGAGCCTTCCAAGAAAGCCAGAAAATCGAGCCCAGTGAGCTTGCAGTCAAGGTATTATTCACCAATAAATGTTCGTGAAAAATGTTCACCAATTGTATCGTAACGTCTTCACCCAATGTCCTCAACTGTCAATTGCATCAATCGCCCGAACGCGGAGAATCTCTTAACAATCCATAAATCATCTGTGGCGGCGATAATGGTTTGATATGCACCGAACGAGTGTTGATAACGCTCGCTTGTTGATCCAGTGCCGGCTTCTCGCTACTTGGCACCATTTCAAGCATACTCAGAATATTTCAACCGTCTGCATACGATACGCGACTGCCCCCGCAACACGCGCCAGCGCTGTTCCCCGCTCTCTACATTATCATGTTCCGATTAACTGCAATATTCAATCAAATCGCATTTATCGGTTCAGTATCGTTCTTTCTCTTATGCCCCTGTTACATATGGAGTAATGTTAGTGTCCAAACCTTATTACACATATTATTTTTAATAATCTGCGGAGTGACGCTCGCGGACCGCGTTCGTAATACCGAAGTAAGAAAGAGAGTTGGTCTGAAAGAGAGTGTCGGGGTGAAGGTAAGGAAAGGAATGCTCCGGTGGTTCGGGCATGTGGAAAGAATGACTAAACAGATATACAATGCAAAAGTGGATGGATGCAGAAGTCGTGGAAGGCCACGACACACCTTCCATGATCAAATTGATCGTGTACTAGCAGAAGGTGATGTCAGGAGCCTTAAGAACAGACGAGCGTGCATGACAAGAGTTATGAATGTCAAAGAAGCAAGTGAGGTGTGTAAGAATAAGCCTAAATGGCGCTCTGTTGTACGTGCCTACCCCGCAAGGGAACTGGCGTGAAGTTATGTATGTATGTATTTTTAATAATAAGAACCCATAAACGTCCCGCTGCTGGACTCGGGTCTCCAACTATTATGGAACGGACAGTATATTCGTCACGCTTGTCCAAGGTGGATTGGTACGTTTGACACATCGATTATGTCTCAATGTGCAGGTTTCATCGCGATGTTTTCCTTCACCGTTGTTAGCATGTGGTAATTATTGTAACAATATGCACATTAGGTCGAAAAATTGCTTAAAGGGTGTAGCGTTCCGGCTAGGATTCGAAACCGTGTCTTTTGAGTTTAGAACGCGCACGCTGGTCATTACGCTGCCCACGACTTCTTTATTATTTTTAATGATGTAATTCTTTAATTCAAATTTATCTTTCGTTACATTACACACAATACATTTTCTATTAATGAAGGCACTAGTGTAGCTACTCATTAACGGCGTATTTTTTAACGCTATAAATAAGACGCATTTGGACACATTCACTAACAATAATAATAACGCAGGTGGAGCAAGGGAATTTCACGAAACCTGAAAACCTATACACGAGTGAATTTATTTATCGTATCGTGGTCTGTGCCAAGTTTTTTTTAAAGCCCTAAATATTCTTAAAAATTTCTTCGATTTAAGTGCTTTATTGATAACAATAATCAACCTTAATCAGTGACGTTCTAGCCAAAACTTAATGATCTAGGACGTGTTTTCAAAAAACACACACTTTATTTGGATTACTTATGCTGCAAATCTGCAAAAATGGCTATTATAACCCACCTGATCCATTGTACCAGATAAGCACCAGCTCTCTGATATTTGGTTTATCAACTTGCTACCATAATATTAAACAAATATTATTCGTAAATTAATTCTTTTGGTAGACCTTCCACCAGTTTGTCTGCCTTTATGCCACCAATAAGGTACATATCTCTAATTATAACATCAAAGAAGGCAATTAAATGTGTAGATAATTGATTACTTCGTCGATAGTAACATTCCAGACGCTGAAATTGTATGTTTAAAATCTCAATAAAATTGTATTCAGGTATTTACAAATCGGTATGTATCGTTAAGGATGGTTAACATTTGAAAATTAATTTACTTAACTTAAAATTGTCTATGGATATTATTATATACAACTTAATAATTAAACTGGGTGCCTACTCTATCTGTAGTTCCTTAAAATAGCGTCAGATATCAACTCTGGGGAAGACCCAAACCCCAGAAGACAACTGCACTTCAACTAGTAATTCTGACAGCCTCGAAGCTGCGGAGGCAAAATGAAAGGTTTGATTAGAGACCTCCTACCCAAAAACCTGCTATCCCGTGTAGAAACGGGCTTCACTATAAAAGATAATCCGATCATATTGTTCATAGCTGATTCCTATGTACATTACTAACCGTTCAGTAGTAAGAAATAGGAAATGACCATTGATCGAGTCGTGTGCTTACGAGAATTTCATGACAACTAAACTGTCTGTGATGCGTATTGTTTTATCACGTTAAGTTCGCGTTTGATAACTATCTCATTTGATGTTAAGTGACAATCGATTTACAATTGAGCAAGCTTAACTAGTAGATACCTGTTCAGTCGTAAAGCTGGTATATATGAATCGGGGAACACAGACTCCGGCAAATTGTCCCACTCGACAGCGATGCGTGAAAAAGAGGTAGAGGCAAAACGTTTAGTCTTAACCAATGGTATCACCACCATATAAGGTTGGCGTAAACCGGTGCGTCTGGTTGTGTGATAATAAAAAAGTCTAATCCGTCCATCCAAAGTGTTTCCGATAGAAAATCGATAAACTTGCTATCTAGCGGCGACGCTCCAGGCTTTAAAGCCAAGTATCAACAAGACTATCATCGCCAATCAGTGTCTTGGCTCTCCTGTCAATCGATTTCAATGCGTCTAACTGGTACTTAGCTGAGCGGTCCCACAGGTGAGAACAGTGGTGGATTTACCAATAGGCTGAGTAAGCTGGAGCCTAGGGCGGCAAATTTGGGGCCAATTTTTTTATATATTATGTCTTACACAATCTTCAAACTACGGTAAAAAAGAGGTCTAATTCAAGACTATAGTACACAAATCATAAAGTTAAAAATTTTTGACAAAAAAAAGATCTAATTAATATGATTGTGAATTAGGGTATCGATTTATCGGTAGGGGCGGTAAAAATTTAATAGCGTATAGGCCTCATATTTCAAAATCCGCCCCTGGGTGAGAACAGTACTCCGTGAATGATGAAACTTTTGCTTAGTATAGTATATAGTTGATCTAGTTGCTATCGACTTTCTTAGTTTTATCTAGAGGCCGATGATATTGTTGCTTGATTGTGTCGTACGTAAGCGAATTTTTTATATGCTATCACTATGGCGATTTGTATTAACTAACTAACTAACTCTGTTGGCTCAGCGACCCAAATTGTGTCTTGGCCTCCGAACACGCCACCTGTCTCTGTCCTGTGCATTTCTTGCCAGTTAAGGGCTTGAAGCTCACACAGGTCAGCCTCCGCTCTGTACCTCCACCGGTACTTGGGGCGACCGACTGGACGTCGCCCATCCGATCGTTCCAAATAGGCCCTCTTCACGCTTCGATCCTCTCCCACCCGTTCCACGTGACCAAGCCAACGGAGGCGGTGAGATTCTATCTCTCCTATTATGTTAGGCTCAGCCTGCGAGGTTTATTCACGGCCGATATTAAAATTATATATTTAAAGGTCATAATCAACTGTTCGGACAATAAAAACATCCTTATGGGGTGGCCACCTGTAACGAATATGATATTTTGGAATAACCCATAGTTTAGAGGAGGCTATGTACAAGGTTTGCTATCAACCCTAGGTCTGACGAATCCATCATTTTGATGTACAATTGCTTATATTAAAAACCCGAACAAAGAACGTAATATGTTGAATCATCGCATCTGGTGCTTGTCACGAGTTACAATACCGAATGTTGGTTCTATGTATTAGACAGTTTGTGGGAAACGTTTGTATGTATTTGGAATGAACGATGCGATTTGATATGGTTAATGTGTAAGAAGGCAAACAGGTATACGGCCCAGCTGATGGGAAATGTTTACCATCGCCTATGGACGTTTGTAGCACTAAAGGTGCTACTAACATGCTGGCGACCTTGAGGAATTTCATATTTTTTATTTAAAAATTCATATTGTGGCGAATGATGGTGGAACCATCTAGTTAGTTTAAGAACAGAAAATTCTGGAAAAAAAAAGACAACGACAGTTACATGTTAGGAAGGGATAGACGATAAACGAAAGTTCTAGAATAGAAAGTTCGGGAAGGAAAAGACAGAGATAGATAAATGTATAGAAAGGGATGAATAGCAAATAAAAGAATAACGAAAAGAAGATCGAAATTATGGGTTCCAGAAGATTCTTCCGGGTATATAAGCAGTGTAAGGCGCGCCTAACGGGCAGCGAGCCCGATAAAATCACCCGTCTCCTCGCGACTATGAACCCCCCGGGGCTCAGAACATCAGCCTGGCATAACAGACGCAGACAAAACAGACGCCGGAGAGCCCCCGGCTCGGATCCTCTTACACAAAGGTAAGACCCCACCAATCTCACTCACTCACTACAGACACAAGTAGCCATACAAGATTAGCATAGGCGTGTTTCTGGAGAGTTTCTTCCGCCGCTTCTTCTCCTCCAGCTATAACACGTTGCGAAGCGGTAGTAATGATAGACTAGGATCGGCTCCGCCGGCGGAGTCGATAATTGGTCCCCAAATAATCACTTCAGCCTGTTGGCTTAGCTCTTTCAGCCTTTAACGGCTAATTCTCAATATAGAGTCAATCCCCCGCAGCGGTCGAGCCGAGGTCGAACCTCACAGGAGGTGCCTCCTCGAGCGCGCTGCTTCCGGGCTGAACGCCTCCGCTCCCACGGAGTCGGGAAGCCCCCAAAGTCCGGTATCTCTGAAACAGCCATCTGCGGCTATTCAACTGGGTCCAGCTCAAAAAAAAAAACTAACAGGCAGTTTATAGTTGAGTTGAGTTCAAGACAGCGAAGCGACAAGTGCGATACGGAAGAGTTGGAAGAGAAATGTAATAGGAGACAGTGATGAGTTAAGTGTTGAATTTAGTGATAAGTTTAGTGGACAGTTAAGTGAAAGAGGGGTGTAGCGTAGTTCGAGAGACGAACCAGAAGCAAGCTACACGCGGTAACAGGAGGTGGTCTACGCAATATCGGCGACGGTATTGTAAGCGCGACACCTTATCGTCGGGACAGTGCATCGGTAATAAAGGCGTTACTTAAAAGAACTGGTGTTTCCTTCCAATCCCGAGTGCGTACCCCCCGCTCGCACGTAACAATATCACAGTACTGTAGCAAAACCTCGGCTAATTTATGCGTAAGAAGAGTAACAGCTTATGCAAAGATTACGCACCGAAACATTAAAGAATTAACCCGCGGCCTTATCGGATAAACGAAAAGGTATGATTACAACACAAGGCACTCCGAAGCTGCGTGTATCGAAACAATATACGACTACGTAAGTAGGCGCAGTTTCCAAATGCTTTCTTACATAGCATTGAAACGTAACCAGTACTTGAGCGACACAAACAAGAGCGTCACGGAGATGAATATGATAAGGTGGATTGTATAAAATCAGGCTGAAGGACCGTGTCAGTAACGCCATCCTTTAAGTCCGTGAATTATCAAAGAAATTGCAAAAGAGTCGCCTAATAATGCGTATAAATGTCATGCCACGCCGCCTCTGGCAGGTCTACAAAGAAAACACACTTTCTAGGGTATATATACCCTAGAAATTGTGTGAAAGATGTCATGCGACCTAATGGTCTCACGTAGGGATGCCGAAGACCACATAAAGAGAAGAAAAGTAAGAAAGACGGCCAGGAAACAACCGGTATTTATATCTCGAATGATGATAAGCATAATGAAGCCGTGGCCTTTTTGGAGGATAAAAAAAGAGGTCAAGTACAACAAAAGCCACTCCGAGCCCGCGTATAATGAAAAGGTAAATTCAAATTCAAAAGTTTTTATTCAAAATAAGTTCCACTGAAGAACACTTTTTGAAGGTTCTTCTGTGTACACCGCTTCGCAACGTGTTATCACTGTTTAAAGGAGAAGAAGCGGAAAGAAACTCCCCAGCAACACGTCTTGCTAAAAAAAATGTTTTTCGAGTTAGGCAATCGCCCGGCCCGCGTTTGCCTACAAAAGTGCTGACCACGCAGCGCTTGGTCATCCTTATATAGTCCGTGAATGCAAGCAGTATCAAAGAAATGTTGTACAAAAGCTATAGACTTACGTAATTACAACACTTAAAAACATCAATTTGATTAAAAATTTACTTCGTTTTTTGAAACCACAATGGCGCGAGTTGCCATAGGTAATGTAGATGCTTATTAAATGTAGATAATACATTTTTGAATTATTTTTAATGTCTTATAAAGTTATTATATTTGCATATTTTTTATTCTTTTTTTTCGTTAATCAATTTATACACAAAACCTAATAATGATTTTAACAAAAGATAATATCTCTATTTTCCAATTCATTAGTGATCTTATGCCAAGATATGACGGTAGAAAAAAAAGTTAAACCCTTTAGAAATTGTGTGAAAGAAAGTCATGCGGCCTCGCAATGAAATCCAATTATTACAAGAGCTCCTATTGCTACGCCGCAATACTGATGAAGATGCCAGCATCTTTGGATGCCGAGTTAGAGGCCGAAGAATAGGAAACCATCCGGATAAAACGTATTATGATACATAGCAAAGCAATACATAAATAACTTAGAGTTTCAATATCATTAGGCGTGCGAATTTTAAAACCAAGTCATTAGAAGCAGCGATATTAGCGGCTAGGCAGAGGAGGCGCGTCTAAAATATGATAGATTTCATGAGACCGAAATTCAACCCACACCAATAGAAGGCCTATGTATCCCAATACTATACAAAATTCACCCATTATATCAGATGATCATATTA
This sequence comes from Dendrolimus kikuchii, assembly GCA_019925095.2. Taxonomy (NCBI): domain Eukaryota; kingdom Metazoa; phylum Arthropoda; class Insecta; order Lepidoptera; family Lasiocampidae; genus Dendrolimus; species Dendrolimus kikuchii. The sequence continues at coordinate 18,211,083 of CM034407.1, forward strand.
CCAACAACTAAATAACATAGTGTACACCTCACAAGACAAGCTCTTGCAAAAAGACACAAAAGCGGAGGCAACCCATGCTGGAACGTATCCAATCAGGTAATAATATCTATAAATTCAGGCACACATAAAAAGAAAAGATTATCCAGGAAGCAGTCTAACACAGTGGTAAGCTTACCGCTTAACATCTCAGACACTATTATGAGTCAGCCGAATCGATCAAAACTCACCAGAACACCTATTTTATATATCTCATCAACAAGGCTACCGTGAACAGGAGAACAAGCTCAGTATAAACAAGGTAAGTACTATAGTAATAAACCACTCCGAACCGGAGCAGGAGGCGAATTATCAGGATTTTTCACCAGGTCGAAAACCAGCTCACATCCATAAATACGGTACGTATCACCTACCCCACATTGACACACCAGAATATAAACTTCAGGCTACTTTAGGTACAATCTTATCTCCATATAGTATTTTACCCAATAGCCTACATGGTAATCTTAAAACTCCATTAATTAATTACAATAATGGTAAGAAAATCCTCGGAAACACTCGCCCAGAACCAGCCCCAGATGAAAACAACAACATTCCCTCATATTATTAAATTTTATTTATCTTATTTATAAAATCATTAATTCAATATGAATATTTCTTTTTCTATCTTTGTATTCATTACTTATCATTTTTAGGACTTATAGAATATTTGACTACATTATAGTATCTACTTTTACTTTACTATAGACCGATATAACAATAAAATAGTACAATATATTAATGTCATACATAAAACTTAACGTGTAGGAATAAATACTTAAATTTATACTCTTAATTTTAGTCAAAATAACATGGAATGTAATTTAAATATATACATACCTAAAACAATAATTTGAAAGTAAACATAATTAGGTATACTTAATAAAAATAAAGTAGATTTCCAATTAATTCTGTCATAAAATTCAATTGTTGACAATTCGATCATATTACATACAATGAATACATCTTTCAAGTTGTTTGTTATGCGCATATAAACAGAATTTAGGTAATCATTATTTTATTTATATTGGTCGTTTTTTTAAGTGTGCAAAACTTGTATAGTTATTTATAAAGTATTCTGGAATAATATCCATTATAATTGTATGGATGACAACTAAAATCAATCTTAGACATAAACAATAGCAACTTTTATATATACTCTTAGCACAACATAAAAGCAACAAGCCTATATACGAACAGCATGTCAACGTGTATATGATTTACCCCATGCAACCCAACAACTGTAACCCGATCCACTTAAATGTCATCGTATATCATTCCAATAAAAATCACTCCAAAGTCCATATTCCTAATACTGGGAAGCGATAAGTGCTTACACCTGGAGGGACACTGCAAGAACATCATGCAAACCACAAGACCCAGAATTCTACTTCCTAATGAAAAGCTAAACCATCAAACCCGAGCAAGACATCAACAAGTGACCGTATCAAGAATCGCAACCCTGAAAATAGAAGAAGTGAAGAAAGAAACCATCATAAGAAAAGAGACTAATCTAATAATTCGAGGCTAATCTAAACCGATATTCAAGTATAGAAATACCTACAAATCTACATCTGAATTATAAATATAACTAATGGAATATACTGAATTTTATTCTGAAACACATCATCAACATTATACCTCCAAAATATCACCCCTATTGCGTGGAAGCCATCATTCAAGAAAATTCCATATTAAATAAGAAGTTGTGATTGCATTCTTAATAATGGTCAAGAGCTAATAGAAATTCAAAGAGGGAGCAATAACATCTTGATAACCTGACAGCAACCGCAAGGTGGTCAAATTATCTTTTACACAAGTAGCAACCCTATTAAGTACAACGAGCAGTAGAAGACCATTACCATGGACAATAGGACAAGCAGCGAGGACGCTGCAGGAAGCTGCAGGATGCGCTTCCATCTTAAGGAGGGAGGAGTTAGGCAATCGCCCGGCCCGCGTTTGCCTACAAAAGTGCTGACCACGCAGCGCTTGGTCATCGTTTAGGCTAATAATTAGATTTTAAGTTAAAGTAGTTTATAACAATTTAATTGTAATTCAATTAGTCTTGTAAGAACTGTCGAGCAATAAAGTTGTCTTAATAAATTGTTTTTTTTAAACAATTTCCGTGCCGCCCTACTTATCTTCATAATTATTTTTGTATTTCAGGCTCTTTTTTTGAAATACATATAGGCTACGTTCCATTAGACACTCATAAGGACCACGTTCACGACCGCGATTATTCCTGTTCGACTTGCTTGCCGGCGTTACTATTGTAAATCCAAATGGAACGGCTTTTCGACCCACCTCTTGACATGGGTCGTTGTGAGCATTATGTGATCGAAAATGATGACGTCATTGGTGACGTTTTCACCACGACCACAACGGCCGCGGTCGCCTTGTGGAACGGCTAGCGGAACATTTTAGGCGTTGTGAGCTACTAATGGAACGCCCTGATAGAAGTTGTTATACAATTACTTTTCAAAGAATTAATGAAGTTGAAACAAACAAAAAATATTATCAGCGTCGCAATAATACTGGTATGCGCAAAGAAGCTTAGTTTCCAAATGCTTCCTTGTATAGTAAGTAGTGAAAACATAAAACCTATCATTATGAAAGATGACATAAACAGGGCGCTTGTAGCTCACAACGCCCAAAATACTCAGTAAGCCGTTCCACAAGGCGACCGCGGTCGTTATGGTCGTGGCGAAAACGTCACTAATGACGTCATCATTTTCGATCACACAACGCTCACAGTGACCCATGTCAATAGGCGGGTCGAATAGCCGTTCCACTTGGGTTTACGATTGTAACGCCGGCAGGCAAGTGGAATGGGATAAATCGCGGTCGTGAACGTGGTCGTTGTGAGTCCCTAATGGAACGTAGCCAATATGTACCAATGGTCTATCTATCAATTAGGGATGCCGTAGACCGCGCGAATCGGAGAAGAATAAGTCGAAAATCAGACCAGAAAGCAGCCAAGACGTAACGTAACGTAATGATACATACATACATACATAACTTCACGCCAGTTCCCTTGCGGGGTAGGCACGTACAACAGGGCGCCATTTAGGCTTATTCTTACACACCTCACTTGCTTCTTTGACTTTCATAACTCTTGTCATGCACGCTCGTCTGTTCTTAAGGCTTCTGACATCACCTTCTGCTAGTACACGATCAATTTGATCATGGAAGGTGTGTCGTGGCCTTCCACGACTTCTGCATCCATCCACTTTTGCATTGTATATCTGTTTAGTCATTCTTTCATCATGCATTCTTTCCACATGCCCGAACCACCGGAGCATTCCTTTCCTTACCTTCACCCCGACACTCTCTTTCAGACCAACTCTCTTTCTTACTTCGGTATTACGAACGCGATCCGCGAGCGTCACTCCGCAGATTTTGCGCAGTGCTCGCATCTCGACCGCGTTTACTCTAACGTAATGATAATGAGTATAATCAACTCAGGGCCATCTTGAAGCAATGAAAAGAGGCCAGAATACAACAAAAGCCACTCCAAGCCGGCGTGTAACGAAACGGTATGCGCAAGTAGGCGTAGTTTACAAATGCTTGCGGGCTTATTACGAGATTCAAAGGGGAAAAATGCGAAGAAAACACCCATGTTGTATAATAACGTGTATTTTGTTATTATTATACATGTTGCTATGAAGGGTAATGATTTGTTGCTGTTTTATAGTTCGGGGCATAATTTTATTTATATCTGTGCGTGTGAGTTCTCTACATATCAGCGAATCGTAAATATTTGTTGGGCTTAGGCTTGCGTTAATCAATACATATTTGCATCTTACATAAATCTTCCGATGAAAGCGGACGTGCTCAATTTTTAGGGTTCCTAAAGAACCTAACCCGTATCGAGTGTATCATTATTTCTGTAGCGGTGGCATTAGTTAGATTATAAAACATACATACATACATAACTTCACGCCAGTTCCCTTGCGGGGTAGGCACGAACAACAGAGCGCCATTTAGGCTTATTCTTATACACCTCACTTGCTTCTTTGACATTCATAACTCTTGTCATGCACGCTCGTCTGTTCTTAAGGCTTCTAACATCACCTTCTGCTAGTACACGATCAATTTGATCATGGAAGGTGTGTCGTGGTAAATTATAAAACAACGTAATGATATCGAGCCTTTACCGCCATTTCAACCTTCGCATATATTTTGTTGCAAAAGGTATTTTAAACTATTATTTTGTTCTCAGACTTACAGGTTTTAGTTCAGTAGAGTCTAGTCTAACTAAAACTGAAAGTCTTAACATAAAATAATTGTTTAAAAATACGTTTTGCAGCAAAAACCATATTTAGTTTCAAATGTCGCTAGCAGAAGGTGATGTCAGGAGCCTTAAGAACAGACGAGCGTGCATGACAAGAGTTATGAATGTCAAAGTAGCAAGTGAGGTCCGTAAGAATAAGCCGAATGGCGCTCTGTTGTTCGTGCTTACCCCGCAAGGGAACTGGCGTGAAGTTATGTATGTGTGTCGCTTACGAAGAAATAGCGGTAAAGGCTCGATATTTCCTTAATTTTAATTAATTTTTATTTTTTTATTGCCGGAGTTCAGCAGACAGGCAGACGGGCCACTTTATACAAAGCGGTTACACTCGCCTATAGATATTTGCAACACTAAAGGTGCTACAAATGCGCTGCTGCTCTCTTAAGGGAGACTGGAACCTGGTGACTAATGACGGAACACAACTCAAGGTTGTTATGGCGGCATACTCTAGACCAGGGGTGGTAGCCGTCCAGTCGGGCAAATGCCCTACTACCTGGCAATGCGGAAATACTTGATCACAGAGTTAGAAAAAAAAATATCCTTAAAGTCCGTAGCAACACATTTATACAAAATTATCACAGGGTTTTTTTAACAATTGCACTATGAAATGGAAAATTTTAAATAAATTCAAAATTAAAATAAGTTGAGAAATTAATGAAACACGTAATTCAACGAGATTTGAATAAAATGTTTGGAGTTTTTCAAATAGTACACACTGTTGATTGAATTCTTCTTTTGGAATTTGTAGACTTTACGCACTAAAACTGTGGACGTAAAGTCACAGAAACAGCCCCATTGATCGACTTATTAATTTTGTTGTCGTCTAAAACGAGTTTACACGTGATCATATCGATTAAAATAAACCCTAAAATGACGTTAATAACATTTTAAATCAACATTAACTTGACTACAGGATCTTCTAGAACGTATATTTACATGCATGAACAACTTGGGGGGAATTTCGCGTCGAGGGTTTCTCTCTTCGGGTAGTTTAAAACAACTTAGGTTCATTTTGACGGCTTCTGTAGTTGAGCGGGCTAAGACTTTGCCGGCCTACCTCACTGCAACGCAGAGGGTCCGGGTTCGATTCCTGGTATAGCAAATTTCGGAAACGTATTTTCTCGGTTATTTACTATGGTCTGGGTATCTGGGATCGGCCCCAGAGTAGTCCGTTGTATATTACCCATAACACAAGCGTAACTTGCTTAATTTGGGGATATACAATGTGTGTGTGTTTGTCTGCCGATTATTATTATTATTCACATATATATTTCATTTCCAAATCATTTCCAAATACACCTTTAAAACACCTTTAAAAAAAAAATTACGAAGAGTATTACAAAAATTTCTTTAAGGCCGGCGAGGCACTACGTTTATAGTACTTAACCAGAATTGAAATAGTAGATTATAAGAGAGGTGAACGTGACACGAGATGGTTTGGCGCGCGAGCGCAGCGGGGCATTAATAATTCGAGTGCCTAAATAGGCCTTTCACCCGAGTTTAACACTCTGCTTTTCATTTCGAAAATGAGGAAAATATATAAAAACTGATTAGGTTAACAAACAACTACTTCATGATGAAACGTCATCACGTACCTATGTCACATATGAACCGTCAAGTAATTTTTTTTCTGTGGCATTCTACCAGCCAGTATTATTATTATCACTGATGACAGTAAATATTTAGCTCATGTAAATTAAATAATAATTTAATGTAAAGTAATTAATAAGTATAAAATAATGTTACAAAATTGTTGATATTTTTTTAATACAATTTATGCCGCGATTTAACAGTGGCTGTAAAAAAGGTGGGACATGAATCGCATGTTTTATCTATGGTTCGCATAGTGTTCTAAATTTTTTCACAGCAAGGAGAATCGTTTCCCATGGACGAAAAGTACTGCTTTTATCCCTGTAATTAGGTAAAACCCAAGCGTGCTTTCAAAATATGAGAAAAGATAAATAATATTAGTAATTAAAATTTATGAATAACATAAGAAATAATTAATAATAATTGATCGTGTACTAGCAGAAAGTGATGTCAGGAGCCTTAAGAACAGACGAGTGTGCATGACAAGAGTTATGAATGTGAAAGAAGTAAGTGAGGTGTGTAAGAATAAGCCTAAATGGCGCTCTGTTGTTCGTGCCTACCCCGCAAGGGAATTGGCGTGAAGTTATCCATGTATGTATAAGAAATAAGTAATGAATAAAAGACACAGATAGTAAACAATTCCGAACTGCAGGAACAGTTGGAGAGACCAAAAAATTCAAAAGGCGTTAGCTACGCAGCCAGTGTTGCAAACATATCGGACGCTTAATCCAATACTGACACTATCCAAAAAAGTGAACTTTACAGTAGAGCAAAAAAATGATTTTAAGCATAAATATAAGTATTACATGCATTATTATAATGCGCTATTACGCGTATTTCCATGTTTCACGATAGATGGCATTGAGAAGACAATTTGGCGATGATTCTCTTTCCGAGTGGATTGTGTGCTTAATTTTTTTATTTTTTTTTTATTGCAGGAGATCAGCAGACAGGCAGACGGCCCACTTGATTAAAAGCGGTTACTATCGCCTATGGACATTTGCAACACGAAAGGTGCTACAAATGCGCTGCTGCTCTCTTAAGGAAGACTGGAACCTGGTCACTAATGCCGGAACACAACTCAAGGTTGTTATGGCGACATACTTTAGACCAGGGGTGGTAGCCATCCAGTCGGGCAAATGCCCTACCACCTGGCAAAATGCTTGCTTTTGACAATAAAACTTAAAGAATAGACAGAAGATTAATGCACAGTTTGAAGATATTTATACTAGACGATTCCAGTTTACCTCTCCAAAGTCTAGACACGAGAAACCTGGCAAAATTTCAGTGTAATGTTTATATGTATATTTTAAAATAATTGGCATGTGAACTGGTTGAACGTTTGAAAACAAATAAACCCGTTTTACAATCGGCATTTAATCAGACCCGTGTCGATGGTTATGACAGCGGCGCTTGTGATGACTAATGTATCGGCGCGATTAGTCGCCGTCTGCCGGCCAGACTGCGCCTAGGCGCGCCTGGAATCACTTGTTGCTAGTTTCTTGTATAATTCTCGTTGCGCAACGTTATGATTGAAATGCTGCGCAGTGAAAAAGGATACCTCCTTCTGTGAGGATGTCATGTTGCAGAAGGGGGTCGCTGAAACACAGCAGACAGGCTGACGGCCCAACTGTAATTGAAAGTGGTGCCGTCGTCTATGGACATTTGTAACACCAAAGGTGGTACCAATGTGCTGCTGCTCTCTTAAGGGAGACTGGAACCTGGCCATTAATACCGAAACACAACTCAAAGTTGTTATGGCGGCACACTTTAGATTGGAAGGGTTTTTTTTTATTGCAGGAGATCAGCAGACAGGCAGACGGCCCACTTGATGGAAAGCGGTTACCATCGCCTATGGACATTTGCAACACCAAACTTGCTACAAATGCGCTACTGCTTTCTTAAGGCAGACTGGAACCTGTTCACTAATGCCGGAACACAACTCAAGGTTGTTATGGCGACATACTGTAGACCAGGGGTGGTAGCCATCCAGTCGGGCAAATGCCCTACCACCTGAATGTGGGTTGTTAAGCCGCCTCTTACGACAGGCCGCCCGGCCGCAGGAAATTGTATTCTTTCTCCGTTCCGGCACGGATAAAAGCTAAAGATAGCTATCTAGTCGGGCAAATACCCTACCACCTGGCTGTCGATTGTTTTGTCGCCGCTGACGACAGGCCACTGTCACCGACAGCGACTAATAGGGAGTCGGAGGCGTCGCTACGCTCACCTCCTCCCAACAATAATGTAATGAGACCGTGTCGGAGTTGGGGGACTTCCCCAGCAAGTCACATTCAAGGCCGTGGGATGTCTCAGGGAGATATAGATAAAAGTAGAGATGCACCTCTATGGAGGGCATATGTTGAAATATCGCGATATATCTATGGTTCGACCCCGCGGCGCGTCATCAGACACGGAGTAACGCTTGTAGGTTTAATAAGGAGTCTGATGGTTCGCATCTGACAACTCGTTCTATAGGAAAGGTGTGTGAAGAGCCAGCCCCCGTGATCCGCAAGCGCTCCTACTTGACCACTCCGAGTATCCGAGGAGATGCGTCAAAGTATTCCCCCAGAGATAGAAAAAAATAGTTTCTTGTATAATACTAATAGCATCTCACATGAGCTCCAATTGAAGCCCAGGGTATGCTCTCCTACTTTGTCTTCTTTATTTCGGACGGTCTTTCGCTTTTCTTATTGTGGAACCATTGGCTTCCATAACAAACTTCACGATATCAAGCCAGCATTTCTTGGGCCTATTCCTTCTACCTGGAGCAAGCGGATACGGTCTGCCAATACATTTGTTCCCTACGTACTTAACCTTACATAGAATTTGTGGTATTGAAATTGAATTAGTAACTGTCACATGTACCTCGTCGTTTTGTGGAATAATATCATTGTACGGTTCAACGTACACCGTATTGCTGACGTTGCGGCTTACTTTAAGGCTACTTTACTCTGATATATAAAATTCTCGTGTCACAGTGTTAGTTACCATACGCCTCCGAAACGGCTTGACCGATTTTTATGAAATTTTATATGCATATTCAGTAGGTCTGAGAATCGGCTACTATCTATTTTTCATACCCCTAAGTGATAAGGGTTGTCCACCCCTAACATATTTTTTTAATTTTTAGATAATTTTTTATTTTTTTAGGATACAGCATTAAAAAATACATACAACCCTAAATTTTCACCCCTCTACGATCAACCCCTATTTTTTATTTGTTAATTATAAACTTTAATTTTTTTGGCAAGATTTTTATCTTATCTTAGTCAGAGATTATTTAGACTTAGAATAAAAAAAATATATTACTCTTAATTTTCCACCTCTCTACTATCAACCTCTATTTTTCCATCGCGATTTTTTTATTTATTCTAACTATGAATCGATCAGTTATCCCCGCTAGATGTCTACCGCTGTCACCTCTCAGCCAGCAAACATCACGGAGTAGGGATGAGTGGGTTCCTGGATGGTTTAGATCAACAATTAGAACCAGTAGGTGGCGCTGAGATCGGGTTCTGGAATCCTCCTAATCACCTGGAGCGATTTTGGTGATTTTATTTTTGTGTGTTTGAGTGGGTTACCCGGATGCTTTAGATTCGCAATTAGAACTGGTACGTGGCTCTGGGATCGGGTTCTAGAATTTTATTTTTTAAAGGCAGGACAACGTCTGCCGGGGCCGCTAGTATTACTATAAATAATTCTGTCACATACTTTGTGATCGAGTTGCTATTACAACGCTACAAGTTGTTATCAACTAAGCTGAATCCAGGGATCAGCATCCAAGCTCATCTACTACTAGAAGAAATCCCTGTAAGCAACAAGATGTATTTTCTTCTCTATACTACCTGAAAGCATCAGCACTCCACTGACTACTGCCAGCATCCGTCACTACAAACAAGAGCAAGTGTACAAACTGTACAATCATATTTAACTTACCCTTATCCTTGTCGGAGTCCTTGGTGCGGCTCTGGTCGAAGAAGCCTGTAGTCAGTGCTTTCCTCTTCAGCAGGTACGCTCTCCTCTTCGGTTTTGTAGTAGCTGCCACCGCATTATCTACACCAAAAATAGATATTCATAAATTGGAGTGCTTGCCAGTCCACACACAAAGGTTTCGTAGAGATCACAAACGTCGATCGCTTTGTCATTTGGCTACGGATCCATAAAAAAATACCCCATATCTAAAATGGTAAATCTATCTATCCGTGCAGGAACGGAGAAAGAATACAGTTTCCTGCGGCCGGGCGGCCTGTCTTAAGAGGCGACAAAACAACCCACAGCCAAGTGGTAGGGCATTTGCTCGACTGGATGGCTACCACCCCTGGTCTAAAGTATGTCGCCATAACAACCTTGCGTTGTGTTCCGGCATTAGTGACCAGGTTCCAGTCTCCCTTAAGAGAGCAGCAGCGCATTTGTAGCACTTTTGGTGCTACAAATGTCCATAGGCGATCGTAAACGCATTTCATCAAGTGGGCTGTCTGCCTGTCTGCTGAATTACTGCAATAAAAAAAATTAAAAAAATGGATATTATTCTAACCAATCTTTCTTGAAAGGATTTTTGAAGTTCCAATAACCTTAATTTTTTCAAAATTTTGACGTTCATAGTTTATAACTCTAAGGGTGTACATTTTTTATGAATTTGGAAGCTAATATCTGCTCCCAGGGGAAGGGTTTCCTCCCGCCACTAAAGCAATTGAGATTCAGGCGTGCCGATGTTCTGCTTCTTCGCTCTTCCCTCGGGAAAGGGGAACTTCAGATCGCCCCTCGCAAAAAGAAAGAAAAGACGCTGGGAGCTTGATTCCCCCTGGCAGTGGAAGAGACCGATGAATCACCACGGGCTATGCCCAGTGGATTCGCCAGGCCCGTGGCTCTGGTATAAAGCGAAGGATGGAATACCGACGAATTTTAGTGGCTATACCCAATTCGGGAGGTCGTACCAGTTCCTCGGAAGTGCTATTACCACCCTAACGTGGCGAATTCCGCACGCTCTCACCGAGGTTACCCCGTGTTGGTCAAACCTCAAACGTATTTGCCTTCTCTAAGAAAAGGTGACTCAATCTTCACGACTTTGAGAGCTCATACCTGGCCATCATCTGTTAATTATAATAATTCAATGGGACCATCTCACGTGTATATTTGAAAGAGTTATACGCTTTCAAATAAAGAAATGGGTAAATCGGTCCAAAATTGACGGAGGAATCAATCCACCTCTTGACATGGGTCGTTATGAGCGCTGTGTGATCGAGAATGATGACGTCATTAGTGACGTTTTCGCCACGACCATAACGACCGTGGTCGCCATGTGAAACGGCTGACGGAGCGTTTTGGGCGTTGTGAGCTACTAACGGAACGCGTTCTTATTTATCTTTTCTTTCATTAATCTTCTAGCGTTCTCACTCGCACATCGTACACGTCGTTCGGAAACACTCAACTACTCTATGCAAAATAAACACTTATATCTGCAGAATTATCCACAAACCCACATATTAATCTTAGGCGTTTTAGCAAAAAATATTTTAAAAAATAACTAAATGCTGGTAGAACTTCACGACATGCGGCAATCAACGATATCATCCGCCGGTCTCTTGTCACCGTCGGGGTACCTGCTGTTCTTGAACCGAACGGACTGTGCCGCGACGATGGCAAGCGACCAGACGGAATGTCGTTGGTACCTTGGAAGATGGGACGCCCCTTAGTATGGGACGCAACTTGTGTCGATACGTTAGCGGCTTCCCATCTTCCAAATACAGCCGTCACTGTCGGAGGAGCTGCCACACTTCAAGAAACCCTGAAACGCCGCAAATATGCATCCATCGGTGACGGATACATATTTGTGGCTTTTGGGGTTGAGACTTTGGGGCCATGGGGACGTGAGGCTCATCAATTTTATCGAGAGCTTTCAAGGCGATTGAAAGAAGTCTCGCGTGACCAAAGGGCTGGCCTATATTTAGGGCAACGTATTAGCGTTGCCATACAACGCGGGAATGTGGCCAGCATTTTGGGAACGCTCCCCACCGAGAGCGATCTGGACTACATCTTTTACTTGTAAATATGTACATAATAGTAGTTATTATTGTAATACACAGTTTAAATTATTATGTTATTAGACATAAAATTAAATTGGAGTATCTTTGCTTTTGGAGATAATTTGGACTCTTTATCCTCTATCTCGCATACGCCCTCTGTCTCACCATAAATCTTCGTAACATCTGTCATATATAATACTTTATTAAACTAAATACAAGAAATTTATAAGAGATTAAAGACAGCAGAGAAAACTTTTTCACACAACAATTAGCCGGTTCGCAAAGCGCTATTTTCCGTTCCAAAGACATAAATAAGCAAGTATTTGTGTTATGAACATAAACACGTTTTAATTTAATTATGAGTGTAAAACCGTTGTCGATTTCACAACACAGTTATTTTGAAACCGGAGTGAAGGGGTTATAATTAAAAACATATTGTACACGTAAATAAGTGCATAACTGTTCTTAAGGAGTTATTTTTAGAAATGCATTACTGTCAACATGTCACGTTGCGGGATTGCCTGTCTGTTCTAAGATTAATTTCGCCTCCGAAACTATAAGCGTCTTTTTTTTATTGTAGGAGATCAGCAAACAGGCAGACGGCCCACTTGATGAAAAGCGGTTACCATCGCCTATAGACATTTGCAACACCAAAGGTGCTACAAATGCGCTGCTGCTCTCTTAAGGGAAAATGGTACCTGGTCACTAATGCCGGAACACAACTCAAGGTTGTTATGGCGACATACTTTAGATCAGGGGTGGTAGCCATCCAGTCGGGCAAATGTCCTACCACCTGGCTGTGGGTTGTTAAGTCGCCTCTTACGACAGGCCGCCCGGCCGCAGGAAATTGTATTCTTTCTCCGTTTCTGCACGGATAAATGCGTCTTTATATTAAGAACCTATGTAGCTATTTTTATATATATTTTTGATTGATTTGATCTTTCTTTAGCTTCTTGTCTCCCAACAGATAGCCATCGGCGTGCCTGCACTGCCTTGGCTGATTCGCCACGCACACCAACAAAGATCCAGTGTGGAAGTTAGAGAAGGGTAGCTATTGTAAAAGCCTGCTGAACAACGGTTTTTAACAAAATAGCCACTGCTGAGTTGTCAATGAACCGGCCAGCTAGTTAATGGATGTCGAATAGAACCGACAACTGACAAGTTTACGGCTTAGCAGGAAGCCGTTGGCAACTTTGGTTGTTCGATAGTTATAGCCTTGACGGTTGTCGCAGCCAACCAGCTGCCTCTAGACCCAGTAGCCAAATAGCCATGGACTGGTTTTTTTAGCCGGTTATCGAACCAACAATAGACGGTTTTAAATTTCGGTCCGTGATCCATCGCTGTATGTAACTGTTCATCAAGTGGAGATTCAACCTCAAAGAGGCGTTATCTCGCTAAATACTTTTTCTAATGTTTGTATACGTATAGAAAGAAGAGTGAATTTGGGGAATAGTTTGAATGGAACGTTAGGTAAACTTCTAGGCGCTAAGAACCTCAGCCAGAAGGCCCAGCTCGCCGTACACAACGCGGTGCTGGTACCTACGCTCACGTATGGAAGCGAGAGTTGGGTATGGAAGAGAGAGCATGAAAGTAGAGTAAACGCGGTCGAGATGCGAGCACTGCGCAAAATCTGCGGAGTGACGCTCGCGGACCGCGTTCGTAATACCGAAGTAAGAAGAGAGTTGGTCTGAAAGAGAGTGTCAGCGTGAAGCTAAGGAAAGGAATGCTCCGGTGGTTCGGGCATTTGGAAAGAATGCATGATGAAAGAATGACTAAACAGATATACAATGCAAAAGTGGATGGATGCAGAAGTCGTGGAAGGCCACGACACACCTTCCATGATCAAATTGATCGTGTACTAGCAGAAGGTGATGTCAGGAGCCTTAAGAACAGACGAGCGTGCATGACAAGAGTTATGAATGTCAAAGAAGCAAGTGAGGTGTGTAAGAATGGGCCTAAATGGCGCTCTGTTGTTCGTGCCTACCCCGCAAGGGAACTGGCGTGAAGTTATGTATTTATGTATGTATTTATACGTATATTCGCGTGTGATCACTGTCTCACTTAATGTTGAGTGATAACGGGGTCTAGGATAGGGAATAGCATAGTCGTAGCATGATCGAAGCGATGCCCCCGGGTCAACATTCCCGGGTTGCGGTTTCCTTCTTCTGCGAATCCATCATAACGCAGAAGGAGGCCGCTGAAAGAGCGAGGGAGGAGGACTCGTATGCGCATCTCCTCTACCCATAGTTACCGTCATAGGGGGCCGCTGTCACGGTTTCTCGCGACAGCTTCGTTTTAGAAGAGAGCGTGGAGAACCGGTCGCTGAGAGTCCCGCACACCCTCGATGCAGGGCTTATGCCTGCATTTCCGCCCTTCCCCGTTGGATGGTGTCCAAAGACATTCTCCTTGCGTTATCAAAAAAAATAGGGGGGGGGGGTCAGTTCCGCTAAAGATTTCTAATAGACCCAGAAACTGTTGCATCAAATCATAAAATCGGCAGAAAAACACACATATTGTATATCCCCAAATTAAGCAAGTTACGCTTGTGTTATGGGTAATATACAACGGACTACTCTGGGGCCGATCCCAGACACCCAGACCATAGTAAATAACGGAGAAAATACATTTCCGAAATTTACTATACCAGGAATCCAACCCAGAGCCTCTGCGTTGTAGTGAGGTAGGCCGACAAAGGCTTAGCCCGCTCAACCACAGAAGCCGTCAAAATCACGTAGCGATTTGAGAAAACCGCGTTAAAATTGGTCTAGTGTTTTCAATATTAGCGTTAGTGCGTAAAACTGCCGCGAAATCCACAGATTCATAATTTAAACTAAACATACTTCAAAGTTACATAAACGTCATATAAAATGTTGCATACACTATTAAAAACCAAAGAGACCGACGACTAGACGGTTTAGTAAAATATAATATTTTATTGCATCGTAACCGCAGACGCTTTAGCTTCATTATTTACTATTTAGCTTCTAGATTATAGCAGAGCGCTCGTCATTTTGAATATACACACTATATATATCGTTTACGTTTCGCACTGTTTTAAATAAATTATTCGGTGTAACGAAGAAACGCGTAAAGGAACGTATATAATATATTGTTACGAATTTGTAGGAGTTTTGTAGGTGTAAATTCGAAAATGCTGTTGGAATTATCACAGAGTTCATTAGAAGTATATACACACACGTAATTTACAATTCTTACAAGTATAGCCTAATACAACAGAAACAAACTGTAGGGAAGAAAATCTTTATCACATAAATCGCGCAAAGTTCGTCGTTATAAGATACTCGCCCCGAGAGTGCACTAGGTAACACCCCGTTCGCAGCCAGAACACGACTGGTGCATTTCCCGTCATCCATTTGTAAATTATACTTGGCCCCTAGCAACATGCCACCCACTGGTTCTTGATATCCTTAACTTGTCGGCTTAATGGCTTCTAAGTGTAATGTATGTGTTACTTTTTATATAATGTAATATAGGGTAGTTACGGATAATTTAGTACGGCAATAAATATGTCTCTGAACGGTCTGTTTATTTATTGCATCAGTGAATCCTTTATTAAATATCAATAAATAGCAAGCTAGTGCCTGGATATTTATTACTAAGAATTCGCATGAAATACCAACAGAAGAAAAAAGGTTTTATGACGTCTTACGGCGGCGTGAACAAAGAGATTAGCGTGAACAATAGATCACTAAAATTCAAAGGGGTAATAAGACACCTGCAAAGGATTAATATCGGCTTGTAACAATATAATAACAGCCGATAAACGTCCCACGACTAGGCACGGGCCTCACTATATAGGAACGGACGGTATACCCGCCTCGCTTGTCCAAGGCGGCTTGGCAGGTTTGACACATCGGTTATCTCGATGTGCACATTTCGTGGCGATGTTTTCTTTCAGCGTCAGCATGTCGTAATTACAACAATATATTAGGTCAGAAAAACTGCCTAAGTCGTACATGCGTTTCGGGCACGATTTGAACCAGCGCCCTTTGAGTCTGGGAAGCGTGCGTTAGCTATTACGCTACCACGACTTTTTTCCATTCTTCTTTTTCTTACTTTTACTTTTTTTATTGCAGGAGTTCAGCAGACAGGCAGACGGCCCACTTGATCGAAAGCTTGAGCGGTTACCATCGCCTATGGACATTTGCAACACCAAAGGTGCTACAAATGCGCTGCTGCTCTCTTACGGCAGACTGGAACCTGGTCACTAATGCCGGAACACAACACAAGGTTGTTATGGCGGCATACTCTAGACCAGGGTGGTCACCATCCAGTCGAGCAAAAACTGACTTACTTCTATTCCGGCTTACATCCACTATCCAGATGTCACCCTTCACACAATTCATCCGTCTCTTTTTTGGTCAGATTTTACGCTTGTATCCACCGATCTTCTAATTTAACATACTTTTGTCACGTGGTTTTCATCATTGCAAGAGGAAATATGTCACAAACTTTTTGGGAATAATTTTACCTATTAAAACAGCGCGTAAGGAAATATGCCTTGATTCAACTAGATTGATCAGTACGATGCAGATACGGGGTGTGGGAGATTTCAGCTTTAATAAATCAATACCTAGCAAGTGATTAGAAAAAAAAATGTGTCACGAATGTTAAGGAAATACCGTTTTAAAACTATTTATTTACTAATTATGATCTGGGGATCAGCCCCAAAGTTACCAATAACACAAGTGTAACTTGCTTAGCTCAGGAACTCATAGCGCGTGTATGTATGTCTGACGATTTATTTAAGAAATGAACAACAATTCAGTTATGTAATTTGCGCTTTCGAAAATCGAATCCAGGACTTATGAATTAAACGAGGCAAGCAACAATGCTCAGGCCAGTATACAGAAAAGCCATCAATTTATTTATTTATGGAAAACCTACAGCTAAATACATTTTATTAGATAACTATAATTAACAACAGAAAGCTAATGACAGGGTTTCACGAATAAGCTATTGGTTAAAAGTAACATGCAGACATACAAAAGGCACCGAGATTCTTAGTCACTATTGAAAAATTTAAGGCTTAGACACCGCTTGCGAGGGAACTGGCGTGAAGTTATGTATGTGTGTGTGTGTATAATTAACAACAGAAAGCTAATGACAGGTTTTCACGAGCTCCTGAAACACTGATTGCTAATGGGTCGATGTCATCGTATTAACTTACATTATTTAAATAATTACTTGCTCGCACTAGAAATGAGTTTTGTCTGTAATTTGTAAAACTTAAAGGTACATTCATGGGTTGATTAGATCGTATAGACTACGCTGGAATATTGAAGTGGACCTTACTTAAAAGATCTGACAATCAATATCAGAGGAGATAAGTTTTAAAAGGCGTTAAAAATCAGCAATATGTCGTCAGTCTTTAAATGGCAAGAGGTGAAACTTTTTGCAAATATTAAAATATGAATCACTAGAGTACTGAATCTAGGAGTGCACGATATAAATCGATATTACAAAAAATATCGATATATGCACACGATATATCGCTTCCACCCGATATTATCGAATAATCTGGTATCGATATGTACAATCGATATATTGTCTCCGATACACCAAATATCGTTAGAAATTAAAGAACATACTTTTACTTTTTTATACTGATTTATGATTGGCAACTTGAGTAAAAATAAAACTTTTAAGTTTCGATGTTAACAAAATACTCTAAATTACTACAAATCAAACTCCACTACATACCTAACCTACAACGTATAATCGTCTCAACATCTAAAGAGCGACTCCCGAGTCTCGAATAAACTCCCGATTTAATTTTATTAGTAGTTTTTCAGAAGTGGCTGATTATGAGATATACCAATGAAATCATTCGATTATGAAAGTAAGTAAGCTACTGATTTCATAATCGATTTTCAATATTAGTATTCGACAATAATTCGATTATGACATTAGTTACGAAAAATACATTTTTTACGATATATCGAAGATATCGATATATTTCTACGATTAATCGCAAAGTATCGATATAACACTACGATATATTATATCGAAAAAATATCGTTTTGTTTTGTATGAACATCCCTAACTGTGGAGTGGAGACCGCGTCTCGGTAAACGTAGTGTCGGACGCCCTCCAGCCCGATGGACCGACGACCTATGCAAGGTCGCCGGTAGGCGCTGGCTGAGGAAATCGGACGACAGGGATGAGTGGCGCCGTCTTGGGGAGGCCTACGTCCAGCAGTGGACTGCAAATGGCTGACGACGATCCCTAACTGGATGTTTTTCCTATAGCATAAATGTCAAATAAAACGCTTTAGCACACTTTCAATGCGGTCTATATATTTATGATACCGTGGGTTCCATATATGAGATGCATATTCTAAATGACTTCTAACTTGGTACAGTATAACATTTTTAGCGTTTTAATCTCACTAAAGCAATTTAATACAAGCAAATCCGCGAGGACACCTTATACATCATACGTTTGCCTAGACGTGGCTTGCCAAATGGTAGTACAAAATTAAAATCTCCCACACAACAGAAGCTGGTATTAATATCTCATATCGATGGGGAGATAACTCAAGATGTACGAAGAAAGAAGTACAGAGGGAACAATTAGTCCAGTTGGCATTCTGTGGGCAGATGACAATTTTTTTAAATTAAGTTTTCATTAAAAATCAACAATTAATCATACATACATACATACATACATACATAACTTCACGCCAGTTCCCTTGCGGGGTAGGCACGAACAACAGAGCGCCATTTAGGCTTATTCTTACACACCTCACTTGCTTCTTTCAAATTCATAACTCTTGTCATGCACGCTCGTCTGTTCTTAAGGCTCCTGACATCACCTTCTGCTAGTACACGATCAATTTGATCATGGACGGTGTGTCGTGGCCTTCCACGACTTCTGCATCCATCCACTTTTGCATTGTATATCTGTTTAGTCATTCTTTCCACATGCCCGAACCACCGGAGCATTCCTTTCCTTACCTTCACCCCGACACTCTCTTTCAGACCAACTCTCTTTCTTACTTCGGTATTACAAACGCGAACAAATAATCATAATAATAATTAATCAAGCTTGAGCGGCTTCAGAATTTTTGTATCAGGTTCTTTCTTGAATTTTTTTTTTCTTCTAAATTTATATATATATATATATAATAATCGGCAGACAAACACACATTGTATATCCCCAAATTAAGCAAGTTACGCTTGTGTTATGGGTAATATACAACGAACTACTCTGGGGCCGATCCCAGACACCCAGACCATAGTAAATAACGGAGAAAATACGTTTCCGAAATTTACTATACCAGGAATCACATTTGGATTGTATAACTTGGATGTGCTTTTAGCAGGGATGGAAGGTACACCGCTGATATAGAAAGAAGAGTAAATTTGGGGAATAGTTTGAATGGAGCGTTAGGTAAACTTCTAGGCGCTAAGAACCTCAGCCAGAAGGCCCAGCTCGCCATACACAACGCGGTGCTGGTACCTACGCTCACGTATGGAAGCGAGAGTTGGGTATGGAAGAGAGAGCATGAAAATAGAGTAAACGCGGTTGAGATGCGAGCACTGCGCAAAATCTGCGGAGTGACGCTCGCGGACCGCGTTCGTAATACCGAAGTAAGAAAGAGAGTTGGTCTAAAAGAGAGTGTCGGTGTGAAGGTAAGGAAAGGAATGCTCCGGTGGTTCGGGCATGTGGAAAGAATGCATGATGAAAGAATGACTAAACAGATATACAATGCAAAAGTGGATGGATGCAGAAGTCGTGGAAGGCCACGACGCACCTTCCATGATCAAATTGATCGTGTATTAGCGGAGGGTGATGTCAGGAGTCTTAAGAACAGACGAGTGTGCATGACAAGAGTTATGAATGTCAAAGAAGCAAGTGAGGTGTGTAAGAATGGGCCTAAATGGCGCTCTGTTGTTCGTGCCTACCCCGCAAGGGAACTGGCGTGAAGTTATGTTATGTTATGTTGTGTTGTGAATCACATTTGGATTGCAAAAATATGACCATATTTCCAAATATCGTAAAAGAATCAAGTGGCTTCCTATTCATCTTCGCCGGAATACTCACATTCTCACTCTCCTTTATAACATATTATTTACTCCTAATAGTCCCCAGTACCTTAAGGAACGTTTTAAATTCCTTCACTTATCCACTGCCCACAATTTGCGCCATGATTTATGTACCTAAAACTTATGACGGCTGCATACACTACATCCTATTATGATAATTCTTTTACAGTGCAAGCTGTCAAACTTTGGAATATACTGCCTCTTACTGTCAGAGAGGCCAAATCTTTAACAACATTTAGAAATTTGCTCAGCAAACACTATTTGTCCACAAATAGCGTCTGATTAACACAATATAATCATGCTAATACATTTATTATAATAACTTTGTATTTTGAAATGTATATTGTAGATATGTAGCCTATGTAGATATTTATATATTTGTATATTTATTTCTTAAATTAGTTTGAGTATTCATGTATCTATTGCTTTTTTCCTGCACCACGTATATCGCCCGATTCAAATCTTTTTCATTTAGGTTGGAAGAGATCGCTTCGAGCGATAAGGCCGCTAATTGTATTGCCTAGAAAATATTGTAAATATAGTCTGTTTTTGTAATTGTATATTTTGGTGTGTAATAAAGTGTTCCTTCTCTCTCTCTCAATTATAAAGCAAAATTAAAACTACGTTTTAATTGTTTTAAACGCAGCATTTTATTTGACCTCTATTTCAACGTTTCGGCAACTTTTCAATCGCCGTGATCGCGGAATATTAAGATGTCAAGTATCAATAAGTAATATTAAAGTGTTATTAAGCTTGTATATATATATATATATATATATATATATATATATATATATATATATTATTATTATTATTTTATCCGTGCAGGAACGGAGAAAGAATACAATTTCCTGCGGCCGGGCGGCCTGTCGTAAGAGGCGACTAAACAACCCACAGCCAGGTGGTAGAGTATTTGCTCGACTGGATGGCGACCACCCCTGGTCTAGAGTATGCCGCCATAACAGCCTTGTGTTGTGTTCCGGCATTAGTGAGCAGGTTCCAGTCTCCTTTAAGAGAGCAGCAGCGCATTTATAGCACCTTTGGTGTTGCAAATGTCCATAGGCGATGGTAACCGCTCAAGCTTTCCATCAAGTGGGCCGTCTGCCTGTCTGCTGAACTCCTGCAATAAAAAATAAATAAAAAAAAGCTTTTTACAATTATTTAAATTTTGTTTATGGTTATTGTTTACTCTATGGCAGCCTAATCTAATTTATCACCGCTTCGCAACATATTGTGGCTAAAAGAGAAGAAGCGGTGCAAGAAACTCTTTAGCAACATACTCTAATAATTTTATCTACTAACTAGGATTTTCCCGCGACTTCATCCACGTTTGACGGGTTACATAGATTAGTTATTTTTCCAGTGGAATTACTATAGAATTTATTAGAATTACAAACACGTATAGTCAAATATAACTGGACAAACCAGTACAAACTGTTTTCAGCAAGTCGTGATAGCGTAATGGCTAGCGCACGCGTCTCGAACTCAAAGGGCGCGGGTTCGATCCTGGCCGGAACGCATGCACCAGTTAGGCAGTTTTCTGACCTAATGTGCATATTGTTACAATTACCACGATGAAGGAACAACGATGAACGAACATCGTGATGAAACCTGCACATCGAGATAACCGATGTGTCAAACCTGCCAAGCTTCATGGACAAGCGTGGCGGGTATACTTTCCGTTCGCCTGTAGTGAGAGGTCCTAATTTTTTATATTTTGGTCTTATTCATATTCAGTTAGAAGAAGTTTGTAAGCTTCTTTAAGAACGTGTTTACATGAGTTAGAGTAAAAAATAACTTAGTCAAACTCAACTGTGACCGAATGCATCTTATTTAGAGCGTTAAAAAATAACTCCGTTAACGCCTATATCCACATCAATGTATATACGTTAATTGTCAATATTTAATGTCATTAACATTGTCACGTCTCAACATACTGTGGCGACCGAGGGTAGAACTTCCTAGCAGCGTAAGCCGGTCTCAAGACTTCTAGAAAAAAATAGAAGATTCTGGAAGGAAAAGACGAACGAAGAACGAAAGTTCTAGAATAGAAAGTTCGGGATGGAAAAGACAGAGATAGATAGATGTGCAGGAACGGAGAAAGAATACAATTTCCTGCGGCCGGGCGGCCTGTCGTAAGAGGCGACTTAACAACCTACAGCCAGGTGGTAGGGCATTCGCCCGACTGGATGGCTACCACCCCTGGTCTAAAGTATGTCGCCAGAACAACCTTGAGTTGTGTTCCGGCATTAGTGACCAGGTTCCAGTTTCCCTTAAGAAAGCAGCAGCGCATTTGCAGCAACTTGGTGTTGCAAATGTCCATAGGCGATGGTAACCGCTTTCCATCAAGTGGGCCGTCTGCCTGTCTGCTGCTCTCCTGCAATAAAAAAAAAAAAACGATGTTTAGAAAGGGCCAGATAGTAAATAAAAGAATGATGAAAACGAAATGATGGGTTCCAGAAAATTCTTCCGGGTATATCAGGAGCGTAAGGCGCGCCTACCCGGCAGTTTAGAGTTGAGTTCAGTTCAAGACAGCGAAGCGAGAAGTGCAATACGGAAGAGTTGGATGAGAAGTTTAATAGAAGACAGTGACGAGTTAAGTGGTGAATTTTGTGACAAGTCTAGTGGACAGTTAAGTGAAGGAGGAGTGTAGCGTAGTTCGAGAGACGAACCAGAGGCGAGCTACACGCGTTAATATCGGAGGTGAGAACGGCAGTAGCAGGGTGTGGTCTACGCAGTATCGGCGACGGTATTGTGAGTGAGACATCTTATCGTCGGGACAGTGCATCGTTAGTCGTGTGTTTAGAGGCAGCCCTGCGGAGAGGTATTACGTGTGGCTGTGTAAGTCAATAAAGGCGTTACTTAAAAGAACTGGTGTTTCCTTCCAATCCCAAGTGCGTACCCCGCTCGCACGTAACAGTACGTATTAAATCCATCGCCATATCTGCGTAAAACGGCCTAAATCTTTAACACCCAACTTCACAGAAAAGTCTTTCTCTGCGTGCAAAACGACACACATTTGGAAGAATTTTAACACTATTTTAGGGATGTCCCGACTAGGTGCAGGAGCGAGATGGAATGCTCCTCCGTCTCAAAGGAAGATCTTCCAGCGAGGCCATTGCTGTTCCATCTTTTACGGTTGTATATTACAAGCTTTTATTTAACTTGCAATGGATGTATGTATGTAAGTTCGGGTGGAATCTTGCAAGTTAAATTTGACCAACTTCCCGGTTTCCGATTGAGCTGAAATTTTGCACGCATATGTATATCGCGTGACAATGCAATAATATGGTACCATAGATCTGATCTGATGATGGAGTCGAATGATGGCCATAGGAACTCCTGTACTAAACAAGATACACCTGTCGTGGTTGGGCTCGTTTTACTTGACTCGGCTAGCACTCTGCTACTACATGATATCCAGGATCTCAAGAGCTTGTATTTAAAAACCTTTATAAAAATCGTATATTCTTTGTACGTTTCGGGAAACGTTTGCGACCTCAATTATTGCACAGCGCCATCTATTGGCTTATAAGTGTTCCACTACACTATACCTATTTACTTTTTTAACATCGTCATTCTCTAATGATCATCGTCATACGTGTGTCAATAATCACGCGACAATTTAATCCGTATAAAAACACCTACACGAATGATTTAATCTTGTATAATAAGAATAACAAAGTGACCATCAATAAGAATAATCATGTGAGCGGATCCGAGTTGTTTCATCCGAGGTGGCCGTGCCAAGCGGCGTGTCTTATACAGGAGGTCGAATAATTCCACAGATTCGAGATCTTACTATATCTTTTTATTTTAATTCATATAATAAGGCCATGGGCGTTTTTGACATAGTAGACCTAAACTTTTTTTTTATATTTTAACCTCGCACTGCAGTGGTATACCGTTAGGCATTACTTCACTGCAGCGCGGAAGAGAGGGATTTTTTCTTTTCAATTCCGTCACCAGCTTTTTTGGACATAATTTCGGTCATCATGTTGTTGACACTGTCCCAATTTTCTTCATTTTAAGCATTATATCCAACATCGTACTTGCTGTTATGTTGGCACCTAAATTTGTCTGGGCTGTTCTTCTCGCCTCTTCCCACCTTCGCATTCTAAAATAGTATGCGCCACGGTGTCCACTTTCTCGCAGTATGGGCATGTGTCTGTATCTACTTTCCTAATCGTGCGTAAGTAGTCCTGGAAGCAGCCATGGGTTGCTTTGTCCAGCTTTCTTCTTGTTCTGTTGTAGACCCAATCTAAAAGCTGTGTCCGGTTTCATTTGTCAGAAGGATGAACCGAATGGAGACCCTTGACAAGTGGAACCGGCGCTAAAGCGAGGAGCTAACACCGTCCGTCACTAAATTTTAGTTCCCGGATACAGTTTGCGCCTACAAGATCGTCAGAAGCTTTACCACGTCAAACCTGACAACCCAGATGTTCACAGGTTACGGAGAGTTCTCTGAATCCTTGAACCGGTTCAAGTTGAAGGAGGATTCGTCGTGTATCTGTGAACCCGGAGTACCGGAGACCCCTTTACACGCAATTTTCGACTGCCCCCTCTTTGCCGTGGATCGGTGCAACGTCGGGTGTACCCTGAAGACTGACATAGATAGGAAGAACATCAAAGAACTTTTGGGAAAGAAGCAGCGCGAGGTGTTCATCAATTACGCGAACAAAATTGTAATTGTCAGGAGCCTTAAGAACAGACGAGCGTGCATGACAAGAGTTATGAATGTCAAAGAAGCAAGTGAGGTGTGTAAGAATAAGCCTGAATGGCGCTCTGTTGTTCGTGCCTACCCCGCAAGGGAACTGGCGTGAAGTTATATATGTATGTATGTAAAATTGTTAAAGTAGTCAATAAACGCAACGGATCAACAGGTAACACTGGTAGTATATAATTGTATATACCTACACAGTGTACGTAAAAATAGCATTAGGAAAGTATTTTTTTTTCTTTAAGGCGAGGGAAATGCTATTTACGCACAATACCGGGTCCTTTGCAAGGGATTAGACCATAGTTGATCATGGAGGCTCTCTACCCTTTAATAAGGGGCAATCCAAACAGTAATCAACAAGCTTGTGTGGAGACTCCGAGAAGTTGCACGGGCAACAGCCACTACCCACTAAAACCACCCTCCTCCCATGTGCTCCGCGCTTTTTATGTAGGAAAGGCTGAGACTTAGAACGTAGTTACGCCCAGGCCGATTAGGAAAGTAAATACCCCAACCTGTGACAACAGAAATGTAATAAATAGATAAATAGAAATAAATAAATAGACTATAGATAAAATGTAACAGAAAAATAGAGTATAAATAAACACACTGTAATAAATAGAATTAATTAATAAGATAGATACATAAATATAATAGTAAATAAGAAAATGTAATAGAAAATAATAAAAGACTCTGTCTTAGCATATGACGGAGGAGTTGGCTGCCAAGGGCTTGGCTTCGCCTCTAGGGTTACAAACATCTGTAGGCGATGGTAACTTTCCATTAGTGGCCGATTCCTATATCTTATCAACCGTTCATTTGTCTTACTATCGGTTAAAATTTGACATAGCTCCGTACAAGTAATGTCAAAATTCCACCGACGGTAAGGTGAGTGATCAGTAACATACGAGTAGGTATCGGACATAGGCCGTCTGCGTGTTCACCATATTTGCAATAAAAAAAATGAGTCTCTACGCAAATGTCATGAAATAGAAAAAAGAAGCTGATTAGTAATTTGAAATTCATCTCCTCTTTTGAAATACATTCTAACAGACTGGAACTTATCAGATTCGATAACCCACAAATCCTCGCGAAAGAGAATCGTTTCATACCTAGAATGATGCGTGAGGCTATTGAAATAAAAAATCACACAAATTTCAATAGAGAAGATGGTTGGCAAGTACCACCTGTTTACGATCCAATCATCAAAACTATTAAGACCCAAACCCAGCAAAAACCAGCTGGCAGACCTCAAGACACTGTGAGCTCTTTCTGCGTGCAACAGAACACAAACCAACTTGACTGATAATTTCTTTTTTTTTTCCTTCCACCCATTTTAATATTATATAAAATTATTAGAACTAGGCATGTTTGCTGAAGATTTTCTTACGCTGCTTCTTCTCTTCGAGCCAGAACATGTTGCGAAGCGGTAGCAAATGAGATTAGGCTCCCATAGAGTAAATAATAACCATAAACAAAATTAAAACTAAATAATTAAAATTAACAAGTTGGCGGTAGGCTAAATAAAACTTTAACAATACTCGTTGACACATGACATCTTTGTCTTCCATGATCAGGCCACTGAAAAGTGGCCGAAACGTCGGAAAAACCAAAATCAAATACCGTTATAACGTAGTTTTATCATGTATACAAGTCGCGAAAACTTAAGAAAATATTATATTTTTTATATTTTTACATATGACTATATTTTCGTGACTTTTTAATATTGAACTCATTTAAATAGACATTTTATGTAATTTTTTACTTGTAATTAATTTTTTTAACCAATTTTTTAATTATTATATATAAATTATTTTTTTAGTGAAAACTTTATTGATTTATGTATTATTATTACCTTTGTGTTTTTGTTTTTTAGATTTTTTGTGTTTATCCGTTTGTTCGGGATTCACGTAAAATCTACTGGGCCGATTTTGATGCGGTTTTTTGCTGATCGATAGCAAATTGCCGAATCCGGGATATAAAATACCGTAAAAAATCCACATTTTTGGGAGCAGTTTAAAGTGGTTGAAAAAAATCAACTTTAATTTTTTAAATTGCCAAGCTGTCAAATAGTCAGGCAGCCCAGCAAATAGAAAGTGGTTACCGGATCATTGGCTATTGTATAAACACCCTATATCCTTGGTTGATGCGACGGGCGATGGGCGGCGTCGGTGGCGTGACGTCACGGCGCGTCACATTTGCGTAGCGGCGCGCGCGCACCGCGGACGCGATGTGCGCCATGCAAATAGCCCGGTGGTGTGCTTGCCGCTTTATATTTAGACATATTGGGTCACCTGTAAGGTTGGCCGTGTATATTTAAACGTTTACAGGTATTTTCATATGCTTACCGACTTGTTCGTCATATCACAATACGAAGGGATGGCAATACAATTTAAATTACATATAATCTGTTATAACTATCTCAAACTGTATAAATAATATGTATTTAATTATTTTTTTTTCTCTTTTGTACTTACTTTCTTTTCATTTTGTTTTTTATTTGCTTCAGGGTCTGTCTGTGTATGTCACTTGAATGGCCCTAGCGGAAGATCAGCGCTGGTTAACTTAACCAGCAACATGCTGAGCTAGGACCAATTTAGAGTTACACTTGCTTGGTTTTTTTTTAATGCATGTTACATTGTACATTTATTTATTTATGTTATGTATTGTATTCTCATTTGTGCTGTAGTTCTAAATAAATGTTTTTTCTTTCTTCTTCTTTCTAATCGAATACAATGCAGGAAAACTTAACCTATTTGTATTGTATTCTACTCCTAGTCCCTCAAGACTATAAGTAGAATACTGAGCCTAGATCACCGTCTTCTATGGGTAAGGTGCCTAGAAGGCTGGCTACGTTTCCTCGCTGGATCGCCATACTGATATTGCCCGAGATAAGCACCAGCCTTCTGATCACCTGAAGAGTCAATGAGTAGTTTTGATAATTTTTGGTAGAGGTTCATGGCCTCAGGACCCCACGGTTCAAGCGTCTCGACAGCAAACGACACAAACATAACTCTCACTGAGGGTTGCATATTTGCGCCGCTTGAGTGATTCGGCTATTTCCGCCGCTGAACCGGCTGATTTAGACGTGTTTGGTAAATAGGATGCGGGTAACGTGTCTACGCAAGTCGCATCTCACACCAAAGGCTTGCCACGCTGCCAGGGAATAAGAGTCATTCCGTCGGGACGCCTACCATCGTCACGTGCAATACCGTTCGGTTCCAATAAAGCCGGCACGTTAAAGGTGGCAAGCGCCCTCTGTAAGACATCATTCAAGGTAGCGTGGCGTGACCATCTGCCGGCACTGCGGCGGCAAGAAAGACCGTGGTATCCCGGGCCGATTATCTCTGTTCCACAGACGCATGTGTGTGGTGCACATATGCGAGAACCCAAGCGCAATTTAAATTATTTTTTAAGAGATTTTATAATAATTCGTGCTCTATCAACTACCTTTAAGAAGGAATTATTTGTTGCAATAGATATTTTCTTTTATCTAATTTAAAAATCTACAATCTCAATGTTTCCACTTTAATATTTAAAAAGATAAAATAGTGGATGGAAGGTACACCGCTGATATAGAAAGAAGAGTGAATTTGGGAAATAGTGTGAATGGAGCGTTAGGTAAACTTCTAGGCGCTAAGAACCTCAGCCAGAAGGCCCAGCTTGCCATACACAACGCGGTGCTGGTACCTACGCTCACGTATGGAAGCGAGAGTTGGATATGGAAGAGAGAGCATGAAAGTAGAGTAAATGCGGTCGAGATGCGAGCACTGCGCAAAATCTGCGGAATGACACTCGCGGACCGCATTCGTAATACCGAAGTAAGAAAGAGAGTTGGTCTGAAAGAGAGTGTCGGGGTGAAGGTAAGGAAAGGAATGCTCCGGTGGTTCGGGCATGTGGAAAGAATGCATGATGAAAGAATGACTAAACAGATATACAATGCAACAGTGGATGGATGCAGTAGTCGTGGAAGGCCACGACACACCTTCCATGATCAAATTGATCGTGTACTAGCAGAAGGTGATGTCAGGAGCCTTAAGAACAGACGAGCGTGCATGACAAGAGTTATGAATGTCAAAGAAGCAAGTGAGGTGTGTAAGAATAAGCCTGAATGGCACTCTGTTGTTCGTATGTATGTACTATAAGTAAGCACCAACACTCCAACTACCATCATCCACCACTACAAGCCACAAACTGTACAGATATATTTACCTAAACAAATATTTTTCTTTATTTCTCTCTCAAAGACACAGACATAAGTTAAATACAATAGTTTCATTCTTGCCAAACGACTGCGAAACCCTAGAAACCATACGTCCAATGATGACGAAAGCAGTGACTTTCCACTATGTGGTTAATGCCTACACATTATTCCTAACCGTTACAATTCCTTCTTAAATAATTTACGATTTGTGTGCCCAATAAATATTTCACGTGCGAAACAATTTCGACTATTTTAATGGTGCCATAGACAAAAGCCGGTGATCTCCGCCGAATCCATTGGCATGCGACCAACTTACGAAACACTAATCGGTTAATCACACTGCCACGTCATTTTGCCAACGACTGCTCTGAGATAGGGCAGTAGGTAGTAAGGGTGAACGTCACACACGACTACCATCATAATCCCACAATAGTTATACAACACTACTAGTATTTTCTCCACGGCTTCGCCGCTAGTGAAACTCTATTGAATAACTGTCGTCTATACAAAGAGCAAGCAGTCACACAGATTATATTTCATATTTTTTTATTTAGGAGAAATTCGCCCTCAGAAGATTTCGACTGTCCCAATCAGTAAATAAACTTTTTTTTTTATAGCATGAGTTCAGCAGACAGGCAGACGGCCCACTTGATGGAAAGCGGTTACCATCGCATATGGACATTTGCAACACCAAAAGTGTTATACATGCGCTGCTGCTCTCTTAAGGGAGACTGGAACCTGGTCACTAATGCCGGAACACAACTCAAGGTTGTTATGGCGGCATACTCTAGACCAAGGGTGGTAAGCATCCAGTCGGGCAAATACCCTACCACCTGGCTGTGGGTTATTTTGTCGCCTCTTACGACAGGCCGCCCGGCCGCAGGAACTTGTATTCTTCTTCCGTTCCTGCACGGATAAAAACTAATCGGACGGATAAAAAACTATCCCATTTATCGGGATAATAGTTATCCTATTTTCGTTCTCGGTATAGAGACTAGTATATAAAATTTTAGCAAAAAAGTACCGCAGTTTTTCCGTGAAAGCGACCGTAATACGCAAATTCAAATTTTTTTATTCAAAATAAGTTCTACTGGTGAACACTTTTTGAAGGTCTAACATCTATATATATAAAAGAATGTCGTGTTAGTTACACTATTTATAACTCAACAACGACTGTACCGATTTGGCTGAAAATTGGTGGGGAGGTAGCTTAGAACCAGGAGACGGACATAGGATACTTTTTAATCCGTTGGAACTTGTAGCTAAGTTCGGGTTCTAGAATCCTCCTAATCACCTGGACCGATTTTGGTGATTTTGTTTTTGTGTGTTTGAGTGGGTTCCCGGATGGTTTAGATTCACAATTAGAACCGGTAGGTGGCACTGAGATCGGTTTCTAGAATCCTCCTAATCACCTGGAGCGATTTTGTTTTTGTGTGGGTTCCCGGATGGTTTAGATTCGCAATTAGAACCGGTAGGTGGCGCTCAGATCGGGTCTAGAATCTTCCTAATCACCTGGACCGATTTTGGTGATTTTGTTTTTGTGTGTTTGACTGGGTCCCCGGATGGTTTAAATCCACAATTGGAACCGGTAGGTGGCGCTGAGTCCTAGATTTATATTTTACATAGCAGGACAACGTATAAATTAAAATTTAATTTCACTTCCTAGTTTATATACACAGTTTCGCAACGTGTTATTGCTGTTAAGAAGAAGAAGCGGCAAGGACCTCCCCAACAACACTTCTTATTTATCTTTTTTAAACATTTAGACAGAAATAGTTACAC
The DNA here is from genome assembly GCA_019925095.2 of Dendrolimus kikuchii. NCBI lineage: Eukaryota > Metazoa > Arthropoda > Insecta > Lepidoptera > Lasiocampidae > Dendrolimus > Dendrolimus kikuchii. The sequence continues at coordinate 18,241,798 of CM034407.1, forward strand.
AAATACTTTTCGAAGAATTAATGGAGTTGTAGCAAACAGTGCACTCATTAAGACAGAAACATTTTAGTTATAATAATGAAATGACGTACTAAAATTTTGAACTGCAACATACCTTCATAAATTCCTTACATGCTTGGCAACGTTCTACAAAATATAGTAAAAGAGGTTGGAGCGAGCTGCTATGTAAATGAATTTATGTCATTTAGAAGTATTTTTCAATAGTGTAATATTCCTTTTCTAAGGCTCCATATTTATACCGCACATGTAGCGATTTTGTCAGATCCTGAATTAGTCATTAGAAGATGTGATGGGGACAGTATCGACGTATGATGAGTTACACCCATTTTTCGAAGTGAATCCGTTTGCGGACAGCCTACTACTTAAGTACATGGCAGCGAAGTCGTGTGGGTTTGCCGGAGTACCTACTAAACAGCCTGGTGTTTCTCTTGACGTCATATGTCAAGGTCACGAGAAAAGCCCGTGCAGGAAAGATTAAAGAATACAATTTCCTGCGGCCGGGCGACCTGTTCTAAGAGGTGACAAAACAACTTACAGCCAGATGGTAGGGTATTTACCCGTCTGAATGGCTACCATCCCTAGTCTAGAGTATGCCGCCATAACAACCTTGAGTTGTGTTCCGGTATTAGTGGCCAGTCTCCTTTTAGAGAGCGGCAGCATATTGGTGGTCTATAGGCGATGGTAGCCGCTTTCCATCAGGTGGGCCATCTGCCTGTTTGCTGAATTCATGCAATAAAAAAAACAAGCCACGACTGATGCCGCAGCCCTCGTGACGTGGGCTCGCCCCATGTTGAGTTCCACTGAAACGGTCATCGTTGTGCATCTAGCTATTTGGCTTTAGGGTTGGCCGGGGCACCGACACCACCAAATTGTTCAGAGGATGATTTAATTGACCCTGACATAGCCTTAAACTATTTCTTAAGAAAAGAAATTATATGATTAGATGCAAAAATTGGACAAATGCGTGTTGGAACACACAAATTGCAGGATTTTGTAGAGGCGACAAATTTTTGTTTTATTTTTAACCGAATTCAAAAAAGTTGTCATTCGTCGTGTCACTTAAAATTAAATTAACACCAATTAAATGACATGCAATCAATACCATTACCATAATTGTATACAGACATGTTTGGATTTACCTTTTACTAGCAATTTCATGCTAGGTCAAATATTTTATGACATCCTGAGGAAGGCTAGAGGGATAAAATACTTCTCTAAAATTCCCCATCCGTAAAATAGGACCCTAAAATGGAGCCAAAAACTCCCTATCTGGAGACCCTGCCTATAACACCGATGTTATATATAAAACCGAAAGTGGACATAGTATCAATAATTAATATGCAAATGGGCAAACAAGTCTTACCTTCAGGTATTTTGATGGGCGTGCCTAGGTTGTACTGCTGGAGCCTTGCGAGCGCGGCCTGCTGCAGCGCCCTGCGCTCCACCTCGCTGAGAGTCAGCAATGAGGTATCCGTGAGCCGCACGCACCGCCCGCTGCCGTCTGTCCAGCAACAGCTGCCCTGCACAAAACGCGTGACGTCATCACACCACACCTACACAAGCATAACGGAAAACATGAATCGCGCAATGTCCGTTGTTATAAGATACTCGCTCGGAAAGTACACTAGGTAACGCCTCGATCGCAGTTAAAAGTCAACTAACTCCGACCTACATATCTGTAAAATAGCCTAGCAACATAGTGGTCTATATTTTTCATAGTGGTCATAGCAACACAGCCTACTGGTCCTTGGATTTCTTAATTTGAAAGGTTTGTGGTATCTAAAAATGGTCCTGAAATGCAAACAATAGAAGAAAGGATTTATGACATCTTACTGGAAGGCATACAAAGGGATTAGCGCAAACAATACATCACTCAAATTAGAAGGGCTAATAAAACACCTTTAAAAGGCCAGTTCCCAATAATACATATGTTTAAGAGTGACAATCCATTTTATTGTTGCGTTCTAAAAATGAGCCTCTTTACTGAAGGCTTGCGTTTCCAAAATGTTTACTGGTCTCTTTTAAGGTATGTTAATAAATAATATTCCTTGCCTGCACTAAAACATTTCGTGAATGAGACGCAGACAAGGAGTCAAAGAGGCGCATGCGGTTCGAGAAACGCAGTTTTCCGACCATTATCCTAGATGATAAACATATTGGTTTGGGAACTTAGATATAATTTGAAAAAAATAAAAAGAAACTACGTAATTAGAAACCTAGGAAGAAACTAAAGTATTTTATGATTTTATTACTGATTATAAAAGCTTTGATTTATTTGTCTTATATATTGTTGCGCACCGATAATAATCCTTTACAGGTGTTTTACTACCCCTTCGAATTTAAATTATCTATTGTTCGCATTAATCACGTCATAAATCATTTCTACTTTTGTTTGACTTTCGTTGCACAATCCCAGAAACCATTAAGCTTACGACTTCGAAGATTTCAATGAATAATGAGCAATTTTCATTTTCAGCATGTTGCTGGGGAGCCTGTCTATTCTGCAAATAAACATGGTCGGACCGTCAGGGACTGAGTTAGTTGAGTTTCAGCTGCGATCCAGAAGTTATCTAGTGCAATTTCGGATCGAGTATTATATACATACATACATACATAACTTCACGCCACTTCCCTTGCGGGGTAGGCACGAACAACAGAGCGCCATTTAGGCTTATTCTTACACACCTCACTTGCTTCTTTGACATTCATAACTCTTGTCATGCACGCTCGCCTGTTCTTAAGGCTCCTGACATCAACTTCTGCTAGTACACGATCAATTTGATTATGGAAGGTGTGTCGTGGCCTTCCACGACTTCTGCATCCATCCACTTTTGCATTGTATATCTGTTTAGTCATTCTTTCCACATGCCCGAACCACCGGAGCATTCCTTTCCTTACCTTCACCCCGACATTCTCTTTCAGACCAACTCTCTTTCTTACTTCGGTAATACGAACGCGGTCCGCGAGCATCACTCCGCAGATTTTGCGCAGTGCTCGCATCTCGACCGCGTTTACTCTACTTTCATGCTCTCTCTTCCATACCCAACTCTCGCTTCCATACGTGAGCGTAGGTACCAGCACCGCGTTGTGTACGGCGAGCTGGGCCTTCTGGCTGAGGTTCTTAGCGCCTAGAAGTTTACCTAACGCTCCATTTAAATTCACATCACACAAATTCGTAACAATATTGATATTAAACTTTCAAGGAAGATCAGAGTCTTGAGTTATATGACATTTTATCGGTTCAGATAGAAAGATATGAAGAGAAAGAGAGAGGGAGATAAAACACACAAACTAAGAAGCAATATCATTTTCCATCATACCTATATACCTATGGGTTTGAGTTTCATCACAATTTATAAAGCGTGTTTACTACAAAGTAGTTACACGAGACATACACCGGTTGTATTTTTCGTATATATGATGGAGTGGGAGAACTTGTGTTGAATATTTGAACTTTATACACTCTGATACAATAAAAAACTACATACATACATAACTTCACGCTAGTTCCCTTACGGGGTAAGCACGAACAACAGAGTGCCATTTAGGCTTATTCTTACACACCTCACTTGCCTCTTTGACATTCATAACTCTTGTCATGCAAGCTCGTCTAAAATAATCGTTTACAATAAAAAACTAATGCATAAAATCAGGGCCCCAATTTTGCTATTAAAATATCATCAGAATGATCGACCTCTAGCGTCGTATTGGCTGATATTTCATACAAAATAACCTTAATGACGCTAGTGATCGACCATTTTGATAACATTCTTATAGCAGAATTCGAGCCCTGTTCCATGACTAACCTACAATTAAGTTAATATTAGCGAATCTTAATTGAGACTACTTAGATTAAATAAGATTTCATTAACATAATACAAAACCAAGCAAAGCTAATCTTGAGAAGCGATAAATAATTTATTCAAAACAAACATCAAAAGACAAAATACATATTGCATTTAACACATCAACGTATAAAACGAAAAAAGGCCATCACGTGCTAGTTAATTCAAATATTAATAACAAAATACTTGTTTATCTGTCCGTCCGTCTGTCACATACGAATATAAAACTACATCCACAAAGTTGTGAGTCAAGCAGATTATAAAATATATGTTTTGTCTCTGACGAACACCCACGCGATGATACTCGGAGATTTTCATAAGGTTTGTGACACACGGATGGGCTGCGATTTTTCGCTTCGAATTTGCTCTATGATCAAAGGAATCGAGTGGAAATAAAGGTAAATATGTACCGCGGCAAACGTAGGAAAGTATTAGGCCAAAAATGTATCTTCTGATATGACTTGCAAGTGTTAGCAAACTATCAGATGCGTGGGCTGGATGCATGCAGTTTCAAATGGAACTATTATAACATGCTTTTGGTTAATTTTTTTGACTGGTTGTAAACCGTTTTGGATCAGATTTAATAATAGGCATTGTGAAAAAAAGATAATACACTTATAAATCGATGTCTAAAACTATGAAATTTAAGAAAAACCTAAGAACGGGAGCCAAAAGCTTCAAAACTCATAGGACCCAGAAACAAAATTCACAACACTATAATAATGTGCTAGAGCATTTTTAATATGTTGTTAAATGCAAACCCACGAAAACTGATAATAATAATATTTTCCAATGAATAGAGGTACAGTTTTACACAACTAATAATTCCTCCTTATGTACCTGCGCAGTAGACCAATTTTAGTAGCGCGGGAAACTTGGATCTACCAACAGCAAAGTAGAGTACTAAGCGCGTCAATATCTTACGCTGTGGCTGATCGATTTGATTGTATCCGACAGTGTACTAAACGTGTAAGCGGAACGCAGCTAAGAATATATAGCAAGCAATACTCTGCCATTTTCGCTTGTGAATAAAGTTGTGAATATAGATTATTTAGTACATGTCGGAAATCGGTCTTCACTTTTCTGCACAAATTAAATTACCGATGGGAATTATGAGTTGTGTAAAACTGTAAAAGGAAGAAGAACTTGATGCCTTTTTATTCAAAGACTTCGTTTGAAGCAATATATATGTACGGCGAGGGTGTAGTTCATTAATACTTTCTGCTTCTTGTATATAAATAATAATAAAGTTTTGTACTATTTAAATCATATGACACATTTATCCCAGAAAATTAATTTTTTCGTGTTTTTATTCGTAAAAATTATTCCGAAATTTTAAAACGGGTGCGAAGATTAATCGAAGCATAGCTGTGTCGATAATCTAATTTTTCATCTATAGCAATGTCAACGCTTTTAGTGGTTCATGAACTGAATGCTTACTCTTTTCCCAGTAAAACGAATAGAGTGTGGGACGGTATACGGTGGAAGAATGGCGTAAGAGTCACAGATTGCAGAGTTCGAAGATGAAAGTATTTTGAAAATATAATAGACTAATTATTCACGACACCGGTTGACTTGCAAAAGTGAAATATCTATTCAGAATAGCTGAGGAAAGATTGTTTAGTAAATTCGCTGTTTTTTTGTAAAATATTTGTTGTTTATTCTTTATTCATAGCTAGGGATTTCCTGCGGCTTCACCTGCAAAATCTTCGATTAAATATAAAGAATCGCGACCGCACAAATATCAAATACACATTTTGAGCATGGATCCAAAAATTTCGTTATATGAATAATTTAATAAATTATTATTAGCTAGATAATAATTTACATTTCTTAATATTTTTTTGTATATATTTATTACTAAACCTACACTTTATATACCTACATTTTATATTCGTAGTCGTTTTAAATAACACTAGAATTCGCCCGCGATTTCGTCCCAGTTAGACAGGTGACATAGATTAAAATTGTTTTGCAATATTTAATATCGAAATTATAAACTAATTTGTGTGTGCCCTAATAACTTTAAAACTTTCTCTGGAATAATCCTGCGGGATACCCGAGATATAAAGTATCACGGATTTAATGACAGAATGTTTGATTGATTTTTTTCAACCTGACCACTTTAAATCAATGAAAACCGCATGGAAATCTCTGTAATTTTTACTTGAATCCCGAACAAACAGATAAATATAAAAATCTAAAAAAATAAAAGACTTACACATTTTCAATTTTATAATATTATAGATTAAACGAAGGTTTTATTTTTATGTAAGCGATTGAATGCTAAATAATATCTTACAACCTGTATACAACACACATGGCACTAGATAGGACAATATATATAAGTATAGATATAAGGCCCACACTGCACATGCACTTCCTCACAACACCAGCTACACAGATAAACTCTACATTAGTATAAGTTTAGTATTAAAATTAGAATAAATTAATATAATAAGTTATTCTTAAGGTACACCACAACATAAAAATCACTAAATTAATGTCACACACAGTAACAAAAATAAACAATAAGCGTGTATGGAGTCTAAAATTTTTCATAGAAATTAAGTAGTAAAAAAAGGTACGGAATTCGAGTCCCTAAAGATGTTAATAATAATTTTAAAAAACCTGTATATATCTAAATATTATTATTTTTATATTACATTTATTTTATTCCTTTCCTTTTTAATATTATTGATAATGTAAAACTATGTATGTACTTATTTCACATATTTTTAAAAAGAGGCGTCATTATGAGTCCGCTTCTAAAAAAATCCTAAAAAATCTTTAGATGTTTCTTATTTTTTATAACTGGCCATATAGCAAGACAATTAGAATAATTATTGCAAGTACTACTAAATTTATTTTCTTCAATAAAGGTTTGTTACGTAAAAAATGTTATTTATTTTTAATATAAAAAATAATATTATTAAATTACAAAGTAGTAAAATGAAGGGAACTTAACTTATATTTTATTCTACCTACAATCCCGTAAGACTACAAGTAGAATACTGAGCCTAGGTCATCGAAGTGAATGGGTATGATTCCCAGAAAGCTGGCTACGTTACCTCGCTGGATAGCCATACTGATCCGTAATTCGAGCTAGGAACAGGGGCATAGCTACCAGCGTATAAACCGTATCAATGATGCAGGACCCCCAGAATTCAGGGGCCCCGAAAAAATGTAAGCAAAAATTCTTAAAATGTTATCCACAATCTTTTATAGATTAATACCATTTTTGAGAATTGCTGGGCCAAAAGGAACGGCTATCAGACTTGTCATTAAGGTCTATAAAGACAGAAAATCTAGAAAAATTGAAATCGTCTTTAGCTATGGATGATTTGATAAATAAGTTTGCTGAAATAAAGCGAAAAAAGTGTATCTATGATTTGAACTGTTTGTCTAACTTAGCTCCTAGAAGCATTAAGTATAAGTACATACATACATACATAACTTCACGCCAGTTCCCTTGCGGGGTAGGCACGAACAACAGAGTGCCATTTAGGCTTATTCTTACACACCTCACTTGCTTCTTTGACATTCATAACTCTTGTCATGCAAGCTCGTCTGTTCTTAAGGCTCCTGACATCACCTTCTGCTAGTACACGATCAATTTGATCAGTATAAGTAATAACTTATAATCAATATATAATATTTTTTTATTTAATTAGAGTCTTTTTTGTTTATTTTATAAAAAATCCCCTTCCCTTGGGCCCCTCAATACATTTTGATGCAGAGTCCTTCCAAGGCAAGCTACGCCACTGGCTAGAAACCAGCCCTCTGATCACCCGAAGATAATTAAATTAAATTCTGAATGAAATTAGGGGCCACCAATTAAATTACGTCACACGGTAAGGGGAGGAGGGGGTCGGCGAAGTGTGACATTGTGTGACAAGGGGTGGGAGGGATCCTAAAGTTCGTGACGTCACAGTTCAAAATCTAATATATTTAGGCTTTTAAATACGAAATTTGAAATTCCAACTCTCTGCATGAGGATTTTTTATTTTATTGCAGGAGTTCAGCAGACAGGCAGACGGCCCACTTGATGGAAAGCGGTTACCATCGCCTATGGACATTTGTAACACCAAACGTACTACAAATGCGCTGCTGCTATCTTAAGGGAGACTGGAACCTGGTCACTAATGCCGGAAAACAACTCAAGGTTGTTATGGCGACATACTTTAGACCAGGGGTGGTAGCCGTCCAGTCGGGCAAATGCCCTACCACCTGGCTGTGAGTTGTTCTGTCGCCTTTTACGATAGGCCGCCCGGCCGCAGGAAATTGTATTCTTTCTCCGTTCCTGTACGGATAGTGTTTAAATTATTAAAAAAATAATTTAAATGGAAATAATTAAATTAAATAATTTCTTGATGTAAAAACAAGATATATGTGATGTCATACTAGGAGAATGTGATCAGCTGTGACTTAAACAGGGCAGGGGTCAAAAATCATGAAACCTGTGTGACGTAATTTGTGGATGACCTTTGAATGATGGAATGCACTTTGCGTTTTGACATTAAAGCCGGCAGGTGGCGCTCGCCGGTAGCGCAGACCCGCCCCGCGCCCCTCTTGGCAGCGGCGCGCGCGCACGTGTCCGCCCGTTGTCAATATTATTGCCCCGCACGAAATTATTTCGATACGCATCATAACAAACTGTTAACTAATGCCACTGTTAAAACATTATTTTAAATGATGTTCAAATGAGTCATTCAAGTGGTTGACTGTTGCAAGTCTACTGTTTAACGTGATCTACATTTTCACACTGAAATTTTTCGCTAATGACTAACAGACGTTAGTTTCTATTTATTAACCTCGTTCACCGGTACGCCTACGACCCTTCTCGTCTATTAGTACTTTTAGAGCTATGGGTAATAACTTCTATAGTTGTGGGAATACCAGTTCCATAATGAGTCCAACATATACACGAAGAAGAAGTGTCAGCGGTTTACGCCGACATGTGTATTTTAACATATCATTCGTATCAATACTATGATCCCTAGAATAATCATTTCATTAGCATAATTTTAGCAATATACAATTTACATCAAGCAACTTCTATCATTAACATCCTATGTAGGCAAACCTCCTACAATACTTATTATAAAATCCGAAATTATGTCAATAGTTTTAACCCGACATCCTAACAATTATTGTAATTTTAGATACTTTACCATATCTAAAGTAAACTGCAGTTTAGCTATACTAAGAATAACGTTGTATGTAACTACATAACAGTTTCATTCAATGTATTTGAGCCCCTATTTTAATGCGTTGTTACTTAGCCCAATACGTCACCTGAGATTATAATACGTCACCTGAGATTATAATACGTCACCTAAGATTATAATATGTCGTCACCTAAGATTATAATATGTCGTCACCTGGGATTATATGAGAATTCTAACCGTAGTATGTATCAATTCAATTATTAAAAGTTATTATTTGTCTATTAGGAAATGAGTATAATTTTTTCATTGTTTTGAAATGAAGAAATGCCCATATTTCAACAATATATTCAAAATCCAGTTTTGTTCAAAATAAGTTCCACTGGAGAACACTTTTTAAGGTCATAAGATTTAAATTTACTTCCTATTCTATGTATACCCATTCGTAATGTTCTGTTAAGGAGAAGAAGCGGTAAGAAACCTCCAGCAACACGTTACATAAATAATAAACATTTTTATATATGAAATAAACAATACTAAAAAGCAACCAAAGAATAAATTCTGTCTATTACCTATTAATTATTATGGAAATAAATGATACGAGAGTTATTTTATACTTAATATATAAAGCTGAAGAGTTTATTTGTTTGTTTGCTTGATCGCGCTAATCTCAGGAACTACTGGTCCGATTTGAAAAATTCGTTCATTGTTAGATAGCCCATTTATCGAGGAAAGCTATAGGCTATATATCATCACGCTAAGACCAATAGGAGCGGAGCACCAATGAAGAATGTTTCAAAATCGGGTTTTTTTTTAACTATTCCACGAGGACGAAGTTGCGGGCAGAAGCTTGTGATAATATAATGAAGGGTCTAACATCTACAACACAGGTAATTTCTATGTGTAATATAATCGTACATTCTCTAAATTAATGAATTAGATGGATAGATCGTCTTTGGTATCAATAAACATATACTTATATAGGTACACTAGCTGACCTGGCAAACGTTATTCAGCCATAAAAACAAACAACAAAGGAGGGTGAAAAATAATTTACGGCCTATTCTCATAAGTATCAAATATACAAAAAAAAACATTAAAATCGGTTAAGCCGTTTCGGAGGAGTGCGACCACAAACACCGTGACACGAGATTTTTATATATTAGATATAAATTGTAATTATCTGGTTCGGCGGCGGAAACAGCTGAATCACTCAAGCGGCGCAAATATGCAACCCTCAGTGAGAGTTATATGTTTGTGCCGTTTGCTGTCGAGACGTTTGGACCGTGGGGCCTGAGGCTATGAGCCTCTACCAAAAATTATCAAAACTACTCATTGACTCTTCAGGTGACTAGAAGGCTGGTGCTTACCTCGGGAAATATCAGTATGGCGATCCAGCGAGGAAACGTAGCCAGCCTTCTAGGCACCTTACCCATAGAAGACGGTGATCTAGGCTCAGTATTCTACTTATAATCTTGAAGGACTAAACAATACAAAATAAATTAAGTTTTCTTTTATTGTATTTGATTATTTATAAATTTCTTACTAAGTAATAAATATATACTAATGATCAACCAGTGGTCGCAATTCGACCATAATTAATTTAAATTATAAGTTTGAACATTATTAAGGTTCTCGAAGACTATACTTCTATAATCACAGATTTCGCCAAGGCTACACTGTTAATTTGAATTTAACAATAAACAAAAGAGTATATATGCGTGTGTGTGTCAAATACATGGTAGTGTGTGTAATGTTTTTTTTTTATTGATTTAATGTATTTCTATGCATAATTGAAAAAAAAGCATTCTGCACTCCTTCTCTATTGCGAAATTTCATACTCCTCCGTTCGCGCAATTTTCGTAAAAAGGGGTACAAAGTTTTTGCTTCGCGTATTAATAAATACATATATTATTTGTAATTAAACATAATCTGCATAATACCATTCAGGGTATAATTAAATTATCAAGCATGAACACAAAAAAAACTTGAGAGGTGTCAAGGGACACCCGGATGGAACGAAGTTCCTTTCGATTAATTAGTGAAGGAATTGTAATTGGAATTGAGAGAGAGAGACAGACAGACAGACAGAGAAACATGCGACGCCGCACAGCTTACAATAGCTTACTATAGCAAAAAGTGTCGTGACAACTTTTCGTAAGAATTTTTTCCGTCTAGTCCCCTTTCACAACGCGCGAGAAGGAACTTCGTTCCAATATTATCAAGCGTTTGTCTCTTTTATAATCAATCGGATACTTGCGACTATTTTTAACGATCCTTGCCCTACAGTACTAACCGATCTACAATGTTGGTATAAATATACTATGTATCAACAATGTTTTAAAGTTAAGTGCAAACGAATAGTTGACGATGGAAGAGTAACTCTAGCAACCACATTCGGACAGGCTTCTTTCAAAACACGTGTTTCAAGAACGATTAATGTGTTCCATAGGAGTTATTCACCAATATCTATTGGTGAATACCATCTGGTTAGAAGGTTATGTAAGTGTGCTAGCAGAGCTATAGGACACGGAAGAACAGATGACCTAAAGCGGCCAATATTGGAGAATAGCGTAGTGGAATGGATTATGTCTAGATATACTCATAGGTGTAAGTAACCGTCCTCTTTCTTGGGGGTTGGTATACGCTTCTTCAATAAAATTCCGAGTGAAATTTTAGATCTGCCTTTCACCAAATTTAAACCGAAATTCAAAGTATTTTGCTAAAAAAGGGATACTACAATATTGATGAATATGTAGGAATCGTATTTGTTATTATAAAATAACCATATGACGGAAGTAGTCAATAACCGGATAGAGTATACTTTCATGTAGTATTCGGAAGTTGTTTAACCGGATGTCAATGTAGAAGCATTTATTATTAAGCTAACTGATATCGGTAATGGAGTAACCGGATGTTGGAAGTTAATACGTATGGCGGATGTTGGTTTTATGAAGGAAGTGTAACTGAAGTGGCGCCACAGCATTACCGGATATTGTCACTGCAGCGCGCTACGAGGACCTTATAAATACTGGGTGTTCGGGCAGAGGAGGGGCAGTCTACGACGGACAGTCCGCCTTGACAGTCTTGGACGAGGAGCACATAATATATTGTGGTCGATAATTACTGCTTAATAATCGCAGTATTCTGGAAGGGCAAATTGCCGCTCGACATCTGACAAGCGTGGATGCAGCTCTTGGAGTTGTTCTAATATTTCTGTGTATTATTGTGCAATATTTAATGTAGTAATTCTAGTGTAATAAACTTTGATTATAATATTCCAGATTATTATTGTGTTATCCTCGGAGCGTCATTCGTTCGCTCCCGGCGTGAATCCGACAAATACTTAAATGACAAAACTTCATTCACATACAGCTCGCTCCAACCATTTATACTATATTTTGTATAAAGTTTTTATCTTGCCAAGCTTTTAAGGAATTTTTGGAGATATATTGCAGCATAACATTTTAGTACGTCATGTCATTATTATAACTATAATAATATTTTTCTTTCCTTTTATTGTCTTGGTCTTATTGAGTATGCACTGTTTGCTACAACTCCATTAATTCTTCGAAAAGTAATTCTGTAACATACTTCTGTATAAAAGTAATTTAAAAGAAGAGAACTTGAGATATAAACAGAATAAGAAATATAAAGAAAAACAATATTTAGCTAGACGTGTTGCTGAGGAGTTTCTTGCCGTTTCTTCTACTTAACAGCAATAACACGTTGCGAAGCGGTGTACATAGAATAGGAAGTAAATTTAAATTTTAACTTATATGTATGACCTTCAAAAAGTTTTCTCCAGTGGAACTTAGTTTGAATAAAAACTTTTGAATTTTGTATTTTTAAGATATAGCGTAAAGTTCCACTTTATTTTGATACTTATCATATTCGTCTTTAAGTCTTCAGTTCTTATATCTGACTAACCATTAATTAATAGGAAGAAATTTTCTTGCTAGTGGTTTAAATATCTATAAAATTCTAAGCATGCCGTGTTTGTACATTGAAGCTATTTAAAAAAACGACTGGAATACACAGTACACTATATAAACGACTAGCTGTGCCCGCGACGTCGTCCCCGTGGAATTTGTTTTCGAAACCCCCGATTTTGAAACATTCTTCATTGCGGCTCCGCTTCTATTGGTTTTAGCGTAATGATATATAACCTATAGCCTTCCTCGATAAATGGGCTTTCTAACACTGAAAGAATTTTTCATATCAGACCAGTAGTTCCTGAGATTAGCGCGTTCAAACAAACAAACTCTTCAGCTTTATATATTAGTATAAGATGGAGAACACGATGCATTTTTTTATGTTTCTCGTTTGTTTGTTCTTAGTTACTGGGCAGATTTCCATGCGGTTTTCGCTGACCGACAGCAAATTCTCAGACTTAAAATCTGCGCTACTTTTTAACCTGGGAATCTCACGGGATTTTTATTGGGAATGTTTTAAAATGTCCAGATTAAAAAAAATAGGCATTTCACTGATCGATAGCAAATTTTGTGTAATAAAATGTGTGATATTTTATTCCGGGAATCCCGTGGGCATTTTCCCGGGTTTGCAGTTGTTCGGGTGCACACATTAGCTTATTTCGACACAGTTTTCACTAAAATTACGTTCTTTTTTTAAATGCTGCGACACTTCGTGTCCCGGGAATCTCGCCGGAATTGCAAACCGAACGAGGACGAAGTCGCGGGCATATCCTAGTTTGACATAATAATGTAAATTTTCTACCAATGACTAAGTAAATCGGTTGTAAGTTATAAAATAATTGGCATTTAATGGGCTTTTTATTGTTCGAAGTTTCTATATTAGTGAACTAGAAATAGGGTCTCGGACACGTATTACAGTAAATCTTAATATTTTTACATATAAAAGAAAAGGCGTTTATTACCAATTTTTTAAATATCATGAAACAAATTTACCTACTTTTCAAACAATAATTAATGCATTATTTCACTCCTTTTACTTGTATATAAGTATGACATCATAAGTAATGCTTTCACTATGAACTACAGATTGAAAAGTTCCAAAAAGATTGCAGGTGATAGTGCTTAAAAAATCGTTATAAAATGACTTTTGAAACAACGAAAAATATCCTATTTTATGTACTTTATATAGTTCTATGGAACTATATGAAAACGAAAACATGTATAGAGCAGCATTCAAATTCAAATTCAACAGTTTTGCAACATTCAAATTCAAATTCAACAGTTTTGCAACATTCAAATTCAACAGTTTTGCAACATTCAAATTCAAATTCAACAGTTTTGCAACATTCAAATTCAACATTCTTTATTCAAAATAAGTTCCACTGGAGATCACTTTTTGAAGGTCATACATATAATTCGAAATTTAAATCTACTTCCTATTCTATGTACGCCGCTTCGCAACGTGCGACGCTGTTTTAAAGAGAAGCGGTAAGAAACTACCCAGCAACACGTCTAGCTAAAAAAAAATCATCATAATTATTTATATATCAGGCTATTTTTTTTTAATACATATAGAAGTTGTATTGCAATTACTTTTCAAAGAATTAATCGAGTTGTAAGAAACAACAAATTTTGTTACCGTTTTACGTTCTTCTATGAAATATCAATAGGGTTGCTCTTGATCTATACAAAAATAACTTCGCTTTAAATTTAAGCATACATTAGAAGCGACTTTTTATCTCAAACTCATAATATATGGAGAGCTAGGTTATTCTGGTTATAGAAGCTCTTTTTTTATTGCAGGAGTTCAGCAGACGCCTATGGACCTTTGCAACACAAAGGTGCTGCAAATGCGCTGCTGCTCTCTTAAGGGAGTCTGGAAACTGGTCACTAATGCCGGAACACAACTCAAAGTTGTTATGGCGGCATGCTCTAGACTAGGGGTGGTAGCCATCCAGTCGGGCAAATGCCCTACCACCTGACTGTGGGTTGTTTAGTCGCCTCTTACGACAGGCCGCCCGGCTGCAGGAAATTGTATTCTTTCTCCGTCCCTGCACGGATGGAAAGCTCAAACGGAATCACGGAAAATGCGTGTTACAGCTAGGTTACATGACCGCTACCACAGAATCGGCCTCTGTGGTTGAGCGGGCTAAGTCTTTGCTGGCTTACCTCACTGCAACGCAGAGGTTCCGAGTTCGATTCTTGGCATGGTAAATTTCGGAAACGAGTTTTCTACGTTATTTACTTATGGTCTGGCTGTCTGGGATCTTCCTCAGAATAATTCGAGGTATTAATACAACATAACACAAGCGTAAGTTGCTTAATTTCGGGATATATAGTATGTATTTTCATCTGCAGATTATTAATCTATATATTAATACGTGAAGCAAAAACTTTGTACCCCTTTTTACGAAATATGCGCAGACGCCGGAGTATGAAATTTCGCACACTTATAGTTTATATAGAGAAGGAGCGACGAATGCTAATATTTTTTTAAATTTATGAATAAAAAATACATTAAATCAATAAAAAAAAACATTACACACACTATCATGTATTTGACACACACACGTATATATACTCTTTTGTTTATTGTCAACAGTGTAGCCTTGGCAAAATCTGTGATTATAGAAGTATAGTCTTTGGCATTAATTATTATGGTCGAATTTCGACCACGGGCGTCCACTAGTTATTATTATTAAATGTCATAAATCAATTAATCACAATGAAAAAATATTCGTATTACAAATATGCCAAGTACAGCGTTGAAACCTGTACTACTTCTTGCAGCTATTATATAGATAGACGTCAGATTCACAACATTTTCCTTCAAATGTAGCCGCACTTATCATTAAAAATTGTGCGTCAGGAAATTCTTTAACAAGTTCATAAATATTCATTAATTCTGTATCCATTCGACAAAACAGACAACCATTGGGAAACAAAATTAAACTAGATTGGGAAAGATTAATAATGTGCTGACGACCTTCCCTGTATACATAGACACACACAATTTTCATATAGGCGCTCCACATTCTCTTAAACCTTGCGAGGACGCTAGAAGCTGTTGAACTTCCTCGTTTCTGGCATTCTTGCGAGAATGTGGAACGCCCATAAAATCTTACTATTTACAACATAAAAGCAGCACACACATAATACAGTGCGACTGACCTGAGGCGTCCAGGTGGTAGCCACGCGGCTGGAGCTCCTGCTCCTGGTCCGCCACAGCCGCTTGCTGACGCTCTGGACAACGCTGCTCGAAGATCTGGACTTCTGCATGCCACCTGAATTTAACACAGTCGGCGCTACAGTAGGTGAAGCACGACCAAGTAAGGTCGAAAGGAAAGAGTGCGACTGGGCAGGTGAAACGGGGGACGTAGGCGTCGAGGCAATAGACTCAAACTGCAGATCTCTATAAGTGAGAATCCACCCTTCCTCGGTCTGACAGCCTTTATGAGGCCCGTCGTCATCCACGTCCCCAGGGATCCTAGGTTTAATATTTCGCAAATTCTTGTCATAATTTATACGCTTAAAACGATCAGTTTTATCAGCATCGACGCTTTTCTTTCGTGCCATTCTCAAGTAACGCTTTATTGTGTCGCTAACAGATTGCGACACGTCATCGTGGTCGACACTAGACCGACGTCTCGCGGGCTTACGATCTGGAGGTGGACTAGTAGGGCTCGTGGGAACAGTGGCCGCCTCCAGCTTCTCTCGATAAGCCCGCTCAATCTCCAACAAAATTTCATCAGGTATCGGTAGCGTTTGTACCTCCTTATCAAAAAATTTATCCTCAAGAGACTCTTGAGATACTTCAATAAGTGGTGGCGGAGACATTGGCGGAGAACGTATCTCCTCCCCGTCCTTGATACGCGTAACACCAAACCCACGCCCCCATGGCGCACTCCTGGAATTCGCACTGGCGCCACCAACAAACCCACTTGGTCCATAACCACCACCGCCCACACCACCACTTCTACCGCCTCTATACGGCTTTGGCTTACGTAGATCATGATACAGTCTTTTCAATAGACCCCTATCTGCTAGCAGGTCTTGCACTAAATTATCTCTATTCGGGGCCCTTGAATAGTATTTCCCTAGGCTCTCTATCAGCGTCCTCTGCGCGGGATTGGTGTCAGAATCATTAGGCGACCGTTGAGATTGGCGTTTTAGGTATTTTCTTATGGATCGCACTAACTCCTCCGACTCGGCTAGCTTCGAAGGGCCCGATTCGTCTTCTACTTTCAGGTACTTTCGCAGCAAATCAACGAGGTCGGATTCATCTTCCTCCTCGATTATTGACCGACTACCAGAATCATGATACCCGCTGGAATGTCCATGGGAATTGAATCCGGAAGTCGTGGGTGAAGGAGGCGGTGCCGCGAAGAAGTCTCGCCTGAGCTTAGCAATGTCAAATCTGCCGCCTGAAGTATGAGGAATGAACAGTTCCGTTGGACGCACCGGCGGCGGTGGTAAGTCATCTGAAGGCGATCTAGCGCGCACAGAACCACCTCTCGCTCGCTTCTTTCTACGTTGCCGTGGCAAGGCGCCAGGATAGGAACTCTTCCTCCAGAGGAGGAACCGGGGCTCCTTGGTGCATACATCCTGGAAGTAGGCCTCGATGCGCGGAACGTCCTCAAGCCGGTTCTGCGCGCCCTCCGGGATGAGCCGGCGGCCGGCATCGGACATATACTTCCATGTCTTGCGGCTAAGCAGCCAGCGCTCGCGCGGCTTGTCGCGGCGGCGCACCGCCTTCGTCATGGGGTCGGGCGCGTCGGCGCGGCGGCGGCGGCGCTCCATGGCCCGCTGGGATGACGGGCGCCAGCGGCTCAGGCCTCACGCCGAGGGGGGCCCGTGCGGCGCATCGCTGGCCTCGCGGCGCGCACCTGCCCGCGCGAAACTGAACACTGCCCGCACGGGGCGGTATATTATGCGCCGAAATAGCGGTCCGCTAATAGAGCGGCCGTGAACTGGATAGAGGGTGCGCGAGCGCTGCGCGGACCGGCGCGAGCGGCGACTCGGCGCGGGACTGCCGCCGCCGCAACAGCCGTAAACAAAGCTCCCGCCCACATGGTGCCGCCCGCCCCCGCCCTAGCGGCTGCGCCTGCGCACCGCGCCGGCCGCCGGCTTCCTTGACCTATGCGGTGACATATCGCTATACTTCTAATTGGTAATGGTCATGGATTTCAAGAAACAATTCATTATTTAATCAGTTATAAAAAAGAGCTCCCAAATCGCCATTAACAGCTGTTCAGGTGATCAGAAGTCCGGTGTCTACTTCGAACAAGGGATCAGTATGGCGATCCAGCGAGGCAATGTAGCCAGCCTTCTGGGACCTTGTGTACACATAACGACCTAGTCTCAGTATTGTACTTATTGTCTTAGGGATTATAAGTAGAATACGTAACTAATAAAATTAACCTTTCCGTACTTTGTATTAGATAATAAGCTATACTATATCTGTAGTTTATGTAAACTTGTTCAATATTAACGAATATTAATTTCGATGGTAACGTATACCAAAACATTTACGAAACATTAATGAGATAAAATGAGTTAATTAAGCGGCGCATTAGCGTAACAACGCGCTATTTATAACATTAATTGGCTAAAGTTAAAAATATCACCAGTGTACTTGAGCTATATTTAATTGAATTCAATAGTAGATATAATGTTTTTAATAATTTTATAAATGAACTTAAAAAATAATAATAATAATAATAAAATAAATGTTCTTAAAAAAATTAACCAATGCAGAGTGGAGTACGTTCTTTGTGGAAGGCTATAGAATAAAGTAAACCCCGTTTATGATATGTATCTGTTTTTTTAACTCCCTCCGACTGTAATTGTGATGGAATTTTCTTTTTCTTGTATTATTTATCTGTGCAGGAACGGAGAAAGAATACAATTTCCTGCGGCCGGGCAGCCTGTCGTAAGAGGCGACAAAACAACCCACAGCCAAGTGGTAGGGCATTTGCCCGACTGGAAAGCCAGCCCTGGTCTAGAGTATGCCGCTATAACAAATTTGATTTATGTTCCGGCATCAGTGGTCAGGTTCCAGTTTCCCCTACGATTCAGGCAGCACATTGGCAGCACTTCTGGTGTTCCTAATGTCCATAGGCAATTTCTATTACAATTGGGCTATATTTATACTTTTTACAATATATTATTTATTTTTTAGGTATCTTAGGGTATGTCGACAAAACAGGAGACCGGAAGGCTGGAGCTTACCTCGCTCAAAGGATTAGCCTTTGTATCCAGCGAGGTAATGCTGCCAGCCTTCTAGGTACAATGCCCAGCGACAGTGGTCTGGTGGGGCTGGACGGGTTTTAATATAGGTTTTATTTTAATTTTAGTTTTTTTTGCTATTGTATATATATTTTTAAGTTATGTTTCTTATAGGATATTTTAGTTTTTGTTAATAGATGTTAGACTTAGTTTATTTATAGTATTTAATTTTGGATAATATTTTAAAGTTATATTATATTTAAAGTTTTACAGGTAATAATTTCATATATACTCGT
Organism: Dendrolimus kikuchii; assembly: GCA_019925095.2. Taxonomy (NCBI): domain Eukaryota; kingdom Metazoa; phylum Arthropoda; class Insecta; order Lepidoptera; family Lasiocampidae; genus Dendrolimus; species Dendrolimus kikuchii. The sequence continues at coordinate 18,261,288 of CM034407.1, forward strand.
AAACTTTATTTTTATTATTTTGACTTCGATTTCATTAAATTTATTATTTTGTTTTTTTTTATATTATGACTTTTATTTTTAACATGTATCACGATTTTTTTTTGTGACATGATAATTATGACTTAAGAATGATATAGATAAATAGACAAATTGTAGTTTTTGTTTTGTGTTGTATTGTATTATTTAATTCCTTTTTTATTTTATATCTAATTTTCCAATATTTCATCAAATTGCAATATTGGATGCTCCGGTGGTTCGGGCATGTGGAAAGAATGCATGATGAAAGAATGACTAAACAGATATACAATGCAAAAGTGGATGGATGCAGAAGTCGTGGAAGGCCACGGCACACCTTCCATGATCAAATTGATCGTGTACTAGCAGAAGGTGAGGTCAGGAGCCTTAATAACAGACGAGCGTGCATGACAAGAGTTATGAATGTCAAAGAGGCAAGTGAGGTGTGTAAGAATAAGCCTAAATGGCGCTCTGTTGTTCGTGCCTACCCCGCAAGGGAACTGGCGTGAAGTTATGTATGTATGTATGTATGTATGCATTAAATTTATTATAATTTTCTTATAGTTGTATGAGCTAAATGCGTAACAAGAATTATTTTTTTAGTGGAAACTTAGTTGATATGTGTATTAAGTTATGTGTTTTATATTGTAAGAATTATAATTATTGTATGTTTCCCAAATAAATTAAATAAATAACATAAATCGAACACAGTAAAAGCCTATCGCGTTTTAGGATATTTATTTTATTTTTCACAAACTTATATACAACACATTTATGTCATGTTTATACCTATATTGTACTACTTTGGTTTACATCATCTATTTACTATCTACTTGTCTAAATCATCTTGCAGTACAATACAGACTAACGTTTTTACCTTATCTATTATAATAATATAAGTCCACGAACGTGTTAAATAATCTATCATACTAAAGGAATTAATTGGTCCAGGAAACGTGACGTAACACAGACGTCTTTAATGCTTGAAATGAAATATCAATAATTTGTAATTTACATACATACATACATACATAACTTCACGCCAGTTCCCTTGCGGGGTAGGCACGAACAACAGAGCGCCATTTAGGCTTATTCTTACACACCTCACTTGCCTCTTTGACATTGATAACTCTTGTCATGCAAGCTCGTCTGTTCTTAAGGCTCCTGACATCACCTTCTGCTAGTACACGATCAATTTGATCATGGAAGGTGTGTCGTAATTTGTAATTTAATGTAAAATAAATGTAAATGTCTAATAAAAATCCTTTTTATCGAATTTCTTCCATATAAACCCAGTCATTTCTAAGAAAAAAGACGTACAAATAAACGGTAGGATATGATGAAAACATAAATACCTATTTCAATTTAGCCAAAATTGCTACGAAACCCTAAATACTTGCCAGGTGGTAGGGCATTTGCCCGACTGGATGGCTACCATCCCTGGTCTAAAGTATGGCGCCATAACAACCTTGAGTTGTGTTCCGGCATTAGTGACCAGGTTCCAGTCACACATTAGAGAGCAGCAGCGCATTTGTAGCACCTTTGGTGTTGCAAATGTCCATAGGCGATGGTAACCGCTTTCCGTCAGGCGGGCTGTTTGCCTGTCTGCTGAACTCCTGCAATAAAAAAATAAAAAAAAACACGTAATGAAATTTAACAATATCGTTCAATAACAAGAAAAAGCTTTTGAAAATGCATACATTTCACATTTGCACGGCTTGTACTATACAGCTATACATATCCTAGGCCACTTATGAAACGCTCCGAATTAAAAATAAACTAACGACATAACATAAACAAAATGATTTCGGGAAGGTTGTTTGTTAACTTTCATACTACTAACGCCATCTAGTATCAGAGAACGAAACGTGAAATTTTTTTATAACTTTTTATTTTATTTTTCATTGCATGAGTTCAGCAGACAGGCAGACGGCCCGCCTAATGGTAAGCGGGTACCATCGCCTATGGCTGGCTACTAATGCCGGGACACAACTCAAGGTTGTTATGGCGGCATACTCTAGAACAGGGCCTCCAGATGGGCAGATACCCTACCACCTGGCTGTGTGTTGTTTTGTCGCCTCTTACGACAGGCCGCCCGGCCGCAGGAAATTTTATTCCTTCTCCCTTCCTGCACGGAAGAAGATATAACAGAAATTATTATTCTTTTACATAGATACATAACTTCACGCCAGTTCCCTTGCGGGGTAGGCACGAACAACAGAGTGCCATTTAGGCTTATTCTTACACACCTCACTTGCCTCTTTGACATTCGTAACTCTTGTCATGCAAGCTCGTCTGTTCTTAAGGCTCCTGACATCACCTTCTGCTAGTACACGATCAATTTGATCATGGAAGGTGTGTATTATTCTTTTGCAGTATAAATATAATTTTTTGATAGAGTTTTTGGCGGGAACTGAAAGGGGACGTTGTGCTGAGCAGTTTTATTATCTAAAAATATGTAAAATTACTCTAAAATGAACAATAGTTATAGGATATCGATAGTTTTTGAGTAATAATTATGCGTTTTTGTGAGAAATGTGAACTGTATAGTCAAATGTGGCCTTTCGAGTTTCCACAAGGACTCCGTTGAATGGTGTGGATTGTAGCCTACAATGCAACTGCGCCTGGCTTAAAGGCCTAGCTGCCAAGCCTTAAACATAAAAAAAAAATTGATAATGCTGATATTAGATAATGCACTGCCCTCCTTCAATCTCTCCTCAATGACACCTGTACACACTTCTTCCTTCGTTGACAACTCCTTCACAGTACAGGCTGTCCGTTTACGGAACTCACTGCCACTCAACATCAGACAAGCTAAGTCAGTATCCTCTTTTAAAATCATGGTTTTTAATTATTTCTGGTCCTCTCAGGTATAATAGTGCTGTATGTATTGTGATATGTACTGTGTTTATATAGTATATAATAAAGATTTTTATTTATTTTATATATTTTGAACATTTTATATTATTTATTGTCTACACCGCCACTGTCATGTTTTAATAATTTCCTTAGTTTAAGGGGTTGCCTGGAAGAGATCGCTTTAAGCGATAAGGCCGCCCTTTGTTCAACATTTATTGTATCTAGTTGTTAAGTTTAAATTTTTGGTGAACAATAAAGTGTTTTAATTCATTCATTCATTCATTCACTGCCCCTTAAAGTCAGAGATACCACATCACTGAGGTTTAAGAATCTACTCACGAAGCACTACTGGAATGTTGGCGTAATCATAATATATAACCGAAAGTTCGTTATGTTATTTTTTTACCACCACATTAATACTTCTAAACTTAAGAGTGAAACAACTTTGAACAAACATTGGAAGCAAGTATCTCGCCAGCTTTAAAAATTATAAAAGGCATTATAGCACACGCTGAGGGCCCAACTGTGAAATAAAGTGGTTACCGTCGCCTATAAACATTGTGCTGCCGACCTCGAAGGTGAGAATGGAACCTAGCTACTGATGCCGGAACACAACTCAACGTTATGGCGGCATACTGACTAACGTAATTCAATTCAATTACAATACTATATCTATACGGGGTGAAGATAAGGAAAGGAATGCTCTGGTGGTTCGGGCATGTGGAAAGAATGCACGATGAAAGAATGACTAAACAGATATACAATGCAAAAGTGGATGGATGCAGAAGTCGTGGAAGGCCACGACACACCTTCCATGATCAAATTGATCGTGTACTAGCAGAAGGTGATGGCAGGAGCCTTAAGAACAGACGAGCGTGCATGACAAGAGTTATGAATGTCAAAGAAGCAAGTGAGGTGTGTAAGAATAAGCCTAAATGGCGCTCTGTTGTTCGTACCTACATTGAAAAAAATCAACCTTCAGCTATATTTACAGGTCCGCCTGATGGAAAGCGATTACTATCGCCTATGGTCATTTGTAACACCATAGGTGCTACCAATGTGCTGCGGCTCTGAAAATGGAGATTGTAACCTGGCCACTAATGCCGGAACACAACTCAAGGTTATTATGGCGACGTACTCTAGACCAGGGATGGTAGCCATCCAGACTAACAAATGCCCTACTACAAAGCTTTTGAATTTCAAAAATTAAATCGAATTGAAATGAGAAAGACAATTGTGTATTAAGATTTTTTTTATTCATAACCAGAAGTAGAAGCATTTAATAATATTATGAGAAAATATTTATTCTGCTATACTTGCAGCGCCATCTATTGACGCCTTTATGAATGTGGAAAATTGGTGGTTGGCCAAATCTTGCGATTTTGATTGTGTTGGTTCAAGTTTATCATGATCTGTATTTAGGTTCTCGTTTGTGCTTTCCACCGCTAGATGGCGATATATTGGCATAATGAAATCTCTTTTCTTAAGTTTTCGCGACTAGTACATTCTTTTACCATGCTAATACAAATAAATAAAACTACGTCTCAACGGTTTTAAGCGCGGCATTTTATTGGATTTCTATTTCGACGTTTCGGCCATTGTTCAGTAATCGTGATCACGGAAGACAGTGGCTAAAACGTCGTAATAAAATGCGGTGATTAAAATCTTGCAAACGTTTTTTTTTCTATTCCAAGCAGTCCTAATATCGAAGGCTCCATTGGTTAGAGCGATGTATTTAATATCGATGGATTATTACAGCACACAGAATTAGATAATGGTTTATTACATTTAAGTTTTTTTTTTATTGCAGATCAGCAGACAGGCAGACGGCCCACTTGATGGAAAGCGGTTACCATCGCCTATAGACATTTGCAACACCAAAGTTGCTACAAATGCGCTGCTGCTCTCTTAAGGGAAACTGGAACCTGGTCACTAATGCCGGAACACAACACTCAAGTTGTTCTGGCGGCATACTTTATACCAGGGGTGGTAGTCATCCAGTCGGGCAAATGCCCTACCACCTGGCTGTGGGTTGTTAAGTCGCCTCTTACGACAGGCCGCCCGGCCGCAGGAAATTGTATTCTTTCTCCGTTCCTACACGGATAAAAAAGTAATGGACAACACTCAGTCCATATTTTTGGAAAGTAACAAAATAAAGATGGTTTGGTTGGTTTTTTAGTTGTAGTTCGTTGTCTTACTCGTTTTATTCTATTTTTAATTTTTGGGGATCCTTGGTTGATTTAAATTCATGTTGGACTCGGTAGATGGCGCTGCAATCGGGTTTCTAGATTTTTACTTTTTAGGGCTGGACGCTGTCTACCGTGCAAAGTTGTATATATTTAAATAAGGAACTAACTAACTCCGCTGGCTCAGCGGCCCAAAGTGGTCTTGGCCCCCAAACGAGCGAGAACAAGCGACTGTCATCTGTCCTGAACAGTGTCTTGTAGGCTTGAAGTTAAATCAGCGGCCCAATTCTGTTATTTCTATATCATGGTGTTGCGAAGATATTCCAAGTACAATTCCATCGCGATAGTGTCAAAACTTCGTATTCTACTAAATCCATTATATCTTCTTGACATCTTCGCGGTAGAAAAAAAATGGTATTTTTCGGTTCTAAATATTTATAAATCTAGAGTGGCATGCCACGGGCACGCTATGGGAATTAACAGAATACCGAAATCAGGCAAACCTACAATTGAGAGTATAGTGTCCGACGATTTTAACGAGCTATTAATAGCAGAATTGGCTCCTACGTCAGCTTCCACTTTATATTTCCAGCGATACTTAGTTTGAATGGAGCGTTAGGTAAACTTCTAGGCGCTAAGAACCTCAGCCAGAAGGCCCAGCTCGCCATATACAACGCGGTGCTGGTACCTACGCTCACGTATGGAAGCGAGAGTTGGGTATGGAAGAGAGAGCATGAAAGTAGAGTAAACGCGGTTGAGATGCGAGCACTGCGCAAAATCTGCGGAGTGACGCTCGCGGACCGCGTTCGTAATACCGAAGTAAGAAAGAGAGTTGGTCTGAAAGAGAGTGTCGGGGTGAAGGTAAGGAAAGGAATGCTCCGGTGGTTCGGGCATGTGGAAAGAATGCATGATGAAAGAATGACTAAACAGATATACAATGCAAAAGTGGATGGATGCAGAAGTCGTGGAAGGCCACGACACACCTTCCATGATCAAATTGATCGTGTACTATCGGAGGGTGATGTCAGGAGCCTTAAGAACAGACGAGTGTGCATGACAAGAGTTATGAATGTCAAAGAAGCAAGTGAGGTGTGCAAGAATGGGCCTAAATGGCGCTCTGTTGTTCGTGCCTACCCCGCAAGGGAACTGGCGTGAAGTTATGTATGTATGTATGTATGATACTTAGGACGCCCAACCGATCGCCGACCGACTAGTCGCCCTAAGTATGCTTTCTTCACACCCCGATCCTCCTCCATCCGTTCTACGTGAATATGTATAAATAATACATACATACATAACTTCACGCCAGTTCCCTTGCGGGGTAGGCACGAACAACAGAGCGCCATTTAGGCTTATTCTTACACACCTCAGTTGCTTCTTTGACATTCATAACTCTTGTCATGCACGCTCGTCTGTTCTTAAGGCCGCTGACATCACCTTCTGCTAGTACACGATCAATTTGATTGATTTATTTTATTGTATAAATAATATTGAAAGAAAAATGTAATGCAGCTATCCGTGCAGGAACGGAGAAAGAATACAATTTCCTGCGGCCTGGCGGCCTGTCGTAAGAGGCGACAAAACAACCCACAGCCAGGTGGTAGGGCATTTGCCCGACTGGATGACTACCACCCCTGGTCTAAAGTATGTCGCGATAACAACCTTGAGTTGTGTTCCGGCATTAGTGACCAGGTTCCAGTCTCCCTTAAGAGAGCAGCAGCGTATTTGTAGCACCTTTGGTGTTGCAAATGTCCATAGGCGATGGTAACCGCTCCTGCAATTAAAAAAAAAATTGACGACTTCCGGTCGGTCGCCCCAAGTACCGGTGGAAGGACAGAGTGGAGACTGACCTGTGTGAACTCCAAGCCCATAACTGGCAAGAAATCGCACAGGACAGACACAGATGGCGAGTTCTCGTTTCGGAGGCTAAGACTCATTTTGGGTCGCTGAGCCAACAGAGTTAAATATTATAATTAAATGTCTGTTCCGACCTATTTTTTTCTTTGACAAACTTCATTGACGTATAACACCATTCCTTGAAACATTAGCAAAGAAATGTCATTGTATCAATTATGGTCAAGTCAAAAGAACGACGCGACGTGAAACAATGCGTACATGCATGCCAAGACGATACATGTAGAACGATTGTTGATTGTTCTAATATTTTGTATTACTAATGTCTCGCTGGTATATACAATGTTTTAATTTTTTGAATGAAGTACTCGTTTTAAAAATACCACAAAAATATTACAGTCGAATCTAAAATGACTAATAAGTAATTTATGCAGGATGTAGACGCAGGGGCGGAGGATATCCAAAATGATAGGTTTTTTTTTTCGTATTAATTCGTATAATTCGTTTTTCACAATAATCGTTACGCTGGTATATTTGAACGTATTTAATGAAGTGACATAATAAGTTAGTAAAGTGACATTTTATCTGTCACTGTCAAAGTGACGTTTACGTATGTTGAATGTCGTTGTTGTCGATGGCAACTATCCACAAACCACAATTGTCTCTGAATACAGGGTGAATTTCTCAAGTAGGCCTCCAGGGCCCAATCCTGAACTGTGCTAAATAGCGAAGAACACTTAAAGGAGTCGAGAAAGATTTTGACAAAAACTAAAGTGATAACATTAGAATCTTGAAATATCAATTATCCTTGTCAGGAATAGAATTGGATGATTTAAAAAAAAAATTAACACTATATAATAATTTATGCCGGTAGACCGAAAAGAACACACAATGACCAAATATCAGAATTGTTAAAGAGAGGTCAGGTAAAAAGCATCTCAAATAAACGTGCATCTATGAAGAGGTTAATGAAAGTAGGTGAAGCGAAAGTTGTTTGCCAGAATCGTCACAGACGTGACATTATGTATATAATAAAATAGTATAATAATCAACAAACAAACACACATATTGTATATCCCCAAATTAAGCAAATTACGCTTATATTACGGGTAATATACAACGGACTACTCTGGGACCGATCCCAGACACCCAGACCATAGTATTATTATTAATAATACGTGAAGCAAAAACACAGCAAAAACTTTGTACCCCTTTTTTCGAAAATTGCGCGGACAGATGAGTATGAAATTTCGCACACTTATAGTTTATATAGAGAAAACAGTGCAGAATGCTATATTTTTTTAAAATTATGCATAAAAAATACATTAAATCAATTATGTTGTTCGTGCCTACCCCGCAAGGGAACTGACGTGAAGTTATGTATGTATTTATGTGTGTAAATCAATAAAAAAAAACAACACACACTACCATGTATTTAACACACACGCATATATACTCTTTTGTTTATTGTTAAAGTCAAATTAACAGTGTAGCCTTGGCGAAATCTGTGGTTATAGAAGTATAGTCTTTGACAACAGAACCTTAATAATGTTCAAACTTATAATTTAAATTAATTATTATGGTCGCATTTCGACCATAGGCGTCTACTAGTTATTATTCATGAATAACCACGTATTATTCCTGTATTATTTAACAAACCACAGTGTAGCTTGTAAGGATCAATTTCTGTGAAGGAATGTCAAATGATAAACCAAGGGAAAGGGTTGTTTTTGAACAAAATATTCTATTTTCCATAAATTAATTAGACATCAAACTGCGCTGGTCATTTGACCGCATCTCAGTTGAACATAATTAATGTTTACCCATCGACCGATTAGTTTGATTGGGTTAAAATAACGTGCGTTTCGAATATTAATTCATCTATACATATAATAAAATGGTAGAGGTCGAATTTCTGAACAATGAAAATGTAAGAAGTGAAATAGAACTAATTTAGATTTTTTTCAAAATTTTTGTTCCTCTGTTTGTCTGTGTGTCTGATTGTCTGTTTGTACCGCCTAATCTCCGAAACGACTGGACCGATTTAAATAACATTTGTATGGTGGTAGCTTATATCCCTGGTCAACATATAGGATACTTTTGATACCAAAAATTAAAGAGTTCCCGTGGGATAGTTAAAAAAACTGCACCACGCGGACGAAGTCGCGGGCATCAGCTAGTATGTAATAAAAATAGGATAATTTTCATAATTTCCACAATTAAGAAAATGAGTTCAGGTTTAATTAATGTAATGTGGTTGATAAAAAAGTTTCTAACACCTTTAGTCAAGTATTATAATAAACGCTTTATTCCTCTGGGACTCCCCACATATCCTGAATCATTTGTAAAGTCAGACACCAAGAGAACACGAGAAAGCTTTTAAAGAAATTCAACCAAAAAACTCGTGGCGACACTTTTGAATGAAACAAATGATAAGATAAATGAGGCTCGTCTGTATGTAACGGACTGATTTATTTATGTAGACGTGTATTTATGTACTTAAATTGGGAAATTTGGAACATTAATTCTGTTGGTTTATTGACCCTTCAGGAGGATTAACGACCTTAGCATTTTATAACGGTTCTCATACAAGCTGTAAAAATGTCTCAAATTACTTGAAAAACCATGGTGGTCCGTATCTAGTGTTACGTCACGTACATGGTTATTACTGAGTAGTCCAAGTACGTGTTAAAATCTGTCAATACAGAAAATTATACAAAAGTCTTCCGGTGATCACGGCCACTGAAAAGTGGCCGAAACGTCGGAAAAACCAAAATCAAATAAAATTACCGCGCTTAAGACCGTTAAAACGTAGTTTTATTATGTATACAAGTCGCGAAAACTTAAGAAAATGTTACAGAAAATTATTGCAATTTGTTGCACTATGTCACCTTAATATCAAAGTTTAATACAATTATATACTTGATGAATGTTAATTTTATTGATAACTAGCTTCTGCCCGCGACTTCGTCCGCGTGGAATAGTTTAAAAACAGCAAGTTAAAAAAAAAACCCGATTTTGAAACATTCTTCATTAGTGCTCCGCTCCCATTGGTCTTAGCGTGATGATATATAACCTATAGCCTTCCTAAACAAATGGGCTATCTAACACTGAAAGAATTTTTCAAATCAGACCAGTAGCTCCTGAGATTAGCGCGTTCAAACAAACAAACTCTTCAGCTTTATACATTAGTATAAGATATAAAGAAACATTTGGCAATTATATATAGCAGACTCCATTTAGAGAGTTTCATAAAAACTTTATCGCTTTGCTTTCTTAGAAATATCACAAGCAACAGTGTAACATTAATAAATCTAAAAATACCGAAAAATACTAGTACTTGCTCAAAGAGAGAAAGAGACAAAAAACATATGCTAATAGTAAATAGAACGCTTTAGAATCGAGAGCGTGTATTTGCCGCAATTACATGTTGTTAAAAATATCTCTTAATGAGTACTGAGAAATGTAATTCAGCTGAAGTTAATTATTGGAGAGTTGATACTGATGCTACATTTTGAAATACAGTCACGATTAATGTTTTTTATATTGCTGGAGCACAGCAGACAGGCTGATGACCTGGCGGAACGTGGTTCCCGTCGCTTATGGACATTTGCAAATATGCTATCAATATCCTACCGAATGTGAATGGAGCGTTAGGTAAACTTCTAGGCGCTAAGAACCTCAGCCAGAAGGCCCAGTTCGCCATACACAACGCGGTGCTGCTACCTACGCCCACGTATGGATGCGAGAGTTGGGTATGGAAGAGTGAGCATGAAAGTAGAGTAAACGCGGTCGAGATGCGAGCACTGCGCAAAATCTGCGGAGTGACGCTCGCGGACCGCGTTCGTAATTCCGAAGTAAGAAAGAGAGTTGGTCTGAAAGAGAGTGTCGGGGTGAAGGTAAGGAAAGGAATGCTCCGGTGGTTCGGGCATGTGGAAAGAATGCATGATGAAAGAATGACTAAACAGATATACAATGCAAAAGTGGATGGATGCAAAAGTCGTGGAAGGCCACGACACACCTTCCATGATCAAATTGATCGTGTACTAGCAGAAGGTGATGTTAGGAGCCTTAAGAACAGACGAGCTTGCATGACAAGAGTTATGAACGTCAAAGAGGCAGGTGAGGTGTGTAAGAATAAGACTAAATGGTACTCTGTTGTTCTTGCCTACCCGCAAGGGAACTGGCGTGAAGTTATGTATGTATGTAATATGCTACCGACCTTGTAGGGGCTGGAACCTAGCCACTGAAGCCGGAACACAATTTAAGGAAGCTCTCAAACGGCGCAAATATGGAAGCTTAGGAAGGGGTTACATATTTGTGCCGTTTGGAGTTGAAACATTAGGTCCGTGGGGTCCGTCGGCAAACAGTTTATTCAAAGAGATTTGTAAGAAACTCTTTGATGCCACCCGTGATCAGAAGGCTGGCTCATATTTCGCCCAACAAATAAGCCTCGCCATACAGCGCGGCAATACAACCAGCCTTCTGGGCACACTCCCATCTGGCAGCGATTTGTTACACAGTCTGTAAGCGTTTGTACTTTATAACTTAGTTTATTTAAGGGTCCCAAACCACTGTTACCTACCGGGAACGTTCCCAAAAGGCTGGCGGCGTTACCATGTTGAATAGCAATACTTAGCCTTTGTGCAAAATAGACGCCAGTCTTTTGGTCGCGTGAGAAGTCTATTAAACGGTCGGCGACATCTCGATATAGTTTTAGAGCGTTAGGACCCCACGGACCCAGAGTTTCCACCCCAAACGCCGCAAATGTATAACTATTTCCGATAGCGGCGTACTTGCGGCGCTTGAGGGCCTGCTGTTCGGCTTCTGAAGAACCGGCGCTAGCGGACGTACTTGAAAGATAGGACGTCGCCAGAGTGTCAATGCAATTAATTCAGCAATTTTTTATTTAGTTCTAGTTTTTAATTTTAGGTTTATTTTTCATACTATAGTTTAGTTTTAGTATTTAATTGTATTTTTCTTTTAATATTCTTTAGAATAAAAATAAAACCATTTTAATTATAAAAAAAAAGATTAAATAATAAAGTTTATTTAAGTAAGTTATTTTTATTGTTAACTATGAAGATGTTATAAATTTATTACAGTTCTACTTTTAATGTCTGTAAATTTTATTTGTAAATATTTAAGATTATTATGGCGGCAGAAGCTAGATCAGCGGTGATTGCAATCCGGACGGGCAAATACTCTACCACTTCGATTATGACAGCCCACCAGACCTGCAGAAATTAGTATTCTTTCTCTGTTCCTGCACAGATAAATGTTGTCTTATTATCTATCAATATCTGAGAATTATCGGCTAAGTGTTCCCCCTCACTTCCTTAAGCCATTACGTTTCTGTATGCAACGGTTCTTAAGAACGTTCTGCTTGAAAGATATTTGAAATGAGTTCCCAGTCATCATTTTTCTTTGACTTTGGTAGCACGTTGGTAATAACTCTAATGTTGCAAATATACGATGAATAGACGATGGTAAACACTTTCCATCACGTCGGCTGTTAGCTTACCTGCTGTACTCTAGCAATAAAAAAAACGTGTGCGTCTCGGAACGCCCGACAGAAGTCATAACTTAGCCTGCCTACCGCTGCCGTATGTGTGAGAGAAAGGGAAGCCAGACAGACTGGCGCCGTAACGCGTTACGTAACGAAGCGGTTTACCCTCCCATAAGAAGTTATCACTTCAAAATGTGTGTGTGCAGTTCATAGGCAGTAGAAGTGAAACAAAGTGTGACAGGGGGTGTAAGCGATTCTAAATTTCGTGATGTCACATTTTATATATTATATCCTTCTAATATATTTAAGCTTTAGAACATGAAATTTGAAGTATTAACGAAAATCTTTAAAACCTTTCCAACTCTATCTGTATAAACATAGTGTTTAAATGATTAAATATAATGTATTCTATCTCATTCTCTCGCAGGCTTAGCCCTATAGGATTTATGTGTTTATCTCTTTTTAGTGTCGCTTTTTCGTTTCATCGAGTTTCAAGTCACAACGATTCTAAAAAAGTATCATTTCAAAAACATTTCAATTTAACTACTAAACATGCACATTTCAGAAAGGAATTATCGATACTTTGAACTGCAGCGTAGAATGGTATTAGTGAGAGCAGTCCATAGTATGCACGAACCCAGAAATGAGAACAGTATTTAATACGGGGTTAATAACAGTAAGTAACAGATCTAGATTTGGAGTACTGCACATTCACTCTAAATCTAAATTTCGCTTCTACTACATATTTATAATATATTAATCTAAGAATCTAAGCACGACACACCTTCCATGATCAAATTGATCGTGTACTAGCAGAAGGTAATGTCAGGAGCCTTAAGAACAGACGACCGTGCATGACAAGAGTTATGAATGTCAAAGAAGCAAGTGAGGTGTGTAAGAAGAAGCCTAAATGGCGCTCTGTTGTTCGTGCCTACCCCGCAAGGGAACTGGCGTGAAGTTATGTATGTATGTATGTATGTAATCTAAGCTGTACAACGGTCTACCACCAGATGAGCTTTTGATTTTGAACATAACAACTATTAAAATATTTAAATATAAGGTTAAGACATTTTTCAAACAAAAAGCATCGTACAGTAATAACTATATTATAATTAATGACGACTTACATAATGTATAACAGTTATAATATTGAAATTGATTGACTGACGATAAAAATAATTTATCGTAATGTGACATTGTGAATATGCGGCGAAGGGGGCCGCCACCCTTCACGCAGCGCCAAACCTGGCGGGTCGAGAGGAGCAGAGTGCCGTATAGGCACGTGGAATGTGAGAGGTGGGATGAAAGATAAGATGGACGAAATGATTGATATAATGAATGTGAGAAGCCTGGATGCCTTATGTCTGACAGAGACAAAGCGGAAGGGGTGCGACGTCGATGACCTCCCCGGTGGCATGCTTGCTCTGTGGTCCGGCGTGGACCTGGACGAGCGTGCGAGTGGGGGGGTAGGCGTCTTACTCTCATCCCGCTTTGTGTCTGGAGTAAAAGCTTATTGTCTGGTGAACCCGAGACTTCTCTGGGTCCGCCTAAAACTGGGGATCACACGAGTTTTTCTGGTCGCAGCTTATGCTCCCGTCAGCTCAGCGGATCCCCAAGAACTCGAGAAGTTTTGGGAGTCTGTGAGAGAAATTCTGGATCTGGCTGAAGGGAACGAAAGTCTAATTATGTGTGGTGATCTTAATGGCTGGGTGGGGACCAAACGAGACGGCCTTGAGGCTGTCCTTGGACCCTATGGTGACAAGAGAGTGAACGATGCTGGTAGGCCAATCATAGACGTATGCATGGAAAGAAACTTGCTTGTGTCGAACACCCTATTCCATCATAAGGATATTCACACGTATACATGGAGAATTAATGATCAGAAAAGTATGATTGATCTGATTTTAATTGATAATCGCCTCCGAAACAGAATAATGGATACAAGAGCCTACAGAGGCCCCACTCTTGAAACGGACCACTACCTGGTGATAAGCCGGTTTGTGGGCCTTTTCAAGAAGTGGAGACACTGGCGAGTGCGTACCAATTTCGGGGAGCTTGAAAGAATAAAGTGTGAAAAATTGGAAGATGTTAGTGTAAGGAGTATGTATGCGCGCCTAGTCGAAGAAAGGCTTGCAAAAGCGGACTTCTCCGACTTAGATGTGGATAATGACTGGGATAGTATGAAAGAAAGTATAGTGGAAAGCGCAAAAGAAGCATGTGGATGCGCGAAGAGGCACATAACAACGAAAGGTGATGAATGGTGGGACGCGGATGTTAAATCCAGCGTAGAGAGAAAGAGAAAAGCCTGGCTGGATTATGTTGCTTCCTTGCAACAGAATGACAGTATGAAAGAGATGAAGAAAGAAATTTATCGCCTCTGCAAGAATGAAACCAAAGCTTTAGTGAAAGAGAAGCGTGAAAGAATAAAATTGAAAGAAGAAGAGAAGCTGACGGAGAACTTCGAGGCGAATACCAAACTCTTTTGGAGAGAGGTTAAGAAGTCTCGGGGTTGTTCGTCAGCTTCCAGAATGGAAAGAATAAAATCTAAAGCAGGGGACGTTCTTGCTAACCCACAAGAGGTATTAGCGCGATGGAGTGAATATTTTAGAGAAATGTATGATAATATCCCGGATGCTGGCACCACGACTGAGTCTGTGACCGACTCCGAGGAGTCAGCATCCGAGATCACTTTGGAAGAGATCGAATGGTCGATAAGAAGTCTGAAAAATGGAAAGGCAGTAGGAATCGATAGTGTGTCTGCTGAGATGATCAAATCTGGTGGAACCTGCGTCCGGGACGCAGTGCAACTTGTGCTGGAGGACGGGAAAGGTTCCCAAGGACTGGAGGCGCGCTGTCATCGTGCCCTTGTATAAAGGCAAGGGGTCACGTATGGAGTGCGCCAGCTACAGGGCCATCAGTTTGATCAGCACAGCATCTAAAGTGTATGCGAAGATTATTGAAAAGAGAATGAGAGTTGTATCCGATGGATTACTGTGGGATGCACAAGGTGGTTTCAGAAATGGAAGGGGATGTATGGATCAAGTTTTCTCTCTCCGCAATATCGTAGAGAAGCAGCTGGCTATGGGCCGGAAGGTTTTCTGCGGTTTTGTGGATCTAGAGAAAGCATTTGACAGGGTTGTGCGGAAGGACCTCTGGGACATATTGCCCGGATATGGGATTAATGGCCAATTGATGCGTGCTGTGCAGTCCACTTACGAGGGCTGTATGGCATGCGTGCGGGTAGAAGGCAGCCTGTCGCCCTGGTTTGACGTCAATATTGGCGTCCGCCAGGGCTGCGTGCTGTCGGCTTTGCTGTTCATCCTATATCTGGACGATTGTCTCCAGAGAATAAGATTGATGGATGTTGGGGTGCGGATGAGTGATTTAGTTGTAAGCACCTTGCTTTATGCGGATGATGCCGTGCTTTTAGCCGAATCGCCATCAGAACTGCAAACACTAGTCACAATGATGAAAGGTGACTGTCAGGCGAGAGGCTTACATTTGAATGCGAAGAAAACAAAGGTTATGGTGTTTGAAAGAGAAGAAACCAGAACGAATGCAAGGATAATGGTCGATGATGTTATGCTAGAGCAAGTGAATGAGTTTGTATATCTTGGATGTGCTTTTAGCAGGGATGGAAGGTACACCGCTGATATAGAAAGAAGAGTGAATTTGGGGAATAGTGTGAATGGAGCGTTAGGTAAACTTCTAGGCGCTAAGAACCTCAGCCAGAAGGCCCAGCTCGCCGTACACAACGCGGTGCTGGTACCTACGCTCACGTATGGATGCGAGAGTTGGGTATGGAAGAGAGAGCATGAAAGTAGAGTAAACGCGGTCGAGATGCGAGCACTGCGCAAAATCTGCGGAGTGACGCTCGCGGACCGCGTTCCTAATACCGAAGTAAGAAAGAGAGTTGGTCTGAAAGAGAGTGTCGGGGTGAAGGTAAGGAAAGGAATGCTCCGGTGGTTCGGGCATGTGGAAAGAATGCATGATGAAAGAATGACTAAACAGATATACAGTGCAAAAGTGGATGGATGCAGAAGTCGTGGAAGGCCACGACACACCTTCCATGATCAAATTGATCGTGTACTAGCAGAAGGTGATGTCAGGAGCCTTAAGAACAGACGAGTGTGCATGACAAGAGTTATGAATGTCAAAGAGGCAAGTGAGGTGTGTAAGAATAAGCCTAAATGGCACTCTGTTGTTCGTGCCTACCCCGCAAGGGAGCTGGCGTGAAGTTATGTATGTATGTATGTATGACATTGTTTTGTGCTTCTGTAATGATATAGTTTTATATTAATTTAATTAGGTAATTTATTGATTGATTAATTAATGTAGTAATGGCCAGGTACTATTAAAATTGCCTGTATTGTACGTCCGAAAGTAAAGACTCTTGTTCCAATAAAGAACTCAACAGCGTTGTAATTTTATATATTCTAAATTATTGTAAACAGTAAAGCTGCTTTAAAAATATTAACTGAATTTACGTCGAAGAATTTCCTTGCAAAATAAATAATAACAAAACGTTTCCCTAATCCCTGATCATGGTCCATAAATTGCTAAGACTATTAATCCAGAAGATCATAACTACTAAGAAATCGCGTCATGTCAAGGTGTCCGTCAAACTATCTGGGTCAAAACCGTAATGAATTCTGACAATATTTGCATTTGCGATTGAGCGCGACTATCATAACTTACATTGAAGATAACTGTGTCCTAATTTTTAACTAGACTAACAATAAGGTTGGTGAATAAGAAATCTCATAGTAATCAGTACATACATACATAGCTTCACGCCAGTTCCCTTGCGGGGTAGGCACGAACAACAGAGCGCCATTTAGGCTTATTCTTACACACCTCACTTGCTTTTTTGACATTCATAACTCTTGTCATGCACGCTCGTCTGTTCTTAAGGCTCCTGACATCACTTTCTGCTACACGAGTAATTTGATCATGAAAGGTGTGTCGTGGCCTTCCACGACTTCTGCATCCATCCACTTTTGCATTGTATATCTGTTTATTCATTCTTTCATCATGCATTCTTTCCACATGTTCGAACCACTGGAGCATTCCTTTCCTTACCTTCACCCCGACACTCTCTTTCAGACCAACTCTCTTTCTTACTTCCGTATTACGAACGCGGTCCGCGAGCGTCACTCCGCAGATTTTGAGCAGTGCTTGCATCTCGACCGCGTTTACTCTACTTTCGTGCTCTCTGTTCCATACCCAACTCTCGCTTCCATACGTTAGCGTAGGTACCAGCACCGCGTTGTGTATGGCAAGCTGGGCCTTCTGGCTGATGTTCTTAGCACCTAGAAGTTTACCTAACGCTCTATTCACACTATTCCCCAAATTCACTCTTACATGTTTAATACATACATACATACATAACTTCACGCCAGTTCCCTTGCGGGGTAGGCACGAACAACAGAGCACCATTTAGGCCCATTCTTACATACCTCACTTGCTTCTTTGACATTCATAACTCTTGTCATGCACGCTCGTTTGTTCTTAAGGCTCCTGACGTCACCCTCCGCTAGTACACGATCTTACTTGTTTAATGACTGTATAAATTAGTCTCTCCTAGGTTAGACAAAAAGTCGTTAGTCAAAGGACTTCGATTTAGACTTTATGTCAGATCTGTGGTTTGACTAGTCAAACCTAGTAACGCCAGAGCTTCGATGTTTCAGTATAACATATATACCAACACGTCTTTTCCTCTTTCTTTTATATCCACTTACAGTGTTAATGTTTGTATTGTTACACTACTTTCTGTAAGTTACTGTTTTGTGTCCAAATAAATAAATAAAAAACTTCTTATAGTATGATATATCTTATTTTTGTATAATATATAAGGTATATTATTATTTATTTATTTACTTTTTACTTATTGTTGGAATGTTTCTTATTATTTATTGTCTTCGCCGCCACTGTTGTCTTAACATTTTCCTTAGTTTAGGGGGTTGCCTTGAAGAGATCGCTTTAAGCGATAAGGCCGCCTTTTGTTCAACATTTATTGTACTGAGTTTTAAGAACGTAGTTTTAATTTTTGGTGAACAATAAAGTGTTTTCATTCATTCATTCATTCATTCTTCCTTGTTCAGTCTTTTCACAATATGCATCATCATAGACATATCATGCATAATATCTGTATCGTACTGCTTATGCACGTCAGTCATCTGACAGTTACGTCACTGTCAGGTGTAATAATGATCTTGACGGTTCTTTTTTTAAATTTCGTCTGTACATCCCCGATGTTCTACGGGACCTAGATGGTCAAGTTTATATGTAGATTAGTGTATTGTAATGCAGAGTACACCATAGGCCCTCTCGATTATGATTCAGACAATGGCTCACGAAGGCTTTAGAAAACATGAGAATAATCGATTAACATTATCTTAATTTCGCGGCGTGCTCTACAACGCCCTGGCAATATGCCTCCGAGTATGGTCTGGTATGCTTTCCAGCCAGCATTGTCGGTAATACTGGTTCGGTCAACTTCACTTTTGTTCTGAACTCCAGATCCAGCCTGGCTCGGTTAAGTTAACTTCTTTCGAGGTGCATTTTCAGTTTTGTGCGTATTGTATAAACATACATCATTGCGCATGCAGAGGTGGCTATGACCATGATTTATTGTTGTATATCATAGTAGGCACTAAAATATCTATGACTAAAACTGTATGATTGCCAGCCCTATGTTTTCTCGATTCATCCGTACAATTCGGTGCGAATTTTATGCGCGTGCGCGTCGATCCCGGATTTAACACTTTCAGTGCTTAGCATTTTCAAAGGACTTTCGGACGATACGTTTGAGATCTATTAGAACTCGCTATGGGCTACAGTACGTATGAGACTTAATTAGCCCCATAAAATCAATTTTGAAATTATCCATAAGATCACCCTAATGCATTTTTTGTTCCGCCACTCAGACTGTATGATATGATATGCATATATATCATTTTTCTTATTTTTTTTTTAGGGTTAATGGTTGGTCGGTATCTTTTTATTTCAGTCTTTTGCTTCTAAACTTATAGCCTACATTTACTAATACATATTTTTCTTAATCTATTATAATATTATACATCTCTTAATGGCTTGCTAATTTGTTACATTTTCCAAAGTCTTATATACTAGCTTTAATCTAAATCGTTTTAGGAAATTTGTTGTACCTATCATATGATTTATTTATAACATTTTATTTTGTAACCAACACTTTTGTACTTTTAGGAGAAAATAAAGAATATGAAAGATTATTGTAAAATTCCTAATACAATGCTACTAATATTTCAATTTCTTTTCTGTCCTATACAATTTACTTACTTATAGTACTTTCACTTAGTATATTAATACTGACAGTTCATGCTTTATTTATAGTACTAGCTGTGCTCGCGACGCCGCCCGCGTGAAATTTGTTTTGAAAGCCCCCCAATTTTGAAACATTTTTCATTGCTGCTCCGCTCCTATTGGTCTTAGCGTGATATGATATATCGCCTATAGCCTTCCTCGATAAACGGGCTATCCAACACTGAAAGAATTTTTCAAATCAGACTAGTAGTTCTTGAGATTAGCGCGTTTAAACAAACAAATAAACTGTTCAGCTTTATATATTAGTATTAGTATAAGATAACATTCTGACGGTATTGTCGAAATTTATACCTTTCTGCCAAAGGTGATGGTTTCGTTTGGAGATTTTCTCCCATCATTTTAATTACTTCTTCTAATGTGCATTCTGACGGTTTCTTTGGACTGCATAAATTTAACATTAGTTCATATGCTTCTTCACCTACCATGGATATTAAGAATGGCAGCTTCATTACGTTCTTTGTGTCATTCACCGTAAACAACATTTCTAAACGTTCACAGTATGATCCCCAATTGCCGGTTCGTATGTTAAATTCTTCGATTATTGAGTTCATTGTGAATTTAAATGACAAATATCCTCGTCGCCTCATATATTTTAACACTGGCCCGGAGGGCGGGTATGCGTCGCTTTTATATATGTAGGAACCGTATTTGTTATTATAAAATAACCATATGACGGAAGTAGTCAATAACCGGATAGAGTATTCTTTCATGTAGTAATCGGAAGTTGTTTAACCGGATGTCAATGTTGAAGCATTTATTATTATTTTTATTGCAGGAGTTCAGCAGACAGGCAGACGGCCCACTTAATGGAAAGCGGTTACCATCGCCTATGAACATTTGCAACACCAAAGGACTACAAATGCGCTGCTACTCTCTTAAGGGTCACTGGAACCTGGTCACTAATGCCGAAACACAACGTAAGGTTGTTATGGCGACATACTTTAGACCAGGGGTGGTAGCCATCCAGTCGGGCAAATGCCCTACCACCTGGCATTTATTATTAAGCTAACGGATATCGGAAATGGAGTAACCGGATGTTGGAAGTTAATACAAGAAGTTATTTTTATGAAGGAAGTGTAACTGAAGTGGCGCCACAGCATTACCGGATGGTGTCACTGCGGCGCGCTACGAGGACCTGTTAAATACGCGGTGTTGGGCAGAGGAGGAGCAGTCTTAAACCGACAGTCTACGAGTCTACAACCAAGTCTACGACCGACAGTCTACAATGACAGTCTTGGACGAGGACCACGTAATATATTGTGGTCGATAATTACTGCTTGATAATAGCAGTATTCTTGGACGGCAAATTGCTGCTCGACACCTGACAAGCGTGGATGCGACTCTTGGAATTGTCCTAATATTTCTGTGTATTAGTGTGCAATATTTAATATCGTAATTGTAATAATTCTGGTGTAATAAACTTTGATTATAATATTTCAGATTATTATTGTGTTATTCTCGGAGCGTCATTCGTTCGCTCCCGGCGTGAACCCGACATATACATAACACTAGCTTTCTTATTCTAGTACTATTCATGGAAATCTTTTATCTCTAATGCATGAAACGGGTTAAAAAAGACAGTGCCGCCATTAGTCTACTGCCCAGCCGCACCCGTCTAGGTCGCACAGATTATGTGACATTGAACTTATACTAAAATTAAATGTTAAACGGTTTTCATGTTTGCGCTTTAAAATCGTGTTTCATCGTGTTATTGCTGTGAAAATAAGATTTAAACACACAGGTGTTTCGTTTACATATATTTATTTTCTATTATTCGAATAATCGATGTTTGAGTGTCACAGCTCTAGCGGTATCGAAGACACCAATTTTTTGGTTGTCTAGCATGTCCTTATCCGTCATCCGTCGAGAGTTGTCGGTCAGTCGTTGAACACTACGAACCTTACTACACGCGTGTGCAAGTGAACATTAATTCCCGCCAAATCGAACAAAACTAATATTACTACAATTTAGAGGTGTTAGCAGCATCCGGTGAGTACTTGCTTATATCCTTACTGCTAAGCCTAGACTTCAAACATCGGTCGAGTCGGAAAAAGATTTACAAAATCAGAATCGACATATCTTCCCATAATATAGCTACCGTCCTTTTGGATGTGTATGCTACATTATTTTTGGTGCCGAAACCCGGGATTTTCCACTTTATCTGTGTTTTATATTCATCTCTGGTAATTTCTGGTAAAGAATTATCTATCGCATAAAACATATATCGCATTAATATCATGTAAATCATTACAAGGAATACTTCAAACTGTATTTATTTATTTTCGTACAAATTAATGTAAGAACATAGTATTGAGCAAACATTATTCTTATTCGGTGCTCAATAGTAATCGGCTTACATTAGTTTCATTTTTCATTACAATCGTGTATAATTACAACATATTTATACAAATAAATTATCTACCCGCTTTAACGCGTCTCTTTTTTTTAACACACAATTGGTCGGTTATTGACGTTATTGTTCTTGGCTGACCTTAATATTGCATAATATAGTAAATTAATAACATTTATTAGGGGTCCACGCGCTTATAGAAACTCGTAAAATATTGATTTTGAACATTTATAGTAAGTAGATTTAAAAATTAATTTTGTTTCGTTTTTCGTTTATTACAACAGTTAACCACTTTATACAGTTGTTGCCATGTCGTTGTTAAGTAAACATGCCACTCGTAAACGTAGTTCTTTTAAGAAAACTATGTCTAAATCGTTTAGCAACGAATATACAATTCATGATTTATCATCTTTGCGTAGAAAACGTACCGTTGCCTATAATCGGTTATGCAAGGCGTTGGAAATCGGCGTTTTAGCGTGTAACGACGACATTCAACGGGACTTATTCCTTTCATATCATCAAGAAATAAAACAAAATGCGGCTAAATTTGAAGATGCCCATTCTAATATATTAGAACTCTTGGATGATCCGGATCATGCTGATAATAATCTTCAAGATGAATTTGATGAAATGTACTTTAAAATTCAATCGATCTACCGTCGTTTAACAAAAATCGACTCTCAACCTTCTACTTCTCACAATGCTGGCGGTCCTGCGTCGAATATTCGTTTACCGAAAATAATACTACCAAGTTTTTCCGGTAATGTTAAACAGTGGCCTGAATATTTCGATACCTTCAACGCGTTAATTCATAATTCTGAAATATTAAGTGATACCGAGAAATTTCATTATTTACGTTCTTCCGTTAACGGCGACGCGTTATCAACTATCAAAGCGTTTCCATTGACACAAGAACATTACATTAGTGCATATCAAGCGCTAGTTGCACGTTATCAAAATAAAAGAGATTTGGCATTTACGTGTTGGAGAGATATTCTTAATACAAATTTTAAATTAAATAATGTTCACGAATTTAGAAAATCGTTAGATCTTTTTGAAGAAAATTTAACTATTTTAAAAACAATTAACTTGCCAATTGACAAGTGGGACTTTATTCTAGTGTATCATATTTTATCAAAATTAGACACAAAATTACGTCAGAATTTCGAAGAAAACTACTCTCATACGGAATTCCCTACATACTCACAACTCAGAGGCTTTTTACTTTCAAAATGTGAAGCCTTAATGCGAGATTTACATTTTTGTGATACCAGTAAACAGCCTAAAACTTCCCAAAACTCTGTCAGTCTTCCTCAAATTAATAAACGTTCTAGCACTTCTCATATACTCGTCTCTGCTGAGGAAACTACTGAAACTTCGAACAATTCGAATGTTGCACAAAATAATAAGTGCCCATTTTGTAATGACAATCACACTATTTTATCTTGTCAACCGTTTTTGGAAAAGTCTTTAGATGAACGAATGAGTATAGCTAACGAGAAGAATTGGTGTTTCAATTGTCTTAGGCCATCCCACCAATTAAAAAACTGCCAATCAGTTTTTTCATGTCGTAAGTGTAAACGCAAACATCATACCTTACTTCATAAGGATCAGTTAGATGAATCAAATCCTATATTGTCTTTGCTTGCTCGATCACACTCTGATACTACTGTATTGCTTGCCACTGCTATTGTAGAAGTTAAAGATGCTTCTGGTAAGTTGTTGTCTTTCCGAGCGTTATTTGATTCGGGTAGTCAAAATAATCTTATCACAAAATCAGCCGTAGATGCGTTAAAATTGAAACCTTCCAAGTCTCGTATAAATATAAGTGGAATTGGCGAATCGGCAGCGCAGATATTGGGGCAAGTAGCTTGTTCTCTTGGTTCAAAGGGTCGCACTTTATTTACTTTAGATATGCATGTGATTTCAAAAATATGCGGTGATCAACCAATAGCTAAACTTAATACATCAAACTGGTCTCATATTAACTCTTTACCGTTAGCTGATCCTGGTTTCGACGTACCTGACCGAATTGATTTATTGCTCGGGGCCGGCGTATTTGCAGAATCTCTTCGTGACCGTCCTATTAAAGGAAATGCAAATCAACCAATTGCCGTCAACTCCGTCTTCGGGTGGCTCCTTTTCGGAAAAACTCAACTGGCAACACATTCTCTTGTTAACATTACTTCTGAAAATAACCAAGAATTAAATTCTTTGGTTCAACGATTTTGGGAAATCGACTCCCTTCCGAAGGTTTCACTACTTACCCCAGACGAAAAGTTTTGTGAACAAAATTTTGCTTCCACCCACACTCGTGATAAATTCGGAAGATACATTGTACATCTACCATTCAAAGCTAACCTGCAACCTAGATTCGAAGGCTCTCGTGATGTAGCATTGCGCCGATTCTACGCTATTGAACGTAAGTTGTCGCGAGATTCAGATTTACGCCAACAGTACTGTGACTTTATGTCCGATTATATTAACACCGGTCATATGTCACTTGTCATGCCAAACGAAGTTGGACTAGGAAAGTATTATATTCCTCACCACTGCGTTCTTCGTCCTGATAGCAGCACAACTCGTCTTCGAGTTGTATTCGATGCCTCTGCAAAGGATCATTGCTCTTATTCGCTAAACGAAAGTCAGTTGATCGGTCCTAAACTACAGCCTAACATATTGGAAATCCTTCTACGCTTTCGTGAACATAATATTGTTTTCATGGCAGATGTTCGTCAAATGTACAGACAAATAGCCATTTTTGACGATCATCGTGAATTTCAACGAATTCTCTGGAGAGCATCGCCTTGTCAACCACTTCAAGAATATCGTTTAAATACAGTCACCTATGGTATTTCATCATCACCTTATCTAGCTTGTCGTACTTTACGACAGCTTGCTGATGACGAAGGTGATTTATACCCTGCGGCCAAAAGTATTGTTCTGTCAGATACATACATCGATGACGTGGTTACAGGCTTTCAGAATCTAGTTAGCGCTCAAAAGGCGAAGGATCAACTTATTGCACTTTTTAATAAAGGATGTTTTCAACTTCGCAAATGGGTATCTAACGATAATCGTTTACTAACTGATATACCAAAAGAAGATTGTTTAATTGGACACGTAGATTTAGACAACTCAGAACCAACTTCCTTAAAAGTTCTAGGTCTGAAATGGGATCCAGTAACTGATACGTTTCTTTTTGATGTTAAATCCTCCAATCAGCCATGCACAAAACGTTCTATTCTAAGTAATCTAGCACGTATATTCGACCCTTTAGGATTTCTATCCCCTATAACTATTAAGGCTAAAACTTTAATACAGAAACTATGGATTATCGGTGCAGCTTGGGACCAAACTCCACCAGATGAGATAGTTGACACATGGAAAATTTATCAAAACCAGTTACTTAAAATTTCACAGTTAAGGATTCGTCGTCAAATTACATATTGTCAGGCAAGATCCTACGAATTACATGGATTCTGCGACAGCTCTGAAATTGCTTATGGTGCGGTAATCTATTTACGCGTTATAGATGAGGGTAATTCTATTCACATATCTTTTCTTTGCTCAAAGGCTCGTGTTGTGCCATTAAAGAGACTCTCTCTTCCTCGTCTCGAGCTTTGCGCCGCAGTACTGCTTTCAGATTTATTTAAGTTCGTAAAGGAAACATATTCTACTCGGATTTCTTTTGATAATGTTTTCTTGTGGTCTGATTCTACCATCACACTTACTTGGTTGCGTTCACCTTCTTCTCGTTGGGCTACTTTCGTGGCTAATCGCGTAAGTCACATACAAGAACTAACTCCTATTGAATGTTGGCATCATATTTCTTCTGAAAACAATCCAGCCGACATCTGTTCTCGAGGCCAATTTCCAAATGAACTTATCCACAACTCTCTATGGTGGGCGGGTCCATCTTGGTTATCGCAATGTAAAGAATGTTGGCCAAATTCAATTGATAGTATTTCTTGTGAAGAAGAAACTGCTATTAAAGCAGAAGCTCATAAATCTGTGACACTAATAACGCCTACAGTCATCCCAGAGGTCGGCCTTTCAATTTTCGATCAACTATTACAACAATTTTCAACATTAGAATTCTTTTTAAGGATTGTCACATACATCTTTCGTTTTATTAATAACGCTCGTAAGCCATCTAATGCTAATTGTAGTCAGTTTCTCAATAACGTAGAACGTTCCGAGGCTTTAACACATGTCGTCAAACACGTACAACGTTCTGCATTTGCGGAAGAAATTACTAAATTAAAATCGAACAAAGTATTAATAAAACCCCTTCAGAAACTTAATCCCTTCATCGACAGTACAGGAGTTCTTAGAGTAGGTGGACGTATCGCACGATCTGGATTAGCTTATGAACAAAAACATCCTGCGCTTTTACCTTCAGACCATCGGTTTACAATTTTATTAATTGATTTCGTTCACCGTAATTACTGTCATACAGGTATTAATACTACACATTTTATAGTTTTACAGCAATTTTGGATAATTTCCGGTAAACGTACTATTCGACGTTGTCTTGCTAAATGTGTGAAATGTTATCGAACTCATCCACAACCACTACAACCGTTCATGAGCGACCTTCCTTCATATCGCGTGAACCAAGTTAAACCGTTCTCCGTGGTAGGCGTCGATTTTGGTGGCCCTTTCCGTATAAAGTTAGGTGCTCATCGAGGAGCAAAAATAGATAAGTCATATTTATGTTTGTTTGTTTGCCTAACTACCAAAGCGGTCCACTTAGAAGTCGTTTCCGCCTTATCTACAGATGCTTTTATTGCAGCTTTGCGTAGGTTTGTGGGCCGTCGCGGTCGTTGCAGTGTCATTCACGCTGATTGTGGCTCTAATTTTGTTGGTGCTAGAAATCAATTAGCAGCACTGATGCAAAAGGCATCTTACTCTGAACATGTTGAGTTTAAATTTAATCCACCATCAGCTCCACACTTTGGAGGCGTCTGGGAAATACAAATTAAAGCCGCAAAATCGCATCTATATCGTATTATCGGTGATCAAGTTTTAACCTTTGAAGAACTTAGCACATTGTTTGTTCAAATCGAAGCGGTTCTTAATTCCAGGCCTTTGTGCCCTATTAGTTCAGACCCTAATGATTTATCAGCATTAACTCCAGGTCATTTTCTTACCCTAGAACCCTTAACTGCTGTCCCCGATGAGGATCTATCTAATTGCAACATTCGTCGACTTCATCGGTGGCAACTGTTACAGGCATTTCAACAAAGCTTTTGGTACAGGTGGAAGCATGAATATTTAAATTCCTTAACCCAAAGAGCCAAGTGGAATAAAAATTCTAAACCATTGAAGGAAGGCTCTTTGGTCGTAATAAAGGAAGATAATCGTACTCCACTTCATTGGCCTCTTGGTAGGGTTGTTAGTCTTATTTCGGGGACTGATGGAATCGTCAGAATCGCTGTCCTTAAAACAGCCACGAACAATGCACTTCAACGACCTTTAGTTAAACTCTGTCCACTTCCAGTGGAGGATTAACTATATATCATTCATCCTTCATTCAAATCTTTTTATTTAGTATTTATTAACTATTTCGTTCATTTGTATTTATTTATTCATTATTATATATTTATTTAGTAACTTAGTATCGTATTTAAGATTAATTGGTCCTTCGGACCTGATTTGTTTTTTTTTTTTTGTTTATACTTTACCAGAAAATGCCATAGGCCTTTTGGTGGGCGGGATGTTTCGTTTACATATATTTATTTTCTATTATTCGAATAATCGATGTTTGAGTGTCACAGCTCTAGCGGTATCGAAGACACCAATTTTTTGGTTGTCTAGCATGTCCTTATCCGTCATCCGTCGAGAGTTGTCGGTCAGTCGTTGAACACTACGAACCTTACTACACGCGTGTGCAAGTGAACATTAATTCCCGCCAAATCGAACAAAACTAATATTACTACAATTTAGAGGTGTTAGCAGCATCCGGTGAGTACTTGCTTATATCCTTACTGCTAAGCCTAGACTTCAAACATCGGTCGAGTCGGAAAAAGATTTACAAAATCAGAATCGACATATCTTCCCATAATATAGCTACCGTCCTTTTGGATGTGTATGCTACAACAGGAGATATCTATTCCCGTTTTATTTTTAGACATGACTTCGCAACTATTTTGTATTTAGTTTATTGTGAAGTGTAATTAAATTTTTAGGTTCTTTTTAAAGCTTGATTTTGAAGCTATGAATATGTAAAGAATCCTTTATGCTTCTGCTCCACCTGCGTTAATGTTAGCGACTGCGATCAAATGAGTCTCATTTATAGCGATGAAAAATATCGCATTAACGATTAGTACATTAGTATTTAAATACTAGGATATAACCGCGGATTGTTCCACGCTTGACTTGAAATTCCCGCGGGATTCCCGGGACACAGAGTATCGCGGAATTTAAAAAGAATGCAAGCTATCGTTTTAGTGGAAACTGTGTCGGAATTAGCTAATTTTTATGCAACCGAAAAACTTCAAACCGCTCCCGGGTAAATTCCCGCGGGCTTCCCGGGATAAAAAAAATATGACAGACTTTATTACATAAAAGTAGCTATCGATCAGTAAAAAAATCACATTGGAATTCGATTTTCTTAATCTGGCCATTTTAAATCATTTCCATAAAAAATCTCGTGGGATGCCCAGGATAAAAAGTGACGTAGATTTCAAATCTAGGAATTTGCTGTCGATCAGCGAAAACCGGATCGAAATCGGCCCCGTAGTTTTTACGTCAATCCCGAACAAAGACAACAAAGACAAACAGACAAACCGACAAGAAATATAAAAAAATGCATCGTGTTCTCCATCGTTTATATATTGTATTCCAGTTGTTTTTTTTTTAAATAGCTACAATGTACAGACATGACATGTTTAGAATTTTATAATATTACAAATGAGTTATCTGTCAATGTCTAATGTCATTACCAATATCACATCTCAAATAACACACTATAACTCTGGCTACACTTACGTAACACAGCCATTGACAACACACGTTATCCCAGGTGTAGCAGGAACGTTATAAATATACCCATAAAATCATATACAATAGGTACATACATAATAAAAACTTAAATTCTATTTATAATGGCCCACTTGATGGAAAGCGGTTACCATCGCCTATGGACATTTGCACCACCAAAGTTGCTACAAATGCGCTGCTGCTCTCTTAAAGGAGACTGGAACCTGGTCACTAATGCCGGAACACAACTCAAGGTTGTTATGGCGACATACTTTAGACCAGGGTAGCCATCCAGTCGGGCAAATGCCCTACCACCTGGCTGTGGGTTGTTAAGTCGCCTCTTACGACAGGCCGCCCGGCCGCAGGAAATTGTATTCTTTCTCCGTTCCTGCATGGATAAGAATGAAAATAATCGCAACATCAAGTTTGGGAGATAATTTAAAATCAACACCTGAAAAGAAAACTGTTACAAGCACTTCCTGTAAACATGACAAAATATCATAAAAATATTTTACAAATCGGATATTTCAATCTCCGCGATGAAAAATCATCATGCACTTAAAATATCACGTGTTACTTATAAATAATATTAAAGGATAAAAAGTCCCATTTCAGGGCTCCGTTGCCAAATTATAAGAATATATAATTCCATCACGTGTGTCCAGTCTGGTCTGTCTATGCTTCAGCCATTTTGCTCGAAATCTAAATAAAGCATTTTGGGCGTTGTGAGATACTAAAGGAAGGCGCCCTATATATTTTTTTCATCCTCTATTAAAAAATGACCATGTCTGGTGGTCAGTTTTTAATTTTTCATGATTTCACTACAAAGTAGAAATATCCCTTATAATATATATATATATATATATATATATATATATATATATATATATATATATATATATATATATATAATATATATATATATATGTGTGTGTGTGCGCGTGTGTGTGCGCGTGCGTGCGTGTGTGCGAGTGTGTGTGCGAGTGTCAGTGTGAGTGTCAGTGTGTCAGTGTGAGTGTGAGTGTGAGTGTGAGTGTGTGTGTCTCTCTGTGTGTGCGCGTGTGCGTGTGTGTGTGCGTGTGTGTGTGCGCGTGCGTGCGTGCGTGCGTGCGTGCGAGTGTGAGTGCGAGTGTCAGTGCGAGTGTCAGTGTGAGTGTCAGTGTGAGTGTCAGTGTGAGTGTCAGTGTGAGTGTGAGTGTGAGTGTGTGTGTGTCTCTCTCTCTCTCTCTCTGTGTGTGTGTGTGTGTGTGTGTGTGTGTGTGTGTGTGTGTGTGTGTGTGTGTGTGTGTGTGTGTGTGTGTGTGTGTGTGTGTGTGTGTGTGTCTGTGTGTGTTTGTGTGTGTGGATTAAATTTAGAAGGGATATTTCTACTGTAACTTATGCCATATTGTAGTGAAATCATGAAAAATTAAAAAGAGGTGAAAAAAATTTAGTATACATAGGGCGCGTTCCTTTAGTATCTCACAACGCCCAAAATGCTCCGTCTGCCGTTCCACATGGCGACCATGGTCGTTATGGTCATGACGAAAACGTCACTAATGACGTCACTATTTTCGATCACGCAGCGCTCACAACGACCCATGTTAAGAGCTGGGTCGAAGTGGGCGTTGACCACAGAGCATTAATTCTCTCTATCGATTGACATTACAAAAGGCGCGAATTTCAAATCAACCAATGACAATTGTGTATTTCGTCGTTAATGACATTAACGCTCCATAATCCGTTCCACTAGAGTCTATTTAATGTAACGCCCGCAAGCAAGTGGAACGTACGTACGTAGCAATAGGAATATGAGGTATTATTATGTGGGGAAGAAATGTCTAGCCATACCACCATCGTTCTGGTAGAAAGGGTAGGGTGTAGGCTTAAAAAATGCTGGCTTTGAAAGATGACATGCGTACAGATGATCTCAAAATAAGGGATGCAGAAGATCGCGCGAAGTGGACAAGAAAAAGTAGGAAAACGAATCCCAGGCTTCGAATTGAAAGCTCCGAATGCAACTGGGATTTAACGCTCGGAGGATGATGATGCGGCGTGTGGCATATCATCAGCATAAAAATAAACTTCTATAATCCTTAAAGAGGTATTTAGAAATCATATCTAAGTTTCTTTTTTATTTTTATTGCATGAGTTCAGCAGACAGGCAGATGGCCCACTTGATGGAAAGCGGTTACCATCGCCTATGAACATTTGCAACACCAAAGGTGCAGTAGCTACAAATGCGCTGTTGCTCTCTTAAAGGAGGTTGGAACCTGGTCACTAATGCCGGAACACAAATCAAGATGTTATGTCGCCGTACTCTAGTCTACTCTAGTCGGGCAAATGCCCTACCACCTGGCTGTGGGTTGTTTTGTCACCTCTTACGACAGGCCGCCCCAACGCAGGAAATTGTATTCTTTCTCCGTTCCTACACGGGTAAGATTCTTTAACTTAAATAATACATCTACGTTTTTAAATCTACGATCTGATGGAACGCTTTTTAGAGTTTCGTATTCAAATTATTTATTTATTGAGAAAACCAACAGCGAATATATGTATAATATATAATAATAATAACAGCCCATAAATGTCCCACTGCTGGGCTAGGGCCTCCCATTATAGGGGAATAGACAGTATACCCGCCACGCTTGTCCAAGGCGGCTTGGCAGGTTTGACACATCGGTTATCTCGATGTGCAAGTTGCATCACGATGTTTTCCTTCGCCGTTCTTAGCACATGGTAATTATAACAATATGCACATTAGGTCCGAAAACCGCCTAATTGGTGCATGCGTTCCGGCCAGGATCGAACCCGCGCCAAATTAAGCAAGTTACGCTTGTGTTATGGGTAATATACAACGGACTACTCTGGGGCCGATCCCAGACACCCAGACCATAGTAAATAACGGAGAAAAGACGTTTTCCGAAATTTACTATACCAGGAATCGAACCCGGAGCCTCTGCGTTGCAGTGAGGTAGGCCGGCAAAGGCCTAGCTCGCTCAACCACAGAGGCCGTCTAGTAGAGTAATAAAAAGGTTTAAAAGTAAAAAGAATGATTAAAATAAATAGAAAACTTGATACCAAAACAATTTAAGTATTACTTTACATACGAAATGTAAGATATTGTGTTAACCCTTCAGCTCACTATTAGCACATATGTGTTCGCGATGAGAGTGCAGATCGCGTTTGTGCATGTGATCGTTAATTGTGTTGTCGTCTCACTCTGTTTATATAGGAGTTGTATGATTTGTATGAAATGGGTACATTTTCTTGGTATATTACGAGATAGTGATAGTGTTAGTCTTGCGGCTGTTTTGGTATATCGATAATTGTCTTAAGGGTTAAGTAAATAGCAGTAAACAAAAATTGAAGATTTTTATTTTTGAAAGGAGAATTTTGAATGAGTAATCGGCTTCAAATGTTAGCATTGCGAAGATATTCAAAGTACGCTTCCGTTGCGATGGTGTAAAAAATTCGTATTCTACTAAATCCATAATATCATCTCGATATCGTCGCGGCGGAATAATAGTGGAAAAAAATGGTATTGCTACCAGCAGAAATGGCGTTAGCTGAAATGAATATTGAAAAGTTAGCAAATTTTTAAACATTTATTTCGAGAGTTTTCTCTTATAAAGATTAACAAAGATACGAGTGGCGTGCCACGGGCATGACATTGGAGTTAATAGCATACTGAATTGATTTTTTCCGGGAGTGGTTTGAAGTTGTTCGGATGCAAAATATTTGCTTTATCCGACACAGTTTCCACTAAAACGGCAGCTTATTCCCGAGGGAATTTCAAGTCAAGCGTGGACGAAGTCGCGGGCATATCCTATTAATAAATAAATACATTTATATATGCTGTTATATGACTTATTTATATTAAAAAAAACAACTATTACAGAAGAACATGTGGCGGCACTATCTGCACAGCACTAGTTGCGCGTCACATCACTAACCGAAAAGAAAAAACTATGCTGTCATATTACGACTCATATATGTTTTTTTTGGCGGGAACCGAACGGGAACTTTGTGCTGTGCATTTTTATTTTCTAAAAATGTATAAAATCACTCTAAAATGAACAATAACTGTAGGATATTGATAGTTTTTGAGTAGTAATTATGTGTTTTTGTAAGAAATGTGAACTGTATAGTCAAATGTGGCCTTTCAAGTTTTCACAAGAACTCCCTTGAATGGCGTTAGTTTTTTTTATTTTTTATTGCAGGAGTTCAGCAGACAGGCAGACGGCCCGCTTGATGGAAAGCGGTTACCATCGCATATAGACATTTGCAACACCAAAGATGCTACAAATGCGCTGCTGCTCTCTTAACGGAGACTGGAACCTGGTCACTAATGCCAGAACACAACTCAAGGTTGTTATGGCGACATACTTTAGACCAGGGGTGGTAGCCATCAAGTCGGGCAAATGTCCGACCACCTGGCTATGGGTTGTTAAATCGCCTCTTATGACAGGTCGCCCGGCCGCACGAAATTATATTCTTTCTCCGTTCCTGCACGGATAGAAATCTATATCTTGGACTTAATAAAAGGTTCAATCTTCCTGCTCGTTATAAAAAAAATCCAGGCGTAAACTCTATCGCAATTTCGCCAACAAATGAATTTCACTAACGGTGCGTTTTAGTTTACGAAATCATTTCACTGAAATATGTTATTCGTGAACAATGTGCTAATTTACGATTTGTATAACCAAAAACTACTTGTTAGCACATTTTATATAGCATATAATAAATAAATAGTGTTGTAACTGTTATTTGCTGGTGAATATGAAAATTGTTAGCTTGTATTTTATCTATAATATTTTATACGGGTATTTTGAACTAAGGGGCCATTCACAAATAACGTCACACCGCCGGCCGGGCGGCCTGTTCTAAGAGGGGACAAAACAACCTACAGCCAAGTGGGAGAGCATTTGCCCGACTGGATGGCTACCACCCCAGGTATAAAGCATGCCGCCATAACATCCTTATGTTGTGTTCCAGTATTAGTGGCCAGCTTCCAGTCTCCTTTTAGAGAGCGGCTCCACATTGGTAGCACGTTTGGTGTTCCAAATGCCTATAGGCGGTGGTAACCACTTTCAATCAAAGTTGGGCCGTCAGCCTGTCTGCTTGAATGAATGAATGAAAACTCTTTATTGTTCACCATAACTTAAACCTAGATATTTATTATAAACACATTTCAATTAGAACAATGGACGGCCTTATCGCTTATAGCGATCTCTTCCAGGCAACCCGGTGTCTAAGGAGATATTACAAGAAAAATTAAATAATATTTGGTGGCTTAACTAAATTGAAACTAACTCAATCGTAATTGAAGAATAAAAAATGCTGTGCTTCAGTAATAAAAAAAGCATCTCAAATAAACTTTCATGAATGAAGAGACTAATTAAAGTAAACGAAGCGAAAGTTGTTTGTCACAATTGTAACAAGCCGATCGTCCCTGCATACTTCTATTTTTTTTTTAAATCGGCAGACAAACACACATATTGTATATCCCCAAATCAAGCAAGTTACGCTTGTGTTATGGGTAATATACAACGGACTACTCTGGGGCCGATCCCAGACACCCAGACCATAGTAAATAACGGAGAAAATACGTTTCCGAAATTTACTATACCAGAAATCGAACCCGGCGCCTCTGCGTTGCAGTGAGGTAGGACGGCAAACGCTTAGCCCGCTCCACCACACAGGCCGTCATATTATAATAACATAGCATTTAAGGAGTTGGTATCAAGTATTCTTAAATTCTTCCAAGTTTTCTGGTTCTTTAAAGTAAATAAGCAAATAATTAAAACGACGCGTTAACGATGTTAAGCGCGATTTTAATTTTATTTGATTTTTATTACGACAAATATCAAACAAAATGCCACGCTCAAAACCGTTAAACGTCTTAATTAAACATACGAAGTTTTTCAACGCAGTCTTTTTATTTAAGAACGAATTTATGTCTTTTTTTTTATTTTTTTATTGCAGGAGTTCAGCAGACAGGCAGACGGCCCACTTAATAGAAAGCGGTTACCATCGCCTATGGACATTTGCAACACCATAGGTGCTACAAATGCGCTGCTGCTCTCTTAAGGGTCACTGGAACCTGGTCACTAATGCCGGAACACAACTCAAGGTTGTTATGGCGACATGCTTTAGACCAGGGGTGGTAGCCATCCAGTCGGGCTAATGCCCTACCACCTGGCTGTGGGTTGTTTAGTCGCCTCTTACGACAGGCCGCCCGGCCGCAAGAAATTGTATTCTTTCTCCGTTCCTGCACGGATAATAGGATATACCAACTTTACATAAAATACTTACATGCGCTACTATTATAGTCAACAGTATTCTCCACTTGTATTCCCATGTTTAAATTAGTGTTGAACTGCAACACTACATGTTCACTCTTTCACTCACATCAGAGCGAGTAGCCCGTCACTATTCCCGTTTCACATCACTAAGTTGTTCCTTTATACACTTTTACACTTGGTTTATACACTTTTGCACTTCATCTCCGTGATTGGACACATTGGTTGTTATCTGGAAAATAAAACATCTCATTTTAGTATTCAAGTTGTGATGGCTTAGTGGTTAAAGAAAACCCCGTCGCATCCCAATGACGTAGGTTTTAATACGGGCAGATAGTATGCATATACAAGGCAAATTTCCTATCCTAATATAAGATATATTATGACAAAAAAGTTAGCTAAATATATAATACGTAGAATAAATAATTAAAAGTAAGTAGGTCTGACATGCACAGTGTTAAATATGTAATCTGCATAGATAAATAAAATTGAAGTGTCTGTTTGTAATGTCAAAATAACAGCTTGTTACTACATGTATATTTATTTAATTTGTTTGAAAAACATGCAATAATTAATATTATTAATTATAAAATACAAAATTAATACATATATTAATCAAGTTTCCACTAAAAAATAATTTATATAATAAAATAAAAATTGGCTTCAAGAGTTATGATATATTACAATTATACGAAAATTACATAAAATGTCTTTTTAATTTAAATGAGGCCATTATTGAACAAAAACAAAAAAAATGACACCACAATAATTACTAATAAAATAGAGGTAAAAAAGTAAAAAAAAGTGTAAGTCATTATTCTTAAAAGTGTAAGTCATTAGATCATTCTAAATTATAACATTTTTTAATTTGGGTTTTAAATGGTTATAAGTTCCCTATGAAGGGATCTACTACATTAGTAAACAGTGCATTGTATTGCTGACAAGTGTGGTGACAACTAACTATACAAAAAGTGTTTTTTGTATAGTTAGTTCTTTATATGAAAGTATATACGAAGAAAATATTTTTTTATAATATTTGTCTGTATATTCCGGATAACGGCTGTACCGATTTTGACAGGACTTTCACTGGTAGATAGCTGATGTTATAAGCAGTAACTTAGGCTACCTTTTTTAGGGTTCCGCAAAAAAATCTACTACTATTAAAATAAATGTAAACAGAATAAAATTTAAATAGAGATATATATGTATGTATATGTGTATTTAACATCTGATTCAAAAGAGGTCTAAACAAGAACCCTAACAATGTTAGGGAAGACGCTTGACCTGAAAGGACTTTATTTAAAAAGAAACTGATATATGGATTTTTTTTATTGCAGGAGTTCAGCAGACAGGCAGACGGCCCACTTAATGGAAAGCGGTTACCATCGCCTATGGACATTTGCAACACCAAAGATGCTACAAATGCGCTGCTGCTCTCTTATGGAAGATTGGAACCTGGTCGCTAATGCCGGAACACAACACAAGGTTGTTATGGCGGCATACTCTAGACCAGGGGTGGTCGCCATCCAGTCGGGGAAATACCCTACCACCTGGCTGTGGGTTGTTTTGTCGCCTCTTACGACAGGCCGCCCGGCCGCAGGAAACTGTATTCTTTCTCCGTTCCTGCACTGATAAATTCTTTATATTAATATCTGATGACCTTAACTTTATTTTAATCGGTGCATGTACTTAGCTGCTTAATTAAACATAATATGTATAGTCAAGGTGGCGAAGTCCTTCAGTGGGGGAACTCCATACATCTCTCGTTGTTTCCGTGTTTATAAAGAAAAAAAAAATTCTATGTTTAAATTGTAGTTGACGCTAAATTCCGTTTAAAAGAGGTAAATAACGGTAGAGGGGTATTCGAACTTACCCTACTAACGGACTTTCCCACATTGACTATATTAAATTAAAATCTAATCAAATCATCATCTTTATCGCGAACTAAGTGTTACGTGGATCTTAGATTTAATTGAAAGTAGTATTTATTTCTCTTATAATAGACTAAGTTATTCTTTGTTTGGATTCTAACAGCATCACAATTTCATAAATTAAAACTAATCTAATAATTTACAAAACTGGTCAAATACGAAATCAGACGAGTTTAAAATTAACGATTAGAAAACAAAAAGTATTAGTAGTAATTAACAACTTTTTAGACTATTTTAGATGATATTTTAAAACCACTATCACGCATGAAAAATAAGAAAAAAAAAACATATGTGAAATTAAACGTAACACCAGTTTGTACTTCTAAAATAAAAATGAATGGACAATGAAGTAATGCTAACCGCCACGTATGGAATGTATCAGAGACGCAGGCGCGTGTCGCGCTGACATGCGCGTGCGACGAGGCACACGACCGCCATCTCACTGCGCGCTCTGCAAGAGAAAAGCCCGCGTTATTACAGTGAAATGGGGGAAATGTGATTGTTATGGATTTAAACACATACAATCATACACGTCGATATGCTAGATGCAACAGTGAACAATTCATAATATTGTAATCATACACATTACAATCACAATGTGATCGTGAAAGAATCTGCAATACCTAACTCAGCTGCAAATTTTTTAATTATTTATTAAAAACAACCAAAAAGTCTTACACTTATACATCTGTTTATATTAAACTATACTAGTAGTCGCCAGTGGTCGAAATTCGGCCATAATAATTAATTTAAATTATAAGTTTAAACATTATCAAGATTCTGTTGTCAAAGACTATACTTCTATATAAGTAATCACAGATTTCGCCAAGGCTTACACTGTTAATTTGATTTTAACAATAAACAAAAGAGTATATATGCGTGGTTAATGTATTTTTTAAGAATACTGCACTCCTCTATATAAACTATAAGTGTACGAAATTTCATACTCGGCGCAATTTTCGTAAAAAGGAGTACAAAGTTTTTGCGGTATTTTTGCTTCACGTATCTTTATATATATAATTCTTCTGCACGTGTGTTAACTGTGAACTCCTCCTAAACGGCTGGACCGATTTGAATGAATTTTTTTGTGTGTTCAAGTGGATTCGAGTATGGTTTAGATTCACAATTGAACTCGGTAGGTGGCGTTGCAATCGGGTTCTAAATTTTATTTCTTCAGGGCAGAACAACGTCTGCCGGGACAGCTAGCTAATATATAGATTCTTAGTCTAAGTGTAGACTTAATTACAGGTTGCCACATCATGCTGGAAAAACATATTAATCTTTTCTAATTGTTCGTTTGAATGTTAAAACCCAGCAAGTGCATATCAAGAAATTTTAGACCATAGCACGAAATAATGAAATGATCTTCAATGATACGCCACTTCAAAACTATTTATTAAGCATACTGGAAGCGATATTTTATTTTGATACATTCTTTACATGTTATGACAAGCACAATACATCAACAGATGGCTAGTAATGTACATTTTTTTTTATTGCAGGAGATCAGCAGACAGGCAGACGGCCCACTTGATGGAAAGCGGTTACCATCGCCTATGGACATTTGCAACAGCAAAGTTGTTACAAATGCGCTGCTGCTCTCTTAAGGGAAACTGGAACTTGGTCACTAATGCCGGAACACAACTCAAGGTTGTTATGGCGACATACTTTAGACCAGGGGTGGTAGCCATCCAGTCGGGCAAATGCCCTACCACCTGGCTGTGGGTTGTTAAGTCGCCTCTTACGACAGACCGCCCGGCCGCAGGAAATTGTATTCTTTCTCCGTTCCTGCACGGATAGAACAATGTCAGTTACTAGGTTTTGAAATTCACCTTTCTAACTTTTAATTTTTCCGTTTGTACAAACCGTTTCCCTTTATTAGTAGTTTAATATAAATTAGCATTAAATAAAATTAAATAGTTTAATTTCATTTGTATTTGTTAAATTAGCGACAGTTTTCGTTCGGGTTAGATAAGTAAATTATTTTTTTTGTCGCGTGAGCCAGTGAGGGTAGAAAGAAGAAGAAAGAGTCACTCGTACTGCCCGTATCACGTTTATCATTACATAACATCTTTGTCTTACTTACTTATTTACTGAAAAGTGGCCGAAAACGTCGAAATAATAAAAATCAAATAAAATACCGCGCTTAAAACCGTTAAAACGTAGTTTTATTAAAAGCTTTTTTGAATTTGAAAAGAATGTTATAATGGGCATAAGTGTTGTTACAAGCAGGCCATAAGATAAGGACCGATTGTATGAGAATTGAAATGGTAGCTATTAATTTTTAGGGCGTACTTCTAGATAACCGACTATAACAATAAGGGCACACACACATAAACACACACACACACACACACACACACACACACACACACACACACACACACACACACACACTCACACACACTCACACACACATGCACATATACATATACATGCACACACACACACACACACACACACACACATATGCACACACACACACACGCACGCACGCGTGTACACGCACACACTCATTTCAGATAGTTATATCTTAATTAATGAATAATGCCACTATATTTAAGTTCTTATAATAAAAATCTGTTGGTTGTACAAAAAAATGTAGCCTTATTTTTAAGTACCATAATTCAAAATATGTTGTTACCATAAGTTTTTTTTTATTATTATCAACTCAAAGGATTCTAGTTCCGTACCCTTTGTTTACAAATAAATTTAAGAAAAAGTTTAGAAGCTCTACACGCTATTTGTTACTTTAGTTATTATGTGTGACATTTAATGAATGCATGTTTGTGTTGTGGTGTACCTTAAGAATAACTTATTATATTAATTTATTCTAATTTTAATACTAAAATTATACTAATGTAGAGTGTATCTGTTACATGCTGGTGTTGTGAGGAAGTGCATGTGCAGTGTGTGCCTTATATCTATACGTATATATAATATCCCAACTAGTGCCATGTGTGTTGTACCATAAGTTTTAGATATAATTACTAGCTGTCCCGACAGACGTTGTTCAAGAAATAAAATTTAGAACCGATTGCAGCGCCACCCACCGGATCCAATTGTGGAACTAAACCATCCTCGAATCCACTTGAACACACACAAAAAAAAATCATTCAAATCGGTCCAGCCGTTTAGGAGGTGTTAACTGTCGACACACGTACAGAAGAATTATATATATAAAGATATAAGGCCTAGAAATAAGTTTATATAGATAAATGAATGTTAATGGTTGATTTAAAAAAAAGTGCTCGTATATTCATAACACTATAAATCTTATTAAACATGCATGTTGGTCGCAACAATATTTTGTTTTTCGATCTAGCACAACTATCAAAGGAATAAGAAAACAAAGCCGCCGACCAAAGCGAGCCACCTATATATCCTTCAAAACCATACTTTGAACAGCGTTTATTGCGTGTATAAGAATTTTTGTCACATCCAACGAATAAAATTATTTAGTTGTCATAAAAATATGAGAAATATTCGCGTTTTACGATATTTTCTCTGAAATTGTGAAAGATATTTGCAACAGAAGAAAAGTTCCATTCACCGTTTCTAAGAATTATGTCCGTTGTATTAACATTATGATAAAAATAGAAGAAAATTTATTAAAATAAGATCAAACGTTGCAAGACAACGTGACAACGCCACGAGCCTTTCAGGAACGTTCCCGATAAGTGACAATAGCTTTTTTTTTTATTGCATGAGTTCAGCAGGCAGACGGCCCACTGGTGGAAAGCGGTTAACATCGCCTATGGACATTCACAGCACCAAAGGTGATACAAATGCGCTGTTGCTCTCTAAAGCAAGATTGGAAACTGGCTACTAATGCCGGAACAGAAGGTTGTTATGGCGGCATACTCTAGACCAGGGGTGAGAGCCATCCAGATGGGCAAATACCCTACCACCTGGCTGTGGGTTGTTTTGTCGCCTCTTATGACAGACCGTCCGGCCGCAGGAAATTGTATTCTTTCTCCGTTCCTGCACGGACGGAGTAGTTTGGAATTTTAGAAAATTTAGAATCGACGGTGGCCTGCTCGTTGCTGCACACCACGAGGCCCTGAAATGTCGCAAATATGTGTCCATTGGTAGTGGGTACGTATTTGTGACTTTCGGGGTCGAGACCCTGGTGTCGTGGGGGCCTGGAGCTCATCACCTCTATCGAGACTTCTCAACGCGTTTAATTGAGGTCTCGCGTAACCAAAAGGCTGGCTTGCACCTAGGGCAACGAGTTAGCGTTGCCATCCAACGCGGAAATGCTGCCAGCATTTTGGGCACGCTCCCCGCCGACAGCGATTTGGAGTCAATTTTTTATTTACAGATTTATGTTATTTTGTAAGTATAGCTTTATTTATAATATAGTTTAGTTTATTTATTTTTAACTTTTAATTTTATTACTTAGTTTTAATTTTGTTCTATTGCAGAAAATAAAGTGTTTCAATGTAATTACTTTAAAATTTAAAACATTATCTACTTTAACACATGAATTCAATGAAGTAGTTGTTTATGGTCAAGCGCCTGAGAAAGCGTTATTAAATAATAATTTAATTAAATACGTGCATTTAATTTAATTAGTCGAGAAAGTTGAAATTTAAAAGAGAAAGAATGAGCAATTTAAAGAATATAGAAACAGTTTATAAAGTGTTTCTAATAATGCCGGCTAAGTCTATGGACTTAGCCGGCTTTATTAGAACTGGACGGAATTACACGTGACAATTGTAGGCGTCCTGACGGAATGCCTCTAATTCCCTGGCGACGTGGCAAACCTCTGGTATGGAATGCGACCTGCGTGGACACGTTGTATTATTATAATAACAGGCTATAAACGTCTCACTGCTGGGCTCGAGCCTCGCACTATATGGGAACGGACAGTACACCCGCCACACTTGTCCAAGGCGGCTTGGCAGGTTTGACACGTCGGTTATCTCAATGTGCAGGTTTCATCACGATGTTCTTCTTCACCGTTGTCAGCACGTGGTAATTGTAACAATATGTACATTACGTCGGAAAATTGCCTGAGTGGTGCATGCGTTCCAGCCAGGATTCGAACGCGCGCCCTTTGCCTTTGGGACGCGTGTGCTAGCCATTACGCTACCACGATTTCGTGAACACGTGGACACGTTGCCTGCATACTATTTACCAAACAAGTCTAGATCAACCGGTTCGCTGGCGGAAACAGCTGAATCACTCAAGCCGCGCATATATGCAACCCTTAGTGTGAGTTATTTTTGTGCCGTTTGCTGTTGAAACGCTTGGACCGTAGGGTCCTGAGGACATGAGCCTCTACAAAAATATTTCAAAACGACTCATTGACTCTTCGGGAGATCAGAGGGCTGGTTCCCACCTCGGACAACGGATCAGCATGGCGATCAAGCGAGGTAACGTAACCAGCCTTCTGGGAACCTTACCCATTAACTTCGATGACCTAGGCTCAGTATTCTACTTATATTCTTAAGGTATTATAGGTGGAATACAATATATGTTAAGTTTCCTTCATTGTACTTTCATTACATTTTAGTATTTAATTTTAAATAATTTTAAATTAAGTTTTTATGTAAGCAACTTAGAGCTACTACATAGACCGATTTACAGTAATATAGCCGAAAAGCCGGCGCTGAGGTCGCGTTCTATTGTCACCACTGTTGCAATCACTAACAAATACGTCACTATGACAACGATAATGACAATAGCAATTAGGGCAATATGTGTTGCTCTTAGAGTTAATTCCATCTCCGCTAGGTAGCGTTACGGGTGTTATTATTTATTGATGTTTTGAAACAAAAATTAAGTTATTTTTATTTTTTTATTGTGGAGTTCAGCAGACAGGTAAACGGCCCATTAGATGGAAAGCAGTTACCATCGCCTATGGACATTTGCAACACCAAAGGTGCTACAAATGCACTGCCGCTCTTTTAAGGGAGACTGGAACCTGGTCACTAATGCCGGAACACAACTCAAGCTTGTTATGGCGACATACTGTAGACCAGGGGTGGTAGCCATCCAGTCGGGCAAATAC
The DNA here is from genome assembly GCA_019925095.2 of Dendrolimus kikuchii. Classification (NCBI taxonomy): domain Eukaryota; kingdom Metazoa; phylum Arthropoda; class Insecta; order Lepidoptera; family Lasiocampidae; genus Dendrolimus; species Dendrolimus kikuchii. Next base: position 18,304,647 of record CM034407.1, read on the forward strand.
CCTACCATCTGGCTGGGGATTGCTTTGTCGCCAAAAGTTTAACATTTTTAAGAATTATCACATGCCCACTTCCAAACATCCTTTTTTTAACGCTGGGGGAATGTATTTATGCACTGTTTCCGGAATCGGTAGAAGGTCACAAGAGGGCGTGTGAGGTGGCAGGGAAACCGCGGACAAAACCTGGTTAATTATAAATCACAATATCAACAATGTGGGGGGCATGTGGAAAGAATGCATGATAAAATAATGACTAAACAGATATACAATGCAAAAGTGGATGGATGCAGAAGTCGTGGAAGGCCACGACACACCTTCCATGATCAAATTAATCGTGCACTAGCAGAAGGTGATGTCAGGAGCCTTAAGAACAGACGAGCGTGCATGACAAGAGCTATGAATGTCAAAGAAGCAAGTGAGGTGTGTAAGAATAAGCCTGAATGGCGCTCTGTTATTCGTCCATACCCCGCAAGGGAACTGGCGTGAAGTTATGTATGTATGCATCAACAATTACAATCACCATCCTTAATCTTAACACAATGTTGCACTTATCTTGAATTATTTCTATATTTTCAAATTTAAAAATGGGCTCAGTTCTTAACAGGCACTTAAAAGTCACTGCGAATCACTTTACATTCACAATCTTGTAAGAAAGTTATCAATAAACTGTAAAGTTAGAAGATTACACATTGTTTTCGAACCGTCGCTATGGCAATAAACTTGAAACTTGTTTGCTTCAAACATATAGTAGGGGAGCCCAAGAGGCTAAATGTGAAATTACTCGAGCGTCGCGGGAACCTTTTGAATTGTGAAAATTAGATGCTATAAAGAAAAAAATGTTATATGATGTATGCCCTTTCACTGGCGGGGGGAGGGTGTACAGGTTTTCAACAATACAAATAAAAAAAGTCGCACAGAACTACACAAGCGCGTCAGATATTAATAATGTATGCGCCCCATGTGTTTCTGATAACGGAGAAATATTAATCTGCCGGTTTGCATGGTAGGGGTAGCCGTACGTCATACTTTCGTCATAGAAGTCTACTGTACTAGAAATGACAACAGTGATCGTCATTTCTAGTACACTAGAATTCTTGTGGAATAGATTAGATAGACAACACTTTATTGTACACCAAAACATAGATAATCAGAAATAGAAAAATACAACGGGCAGCCTTATCACTAAAAAGCGATCTCTTCCAGGTAACCCTTGGCAGGGATTAATGGATCTTTAAGATTTTAAGTTTTAATACCTCTTACGACAGGCCGCCCGGCCGCAGGAAATTGTATTCTTTCTCCGTTCCTGCACGGATATAAATTATTTAAAAAAATAAGTTTTTATGTGCATGTGAAAGACTATTATTAAATTTAAAATATTAAAGTATAGAAAAAATATGTTTGCAGTCATGTTTCAGTGCCGAGTCAGTTTTGCCGGGGGCTTACGATGACATCTCTATTATATTTTATGTGCGCCAGATTGCGTAAGAGGAGCGTATATCCCGAGTGATATAATTTATTGTACACACGACTATAAATACGCAAAACACCAGTGTATTTTTACTTTTAATATTCATAGCGTTTTTTGCCGAGATTGTGAAAGTACGAACATGAATAAGAGAATATATTGATGATAATAATAATAACCCGCAGTGGGGCTTTGTGGCGAAGCCTTAGGTGAGTAGCGACACCTCGTACCTGACTCCGGGGGCCAAGACAAGGCCCCCACCTCCGTGCTTGCCTTAACCGGCCGGCACGGAGTCGAGATCGCTAGAGCTAAGACTCAAACTCCAGGGGTGGAAATGATAAATGACATCACGTCAGAAGTAGCTTCGGTGAACCTGCAGCCCACCTCTCGACACCCCTTAGCCACTCACACCCATGTTGCCCCTGTCTTTATGGCATTTTTTCGGACCCATGCAGGGAGTGGCGAGTCACCGTCTGCCCAATTTTCCATGTTCCCTGAACATTGCGACGGGCAGACGTCATAGTACACATATTCCCAGACCCCTAGAACCACTAGCAGTTCACCCCAATAGCCCGGTACTTTTTGTCCTTATTTCCCACAATAGTCCTACACTGGCCGGGGTTTGTCCTTAGGTGCATTACTATATGGTGTAGACAGGGATAATCGCCGGTCAGTGTCACGCCACATTTACATTAAATTTGTCAAGGGGCCTCTACGTGTTGGCCTTCCCATGGCCCCACGCAAGCCCCCCAAAAGTTCGGGCCATTTTTATGGCCCGTGGTCTTGAAAGACATACAGTATAATAATTTTATATTTTTTTATTGTATATGTATTTTATTTTTGATATATTTTTATAAAGCAAGAACTCTTTTGCTACGTACGAAGAAGCCTGCCAATTTTATAAAATCACAAGCCTTACAAATAGAAGACAGCTTCTTGACATGTCTTTCCTTTACGATATCGTAAATTCTCGTTTAGACTGTCCTACTCTCACCTCATCTATATCGCTGGCAGTGCCAAATCTCAAAACACGCTCTAGCCACAACAAATTGTTTCACGAGCCCTGTAGAAGAACTAATTATGGCTTAAATGAAGTGCTTGCTCGTCTTACTGCCACTTATAACAACAAATTTAATGATATAGATATTTTCTATCATTCAAAATTAATTTATAAATCAAAGATACTAGAAAAATTGGGCTAATATTTTTAACTGTTTATTAGGCACCATAAATATCCACGCCTCTGTCTGTATAGTTTAATTTTTAGTTTGTATAACATGTATTACTGCATTATATATATGAATATTATAAATATATATATAATGAATATCTGGATGGATGCAAAAGTCGTGGAAGGCCACGACACACCTTCCATGATCAAATTGATCGTGTACTAGCGGAGGGTGATCTCAGGAGCCTTAAGAACAGACGAGTGTGCATGACAAGAGTTATGAATGTCAAAGAAGCAAGTGAGGTGTGTAAGAATGGGCCTAAATGGCGCTCTGTTGTTCGTGCCTACCCCGCAAGGGAACTGGCGTGAAGTTATGTATGTATGTATGTATGTATGTATGAATATCTGTATATTTATTAAATATTATTTTTTAGTTACTTATCTACAACATATGCTATATAGGGGACGCTACAGCAGGCATTATTTTACATTATTCTACATTTTTTATTTTTACATTATTTTATTTTTTTAAATATACTACATTTGTATAGAGCTTAACATAAACAAAACTCTTTATTGCGGTCTTGGTCTTGTACAAATACACTGTAAAGCGTGAAGTATCCAGTAATTGGCTACATTCATATTAAACAGAGTTGATTGTTTTAAGTTATAAATATAGCTGTTGGATATGTAATAAATAAATAAATAAAAGAATAATGTTATCTATTTTTTTATAAAAAATATCTTGATATGTATATTTAAAAAAAATGTAAAATTTTTAAGAATAAATAAATACAGTATAATAATTATTATTTTATTTCAGACACAAAGATCCATAATTTAAAAGAAACACATGTTTACATAATGTCAAACAGTTCGTTGTACTCCAAAAGTACAAAACTTTGCTGCAGTGACATATTGCTTCGGGAATCAGAATGGCCTGTTTGCTATAAAACACTGGTTTGAATTTGAAATTAAATTCAAATTTCAAAAACAAACGTTGTTATTCAAAACTAGCGGCCCGTCACGGCTTCACACGGGTTTATGGCTAATTTTTTTACACCTTGGTTTACATTATTGAAGTTCTAGTAGGGATTCCTAATTTTTTTCTAGTAATAAATATAACCTATGTTACTCAAGAATAATGTAGCTTTCTAATAGTGAAAGAATGTTTGAATTTAGTTCAGTAGTTTTTCAGTTTATTCGTTACAAACGTACAAACATGCAAATCTTTCCCCTTACAATATTAGTATAGATAAATTCAACTTAAGAACACTTTTTGAATTAGTTAAGTAGTTAGTCAACTTGCGAATAAGTCCTTATCGTCGTTTGGACAGACTTCTTTCTACCTATAGCCGATTCCCACATCTTAATAGTCAATCACTTGCTTTACAATCGGTTGCATTTTGATATATGCAGCTTATGTCAAATTTTAACCAATAGCAAGGCAAATGAACGGTCGGTAAGATATAGAAACCGGCCATTAATCGACAACTTATTGTTTAAGTGGAAAATTGTTATCCAAACGTATGATAAATAATAAATCAATAAATACAGACAACGGCAGACGAGCACACAAGTCGTACGTATATCCCCAAGCTAAGCAAGTTACATTTGTGCTTTGGTAATATCATTAAGGTATAAATATCTCACATTGTCTAAGGGTATATATATGTAATAAAAAAAAGTCGTGGTAGCGTAATGGCTAGTGCAAGCGTCCCAAACTCAGAGGGCGCGGGTTCGATCCTGGCCGGAACGCATGCACCACTTAGTCTTAGGTATAAATACAAAAGTTTGGATGGATGTTTATTGCACAGTCACGCCATAACGGCTGAACAGATTTGGATGAAATTTGGCACAGAGATAGATTACAGTCTGGAATACCACATAGGCTACCTTTTACCCCGGAGAAGTGTAAGGTTTTTCACAGAGGGTGTGTCGTACTCCTAGCGGCCGTCCCTCCAATCTGTCTATAAAATTTACATTAACGCGAGCCAAACCGTAGGTAATAGTTACCTATGAATGATGCTATGACTATGACGCCAGAAATCGGGTGAGACGGCCAGCCGCTAATATAGTACACTCATCGCGTAAATATTTCAATCTGAATACATCAGGGATATTAGTCAGATATACCAACCACATGGCCGTCAACATTTTCTAGTCGCATTGGAGTCGTTTTCGAAGTGGCTAAGGGCCTTATACTTTCTTTCTTCAATAGGTGGCGAAATATTCATTTCCACAGAAAAAAGTGTGTCAGCCCTTCGAACTTATGACGGTTTTGAGGTCAAAACTTAGCTAAAATCTTTTTTGGTAAACTGAAAAAATATTTAAAAAAAAATTAGTGGATTAATATCCTGTAAGTAATTTTTGAGATTTGAAATGTTTTCAATTAGAAATCAATAATAATTTCTGTATCCAATAACACAAGCAAGACTAACCTCCTTTTTTTTTTTTTTTTTTGTTGCAGGCGTTCAGCAGACAGGCAGACGGCCCACTTGATGGAAAGCGGTTACCATCGCCTATGGACATTTGCAACACCAAAGGTGCTACAAATGCGCTGCTGCTCTCTTAAAGGAGACTGCAACCTGGTCACTAATGCCAAACCGTAGGTAATGGTTAGCTATGAATGATGCTATCACTATGACGCCAGAAATCGGGTGAGACGGCCAGCCGCTAATATAGTACACTCATCGCGTAAATATTTTAATCTGAATACATCAGGGATATTAGTCAGATATACCAACCACATGGCCGTCAACATTTTCTAGTCGCATTGGAGTCGTTTTCGAAGTGGCTAAGGGCCTTATACTTTCTTTCTTCCATAGGTGGCGAAATATTCGTTTCCACAGAAAAAAGTGTGTCAGCCCTTCGAACTTATGACGGTTTTGAGGTCAAAACTTAGCTAAAATCTTTTTTGGTAAATTGAAAAAATATTTAAAAAAAATTAGTGGATTAATATCCTGCAAGTAATTTTTGCGATATGAAATGTTTTCAATTAGAAATCAATAATAATTTCTGTATCCAATAACACAAGCAAGACTAACCTCCTTTTTTTGTTTTTATTGCAGGAGTTCAGCAGACAGGCAGACGGCCCACTTGATGGAAAGCGGTTACCATCGCCTATGGACATTTGCAACACCAAAGGTGCTACAAATGCGCTGCTGCTCTCTTAAAGGAGACACGTCTGCCCGCTGTGGCTATAAACATCGGCTTTGGTCTTCAAAATACAGGCTTCGCCTAGTTTGGGACCACAAGGTAATATGGTTGTTATGACGGCATACTCTAATTACTACATACTAACATACTTTTTTGAAGTCGGTTAAAAAATAAAATTCGTCGTTGGATGACCTACAATAAAAAAATGGCCTAGTGGATTAACACGCACTTGGCTGTTGTCTTATATTCCCACTTCAGCTATTTTAAAATATTTCGCAAAAAAAAAATACTGTAAGAAAGATTTTGTCCAATTGAGAACTTTTCATTTTATGGAAGTTGGTCAAATGTAATTTTCTAAAACGACACTCAAGAATTGGAAAATATGGCACACTGACCGAAAGTCAAAACATAATGATACTCAGTGACAAGTACACAATACTGTGACGATGTTTTCATATCTTCTATAGGGTTGACACCGTATAACATTGCAGTTATTTAGTAGCATAGTTGTTCTTTTCATGTTTCTTTGTGAAGTTAATAATTAATTTTGTTATGTACCCTCTTATTTCTAAACGATACAATCGGCCATTTCCTGAATTGAATAATAAATTTATATTTTTATTTATTCTGTGATTAGCGCTTGTTCTGTACAGAGTAAGTAGTACATACATACATACATACATAACTTCACGCAAGTTCACTTGCTTCTTTGCCATTCATAGCTCTTGTCGTGCACGCTCGTCTGTTCTTAAAGCTCCTGACATCACTTTCTGCTAGTACACGATCAATTTGATCATGGAAGGTGTGTCGTGGCCTTCCACGACTTCTGCATCCATCCACTTTTGCATTGTATATCTGTTTAGACATTCTTGCATCGTGTATTCTTTCCACATGCCCGAACCACCGGAGCATTCCTTTCCTTAACTTCACCCCGACACTCACTTTCAGACCAACTCTCTTTCTTACTTCGGTATTACGAACGCGGTCCGCGAGCGTCACTCCGTAGTTTTTGCGCAGTGCTCGCATCTCGACCGCGTTTACTCTACTTCCATGCTCTTTCTTCCATACCCAACTCTCGCTTCCATACGTGAGCGTAGGTACCAGCACCGCGTTGTGTATGGCAAGCTGGGCCTTCTGACTAAGGTTCTTAGCGCTTAGTAAGTAGTGCTCCATAATTTAAAATAATTTTATGTAGGAGTGTTTATCTTATACTAATATATAAAGCTGAAAAGTTTGTTTGTTTGAACGCGCTAATCTCAGGAACTACTGGTTTGATTTGAAAAATTCTTTCAGTTTTAGATATCCCATTTATCTAGGAATGCTATAGCTTATATATCATCGCGCTAAGACCAATAGGAGCGGAGCATCAATGAAGAATGTTTCAAAATCGGGGGGTCTTGAAAACAAAATCCACGCGAACAACGTCGCGGGCACAGCTAGTCTCTAATATGTAGTAATTATGTACAGATTATAATTCAAAATCTCTCAATTGTATATAGACGGTATTCACTACATTTTATTTTTATGGTTTGTTTTATTACATGTAAAACTTTAAGTATAGTATTTTGTATAATGTTTTATTTAAAATATTATCTAAAATTTCCTAACAATAATGTATTGGATTCTTTTCATTCATAACATTTTAATTAAAATAGTTTATCAATGACTTCAGTCCGCTATCGGTTGTGCCAATAGCTAAGTTTCATAGATTGTAAAATTATTGGAGGGATGGCGAGGTGTTCTGAAAATGCTTGTAGAGTGTGAAGAGTTAGCGTATGTAATGTGTTAAAACCGTACGGTTCTCTGATTATAAATATGTGACCAGTTGCTACTCTTACTATAAACCCTTCTGAGTTGTTGCAAGTATTAAAATAGTTTCGCCGCTATTTATTAATATTTAAATCTGAACCACTAAAGTGGCGCATATATGCTTCACTCAGTGAGAAGTACTTATTTGCGTTGTTTACTGCATACGACTTACGCCTATGTGTTATCTCTGATGTATAGATAGATATTCAAATTCAAAAGTTTTTATTCAAAATAAGTTCCACTGGAGAACACTTTTTGAAGGTCATACATGTAAGTTAAAATTTATTTTTTTACTTCCTATTCTATGTACACCGCTTCGCAACGTGTTGATGCTGTAAAGGAGAAGAAGCGGCAAGAAACTCCCCAGCAACACGTCTAAATATTGTTTTTCTTTATATTTCATATTCTATTTATATCTCAAATTCTTTTTTTTAATAAGTTTTGTACAGAATTATGTTACAGAATCACTTTTTGAAGAATTAATGGAGTTGTAGCAAACAATGCATACTCAATAAGACCAAGACAATAAAAGGAAAGAAAAATAATATTATAGTTATAACAATGACGTGCTAAGATGTCATGCTGCAATATGTCTCCACAAATTCCTTACAAGCATGGCAAAATAAAATTAAAAAATAAAAACGTTATACAAAATTTAGTATAAGAGGTTGGAGCTAGGTGCTATGTAAATGAATTTTTGTCATTTAAGTATTCTTCAATAGTGTAGTATCCCTTTTTTAGCAAGATGGATAGATGGATAACACTTTAATGTACACTATTACAGAAATCATACGAACTAGTATTATTCTAATTGTGTACAAAGGGCGGTCTTATCGCTAAAAAGCGATCTCTTCTAGACAACCCGTGGCAAGAATATTGCTGATTAGGAGTGACGATGGTGGTATACACAATCATTGTACGATTACTTTCATTTTAATAATAAAAATATAACTATACTATTATAGTATAACTATAGTGATAAAATGCAACTATTTAAACATAACAAATATATAGCTATATGCAATATAATACTAATTATATAAAATTACATATCCTTATATTGCAGATAGAATTTCGTGACCATGTTCTTAAATGTTATTAGAGATAAGTTTGTGTGTATATGTTTCATCAAAATCCGATCATTATTTTTTGCGTATAAAAATAACAAATATCATCCACATTTAAATTTTTCATTATAATATTAAAAGGATATGTTTTATTGTGGTCCAGTTATAAATTATTTTTAATAAGTTAACATCATTATTATGGCCACGACACACCTTCCATGATCAAATTGATCGTGTACTAGCAGAAGGTTATGTCAGGAGCCTTAAGAACAGACGAGCGTGCATGACAAGAGTTATGAATGTGAAAGAAGCAAGTGAGGTGTGTAAGAATGAGCCTGAATGGTGCTCTGTTGTTCGTGCTTGCCCCGCAAGGGAACTGGCGTGAAGTTATGTATGTATGTATGTGACATCATTATTTCAAAGAAAAGCTATTATATTTATGTAAAAACTAAAATAAGTAATTTTATTCTGGTTAATATGTCCTTACACAAAAATAATATTATAGGCACCCGAAATTAATATATAATGTACATATAAAGTAGTAAAACAAATTCCTTATACTATTAAAAATAAATACATTTAAAAATATCTTAAATTATTATGGCACTATGTGGCAACCCTAGCCCCTAGTACAAACTAATATCATTGAAGCGTGTGCGTGAAAAAATTATTTTTGTCTGTGATACCATAGTGTGCCAAAATTCCCTGGCAGACGACAGCGATGTCGGGTCTTCGAGATGTAGTGGCAATCTTGTTGTCTATGACTAAGGACACGCGGAAGTTGACCGCCAGACGTTTTTTGCCTAATTTAAATTGCTAGCAATTGTCATGCTACTTCAGCCACTTATACCCCATAATAGAAGTTTCATAGTAGGTATATATTTTTAGCTAAGGGGAAATTAAAAATCTATCCATATTGTAAAATTCTAAACATGCCGTATCTGTACATTAAAGCTGTTTAAAATAACATCTGGAATATACTATATAAACGTAGCTTTAAGAATTATAATAACTAATTAAAAACTAAAAACCTAAAAATAAATATGTATCTAATTATAAATAAACTAAATTATAAATAAATTAAACTATACAATAAATTAAACTAAAAATAAACTATATATACAAACTAAAATTAAAGTATAAAATCTAGTTCTAGACCGCTGTCAGTCGGAAACGTCCCCAAAAGACTGGCCACATTGCCTCTCTGAATGGCAATGCTGATGCGCTGTCCGTATAAACCAGTCTTTTGGTCACGTGAGACATCCACCAGACGTTTGACTATGTCCCGATAAACGATGAACCAAACTAGGGCTACCGCCATCCAGACGGGCAAATACCCTTTTTTTATAGCTGGCGTACTGTAGACAGGAAGACGCCCACCTGATGGAAAGCGGTTACCGTCGCCTATGAACGTTTGCAACACCAGAGATGTCACCAACGCGCTGCTGGCCTCGAAGAAATTTTATGACACCCTTTTTAAAGAGCCCCATATTGTAGCACTGTGGGAAAACTCATTCCAAATCCCCACGTTGCACAAGAGAAACGTTCTAGGGAACCGTTGCGTACAAGAGCGAAGTGGCTCTAGGAAGTTGGGATGAACGCCCAGCCGATGGCGTGCGGTGCGTTGGTAAAAGGAAGACGAAGACACCAATCTGAACAGTTCCTCGGAACACTCCCCAGTCGGTAGAATACGCAGAGAGACGCGAAGTCTCTTCGAAGGCCAAGCGTATCTAAACCATCTGTGAGTATGGGATCGTCGACGTCCAGGGGATTTAGCTGGTAGGCGCGTGCCCCGGCCCACAAGTGTGAGCAGAACAGCAGGCGTTGCCGCAGAGTGAAATACTGCTTAGACCGGCTTAGCATTCCCAGCTTCTTGGAGGCAAGTTTTGCTTTACCTTCAAGGAGGCTCCTGAACTGTACATAGTTTGCAATATCGACATCAAGAATCCTAGTGGCAAGGGATGTTCGTTGGAACTGAAGCGCATGTACGATGCGGTTTTCTTAGCAAAGAATACGCAGTCCTGTCTCTTTGTGGGATTGATTTGGACAAGGTTTTGTCTATTCCACTCAGAGACGCTCTGGAATTCTCTACCTCAGACACAAGCCTAATCCGACTTTCCTCCACAAATGATCGAGGGACGTTTGCACGTCCAGAGTAATGTGAATGCATTCTTTCTCCGTCCGTACACGGATAAATGTGGTATGTAAATTCTATCAATCAGAATCAGTAGAGTTTTAAAAAACGTTAAAAATAACTACGTAATAAATAGAACCAATTTATAAACACGTCTATGAGAGATAAACATAGAACTGGAATTCATTCGCCACATCATTAAAACACCAATGACCAACGTTAAATACTACTAATTAACATAAACGTAAGAGCGTATTCTGAAGGATAAATTATGTTTCACAAAAACGTGTTTTGATGGAGATATGAGCTGTTGTTTCCGGTCGACAATAAATTATAACATTTTTATATGAAATTAATAATAATATACAACTTTACTGGACATTTATAATATTCTATTAAATTTTTTATTTCACTAAAATATTCACTAAAATTTAATTTTTTTATTTCACTAAAATTTAACATTATGTTTATTTAATTATAGCCTATACAAATTAATATTAATTAAAAATCTAAAATATCCTATAAATAAACCTAACTTAAAAATATATATACAATAGTAAAAAAAAAAACTAATATTAAAATAAAACCTATATTAAAGCCCGTCCAGCCCCACCAGACCACTGTCGCTGGGCATTGTACGTAGAAGGCTGGCAGCATTACCTCGCTGGATACAAAGACTAATCCTTTGAGCGAGGTAAGCTCCAGCCTTCCGGTCTCCAGTTTTGTCCGTAATTAAATTTTGAATTAGTTTAGTAAAAAAAAACATGGAAAATATCATACAAACTTTAATTTCTAAAGCTTGATGCGCGATAATTTATTTGATTTTTATTATTCCCACGTGTCGGCTACTTTTCAATAGCGGAGGCTATTGAAATCAAAAAACACCCAAATTTCAATAGAGAAGATGGTTGGCAAGTTCCAACCGTTTGGGATCCGATCATCAAAACAATTAAGACCCAAACCTAACAAAAACCACCTGCCAGACCTCAAGACACTGTAAGAGTGACAAGACACACAAACCAACTTGATGGATAATTTCTTTTCAAATTATCTCCCACCCATTTTAATACTATCATTTTATTAATACATGAAGCAAAAACTTTGTACCCCTTTTTACGAAACATTACACACACTACCATGTATTTGATACACACACGCATATATACTCTTTTGTTTATTGTTAAAGTCAAATTAACAGTGTAGCCTTGGCGAAATCTGTGTAAGAAAGAAAGAAAGAAAAACTTTATTTGAAGAAATTGCGACGCAATTACATTCCTTCCATTCCATTCCATTTGACGGCCTCTGTGGTTGAGCGGGCTAAGCCTTTGCCGGCGTACCTCACTGCAACGCAGAGGTTCCGGGTACGATTCCTGGTATAGTAAATTTCGGAAACGTATTTTCTCCGTTATTTACTATGGTCTGGGTGTCTGGGATCGGCCCCAGAGTAGTCCGTTGTATATTACCCATAACACAAGCGTAACTTGCTTAATTTGAGGATAATATACAATGTGTGTGTTTGTCTGCCGATTATTTATTTATCATTTATTTTTTCCTTATATAATACATTTTTATACACAAAGCATATTTTGAGAATTTGTACGCCGCATTTTCAGCAAACAAGGTTTGCACTCAGCATATTGCTGTGTCAGAACAATATCCGACACAACGCTGATTTTCAGTGCAAACCTTCCTTTAGGCGTAAGACCAAAATGACCCAGTTTTGTTAATTAAATAAGAATAATAATTAATAAAACTAATTCTACTTATATAATATTTAAATTGTAAAAAAACAAATAAATAAATTTTAATAAAAACCAACAATAAATACGTTACTACAAAATTAAATGAACACTCGTGTAGTGTAGTGGAACACTTACAAGCCAATAGACGGCGCTATACAACAATTGAGGTCGGAAACATTTCCCGAAACGTGCAAAGAATATATACAAGCCAGGTGGTAGGGCATTTGCCCGACTGGATGGCTACCACCCCTGGTCTAAAGTATGTCGCCATAACAACCTTGAGTTGTGTTCCGGCATTAGTGAACAGGTTCCAGTCTCCCTTAAGAGAGCAGCAGCGCATTTGAAGCAACTTTGGTGTTGCAAATGTCCATAGGCGATGCTAACCGCTTTCCATCAAGTGGGCCGTCTGTCTGTCTGCTGATCTCCAGCATTAAAAAAAAAATACAAATTTCCAACAATAATACAAGGGCCTAGGCCTACGAGGAACTACAATAGCTTCGCTGGAAGATCTTCCTTTCAGACGGAGGAGTAATAACAGGAGCATCCCATCTTTCTCCTCCGCCTAGTAGGGTGCATTTTTAAAACTGCTTCAGACTGCAGTGACACCATTCGGTAATGATTTGGCGCCATTTCAGTTTCATTTCTTTCATACAACTAACTTCTGCCATCCGTGTTAACTTCCAACATCCGGTTACTCCATAGTTCGCTTTATAATAAAAGCCTCTACATTGACATCTAGTTATATGACTTCCAACATCCGTTTACTTCCGTCATATGCTTACTCTATAATAACAAACACGACAGCTGGATATATAATATATACAGTATAAAATATACATATACATCCTACGTATGGAAGCGAGAGTTGGGTATGGAAGAGAGAGCATGAAAGTAGAGTAAACGCGGTCGAGATGCGAGCACGAAGTAAGAAAGAGAGTTTGTCTGAAAGAGAGTGTCGGGGTGAAGGTAAGGAAAGGACTGCTCGGGTGGTTCGGGCATGTGGAAAGAATGCATGATGAAAAAATGACTAAACAGATATACAATGCAAACGTGGATGGATGCAGAAGTCGTGGGAGGCCACGACACACCTTCCATGATCAAATTGATCGTGTACTAGCAGAAGGTGATGTCAGGGGCCTTAAGAACAGACGAGCTTGCATAACAAGAGTTATGAATGTCAAAGAAGCAAGTGAGGTGTGTAAGAATAAGCCTAAATAGCGCTCTGTTGTTCGTGCCTACCCCGCAAGGGAACTGGCGTGAAGTTATGTATGTATGTATGTATATATCACCCTAAATCCGATATCGTCACCGTCCAGTAAAGCGTCGGCTAATAAATTGTCTCTGATAGGCCGACATTTTTCCGTTGGAACAAACCAATAAATTCTCAACATTTCACACATGATTTAACAAGCACATATCATTCAAGTAGACAACATCCAAAAATTTAAAACGAAGGCAAAAACATCAAGACTTATTCAAATTAGAAAAAGACATATTGTCATACGCCTACCATTTTAATGACATCCGTTAAGGTAAGCTGAGACTTATACGATACTCTTCGATCCTTATCGTATGTTTTTTATTTTATTACATGACGTCAGCAGACTGGCAGAGTGCCCACCTGATTTTTATTTTTTTATTTTGCAGGAGTTCAGCAGACAGGCAGACGGCTCACTTGATGGAAAGCGGTTACCATCGCCCATGGACATTTGCAAGACCAAAGGTGCTACAAATGCGCTGCTGCTCTCTTAAAGGAGACTGGAACCTGGTCACTAATGCTGGAACACAACACAAGGTTGTTATGGTGGCATACTCTAGACCAGGGGTGGTCGCCATCCAGTCGAGCAAATACCCTACCACCTGGCTGTGGGTTGTTTTGTCGCCTCTCACGACAGGCCACCTGGCCGCAGGAAATTGTATTCTTTCTCCGTTCCTACACGGATAACTGATGCAAAGTGTTTACCATCGCCTATAGACAATTTGTAACACCAAAGGTGCTGCCGCTCTCTAAAGGGAGACTGGATCTTGGCCACTAATGCCGGAACAGAACTGAAGGTATGGCGACATACTCTAGACTACGGGTGATAGCCATCTAGACAGGCAATACCTTCACCTGGCAGTGGGTTGTTATGTCACCTCTAAGAACAGGCCGCCCGGCCGCAGGAAATTATATTCTTTTCCGTTCCTGCACTGATTAGATGTTGCGGGTATCATACCTATGGACCATTTATGTTTCAGTTATTTTCTGAAGATGGAATATGAGAACAGTCTAAAATGTGTACTAGCGATTTTTAATATTCCAAGAAAAAGGGTCTGTCATACGACCTTCTTTCAATGATATATATATATATATATATATATATATATATATATATATATTGTAATGTTTGACTGTCGTCACGCCTGATGTCGAATGATGATAAATATTTGCTAACTAATTTTTTTCAAATATATTTTACTTAATGTATCAAAAGGTAGTATGAATTACAACGTTACCAAATCAATGTTTAAATTTTATTTATTACTAGCTTCTGCCCGCGACTTCGTCAGCGTGGAAAAGTTTTAAACCATTTTTCTTAACACCCCCCCCCCCCCTTTTAAACTTTCTTCATTGTTGCTCCGGTCCTATTGATCTTAGCGTGATGATATATAACCTATAGCCTTCCTCAATAAATGGACTATCTAACACTAAAAGAATTTTCCAAATCAGACCAGTAGTTCTTGAGAGTAGCGCGTTCAAACAAAGAAACTCTTCAGCTTTATATATTAGTATGAGATATAATTTAAAATTGAACCTTAGACTGTCGAATAAATCTAACTTGCCCTTAAATAGTTATATCTCAAAGTCTCCAAAGCGCGTTACTGGAACGTGAGGTCAGAATATACATATTACAAATATAATTCGTTTCAACCAATACACAAGGATAGTCGTTGACGATTGACGTCACTGATATAAAATGACAGTGATTTTTTGTGATTAGAATATATTTCTGCGAGATGTTAATAAGTTCTGACTGCCGTTCTAATTTTATTCTCTGTCTCTGAATAGTACAAACACTATAACAAATGGCTGGTTTCTATATCTTATTATCTGCTCTTTTATCTTCCCTTTGGTAGAAAATTGTTTAAGGTGTATGTCAAAATTTAACCAGTAGTGTGGTAAATAAATTAGGAACCGGCAACAAAATTAGACAACGCCTAACTGCCGATGGTCCGGTGCTACGCGCTACGTGGGACTCCTACGACCCTACAACCGTAGCAACTACGACTGCTGCTACGACAGACTTGTTTAGTAAGGCAATCTATTCATTGTTAAATCAACTACATTAATATAAAGATAAATGATTGATTTATTTAAATGACACACATTTTGTATAAATATATACTGCAAATGCAAATATATACTGTGTACTAGCAGAAGGTGATGTCAGGAGCCTTAAGAACAGACGAGCGTGCATGACCAGGGTTATGAATGTCAAAGAAGCAAGTGAGGTGTGTAAGAATAAGCCTAAATGGCGCTCTGTTGTTCGTGCCTACCCCGCAAGGGAACTGGCGTGAAGTTATGTATGTATGTATGTATGTATATACTGTAATATGTCTTGTTAGTTTATTTAGGTAGCTTGATATCGACCAAATATTTTTTTTTTTTTTTGTTAACATTCTGAGTAAAGATTAAATAAAATTTAATATTTCCTTAGGTTTTCGCGACTTCTGTACATAATAAAACTAATTTTTAACGGTTTTAAGCGCGGTAATTTATTTTGGTTTTTCCGACGTTTCGGCCACTTTTCAATGACCGTGATCATGGAAGACAAAGATGTCAAGTGTCAACGAGTATTGTTAAAGTTGTATTTAGCCTACCGCCTACTAGTTCATTTTAATTATTTAGTTTTAATTTTGTTTATGGTTATTATTTACTCTATGGGAGCCTAATCTAATTTACTACCGCTTCGCAACATGTTATGGCTTGAAGAGAAGAAGCGGCGCAAGAAACTCTTCAGCAAACATGCCTAGCTCTAATAATTTTATATAATATTAAAATGGGTGGAAGGAAATTTTTAAACATCTTCATCGTCATCGAATCGTCTTCCGTGATCACGGCCACTGAAAAGTAGCCGAAACGTTGGAAAAACCAAAATCATATAAATTACCGCGTTTAAAACCGTTAAAACGTAGTTTTATTAAATAAAATTTAATTCAACTGCCTACTACGCATAAATATGGTTAATAAAAGGTGATAAAGGAAAAAGAGCATGGCAGTGTCGTAATTGAAAATACTTAGTCTCTGATTATCCTATAACTAGCTGTGCCCGCGACGTCGTCCGCGTGGAATTTGTTTTCAAAACCCTCCGAATTTGAAACATTCTTCATTGGTGCTCCGCTCCTATTGGTCTTAGCGTGATGATATATAGCCATAGCCTTCCTCGATAAATGGGCTATCCAACACTGAAAGAAATTTTCAAATCAGAGCAGTAGTTCCTGAGATTAGCGCGTTCAATCAAACAATATTAGTATATTTGGCTACAACACTAATACTTACATTTTAAATATTGCGATATCTTTTGAATGAAACGTCCGAATTGAATAATTCAAAAAGTTCTAGAAAGGTATTGAATTCGTCTTGTATATGAAGTAATTTATTTTGATAAATATTAATACCAAGGTACAAAATATAGAGATTTTGAAGCGACGGTATTTTAATTATTTAAAAAAATAAAAGAAAACGCTTATTGTGAGATAACTACAATAGTTAGACATATGGTTACGCGATATTTTTTGTAGACAATCATATGTTCTGCAAAGTGGTAGTACATTGTTTTGTTCTATAATCAATAGTTTTCGCAGCGCACGCCGTGTAAGGATTTTTTCGGGTCATTTTTTTACACCTTGGGTTACATTATTGGACTTTCAGTAAGGATCCCTAATTTTTTTGAAAATATAATATAGCCTATAGCCTTCCTCGATAAATGTACTATTCAACACTGAAAGAATATTTCAAATCGGACCAGCGGTTCCTGAGATTAGCGCGTTTAAACAAACCCTTCAGCTTTATATCATTAGTATAGATATACAGGCGTGGTTGTATGTATGTACAGATAGCGATCAATTCACAAGGCGATCTAGAACTCAATCCACATGTCCATAGTTAATTGCAGGTAGATGAATAATCTAATATAAATATCCTATTTTCACTTCAGTATGACGTCAAACTGACTGACAACCGACGAATCTGTGAACCATCAATCCATGTTACAAATGGTTACACCCAAATATCTTATACGTAATGCGGGTATTAGATAATTTAATATTGTTTCGAATACGATTTAATTCTAAATATAGGGTAATTGCGTGGCAGACTAAGAACTATTATATTATTTCTATCCGTGCAGGAACGGAGAAAGAATACAATTTCCTGCAGCCTGTCGTAAAAGGCGACAAAATAACCGACAGCCAGGTGGTAGACTGTTTGGATTGGAGTAAGTGAAAATTACGTTGAAGGATCGGATTTACATTAGTACATACGGAATAAGCTAATAACTAAGTGTCATTTCCGCATACATAATTTTGGGTAACGCAGGGTCTGTATACATTTTGCACAAAACTGCCTGTTTAATCTACCTTGATTAATATTAACGGTAATAATGTGAGATCGAAGCTTCTGAATCCACATTATAGAGGTAAATCGAGAATCACATCTCCTTTGAACGTCACATATCTCACATATCTTTTTTTTTATTGCAGGAGATCAGCAAACAGGCAGACGGCCCACTTGATGGAAAGCGGTTACCATCGCCTATGGACATTTGCAACAGCAAAGTTGCTACAAATGCACTGCTGCTCTCTTAAAGGAAACTGGAACCTGGTCACTAATGCCGGAACACAACTCAAGGTTTTTATGGCGACATACTTTAGACCACCACTGACTACCCCTGGTCTAGAGTATGCCGCCATAACAACCTTGAGTTGTGTTCCGCGGCATTAGTGGCCAGTGTCCAGTCCCCCTTTAGAGAGCGGCAGCACAATGGTAGCCTCTTTGGTGTTACAAATGTCCACAGATGATGGTAACCTCTTTCCATCAGGTGGGCCGTTTGCCTGTCTGCTAAACTCAAGCAATAAAAAAACACTGTGAAGGTTACCATATAGAAAACTGTTTACGTCATTCGACTGCAGAACCATAAATAACTAACATACCTCAAAAAAAATATTATCTGAAAATATGTCATCTAGCCAATTGCTATTATAAATATTGGTTTATTACTAATTCCAATACCCACTTGCCCTCCATTAAATCCGACGGCGCTAATGAATAATGTATACATATTCATGAATGTTCATGCATTTTTGAAAACAATTTGTCAAATGTTACAAAACAACAAATTAACTCGATATATTTATCAGTTAAATCGCTTTGAAATAAGCACGTTATAAACAAACCGGTGTACGTGACCACAGTCACACAGGGCGGCGAAGGACAAGCCCTTACTCAAGGCCACTAAACTAGCGGCAAGTGCGTCAATCAGGGCTGCCATCTTTGTACGAGCACTAGCGCTATATTCCGCCAGGCGGGTAAAATAAAAAAGTATGCTAAATTTTTAAAAGCGTTCAGAATAAACTTCCAAATATATATAAAAAAATTGTTATAAACAAATTGTAAAAAAGAGGGTAGTGTAGTAGTAATATCATTTGAGTGGCGTAACCGGAGTGGCGGACTATAAACCGTGCCTACATTCACTTCACACTCGACTTTCGAACAAGTCTGTTACGTTTATTGTATAAATAGCTTATTTGTACACTCTTACTTATTGTGCGAATAGCCGAATTGAATGAAGAATATAAGGGTTGCCTTCTAGATAATATTGGCGTTTTTATCTTACATACTCAGTTCTTGTAATTATAATAACCGGTTGTTCAAATTAAAATCTTATACTAATATATAAAGTTGATGAGTTTGTTTGTTTGCTTGAACGTGCTAATCTCAGGAACTACTGGTCAGATTTGAAAAATTATTTCATTGTTACATAGCCCATTTATCGAAGAAGGCTATAGGCTATATATCATCACGCTAAGACCAATAGGAGCGAAGCAGCAATGAAGAATGTTACAAAATCGGGTGGTTTTTTTTTTACTTACTTCTTTTTGTAACTATTCCACGCGGACGAAGTTGCGTGCAGAAGTTAGTTAAAAATATTTTGATCGTTTTCTTGTAAATTGTCACTTGTTGTTTTTTATGTGGATTTTTTTATTTTAATTAATATTTGACTTAGTTCATAAAACTAGATTTTTAATATAATGATTTAGATAGTGATTATATAACGAGGATATAGGTATGGTTTTTGGGACATTTACACTTAATATAGATAGAATCTCACAAAAGTAAGCATTTCAATATAATTTACTTACCATTAAATAAATGTGCAAAATTTGGCACTGGGGGTGTTTAGCAAAAATGAATATAGGTCCTAAAAACGAATTTTCCCCAAATCGATCTGTTTTTTCTGATAACAGGCCGAATTTGGGTCGGATCGAGACGTAGCGTACACTAAACTGAGGCCTACAATACAGTAGCCCTTGGAAAAACGAGATTCAAGGGTGAAAAACCGGGATTTATGAAATTTGGGAATTTGGGATACGATTATTGAAGGCGCTATTAGGCGCACGGAGACGAGAGTAGTGTCGACGGATAGCCCTCAACGAGCACTTTCCGACGATGCCAAGAAAGAGGGGGGTGACAATAGAAAAAACTCGAATTTGTCAAGGAAAAGGTAGATCGAGCTTCGTGAGCGCTTAGGTGGTAACCCCTGTGTCAATTCATTTTTATTTTACGTTTAATTTGCTGGAATATATAACTTGTATAAACAAGGTTAAAAATTCGAGTGAACCGTAAAGAAGTTTAATTTATTGTTCGAAAAAAATATTTTATTTGGTTTGAAGGGCCATTATATACGAGCTGTGTCCTACACGATGACATATTGCTGATGTTATTCGTAGTTGCTATTCGTTTATAGCTCTCGAAAGAATTCAATAATAAAGTTATTTGTTCTTGTTAACTATTAAGACAAATAAACTAAAAAGAATATTATATACATGAGCTAGGCTTAGTATTTTAAGGGATTATAGGCAGATTACAATTTAAGTTTTCATTATTGTACGAATTTATAATTAAAACAGGGTACATATTTGAGCCGCTTGGGGAGGAGACTTTAGGTCCGTGGGGACAAGTGCCCACAGGCTTTTAAAGACAATAAAAAAGGCTGGTCGAGGTGACAAGCAACCGGAAGGTTGGAGCTTACCTCACTTAAAGGATTAGTGTATTTATTCAGCGAGATAATCCTGCCCACCTCCTAGGCACACTGACCTGCGACAGTGTTTTCTTTACTTTTTGGTGTATATATTTGTTAGCGATTTATTTATAGTATAGTTTTATTTGTAAGTTAATTTGTTGTTGTAATCTGTACATACATACATAACTTCACGCCAGTTCCCTTGCGGGGTAGGCACGAACAACAGAGCGCCATTTAGGCTTATTCTTACACACTGCACTTACTTCTTTGACATTCATAACTCTTGTCATGCAGGGTCGTCTGTTCTTAAGGCTCCTGACGTTGTAATTTGTACTCTATAATATTGTAAAATAAATAAAGTAGCTTATAATTTATATATATTTAATGTAAATAAATTCCTTATATCTAAAAAACAGTATTTAAAATACAATTCGTTTGTAATTTTTGATATGGACTCAAAATTTGGCTGAATATTTTATTTCATAGCCGTAAAAGGCAGATTTCAAAGTTATTTACTTTCACATATAATAAAAGTAAAACTTCCAACGTACAAAAACCGCTTATTTAACCGCCCGACTTGGTAATCCAGTCAATCCTAACATTTTATTGCAACCATCAAACTGAGACAACAAAACCATGTCTATTCAAATAGAAGTAATATATATATAGTATCTTAATTTATTTTTAGCAAGAACTGCGTTGACATGTCTGTGATGTCGACTGTAGATAGTTTGAGTTTTTTAACTAAATAAACGAGCGTATATTATTGTTACATGCCGACAAAAAGTGAATGCACATCTGCCTACCATAAACCTGGTGTATTACCTTTCCTGCATTTGGAATTCTTTTGTTTACGTTGTGTTTAAAATTTGTAATTAAGATTAACATTATATTGTTATTGTACTTGTTTTATGGCAGTCATTAGGCAGGTGTGTCGAACTAATTCTTAGAATTTATTGTTTTGCATCGAGTCGAGGCATATTGTATTTGGACAGAACAAAAGGAATGCCCGAAAGGAGGAGTGAGGAAGTCAAGCGACGATTACGATACGATAAAGACGTGTACATTCGATGAGATATATAGTGACGGACTTTGCGCATGTTATTGAATCGTGCAGTTTGTACTGGTTGTATCCAGTTATATTTTTACCTGTGTTATACGTGTTTGTATAGTTCTAATAAATTCATTTTAATTCGAGTCCCGCACTTGTAACATTATCATTGCATATTTATATATAAACAGATAGAAATTTTTGTTCATCGAAATCCAGAATGGTTTAAAAGAAATCAAGACCAACGTGAGCGAAAACTGCGTGATCAGACAAACAGGAGCGTGGTAGTACCTCTATGCAACTTATCTATATTATGACGCCATTAATATATAATAACCTTAAAAGATTTACCTATCAATTGATTTCTTTAAAACTAAATTACGCAATTGACAGATTTTATTACACAATGAATGACTTTTAAGGTCAATAATAAAATTAAACACAAGTGACATAATTTAATAAATATAATCTAATGATCACTAATATAATATTAATTTTATTATCATTGAATTTCTACGCCTAATAGGTAAATAACATGTGAAACTTTGTATATGTCTTAACATCTATAATACGTACGAGGTTCTTAAGCGATTTTTTTTTTTTTTTTTATTGCAGGAGATCAGCAGACAGGCAGACGGCCCACTTGATCGAAAGCGGTTACCATCGCCTATGGACATTTGCAACAGCAAAGTTGCTACAAATGCGCTGCTGCTCTCTTAAGTGAAACTGGAACCTGGTCACTAATGCTGGAACACAACTCAAGATTGTTATGGCGACATACTTTAGACCAGGGGTGGTAGCCATCCAGTCGGGCAAATGCCCTACCACCTAAATAAATAAATAAATTGATCGTGTATAATAATGGTTATAACGTTTTATTCAAAAACCGTTTTGTTATTGTCTAATATAACTAAATATAATATGAGTTACCGCTCAGATTTCATTTATATTCGATACAACTTAAATCTGCGCTTGGGTTCTCGCATATGTGCACCACACACATGCGTCTGTGGAACAGAGATATTCGGCCCGGGGTACCACGGTCTTTCTTGCCGCCGCAGTGCCGGCAGATGGTCACGCCACGCTGCCTTAAATGATGTCTTACGGAGGGCGCTTGCCACCGCTAACGTGCCGGCTTTCTTGGAGCCGAACGGTATTGCGCGTGACGATGGTAGGCGTCCCGACGGAATTACTCTAATTCCCTGGCAGCGTGGCAAGCCTTTGGTGTGGGATGCGACTTGCGTAGACACGTTGGCCGCATTCCATGTACCAAACACGTCTAGATCAGCCGGTTCAGCGGCGGAAACAGCCGAATCACTCAAGCGGCGCAAATATGCAACCCTCAGTGAGTATGTAATTGTATATAGCTGCACTAAAATACAGCAGAAAATTCAATCTGAATCATTTTGGAAATATACATATTGTTACGAGTGCGAGACTCGAATTAAAAATGCCGTTGGAATTACTATAGAATTTATTAGAACTATACAAACACGTATAACACAAATATAACCGGACGCAATAAGTCCAAATGTAATGCACAATTCAATAACACGTGCAAAGTCCGTCACTAAATGTACACACGTCTTGCCTCGCTTGTGTTATCGCTTTGACTGAGGTTCTCGCTAGACTGCCTCCTCTCTCCATCCTGCCGTCGTTTTATACTTCACAAATATAAGTGGCGAGAGGCTTACATTTGAATGCGAAGAAAACAAAGGTTATGGTGTTTGAAAGAGAAGAAACCAGAACAAATGCAAGGATAATGGTCGATGATGTTATGCTGGAGCAAGTGAATGAGTTTGTATATCTTGGATGTGCTTTTAGCAGGGATGGAAGGTACACCGCTGATATAGAAAGAAGAGTGAATTTGGGGAATAGTTTGAATGGAGCGTTAGGTAAACTTCTAGGCACTAAGAACCTCAGCCAGAAGGCCCAGCTCGCCGTACACAACGCAGTGCTGGTACCTACGCTCACGTATGGAAGCGAGAGTTGGGTATGGAAGAGAGAGCATGAAAGTAGAGTAAACGCGGTCGAGATGCGAGCACTGCGCAAAATTTGCGGAGTGAAGCTCGCGGACCGTGTTCGTAATACCGAAGTAAGAAAGAGAGTTGGTCTGAAAGTGAGTATCGGGGTGAAGGTAAGGAAAGGAATGCTCCGGTGGTTCGGGCATGTGGAAAGAATGCATGATGAAAGAATGACTAAACAGATAAACAATGCAAAAGTGGATGGATGCAGAAGTCGTGGAAGGCCACGATACACCTTCCATGATCAAATTGATCGTGTACTAGCGGAGGGTGATGTCAGGAGCTTTAAGAACAGACGAGCTTGCATGACAAGAGTTATGAATGTCAAAGAAGCAAGTGACGTGTGTAAGAATAAGCCTAAATGGCGCTCTGTTGTTCGTGCCTACTCCGCAAGGGAACTGGCGTGAAGTTATGTATGTATGTATGTAAATATAAGTGACTTAATTTCCTAGAAATCGTAATCCGCACACCTGGCTAATTATGCCTGCAAACGGCCATATACGAGTACAATAGGACAATGAACCGTATGTCAATAAATAAGTAAACAAAAGGAGTCCAAATGCGGGAAGATAATAAACTACAGGTATGAATCGGTCTTTGTCGGTCGTAACAATATATTCGTTTCAAATTATCTTATCATAAATATACCAAGTGACATTTGTAATGAGTTGTTTCATCAGCTCTTTAAAAAAAAATACCACCATATAAACTGATTTTAAAAAATGTGTAATTTCATAAATCGTCGCACATTCTGAATTTATATTCACAGAAACAAATGACGTGATATATCAATGCACGCGTTATTTATAACACAAAGGGCTCGCTCATGATACGCTAATTCTGTTCCAAGGCTGGTTCAACCCTGTCGCTGGTCGACAGAGTAAACGGTGTGGGCTCACTGACAGCTTTTACTACTCCATTGATGTTTTATGTGCCATGCCATTCATGTGTCTTGGAGAAGATTTAAATCGAAGAAACTGTTTTTGCAATGTTATTTTAAAGTCTAGTTATAAACAGGGAAATAGTTAAAAATTCATAATTTAAGACTATTTTTAATTTTTCTTTGACTAATAATTATGGTTGCGTAAATACGACCATATCTCCGAATTTCGTAATAAGCTTAAATGGTTACCTATTCGCCTTGATCGGAATGTTCACTTACTGTCACTTTGTACTGTACTCCCATATTTAAAGGAACTTTGTAGTTTACTCTACCAATCTTATTTTTGTAATTTGTGCTCAAATGAAAATCTTCTGTTAACGATACCTAGACACATTTCGTCCTTCGTAGGAAATTCTTTTGCTGTGCAGGCTGTTCGTCTATGGAACTCCTTCCTCTTGAAAATCGGACAAGCTACATCCATTTCTACATGCAAACACTAGATGACTGACCTTTAAATAAAATTTGTTGCACTAAATAGAATTATATTATTGTTTGCATGTAGCAGCTATATGTAATTTATATTATTATAATCCATTTAATTATGCATGCAAAGACACTATTATTTTATGCTTGTCTATTTATTATTATGTTATGTGCATGTAAGGTTTTTTACTTTTTTTTACGTACATGTAAGGTTTTGTACTCACGGACTGATATGGACGCTAGTCCAAATGTCCTTAAAATAAATAAATTTAAAAAAAATGTATATCTATAGTACTTTATATTTGTTTTGTTTGTTTTTTCTTTAATTATATTTAATTACGATTGAATTCGTTTTAATTTAGTTAAATCACCAAATATTATTTATTTTTCTTTTAATGTCTCCTTGGACACTGTGTTGCCTGGAAGAGATTGCTATAAGCGTTGAGGCCGCCCATTGTTCTAATGGAAATGTATTCATATTAAATTTTCTAGGTTTAAGTTATGGTGAACAAAAAAGAGTTTTCATAAATTCATTCATTATTTTTTTAAATACTTAGATGAATATAATACTATGATGGCCAAACAATATTGAAAATTGTTTGTATTTTTACTGTAACATAAATATAAATGAGTAAAATTATTGTTCTGATTTAGAAGTGATCGTAGTAACGGACGTCTTACGAAACCATTCGTTAATTTTTAAAAGAATACATTTGTTTATTTGACATTAAATACACATTATCGCTCTAATATTAACTTTCTTATTATAAAAGTAAACTTTAAATTAAAGTACATTATAAATAAATAAATCTATAACTATAAAAATCTTCATTAAAAGTTATCCAACTGGATCAAGAATTTTATTTGTATATTTAAAGTGTCATAACTAAAATACCATACGTTCGAACATAAATCTTAATAACAGATAATTTAAATATTCTTTCGTGTTTTATTGGTTAAAATCTCTCACCAACATGTGATATTTTGAAGTGTTTCTTTATCATGTATATAGTTTTTTTTAACTTAACACTACAATCTTTAAATTTTATTTCACACTCAAAGTAATTCGAATTACCAACTGACAAAATACTAACAATAAAAATAACGAAATCAAACACCACTGTACTATCCAATGATCTATACGACATAAAAACTCTTGTTCTGTGTGCAAATTTTTTTCACGTGAGTCACAATTGTTTACAGTCAACAGATGTCGGAATGTAGTGACGTCCTGTCATGGTCAACCCTGTAACATAATATTGTATAGTTGGCTATTCATCACATAAGCAGGTGTAAACGCCAATATTGGTTACCATTTGGAAGAGAAACAACAGATTTCTTTAAGAATGGAGACATATGTGTATTGCAAAACTCTAGAAACAGTATTTTCTTAGATTTTACTGACTGTTGGATATAAGTATACCTCCCTTTGATAGATAATAGAAGTAATTTTTCTCTAAGTTATAATTAAATAGCGGCCCCGGCAGACGTTGTCCTGCTCTGAAAAAATAAAAATCTAGGACCCGATCCCAGCGCCACCTAACGGTTCCAATTGTGGATTTAAACCATCCGGGTACCCCCACTCAGACACACAAAAACAAAATCACCAAAATCGCTCCAGGTGATTAGGAGGATTCTAGAGCCCTATCTCAGCGCCACCTATCGATTCCAACGGGATAAGAAGTATCCTATGTCCGTCTCCTGGTTCTAAGATATCTCCCCACCAGTTTTCAGTCAAATCGGTACAGCCATTCTTGAGTTATAAATAGTGTAACTAACACGAGTTTCTTTTATATATATAGATTAAGAAACGTTAGCAAATTTGATTTGGCTCTTATAAACAAAAATTTCAATAGTTGAAATAAAACAAGTTGAAGGTAGACAGACGTAATATTAACATTACATTTTAATATTTGACATGTGAGTTACCACAGTTGTTATTGTAGTGATTGAAACATCATATTTAAATCAAGCATGTAATAAATATGGAGTTAAAATATAGTTTTCATTATTCAACTATAATTTAGATTTAAGTTTAATGCAACAAAAAATTCATACAATCTTAACAACTAATACTATAAGTATAAATAAACAACACATACATATTGTGTGTATATAAATAATATTAGAGACACAGATAAACTTCAGGTGGATGTATCATGCGACGAAAATTTTGGTTTATATTTCAGGCAACATATTAGCGTTATCATCCAATGAGGCAATATGACCAGACTTTTGGAACGTTTCTTCTTGATAGTAGTCTGGGAGTGATGTCTCTATTTTAAAATTAAATGTTATATAAACAGAGAGATTTTTAAAGTTATATTGAACCTTATCTGTATTTCATAAATAATTCCTATAAAGAGGAGTCAAGGGTTTTGCATATTTGCATATAGGTTAGGTCAATATTGATATTTGGTAACCCCTACAGTGTACAATTGTTTTATTCATGCGGCCGAGCGTCCTGTCGTAAGAGGCGACAAAACAACCCACAACAAGGTGGTAAGGTATTTACTCGACTAGATGGCTACCACCCCTGGTCTACATCATACCATAATAACAACCTTGATTTGTTTTCCGGCATTAGTGGCCAGGTTTCAATCTCCTTTTAGCGAGCGGCAGCACATTTCGTGTTACAAATGTGACAGTAACCGCTGTTCATCTGCTGAACTCATGCAATAAAAGAAATAAAATAAAAAATCGTAATGAGATTGCCGCTTCGCTTGCTTTTGGTACAAAATTGTGGAATCGTTTGACTGAACAATTTCCAATAATTATAACGTGTAACACATTTTCTTAGATAAATTTATTACATTGAGCAAAAAGTACGTCAACTTGAAAGTGACAACTGAATTCCTTGTCACACTTTTGTGAGCACGACCGAAAAATGGAATGGCATGGAAATATGAAAGCTTGTAATTCTTTGTTTTTTTTTTTTAGGAGAAACGTCAATATCAACGACCATATCTATACATATAATAAAATTGTAGAGGCCAAATTTCTGTACAATAAAAAAAATGCCAAAAACCGAGTCAAGAGGATGTACGAAGTGAAATAAAACTAATTTAGATTTTTTCCAAATTTGTTGTTTCTCTGTTTGTACGAGTTAATCTCCGAAACGACTGGACCGATTTAAATGAAATGTTGTATGGTGGTAGCTTATAATATCCCTGGTCAACATATAGGATACTTTTGATCCTGTAAAATTAAAGAGTTCTCGTGGGATAGTTAAAAAAACTTTAATTACTTAGACAGCTTATTATACAACTTATGTACCTAATTAAGTATTGATACTGCCGGTATCATCATCATACAACAAAACAATTTATACATTAAAAACAATTAGGCTATATATCATCACGCTAAGACCAATAGGAGCGGAGCACCAATGAAGAATATTTTAAAATTGGGAAGGTTTTTTAACTTACTTTTTAAAATAACGTTACTTATGCCTTGTTTACATACTATGCAATGCGAGTATGAGATTTTCAATTTAGTTGCGTTTAGATATCCTGATTGCCCACTGCTCTAGTCACCTTCCTGGTTGCTTTTGTGGAAACTGCTGGAATGACATAGAAAGCAGGCTGATGGCTCACTTGATAGAGAGAGGTTACCTTCGCCTATGGTATTTGCAACACCAAAAATACTACCGATGTCTTGTTAGCCTCAAAGGGGTTCTGAAATCTGGTTATCGATGTCAGTACACAACTTAAGCTTATTACGATGGTATACTCCGGACCAGGAGTAGTAGCCATCCAAACTATTATCTAACTATTATCCGTGCAGGAACGGAGAAAGAATACAATTTTCTGCGGCCAAACGGCCTGTCGTAAGAGGCGACTTAAAAACCCACAGCCAGGTGGTAGGGCATTTGCCCGACTGGATGGCTACCACCCCTGGTCTAAAGTATGTCGCCATAACAACCTTGAGTTGTGTTCCGGCATTAGTGACCAGGTTCCAGTCTCCCTCAAGAGAGCAGCAGCGCCTTTGTAGCAACTTTGGTGTTGCAAATGTCCATAGGTGATGGTAACCGCTTTCCATCGAGTGGGCCGTCTGCCTGTCTGCTGATCTCCTGCAATAAAAAAAAAGGCGAATATCCTACCACCTTTCAATACATCTACTATAACAATAATGTACCTACATGTGAACTCATGTATTACAAATAAAACTATTTCGTAACCATCAAATCAGTTTTGTCACACATTTTATGACTCATAAAAACACCATTGTTTAGAAATTAGAACAAGCTTTGGAATGTAATGACGTCCCGCTGACAGTGTGACCCCAACACATAAGGGCTATTCGTCACTAATGACTCACACATACACTACGTGTCGTGCTGGTGCGTATCGCACCTTATTCGCTCACACAAATAAACCGCGCATTTAAATTAATGGAAACAACCGAGAAACTTAGTTAAGATTGAAACCAAAGTATAGTTTAATGACAATTGATTAATGTGAAAATGAAATACCTTATTAACATTTATTTATTTATTTATATTAATTCATTAACAAAAACATTTGTCTCTGAAATATAAATACGTAGTGATAATTACAATTATAAAAATTTCTAATTTACAATAAACATTATATAATATTGATTTATTCATTTTCATAATTTTTTGTTTATCATTATAGTTTTTATAATTCCGCGAATGTAATACATTATATAAAACTTCGTCTTTAGATTTTAAATGCTCTAAAGTCTAAACAAAAGTGCAAGCAATTTGTATTTGTAAGTGAGTTGAAAAGTTTTTATTCAAAATAAATTGTACTGTAGAACGATTTTTGAATATAAGTCTAAATATAAATCTACTTCCTGTTCTATGTCCAGTCTCGGAATGAAAACGTTCGTCACCTTAAAATCGACTTTTGCTTGCACGAGTACAGGAAACAATACTGCCAACATTTCAATCAATATCCTGTAAAGTACAGAAATGTAAAAAAGAAAATTGCAATGTTGACAATTACAGAGGCTGGAATTAATGGTAAGTAAAAAAGAAGATGTAATGACTACGCTTAACATAAATATTAGAACCAATAAAAAGGTTTTACATGGCTAAATCATCTTCGGAGAGAAGATAGAAAATCAAACAACTTTGATCTAAGTAATTTTAAACTTTATTCTCAAATATTTAAAAAAAAATTCTGTGAAACAGTTTATTCTGTGACTTAGTTTGAAAAAGTAACATGTGCTCCCAGAACGTTAAATGAATTAATTTGAAAGCTGTGAATTTAAATTTCTATGGCTCTATGGTCGCGATATTATTTGAACTAGCCGCTCCACGGGCCCAGGCAGACGGAGGCCCAACGGTCTTATCCAGAACTGGAATCTGGAACTGTGTTGTACAGCGAAACTGCCCAGCAAAAATCTGGGTATGTCCTCCATAGGGATGTCAAATACAGGGAGTGAAGTTAAAAATATGATATGTCTTGAATCGGGAATAATGCTGTACAGTGGTCGACTGACCGGCGGCACAAATCCGGGCATGTTGTTAATGTGTAGGTCAAATATATTGAAGTTAAAAATATGTTGCGATTAGGAAATAGGATTGTACTGTGGCCGGCTAATCGTCACAAATCCAGACATGTTTCGGGGCATCCTGAAGATCCGCATTGGGTGGGTGCTGCACGGGATCCGCATATACCTGGAACTGTTCCCCCTTGAGAAGAAGCCGGACGCCTCCTTGGAAGGTCTCTCCCCCTACAGGATCCGCACCCTGCTGCAGAGGGTACTCACCGTCTCCGACTGGGCCGACGAACAGGGGTAACAATTCTTTCTTTTATTCGTTACTGTTTCAGGGAGGCTTATGGCTCTGATGTATATGGTTTATAAGTTATAAGCTGGGATATCAAAGTAGGTAAAGCTATTTCGAAAGCCGGTTTTTATATATCTTATTAGTTATTATTCATTCATTTACCTTAGTACTTGTTAAACCTTGGCGTATAGACTTCTGGATCTTATGGACTTCTTTTTGTCCCCGGCGTCTTGGTCCACTTCCCCCTTTTTTTGATAATATGGGGAATGTCTTTTCTCGGGACACCATCCTCGGGCCTGAAGGGAAGCTTTACACCGAAGGATGTGTGGGACCGGAGGCCCGGGTATGGTCAGCCGTCAAACTACTCACTAACGTGCACCCCTCTCCTATGCGCTTTTATGGGGTGCCACAGGAACAAAACCATAGGTATTACATTTGTGGCACCCCTGCTCTTGGCTGTCACTCAGGGCACCCCTGGGGAAGGATACCCTCTTCACCAACAGGGGGGGTGGGAGAACACGGGATCTGGTCCAGTTCCCCCTATCCCAACTTCCCTATCCATTCCTTTATTCCAATCCCATACACTTTATCTCTTCTAACCTATTTCCTTTGTTCGAATTCTCTATCTTATCCCCCTAAACCTTCTCTCTATCCCATTCTAAAGGTTGGCAACGCGTTGACTTAGCCCCTGGTGTTGCGAACATCTATAGGCAACGGTAACTACTTTTCATTAATTGGGCCGTCGGTCTCTCTGCAATAAAAAAAAACTAATAATAAAATTTATTTGTGACTAAGAAATAATAGTGATGCGACTATAAATACTGTCTATCCACAATTACAAACCACACAACATACATCCAACAATACAACCAACCGTAAATTAAAATAAAATAACGTGAAAATTAAAATAAAGCTTTCTTTTTTTAAACGGCCAATAAATAACCATAACAATGTAAAACACCACAAACAATTCTTTTGTACGACGCATCTGGTGTGGCCATAAAACGCGCCGCGCTCGTAAATCGGACGGAAGTGACGTCACCGCGGCTTAATATTCACGATTTACGTTTTAGCGGAGAACTATTAATCCAGTATAATGACAATAAGGCATAGAGCGTTAGCATCGCCATACATCGAGGCAACGCGGCCAGTTTTTTTGGGAACGTCACCTATTTACAGCGGTCTAGTACTAGATTTTCTAATTTCACTTGTACATACATATATAATTTTATTTTCAGGCTTGATTGTACTCTTAATTTATATTTTCGTACTTGTCTATTTTTTAGAGGAGAGAAGATATAAGTGGCAGAGACTCAGTGACTAAAGTACCGTCACATCATGCCAAACACGTGGGTTTCTATATTAGCAGAACATGCATTGCTGGGATAGGTTTTCTGGCCTAATGTATATATGAATTTACTGCTGTTAACAGTGACGAATGATATGCTAAGAAAACCTGTACAATAAGATAATATACGTGTGAAACTTATTAATTCTTTGACATTTTTTTTTAAGCAAAGAGGAAACCGCAGTACAGCAAGGGACTGTTTTTTGGCTGATACTTTAATGATTAATAGGCATTTGAATCATTTAAAGATGAGCAACACGTCTTTAACTATACTTAAAAGTTAAAAGAATATAATTATGTAAACTCATAAAGATTATCTCAAATGACTACAATACAATATGCAACGGAAACTTAATTAAATAATTTATTTCTCTCGAGTTATAAACTAAACAAGTACAACATATAATAGTGCTTAACTTAACATTATGCGACAATCCTTACTCCCCGTACTAGTTTAAAACTGTGTTACGGCAGAGTAAATTCACGTCCCTTAAGTTAATAATCTCAAAAAGACAGATATTTGTTTCAAACTACCTTTGAAATAATTTGTAAGCACACAAAAAATGAGTTCGTACATCACCAACTATACAGTATATGTAAAAAATACAGAGACGGCAACATTATTTGTTTAATAAAAATAATTATACACATATATTTTATTTATATTACACAAATACATCTATTTTCTGTAGTATTGATAAATACATAATAACTATATATTATACATACATACATACATAACTTCACGCCGGTTCCCTTGCGGGGTAGGCACGAACAACAGAGCGCCATTTAGGCCCATTCTTACATACCTCACTTGCTTCTTTGACATTCATAACTCTTGTCATGCACACTCGTCTGTTCTTAAGGCTCCTGACATCACCCTCCGCTAGTACACGATCAATAACTATATATTATAATATATAATATAATTAAATACAAATTGGGTATAAAAAATTCCAATAGTGAATAACGTATGCAACATTTAGAAGCAATGAATACTAATTTAATCTACTTTACAATAACATCTGCATCGGAATGACGGCATTAAACAATAAATACCTCAACCACACGATCTAACTCTAGAAATCTATATTTATAACATGCTGTATAGCTTTCAAACGTGTACTATGTGGATGTAAAACTTCGTTCATTTGTAAGCACGTCAATTTGTTTTTTTTTTGTAACTTTATTGTAGTAAGGCAAAGAAGTCGATATTATAACGTTAATGACGTTTTGATCACATAACATATTATACGGTGACGAAATAGCAATATTTCTACAGGCTAAGAGCGTGGCTAAGGAAATGTTTGTCTATCTATACATCTATACAGTAAAATAAACTTGGAATGTCTCTTTATAATGTCAAAATAACAGCCTTTTACTAAATGCATACACATATTTTATATACTTTATATACGGTACAAACATTTAAAACCAATTTTTAAAATTTTAGTCTGTCTGGATATTCCGGCTTATCTCTGAAACGGCTAAAACGGTTTTGACGGGATTTCCACTGATAGATAACTGATGTTATAATGAGTAACTTAGCTACTTTTTTACATTTTTACGCTTCCGCGAAATAAATTCCATGCGGTTGAAGTCGCGGGCACAGCTAGCTACTTACTGCATCTTAAACATCTATAGCGAGTTAACTTCACTATATTTATAGTCAATTAGACTTTGACCCGCGGGGTAAACTCTAGTAGGGAAATAATAGGGATTTCACCCAAATCGGTCAAATAGTTTTTTCGTAAAAGCATAGCAAACAGAGAGACAAATATATTTGAATCCCGGAAACAATCCCAGTAGTAGATAAAAAGTATTCTATGTTCATTCTCGGCATCGAAACAAAATATATGTATATACCGAGTTTCAGCTAAATCGGTCCAGTAGTTTTTCCGTGAACAGAGAAACAGACAGAGTTACTTTCGCATTTATAATATTAATAAAGTTTTGATAACTCGAATAGCTTAATTAAATAATTAAAATTTCCAATACGTATATTGTTGTAAATCATCTGCCTGTTCCTAAATCTCTTAATGATGCCCTTCTTTATTATTGCGTAATGTTACATTAATTATCATATTGAAAATAATAAAGTTTCTTAGCCAAATGATCTTTGTAATAATTTCACGTCTCTCCGTTCGTATATCTGTGTTTTGGCTATTTTACTTGGAGATTATTAATATTTTACTAAAATATTTGGAATGATGTTTATACTTAAAAGTCTATGTCCAAAAGGAGTAAATAAGTTATGTAATAATTTAATAAAACAATTTAACATTAACATTTTTAAACTTGGCCTCTATCAGCTGACGGCAATAATTTGGACAGTGGCCATTCGATTGGGTCGTATTTAGAATGCGTACATAAATAGACTGACATCGCCGCCCACTTTATCGATATGTACATATCACATCACTATATTTTTTTTAATACCTGAGATTAATTACTAATAAATTCGTCTATAATGACGTCAGCGACACAAGGTGGCCTTGTGATCTACGGATAATACTGTTACGACCGACAAAGACAAATTCACACCTGCATTTTATTACCTTTCGGCATTTGGACTTCTTTTGTTTACTTTGTGTTTAAAATTTGTGATTAGAAAAACAGCCCATTGTGTATTGTAATCTTTTATGGTAGTCATTAGCCAGGTGTGATTCTAGGAAATTCGGTTCACGCGATCGAGCAGCCATATTGCATTTGTACAGTATAAAGCAATGCCCCAATTGAGAGATGAGGCAGTCAAGCGATAACCACAAGCGAAGCAAGACGTGTGTACATTCTGTAATCTATTTAGTGACGGACTTTGCGAGTTTTATTGAATTGTGCATTACGTTTGGACTAGTTTTGTTCAGTTATATTTGTACCTGTGTTATACGTGTTTGTATAGTTCCAATAAACTCTATAATAATTCCAACAGCATTTTAATTCGAGTCCTGCAACTAGTAACAATACAATATGCCTATGCTCTGATTATTATTTAATGCTTAATTACATCTCTCGAAAACAAACAAGCAACAAGTGTTTATAGAGTTAATTACGGTCATCTACCGATGCAATTTTATTAACTTATTGTTTCCTCACTCTTTCACTGTCTGTCTGTCTTCACTGTCAGCATATGGTATGAATGAATGAATAACTTTATTGCACATACATTAAAGTACAATGGGCGGTCTTATCGCCAAAGGCGATCTCCTCCAGACTACCCTACACAATTATTATCGACACCGACTACATTATTTACTGACTTCATGGAAGATTACAGTGTGTACATTTATTTTCATTCGTCATAATTATATTATTAAATTATATTATTAAGTAGGTAGTTATGATATGCATCTTAAAAAAGTTAAGTTGTGTATATTTTACGGTAAAGATTACAAGTTTTTTTTTATTTTTTTATTGCAGGAGTTCAGCAGACAGGCAGACGGCCCACTTGATGGAAAGCGGTTACCATCGCCTATGGACATTTGCAACACCAAAGGTGCTACAAATGCGCTGCTGCTCTCTTAAGGGAGACTGGAACCTGGTCACTAATGCCGGAACACAACTCAAGGTTGTTATGGCGACATACTTTAGACCAGGGGTGGTAGCCATTAATGACCAGGTTCCAGCCACCCTTAAGAGGGCAGCAGCGCATTTGTAGCACCTTTGGTGTTGCAAATGTCCATAGGCGATGGT
The DNA here is from genome assembly GCA_019925095.2 of Dendrolimus kikuchii. NCBI lineage: Eukaryota > Metazoa > Arthropoda > Insecta > Lepidoptera > Lasiocampidae > Dendrolimus > Dendrolimus kikuchii. The sequence continues at coordinate 18,340,713 of CM034407.1, forward strand.
AACCACTTTCCATCAAGTGAGCCGTCTGCCTGTCTGCTGACCTCCTGCAATAAAAAAGGAAGATCCTAGAAACCGACCCCAGCGCCACCTACCGGTTCCAATTTTAAATCTAAACTATCCCGGGACCCACCCAAACACACACAAAAAAAACATCAAAATCGGTAAAGTCGTTCTCAAGTTATGCGCGTACATACATTTCTACGATTCATTTTTATTAATAGACATAGAAATTCCAAACCAAAAGTTAATCTATCATAGAGCGAAAAAATGAACTCGCATCACTATAATAAACTAAAGAAGTTTATTTGTATGAAGTATGTTCATTATAAACAAACCAACATTGTTAACATTATGCAAAATATATCGATTATTTATGAGCGTATCGACATTTTTATCGATATATCTGTTTTCTTTTTGTTAACAATTTTTTTGTGGAACATGTTAACTTACTCTACTATCCCTGACGTATCTAAAGGCTGCCTGTCCATTAAAGCGGAGCGAGGCTGCGAAGCGGAGAAATGAAAAATAATAACCAATAGGATTGGCTACCTGTCCATTGACGCAAGTTTTATGCAATCGTATTGGTTAATATTTCTCCGTGTTTCCGCTCCGCAGCCTCGCTCCGCTTCAATAGATAGGCAGCCTTAAACGCTAATTTCAGAGCTTATTTTAGAAACTTAACTAGTATTCGTCATATTTCTATTCACAAAGGCTTTTCATCCATTACACTGCCTTTTAAATCTTATCATGCACTATTCCTACCGTATCATTGGTAGATAATTTATATTAAGTAATTGTATGTGGTAAATGCCAAATTTTAACCATAATATTATAATGACACCTGTACACATTTCTTCCTTCGTTGATAACTCCTTAACTGTTCAGGATGTCCGTTTATGGAACTTTTTTTTTTTTGCAGGAGTTCAGCAGACAGGCAGACGGCCCACTTGTTGGAAAGCGATTACCATCGCCTATGGACATTTGCAACACCAAAGGTGCTACAAATGCGCTGCTGCTCTCTTAAGGGAGACTGGAACCTGGTCACTAATGCCGGAACACAACTCAAGGTTGTTATGGCGACATGCTTTAGAACAGGGGTGGTAGCCATCCAGTCGGGCAAATGCCCTACCACCTGGCTGTGGGTTGTTTTGTCGCCTCTTACGACACGCCGCCCGGCCGCAGGAAATTGTATTTTTTCTCCGTTCCTGCACGGATGATCACGGAACTCACGGCCACTCAACATCAGACAAGTTAAGTAAAATTATGGTTTTAATTATTTTTGGTCCTATCAGGTATGATAGTGCTGCTTATTCTGTATGTATTATATGTACTGTGTATATGTAGTATATAATAAAGACTTATTTATTTATTTAATATTTTTTTAATCTTTTATATTATTTATTATCTACACCGCCACTGTCATGTTTTAATATTTTCCTTATCACTTAAGTGATAAGGCCTCCCTTTGTTCAACGTTTATTGTATCCCCAGCGAGCCAAGTGGTAGGGCATTTGCCCGACTGGATGGCTACCACCCCTGGTCTAGAGTATGCCGCCATAACAACCTTGAGTTGTGTTCCGGCATTAGTGACCAGGTTCCAGTCTCCCTTAAGAGAACAGCAGCGCATTTGTAGCACTTTTGATGTTGCAAATGTCCATAGGCGATGGTAACCGCTTTTCATCAAGTGGGCCGTCTGCCTGTCTGCTGAACTCCTGCAATAAAAAACAAAAAAATAAATGTATCCGATTGAAGACAATGACAGCGCCCTTGCGTCTATGCTCTAGACGCTGAATTCGAGCATAAAAAAGACGATCATTGCCGACCAGCTTCCTGGCTCTTTTCTCAATTGATCCTTGATCCTTTACAGAGCACATTGGTAGCACCGCTGGTGTTACAAATGTCCATAGGCGATGGTAACCGCTTTCCATCAGGTGGGCCGTCTGACTGTCTGCTGAACTCATGCATTAAAAATAAAGGTATAAACAACAACTTCCGGAATGTACCCCACAGACCTTCAGATATCCTAGTCTAGACATACATAAAGCTTTTTTAGTATTATCATTATCAAAGCACTTCGATACAAACGATTGTACGGTTGGTTTTTTTCATTAACCGACCTTCCACGTCAATAAAAGCAAGATTTGCACTTAATGGTTCAATGGCGGTGTTTCGAAGTGATTTGTTATTGAACGCATAAATCATATACAAAGACAGTGCGAATTGATATCTCATACATTTTGTTTAAAGCTTGTTTAATTCGTACAATATTATTTTCCAAATACAAAGGGTTTATAAAAGGAGATATGTATGTATGAAAGCGTATGCTTGCTGCTTCATTCTGGCTGAGGGTTATTTTGTCGTCTCTTACGACAGGCCGCCCGTCCGCAGGAATTATGAACACAACTCAAGGTTGTTATGTCGGCATACGGGCAAATACCCTACCACCTGGCTAAAGGTTGTTTTGTCGCCTCTTACGACAGGCCGCCCGGCCGCAGGAATTAGGAACACAACTCAAGGTTGTTATGTCGGCGTACGGGTAAATACCCTACCAACTGGCTAAAGGTTGTTTTGTCGCCTCTTACGACAGGCCGCCCGGCCGCAGGAATTAGGAACACAACTCAAGGTTGTTATGTCGGCATACGGGCAAATACCCTACCACCTGGCTAAAGGTTGTTATGTCGCCTCTTACGACAGGCCGCCCGGCCGCAGGAATTAGGGACACAACTCAAGGTTGTTATGTCGGCATACGGGCAAATACCCTACCACCTGGATAAAGGTTCTTTTGCCGCCTCTTACGACAGGCCGCCCGGCCGCAGGAATTAGGAACACAACTCAAGGTTGTTATGTCGGCATACGGGCAAATACACTACCACCTGCCTAAGGGTTATTTTGTCGCCTCTTACCACAGGCCGCCCGGCCGCAGGAATTTGTATTCTTTTTCCGTTACTTTACAGAGAAGTCTATAAAACACGTCTTAATTCTGAATCTTAGCCCTCTATATAACGTGTCATGTTATTTTGTTTATTTTCGATACAAAGTGCTTGAGATACCAGTCGGCTCTTCGCGATTGCACTGAAATGATTTATGAGGAAAACCACTTTCAAATTTAAAGGGAAACTCGGTAATTTATTATCAACAATCACTGCTTCAAATGATGAAGATATAAGGTTTATTTTCTTTGTACATTAGGTCGAAACTTATCTTTGTTTCTTGGTATTTACTTAAGCTTTTGCAAATATATTATAGCCCTTTCATCCATTGAGTTATATGTACTACGTACTAGAGAAGCTATTCAAGATAAAAAGTTTGAACTTGATGAAAACAGCTCACGCGGGACGGGCGTGCGCTGGACTGACTCATTTATTTGCTGTAGCGCTAAATACCGTCTAACCAAACTATTAAAACATGCAGCGCTAAATCGTATCGTAAGTACATTATACCTAATTGCTTTCATCGCTTTGGGCCTAGCTTGCACCAAAACCCGCTGAACGACCTTCAGTTTGTGAACCGACCCCATGGTCAATGTCCACGCCTCGGCACCATAGGTTGTGATAGGTAGAATGCATTACTTGAAGACTCGTCTTCAAGCAGTGCGGAATGGTCGACGTGACTCTGAGAGATATATAATGCATTTCCATAATAAATATTCGTCAGTCGCTTACAGCGTGACGCCGTACGCAGCTTACGGCATTTGTAATAGATCACCACTTTAATGTCGTTATAATAAAGACATTTCAATTTGTAAACCCCAGCTTTAGCTTTATCTAAAAGCAAAACTTTATTAAATATTATTTTCTTAATTCTGGCAATTAATAAATAAACTTTTCTATAAAGCAAGAAGGAAGAGCGTGCAACGAATACATACATACATATTATTTTTGACTAATGAAATCAAATTAGCGCACTGTTTAAACAGACATCACGGAACATGAAAACGAGCTATCGCTAAACGAAGGTCTCCCAGAAGCCACAATATCTCGAAATGGGTTTACGACCGATCATAAACCGCGAATGCATCAACAATGGAGGGGTCTCAGTGCAGGCGGGTAGCTTGACAATCAACTTTGTTGGGGTTGATTTAGATGAATGTGACGCGTCGGTGGGAGATAGTGATGGCACATTTCACTGGTTACTGGTTAAATAACGGTGATATAAAGAAATCACTTTTCACTCCAGTTACAAGATGGGAACCGACCGTGAAATTTCACCAGAGCGTTATTTTACATGAGACAAACCGTTAAAGCGTCATGTAGTACAAAATAGCTAAATTAAATAGTTAAAATGACAAACGAAACTAATTTATTTGAGTAAAATGGAACCTTATTCTTTAAAACGTTAGGCTTTCATTTGCTTAAGTTATTTATAACGTCGTGAAGTAACGTGACACGTTGCGGTACTGTTATTCTATCGTCACTTCTAAAATATTGGGTGGTGATTTTTCACCGGTGAAATAGCAGCGTAAAACTTAAATAAGTTTACAGCAGTGATCAATATATTAAAGTAGTTGTAATTTCCATCACTATGGAATGTGGGGGATGACCCCTATGACCCATTGTACCATATGTTGGTGAAATACCACTATGCGCGAAAGCCTACGGATTAATCACCTCAAGAGTTGCTAGCAGAGATAATACACTATACATAAAAGCTGCTAGGCTCGAATGCTGGTGAGGGAACTACAAAACAATACGACGAGATGTTAGATAGATAGATAACACTTTATTGATCACCAAAACAAATATTTACAAAAAAAAATACATAGGTATGTACAGTATTTACTTGGTAATACAAAAGGCGGCCTTACCGCTAAAAGCGATCTCCTCTAAGCAACCTGACTCATCTAATTCTTGTATGTTTTCTGTTTGCTATCTCTGTTTCGAAAACTAACTACGGACAAAATGGATATCTGTGTCGTTGTACAAATATTTTAATGACATAGTCTAATTAATTTTTTAAGCTGATATTTAAAAATCTTTAATTGTTAGTAAAATTATTGATAAGCTTCAAAAGGAAGGTAATGTTTATATTTAGGTTTCATTATTTATTTGTTGTTTTCCCGTCAGAAATATCACAGTATCATGATAGATTGGACAATTAATTTTAGTGTAATTTAACTTAGTATCTATGTTTCTGTTCTTTTGCTAGATAAGCATCCATTTTTGGTATAGTATTATTATATTATACTTTTATAACCATGAGGAGTTTATGTTCTATGTGATATAATTTTATTTTTATTTGTGACCTTATATATGTGTTCTATATAATGTAGAAATTGACGTGTAACTTTGTTATGAATAAAAGATTTCTGATTTTTATTATATTGTTTGATCTTTAATCTCTGAAAATATTGTGGGATTCTTTATAAAATATATATATTGATGAAGAAAGCAAAATAAATGAAAAATAGAAATTACATACATGGACAACAGATTACAATCTAACATAATGATGTACTCTCTACGTGTATTAATTACATAATTAACTTAATCTTAGAAGTATATATACAGAAATTTTAATGGCTACATGATAATAACTAAAATCTATATCCTGAACATATTTGTGAGTTATAGGTATCTGCGTTGGAAATATCTGTTTTCTTTATTGATAGATTTTTTCATGTATGTATTGGTACTGCCCAAGATTGTAACCTTGCTATGCAATATTAAATTAAACTTAATATAGCCATATGCATAGCGAGCACACGACCAGCCCAAAAATCAAAATTAATGTTCATAATAGCTTTAATCAGCCAGGTGGTATTTGCCCGACTGGATGGCTTCCACCCCCTGTCTTGAGTATGCCATCATAAACACCTTGAGGTGATGTTCCGGCATCACTGGCCAGGGTCCAGTCTCCCTTTACAGAGCAGCAGCACATTTGGTGCTACAAATGTCTGCCTGTCTGCTGAACTCTGCAATAAGAAAATCGCTAATATTAGAGCTCTATGCAACTATGTGTTACCATTCCATCAGATGCTATACGCCTGCAGTGCGCCCCCACCTTCCAACCACACCCGCTGGGGCTACACATCCTTTGACGTCATTTCGCTCTGATTACAATCCATGTTCCGGCAGACATTGAACAGTTAAACGGTGTCTGTTGCATAAACCAACTAATTAGCATCCTCATTAATATTCTAACCAATTTAATGTTCTCATTTCAGACTTAATCTCGAAAATTTTTTTTATTAAAAATATCCACGCTATATTCACAGCTTTTTTATTAAGACCTTCTTGGAGAATATCTACGGCGCATGCTTCACTTGTAATTATAGATAAATGAACTTAATGTTAACAAGGAGTATTATTAGTGCCTTCCTAGACGACTCTTCTCCTTGCAACATTTTTTTATTTTTTTTTATTGCAGGAGTACAGCAGTCAGGCAGACGGCCCACTTGATGGAAAGCGGTCACCATTGCCTATAAACATTTGCAACAGCAAAGGTGCTACAAATGCGCTGCTGCTCTCTTAAGGGAGTCTGGAACCTCGTCACTAACGCCGGAACACAACTCAAAGTTGTTATGGCGGCATTCTCTAGATCAGGGGTGGTAGCCATCCAGTCGGGCAAATGCCCTACCAGCTGGCTGTGGGTTGTTTTGTCGCCGCTTACGACAGGCCGCCCGGCCGCAGGAAATTGTATTCTTTCTCCGCTCCTGCACGGATAATCTTAATATAACATTGCGAACGAGTCTGCGTAGAGCAGGAAATACGAGTATATATGTACTTTTAATTTAGGTATTTAATGTAAGACTTTCAAAAAATTATGTCTGTCTGTTTGTGTGTTACTGGTTATCTCAGTAATTACGAAAGCTAAAGATATGAAAGGAGACGGGGGCTTTTGGGCCAAAGGAAAGACTGTAATTTGTTGATATATGGCTTACAAAAGCGTTATATTTTTCTATTACAAAATAGAAAACAGCCTTAAATTTTATCTGGAAAATGAAACATTTTAAAACTACCATTAATTTGCATTTATATAATTAGATTTTATCTAGAACTGATATTAAAATATCGGTATACAACTTTACTCCCGCCGTTTTACTGTAGATGGCGTAGCGACAAACATACGTCGAGTGCATACATTATAGACAACATACAATAATACTCTTTAGTAATTTCTGAACATAAAACCTGCTAGCACCAGTAGTTGGATGTGTTTATATTAAAATGTCAACTTATGAGCCGAAACCTCGTCATTTGCAGGAAGTGTTAATTTATATTTTAATATTAAAAAATCTACGGCTGACACTCACCCAATGCTCTCAGATGCTTATAATGAAGCTGCTATGAGTGAAAGAACATGGCGGTGATTTTTGCGTAGAAAACCGACTTAGTGGTGGAAGAGCAAGTTTTTGAAAATGAAGAATTAGAGAATTTGTTCAATGAAGAATCGTGTTAAAGTCAAAAGGAGTTGGCAAGATAATTGCAAGTGTTTATAAACAGTTTTTTACAATAAAATTTTGAATTTTGAAAAAAAAAAACGGTGGAAGCAAAGTTGTATACCTTAATACAATTTTTAAAAACACATTAATTCATAAAAAAATTAGCCTCAAATCGCTGTAACAAGAGTGTCCATAAAATCTTTGTTAAAACAAAGTAAAAGATTTTTCTTGTTGATATTACAAAGAGGATTTTTTTTATATTTTTGTATGTTTATAACGAATAAACTCAAGAACTACTTGACCGATTTCAAAAATTCTTTCACCATTCGATTGCTACATTATTCCTGATTACTAGAAAAAAATAGTGATCCCTACTAAAACTTCAATAATGTAACCCATCAATCTAAACAAAATATTTGACGCTGGAATCAGGTTCTACGATTTTTATAAATTTTTATGTGTGTTTGAGTGGGTGGGTGGTTTAGATTCACTATTAGACCTGGTAGGTGGCGCTGGAATCGGGTTCTAGATTTTTATTTTTTCGGGGCAGGACACCGTCTGCCGAGATATACATAACTTCACGCCAGTTCCCTTGCGGGGTAGGCACGAACAACAGAGCGCCATTTAGGTTTATTCTTACACACCTCACTTGCTTCTTTGTTATTCATAACTCTTGTCATGCACGCTCGTCTGTTCTTAAGGCTCCTGGCATCACCTTCTGCTAGTACACGATCAATTTGATCATGGAAGGTTTGTCGTGGCCTTCCACGACTTCTGCATCCATCCATCCATCCATACATCCAAAGTCACAAATACTTACTTGATTTAGTATTTCTATATTATACTCAAGGACACGAATGCTGTTTGTCTCTTAATCCACGATATACTTGTAAATCAACAGTGGGCCGCAAGCCAAATAGCGCATCAGTGGAAAATCAAAAACTGCATTAGACGCTACACCCAAGTATTTATAGAATGTTTATTTACATTATTATGTCCAACTAGATTGCTAGTGAGGAAGATTGGACTCTCCTATAGAGCATTTACGTAACGTTTTAGGAGACTTATTTACATGATGAGTCACTATCCCCAAGTTTCTATATTTTAAGCTGATATTTGACGGCTCATTTTTGTATTTCATTTTATTTGAATCACCCATCTTCTTCAGATAGTATAAAACAAAGTAGCTTTCTGCCTGTCTAGTTATCTGTCTGTATATCCGCTAACTCTTCCTAAACCACCAGTACCGTAAATAGCCTTTTATGCGCCCTATGCGAGCTTTTATACCTGCGCCCTTGTTTTTTTTTAGATATTATAGGTACCCTAGCTAGAGCAATGCATAGGCCTACTTTATTTCATTCAGGGTGATAAAATAACGCACAAGGACCTTGGTGTTGGGGGACCAATTATCTAATATTTTGGGAGAAAAATCTATTTTTTTAAGAACTAGAACACAAATACGCTCGTGCGCTGCCAAAAAAATGAGTGCGATGTTTTGTCTAATTTAACAGACGTTTTTGATGTTACTGGCATATAGGTATGTATGTGTTGGAATCGAGCACTAGGGGCGCAGCGGGAACTCATCAGGAGCAATCCGAAAAACTAATAGTCTTGCCTGGTCTGGCCATTCTTGCGCCCCCCAGAGTCTATGCCCTGTGCCCGGGCACCGGTGGCACCGCCCTATTTACGGCAATGAAACCGCACAACAAATTTTTAAGCGGTTTTCACCATCACTAATAGCTTCTTTTCATCACTAAGAAATTTTAACCAGTTGTAAAAAGACGATGACCTAGGCTTAATATTCCAGTTATAATCTTAAAGACTTAAAAGTCGAGTACAATATATTTTTTTAGTGCTTGAGTACAGCAACCAGGCTGACGACCCACCTGATTTATAGATATAGTACAGTAACCAGGCTGACGATCCACCTGATTTATAGATATGAGTACAGCAACCAGGCTGACGACCCACCTGATTTATAGATATAGTACAGTAACCAGGCTGACGATCCACCTGATTTATAGATATGAGTACAGCAACCAGGCTGACGACCCACCTCATTTATAGATATAGTACAGTAACCAGGCTGACGATCCACCTGATTTATAGATATGAGTACAGCAATCAGGCTGACGACCCACCTGATTTATAGATATGAGTACAGCAACCAGGCTGACGACCCACCTGATTTATAGATATGAGTACAGCAACCAAGCAGACAACCCACCTGATTTATAGATATGAGTACAGCAACCAGGCTGACGACCCACCTGATTTATAGATATGAGTACAGCAACCAGGCTGACGACCCACCTGATTTATAGATATAGTACAGTAACCAGGCTGACGACCCACCTGATTTATAGATATAGTACAGCAACCAGGCTGACGATCCACCTGATTTATAGATATAGTATAGCAACCAGGCTGATGACCCACCTGATTTATAGATATAGTACAGTAACCAGGCTGACGACCCACCTGATTTATAGATATAGTACAGCAACCAGGCTGACGACCCACCTGATTTATAGATATAGTACAGCAACCAGGCTGACGACCCACCTGATTTATAGATATAGTACAGCAACCAGGCTGACGACCCACCTGATTTATAGATATAGTACAGCAACCAGGCTGACGACCCACCTGATTTATAGATATAGTACAGCAACCAGGCTGACGACCCACCTGATTTATAGATATAGTACAGCAACCAGGCTGACGATCCACCTGATTTATAGATATGAGTACAGCAACCAGGCTGACGACCCACCTGATTTATAGATATGAGTACAGCAACCAGGCTGACGACCCACCTGATTTATAGATATAGTACAGTAACCAGGCTGACGACCCACCTGATTTATAGATTTAGTACAGCAACCAGGCTGATGACCCACCTGACTTATAGATATAGTACAGCAACCAGGCTGATGATTCACCTGATTTATAGATATGAGTACAGCAACCAGGCTGACGACCCACCTGATTTATAGATATAGTACAGCAACCAGGCTGACGACCCACCTGATTTATAGATATAGTACAGCAACCAGGCTGACGACCCACCTGATTTATAGATATAGTACAGCAACCAGGCTGACGATCCACCTGATTTATAGATATGAGTACAGCAACCAGGCTGAAGACCCACCTGATTTATAGATATGAGTATAGCAACCAGGCTGACGACCCACCTGATTTATACATATAGTACAGCAACCAGGCTGACGATCCACCTGATTTATAGATATGAGTACAGCAACCAGGCTGATGACCCACCTGATTTATAGATATGAGTACAGCAACCAGGCTGACGACCCACCTGATTTATAGATATGAGTACAGCAACCAGGCTGACGACCCACCTGATTAATAGATATAGTACAGCAACCAGGCTGACGATCCACCTGATTTATAGATATGAGTACAGCAACCAGGCTGAAGACCCACCTGATTTATAGATATGAGTACAGCAACCAGGCTGAAGACCCACCTGATTTATAGATATGAGTATAGCAACCAGGCTGACAACCCACCTGATTTATACATATAGTACAGCAACCAGGCTGACGATCCACCTGATTTATAGATATGAGTACAGCAACCAGGCTGACGACCCACCTGATTTATAGATATAAGTACAGCAACCAAGCAGACGACCCACCTGATTTATAGATATAAGTAAAGCAACCAGGCAGACGACCCACCTCATTTAGAGATATGAGTACAGTAAACAGGCTGACGACCCACCTGGTTTATAGATATAGAGATAGATGTATATAACTAAGTACTGTATTGATTTATAGTATTGTAAATAAATATATTTTATTTGTGCGGTTTGCTCTTCAGACGCTTGGACCTGATGCCATTAGCCTTTAGAGAAGCCTAAAGAGCAATCAAAAGAACTCATCAACTATTTATGTGATCAGAGGACTTGTCTCTACTTCGGACAGCGGATCAATATGGTAATCCAGCGAGCAAACGTGGCTTCTTTGTTGGTTAGCCTTCTGGGCTCCTTACCCAGAGAAGACGCTGACCTAGACTCAGTATTCATTATTTCTAGTTTTGAAAGATTATAGGTTGAATACAATATAACTAAGTTTTCTTTATTATGTATGTTTAAGTATATAGTTTTATAAAACTATTACGAATCCGGCTCGAAGGACTAGCTTTGTGTAGGCTTTCGTTGAGTGCAATAGATGGCGTTGCTGTTGTAATATATATGTAATAGTTAACACACTCCCGCCTTTTTATAAGGGCTATATTTATAAAAATAGTTAAATTAGAAACACATAAATATGTAATAATAAATAATAAGTATAAGAATGATGAGTTTGAATATTAGTAGTAAGCGCATGTAGTATAGTATTATGTAGTAGCAGTATATATTGATTCTATACAATAGTAATAATAGTATATAGGTAAGTATTTATAGCTACGTATTAGTTATAAATTAGCTTAAGAACTTTATTACAATTTTTGAATATATTATAGCAAAATCAAATTATGTATTGGTCTTGTAAATACACCCTTAGAAATTCTAATTACTACAGACCTAATCCAATTTCTAATAAGTTTATCAGTTTTATTAATAAATGTATTTGTTTATAAGCAGCTGTATGTGTAAATAATACTAATGGTATACAATAAAGTGTTATCTATCTATACTTAAAGAAGATTAAATTAAACAACAATTAAAACGATGATTGAGTATAAATAAATGGAGTGGACGGGGCAGCAAGTCTCCCGTCAAGTGCACAACTCTAGACAAAAATAGCAACGCGTCACAGATGTGTGCAACGGTGTGCCGATGCTGTTTTGTCATATCGTACAGTATATTAAAGAATCAGTGGTCTGAGTCAGTACCATAGATTATAATATTTAAAAAATGTATATAATAAAAGATACATACACTAACGCCGGTTCTGCTGCAGCCGAACAGGAGGCCCTCAAGCGCCGCAAATATGCCGCCATTGGAAATAGTTACACATTTGCGGCATTTGGAGTGGAAACTTTGGGTCCATGGGGTCCTAACGCTCTAAAGGTCTTTTTTATTTCATTTTTTTTGCCCAGGGGAAATCCGTTTGAGGACTAAGCCGCGACAGGCACAGAAGCCTGGGGGGATGTTCGCGACCCGTATGAGTGTGTGGGATTCGCCAGATCGGGGGTGGCACTAGCGTGCCCGGTCAGAACCGGTGCCACGCTATTGCCACTCCCCAGTTAGGGATACCCACTAAAACCCCTGGGTGTTCCGTCCTGCGCCTTATGCCAGGGCTACGTGAATACGGGAACGCTCTAAAGGTCTACCGGGACGTCGCCAAACGTTTAGTAGACGTCACACGCGACCAGAAGGCTAGCGTCTATTTCGCTCAAAGATTAAGCATTGCCATACAACGTGGCAACGCCGCCAGCCTTCTGGGGACGTTCCCACTAAGTGACAGTGGTTTGGGAGCAATAACTTATCTTTAGATATTTTCCCCTTTTTTATTTAGTTTTAGTTTTTATATTGTATAGTTAGTAGACATTTAAAACCCTTAGTAAACAAAAGAGTACATATAAAAGATGGTCAGTAATTTTTCATATGTAAATAATGTCAGAATTTATTGCAACGTGTTTCATCTACCTACATTTTTCACCTAAACTAATTTTCTGGATTGATGCTGGTGGAAGGAATGTTAACTCCATCTGTTTAGAATCGAAAAGAAATCTGTTTACGAACTTTCCAACACTTGGGAATCGCGGCTATAGTCAAGGGACTTGCTGGCTACATTTGCCGGAATACCCACAAAAGCCCCTCTATATTCTATCCTTCACCTTATACCAGGGCTCTAGATAAATAGCACAGCCAACTCTGTGGCTCTGACGGCTTCTGTGGTTGAACGGGCTAAGCCTTTGCCGGCCTACCTCACTGCAAAGCAGAGGCTCCGGGTTCGATTCCTGGTATAGTAAATTTCGGAAACGTATTTTCTTCTTTACTATGGTCTGGGTGTCTGGGATCGGCCCCAGTATAGTCCCTTGTATATTATCCATAACACAAGCGTAACTTGCTTATTTTGGGGATATAGAATATGTGTGTTTCTTTGTTTTTTCGTTGTCTGTCGATTATTATTATTATTATTAACTCCAAGTAGCCTGGCAAACGGTAGCCCACAGGTCTTGTCCACTGTGTGGGGAAGCCGAACCCTCAGCATCTACAAAATCCTTGCCTGCATACAGTACTGCTCTATGGGAGGAGAAATGAACGCACGTGGAACAGCGATGCGCCCTCATCGCGACAACATATCTGTCATCAGAGAACATCCTGTCTCAAGGGGCCACCGAAGCCGCCCGCTCATGACGCCTAGAGGTCTAAAGACGCTCTCCAGTGATGACGCGTCAATTTTTGTCGGGAGCAACCAAGGAAGTCCGAACTATAGCTAGGAGCGAAACGTCATTTCCATTTCAATGCAACGGGTTCACGAAGCTGCTCTGCCCAAGCGAGACGCACTTGAAGGGTGTTCAGTAAAAGGACACGCCAATCGACTCCAAAGAAAAGAGACAAAGAACATTGATGATTTCTAAGTCAAAAGTTCCGAGATTGAGATCTTTTTATTATTGGCCTACTGTTATAATCACACCTGTATTTTGTAGTGACGTCATAAGACGACACTGCGTGTCGTGCGCCTGGGCGGCTGACGAGCTCGCGGCTTTTGCCACAAGGTCGTATTATTAGCGCATGACAGCATCCACGAAAGCAACCGATACTGCTTGTTAGTCACACGTGGCTTTTATCCTATCTAAGCTTTGACACTTTCATGAGTATACAGGTAATACTAGCACGGTAATCTGCTTCAGCTGAGATGAAAATGTTGAAAAAGACGTGTGCTGTTACAAGAATGGATGAGGTGAGAAATGAGTACATAATGGGATCTTTGAAATGAGCATCCTTGACTGAAACCAAACCATTTGAACTAGTACATACATACATAACTTCACGCCAGTTCCCTTGCGGGGTAGACACGAACCACAGAGCGCCATTTAGGCTTATTCTTACACACCTCACTTGCTTCTTTGACATTCATAACTCTTGTCATGCACACTCGTCTGTTCTTAAGGCTCCTGACATCACCTTCTGCTAGTACACAATCAATTTGATCATGGAAGGTGTGTCGTTTGAACTAGTGCTATAAACAAAACAAAAGTGTTGATCTGGCCGATTGCCAGATTTCAAGGGTGCAAGGGTAAGAGGGAATGGAGATAAATGGACTCACCCGTAATAATATGAGCTGAGTAACCGGAGCGTCTGCGATACAGGAGCAGCAGTGCGTGTTCTCTTGTTATATATCTCCCGCTTCACAACTAGATTCACTTGCCACTTATCACCAAGCTCTTGGAACCCGGTTAGTATTGCAATTGGGTGGATATCTCAAATGCGCGCGCGATGCGTGAATGTCTTTACGACGGATCGATTCAGACTGATCGTTGAGACGCGGAAGTGCGGGGTAAATTACTTTTTCGGGGAATCATCGTTCGTTACGCGGTGGCGTGAACATCCTGGGGCCCGGGGAAAAGGTGACGGCTCCCATTTATAGTGCTGACTAAGTGCTGTTGTCGTCGGGGGGAAAGAGTAATTGCTTAGTAGATTTCACGGCTGCCTCGTGCAGACCGCCAAAAGAAGGAGCTGAGGGCGGATTGAGCAACCATGTGATCTGCTGTGTGGCTAGCTTGTGCGTAATTCTATCATCATTGGCCTTTAAGAAGTTTTGTACTTCTATGAGCTGATTTCTTGCGCCGACATAGTTTGTACCGCAATCAGAGCGAATTAGGGTAGGGATTCCGCGCCGACTAACGAACCTTTGCAATGCCGCAAAAAAGGCGTCCGTAGAAAGTTCCGAGACAGCCTCTAAGTGCACTGCCTTGGTGGCGAGACAAACGAAAACACAAAAGTAGCCTTTGAGAAGTTTGGCATTGCGTAGAGTACTTGATTTAATTAGGAATGGTCCGGCAAAATCCGTGGACACTTGACTAAACACCGGTTGTGGGCTGACTCGATCAGCCGGTAGGTCGGCCATAAAAGGGGGATTCGGCTGAGCTCGATGCCTAAAACAGCGTACACATTTAAAGACACGGTGACGAATGACTCGCCTTCCAGATAAAATCCAGTATTGTTGACGGAGTAGTGCGTGTAGTGTATCTGCGCCCGGGTGGCAGTGTATAGTGTGGAAATGATCTATAATTAGGTCCACAAGGGGGCTTGAACTGGGTAAGATGAGGGGATGTTGTGTGTCATATCTAAGGGCTGAGTTGGACAAGCGCCCTCCTACTCTAAGAAGACCATCCTTGAGAAAGGGCGAGAGGCGTTGTATTCGCACTGTACATAATTTGTTAGTTTGCAGTCGGTGGATGTCTTCAGCGAACATATTTTGTTGGACTGAGCGTACCCAGTGTAAGAGCGCTTTCTTACGTTCGTCTACGGTAATGGGACCAACGATGCGAGAGTGAGAAGATACCAAGCAATTGTGTGCAAAACGTTTAATACATGCGGTTACGCCTACAAGTGTGTCTAAGGAGCTGAATCTCGTGAGTAAATCCGTGTCTAGATCAGGAACCGCGATGTGAGCTACCATTTTTCTGGGTTTTAGACCAGGCAGTACGTGATGACCCAAAGCAGGGGGCATCGTGGGCCAGGTATCAGGTGGGGCCTTGAGCCAAGTAGGCGACCACCATAGGTCATAGGCTAAGAGTTCCTGTGCTGATATTCCCCTGCTAGCACAGTCGGCAGGGTTAAGAGCTGAGGGTACATGTCTCCAAGTAGGGTTACATGGATTGGCTGCAATGGCAGAGACTCGATTGGCCTCAAAGACCTGTAGGGATTGAGAAGGAGTTTTAAGCCAGGCGAGTACGATAGTACTGTCTGACCAACAAAAGTGTTGCTGAATGGTAATGTGGGCAGAAAGTTGAACAGAGACGCGAGAAATGAGCAGCGAAGTGAGGTGTGCAGCTGAAAGTTCCAGCTTTGGTATAGTCTGTCGGGTTTTAATGGGGGCTACCTTGGATTTAGAAACAAGTAGTCTGACGTGTACCTGACCCGTGATATTCGTTTCATGAAGATAGACTGCGGCTGCATATCCGGATTCGGATGCATCGGCAAAACCGTGTAGGGTGTAGGTGGAATCTTTGCTGGTGCAAATTGTTCTGGGGAGTCGAAGAGCAGAGAGTAGAGGTAAGTCTTCAAAAATGTGCTGAAATTGAAATGTGACATCATTGGGAGCCGATTCATCCCAGTCTAACTTTAGAGTCCATAGGTGCTGAATGAGCAGTTTTGCGCGGAAAATAACTGGGCTGATCCATCCACTAGGATCGTATAAACGAGCGATGGTACTGAGTATTGACCTTTTGGTAAATTTTTCCAGTGTAGGTACCGAAATGTGATATGTAAATTCGTCCGTTTGTGGTATCCATTGCATACCAAGTACCTTGATTGCATTGGAGTCGGGTACAACATCAAAATCCTTGGGTATGTCACATTGATCATCCGGGAAGCGTTCTAAAAGCTGACGAGAGTTTGAGGTCCACTTTCGCAAATGAAATCCCCCTAGGGCTAGTAACTCAATGAGTTCAGTCTGCAGAGCTATTGCCTTGTCAACTGAATCATGCCCAGTCAGAATGTCATCCACGAATATGGAGTGCGTAAGAACCTGTGCAGCCTGGGGAAAACGGTGACCTTCATCAGTGACCAGCTGTATAATAGATCGATTGGCGAGGAAGGGGCTGGGTCGTAGGCCATACGTGACAGTGGACAGGGCGTAAGTGAGCAGAGGTTGATCTGGAGAAGAGCGCCATAGAATGAGTTGGAACCGTCTGTGGTCTGGGTGAACTAGTATATTTCTAAACATCATCTGGATGTCTGTACTAAAGACCACTTTGTGAGTACGAAAATTTAGAATGATGTCAGTAATATCACGTTGGAGCGGTGGGCCAGTGTGCAGACAGTCATTAAGACTGACACCATTAGAGCTCTTACAGCTGCCATCAAAAACCGTGCGAAGTTTTTCAGAGTTGGCTTTGAAGATGCCATGATGCGGGACGTAAAAATGGTCTTTTCCTTTGAATGTGCTGGGGTGACAAAGAGCCATGTGGCCCATGTCAATGTATTCCTTCATGAAGTCGATATATTTTGAGCGGAGGGTAGGATCTCTTTGGAGTTTGCGCTCCAAATTAAGGAATCGTCGTAGTGCAATAGCGTGGGTTGCACCGAGCTTAGGTGCCTTTGTAAGAAAGGGAAGGGATACTATGTATCGCCCTGTGGGATCACGTGTGGTGGTAGAACGAAAGTTCTCCTCACACTCGTCAGAGGTTGAGTTGTCCTTTGATTGCACTTCTTCGACTTCCCAGAATCTCTCCAGAGCGGAGTGTATTTCTTTATTTGAGTGTTGGGGTTGTAAACAGTCAATATTTACTAGTGCTGAATTAACTTGAGGCTCAGGCTTTGTGTAGTTTGGATTGATAGGACCTAAAAGAGCGAAATTGAAGATCGTGCCGAAGGCTATTGGCCTGCCGGGGCCCAAAAAAATTTTGTTACCATCCAAAATTTGGCCCAAGACATCAGAACCTAAAATTAAGTCAATAGCGGCTGGAAAACGATAAGACGAGTCTGCTAGGGGAAGCTGTGTCGAGTCGAGGAGTGGAACAACGTCAGGTAACATTGTTAATGGTAAAAGACCTGTCAAATCTGGTAGAATGTATGCCTTTGCGCTAATTACTGGGACTTCGGTGTGAATAGGGCGGAATGTGATGGTAGTTGAAGAACTAGAGTTTTGAGTCTGTTGATTACCGACTCCTGTAATTTTTAGTTCTGTGTGCTCGACAGGCAAACGTAATTTTTGTGTCATAGTTTTAGTTAACAAGGTTAGCATGGAACCGCTGTCTAATAATGCTCTTGCCTTATGAAATACTCCAGCGTTGTCTGCTAGTTCTAGGGACACAGTGGGTAATAAAACTGGTGGATCGTGTACTGTAATGTGCTGAGTATGTGCTGAAATATGACTGTCATTTTGGTTAGCTTTATCAGAGGAAGTAACAGGGCTGCCGGGCAAGTGATTATTATGATAAACTTTATTATCATAGTGCTGAGTATGAAACTGGGATTTATTTTGTTTACGTGATGTAGTGGATGGTGTATATTGTAGCGATGGTATGGGTGGGTGTAGTGTAGTATTGTGTAAGTGAGTAGCAGGTAGTCATTGTTGTGAATTAATAGGTGAATTACGACGAGAAGAGTTTCTTGATTCCGTGGTTGGGCGGGTGTGTTCTTGTCCTCTTAGTTGTGGGGGCAAGAGGTGAGAATTGTCATATGTGGGTGATTCAAAGCCACTGCGATGTAAGGTGGTATGGTGTTTCTCGCTATCACATTCTCTACACCGTCCTGTGGATCTGCACTCGTCAGAGTAATGGGGTCCTAGACACTTACGGCACCGTTCATGAGCTTGGATAAAATCCCAGCGCCCTTGCGTAGGCTGTCTTAGGTATTCACCGCAGTTCAGCAACCTGTGTCCTCTAACGTGACACCAAGGGCAGTAATAATTATTGGTCGGTGCTGGTGGGTGGGCGGAATCTTGTGCTATGGGCTCGAAATATTGTGTAGACTGTGGGTATCCTTGAGCGTACTGTACAGGGTACGCTTGACTTTGTAGAGGATATGCAGGGCGCGTTAAAGGTGGGCGGACGGAAGTAGTGGGCTGAAAACGAACGTGCCGAATTTCTGGTCTGGGTGCAGAAGCGCGTGGTTGGTACCGTGCTGAGGGAGAAGCACGTTCAGTTTGTCTGTATGTCGGGCTGAGGGGAGGGGGGGGTGGGTTATATGTCTCAGTTTCTGTGCAACGTGCATGGTCTTCTAAGAATGTGATTACATCCTTTAAGGTGGGCAGAGTGTCTGAAGACCCATGCGTTCGTTCAAATAATGTGCGAAGCTCGCCCTTTAACTTCCGCACTACTATTGACACTAGGACGTAGTCTGAGTCATGTAGTGGTAAGTTTAGGTTTTTAAGCGCCGATTGGGTTGAAATAAGAGGGGCTAAAAATAACTGTCTGATTTGTGAGCGGGTGGTGATGTGGGGTAACTCTAGTATCATATCTATAAACCTATCAATGAGAACTCGGCGATTTTCGTAGCGATTGGCAAGTGTTGTCATCGCTACATCGTAGTTCTCATCGGTAACCTTGAGGTGTGATACCATACTGAGAGCTTCTCCGGAGAGGCAAGAAAATAAATAGTGTAATTTAACTGCACCTGACAAATTACCGGCAGTGTCCGTAAGGCTTTTGAAAATAGTTATGAAAGATGGCCAATCCTCAAGCTTGGAAGAAAATTTGGGTAGATCTATTTTGGGCAGAACAGTAGACGTGGAGAATGTGGGCGAGCTTGGTTTGATGCTTGAGCTGATGGTGATGTTTGCCACCAAAATTTTTTCATATGCTTCTATAGCCGAGGTGTAGTAGTCAAAGTACCATTTTTCCACTTTGTCGTCAAGGTCTTTAGAGTCCAAGATCTCATAATATACTGTATCCAACTTGCCCTTTATATCGTCCAATTTTGTAAAGCGCCCTATGAAATCGTTTACACTATACTTTTTGTCTCCTTTTAATATAAGGTTAGCTATCTCTAATAGGAAAGTTATGTACTTATGGGTTTGCATAAAGATGGCAGATTGCGATTTGGTAGGCATGACGATGAGAAGTGCACAATAAGAAAAGGAAAAGCAAACGAAAAAAAAAAAAAAAAAATTTTTTTTTTTTTTTTTTTTTTTTTTTTTTTTTTTTACTAATGCTAATAAAGAACACGCAAGAAAGCAGCCAGAGAAACGTAAGAAATACGAAATAAATAAAAATGATTAGGAAAAAAAATATATATCAAACTGTCGTGTGCGCTGAGTCTTAATAAACACGAAGCTATATATAAGCTATAAAAGTTGCACGGCAAGCTAACCACACCGAGTGAAACGAATATAATATTCAATATTATTATATCGATCCGATATCACGTTTAGTGCAAGTATTCGAGAATAGGTGTGCTGAATAAAGTACAGAATACGTACTCGAGGTTATATTAACCTACCTACGTACCAAAAAATAGTTATCGTGTAGCAATTTGCGTAATTATCTGAGGAATGTGGAATGGGTATTCAAATATATAAGGGCAGAAGTAATATGTTTATAAGAAAACAAAAAAGAAAAAACAAGGGCAGAAAACGGGTAAATGGGCAGATTGATAATGATTGTTTATTTAACTTTTTAGGTATGCGAAAATTTACAATTTGGTTTGAATTAACCATAAAATGGCAAAATACGGTTGTTGCAGACTGTATAAATAGGTCGCCAGTTGGAATATTCGGTTCGAAAGACCATATGATCTGGCCGATTGCCAGATTTCAAGGGTGCAAGGGTAAGAGGGAATGGAGATAAATGGACTCACCCGTAATAATATGAGCTGAGTAACCGGAGCGTCTGCGATACAGGAGCAGCAGTGCGTGTTCTCTTGTTATATATCTCCCGCTTCACAACTAGATTCACTTGCCACTTATCACCAAGCTCTTGGAACCCGGTTAGTATTGCAATTGGGTGGATATCTCAAAGCGCGATGCGTGAATGTCTTTACGACGGATCGTTACATCCAAAGTAATAAATCCGGATATTATATATATTATCTAACCATTATTTATAATGTCTACTCAATTTAGATAAAGTGATTCTGTGATTGACACAGAATTAATCACATTAAATAGCAAGTTTATATAATATCTTCGAAGACTTGGCTAATGTAATAAAACAAGTAGGTATAGGTAAAGATTATAAAATTATATTTCAATTTGCCTAAGAATTAAAATAACATTGTCATAGATAATAATTCTACGTTAATTGACATTGTTATAAAGTTATTTAACTTTAATTTATAAAGTAAATTTAAAGCTCACTAGCCATAAAACAAAATTTAAAAAAAAAACAGAGATCAATACAAGTATTTGGTATCACTCTTTAAAGACTACAATAATAAAATATTTAAAATGAATTGACACGAATTAACTGGGTCATAATTATTATTTATCCTTCAAGCGGGATGAAGAGCGGGAGGGGTATAAAGTCAGTTAGACCGTATTTATTACTTTGGCTAACTTTGACCGGCTATTATGAATAATATCCGGATAAAGTGATTAATTTATCACATTGTCTAGTCAATTTTGCTATTATATATAATGACCAGTCATTATGTATAATAGCTATTTAATCACTATGACTGTAACATATACATCTTCACTAAGAACATGAAGTCATCGCTAGACACTTGTTTAATTCAACAACATATTGTTCCCCGGAACACAATACGCGTAGCACAATATCTGTAACTTATAACAGTATTAAGTAGACGAAGTTTGAAAAAAAATAGACGTAATTATGCAAACCATATAGGCAAAACTTAGACAAAAATAAGAACAACAACTTTGCCAAAAATAAGATAGATAACTTTTAATGTACACCAAATCATAGATAAACCGAAGTAGAAACGTGCAAAAAAAAATAATAAAACGAGCGGCTTTATCGCTAAAAAGCAGTCACTCTCAGGCAACCCTTGGCAGAGATTGACAGATTTTTAATACTAACGGTGGTGCAGTCTTACGAGTTGCAGTTGAATTACTATAGAATTTATTAGAACTATACAAACACGTATAACACAGTTACAAATATAACTGAACACAACCAGTGCAAACGTAATGCACGATTCAATAACACGAGCAAAGTCCGTCACTAACGTTTTGCTTCGCTTGTGGCTATCGCTAGACTGCCGATCTCTCCATTGGGCCATTGCTTTATACTGCACCGATACAATATGGCTGCCCAACCGCGTAGACCGAATTTCTTAGAATCAGTTCTACACACCTGGCTAATGACTGCCATAAAAGATTACAATACACAATGGGCTGTTTTCTAATCACATAGTAAACAAATAAGTCCAAATGCGGAAAGGTAATAAAATGTGCTTTTATGGTATGCAGGTGTGAATCCACTTTTGTCGGTCGTAAGAATATATATGGACCTAATGCTTCTAAACTGATTTTTAAATCACGGTAAGTAAGGAAGGATTTAGCTTGTCTTATAGTAATAGGTATCATAAAAACAAGACGACAATTGGACCTACTTATGCAAAACAGAACCAATCCATAAACATGCCAAAATTGGGTTAAGGGTGCAGAAGGCTTTCAAAATGCACCTTCTATCGACTCAATAAGAATCGTAACGAGCTGACAACATTTACAGAATAAAACATTTTTATCACAAAGTAGCTAACCCACACAACACCAAGAGTATATTACTATTTTTGTTTGATTACCATGTAATTTGAAATTATTTACATTAAAATTGTACTTGAATATATAGGACAAAATATAATATACAATATTCTAAATTTTTTCCCAAAATATAGACATGTTTTTTTGCATTCAAAATTTTAATAAAAACGGCTTTTTCTCAAAACTGTCAGTATGCAGGTTGGTTCCATTTTGCATAAGTAGTTCCAATTGTTAAGTATTTGCGCATGCTATACATAGAACGATTTAAAATCTCGCTTTTATATATATTAAAAGATCCAAACTATCTTTCTTTAATAAATAGATAACACTATATTGCTCACCAAAATAACAAACACAAAAAAAACTTGAGAGGTGTCAAGGGACACCCGGATGGAACGAAGTTCCTTTCGATTAATTAGTGAAGGAATTGTAATTGGAATTGAGAGAGAGACAGACAGACAGACAGACAAACATGCGACGCCGCACAGCTTACAATAGCTTACTATAGCAAAAAGTGTCGTGACAACTTTTCGTAAGAATTTTTTCCGTCTAGCCCCCTTTCACAACGCGCGATAAGGAACTTCGTTCCAATACATTACTTACAATATTTTTAGGCAAAACAATGGGCGGCCTTATCGCTTAGCGCGATCTCTTCCAAGCAACCTAACTTATAGGATATTCTTAGCTAATTTCGCGACGTAAGTGGTGCATAAAATATATTACTTATTACTCAACGTATTTTAATAATAATAATAATAATCGGCAGACAAACACACACATTGTATATCCCCAAATTAAGCAAGTTACGCTTGTGTTATGGGGTAATATACAACGGTCTACTCTGGGGCCGATCCCAGACACCCAGACCATAGTAAATAACGGAGAAAATACGTTTCCGAAATTTACTATACCAGGATCCGAACCCGGAGCCTCTGCGTTGAAGTGAGGTAGGCCGGCAAAGGCTTAGCCCGCTCAACCACAGAGGCCGTCAAATTTTGAGAAACAAGTTTATTTGATTATTCGACACAGCTTCTTATGAATATTCTAGTTATCTCAAAATTGTCATCCTGTTGGGTTCATTTCGGGTTGCATAATTACGTCTATATTTAGTTGTGGTATCTCTATAATCAAGATAGTATAAAACATAATCAGGAAATTTGCTTCAATCTTCATTTATCCTACAAAACCTTTAGATGTTTGCAAGATAAGCAACAAACTAACTTCAAAGATTAACAATTTGCTGACCAAAGTTTAATCACCAACATTTCGCAAGTTACTGAAGCATTAACGCAAACCGTCAATAACCGATAGCTATAAACTACACGCCTTGTTTGACGTATTTTGCTTGCAAATAAACCAACGTCTATCGTTTATTATGTATTTGATAGCTTTACGTCAGATGTGAGCAACTATTTAGTATTTATTATAAAATACTTCGTTTAAAAAAACCGCCTTCAAAAACTAAAAAGTATAAAATAACTTATTTCTAAAGCTATTATTATTAATATATATTATCTAAAACATCTTAAAGTCGGTGCTTAATAATTTTCAAAATATAGTAATTTTTATGTTTTACTTTGCACCGACTTCAAGATGTTTTAGATAATATATATTAATAATAATAGCTTTAGAAATAAGTTATTTTATACTTTTTAGTTTTTTAGTTTTTGAAGTCGGTTTTTTAAACGAAGTTTTTTAATTTTTTTGTTACTTTTTAGTGTCTAGGTATGTATGGGTAGACTTACGAAATGTGCCGCGCTCCTTAAAAAATATAGGTCCCAAGAAACGGAAACAAAAAAAGTTCGTAAAATGAAAACTACTGGTCCAAACTATGTTAAATTTTTAGGGGATCAAATGGCAGCTATTCCGCGTCGAACAAAAAAAGAATCACGTAAATCGGATCATAAATCTCGGAGTAATCGGTGAACATACATAAAAAAAAAGATCCCGACGAATTGAGAACCTCCTCCTTTTTTTGAAGTCGGTTAAAAAAGAAAGACAAACAGAGACTGTACATAACAGAGCGGCTTATGAAAGACACCTTTAGTATTGTAATTTTCTGAACTGAAACTTTTATATATACGGGTGTATTAGGATTTTTTCTGTCACGAAAAAACGTTACGGCCGTGGTGAAAGGCAGCATAATTTTAGAGAAGACGTGGTGAGAGGCTGCATAATGTTAGAATATACTATGGATGTTTTTACTGGTTCCGGATCGAATTCATTTTTTTTTTGTTTGATAAAATAATTAAAATGTACCTAACCTAACTGAATCATACTTTGCTTACTGCAAACTTACTTCGATTTTTCACAGGTTTACTAACTGCGAAAAATCAAAATGTGAAACTTCAACGGACAAGTGGAAAAACGAATCGCAACGGACAAGTGGAAAAACGAATCGCAACGGACAAGTGGAAAAAGGGATGGCAACGGATAAGTGGAAAAACGAATCGCATCATCATCAACGCAGGAAGAAGTGTACCTATACAGGTGTCATTAAGGAGAGATTATTACTAGAATGCAAATAACGGGAATGAGAAAGATGTAGGTAATCAAAATGTTCCTTTAAATAAGCAGGATATATTATATAATACTCTGAATACAATCTGTTAGTACATAGTATCATAGTACTTCTATCCGTGCAGGAACGGAGAAAGAATACAATTTCCTGCGGCCGGGCGGCCTGTCGTAAGAGGCGACAAAACAACCCACAGCCAGGTGGCTGTGGGTTGTTTTGTCGCCTCTTACGACACTGGCACTGGATGGCTACCACCCCTGGTCTAGAGTATGTCGCCATAACAACCTTGAGTTGTGTTCCGGCATTAGTGACCAGGTTCCAGTCTCCCTTAAGAGAGCAGCAGCGCATTTGTAGCACTTTTGGTGTTGCAAATGTCCATAGGCGATGGTAACCGCTTTCCATCAAATGGGCCGTCTGCCTGTCTGCTGAACTCCTGCAATAAAAAAAAAATAAAAAAAATAGTACGAGTTTAAAGTGAAACGTTTTGCCGTCCTAGGATTCATTGGGATTATTTTCCACTGCGACTCCGTCGTGTTTTGATTGGTGAACAGTGACCCGACGATACATGATCGACGAGGCGTCTTATTTACAAAACACAGGTGTCGATTTGGTGCCTATCATTTGAAACTGAGGCGTCGACATACTAACGTTTAATTAGACGGCAATTAAAATCTTCATACAGTATGGAAATTTATTTATACATATTAATATTAATTAAAAATCTAAAATATCCTATAAATAAACCTAACTTAAAAATATATATAGAATAGTAAAAAAACTAAAATTAAAATAAAATCTATATTAAAGCCCGTCCAGCCCCACCAGACCACTGTCGCTGGGCATTGTACCTAGAAGGCTGGCAGCATTACCTCGCTGGATACAAAGGCTAATCCTTTGAGCGAGGTAAGCTCCAGCCTTCCGATCTCCTGTTTTGGCGACTAGGCGTTTTTTAATTATTTTAAATAATTTGTGGGCACTGGGCCCCCATGGGCCCAAAGTCTCCACCTCAAACGGCTCAAATATGTAACCTGTTCCAAGGGTTACATATTTGAGGTTTTCGGCAGAAGTGGCAGTGCGACCGGCCCCAACTTTGGAAATTCATACAGTTGCTTCAGTTATTATTCTAACTTTTCCTTCCTGTACATTTATAAGGCGGTGATCTGTTACAAACGTACTAGACTTCGTATGGCGTGACGCTGTACACTATCGACGAATATTTGTTATGAAAATGTACTAAATAGTGATTTCTCTCAAACGCCTGATCAAAAGACCACTGAAATGCGTTTTCAAAATAAGCATTCCTCAGCTGCTAATAGCGTCACTTCGTATACAGCGTAAAACGTTTGTAACAGACGATCGCCTAAGGTGCGCTCAAGCCTATGAGGCTACGTGCGCACTACGATTTAACAATACTGGACTTGGTTGTGAAAGGATGAGTCATCATCAACCACTACTATAATAAATAAATATGAATCAATTGCGTCCTTCAATTTATATGAATCAATCAAAATGATCCATATAAACGTAAACTGAAATCATAAAGACACTAGCCTTAAGAACAGACGAGCTTGCATGACAAGAGTTATGAATGTCAAAGAGGCAAGTGAGGTGTGTAAGAATAAGCCTAAATGGCACTCTGTTGTTCGTGCCTACCCCACAAGGGAACTGGCGTGAAGTTATGTATGTATGTATAAAGACACTAATTCATTCATTCGATACCGTCGTGTTCGTTCAGTTATGTGCCTTTCTACTACTACATTTATTGATAATGAAACAGCTAAATTTACTAATAACGATTAGATTCACCTGTAACAATAACAACTGCAAAATAAACAAGAATTCGCCACAAAGGCAGGCAAAGGAATCTAGTCCATACAGCCAATTGTGATGTTTAAGTCTTCGTATAATAATAGCCTGTGTTTGACGGCTGGTAACACTGTTTTTATTTTTAATAGAGGGTATGAAAAAAGATAATTGAATCGATACTGTGCGATACACTTGGTCATTGATGTTACGACTTCAAAACCTAAAAAAGAGCCTTTATCCTGTTTGAAACGCGCAAGTAGATATAAGTGCCCTGATAATTGCGAATCAGACAAATTGGAAAAGGAGGAATATAGTTAAGGAGTCCATGATTAAGTTGTAGGGGCTAAATTGTGAACCGCTTGTTAAAATGCAAGTAAAAGCCATGCTAACTAAGTTTTGTTACGTATTATGGTAAAGGAAATAGATGATTATGTTCGTAAATATTAAATCGTTGTTTTTCTATTGCGAACCCATTAAACTTGCGAGTGTTCCTTACACCTATTCTCCTATAACGCATCACCAAATATTTTAATGTAAGGTCCTTAGAAAAAGGAATCTGGTAACACACGATCCAGCCACAGCCTTTATATTCTCCTTGGATTGGCAACACAACTTTGACTAGAAAGGAATTAATAACAGCTGTATGACTCAGATCTGGACACATTCCATGCAACGAATTCTTGTATTTAGTTCACAGAATTATTTTCCCAAGCTGTGAAACTTGCAACACTGTCGATAATTTGTATCATATATTGATAGAATGCGTTCAGAATGACACTTTTAGACAAAGTTGTGGGATCAATTTAAGGCTATTAGGTCAAATTAATAGTATTCTGGCAGACTCATCTTCGAATGATGCCAGTATTCTGTATAAACTGGTAGATATCCGTTGTCTCCGTGCAAGAACGGAGAAAGAATAAAATTTCCTGCGGCCTGGCGGCCTGTCGTAAGAGGCGACAAAACAACCCACAGCCAGGAGGTAGGACATTTGCCCGACTGGATGGCTACCACCCCTGGTCTAGAGTATGCCGTCATAACAACCTTGAGTTGTATTCCGGCATTAGTGACCAGGTTCCAGTCTCCCTTAAGAAAGCAGGAGCGCATTTGTAGCACCTTTGGTGTTGCAAATGTCCATAGGCAATGGTAACCGCTTTCCATCAAGTGAGCT
This sequence comes from Dendrolimus kikuchii, assembly GCA_019925095.2. NCBI lineage: Eukaryota > Metazoa > Arthropoda > Insecta > Lepidoptera > Lasiocampidae > Dendrolimus > Dendrolimus kikuchii. The sequence continues at coordinate 18,368,912 of CM034407.1, forward strand.
GTCTGCTTGTCTGTTGAACTCAAGCAATAAAAAAAAATATAAGAAATCAGTGATTAGGTACTATGTTTTGTTATACTACGTAATTGTACTTACCAGGTCAGCAAGCTCGCTTAAGCGACAAAGCCCTTCAATTATGAATTAATAAAAACAACCTTAAAAAGGATTTAACCACAGTACGAAAGCTTCAGAATATAACAGAACTCATCATAAGCCGTCAATAACACAAGAACCTCGTAAACCTTTACTATCGAGATCAAAGCTTCCGTGGACACATCAAAAGTCTACGAATGTACCACACCGTCCGAATCCCGGTCAGTGATACACTCCTAACCTACATTCTCAGTTGCAACACGAACAATCGTAAAACATCTGATTATAATTTCTTCTGATTGAGCAATGGGATTTTGTGAGTTTACAGCCGTCCGGTGTCGTATTACCGCCTACCGCAACCACATATTCAAGATAATTAAAAAAAAATCTTAAAAAGTCAAATTCAATTCAATTGTTTATTGCTCAAGTTCTTCGTATAGATAACAACACCTCTAGAAATAAATTAAACTAAACAATAAAATAGAAACCTAAAATTAAATACGAAAACTAAATAAAAAAGGAGAGCAAAATTATAGATAAAATTCAATTCAATTTAAATTCATTTATTTGCTTAAAATATGGTACATAAATTTGAGGTGACATAAGAATCCAAGACTCACATGTTTTGCCTATGAGGCGTGCAAATTTTCCTTAGGATTGTTAAAAAGGATTATTAAAAAGAAATATACAATATCTAGCTGATACCCGCCCGCTTCGCGTGCCGTAAAATCCGTTATTACCTGACCTCTACTTGGCGAAAGGAAGGTCCATGCCAAATTTCAAGTCTTTGGGTATTATAGTTCCTGAGATATCGTGATGAGTCACTATATACGTGGATTTCAATTATATATATATATATTACAAAATTTAAAAAAAACATACATTAATGTCAATCAATAACACAAGCGTAACTTGCTAATTTGGGGATATACAATATGTGTTTGTCTGCCGATTGTTATATAAAAAAAAACATAAAATTTTGTCCAAAAATTACGCTAAAAATTCGTTTACGGAGTAAAAACATTTATCCAACAGCCATTTGTGTAGTCTTTGTTTGAATATATTTATGGGCAGATGTTAAAACCCTTCGGAAAGTTTGTTAAAAACCTTTACCGACATGTAATTTGAATTTTCAGCTGGGGAACAATAATCTATTGTCTGTTTTCACCCTTAGTTGCCATGTCCGCAGTTCTTGATGTCTAGAGAACAATTCAGTCTATATTCTATTTGTACAAAGTAATTTTCTTAGAAAGTATAGCTATTGCGACTCTTGGATCGTGGGGTACTCATACCATGAGTATCTACAAAGAGCTATCAAAACGACTCATCTACGCTTCAGGTGATCAGAGGGCTGGTGACTATCTCGGCCAACAGATGAATATGGCAATCCATCGAGGAAACTTGGCTACGTTGCTAGCTAACCTTCTCGTCGCCTTACCCATAGAAGACGGTGACCTAAGCTCACTATTCGGACTCTTATTCTTGAGGGATATATGTAGCTCTCTGGATCGCCATACTGATCTGTTGACTGAGGTAGGCACCAAATCTCTGATCACCTGAAGGTTCGATTAGACATTTTGGGAGCTTTTTATAGAAGCTCATGGCCTTAAGATCCCAAGGTCTAGGGTTAACAACAAAAAAATTGTTAAAGATATCTAAACAATTATGTTGATTTTACCTAGGCAACTCAGAAAGTTTTGCGACAATTAAAAAAAATGTTCTATAGGTACATATTATTTTATTAAACCTTTTCAAAGTACTCTCCACCAGCCTCTATACAAAGTTCATGCGTCCTAACCAGTTTTCGAAACACTTTCCAGTCCGCCGCAGACACCTCATTTACAGCTTGCTCGAACGCTGATAGCGCATCTTCCGCCGACGAAAATTTTATCCCTTTGAGCTGATTTTTATTTTCAGGAATAAAAAAAAGTCACACGGTGATAGGTCAGGGGTGTAAGGAGGGAGACCCAGGAGTTTGACCGGCATGCTGTCCAGGATGTCCCTCACTTTGAGCGCGGTATGGGCGGGCCCGTTGTCGTGGTGGAGCAGTAGCTCACGGAGCCCTGTGTTTGGTCGCTTGTGTCTCACAACAGAGAAAAATTCTGCCAAGCATTTGGCACGTACTGCAGATTGCATCGTGAAGCCTTCAGGAGGCTTCCCGATCCAATCTGCAGTACGTGCTAAATCTCTTGATACGTAAGTAGCCTATTGTCTTGGATTAAATTTTTCACTGCTAGCACGTTTTCTTCTGTAACAGCCGTCAAAGGACGACCACTTCTTTCTTCTTCCCCAAAATTGGTCGACCGCGCCTGAATTCGTTGTACCAACGATATACGGTTACTTTAGAAGGGCCTCCATGAATGTCATTTGAAGTCTAACGTACGATTCGTCTGGTTTCAGGCTCCACTTGAAATCGTAAAAAATCATAGCGCAAAAATGTTCCAGACGCAGATCCATTTTTTAAGGAGACACAATAATTTAAATTAGCTCGCAAACAATCTGGAGGGAAATTTTGAAATTGGAACGTACCTATTTTTAGTTATTAATAATCATATTTTCAAAATAGATTATAACTGGCCAGTCTCTCATACATAAAAACTTTTTTTCGCAATACTTTCTGAGTGGCCTGGTATAGTTACGTTTTGCTAAAAAATAGTAATGTAAGCTTTAAAATTAAATTTGCTTCAGAAGTAGGCAATATTTTCGCACCGTGAATCACGCCACTTATAGTTTGCTATTAAGACCCAAATACACGTCTGCCACAGAAATTGTTTATGTCAGTTTAAATCCAGTGTATCTAGAAATCTTGCTCGACAGATAACGAGGATGAAAGGGACGGTGGATCTTCTCTCACTTTCTAAAATGATCACTATTTATTGGAATAACAACTCCATTATGGCAGCGAGTGTATTTATTAGGGATGGCCTGTGAATATTTGGATCACTAATGCATGGTCATTGAAAAAGTTTTCTTTAAAAGTATGGAAATAAAATAATGGATTCGCTAAATGAACTTAAGAGACTGTCTAGTCGTCCGGTTAGCGGCCGATTGTTATTCATCCAGTTAGCGGACGACTAGACACATCGTAAAATAATAGGAATCACAATAGCACTACAAAAATCTTAACACTGAAAGCTCCTAAATATTATGTAAGTAAGTGGCGCCACGGGACATTATTGTGTTGCTGATGTTGTTGTTTTATTCGCCACAGTGGCAGGCAAAGGAACTTAGCCCATACAGTTCTATCTTCAAGTCAAGCCTTGTATTAAAGTCTTCAGTATAGCTGTAGTGTGTGTAATTTTTTTAATTTAATGTTTTTGTTATGCATAATTTAAAAATAATATTAGCATTCAGAACTCCTTCTCTATATAAACTATAAGTGTGCGAAAATTAATACCCCTCCGTCTGCGCAATTTTCGTAAAAAGGGGTACAAAGTTTTTCCTTCACGTGTTAATAATATACATTATATTGCTACAAAATAAAAAATAAATAGATTATTTAATATATTTAATAAATTGATTGAGTGCCAGCAATGGTATAGTTTATTCTAATTGATATCACTTAATAGCTTCGATCAATTCCATTGATGTACTCAACTCACTAGTGATGCGATAAAACATCGATACATATAATAAAATATCGAAATCTACGCAAAGAATCGTCGTAAAAGGAATTACAAAGCAATAAAAAGCTTTCGGCGCTCCCGAACGAGTAAATCATTCAGCACTCCCTCACAGACCAGCTATAAATTTAAAATGCGATAGAATTTTTTATCTATAAGCCTTTGATCCCGTATCGTGTTTACTCTAAAGCTCGATAGAGCTACAAATAGCTAAGTATACATTTCTATATACAATATACTAATAGTTTTAGACAGCTGCAAATGGCAGCATTACAAATACCGACTGCCAAAGACTTGGGTTGGATTAAAGACAATTTTAATTTTTTTATTGCCTGAAGCAGGAAAAGAAACACGTCAAACAAAGGAGTTCTTGTAGCTCCTCGAAAATACACATTTCACTAAACAGTTTACATTTTTAACACGTTCACAATAGCGGAACGGGCAGTCCAAGTAACTGAGATACCTTTATAAATCTACAGAACATCGCAGCCTTATAGATACGTAAAAAGTATCATATAGCGCATTCTTTACTGTTTGAAAAGAAATTAAAATTAATAAGAATATAATAAATAATCGATAGACAAACACACATATTTTATTCTATATCCCTTACGCTTGTGTTATGGGTCATATAAAACGGACTGCTATGGGACCGATCCCAGACACCCATAACGAAGAAAATTTGTTTCCAAAATTTACCATACCAGGAATCGAACCCGCAACCTCTGCATTGCAATCCGTCTTCGTGAAACAGAAGACAAAGGCCGACATTATTTATGTCATACTGTTTTAAAAGTTAGATGATAAGATGTTATTTTAACCCCTGTTCTTTTGTGTTTCATCCGTGCAGTAACGGAAAAAGAATATTAATTCCTGCGGCCGGGCGACCTGTCGTAAGAGGCGACAAAACTACCCATAGCCAGGTAGGGTATTTACCCGTCTGGATGGCTACCACCCTTGGTCTAGGGTACGGCGCCATAACAACATTGAGTTGTGTTCCGCGCATTAGAAACCAGCAGCGCGTTTGTAGCACCTTTGGTGTTGCAAATGTCTATAGGCGATGGTAACCGCTTTCCTTCACATGGGCTGTCTGCTGAACTTATGCAATTAAAAAAAAATTAAAATATTTACAATTTATTATAAATTGTAAATATGTATGTCCGCATCCCTATTTCAAAAACAATCAATAACCTACGGCTAGAGTTTTTGGCGCGAACTGAAAGGAGACGTTGTGCTGTGCAGTTTTATTTTCTAAAAATGTGTAAATTTACTCTAAAATGAACAGTAGTTGTAGGATATTGATAGTTTTTGAGTATTAATTATGTGTTTTTGCGAGAAATGTGAACTATATAGCCAAATGTGGCCTTTCGAGTTTTCACAAGAACTCCGTTAAATGACGTCGATTGTAGCCTACAATACAACGGCGCCTGGCTTAAAGGCCTAGTTGCCAAGCCTTAAACATAAAAAAATAACCTACTGCTATTGTTCACTTTTAATTGACATTAAACATTTTTTAAACAAAACTGCACTGTGAAACATCAGCCTCTTTTCCCAAAAACTCATAATGAACCGTAACACATGTATATTTATCTCGCCCGTTTCCTATTGGGGTAAGCAGAGACGATAGATCTCCGCCTGCTACAATCCTGAACACTATTCGCTGCATCAACTTTCATGAATCATTTCATACACACACGTATATTTCAAGTGCTGTAATGAAACGTATATGAGCTGATGTTATAATTGTTATTTAACTCTATGAGTGCGGCTAATGTCTCTTGATATGAGGTAAGAGCGACTGTTTGGATCGACTATTGCAATAAAAACTGTCCGTTTGAATTTCCTTGCGTAAAACAGAATTTTAATCCAGAAGCGTTAAGTTTATGCGTTGCTATTTTTAATGTTGTCATTTCCCAGTTCGCGACTTTGTCCTTGGTGTCTAGCTATACTTATGTTATATTTAGTTTCAATATGAATAATACAACCAATGTTGTAACAAAACTGGTTGGATACATGTGCGTTTGTATCAGTATTTTGTCTTTTGTTTATTTACGACCGGTTCCTATATCTTAAGGACAGCTTATTTGCCATAAAAATTGACATAAGCTCCATAGAAGTAATGCCAAAATTTAGTCAATTAAATGAATAGTGAGATATAGGAACCGATCTGACATCAAAACATCATTCACGTTTCATTACGACGACCACTAAACACATAATTCCTATTCAAAAAATATCAATATTGTTGTCCTACAACTATTGTTCATTTTAGAGTAATATTACACATATTTAGAAAAATAAAACTGCACAGTCACCAACGTCACCTTCCAGTTCCCGCCAAAAACCCAGATATATATTAACATAACAACACATACCTCATCCGTCACAGTCACATTCGAAAACAATATAAACATTTTTTTTTAATAAAACATCCAAAAGTACTAAAATGTTCAGCTATCAAAAATGAAAAAATTAAACACGTTTGTTTATTCATTTAAATTTCGAACGATATGTTACCAATTTCAATGAGGGCGGTCTGAGCAAAAGGGCCTTTGTCGTAATCTTTATTTATACATTTTTATTAGTAGCGATGCTGCATTTGAAATTAACTTTTAAACGCATTGACGTCAGAACCGTACAACGATGAAGCTTTTTTTATGGTAAAAGTATAAAGCACAAAGTGGATGGTCCTCCTAAAGAGGTTATGTGTGTGTGGAACAGTTATATGATGTCATAATCATCAGTGACGCTAGATGATAAACCGTCTGATGTTAGAACCTGCATAGCTTGCGCTCAAAAGATGTAATTGATGATGATTAAACTTCTAGAGTGTCGCTAGGTCATATTATATGCTGTCCTGTTGTAAATACTGGTTTGTAATATATGCTCTTTTTTCATAGTATCTAAGCAACTTTTGTTACCTGTCTTTACATAAAACTCTTTATTTTAAAACACATCATAAAAAAATGGAATTCTATTTTTTATTTACAACATGTCCCTACTAAGGACGTCGTTAGAGAATGTATTTTGTCTCTGGAGCGGAACTTCTGGGCGCCCATCAAAACAATGACTGGACTTCATAAATTAGGATATAAAAGCCAAAATACTGATAAAGGAGAACTTTAAAAAAAATGACAAATGCAGTTGCATAAGAAGGAAATCTCTATCTAACAAAAATAACAGTAAAACAAAAACGACTTAATAATGGCTAAATGAGCAATTAGTGCGAAGACAAATACAAAACAAAAAAATGTTTCATTATATAAAATATTATCTATGACCATATTTGTGCAAGTGACACCAATAAGAGTGAGCCAAGGTAAAAATTATACATAATTTTTAAAAAGTTTGAATATGGCCGATAACTAAAAAACTACGGCACTTTTACTAAGCATAAATTTTAATTATCTGACCAGTCATCATATCTCCCACCCGCAGGTGAAAGATTATCCATTAATTACGCCACATATATTAAAGCGAATATAAATATGACTACTTAATCCACACGTTCTGGTATCCAACAAAAAATGTCACACAGTTAGTTTACTTCAGTCCGCAACCCTATGTACAAAACCACATGCGGTGAAATTAATTGATAATATAACACAATTTCTGTATTAAAGAAGAATAAAATACTGGTGTGATAAATTAAAGTGTTTTAACCGACAAATATAATAATGTTCCTGTAAACTTGTTGGTATCATCTAATGCTTTACCGCACTAGCTAAAAATAATATAAGAAGTAATAAACATTGACAATTAATTACCATCGCATCCGTAAGTACGCAATCTGCCACAGATGTGGAAACTTGTTGAATCGGTGTAATCACAAAAATTACACTAATTTGTTTTATCGGTTTTTAAAGCACATCACTGGCACTGATTTTTTTAAATCACACAGAGTACCGAAGGTTCGAAATTTGAATTTGCCTAAGTGTCACACGCGGTCACTTAGGCGGGAAAAACGGAAGGGCAGTCCAGCGCACGCGCGATTACCACTGAAACTGGCAATGCCAAGTTGCCAGCTCGAACCGCCTACTGATGTTCCAACGTCACGGCCAACGTTTGGCATAGGTGCCAACAACCACCCGCCGATTTTAATACACACCCGTTTGTTTACATTTCCACTGATATCATGCCGTTTCGATCTTAGTAGGATAAAGTGACATCGTTGATTCACGGCTACACGACTGGTGGTTTGGATTTAAAGTTTAATTCGGTATTATAGATCATTGATGATGCACATCTAAATTACGAGGCTAATAAGATCTTCGAACTGGGCTCGTCTCTCAGTATCTTTTTATTTATTACCAGAACAAAGTAAAAAGGCAGACGGGCTACTTGATGAAAAGTGGTTCCTAAAGACGTTTTCAACGACAGGAGCGCTACCAAAGTTTTGCCTCTCTCCAAAAATGTCTATGGTATCTTTATTAAATAATTCTTTGTAGCGGCGGAGTGGAAAAACGGCAAGAAGTATATTCATGTAGTAATGGAGAAAGAATACAATTTCCTGTCGTGACAGGTGGCCTGTCGTAAGAGACAAAACAAACAAAACAACCCACAGCCAGCTGGTAGGGTATTTGCCCGTCTGGATGACTACCGCCTCTGGTCTAGACTATGCCGCCATAACTGCCTTGATTTGTGTTCCGGCATTAGTGACAAGGCTCCAGAGCAGCAACACATTTGGCGCTACAAATGTCCGTAGGCGATGGTAACCGCTTTCCATCAGGTGGGCCATCTGCCTGTCTCAAGTTTCCTCCATATTCATACCGCTTCAGAAACGGTGTTAGAAAGAATACAACTTCCTGCTGCCGGGCGGCCTGTCGTAGAAGGCGACCAAAGAACTCACAGCCAGGTGGTACTGTATTTGCCCGACTGGATGGCTACCAACCCTGATGTAGAGTATGCCGCCATAACTACCTTGATTTGTGTTCCGCCATTAGTGACCAGGTTCCAGTCTCTCGTAAGAGAGCAACAGCGCATTTGTAGCACCTTTGGTGTTGCAAATGTCCATAGGCGATGGTAAATTATCATTCAAGGTCCAATGTTCTATGTCTTTGTTCTAACTGGGATAATGTTAGTGTTAGTGACTGTGGCCAAATGCGTTTCGTTTATAGCGTAAAAAATAATGGCGTTAATGATTTGCTACATTAGTGTACACTGTGCACTAATTAACAATTAATAACAATGTAGCATTACAAATAAAGCATTAAACCGCGCTACATCTATGTGAATCACTAACACTAAAATTATCCCAGATGTAGCAGTAACATTATAACATCCTTGTTTTACAATAAAACTACGTTTTAACGGTTTTAAGGGCGGTAATTTATTCGATTTTTATTTTTCTGAGACTTTGATCACGTGGTAAATTAGATTAGGCTCCCATAGAGTAAATAATAACCATAAACAAAGTTAAAACTGAATAATTAAACTGAACAACTTGGCGGTAGGCTAAATACAACTTTAACAATACTCATTGACACTTGACATCTTTATCTTCCGTGATCACGGCTACTGAAAAGTGGCCGAAACGTCGGAATAATAAAAATCAAATAAATTACCGCGCTTAAAACGATTAATACGTAGTTTAATTATGTATTCCAGTGCGAAAACTTAAGAAAATATTATCCTTGTTTTAATTATTAAAGAATTGTGTATAATGTATGTATATTGTGTATAGAAATTTAACTACGTAGGATTTATATTGCTTTGTATAGGAATTAATTCAACCACTGTACATTATGGTACGGTGTATGATTTTTCCGAAAATACTTTACACCCTACGTAGTAGACATCAAAGCCGTTTTGACACGCTTTGTTCTTTCATGTGGAAACAAGAGGGTTACTGAATTATTTTAAGCAACATTTGATTTAATACATTCTAAAGAGAAAATCACTGATATTTTAATAACTCGATTTAGCTGAGGCTGAAATAATAACAATAAACGGCGAATTTTGTATCAGTCCAAACACTGAAGGGACTTTGACTTTTTTCGTCTCAATTTTTCACTCTGGAAGGATGGAAGTAGCACTTCCTCACAACACCAGCATGTAACAGATACACTCTACATAATTATAAGTTTAGTATTAAAACTAGAATAAATTAATATAATAAGTTATTCGTAAGATACATACACCTCTACACAAAAATCAATAAATTAATGTCACACACAAGAACCAAAATAACTAATAACCGTGTTAAATTCAAAAAATTTAATCTAGAAATTAAGTTTAATATAATAAAAATAGGATGGAGATGTACCTCCAATACAACTTAACGAATAGTTCAAGTTCAAAAAAATCTTAGTTTTATGGCCTGGAATTATTTTCAGAATTTTTCATTCATAGGTAGGTGGTGTAACTTTTCGCAACTTCAAAAAAATCTCACCACCTTTTTTGTAAATGTTAATAAATCCGTTTAACAAATCTTTCCCTCTCTTCTCCCACTGTTTATCCAGTCATTTGGGATTGGATCTCCTCATTTTCCTGCAGTAAGTCATACGGTCTTGGATTGTTAGTTCGGGCAATTGGGAATTCTTGAGTTCTCTTTGAAAGTTCGACCACCACGTCGATGGCAGTTTTCTTCTGGTACATGCAACTTTGATGCTAAGACAAAAAACTTGACATCATCGTCCGCCAGTAATTTGCACCGCATGTCCTGATCCTCCGTGTTCTTCATTCAATCCTAACCAGCAACGTAGTGCAGAGCGCCCTACACTACGTGTACCAAATCGTGGTCTGCACTCCAGGACACATTTACTCCAACAGCATCAAGTGTGGCTGCAACACTGCCACTTCAACAGGTAATTTTATGACCTATGTCGGTTACTTTGGTTCTCTTACAGATACCCCCATTTCTGATTATATCTACAAGCGAAATGCCCTACATGGCTCGCTCCATAGCCTTCTAAGCGACTTTAAATTTGCACGTGTCGCAGTATTTTACGTCATACATGGTACGACGCACTGCTTAAAGATTTTCGTCTTCAAGTAGTGCAGGATTATAAGTCTAAGCAACTTCCTTTGATTGATATGTGCTTTTTGAACGTGCAGTAGCGCTTGACAGACTGCCGTTTTATATACCGTACGCTTAGGGCTCTTACACACCATGTTTTTAAGGCGCCGTCGACGTACGTTTCTTGAACTTGAAAAAGACAGATTACTTGCAATTGCAGCGCTGCAAATTGACGAGAAGCGTACTACAGACGCGCGTAAGCGACTCTCCTTACGAATTAAAACGCGCATACTACGCACGCGAACGAGCCACACACGTGCGTGTGTCGTGCTGGTAACGTAAGTGCGCGTTGCCTTAGTGTTGCCTCGATGATGGGACGCCGTCTCCTCCTTCTGCGAGCAAGTCATGTTCGCGAAGGAGGAGGCGGAACGGGAGCGTGAGCGTAATTCCCTGCTCCGCTCCCGCCAAAGGAGGACGCGCCGACGCCGGAGGTCAGACAGTGACCTTCGGCCGCCGTAAGCGGGCGGCGCGGGTGGGGCCCCTAGGGGTATAGGGGTTCTCACTCACCCGGATATGCCGTCGAGATGAGAGCGCGAGTGTTCCGCGCGCGCTCATCTCTCTTCCCGTGGGGCGCGTTACAAACCGCCCCACGCATGGACTAGACTTAGTAGTAGCCGGGGGATATGTCCCCTGGCATAGGAAGAGGCCCAGTGAGGGGGGCCCACGCCTGCCAGGGCACGCGGAGTTGGGAATCCCGCATTCACGTAGCCCTGGCATAAGGCGCAGGACGGAACACCCAGGGGTTTTAGTGGGTATCCCTAACTGGGGCGTGGCAATAGCGTGGCACCGGTTCTGACCGGGCACGCTAGTGCCACCCCCGATCTGGCGAATCCCACACTCACACGGGTCGCGAACATCCCCCCAGGCTTCTGTGCCTGTCGCGGCTTAGTCCTCAAACGGATTTCCCCTGGCCAAAAAAAAAAAAAAAAAAAAAAGTGTTGCCTCGATTGATTCCAACGTAATACTGTCGGCAAGGATCTGATTTAAACGCGTTGTACGTGTGTGTCTGCAGCCAAACAGACGCGCTGTGCAAGCGCGTCTGTATCAATGTAACTCCGCGCTGCTAGCGCGTCTACAAGACGCAAGAATGTCCTCCTCTGCAATCTGCATACTACAATTCTATGAATGTGTCAATAGGTAAATTGGTTGCGATGACATCGCGTTTGCAGCGCGTTACAGCTGCGTGCGACGCGCGTCGACGCCGCCTGATAAAAACATGGTGTGTAAGGGGGCTTAGTATGGGAATGCGTGGATCGCACAGCCTAACTGTAAGTGATCTTTTAAAAAACTTTTAATACTAAAAATGTTACTATAAATTATAATATAATTTATATCCGAACCATCTTAATATATATAATTAACGTGTCACGTTGTTTGTCCGCGATGGACTCCTAAACTACTTGACCGATTAATCAAACTTGCACATCGTGTGCAGTTTGATCCGATTTGAAAGATAGGATAGCATACATTTGGACCCGGTAGGTGGCGCTGGAATCGGGTTCTAAATTTTATTTCTTCAGGGCAGAACAACGTCTGCCGGGACAGCTAGTTCAAGTATATAAAGAAAACAGAATTGTTACAAAAATAATTTAAATATACTACATAAAAATAAAGCAAAACAATTTGTCAATGCAATTATTTCCTTAAATTTACGATCCTGCATTCCCAATAAACGCAGTGATAAAACATTTACGATATGTATATAAATAAATACAACTTTATCATACAACATCTACGAATCGCTATTACGTCTGTTTCCATGAATTTTTCGTCCATCCAAATGCCGAGAAAGCATTCATCACCTCGGCACGACACTTATTAACAATGATTTAGGGGGTGCGGCGAAATCTTGGAAAACTGAGAGGTTGGGTGATGCATTACAGATATATTAGGTTGGGGTTACATAGGTTGTAATCAACAAAGAATTCGGTAAAAGAAATGGATACTATGTGTGTTTAATATATCATTAGCTGTCATCACGTGGTCAGCCTTTAATAATTGTGACGGATTAATTGTTATCTTTGGAATCCGTTTAGGCTTAAATTACAATTCTTAATAATTATCCGTGCAGGAACGGAGAAAGAATACAATTTCCTGCACCTGGGCGGCCTGGCGTAAGAGGCGACAAAACAACCCACAACCAGGTGGTAGGGTATGTTCCCGATTGGATGGCTACAACCACTGGTCTAGGGTATGCCGCCATAACAACCTTAAGTTGTATTCCGACATTAGTGACCAGGTCCCAGTCTCCCTTAAGAGAGCAGCAGCGCATTTGTAGCACATTTGGTGCAGAATTATGTTTTCTGGGAATAGCGTCGACAGTGGCCAGGTGTGGTTCTTGGAAATCATAGTTTACACGGTCGTGACATATTGTAAGCTGAATATAAAGGAATGCCCGGACGGAGAGATCGGCAGTCGAGCGACGATTACGATACAAGCAAGACATGTATATTCGACAAGCGATATAGTGACTTTGCGCGTGTTATTGATCGTGCAGATTGTAACAAGTAGTGTCTAGTTTTATTTGTACCTGTTTTATTCGTGCTTGTATAGTTCTAATAAACTCAATAGTAATTCCAACGGCATTTTAATTTGAGCCCCACACTCGTAACAGTATTTCACTAAGCTTACTTTTAATATAAACCAGGAATGTAAGATGTACGTAGTGCAGTTGGAAACACTGGTAATACTTACCACCTTTATATTCAAAACCAGTTGAGTCCGCTACTTCTTACATGTGAGATTTGCAATTTAAACTAATATTTTCTAAACCCCACAAGATATCACAAGATAAGTAAAGATAAAAAATACATTGATATAGAACATACCTATTACCAAACATTTTCATTGAAGTCTATTGATTAATTTCGGAGCTAAATTTTCAGTTATGGTAGAGGTATCGAGGAACGGAGTAAGAATACCGTATTTTGCAGCCGGGTTGTCTATCGTAAGAGGCGACAAAGCAACCCACAGCTAGGTGGTAAGTAAATCGTTATTTCCCACCAAATGGTAAATAACGATTAATATACCAGAAATAGATTTATTATAGTCATTCAAATTGTTCAATCAATATATCGCCACCCTAACACCGCAACAAAGTGGAGGGCTTTCTAAGAACTGGTGAAATAAAACAGATCATGTTCAAAGAAACTCAATTCGTGTATTCGTTAAATCGGCTTAGCAAGAGTTCTTTAGAAAATTTATTGTCTGTTTTAGAAAAATCATTTCAAAGTGACTAAATTTTCAACAGAGATTCAAGGAAGTTTGCTGACAGGTTTTGTAAAATAGAATTTTCTTGTGAACAGAAAATGAGTGTGGAGCAAGTTTTATTGCTAAATATTAGTAAATTCTAAATATTAGACTGAAAATTTCTTCCCACAACTACTTATATCAGATGATCAGACTCCAAATTAAATTATGTAAAAATATTAAAGTAGCGCTACATCACAACATCGACCCTGTTATGGAAGAACATCGTAAGCGACATTTATAACATTTTAGAGGAATGTCGCTTACGATGTTTGTCTATTATAGGCTTAACATTCGTGATAATTAATGTATTTATTTTAGAAGTGGATCTTACATATTAGTTATTAAAGTCTACCAGCCCTTCTTAAGCAATTTTTGTTAATGTTAAAGGAAAAGAAGCGGCACAACAAACTCCCCAACAGAATACATAAAAGTATATTTGCTTACATTATATTATGTATATACATTTGTGGCTTTTTTAATTTATTCTGAATGAATGCAAGTTTTAACATAGTAACTTTTATGTATGAAAGAGCTTGTTAGTGATTACTCACATTCGGTGCAGTCGTCTAGAAAATATTTTATCGTATAATAAAACTTCACGACTATGATAAGAAGTTGACAAAAAACTTTTCAACTATAAGGCAGAAAATTATGACCAGACATTAACCGCCCATTCGCACTTGTCGGGCGCGATAAAAAATCGGTTGCAAACAAAATAGCAAAACATCTTATATGAATAATATTTTCTTAAATTTTCGTGATTAGTATACATAATAAAACTACGTTTTAACGGTTTTAACCGGAAACCGGAACACAAACCAACTTGATTGATAATTTCTTTTTGTTTTTCCTTCCACCCATTTTAATATTATATAAAATTATTAGAGCTAGGCATGTTTGCTGAAGAGTTTCTTGCGCCACTTCTTCTCTTCAAGCCACAACATGTTGCGAAGCGGCGGTAAATTAGATTAGGCTCCCATAGAGTAAATAATAACCATAAACAAAATTAAAACTAAATAATTAAAATGAATAAGTTGGCGGTAGGCTAAATAAAACTTTAACAATACTACTACACTACAATACGACTACGACTACTACTACAATACGACTAATGAAAAGTGGCCGAAACATCGGAATAATAAAAATCAAATAAATTACCGTGTTTAAAACCGTTAAAACGTAGTTTAATTATCTTATATGAAGCTGTTCATATACTTACCCGACACCGTTTTTTTGTCGGCGCCGATAAGAAATGTTGGATGTTTTGCCAGCCCAGCCCTTTACGTCCGTAAAAATATCGTGTCGGATCTCGCTCGCCTACAAGTATGACGTTGTTCACACTTGTCGGATGTCGAGCCCAGCACTGCAGCGCGTGCCAATGCGTCTTCTCAAGGTCGCCGGCCTTCAGCTGGCACCCGGAGAAGCAGGTACGCGCATTACTACCCTCCCTGTGTTAGGTTCCGTTTACCGCGGGGGGCCTTTAGCTTGCTAGGAGAGCAAAGGACCTTCTACCCCCGCACAACGAAGTGGGGTGTGTTCTCCCAGGGCACACTCCAGGCACTTTATTGCGCTGGATCGGCTGGGCGTAACTATGTTCTAAATCTCAGCCTTTCCAACACAAACAAAGCGCAGGGTCGTCAGGGAGGAGGGGGTTTTTAGTGGGTATTGGGGTTGCTCGCTCGTGTAGCAACGCTCGGAGTCTTCCACACTATTCTGTGACGTCGATCGCGGACGGAGCACTGCCAAGAGCATACTATTGCTGCAGTGTTATCGCCCCCGACCGACGCGTGTCGTTCCCCTAGCAACGACCCAGTTTGTGCGTAAATCGGTTAAGCATTTTCCCTCGCCTCAAAACAAAACAAAAAAAAAAAAATGTCGAGCCCAGCAAAACTCTTCCCGCTCCGCCCGCCGCTAGCTGCGCTCTGCCGCAGAACGCGGACACACATCACGGCTCCAGCTTCAATAGAGTCCGACAACCGATAAGTGTGAATAGAGGCGCCGACACCCGATTAAAATACGGCGACCGACACCCAACAAGTGGGGACAAGTTGTAAGTACTTCTAGAGTAATGTGGTATTTTCAATTATAAACATTATTGACAGGATTTCATAGCCAACTGATATATAATATTATTCATCATTTCTAAGAAACGCTTTAATGTACGGAGCCAATGCGCTATTGGCTGCTTCTGTTAGCTATTTTAACATAGGTAACGAGAAATACGTACGTACAATAGTCAGCATTTTACAAGTAAACAACTACGGGCTAATTTTGGTAATAAACTCAGTGTCATTACAGCGCTCTTTGGGATTGGTATTTCTTACAATTTTACCCTACCCTCCTAAACTACTAGAGGAAAGATTGCTGATTTACGTTTCTTAATTAAAATTGCGCAATCCAAAATTGATTGTGCAAATCTCATTGAGAAACTACATTTGTACGTTCCTCCTACTAATGTTCGCCCTAGGAAATTATTACACACACCATTGACGCGCACAGCTTACCGACGTAATTCGTTCTGTAACAGAACACCAAATGAATTTAATAAGCTAAGTAAGTTAGAAGATATAGACTTATTTACTAATAGTGTAGCATTGTTTAGCGCAAAGTTGGTCAAGTTCTATTCAAACACGGATTTATCAGTAAGTACCTTATGTCTATGCACATTTTTATCATTGTTTCTATGTATAATTTTCTTTTTTTTTATTCTCTTCTTATTTTTACTGTTATCTGTGGAGGCTTATTAATACATACATACATAACTTCACGCCAGTTCCCTTGCGGGGTAGGCACGAACAACAGAGCGCCATTTAGGCTTATTCTTACATACCTCACTTGCTTCTTTGACATTCATAACTCTTGTCATGCACGCTCGTCTGTTCTTAAGGCTCCTGACATCACCTTCTGCTAGTACACGATCAATTTGATCATGGAAGGTGTGTCGTGGCCTTCCACGACTTCTGCATCCATCCACTTTTGCATTGTATATCTGTTTATTCATTCTTTCATCATGCATTCTTTCCACATGCCCGAACCACCGGAGCATTCCTTTCCTTACCTTCACCCCGACACTCTCTTTCAGACCAACTCTCTTTCTTACTTCGGTATTACGAACGCGGTCCACGAGCGTCACTCCGCAGATTTTGCGCAGTGCTCGCATGTCGACCGCGTTTACTCTACTTTCATGCTCTTTCTTCCATACCCAACTCTCGCTTCCATACGTGAGCGTAGGTACCAGCACCGCGTTGTGTACGGCGAGCTGGGCCTTCTGGATGAGGTTCTTAGCGCCTAGAAGTTTACCTAACGCTCCATTCAAACTATTCCCCAAATTCACTCTTCTTTCTATTAATAGCTTCTCTAAATCTATTTTATTTTTAGTTATTAATAATGATAGCTGTTAACCCCCCAAATAAAATAAAATAAAATAAAACTGTATACACAATACAGTTTTTTGATCATTCGATCTGTAAGCCTAGAGGGCGGTTTGACTTCTTACAGGATCATCGCGCGTGAACTATGCATTTCGACATTTTTATTTTCACAAACAGTAAATATTACATAAAGTCAGTGACAAAACAGTTGCGGCTTATACAACTCACATTTATAGTACAGTTTTTTGGTCCTTCGAGAACGTGAACTCTTACAGTTTTTTGGTCCTTCGAGTTTTTTACAATAAGTATGCATAGACACAGTATAACCCATAAAAAGACTAGATGCAGTATTGAAATGCTGACCAACACTATTTTTATCCGGTGCAGGAACGGACGAAGATTACAAATTTCTGAAGCGAGACGGGCTGTCGGAAGAGGCGACAAAACGAGCCACAGCCAGGACCACCTGGCTGTGGCTCGACAAACTACCAAGTTTGCATGGCAACCACCCTGATCTAAAACATTTTTTTTACGGCAGTATAGACTCGCGTTTGGCTATGATCTCGCCTAATGTTGAGCAGAGATATACTCTAGAATGGAGCACGCTTATCCCGAAGGTAACCTACTTGCATGGGACTTGAAGACACAGGTTGTACGTACAGTGGACCCATAGATAATACTATATACTGTCACAGTTTAAATGTGAACAAAAATAAAAAAAAGGAATAATAATTTATTAATAATTTACTGAAACATATACAACAAGCACTGTGAAGAAAAACGAATAATATATAAAAGAACAAAAGGTTCATCTAGGCTAGACTCCGCTTCAGTCAGTCTGATATACCGCACTCCCCTAGGTAATTTCCTCTAGGCAGAGAAGGCAGCGTTCCAGTTAGGTTGGTAGTCCTCTCAGGTATCTTCTTTTGTTTTCTGGCAAAGCTTATTAAAAAATCCAAAGGTAGTTCCCGAATTGGGAAAATAAATTGCAAAAGTTATATTTGCTGCATTTATAAATGCTAGACTGAGTACTTAAAGCAATATTAGTTGGGTTTATATTAAAATATTAATATGGGCGCAGTAAAAGTGACACAGCCGACTCAGTTGACCGTAAGATGGCCGTCGATCGCTTATTGGGTATCGGCGAACACGGCAGAAACAAAATGAGTTGGATGCATTCACTATTGTATAATGATTTTTATATGTTCAATGTTTAACTTAAATGTGTAAATTAATAAATAGTAATAAAAAATTAAATATATCAAGATAAACAATGTAATAAATTAAATTAGTTTACTCGTAAATGTAATAATTATTTATAAAATTTGGAATATTTGTAACGTTCCGTTACAATACATAAAAGTAAGAGTGGACCTTCGGTAATCCGACATACGTTTAGCAAGGCGATGTTGGAGTAGTATCAAATTTGACGGATTATAGAGTAGCATGTAATCCTACGTAATTACCTTATAGTCCGACAAATTACCAATCAAAGTAATAAGATTCTATCTGAACTACAAATTATACTACTTTTTTTATTGCAAGAGTTGAGCAGACAGGCAGCCATTCCACTTGATGGAAAGTGGTTGCCATCGCCTATGGACATTACAACACTAAAAGTGCTACAAATGCGCCGCTGCTCTTTTAAGGGAGACTGGAACCTGGTCACACAACTCAAGGTTGTTATGGCGGCATACCCTACACCAGGGGCGGTAGCCATCCAGTCGGGAAAATACCCTACCACCTGGCTGTGGGCTGTTTTGTCGCCTCTTACAACAGGCCGCCCGGCCGCAGGAAATTGTATTTTTTCTCCGTTCCTGCACGGATAATATATATACATCTATATATATATATATATATATATATATATATATATATATATATATATATATATATATGTGTATGTGTATATATATATATATATATATATATATATTATCCGTGCAGGAACTGAGAATATATATGTTCGTGTGTGTGTGTGTGTGTGTGTGTGTGTGTGTCTGTGTGTGTGTGTGTGTGTGTGTATGGAATTTACTTAATTAAACAGCACAATAGAGAGCTTACGTTTTATTATAAAATTAACATCATTGACGCTATAGGACTTAAAAAAACTTAAAAAATAATATATATTATTTACGTTACTAGACGAAAGTAAATTTTATGTAGAGTGATAGGCATGTCGGATTACGGAGGGTGCCGGATTACCGGAGGTCCACTGTATTAAGGAACATACTCCGGTAGTGAGTTCCGCTCTTTTGCATGAAGCATGCATAACAAGTTGGTTGTGTTGTATTACGAAATCCATGACCAGTTCGCGACAGAAAATTATTAGCTTCTTATTAGTGTTGCAAACATCCATAGATAACGATTTACATACATACATACATATTATCACGCCTGTTTTAAATAGGGATAGACAGAGACGATGGATTTTCACTTGCTACGATCTTGACACACATCTTTTGCTTCGTCTACATTCATTAATCTCTTCATACATACACGCTTATTAAAAGTGCTTTTTACCTGGCCATTCTTTAAGACATCTGCGATTTGTTTGTATGTTTTAGTCCTACAATAAAGTCTCCGAACGCAGTTTCGAATGTCTTCTTACTTACAATAGGAGGGTGGGGGGTCACATGAATTTCATGATTTTTAACCCCTCCCCCTTCCTTATCACAGCTGGCCACATTCATGAAACTCCTCCCTCCCCGGTGTGACATCACATATTTTGCAATTTTACATTAAGAAATTATTAAACTAAAACAGCAGTTCCGTATTTAATTTTATTTCCATTTAAATTATTTTGTAATAATTTGAATTTGAGTTGGAAATATTTAGAAATTTTTCGTTAATAGTTCAAATTTCGTCTTTTTAAAGCTTAAATACTTAATTAATACCTCAACTTTATCGACATAGACATATTTAACATACTTTTACATAGACTTAAAATTAAACTAAATGAAATATTGCAGTAATTAACCTCCAAAATGTTTTTTTTTTCTTCTCAATTTTCGAAATCTAAAGTTGTGTAACGTAAATTTTCACTGTTTTTCTGTCTCACTTTTAAAAAAATATTTTGTATAAAGAACAACTTTTAGGCACTGTTAGATTATAAGAACAAATTTAATGTAACTCTAATTTAACTTGAAATGTATATATATGTTTGATGCCAAAATAAATGAAAAAAAAAAATAATAATAATAATTAGATTTATTACTCTCCGTGCAGGAAGGAAGAGAATACTAATTTCTGCGGCCGAGTGGCCTGTCGTAAGAGGAGACAAAACAACCCACAGCCAGGCGGTAGGGCATTTGCCCGACTGGATAGCTACCACCCCGTCCTGGTGTTCCGGAATCAGTGGCCAGGTTCCAGTTTCTCCTTCAAGGCCGGCAGCACTTTAGCAGCACCTCTGATATTACTAATTTCCATAGACGACGGTAACCACTTTCCATCACAGTTGGGCCGTCAACCTGTCTGCTGTACTTCAGTAAATAAAAATTAAAAAAAGATTTTGAAATTTGACGTCACGAAATTTAGGACCCCTCCCACCCCTTGTCATACAATGTCACAATTCGTCGACCTCCTCCCCCCCTAATATCTGACGTAATTTATAGACGGCCCCATATGAATCGTTTTAAATACATAACTCTCGCCTTTTCAACCACCTGTGATCAGGAAGGCCAATGACAGATAACAACCACAAACACTTGCTACATGACGTGTGATTGCTACAATGGAAATGCATTTGGCAGGATACCAAAAAATACAGCTATCCCCTACACACATTAAGCGGAATCACTGCCGTTCGAAATGTTTAAGATAAGCAATCCATGTGTATATTGGGTAACAGTGGCGTGAACTTCTTACAACTCGATTCCCCATAACAACATGCATTCTTTGCCACACTTTTATCATACATCAAAGTCACTGTCATTAAATCCTGTGCTTTTTTGTATGCTGATAGTGGGGCTGTTGGGTGTGGCGGCGCAGGAGTCGCACTGAATATAACACCCCTTAACAAATGGACTGTATTTATTTAGGTGCTACAACAGCAATAGGTGCAAGCAGCACTACTGTACTAAACGGCGGCACGTTCAAGGTTAACCAACACAACTAAGCACTAGAACCCGGATGTTCCACTGAACACAGATAGCACTAATTGTATCGATTACACCGATCAATATGAGTGGCACTAATCACAATACACTGTTGGTCCACAGATCCACATAGTCATGCTGAGAGTCTAATGGCTGTAGAGTCTTCCGGATGCTTCTTGTTCTTCCTGGTCTTCTTAATCTTCCTTGTATGTATATACTTGACTGTTCACCATATGTGTGTATCGGTTGACTATTTGTATGTATATACTTGACGTTGCCAGAGGCTCGCACCGTGCCTACTAAAATGCAGACGCTTAGCAACTAACGGAGTAAGCTACATATTCGCGGTGAGCGGGGCCTTCCGGGGGAGAGGTCAGGGGGGTGATTCTATTCGCAACAGGAGCCTTAATTTTTACAACAGCGGTTTACTCGGCGCTAAAGGGCTATCTAAAGAAACACATGTTTACATAATGTCAAACAGTTTGTTCCACTGCAAAAAGTTTTCGCTTTGACTGTATATTTTTCATCCATCCGTCAATTGTGGACCGATTTTCAAATAGTTTTTTTATTCGACAAAGTACTACTACTGAGGTGAGCTCATTGTCACCAAGTCAGGATCTGATGAATGGATCCCAGGGACATCGAGAACAACCCTCGAATATTAGAGCCACGTACAATATGTTTCATATAATATGTATTTTATTCTAAACCTATTCAAGTATTTGCGTATAAACAGTATAAATTAACAAAACACAAAACCGACTTTAAATGTAAAGTATAAAAATAATATTTTCTACAACATCTTGAAGAAGTCGGTGCCAAGTAAAATAAAAAAACAACAAATTCCAAAATATGGGTAGTAATTTTCATGTTTTGCTTTGCACCGAATTGAAGATTTTACAGGAAATATTATTTTTTGTTTTTTAGTTACTTTTGAAATCTTTTTTGTTTTTTGTTATATTTTACTTTTTAGTTACGCAAATTTTTGTATAGCTTTAAAAAAATACATGTAACACATTATACTTGCCTATAATAATCGAGGGTTGCTCTCGAGTTCCCTGGGATCCACTCATCAGATCCTGACTTGCTGCCAATGGAACCGCCTCAGGATTATACTATTTCAAGTACAAAAAATAAAAATCGGTCCACAATTGACAGAGAAATCGTGTAACAATCATACAAAAAAAAACATAGTCGAATTAAGAACCTTCGCTTTCAAGTCGGTGAAAAATCATCACACTTCACATAAACTGTTATTATTATATTAAGACGTGAAGAAAAACTTTGTACCCGTTTTTATGAAAATTGCTCGGACGGGGAAGTATGAAATTTCGCACACTACAGTTTATATAGAGAAGGAGTGCAGAATACTAATATATTTTTAAAATTATGCATAAAAAATACATTAAATCAATAAAATAAAAAAACATTACACACACTACCATATATTTGACACACACACGGATATATAGGTATACTCTTTTGTTTATTGTTAAAGTCAAATTGACTGTGTAGCCTTGGCGAAATCTGTGATTATTCAGACACAATACGCCAATTTCGGTTCTGGCTCCAAGACCTTTGGCCTTGTGGATAGTTGCCATCGACAATCACGACATTTCCCATACGTAAACGACACATTAGCAGTGACAGATAAAACGTCTCTTACGAACTTCAAGTCGCTTCATACTTGATTGTTCATTTAATATACGTTTAAAAATTTACTAGCGTAACGAATTTGTAAAAACGAATTATATGAAATTTATACGAGAAAAAACCTCTCATTTTTGGATATCCTTCGTTCCTGTGTCTACATGATTATAGAAGTATAATCTTTGACAACATACATACACATACATACAAACTTCCCGCCAGTTCCCATGCGGGGTAGGCACGAACAACAGAGCGCCATTTAGGTTTATTCTTACACACCTCACTTGCTTCTTTGACATTCATAACTCTTGTCATGCAAGCTCGTCTGTTCTTAAGGCTCCTGACATCACCTTCTGCTAGTACACGATCAATTTGATCATGGAAGGTGCGTCGTGGCCTTCCACGACTTCTGCATCCATCCACTTTTGCATTGTATATCTGTTTAGTCATTCTTTCATCATGCATTCTTTCCACATGCCCGAACCACCGGAGCATTCCTTTCCTTACCTTCACCCAGACACTCTCTTTCAGTCCAACTCTTTCTTACTTCGGTATTACGAACGCGGTCCGCGAGCGTCACTCCGCAGATTTTGCGCAGTGCTCGCATCTCGACCGCGTTTACTCTACTTTCATGCTCTCTCTTCCATACCCAACTCTCGCATCCATACGTGAGCGTAGGTACCAGCACCGCGTTGTGTATGGCGAGCTGGGCCTTCTGGCTGAGGTTCTTAGCGCCTAGAAGCCATCTTTGACAACAAAACCTTAATAATGTTCAAACCTATAATTTAAATTAATTAAGGTCGAATTTCGACCAATGGGCGACCACTAGTACTGTTAATAAGATATTGAAAATCTCTTTGTACACACCTATACTGTACAGGAATTACAGATGTTTTGATCTTACAAAGTATTTCGGAGGAAACTCGTAATTTCCTCTTCATTATGTATTGTGCTGATTGAATTATCTGAGTAACTTCTTCAATGATTTGCTGAAATTATTCGCTTTGTGTGATATTTTAATAAGGCCTGTTCGGTGACGATTGAACTGTTGAGTGCGGCGATGAAACTCGGAGCAAATTGTACATTTTCAAATACAGACAGTTATGGGCAGTGAGCTCGAATTTTGTCACTTGATGACGTGTGGGGAAGTATTTGCTGTTTGAAGGATAATTAGATTTATTTGAATCAACAAACACAACACAGGCATAAATTAAATTGAGTACATTAAGCAGTTCACGCTCGAAGAGTGACTGTTTTCCTAATTAACTAAGTTTTATAATCACTCGTTCAGTGTACAAGCTGTCCAATTATGGAATATGCTTCCACTGGAATCCCCCTGCGGACTTGACCGTTACAGTTCAAGGAGTGGATATTCGGGTACATCCTCAGATGAAATATCTGGGGCTCATTCTCGACGGAAAATGGCTGTTTAAAGCGCACTTTAGCAGCTAGTTCCCAAACTCGTGAGGTCCGCAGGCGCCCTCTCTCGACTTCTCCCCAACGTGGGGGGACCGGGGGGGGCGCGACTAGGAAATTTTACTCAGGCATCCTTAGGAGTATGGCCCTGTACGGTGCACCGGCGTCCCGGAGGCGCAGATATGCGCAAGATCTCCTCCCGTAATACCGCTGCAGGGGCCCTCTAGCATCTAGGGAGCAGAGGAGTCTTCACCCCTGTTAACGAAGTGAGTTTGCCTTTCCAGGGGAATTCTCAAGCACTGATGCGCTAGGATCAGCGTGGGCGTAACTACGTTCTAAGTCTCATACTCTTCCTGCCATAAGGGCGGGGCACATGGGAGGAGGGTGGTTTTAGTGGAGTATTGAGTCTTCGAGTCTCCACACAAGCCGGCGATTTGATTTTGGTGCGCCCATTCGTGGGTGACACCTCTCGTCGCTTTGGTCTTGTCCCTAGTAAAGGAGCCGGTAGTATGCGAAAGGTATTTACCCCGCCTCAAAAAAAAAAGCTTCCATTGGAAGTGAGGGAAGCCCAATCAGTATCCTCCTTTAATAGACTTGTTAAGGATTACTACCTCACAGTATAATATATGGTGTTATATATATATATATATATATATATATATATATATATATATATATATATTTTAAAAATTATTGAGCAGCATACCCTGCCCCAGCTTTTGTGCCACATTTGTCTCTCCATCCCAAGGTTGTCTGGAAGAGATCGCTGTCAGTGATGAGACTGCCATTTGTACCTAATTCTAAGCTGTTTTTATGTATTATTTCATTGATTTTATTATACAATAAAGTATATTCTAATTTAGGTACGGCACCAAAAAGGAGCATTCACTCAATAACCATTTTCTAGCAAAAAATAAATCGACTTTAAGAGTAACTGATTGACAAAAAAAAATTCTACGTCGTGAAGTTGGTGTCAAGTAAAACGTAAAAATTACGATCCACATTTTGTAATGTTGATGTTATTTTTTTATGTGTTTCACTTGGCACCAACTTCAGGTGATGTAGAATTTATTTATTTTTTGCTTTTTATTACTCTTGAAGTCACTTTCTTTTCTGCTACTTTTTATTCACTTTCAAGTTACGTATATATCCAATAACAATGACATTAATACGAAACTATCCTGAAACTGTACCGAATCCAAGGCAAAAAGGATTCTTAACATCGGTTCAGTAACAAGATGTTATGACTGAACAGACATAATATATATCTATATATATGTACTAGCTGTCCCGGCAGACGTTGTCCTGCCCTGAAAAAAATCTAGGCTCCGATTCTAGTGCCACCTACCGGTTCCAATTGTAAATCTAAACCCTCCGGAGACCCACCCAAACACACAAAAAAAGTTTAATCAAAATCGGTAAAGTCGTTCTCAAGTTATGTGCGTAGAAACATTTCTACGATTCATTTTTATATATAAGAAGATATATATAAGGGTGGCGCAAAAAACCGATTTATTTTCTTTTTTTGAGTCTCCAGTGAAAAACGTTAGGTTTTGATGTTTTAAGAACTCCTTCCAAAGGACAGCTCAATTTTTTATTCTTTTTTTTTCTTTTTACGGTATAATTTTATAGAACAAAAAATAATAAGTTTCTGAAAGTTTCAGTTCAAAAGCTGAATTTTAAAAGGTCGCTCATATTTTTTTTTTAATGTACTAGTGCATTACTCGCTCAAAAAATCTAAAGTAATTCAAATTTTGAAACCTACTTTTTGTGAAGTCGATGAAAAATAACACTTAACTTGAAATATTACTTACTTACGCAACAGATATTTTTCAAACCGATTCTCGTTCAAAGTGTTTTTACGCTAGCACCGTGATTTTTGTTTAATTACAAAATTCGTAGATTCACTTTCTCAATAATAATACACTTTTAATAAACAAACTTCTTTCCCTTTTTTTGGTTTTATCACAGTATTGCCATTTACCAGCACAGGGGTCTCGCTAGTATTACGTACAACAATTTTCTTCAGAATTTTTCTTTTAGTAGCTTAAAATTGAGAGGACAGTATGTTCACGACTTTAGGAGTTTTTTAGGAGTTCATTAAAAAAATCAAAGTCCAAAATTTAAGTGAAAACGACTATTTACACGAAGTCTAATCTGTTTAGAATTCCTGTCTCTCAGTCTATCTGAAAATTATACAAGTCCGTTAGAAAGGGTGATCAGTAATATCATCGCAGAACCACGCAAGGGAAAACGCATGAAAAACTAGTAATCGAAATAAACAAAATGGAACAAAAGCAAAATTAATAATTTCTTTTCTAAATAACCAGCATAACACACACCTACGTTATTGCTTTGATATTGATGTAGATTAATTGAGTAATCATTCCCAATAATTTCTTTATTTATACTAGAAATATAACTGACAGGTTTGCGTTGTGTTTACTGCTATATACGCAAATCAACCATTACGAACGCAGAGGGAGTATTTATATAGATATGCCTCAAATATATAAAAAAATTGTAGCGATAATAGGATGAACTTGTAAAATTAATAATTGTATAAAGTTTTTATGTGTAATAGTAGATTGTTACACATAGGATGAAAGCTACCTATTTAGGCACAAGATGGTTTTAACGCACGAGCGTAGCGAGGCCGCTGGTAGTTAGTACAACATTGGAGGTATAATCTTCAAGTTAATATTTTGATAGAACAAAAAACAAAAACAAAAAATAATTATAGAAAAAAACATGACAGAAAATCGGTCATGTTCAAGAAGATTTGGATACAATAAATAATAGGCAAACATAAATTAGCATAAATGGGCAAACACATTGTATACTCTGGACTTTACGCTTCTATTTTGGGTAATATATAACGGACTACTCTTAACAATGGGGTCGATTCCAGACACCCAGAACGTAATAATTAACGGAAAGGTCTTTTAAAAATTTTACCATGACAAGTACCCAACCCGTTGCCACTACATTGCAGTGGGGTAGGCCAGGAAAGGCTTAGCCTACTTAACCAAGGGGCCGTCAATATGTACTTTGTTAATTTCACAGAGGTTCTTTACATAAATGGCTAAAAGGCTATGTATTTTAAGTAGCATTTTGTGAAAAGCTTGACATGATGGCTTTTTTCATCGTAATATCTCAATTTCAGGATATATAAAAAACCTAATTCCCAATAATAAATAATCAAGTACTAACATAGTTTACAAATTAAAAATTGTTTTTAACACCTTTGGGGGTACAAAATGTATAAACCTTCGTATAACCAAAGTAAAAATATCGTGTAAGGATTAATAGTAATAAATAAAATTGTTTACTGTTGAATTAACAAAGATATGGACCTAAAGTCTATAAAGAATAAAATAAAGAAACCTAGTCTACAATCTTATACTAATATATAAAGCTGAAGAGTTTGTTTATTTGTTTGCGCTAATTTCAGGATCTACTGGTCTGATTTGAAAAACTCTTTCAGTGTTAGATAGCCCATTTATTGAGAAAGGCTATAGGCTATATAATCACGCTAAGACCAATAGGAGCGGAGCACCAATTAAGAACGTTTCAAAATCAGGGGTTTTTTTTAACTCACTTTTTTTTAAGCTATTCCACACGGACGAAGTCGCAGGCAGAAGCTAGTTAAAATATATAGATATCATTCTATTCAACTTCAAATGTTGTCAGTATCATAGTTTATTAAATATGGGTTTTTGGGTTAATTGAAAGTAAATTTTTATCCAGACACATTTTCAAATTTTCGCTGAAAAAGATAGCCGTCCAGCCCTCGATATTTATGTAATATTGTACCGTGCTCTGCTGCGTAAAGAACTTTAATTTTAGCACTTGGTAACAGCTGCAGATGCTTTCAATGAATATTAAAATCGATGCGGTTTCGGTATTATGTACATAGTTCTGTCGTTACAATGAATATCCAGTTTAAATATATGTCATTAAATTGTACTTACTGTAAAAATGAGAGCGGTAGTATTTTCGTCGTTATTTACCGGATACATGCGCATAGCTTCTCTATATAATTCTCTCCCTATCATTTGAAATTATAAAATATAAAATCGTTGAACAATTGTTATGCTATCCTTGGAATTTAATTTTAGAAATACAAAAATAACCCGCTTTAATTCAATGAAATACGTATATAATTTAAAAAGTAGGTTTAAAAAAATTGATTTAACAAATATGCTTAGCTTATTCGTCTTCTATGAAGAAACTTAAACAAGGATATTAGAAACATGAAGCGGTAAGCTTAATACAATCTTTCGCCGTCGTAAGGAGCTCCGTCGAGTTCTGGTTGCCTGGTACCCTCGGGAGGCAGCCCCCACCTCGGCCGGCAGCCATTATGCGCGTAGTACCTCGGTATTCTGTCGTCTCGGATCAATTCGTACGCCACTCGAGCTATGCTCTCCTGGTACTCGCTTATTCCAGTTTTGTATAAACAGGGACGAACGTAACCGAGTACTGTATGTAAGATAAAAGAAAATATTAGTTATTTAATTTTTATATTAAATTTTCAATGCATAAATAACAGGTTGACATGAGACGGTTCATTTCTGTCGTTCAATTTGACTGAATCAACCAAAGTGAGCCATCTAAAAACAAATTTCAATTATTCAATGTCAGTGAATACTTTCGTATCCTTTCAGTCTTGTGCATAACCAAACGAATTCAACTTAGTTGATCCGTCTAATGTCAGTATTACTCAAAGCACGAAAGAATCTAAGGAATAACCAATCGCCCAAAAATTAAATAGAAACTGCAAAACCGCGCTAAGTACGCAACGGTCCTCTAGAACGCACGCACAATAAAGACTTCCCACCAAGTTATGCCTTTTGCGCTACAATGAGGTTGTTTAAAAAGGGCGTCATAAAATTTATTATACGCTGGCAACACACCTGGTGTTACCAACGTCCGTAACCAACGATGACCACTTTACGTCGGGTGCCGTTTGCATGTTTGACTATTTTTGAAGAATAAACACGTAGTTCGCGATTTACACAAAAATTATCAATATATAGATCTAGCTCTATCAATAATAGTGCTAGGATGTCGAAATGAGGTTGTTTATAAAGCATTTCGAAGAGGTAACCAGTGCCGGATTTAGGGCGCCGCGCGCGTTCGCTTAATTTCTATTGTATTAACTATATTACTATGAAGTTTCATCAAAATCGGTTTAGTAGTTTTTGCGTGGGGGAGTGACAAATATACATCCATACAAGCTACAAACTTTCACGTTCTTACTATTATTTTTTTCCAATATGCTTACATTCATATACATAAAAACATATTCGACTGTGGCACAGAAACCTCATGACTTTATTCGCGCCGCAGAGAGTCATGTAGAATATTAGGTTATGATACATAGTGACATTTTAAAAATGAATTTACACAATATATTAAAAATAGGAGCAGAGGCAAGGAATTGTTCGCATCATTCCAAGTGTTTACTTCTGATTTGATAATAACATATGGTTCTGATTCTGATATAGTCCCAAGTCTGCACATGTGAGCCTGAGGGTTAGCTTTGGGAATCAATATAGAAGCTGATCAGATTATATTTGATCGATTTGTGGTTAATTATTTACACTTATTCCAGGTTCTCTGGAAGATCATTTAGTAGAAGTAGAAAGTAAGAAGGCGCAAAAGGTATCACTCGCCCAGAGTGCCTGAAATCCGGCCCTGCAGACAATAGTTCAATTATCATCTTCTCAAGGTAACACCGAGTTTTGGTACAATCATGAGAATGATTACATTATATTTTGAATGCAGCTAATTTGTTTTGTTCCCAACACGCTTGCAGCTAAGCCATAACAAAACACACTTACCGCAGCGCAGCGCGTCACAGCCGGTCCGTGTTGGCAAAACAACGTACAACATGTTGATTACAATGATATTCTGTTTTAACTACACAAATAAATCTAAATTTAACTTTAAAACGTGTATTGTTGTTTCCAGTGCTCAAGACTACATATTATACAAAATTATTCGTTTAGTAGTAGTTTCGCAGGTGGGTCTTTCCCTAGTACCACAGGGAACTAGGGAAGAGACCCACCAAATAAATTTTATATTTCATTTATCATAACCGCCATTTTTCTTACTATAAATATTATTCAAACAACAAGCATAAGCTAAAAATAAAACAGTCTATATAACTAGTTCTCAAACTTTAAAACCCCGTAGACCACATGACATCTTCTATATAGTCAAGGTGGCGAAGTGTGTCAGTGGGGGAACTCCATACATCTCTCTTTATTTCCGTGTTTGAATAATTATGACGACAACAAATGAGTCAGTGAAGCTAAGACACCATTGAATTGTGTCTTCGAATTGTAGTATGCGTTTAATTCCGTTTAAAAAAGTTATAAAACGAGTAGTGTATGAACTTACCCCATTGACGCACTTCGCCACCTTGACTATAAGTAAAATTAGATACAATATTCATTAAAACATTTACTTCAAATAAAGCCTGATTTAAATACGTATTAGTTAAGTAGTTATTTAACTTGTAAAACTAGCGAGTTAAATCCTTGTTATCGTTTGAACAGTAATACTTCAATTCAGTAATAAATTACTGTCAAAACGATGGTAAGGACTTATTTGCAAGCTTAATATCTAACGCAAATGTAAGTCAGGCTTAAACGTTTATCAGTCTAAAACTTCGCAATTTTTAAATGTCTTCAATGGCCAATTTTTATTGTATATTTTATTGCCAGCAAACACAAATCATTCCCAGTTAAAGTGCTATTATACCATAAATATTTTCAGTGTTAAAAATTGTTTCTAGTTTATTATTCGATCCGTGGGAGTGGATATAGAATACTTTGGGGACCATTGGATAATAATGACATCAAAAAACTGTCAGTCGTAGAACTACACGTCAGAAGCGGAAACATTATATCTGAGCATACTTTGTAACAATCACGCGAGTTTAGTGCTGTTTCCCCGTCCAAAAATGTCCAGAG
Organism: Dendrolimus kikuchii; assembly: GCA_019925095.2. Taxonomy (NCBI): domain Eukaryota; kingdom Metazoa; phylum Arthropoda; class Insecta; order Lepidoptera; family Lasiocampidae; genus Dendrolimus; species Dendrolimus kikuchii. The sequence continues at coordinate 18,400,412 of CM034407.1, forward strand.
CCTAAAAAAAAATCACTTCAAAAACTAGAAAAGAACTAACTTCTCAGATGCGTAGGCAAAGGCTCCAAGGTAGGTTTGTCCATATCCCGTTCATACAATTCCTTTGCCCCCTTCATCAGCTCTGTGTCCTTCATGGCCAATTTAGGAGCTTGGGGTGGTAAAGGCGGCTCCTCTTCTACGACCTTTTCTTCCTTCGATATGCATGGTTTGCGTTTCTTCTCCCGCGGTTTGAATGGGCGGGTCTTAAATTCTGTTAGAACGTAAAACGACAAATAGAGATATAGCAGTCTTGATTTTGAACGGATAGATTATTTATCCACCAAGGCAGATCGACGGGATGAACATATGGGGACTCGATGTGTAGGTTTGTTTAATTTGCTTTAGATATTTTAAACCTGTGCCCACCTGCTTACTGGGATGCAGAGGTCAAGGGGTTAGATTTCATCAAAGAGTGTTCTGTTTTTTACTATAGTCTGGGATACTAGGATCGGCTCCATATTTACAAAAATACTGGACGACGACATATTTGTTAGTTTATTTTTATTTTTATGGCTTGGCAACTAGGCCTTTAAGACAGGCACCGTTGTATTGTAGGCTACAATCGACGTCATTCAACGTTTTTCATTTGACTTTGACATTCGTCATTCATTTGACTTTAAAGTTTACATTTCTCACAAAAACACATAATTATAACTCAAAAACTATCAATATCCGTACAACTACTGTTCATTTTAGAGTGATTTTACACATTTTTAGAAAACAAAACTGCACAGCACAACGTCCCCTTTCAGTTCCCGCCAAAAACTCCCATATTTGTTAGTGAATTGCGACGGCAGCGCCAACAAACTGCGATCACAGCGCCACCTTTTAGGCTGTGTTCGTCTACTCCACGGAATCGGCGTCACTTATCAATATAAGCCTTACATAAACGTATAATCTCTCTCTCTCACATATATTTTTATTAGAGGTGAGGAGAACCATCTACGTATATAAAAGTGTTCATGGAAATGCATTACATTAGGGCGCCACATCAGGGTGAATTTTAAATAAAGCTCCAAAAGTTATTAAAGTTGTATTACAGAGTATTTATTAGATAGTATTTTAGTTTTATATAATTAAATATTAAAAAATCACTATTATTCAAAGTTCACGAAATTAAATCACGCTTCACGTTTTCACATAACAATTATTTTAGGTTACGTTTACTAAATTATTTTGTACTACGTAAATAGTTGACGCTTTTAATAGTGTAGTATCATCACCAAATTCTTTAGTCGTCAAAGATATGAACTTTTTTAACTCGGCATACTTTAATCCGTCTACAACAGCTACATGCATATCATACCCTTTGTCTACACCAGCGCCATTCTGGACGGTTTTTGGACTGTTATTCACAGCTTATAGCTGCTATTCTCGCATTGGTTCTCCTTACCTCTACCCTCCATAGCTAAACTGCACATCTTACATTCGTCTATTTAACTTGGTCGGATAGTACTGTGGTTCACGATAATATGACGCGTAGAATTACCAACTTCCAAAAATTTACATCACTTATATTAAGTAATAAAACAGCTAATAAATAAAGAATAATTATACAGAACTTAAATATTGCTTTTAAATTGGAGTTTCCAAGTAATTGTGATAATTTTAGGTATATTCGACTTTAGATTTAGAGGTCAATATTTTTGGAAGTTGGTAACACTACGTGTCAAATTATAGTAAACGAACAGAACACGCGTCTGTCTAATGTGTCTTATGCCCCTGCTTCAGCTGCGTTGTGACTGTGAACCAAATACAACTTATAGCGTTAAAAAATAACGCCGTTAATGATTGGCTATATTAGTGTATATACATAAGTTATCTGTCAATGTTTAACGTCATAAACAATATATAATTATTGTAACCCGTGCGGGCCGTTGTATAAAACGGCCAAATAGGTTCGTGGAACACGAGGGGGAAGGGTAAAGAGGCACTCCGACGCAAAGCCGCTGCAGTCGACACTAGTTAGTCCGCGTATAGCTCACGCAGTGGCGGGTCGCGTGCCTTACATATTTTCCGTACCCTTATTCCCACCACGTGTTTCGCGAGATATTACCGGAGGAGGTTTGCAGCCCCTCCGTGCATTTTACTAAAGTTTATGTACTATAATAATTCTTCCATTTGTTTTTCGTGTGAGTTGATAAAAAATGTTCTGTGTACAACCAACGAAATAAACGTGTTCTTTTGTGACGTATAGTTTTCTTCTGTTGATATTAGTTACCCTGACAATAAGTGGCGCCCAACGTTAAATAATATAGTCAGTGTGGGGAACAATAGTGTTACGTGCGTGAACTTACAAGTTACGACACGCCATAAGGTGTGTACGCGTGCGTGACCAACAGAACAAAATGGCGTCTCATAACACGAGAAGTAAAACAAGGAATTTTACAGAAGAGGCCACACAGGGTATGGAACCTTCTGAAACCATGGCAGTTACAGCGACGCGTAATTTTACCCATGTGACCGACGGGGACCACACCCCGTTGGAACAACGTGATGACGCAACGGACCACGCCTTTTCATCCCAAGCGGCAGAATCAAACATAACGTTTTCACACGAAAACGTTGCTGCAATAATTTCATCGTTACAGCGAACACAAACAGAAGCGCTAAAAGAACTTATGTCATCAATAACGCGCGCAAATGCATCGACTCCTATTCCGCAGGTGACCGCTGAAGGTACCCTAACAAGATGTAAGGCTACATTTTCCGGTAACCCAGATGAAAACGTGGAAGCATTCATAGAAGCCCTAGAAGCCTACAGTGAGTGCGCACAGGTGAATAATAGTAACATGGTTCGAGGTATGTCTTACTTATTACACGGTCAGGCGGCGACATGGTGGCAAGGCATCAGAAGTAATATAAATTCCTGGTCACAGATAAAAGATAATTTGATTAATACATTTGGAGACCGCCGACCGCCGTACCGGATATACTTAGACATATTTAAAAACCCTCAACAGAATGAATCTACGGATATCTTCGTATCACGCATTCGTGCTTTATTTGCTAAATTACCTAATGGTGATCTAAATGAAAAAGTCATGCTGGACATGACGTATGGACTCCTAAGCTGCCGTATAAGAGAAAAACTCCGAAGAACAGATTTTCAAACATTCGCAGAGTTACTCTACCATGCGCGGAACGCCGAAGATGCAATTATGGAAAGCAAACGACAATATTTACCACGCATGTCGCAAGTGTCTACTGTGCCTACGACGCGTGCACTGCACGTCCCGAGCGCCGCGCCAAACGCGCCAAACGTGATGTGCGAAATACCGTCGCAAACGAGTACCACGATGCCATTAAACTTGGGCCCCGCGCCGTACAGGCCGCGCGCAGGCGGCGCGTTTACAACCCCACCGCCCCCCACGACACCGCAGCCCGTATCGGAGACCGCTGCTCCAAGGAGACAGCGCCCATTCTGCTCTTACTGCAGGCGTTTCGGACATACAAAAGAACAGTGTCGTAAGTGCCAAAATAAAGGTGAGTCTCAAACTTATAATAACTATGCAATCGCGTGTGATAATAGTGAAAAAAGTGATAGTTTTTATTGCGTCGAAACGAATCCACATTCGCGTAGTGTGTGTACCCCAAATGGGAACGAACATTCGTTAATGTTAAATAATATGAACACTAAAGTAGATATAATTGAGACAAATTCTAAGATTTGTGACAAAAAAATCGGTGACGTCCAAATGGCAAATCAGGTTAACTCGGATTTTTATAAAAATCAAAATTATGTAATATGTAATTCTAATTTAGTGGAAAATATGAATGTTACATGTATGTATAGTAATAAATGCGGTAATGGCGAGGCTCGCCCTATTTTTAATATTAATATATTGGGATACAATGGCACCGCGATAATTGATACCGGAGCCAAACACTGTATAGCGGGACACACACTGTATGCTCTCCTTCTGCGCCTAGGACATCCGTCCCGTTCCTCAACAAGAGAAGTAAAACTTGCAGACGGAGTAACGCGTACAATGAAAGTACTTACCACCTTCTTAGAGGTGCGATTAGAACATAAAATTATAGAAATTGCTTTTTTAATATTCCCAGACGCTACTAATAATGAAACATTGTTAGGGATAGACTTCCTTACTGCCGCAAAGGTCTGTGTAGATTTTCACACAAAAATTTGGTTTTTTAGTGATGTTAATAAATTGAAATATAACCTTTCCTTTGAACCTATCACACGTAGCGTACCCTGTTCCTCTGTAGAGGTTCTTAGAGACGACGAAGGTAGTCATCTCAACCCAGCTGAGCGACAGGCACTAGCTGATGTCCTCACCAGGAACGCAAGAGTCTTCAATGCAGGGGGAGGTCCGACACCGTATGCGGAACACCACATCGATACAGGTGAGCACACTCCAATTTCAGTACCTCCATATCGCCTTAACCCTTCAAAGAAGGAGAAGATGAAGGCAGAAATTGATAAAATGTTAAAGGACGACATCATCGAAGAATGTGAGTCAGCGTGGTCTTCCCCGGCCCTTTTGGTACCAAAGGCAAACGGAAGTATTCGTTTTTGCGTTGACTACCGCCGCTTGAACGCGATCACCAAATCGGACACCTACCCGATGCCGCGGATCGATGAATTGTTGCAAAATACCAAGCGGAACTGTTACATGAGCTCCTTGGACTTGCGATCTTCTTATTGGCAGGTAATGGTTCGCGAAGCTGATAGGGACAAGACAGCGTTTGTATGCCCTCTCGGCACGTTCCGTTTTAAAAGGATGCCTTTTGGACTCAAAAACGCCCCGGCCACCTTTCAACGCCTTATAGACCGTTTCCGCTCCTGCTCAAGTTTACAGGATACAATAGTACTTGCATATTTAGATGACATTTTGGTTATTTCTGAAGGTTACGAGCGTCATCTACAAGATCTCGAGGCAGTTTTCAAGCGTTTAGCCGAGTTCAATCTCCACGTTAACAGGGAGAAATGTGCGTTTGCTAGAGAGAGTCTAAAATATCTTGGCCATGTTGTCAGCCAAGATGGAGTTTCCACCGACCCTGAAAAGGTGAGTGCTGTACTTGAGATGAAGGAACCAAGTACACTAAAACATTTAAAAACCTTCTTACAGACCTGCTCTTGGTTCAGAAAATTTATCCCAAATTTCTCCAAAGTTGCTGAACCCCTTACGCGATTAACTAGGAAGAACCAAATTTGGATTTGGGGTGCTGAGCAAACTCAAGCATTTAATGAATTGAAGCGATTATTAACCTCGGCTCCAATTCTTGTACAACCCGATTTTAACCAGCCTTTCACTCTGCGCACAGACGCAAGTAACTACGCCTTAGGTGCAGTTTTACTACAAGGCGACGGAAACCAAGAAAGGCCGATCGAATACGCCAGCCGGCTCCTTAACGCAGCAGAGCGAAATTACGGCACGGTGGAACGCGAGGCGCTCGCGGTGGTATGGGCAGTAGAACGGTTTCGTCCATATATAGACGGCCATCCTGTAGTTATCGGCAGTGACCATCAACCTCTGCGTTGGCTATTATCACTTAAATCTCCAGCAGGTAGGTTAGTAAGATGGGCTTTAAAAATCCAATCTTTCGACATCAAATTCCAATATACCCCGGGAAAAGCGAACGTCGTGGCAGATACGCTAAGCAGACCCATATGTTCCGAGAATTCTCGCGCCGAGTGCGGTATCTGCTCAGTCATTTGTGATCTACCAACCAAGACACCAACTCAAATTCGCCAGGAACAAATTTCCGACCCGGAAGTGGAAAAGATAATAAAGGAAATAGAGGGTACCGAAGATGTTGCTGCTGAAAGATGGTTGAAAAGGGGATACCTCATGGACCAAGGCGTACTTTTCCGTTACAACCCAGATTCGGAGAGTGAATCCCCTCAGTTAGTCGTTCCTGCAGGCCAGATTGTGGATATTCTAAAGAAATTACATGATTCTCCAACAGCCGGCCATCCAGGCATTGATAGAACTTATCACAAAGTGGCACAACTGTACTATTTTACAGGGATGCGGAGAATAATCACGGATTATGTCAAAGCCTGCATCCACTGTCAGCGTTACAAGGCCACCAACGCGAAACCACCAGGTTTACTTCAAACACCGGTGATGAATCAACGGAGTGAAGTACTAGCAATCGATTTATTTGGCCCGTTACCAGAAGGAGACCAGGGGGAGCGTTGGATCCTACTAGTTGAAGATACGGCCACTCGTTGGACGGAGCTATATGCTCTACAGGACGCAACAGCAGAAGCTTGTGCCCGTATCCTCATCGAAGAGTACTTTATGCGATTTGGGTTGCCCCGTAGAATAATTTCGGATAATGGGGTTCAATTTGTATCAGCAGTAATGCGCAAATGCATGTTAGTAATGGATATTAAACAAAACTTTGTCCCACTTTACCATCCGGAGGCAAACCCAGCGGAACGTAAAAATCGCGATTTAAAAGCGATGTTAGCATATCTTGTAGAGAGCAACCATACTTCTTGGCCGAAGATGTTGCCGGTGATCCGCTTCGCCTTGAATAGTGCAAAATGCCGCACAACAGGCATGTCACCTGCTTACTTAACCTTTGGCAGAGAAATGAGGTCCCCCACAGAGGTTGTCCATGATATTCGTGCGGTGCTGGACAAAGATAACTTTGCCCCACAGATTACTCCGTATCTTAGGCAATTTCTGAACTCTTTAGCATCAATACGGGAACGCGTGGAGGTCCAGCAAGACAAAGCTAAGACATATGCTGACGCTTCGCGACGACCCTCCGATAGCTTTCAGGTAGGTGATCTAGTATTAATGAAGTCCCACCTGTTGAGTAAAGGATCAAAAGACTTAACTGCAAAATTTTACCCTCGACGTGACGGACCCTACAAAATAGTACAAAAGGTAAGTCCGACCACCTTCGTTGTCGCAACCACTGCAAATAGCGTTTTAGGAAAATACCATGTGCAAGACCTTACCCGTTACCAAGGTAACAAACTCACCCCACCAAAACCTGTCAATCCTAAGCGAAATCGAGGACGCCCGGCTAAGGCCGATGAAGATGATAGGATCCTAGTCCAGGAACGAGGGCGTATTCCAGGACTAGAGGGGGAGCATATTGTAACCCGTGCGGGCCGTTGTATAAAACGGCCAAATAGGTTCGTGGAACACGAGGGGGAAGGGTAAAGAGGCACTCCGACGCAAAGCCGCTGCAGTCGACACTAGTTAGTCCGCGTATAGCTCACGCAGTGGCGGGTCGCGTGCCTTACATATTTTCCGTACCCTTATTCCCACCACGTGTTTCGCGAGATATTACCGGAGGAGGTTTGCAGCCCCTCCGTGCATTTTACTAAAGTTTATGTACTATAATAATTCTTCCATTTGTTTTTCGTGTGAGTTGATAAAAAATGTTCTGTGTACAACCAACGAAATAAACGTGTTCTTTTGTGACGTATAGTTTTCTTCTGTTGATATTAGTTACCCTGACAATATAATATAATAATATCAGCCCATTAATGTCCCACTGCTGAGCTCGGGCCTCCCATTATAGGGGGAACAGACAGTATACCCGCCACGCTTGTCCAAGGCGGCTTGGCAGGTTTGACACGTCGGTTATCTCGATGTGCAGGTTGCATCACGATGTTTTCCTTCACCGTTGTTAGCACATGGTAATTGTAACAATATGCACATTAGATCAGAAAACTGACTAAGAGGTGCATGCGTTCCGGCCAGGATCGAACCCGCGCCCTCTGAGTCTGGGACGCGTGCGCTAGCCATTACGGTACCACGACTTATGCTATATTAATATGCGTTTCCCTAAAACACAGTGTTGTTATTGAAGAAAGCATGTGAAATCTGCCATTAATTTACTCTCTATGGTTTAAAAACTTACGAATTTATCCATGGTTTTAAACCTTTCTCTTTCACTCACTAGCATGCGTCTCTTTTCTTACCGTGAAAGATGTCAGCTAGCTGTCAATTCATATGCGTATTGAATTTTGCCAGTAAAACATTGCAAAAATTTTAAATTAATTAAATGTTAACTTAATCAATTGGAATAGAATTTTGAAGTGTTGCATAACACAGTGAAAATAGTATAATATAGTATTTCATTATAACAGTTACCATTTGTATTTTAAATTGTGTTATAATGAATACGAGCATTAAACCCTTGGCTACATCTGCGTGACACAGTCACTAACACTATTAGTATATTAATAGAAATAGATATTTTCCCAGGTGTAGCAGGGACATGACTGTTTTTTGAATATATTGTTGTTTTAAACAGTGCAGGAGGAAGACTATTACCTGGTGATAGATGTGCACAAAAATCATTGTAATAAGTGGACTGGCCGCGTAAACTTTTCATTGTTTTCTTGATGAATGCTTCTATCTCGTCTTCTGTCCATGATTTCTGTTTAAGTTATATCACAATTACTCAAGTTGATATATATACAATATCATGCCTATTGAAGTCGTGGAAGGCCACGACACACGTTCCATGATCAAATTAATCGTGTACTAGCAGGTGAGTCAGGAGCCTTAAGAACAGACGAGCGTGCATGACAAGAGCTATAAATGTCAAAGAAGCAAGTGAGGTGTGTAAGAATAAGCCTGAATGGCGCTCTGTTGTCCGTGCCTACCCCGCAAGGGAACTGGCGTGAAGTTATGTATGTATGTATCATGCCTATTATCAATGGGGGTAGGAAGAGTTTCACTTTACCTACTTTCATTAATCTCATGTCTCTTGTCTTTACACAATTAATAAAATATTTTCATGTTTCTTATTACCTATACAAGGGTGGGTATTCATATTACCTGAACCCTTTTTACAACCCTACCCCCTCAGAGTTCACCCGTAGTACATGCCAAGTCCGCCACCCTCCTACCTCCCCGTCCCCCTACTCTAGGTAGCACTTGGTAATCTATAATATTATAAAATTCTCAATATGCCGTGTCTGTACGTTGAAGCAATTAAAAAAAAACAACTGGAATACACTACAGAAACGATTGAGAACATGATGCAATTTTTTTTATATTTCTTGTCTGATCGTTTTCACTGATCGACAGCAAATTCTTACACTTAAAATCTGCGCTACTTTTTATCCCAGGAATCCCGCGAGAGTTTTCTCGGGAGCTGTTTATAGTTGTTCGGGTGCATAGAAAATTTGTTTATTCTGACACAGTTTTCACTAAAACGACGGCTTACATCCTTTTCTAATACTGCGGTACGTTGTGTACCGAGAATTCCGCGGGAATTTCAAGTCAAGCACGGACGAAGTCGCGGGTATCTCCTAGCTCATAAATATGGTTTTAAATCTTTTTTTGCAAATAAAAGTTTAAAAAAACATATTAGGGTTATTAGTCGTTTAAAAACGGTAAACGCTGCGAGCCATATTTGAATGTAACTCGAAAAAACGCGAGATTTCCCTAGAGGATATTGGCTACTATGACTACTATGACTACTACCTACTTGGCCTACCCCGCAAAGGAACTGGCGTGAAGTTATGTATGTATGTATGTATAGTAACATACATATAATGTTATAATATCAGCCCATAAATGTCCCACTGCTGGGCCCGGGCCTTCCATCATGGAAAACGAACAGTATACCCGCCACGCTTGTCCAAGGCGGCTTGGCAGGTTTGACACATCGGTTATCTCGATGTGCAGGATGCATCACGATGTTTTCATTCACCGTTGTTAGCACGTGGTAATTGTAAGCAATATGCACATTAGATCAGAAAACTAAGTGGTGCTTGCGTTCCGGCCAGGATCGAACCCACGCCCTTTGAGTTTGAGACGCGTGCGCTAGCCATTACGCTATCATAACTTTTTAGTATTTTTTATTAAAACTAATAATATAATTATAGGTCCCAGAAACACTTGCGCTTGTACACTTAAACTCGTTTAATACAAAAAAATATTAGACGGAGTCCCATACCTCTTGGGTTCCAGTTTTTGGGTCCAGCCATCTCCCGTCGAGTTTTGCAAACCTATTCTCAGGGCGACAGCTGAAAATAATCCCAGCAGCTAAGCAAAATTTCAAATATTTTTCTTTTATTGCAGGAGTTCAGCAGACAGGCAGACGGCCCACTTGACGGAAAGCGGTTACCATCGCCTATGGACATTTGTAACACCAAAGGTGCGACAAATGCGTTGCTGCTCTCTTAAGGGAGACTGGAACCTGGCAAAATATTCGCCGTTTATAGAAACGCGTATTGTATTTTTTTAAGACCTTAAATTACTAAAGCTTCTAACTTTTGTTCTTTTTACATACATACATAATATCACGCCTGTTTCCCATGGGAGTAGGCAGAGACTATGGATCTCCACTTGCGACGACCCTGACAAGCAACTTTCACTTCATCTACTTTCATTAACCTCTTCATACATGCACGTTTATTTGAGATGCTTTTTACCTGACCTCTCTTTAACACTTCTGATATTTGATCATGGTGTGTTTGTCTCGGTCTACCGGCAGCAACTCTACCATTCACAATACTGTCATACACCTGTTTTGTGATTCTACTTTTATTTATTCTCTCTACATCTCCAAACCACCTTAAATTTCTTTTTTCAACTCTTGTTATTACATCTTCTTTCGATGCACAACGTTCCCATATCACATTGTTTCTTATCATATCACTCAAGCTAACCGCACATATACTTCGCAAAGCTCTCATTTCAACTGCGTTTATTCTTGTTTCACGCTTCTTCTGCCATACCTAACTTTCACTGCCATACATCAGGGTTGGGACCAACACCCCTTTATGGACAATAAAGCGAGCCTTTACAGGTACATTCTTACTGTTCATAAGAGTTTAGCGCTCCATTCACCTTATTACCGTCTATTACTCTCCTTTCGATATCCCTTCCATGCTTACCGTCTCTGGTAAACATGCATCGTAATTAGCGGTAAAAATATTTAAAATATATTTTATAACAATTAAAAACAACTTACATAGCTGTCTTCCTTATGGGATGCTGCCGATACTCATCGAAGTATTCGGTTAAAAACGACATTTTTACACTATACAATTTTGGTCGTAACAATTATAATATCGCTACGAAAACCCCCAAAATGCAAAACTGATGGAAACCTTATATTTGAACGATGTCAAATTATTACTTTAAAAAAAAAACAAAATTTTGCAATTAATTTATAAAAGGGGTTTATATCTTTTTTTGTGAAAACTTTTTATAATGTTATTTTTCTAGCAACCGCAAGATGTTCCAGTAATCGAACGACGAATAGTATTTTTTTCTTGGCAACCTCGATTAGTAATAAGCCTTGAGTTATTGCAGATTTGCGTGTCAAACGAAAGCATTTTTTTCTAAGGTGTTGTCAACATTCGGTTCACTACAAATGCAATGATCTATTCTGCTTCGCTCGCAATAGCTTAGTTTTTAACCAATTTTAAGAAAGGAGGGGTTCTCAATTCGTCGTGTAAATATATAATTTTTATGTGTGTGTTTAGTCATAACTTTGTTGTTTCTAAACCGATTTTGGTGATTCTCTTTGAGTTGGATTCAGCGAAGCTTCGAAAGGGTCCCATATGAATTTTACTGTTATCGGATTATTTGAACTGTTTGTTATTGTTATCTAACAAAAAAGAAACCGACTTCAAGAGTAATTTAAAAAGAAAAAAATAAAATTGTCTACAACAGCTTGGAAGTCGGAGCTAAGCAAAACATAAATGGTATGGTGGTAAAGGTGGTAAAAATGGTAAATTTTATATAAATTAAAAAAAATAATTAAAAACTACTATATGTTACAATACATATTTGCTTTCTGTTACAAGGGGTCTAAACCGGCCACTTTCGCAGATTCGTATTGCGGATATGACAAGTATCAAAATAGAGTGGAACTTCATGTCATATCTTACACTCACTAGTGTACCGAGACATATGTCAAGTTCATCCTTAGCATATCTCGTGCACGTGATGAAAATAATATGACTCATATCGTGTCATTTAATAGTTGGGAAACTAATAAAATATTAAATTGATTGTAACTTAAAACTATGTTATACATACACAAACAAAATTAACATTAAAGATCTTACCTAATAATTAAAAACTAAAAATAAAGTAAGTTATGAATAGTACAAGCGATTATGGACTGTGTAACAAATCGCTGCCAGATGGGAGCGTGTCCAGAAGGCTGGCTGCATTGCCGCGTTGTATAGCGATGTTTATTTGTTGGGCGAAATATGAGCCAGCCTTCTTGATCACGGGTGGCATCGAAGTTTCTTGCAAATTTCTTTGAAGAAACTCTTTGCCGATGGACCCCTTGGACCTAATGTTGGAACTCCATACGGCACAAATATGTAATCCCTTCCTAAGGTTCCATATTTGCGCCGTTTGAGAGCTTCAGCTTTTGAAGCAGCGTTGGCAGTCTCAAACTCAGCCATTGCAAGATTATTATTAGTGTCTACACATGTCGCGTCCCAAACAAGCGGCCGTCCCATCTTCCAAGGAATAAGAGACATAGCATCCGGCCTCTTGCCATCGTCGCGTACCAAGCCATTCGGTTCTAATACGGCCGGTACGATGACGCTGACAAGAGCCCGGCGGATGATGTCAGTGAGGTTGGCATGGCGAGATCTTCGACCAACAAACATGCTAATCCGTGGTGTCCATACGAATATAATGTGAAATATAAAATGATCAATTTTGCAGACCTACAGTTCGACAAATCTGATCATCCCCGTAAACAAATCCCCCGTAGTTTTTATATGACCGCGTGTAATGCGTGACCGCTTCCAATCATGCGATCGTATTTTTGGAATAATACGTTTGTCGTAAGCCCCGATCTGGTTTTGAAAATTGAATGTCGTCATACATTAGATACGAAAATTATTTGTGCCCTGTGCCTTATAGAATCAATTATCATATTATAATGACAACCCATAAACGTTCCACTTCTGGCCTCGGGCCTCCCACTATATGGGGAATCGGACATTATACCCGCCACGCTTGTTCAAGGAGGCTGGCAGGTTTGACATATCGGTTATCTCGATGTGCAGGTTTCAACACGATGTTTTCTTTCATCGTTTGTTCGCACACGGTAATTGTAACAATATGCACACTGCCTAAGTAGTGCACACGTTCCGGCCAGAATTCGAACCCGCGGTCTATGAGTTTGGAACGCGTACGCTTGCCATTATACGCTACCACGTTTTAATAACTATCATATTACGTTTAAAATGTTATGATAGATTTTTTTTATCTCTAATTGAGGTTTCGCGTGGCCAAAAGGCTAGTTTGCGCCTAGGGCAACTAATCAACATTGCCATCCAATGCGCAAATGCGGCCAGAAGTTTGGGCACGCTCCCCGCCGACGGCGATTTCGAGTAATTTTTTGAGTTATGGTATTTTGTAAATATTGTTTGATTTATAGTATAGTTTAGTTTACATAAAAAATTAATAATAAAAATTTTAATCAATATTTAAATTCAAATTCAAATTCAAAATTTTTATTCAAAATAAGTTCCACTGGAGAACACTTTTTGAAGGTCATACATATAGGTTAAAATTTAATTTTACTTCCTAGTCTATGTACACCGCTTCGCAACGTGTTATTGCTGTTAAGGAGAAGAAGCGGCAAGAAACTCCCCAGCAACACGTCTAGCTAAAAATTGTTTTTCTTTATATTTCTTATTCTATTTATATCTCAAATTCATTTTTTTATAAGTCTTATAAAAAAAGATTATTATAGTTATAATAAAGATATGACTTACTAATTTTATTTTTTTTTTGCTTCTACGTGTCTCCATAAATTCCTTACAGCTTGGCAAGATAAAAACTTTATACAAAATATAGTATAAGAGGTTGGAGCGAGCTGCTATGTGAATGAAGTTTTGTCATTTAAGTATTCTTCAATAGTGTAGTATCCCTTTTTTAGCAAGAAACTTTTTAAACAATACGCTATTTCAACTAAGTAAGTAGGTCCCATTGGCGCAGGGTGGAAATTCGGCTAGAATAAGCCGGTTGACAAAACATACCGTATGATGGAAGCGCCGGATCGGACTGGGCGTAACTACGTTCTAAGTCTCAGCCTTTCCTACATAAAAAGCGCGGGGCCCATGGGAGGAGGGTGGTTTTAGTGGGTAGTGTGTGTTGCCCGTGCAACTTCTCTGAGTCTCCACACAAGCTGGCTTGATTAATGTTCGGATTGCCCCTTATCAAAGGGAAAAGCCTTCATGATCAACTATGGTCTAATCCCTTGCAAAGGACCCAGTATTGTGCGTAAATAGCATTTGCGCCGGCTTAAAAAAAAATAAAAAAATATGGAAGCGCCGACTACAACACTGTTAAAAAAACGTATAACTTGCGATGTGTTTTTTTTATTAGAATTTGTATTTTTAATTATGCAATCTTACCGCATTTGAAACAAAAGCCGATACTCGGCCGGATTATGAGTTGCTATTTCATCCATTATGTGTAGAAAGCCGCCATGCGTAACAGGTAGTAATAGAGTAATAACATATAGGTACACGAATAAAAAATGTAAAAACCAATACATTCATGGCGCTTTCCATCTTGTCGCTATTTTCTTAAAGGTAGGCTATGGGGAATCGAGTTGTATAAAGTCCACGCCGCTGGTAGGTCCCAATACGTCTAAAGATGAAGGCCAGGTCGGAGCGTCATTATCCTATTGGGATAATGAGGCCGAGACCAAAAGCCGGAAAATCAAACTAGCGTCTTACTGTACTGTCTATCAGGCAGAGATGCTGGCGATCTGTGAGGCTACGACGTCAGCCAAAGGTCGTCCAGAAAGAAGCTTTGGCATCTATAGTGACTCTAGATCGGCGTTGCAGGCGCTGTGTAACTGGAGCTCCGTAAACCCTCTGGCAGCAGCGTCAAGAAGCAACTTAATGGTATGTGCGCAACAAGGAAAAACGTTCGAGTTGTTCTGGGTGAAGGCCCACGTCGACATACGAGAAAACGAGCGGGCGGATGAGTTGGCGAAAGCGGCAGCAACTTCTTTGAAGGTGAAGCCGCTTTATGACAAGTGTCCGGTTTCCTTCGTCAAACGACAGTTCCGAATGGGAACGGTTTACGAATGGAACCGGAGATACTGTCGAGAGTCAACTGCATCCGTTACGAAACTCTTTTTCCCGGATGTCACGCGGGCCAGAACGGTAATTAGGCAGGTCGGCCTCACCGACTTGCATACCCAACTTTTCATGGGGCACGGGGGATTCTCCGAGTACCTGAACCGTTTCGGGTGTAAGGAGAATCCCTCGTGCATCTGCAGCAACGACAAAGACGAGAACATACCGCACATCATATTCTGGTGTCCCGTATATTCCCGGGAAAAGAATGACTTGGCAATAGAGCTAAAAACAGATATTACCTTTCGGAACATGCTGGAACTGATGCAAAAACCCAAGGTAGAAAAGTTCATAGATTATTGTATAAGGATAGTTAAAAAAACAGTATATAGAAATAAAAGTTAGATAAATAAGAATACAAAAGTATATATTTAAGTATATATATATATATATATATATATATATATATATATATATATATATATATATATATATATATATATATATATATAAATATATAATGTATTAATAAATACCAAATATATCTATAGTAGCACATAAGAGAAAAATGTAATAGCCTAGCCAAGTAAGAAATATTGTACTTAGAAATTAGAATCAAATGTAAGATCTTTTTGAAAATAAAGATAATAAAATAAAGACGCAAAAAAAAACAAAAAAGACAAAAAGTATATATATAAAAAAGAAAAATAAAAAACAGAACCTCCATAAAAGAAAGATGACCAAAATCGGACAAATCCTGTTCGCCCGATGGAAGGAGACTATAAAAAAAAGTCTAAAGATAACCTTCCAGGTCCCGTGTCCAGCTAACTACTATGTGTACCGGACTAGGGAAGATACCTGCTGATCCTTTAAACTAAATTTATGCGTGTCTTATGGTCCCGCGCAAGATTCATCTTCGCTAGTCGCTTCTCACAAGCTTTTATTTAACTTGCAATGGATGTATGTAAGTTCGGGTGGAATCTTGAAAGTTAAATTTGACCAACTTCCCGGTTTCCGATTGAGCTGAAATTTTGCACGCATATGTATATCGCGTGACAATGCAATAATATGGTGGAGCTGATCTGATGATGGAGTCGGAAGGTGGCCATAGGAACTCCTGTACTAAGCAAGATAAACCCTTTGGGCTCATTTTACTTGTCTTGGCTAGCACTCTGCTGCTACATGATATCTAGGATCGCAAAAGCTTGTATTTAAAAGCCTTTTTAAAAAAGCTTATTTTATACTAAGTGCATTTGCCATTGTATGTTCCATTTATTTTTTGTGAATCATAGACTTTATTATTGTAGTGTTAAAGAAATCTTTGTTCCTTCTTTCTTCTTTTTTATCGCTGCTTTCGGGCTGTTCGGACGAAAACGAACGACGAAAGGCGTTTGAGAGTCAGGCCTCCGGTTCGAGGATTCGTATCCATCGAAACCTTCCCTCCTCTAACTTCGACTAGTTTTACTTAAGTTTGTACCATATTCATAACATCAAATTCTATAGGACTGCGACATGTTTGAAGATAATAAAAAGTATCTATCTTATTTGTGATTTTAATTGTATTGTTACGAACTTGTAGGGGATTTGTAGGATGTAAATTCGAAAATGCCGTTGGAATTATCACAAAGTTTATTAGAAGTACACACACACGTAATTCACAATTCTTACAAGTATAGCCGAAAACAACAAAACCAAACCGTAGGGCAGAAAATTGTTATTACATAAATTGTGTGAAAAGTTCTTCGTTACATACTTGTTCCGAAAATGTATTAGATAATGCTTCGCTCGCACTCAAACAAATAACTGGCGCATTTCCCGATTGACCGACGCCGATCCTTTTGTAAATTAGACATAGCCACCTAGCAACATGCCGCCCACTGGTTCTTGATACCCTTAAATAGTCGGCTTAATGGCTACTACGAATTCGCATGAAATACCAACACAGAAAAGAAGGTTTTATGACGTCTTACGGCGACGCGAGTAAGATAACGTAAATTCAAAGGGCAATAAGACACCTGCAAAAGATTAGTATCGGCTTGCAATAGTATACTAACACGGGAAGCGTAACTTCGTCCGCGTAGCATAAAAAAACGCCGACTGCAGCGTCATCTTTTTAATTATATTTCAGTGTATCCGTCCGTCTCACTGGGACGACGCCATTTATCGGGATAGAAAGTATCCTAAGTGTTGAGCACAGTTCATTTCAATCTGTGCAGTAGTAAAGCCCTTGATTAATTTTCTCTTTTTTAAATACTATATTATTGATTATCAATAAGGATTTAGGACAAAAAAACTAGTTTTTTTTTTAATAATAATGTATTTCGTTCTACATCCCATTACTTCAGTTAACAGTAACTTATATAATTATCTGTTGCAATTTACAAGAGCGGTATTGGGGTGAGGATAGACAAGATGATATTACGAATCCTTGGAAAACGATCATTATTTGCTTTAATATCTGTCAAAATTAGATTATTATTTACATATCGTACGTTACCGAATATCATTAAACTCCATGAGGAAATTAGCATATAGAATTGCTAAAATTAAAATTTTCATTGGTAAAATAACAACGTTTCATACTGTGAATGTGTATCTACTTCGTTTGCAGATCAAAATCAAAAACAATATGATTGTTAAACTTGCTTTGGCTAATTTATGTATGCTTCAGCTGAATCTTGTCTATCTCTTATATATTTCTTTAAAATAAATTCAAATCAAGCCCATAAGAACTTAGGTACATTTTATTCGCCATTCATTATTCTAAAACGCGAGTTGAAACTTAGTTTTTAAAACAATTCATATTTGTTCAAGAGATAACTTGAAAGATTTATTAAATAAATAAAAATACAGATATAAAAGTAAAAGCTTATTAATAAAATTATAAAAAAGTAGCAATAACCCAACTGTATTAAGTTTTAATTTAAGAATTAAAAACCTCGAAATAGCAATAAGAAAATAGTTATCGAATAAAAATAATATACCATAATTTAGATGAAATATTACATCAACTTATATAAAAGTCCGCCATTTTGTCAACGCAGACAACAAAATGGCGATGTTATTTATTTAGTCAAGATAATTACAGAGAATAAAAATAAATCGTTGTTTTGTACAAACTTCTTTAGTTACCAAATTAAAGACACAGCATATTAGTAACAATCATTTGAAAAAATACGCCATATTGTCTACAAAAAGACATCAATATGATGGCGTAGTTAATTAATTACAGAGAACAAGAAAATTAACTATTATCTTTTGTACAAACATCTATTAAGGACAGACATCTATAACAGTCACATTAATTTGAAAAACTCCACCATTTTGTCAACAAAAAGACGTCAAAATGGCGGCTTAGTTATTCAGAGAACAAGAAAATAAAATGCTACATTTTCTTACAAACATCTTTAATTACCAAATGAATGAGACATTTATTATAATAATGATAGTAATCTAAAAACACAAATGCAACCAACCATAAGACACTTTTTACCATTAACAACTAGGTTATATCTATTAATTAACTATGCCTTAATTAGGACATTATTTTACAGTTAAAAAATCAAGTCACTATCCTTTCATGTCACTTAATATGAATAAAAAATTACTTAAAATGAAGAATAGCGAGTAACCCACTAATTATTTGATATTTCAACATAAAAGTAAGAATTTATATTCAAAAACACTTTGAATTTTTTTAAATAGATCTCATTAAAAATCAGTCTAAAATTATGGTTTTTCGTTAATTCACATAAAACTGTCGGCGCCAAATTTTATGCCCGCTCTTTGCAACAAATGGCTACACGATATAATTTAGTCAAACGAAAACAATTATTACCTAGACTTCTGCAGCTTTTGGAGTGGCTATAAAGTTAGATGCTGTTTAAAACTCTGTTCATACTTCTTACAAAGAAAATTATAAATTAAAATAATATACAATCTTACAACTTTTGTTTTTCTTTCTATCATAATTTGTTCATATAGGTCCAAAAGACTTTTCCGATAACATGGCGATCGTCGTTATTGAAATTAAATATTTAACATCGGAAAGTCACATATCAACTATTTCATGCTTAGCTTAATGGCGTTTCCTTATTAACTGTTGAAAGCCGCGCAACGTCTGATTTTGTATGAAATATAGTCTTTGGCGCAGATATCTTCTGTTAACAAAGAACACCTATAAAGTTAGCCGCACACTGTAGTACAGTTTTACACAACCTATAAATACGATCGGCAGTTTTCTTTTGCACAGTAAAGTGCAGACCGGTTTCCGACATGTAATAATCTATATTGAACTTTATTCGCAAGCGGAAATGGAAATAGATAGCGGAAATAAATAAATCGGCAGATACACAGTCACGTTGTATATCCCTAAATTAAGCAATGCACGCTTGAGTTATGGGTGATATACAGGACCACTCTGGGGCCGATTCCAGACACGACGCGAACCCGAAGCCTCTACATTGCAGTAAGGTAAACCGACAAAGGCTTAGCCCGCTTAACCACAGAAGCCGTTGCTTTGCTTGCTATGCACTCTTAACTCTGTTCCGCTTACACGATTCATACACTATCCTGCGCTACTAAAATTAGTCCCCTGCGTAGATACATCTAGTGGAATTATTCGTCGTGCAAAACTGTACAGTGACTCATAAACTTAACCCTTGTCTACACTTGTATCATTAACGATCCAATTATTCAGTGTTGTGTGCAACTATCATTATGTTAGAAACAATGGAAGAAGATTGCAAAAATGAACAATCACCCAATAGAAAGCGAAAACTGAAAAAGCTCTTATGTCCGTAATTTCTTCTGTTGATCAGAGGGCGCCACATTTCATACTTACACTCTCGCTTTTACGTATATAGTAGCATGTAGTACAGTCAAAAAAACTATTAACCCTTCAGCTCACTATTAGCACATATGTGTCCGCGATGAGAGTGCACGTGATCGTTAATTGTGTTGTTGTCTCACTCTGTTTATATAGGAGTTGTATGAGATGGGTATATTTTCTTGGTATATTACTAGATGGTGACAGTGTTAGTCTTGCGGCTTTTGGAAGAGCTGAAGGGTTAAATCTTCCAACTGACCCTTTAACATATTCGCACCCTTAAAATTATACAGACTTAAATCAAAATTTTGAGTCATTTGATTTAAATATCTAATACATAGAAATAAGGTACAAAATGTAATAACTCGATGTTTTGAATTAGGTCCCTATAATTCTAAGGGTGCGATTATCATGAGACGAAATCGAAGATTTGATGTATGTCAATAAACTTAATTTCAATTTCATAAACAAATCGTTAAATGACAACGCACATCGTACTGTAGCGAATTGCCCCAAGTTGAGACATTACTTGCCAATAAAGTTATTTATTGTTTTAAATAGATAATTAGATATACTTTTTGAAAAAATAAGAATAGTCTCAAAATATGTTGCGAACTTTAAAATATAAGTGCTTTTGTGATTGTATTAAAAAATAATGCAAATTTAAAGTTAAATCTTACCAAGACCGTATCAAAATCGCATTTAGACTTATATTTTCAAAACTATTATTGGCTTCTCAAGAATAAACTCCAAGATCTTCAAAATAAGACTTATGCAGAAGTCGTGGACGGCCACGATACACCTTCCATGATCAAATTGATTGTGTACTAGCAGAAGGTGATGTCAGGAGCCTTAAGAACAGACGAGCGTGCATGACAAGAGCTATGAATGTCAAAGAAGCAAGTGAGGTGTGTAAGAATAAGCCTGAATGGCGCTCTGTTGTTCGTGCCTACCCCGCAAGGGAACTGGCGTGAAGTTATGTATGTATGTATGTATGCGTCTTCAAAATCAATTCGCTTAACGTAAACCGTAGTATTGTTTTATCAATATTGAGGGCAGTGTCACTGTGGTACAATTGTATCAGAAATTATTACAAGAACTACGTCGACTGGCGTCGGTCGAAGACCTACAACTCAGCTGAGCTATATGAAGACTTACATACATACATATTATTACGCCTGTTTCCCGTGGGGGTAGGCAGAAGCTATGGATCTTCACTTACGACGATCCTGACAAACAACTTTCGCTTCAGCTACTTTCATTAACCTCTTCATACATGCACGTTTATTTGAGATGCTTTTTACCTGACCTCACTTTAACACTTCCGATATTTGGTCATGGTCATATATTATGAATACTTATACATTGGAATAGGTTGTACGGATGACCATTACCTGCCATTGTGGCGAACTGTACTACTTACTTCGTGAAATTGTCAAGAGTGTACGGTACGAGCAAAACATAAATGCGTCCGCGAAGTTCGTCTACGTCGGGGATTCCCAAAACTATTTTTGGCAAGAGACCCCTTTTCCAAAATGAACTGGTACCTCAGACACTATAGCAAAATTACTTTAAAAATCTCTAGTTTCTTTGGTATGGATACAAAATACTTACCAATTTGAAAACTTTGCGGTTGGTTAAGTGAGTAAACTTCGCTTCATATTCTCATCAAAATTTAATAAAATAAATAGACTTGAAATTCAGTAAATAAAAAATTACGTAAAAATACTGAAGCAGGTAATTATTTTTTGAAAACCCATTATATTCGCAAAGTAAAGATAAACAATAGAAAATTCAATGTGATTACAACTTATACAGTATCTTGAAAGTTTCAAATAAAAACTTGTGTTTAATTAATAGGGGTTGATTTTTAGACCTCTTCGACCCTCAAAATCGGTTATCGTTTATGTCGACCTGGGAAACCGATTTCGAGCCCAGGGGGCTCCTCCCACTTTGGGAATCCCTGGTCTACGTCATTGTGCAGAGCACAATTATAAGGTTCATAGATAGAGCCGAGAGCAGAGTATTGCACTCTCGTTCGCCCACTATCCAGATTCGCTTGGCATCTCTTTCACACAACACACCGAAGGTGTACAACGTTAACATTCGACTGGACCTGCACGAATTCACGAAATTAACTTCACACGAAACGCGTTCAAGTTTTGCACGTACTGTACAACGTGCCTTATATTCCAGCCAATCCGACGCCAGTATACAAAGTCAGTGCCAGCGCCATCTGCCGACGGCTTATTAGAACTTTGCCTCAATATCAACGGCGGTGACATTGTAGTTCGTGAACTCCAACCGCTTGTCGTACTTGAAGATCTCGTCTATCGTCATGAGGGAGAGACTTGAAGTTGTCATATTAAGAACACAGAGCTTATTTCACGACATAGAATGTATAACGTGCCTTATTCCAGCCAGTCCGATGCCGCTATATCGAGTGTACAAAGCACTGGTCTGCGATACAAAATCAACGTAAGCGCCATCTACCGGTGGCTTATCAGAACCCCGCTCTTATTATATAGTATATAATATATACACGATCAAGACATCATAGCTCGCGTACGCTAGCCAGAACATCTGCTTTGTCGTCACTATGACGGAGAGGTATTTGAAGTGGTTATATTATATTTTTATCCGTGCAGGAACGGAGCAAGAGTACAATTTCCTGCGTTGGAGCGGCCTGTCGTAAGAGGCGACAAAACAACACACAGCCAGGTGGTAGGGCATTTGCCCGACTGGATGACAACCACCCCTGGTTTAAAATATGTCGCCATAACAACCTTGAGTTGTGTTCCGGCATTAGTGACCAGGTTCCAGTCTCCCTTAAGAGAGCAGCAGCGCATTTGTAGCAACTTTGGTGTTGCAAATGTCCATAGGCGATGGTAACCACTTTCCATCAAGTGGGCCGTCTGCCTGTCTGCTGATCTCCTGCAATAAAAAAAAAAGACGGAAGCACCACAAATTTGTGGTCAAATACAGATAATTAAGACGAACGATGAACTAATGCTTTCTCCCTCTAACTGCATAGAATTTGTATTAGAATAAAAGAGACAATATAATTCTCTTGGTTTTGGCGCGGCAATTTTGATGGCAGCTGGCAGCTTGTGGACACAAATAATATTAAATTTGACCCCTGAAAGAGGTTAAGAACAGAGCTTATTTCATAACATGGTTAACAGAGTTTACAACGTGCTTCGAAGTCCAGCCAGTCCGACGCGGCTACGAGAAGTTTACAAAGTGAAGGTGAGCGCCATCTATCCGTGGCCTATCAGAACCTCGCCCTTATATACACGGCGGCGACGTCGTGGTTCGCGTAGCCCAGCCGCTTGGCGTGCTTGAAGATCTCGTTGGTGGTCGCCGTAAGGGGGAGGGACTGCTCCAACGCGTCGCCCAACCCTAGAGCTAACTTCAGGTCCTTCTGCATATGTGTCAGTGGCTGTTGTGTCGAATATGCAGATTCGATCATAGCTGTAATACAAAAAAGTATTTATAATAAGACGACTAACCAGACACAAGACACCGCAGTATTTGAAAAAGAATATAAACTATCGTATTAATCTTTAAGGATGCTAGATCTCACGTGAGTGGTGACTAAGAAGTTCGCGAAATAAAACGATTTTGTAGTTAAAAAAATAGAGAGAGAGAGAGAGAGATAACTCTTTATTGCACACCAAAACATACAATTACAAAAACAGACCATATTTACAATATTTTCTAGGCGATACAATAGGCGGCCTTATCGCTCAAAGCGATCTCTTCCAGGCAACCTAAATCAAAAACAAATTTGAATCAGGCGATGTAGGTGGTGCAGGAAAAAGGCAAGGGACACATAAATACTCAAACTAATTTAACAAATAAATACACAAATACATACATAAATACATAGTCATAAATATAATATACAAATATATACATATACAATAATATATTACAAAATAGATATATAATATAATAAATGTATTAGCATGATTATATTGTGTTAATCAGACGTGGCTATTTATGGACAAATAGTGTTTTCTGAGTAAATTTCTAAAAGTTGGTAAGGATTTGGCCTAGCAAAAGAAAAAATAGCACTGCGTTTGCGGATATAACGAAAGAACGTACGTCGCGTCGCGTGCAGGTGCTACCGGTCAACTGAACGAGGTGGGGGGCGTGCTGCGTTATATGCTCAAGGCGCGGTGCTACGTTTATTGCATGTAAGTATTTATACATATATATATATATATAATTAGTAAACTACTTTATTCATTATGGAAATGACGTTATAATTTGCAAAGCTGTTACAAAATCTAGATGACTTCGGCGTTTTGTAATATGATAAAAAGTATGCGCGTTGATTTGACTTGCAACTACTATATTATTAAAGGTCCAACAGTTTATCTGCCTTAATTTGCGCACGACATAAATCGGTTTCCTATTAAAAAATATCAATCAACCGACTAAAACTGTGTCTAATTATGCACAAAGGGCAGTTTTATTGCTAAAAATCATCTCTTCCAGACAACCTCAGGAATGAATTGAAATTATTATATATATTTATTTTTATTTATTTATTATATATATTTACGCTACTAATTTTATTTATGATAATTTTAATTTCTATTGCAGGTCATGCTTGGCACCTATCGATTACAGTCGGAAAAAGCGACTTTTTACGCACCCGAACAACTAGAAACCGCTTCCGGGAAAATTCCCGCGAGATTCCCAGAACAAAAAGTAGCGAGTTTAAGTTTAAGAATTAGCTGTCGGTCAACGAAAACCGCATCGAAATCGGCCCAGTCGTTTTTAATTGAATCCCGAACAAACATTAGCTGTCGATCAGCGAAAACCTCATCGAAATCGGCCCAGTAGTTTTTACTTGAATCCCGAACAAACAGACAAGACGACAAACAGTCATGAAATTTAAAAAATGAAGCGTGTTCGCGTTTAAATAATCTATTCCAGTTATTTTTTTTTAATCGCTTTAATGTACAGACACGGCATGTTTAGAATTTCATAATATTATAGATTAAATAAATTGGTATATAGTCATACAATAATAACTAGCTTTCGCCTGCAGCTTCCGTCGCACCTCACACTCCCTGCGGCAGCCTCCTCCCGGCCTCGGAGATAGAATACAATTTCCCTGTCGTAAGAGGCGACAAAACAACCTACAGCTAGATTGTAGGGTATTTGTCCATCTGGATGGCTGCCACCCCTGGTTTTGAGTATGCCACCATAACAACCTTGAATTGTGTTCCGGCATTAGTGGCCAAGTTCCAGTCTTCCCTAAGAGAGCCACAGCATATTTGTAGCACCTTTGGTGTTGCAAATGTCCATAGGCGATGGTAACCGCTTTCCATCAGGAGGCTCGTCTGGCTGTCCACAGAACTCGTGCAATAAATTTAAAAAAAAAAATTGATGTTACAACGCCATCTAGTGGACAATAGCCTTTTCTAACCAACGACCAGATGGCACTTGTAACACACGATCGATAAAACAGCATTACCCGTCGGTAAAACAGCTACGTGTCGCCATAACGTTAGCATTCTCGTCCTGTATTTAGTGTAGTTTTACACGCCCCGGTATTTCTGAACACTATTACTGGTATTTTATGACATAATTTTTATATGATGTTTCAAACTCGCTATTCCTCCTTTGGCAAGCGTGGCGGTTATTCTAACACACCCCCTCCCTCTTTCTGCGCCCCTCTAACAATAAGGACCCGAGTCCAGCAGTGGGACAAAGAGAGACGTTAATACACGGATAAAAGTTTCAGTGCTTTTAGTATGACCCGACTAGGTGGAGGAGCGAGATGGAATGCTCCTCCGCCTCAAATGGAAGATTTTTCGCCGAGGATATTTTCGTTACCCACAGGCCTAGACCCAACTGTTATAATTTTTTGTGCAGGATCCAGCTGACTGGCCGCAGATAGCTGTTTCAGCGACACCGGGCTTGGTAGACTTCCGGACTCCGTGAGAGTGGAGGCATTCAGCCCAGAAGCAGTGCGCTTAAGGAGGCACAATAATTATTGTTTGTAATTTGTATATTGTTTGTATAATGTGGGAAATTTGTTGAGTGTTTAATTATCGCACAGCGCCATCTGTCGGCTGGCAAGTGTTGTCTGGGCACTGACCCCGTCCTTTGAGTATGAGGTGGGGGGAGGCGAGCGGGGTGAGCGCGAGCACGTCGAGCAGGTCGGCCTGGTTGAGGCCGGCGCGGTCGGCGAGCGCCAAGCCCTCGGCCAGCGCCGCCAGCGACACGCCGCCCACCACCTGCAGCACCGAGTTCATCTTCGACGCGTTGCCGATGTCGCCTGTCGACATACGACACCACGCAGCACGGCGTTTAATTACGAACTTTGCCTTTATCGCCATTTTATCGTAAGCGACATTTGGACCTTAGTATATTTTAAAATATCTATATCGTTCAAAGGCAAGTATTGCTATTCAACGTGGTAACGCCGCCAACCTTTTGGGAACGTCCCGGTAAGTGACAGGGGTTTGGGACCAATATTTTATCTATAATTATTCCCTCTGTTTTTTATTTAGTTCTAGTTTTTAATTTTTAATTTTCTTTTTCATACTGTAGTTTAATCTATGTGATAAAATTCGAATTCAAATAAAACTTGCGAAAGGTATTTTAAAGTATTATTTTGTTTTAAGACTTTTAGTTTTAATTAGATTAGACCCTATTGAATCAAAAACTGAGAGTCCTAATACAAAATAATAGTTTAAAATACCTTTTGCAACAAAAAATATACTTAGATCCAAATGTCGGCAAGGGCTCGATGTGATACAGTCTATTGCAAATAGTACGATATTGAAGAAATTCTGCTCTACTAATTGCACTCGCAGTAATCGACATTTTTGGGTTTTTCACATTTTTGCAGAAATGGTATCCCAAGGCGCTAATGCTTTTATCCGTGCAGGAACAGGCAGCCTGTCGTATGAAACGACAAAACAACCCACAGCCAGGTGGTAGGGTATTTGCCCGACTGGATGGCTACCACCCCTGGTCTAGAATTTGCCGCCATAACAACCTTGAGATGTTTTCCGGTATTAGTGGCCAGTTTCCAGTCTCCCTTTAGAGAGCGGCAGCACATTGGTAGCACTTTTGGTGTTACAAATGTCCATAGGCGATGGTAACCGCTTTTCATCAGGTTGGCCGTCTGCCTGTCCGCTGAAGTCGTACAAAAAAAAATAGAGCATACCGCACCGCTGTCGCACCAACAAATCAGAAAGCGGTCTTACTATCCATCCATTTATCTTACTTACTACTGGTTAACATTTTCTATACACTTCGTACAAATAATGTCAATAGGGATATGTACACATACTACAATTAATGGTAATAATTTTACACATAAAGAACAGTCGTTAAAGTCCCACTGCTGGGCTCCGGCCTCCCCTTACAAGGGGAACAGACAGTATACCCGCCACGCTTGTCTAGGGCGGCTTGGCATGTATGACACATCGGTAATCTCGATGTGCAGATTTCATCAAGATGTTTTCCTTCACCGTTGTTAGCACGTGGTAATTGTAACAATATGCACATTAGGTCACAAAACTGCCTAAGTGTTGCTTGCGATCCGGCCAGGATCGAACCCGCGTCCTTTGGATTTGGGACGCGCGAGTTAGCCATTACGCTACCACGACTTCAAATACGGTACAGTGACACCCATAGAAATAATAATAATTACTTTTCAAACGATAATTAATGCGCAATTTGACTCGTTTTACTTGTACCTATAGGTCCCGCCACGTAAAAAGAACGCCGAGCGGTAGCGGAGGGGATGCGTCTGCGCAGGTGTACAGTCGTATCCTAAAGTACTAGGGTAATAATATTTTCTTAAGTTTTCGCGACTTGTATACATAATAAAACTAGGTTTTAACGGTTTTAAGCGCGGTAATCTTATTTGATTTTGGTTTTTCCGACGTTTCGGCCACTTTTCAGTGGCCGTGATCACGGAAGACAAAGATGTCAAGTGTCAACGAGTATTGTTAAAGTTTTATTTAGCCTACCGCCAACTTATTAATTTTAATTATTTAATTTTAATTTTGTTTTAAAAACAAAATTAAAAATAAAATTAAATAATTAAAATTAATAAAACCGTTAAAACCTAGTTTTATTATACTAGGGTAATGTTCTATGAGTAATTGTTTTATTGTAGAATGTTATTAGGTACTTAACTAGCTACTTAGTACTTTGGAATTGGCTGAAATACCCGTCTCGCCCCCTTCATACGACCAAATTGATCGATGAAGGTTCAGAACGAGCGTTCATTTTACGTGACGCGAACTATACTTATGACGTCAGAAGTAGGTACGCTCGTACAAAATCTATGAGAATCCTACGTTTCGTAATATATGTATCACTTGAATCGAGTGTCGGCTCTCTTATATTCTATCAAATGTAAAGGAAAACAATGGACAGCAAGCCATATGTACCGGGCACTAATACACTTTGAAAAATACTCGACATTTCCATTCAGAACAACATACAAACAAGGCATGCAACAAAAATACAATATGTTCAAGACGCTCCGATTTAAACGTTGACATTTAAAAAAAAAAGATAAAAAAGCAGTGCAAGAAATAGATATAATGTATAAAAAAAAAAACAATATATGCACAACCGTAACCTACAAAAATAAACGGAATACACAAACACATCAGCACTTACAAAATTTGATATAATTGTGCCCAAAATACAATACTTGTACTTGGACTTTGTTGAGTGTACTTATATATAATTAAAGTCTATTTCAATTAGGACGGTAGTATGTCTGACACAGACATAAAACACGACTCGTAGCGTCTTCTTAAACTTTCCTACGAAATCTATATATTAATACGTGAACAGAACAAACATAGCAGACGAGCGTGCATGACAAGAGCTATCAATGTCAATGAAGTGAGTGAGGTGTGTAAGAACAAGCCTGAATGGCGCTCTGTTGTCCGTGCCTACCCCGCAAGGAAACTGGCGTGAAGCTATGTATGTATGTATGTAACACGTGAAGTAATAGTACATTATGGTACTAGTGTGTAACATTGGTGATTACCGCCGAGGCGCCATTGAGACTCGAGCCGTAGGCGAGGGTCTTAAGAGAGCCGAGGACGGTAATCATCAATACACACGTGTATCATACGACGTTTTTCAACACACTTGTGAATAAAATAACAACAAAAACTCATTTTATTTAGTAGATAAAAAAAAATGTTATATATGAGTGAAAGTTTTATTTATTAAACACGTAAGAGTTAAAATTATCTCTTTAAATAAGAAGTTGCATTAAATGAGCAAGCAATAGGAACATTAATTTATTTGTTCTATAGAACACGATCTTTTTTTTTTAATAAAAACTTTTTTAAAAACAAAGCAACTCAACCAATAAAATTTTAAAAAAAATCTACAACTCACTAGTGAGTTATAATGTTTTTTAGTCACAGTTTGATAATGGGTGTCATTCTGTGCCTAATTGCGGTGACCATAGAGCCACTTTATGAGCAAGTGTGAAATGTGTTGAAAAAAACATTACACACACTACCATGTATTTGACACACGCACGCATATATACTCTTTTGTTTATTGTTAAAGTCAAATTACCAGTGTAGCCTTGGCGAAATCTGACATTATAGAAGTATAGTCTTTGACAACAGAACCTTGATAATGTTCAAACTTATAATTTAAATTAATTATGGTTGACCACTAGTAATTATTCATTTTTATTATATAAAAGTCTATGTAATCCTGTTACTATTATATTTAGGGCAGAATTGTCAATCATCAAATAAAAGTTATCAGTTGAATAAATTATAACCTGACTAAATTCAAAAGTGACACAATTCAATTGTTTTATTCATGCAAATATCATTTTTAATATTTTCATGATGCGTTTTATTTTGTAGAATAACTATTTTCTGGTAATTGAAAAATCGATCCTTAATAATATACTATTATTATTAGAGTTACGATGTTTATTCATTTATTTACGTAATTTCTCGCATACCGTTCTATTTCAGATAGATTATAATTCAAATTCAAAATAAGTTTCACTGGAGAACACTTTTTGAAGGTCATACATATAGGTTAAAATTTAATTTTACTTCCTAGTCTATGTACACCACTTCGCAACGTGTTATTGCTGTTAAGGAGAAGAAGCGGCAAGAAACTCCCCAACAACACGTCTAGCTAAAAATTGCTTTTCTTCTTATTTATCTAGCTCATACAGAAATATGTTACACAATTACTTTTTCGAAGAATTAATGGAGTTATAGGAAGCAGTGCATACTCAGTAAGATTAAAGCACAGTAAAAGGAAAGAAATATATTATTATATAATATAATTCTGAATTGCTATGGAAGGCCACGACACACCTTCCATGATCAAATTGATCGTGTACTAGTAGCAGAAGGTGATGTCAGGAGCCTTAAGAACAGACGAGCGTGCATGACAAGAGCTATGAATGTCAAAGAAGCAAGTGAGGTGTGTAAGAATAAGCCTGAATGGCGCTCTGTTGTTCGTGCCTACCCCGCATGGGAACTGGCGTGAAGTTATGTATGCATGTATGTATGTATAATTCTGGATTAGTAATAAATTACTTTCTGACGTGGTAGAGCCATGCTGAAATTATCTTGATTAGCGCTGCTAGCGCCGGCCCGATCGGTTGACACCACGCTCGCACAGAATATCGGTGTGAAACGGTTAGCCTTGAGCCAAAATCGTGTTTCGTGCGACGAGTGAGGACAACCCTGCTTCCTATCCCCTCTATTGCATCCTAAAGTCTGGCAACGTGTTGGCTTCGGTGCTAGTGCCCTCCCAACCCCCCAACCCCCCTCTAAATGTATTCTGTCATTCGTTTCATCATAAATTATCCTTGCCAAAAGTAAATAAATACACTCAACAAATTTCAACTACGACTAACTGCCGCACTCGGAGTCATGATTATAATAGTCCTAGTAGTTGTATATTATGGTTATTCTGAAATAAAAAAAAATTGCTTCATTTTGAACTTGGCTAAACTCGACCACGTCGTGCCATGACTCAGTTCAATATTATTAGGCAATTCTATCATTTTTTTTATTTGCACACACAAACATACAGAAGCTGAATTCTAATATACAACAATTTAATTTATATTAAATCAATCGACCTATATGGAGCCGTTCATAATGCATTCATCAGGCAAAATTCGCCATATTCTTTTTGAAGTGAAACTTCTATATAGACGGGGGGGGACGGATTATGTGCGAGCGAGATAGAGCAACTATCAATATATGCGCTCCCGCATTACGCTAGCCAGTAGTGCGTTGTCCGCTGCGATGACAAGACGTATGCAGCTCTCATACAGCCTTCCCTCTCTTGTATGCGAATGTACTATGGACGGCTCCTACGATCCCCGAGTGCGGTATCAGGACTAACTGTCAACGTTCAAGTTTCGTCGCGCCAAAAACCGGAGAAGCTGACTACTACCAAGGTAAAAGGAGTTCTTGCTCATCGCCTTGAAGCACGACTGGCAGTCGTCGAAGAGGGTGCGGTCGCCGGCTGCCAGGATTATCAGCGTGCCCTCTTCCGCTTGCGTCTTTGACCCTTGGATCTGCAATGCGAACAAACAAATATCTACGATATTATACAATTCTATCCGTGCAGGAACGGAGAAAGAATACAATTTCCTGCGGCCGGGCGGCCTGTCGAAAGAGGCGACTTAACAACCCACAGCCAGGTGGTAGGGCATTTGCCCGACTGGATGGCTACCACCCCTGGTCTAAAGTATGTCGCCATAACAACCTTCAGTTGTGTTCCGGCATTAGGGACCAGGTTCCAGTTTCCCTTAAGAGACTAGCAGCGCATTTGTAGCAACTTTGGTGTTGCAAATGTCCATAGGCGATGGTAACCGCTTTCCATCAAGTGGGCCGTCTGCCTGTCTGCTGATCTCCTGCAATAAAAAAAATCTAAACATGCCGTGTCTGTACATTAAAGCTGTTTAAAAAACGTGTGCGTCTCGGGACGCCCGACAGAAGTGATAACATATATGTAACTATGCGTAAGAGAAAGGGAAGCCTGACAGACTGGCGCCGTAACGCGTTACGTAACGAAGCGGTTTACCCTCCCATAAGAAGTTATCACTTCAAAAAAACAATTGGAATAGACTATATAAACGATGGAGAACACGAGGTAATTTTTGAAGTGATAATTTCTTATCTTCTTCACAGACGTTTTTATTTATTTCTTGCCTGTCCGGTTTATTCGGGATTCACGTAAAAACTATTGGTGACCCATTTCGATGCGATTGTCGCTGATCGACAGAAAACTCTTAAGACTTCATATTTTACGCTACTTTTTATCCTGGGATTTCTGGGAATAACTTAATATGGCTAGATTAAAAAAAAATCGAACTCCCAATATGGTTTTTTCACTGATCGACAGCAAATTTTATGTAATAAAATGTGTGATACTTTTTATCCCGGGAATCCCGCGGGAATTTTCCCGGGAGCAGTTTGAAGTTGGCATTGTATCACACAGTTCTCACTAAAACTATAGCTTACATTCTTTTTTGAATTTTATGTAATAAAATCTATAATACTTTGTGTGCCGGGAATTTCAAGTCAAGCGTGGACGAAGTCGCGGGCATATTCTAGTAATAATACACAAGCGTCAACTCTGGGATCGATTCCCGGCGAGAAACAAACAAATACGTGAAGCAAAAAACTTTGTACCCGTTTTTACGAAAATTGCGCGCACGGAGGAGTATGAAATTTCGCACACTTATAGTTTATATAGAGAAGAAGCGACGAATGCTAATATTTATTTAATATTATGCATAAAAAATACATTACACACACTACCATGTATTTGACACACACACGCAATGTTTACTCTTTTGTTTATTGTTAAAGTCCCATAAACAGTGTAGCCTTGGCGAAATCTGTGATTATAGAAGTATAGTCTTTTACAACAGAACCTTAATAATGTTCAAACTTATAATTTAATAAATTATGGTCGAATTTCGACCACTGGACACACCACTAGTTATAATTAAAAATGTATTCTAGTTGGAACCGGTTTGCAAATAGTTTCAATATACATATTTTACCTGTGCCTCAAGATATCTTCCTCCCTTCCCGCTAATAGCTTCAACGATATCGTGCGAAGTATCTGCGTCTATGGATGTCATTTCCACGTAGCCTTTCGATTCGAGAGACGGACAATGGAGCACACCACAATTGCCAAAGACCATCTGAAAAAATCAAAATTCACATTTTAATAACACGTCATCTGGAATAATGTTATAGTTATTGAATTAATGGAATGAATATGCTTTATTGTGTTTTAAAAGATACTATTAGTTTTTAAACATATTAAACACACACGGCACTAGATAGGACAATATATATAAGTATCCCCCGCTGACGAAGTGGATGTGTTCTGATTCCCGGGGCACATTCAGGCACTTTTTGCGCTGGATCGGACTGGGCGTAACTACGTTCTAGGTCTCAGCCTTTCCTAGATAAAAAGCGCGGGGCACATGGGAGGAGGATGGTTTTAGTGGATGGTAGTTGTTGCCCGTGCAACTTCTCGGAGTCTCCACACAAGCTGGTTGATTACTGTTTGGATTGCCGCTTATTAAAGGGTAAAGCCTCCATGATCAACTATGGTCTAATCCCTTGCAAAGGACCCAGTATTGTGCGTAAATAGCATTTCCCCCGCCTTAAAATATAAATATATATATATATATATATATATATATATATATATATATATATATATATATATATATATATATATATATATATGTATATATATATATATATATAAGCCCCACACTGCACATGCACTTTTTCACAACACCAGCATGTAACAGATACACTCTACATTAGTATAAGTTTAGTATTAAAACTAGAATAAATTAATATAATAAGTTATTCGTAACACCTCAACACAAAAATCAATAAATTAATTCAAAAAATTAAATCTAGAAATTAAGTTGTAAAAAAGGGCACGGAACTCGAGTCCGTAGAGTTGTTAATAATAATAATAATAAACTCGCAGGGGGGCTTTGTGGCGAAGCCTTAGGTGAGTAGCGACACCTCGTACCTGACTCCGGGGGCCAAGACAAGGCCTCCACCACCGTGCTTGCCTTAGCCAGCCGGCACGGAGTGGAGATCGCTAGAGCTAAGACTCAAGCTCCAGGGGTGGAAGTGATAAATGGCATCACGTCAGAAGTAGCTTCGGTGAACCTGCAGCCCACCTCTCTACACCCCTTAGCCACTCACACCCATGTTGCCTCTGTCTTTATGGCATTTTTTGGGGCCCATGCAGGGAGTGGCGAGTCACCGTCTGCCCATTTTTCCATGTTCCCTGAACATTGCGACAGGCAGACGCCATAGTCCCCATATTCCCAGACCCCTAGTACCACTAGCAGTTCACTCCAATAGTCCGGTACTTTTTGTCCTCATTTCCCACAATAGTTCTACGCTGGCCGGGGCTTGTCCTGGGGTGCATTGTTATATGGTGTAGACAGGGATAATCGCCGGTCAGTGTCACGCCAAATTTACATTAAATTTGTCAAAGGGCCTCTACGTGTTGGCCTTTCCATGGCCCCACTCAAGCCCTCCAAATGTCCGGGCCATTTTTATGGCCCGTGGTCTTGAAAGACATACAAATAAATAATAATAAAAAAAACATATTATTACTTATCAAATCAAATAATTTTATAGTCATACAAATTGCTGTTGTTATTTTATAATGTTCACATATTTTTGCCGGTTGGGCAAATATATAGGTACATACTTATTTCAATACTTATTAGCCTAAATGGCACTCTGTTGTTCGTGCCTACCCCGCAAGGGAACTGGCGTGAAGTTATGTATGTATGTATGTATGTATACTTATTTCAATATTTACTTAGAGTTAATTATTGTTACTAATGTTTCAATCTTATAATTATGTATAACCTTAAATTTAAGAAATACTAAACAATGCACAATTTAAATTTACATATGTTTCTAATTATAGTAATATGGTACAAATATTGTAAATATATTTAAACACTTAAAATTCTATCTTATCACATATATTTAAAGCTTATCATTATTAAGGAACTCCGTTACACCGTAGTAGCTTTTTTTATTAGTAGTTTATTTAGTTGTGATTTAAATAATTTAATTTTCAGAGCTTTCTACTCACTATATTTCTACTTACTATATTTCTATGCACTTTATTTCTACTCACTATATTTCTACTCACTATATTCTATTTATTATCAATTACATATTTTCTATTTATTATATAAGATTAGTATGTATGTTGTGCTATTTTTATTGCGATACTGGCATTGTGTTTTTTGAAATCTGTAATTCAAATTGAAGATATTTAACTGAATATCTATTTTACGCTCTTAAACTAATATAGACAAATGGAAGTTACCAATAAAAATCAGGGTGAAGTGAATTTTACATTTAACCGCGTACAATAAAGGTCAGTAGGGAAAGGTCACGTGATACCAATATCCCTAATGGTCTTAACGGGCTCGACCTTTAACTGGGAACACATTTGGCCCATAAAATCTGGGTTTTATAAATAAAGCCCTTAACTCGGCAACCCATCAGTAAATATGAGCGGCATGAACCTGATTGATCCACCTAACTTATATAAGTACACTTTACAGATTTGACACTGATTTAATTAAATTAATTTATAGTGTTTATATTAAATTACATACATAGATACATACATAACTTCACGCCAGTTCCCTTGCGGGGTAGGCACAAACAACAGCGCGCCATTTAGGCTTATTCTTACACACCTCACTTGCTTTTTTGACATTCATAACTCTTGTCATGCACGCTCGTCTATTCTTAAGGCACCTGACATCACCTTCTGCTAGTACACGATCAATTTGATCATGGAAGGTGTGTCGTGGCCTTCCAGGACTTCTGCATCCATCCACTTTTGCATTGTATATCTGTTTAGTCATTCTTTCATCATGCATTCTTTCCACATGCCCGAACCACCGGAGCATTCCTTTCCTTACCTTCACCCCGACACTCTCTTTCAGACCAACTCTCTCTATATTAAATTACAGTAATAAAACTACTTATTTAGTATTGTTAGCTACTTTTTCAATACCATAAACGGCATAACATATTATTTCAAGGGTATTTTGAAAATATGTCTTTTTGACGCTTCAAGTGGACGAGTGTGAGTTTTTTCTTGCGTGTATTTCTTATAAGAATTCAAAATATTTGTATCCAATATAACCATAGATTATCACAGAATCTATTATATAATATAATATTAATATTAATATAATATTATAAACGCGAAAGTTTGTAAGAATGTTTGTTACTCTTTCACGCAAAAACTACTGAATGGATTTTGATGAAACTTTACAATAATATAGCTTACACATCAGAATAACACATAGACTATAATTTATAAAGATATAGTGTCAATTATCCAAAATATAACGATTTTTCCAACACCATGCGGGTGAAATCGCGGGGCGCAGCTAGTCTATTTTAATTGAAGTAAATCTGTTTGGTAGTTTTTGAATAATCGCAATTTTTGTGAACATAGACAAATATTTGGCCCAGCCCTCCTATTCCATCCTCTCTATCACAGGCTTATTATACGACGAAGAGTTTTTGGCGGGAACTGAAAGGAGATGTTGGGCTGTACAGTTTTATTTTCTAAAAATGTGTAAAATTACTCTAAAATGAACAATAGTTGTAGGATATTGATAGTTTTTGAGTAGTAATTATGTGTTTTGTGAGAAATGTGAGCTGTAAAGTCAAATGTGGCCTTTTGAGTTGTCACAAGAACTCCGTTGAATGGCACTAGCTGATAACCTACAGTTCAGCTGTGCTACACATAGGTTTAAGAAAATGAAGAAACCACATTGAATCTAAGATCTGGCTTAAAGGCCTAGCTGCCAAGACATAAAATCCAAATATATATATATATATATATATATATATATATATATATATATATATATATATATATATATATATACGACGAAAGATTTTTTAGATGTCCACACCGAATGGGTATAATGCGATTGCCACCAACCATACTTTTTCAGTGATCATTCATTTAATGTTAACCGTTAAGACAATTATCGATATTCCAAAAAGCTGCAAGACTAACAACACTATCACTATCTCGTAATATACGAAGAAAATATACCCATTTCATACAAATCATACAACTCCTATACAAACAGAGTGAGACAACAACACAATTAACGATCACGTGCACTCTCATCGCGGACACATATGTGCTAATAGTGAGCTAAGGGTTTAAACCTCGTATTAGTATAAACAATTTTTTTTTTAAAGACGAATAATAATAATCATTCTGAAGTAGATTTTTTTTCATTGCATGAGTTCAGCAGACAGGCAGACGGCCCATCTGATGGAAAGCGGTTACCATCGCCTATGGACATTTGCAACACCAAAGGTACTACAAATGCGCTCTCTAAGGAGAGAGAGTTCTCTCCCGGAACACAACTCAAGGCTGTTATGGCGGGATACTCTAGACGAGGGGTGGTAGCCATCCAGTCGGGCAAATACCCTACCACCTGGCTGTCGGTTCTTTTGTAACCTCTTACGACAGACCGCCCGGCCGCAGAAAGTTGTATTCTTTCTCCGTTCCTGCACGGATAAAACCTTTTACCTCTTTCGCAGCCTGTGGATCTGCTACACATGAGAACGTAATGTCCGCTTCCTCGACGACGTCGCAAGGTGTCACCGCGATCGTCGCGCCAACTTTCTCGAAGTCTTTGCACTGTAACATGATAAGGAATAATCAATTTAATAATGTAATCTATATATTAATACGTGAAGCAAAAACTTTGTACCCCTTTTTACGAAAATTGCGCGGACGGAGGAGTACGAAACTTCGCACACTTATAGTTTATATAGAGAAGAAGCGACGAATGCTAATATTTGTTAAAATTATGTATCAAAAATACATTAATTCAATTAAAAAAAACATTACACACACTACCATGTATTTGACACACACATGCATATATATGTATATATACTTGTTTATTGTTCAAGTCAAATTAACAGTGTAGCCTTCTCGAAATCTGTGATTATAAAATATTGTCTTTGACATTGATTATTATGGTCGAATTTCGACCACGGACGACAAGGAGTTATTATAACACTTCATTATCGTAGGAACTGATGAGTTAGGTCATTTATTTTTGGTCTATTTATCAAAATGTCATGACCTATGATAAGTTGTCAACAATTTAATTTCAAGATTTTTTTAAACTGCTGTCTTTGGTTCCATACCATTATTACGTTAGAGAATTTTTTTTGTTTTGATTATTGCTTACGAGCCAATTGATTGTTTTAATCGAGTTGTAAATTGTAGTAATAATATCCATTTAATCATGTGATAGTGCTTAAATTATTATTATAAATATAATTGATAACGCAAAATAAACAAACCTTGTGAAACCCTCGAATTTCTACATTTACAATATTTAGGAACTTTTAAACTTTTTCCAGATAATAGGAGAGCGGACAGCAAATCAACTAAGTACTTTTTATCGTCTCACAAAACGTCGCAGTGTCATAGATTTTGTATGAGCGTCCGTACTTACGACGTCATAGGTAGACACAAGTAAAATGAGCCAAATAGCACATTAATTACTTACATAAACCACTGGTATATGGACCAAACTGACCGCAGATTCGGTCTTTTGGTCCATACACAACCAAACTGACCCCAGACTCGGATTTAGCGCAACGAAATACATAAGAATAGATGGGTCTGGTCAAAAGTACAGACCGCTTTTTTTGTGGGCCGATGTTATTGTTTAAAAAGTAATCCAAATCATTTGTATCATGATATTTTAAAAGATAGATGATATGTTATTTTAATGCCTGTCCTTGTATAGAATTTATTGTAACAAGTGTCCGCATCCTTACTGTTATTCCACGGTACAAATGGACACGATTTTTCCATGGTACAAGACTAAATAACACGCCATCTACATTAGGAATTTAAAAAGGTTACGTTCTTCAAATTGGCGTTAGATGTCACTGCGCGTCCTCGCTTGGAGACAAACGTAATCAATAGACACGCCACGCCAACGATCCGCCGCCCGGTCGGCGACGTCAACGACCGCTCGCTCACATTATGGCCGCCGGCCACGCGCCGCCATTTTGATAACGGCTCCTACTATCAAGCGACACGGACACAAAACAGAATAGACACTGTGTCACAACACGGGCGCTCTACGTGTATCTTCTATACGGCTTAATTTCTCGACACAGTGCAATTGGAATTCATATGCAAACAGCGATGCTCTTTTAGTTTTACCTGAATGCTTTTTTGACTCATTAGCCACGTTATATAAATTCAGCACCAAAGTTTAAACACCAAGTTAGTAAATGGTTAAAAACATTAAATTACAGTGACACAGAAAGCACAATACTAAACTGACCACAACACTAGGGCACACACACACACGCCGACACACACACACACACACACACACACACACACACACACACACACACACACACACACACATATACATACACACACACACACACACACACACACACACACACACACACACACATACACACACACGCACACACACACACACGCGCACACACACACACACACACACACAATACCACACGCACTCATAGTTTTAGGTTAATTAATTAATAAATCAATTATATTTAAGTTTCTATAATAAAATTGTGTTGGGTGCCGCGATACAGACCTAGAGTCTAGTGCAGCAACCGCCGCCAAAAATAATTTGTAGCCTTAATTTTAACTACTATATAAGTTTTAGATGTAATTATATAAGGCCTAGAAATAAGTTTATAAAATAAATGAATTTGAATTTGAATTTGAATTCACGCAGGAAAAAAAAAAAAAAAAAAAAAATTGAGCAAACTATAGTGCCTATGTTCTATCATGTCAATGTAGTAATGGTATAATATACGAAAGAACGTATTTTATTTGAGGTGACCTTTCAGATCAATTTATTACGACCGCACGACCTTACGTCAGTGTAACAATATAATTAGTTTGTATTGCGCCATTTCTTTACCTTATTGATAGTTTTGTAAACATTTTCGGTCTTTATATGAGACCTAAATGTGAACATAATATCGGTTTCATTCATATATTAAGTGGCTAGCTACTGCGCATTTAGTAAGCTGCAGTCTAAACAATTCATTTATAAGTAGATTCAATGCAGACTGACCAAATTTATGGAGTAGATATATTAACAAACCCAGGGAATTAGATTTAGTATAGTAGCCGTCTATAAATCGCAGTCATTTCACTGAACAGTTAACTATAATATACTTGTCACATTTAATTAGGCTTTTAGCTTCCTCCTTGAGAAATTAGTATCAAGAGTCATGTCAACTTTGTTAAATAAATAACGCGAAGGAGAGCCTTGAATATTATGGTAATTCGCTTCACACGGCCATGTAACAAAACCAGTTTCATTCTGCAAATTAAATTGCACCTAATCTATCATGTTAATTTATTTAAGAAGCATTTCATGAACAATGCAGACTTTTATATGATTGTACATTTATCTTTGACATCCAAATAGCTGTTTACAAATAAGAGTATTGTTCTGTTGCCTGGTCTGTCATAGAAAACAGAACACCCAGGGAGGTGACGAAATAAAAACATCAAATGACTGTAAAGGAAATGAAGATTACCATATATTATGTGATTATATTGATAGATTATAATAACAGTAATTACATCATTAGAAAATATCATATAGCGGAATGTGAGTCTAGGCTAGTTCACAAATTTGGGAGCAAATAATCAATTCCATGTCCCAAATTTATGTACCGTGAATTCTGTATCACATTGGTAGAAACTCAGAAATGCTTCTAGGGAAATTTACAAAAACTCTAGTTCGATCACATTTATGTAAAGACAGGGCATGAGGGGATCTAGGATCCGAACTATGCTCTATTTCCTGGAGATCCCATTAGAGGAGGTAGAGGTAATAAATATGTAATTCTGATTGAATGTTATAAGAGAGTTATCTCTTATAACATCAAATTATTAAATATTTCTTATCTTGTTCTTTTCATTGTTAAATGATCCCACAATAAAGAATGCCGAAGATTCAATCAATTAGAACATTTAATTTAAAGCTGAATGGATGTAACAGAAATTAATCTCAAGGATGATAATGAGAATTTAGAAGATACCGACAGAATATCTCTAGTTACGCATCTGGCTCTCAAGGTGAGATTCATAGATCTGTTTCCGTTTATACACGTCAAAGAAGTGTTGATAATAAAACAAGGAGCGTCGTTTCGCGACAAACAAAAAAGTGATTTGGCCCGTACGAAGGTCAATGGCAATGTTTGCGCAGATGCCGTCACGGCGGCGTTTATAGGTCTTCGTCGGCACTGAAACGTGGCGATTAAGGAAGCAAGTAGATTTTAACAGTCTGATAGATCCTATTTGTGAATTAGCAAATTGGACACATTGAAATAGGATTTGCTAGCCCTTCAATGTAATTTGGTCCAGAATAATCATTCTAAATCATGTTGACAAACTCCACTCACACCGCTGAGACTAGCTAAAACTAGAAAGTATTTTAGAAATGCTGACATCAAAGTGGTGTTTATAAAATTGGTAAAATTATTACATTGTTCGGGTATTTCATGCATCGGAAAATAATTGCAAATTTGCCGAGAATTTTCTAAAATTTGAATTCATAACTCGTTAGTGTTAAAATACAAGTCAATGTCCTCTAAAATAGATGTTTTCAACCCAGAACGGTACCAGAATATGTAAATACGTGAACTATATTAGATAAATAGAAAATTGTATAAATGTAGCTATAAATAAGAATTAAAAAGGAATAGTACCAAAAAACAACTCTCCCGACCAAAAATAGAGACGATTAAAAAACATGCAGATATCGAAAAACCAAATTACATTAACCAAACATTAATAATAACAGTCCTAAATAAATCTAAACCAATTTTGATAATCCATCAACACATTTCCAGGCCAAACGACCAAACGTAACAAACTGATGAGGTTCAATTTGTCATTAGACTCGTTAAATTTATAGGAACAGCAACATATTAGCGAAATATGATGTGGTACGTAACCCACATCAGAGTTCTTTGCCACAACAATGTCACGACTGCAGCCCCGAAAATAGGTGACACGCGGGTATTTTGAATAAATGTAGATGACTTGCATGAAGACAAAAGTAGGCCACTAAATATAAAACAATCGAGGTTCGATATTTCCGTAGCAATTTTGGCAAAAACGGAATCTGTAGGCTGTGGACTGATTCAAACGTCGTTGCCTGCGTACGGCGTGACGCTGTACGCGACCGATGAATATTAAAGCTATGAAAATGCATTATAGTGGTCTCTAGTACACGCGGGAATTGATTTCCGCACCTGGCGCCTAATGCACTTCAAACGGCCCAGAGGCGTTACTCTCGAACGTATTTCGTCGTTTCTTTTCATTTTAGAACTTCTTTTGCTTGATTTTTTTTTCAATACTTAAATGCATTTTTCAATTAATTCATGTTCCATTTATTTTTGTTTTATACAAACCTTGTTGTTGTAGTGCTAAATAAATTTTTAAAGTGTAACTTCTTTAGAATCGTTATGATTTGAAAACCGATGAAACGAAAAAGTAACACTAAAAGAAATAAACACATAAAATCCAACCCACTTGATCTACTAAACCGATTTTAAAAATTCTTTTACTGTTAGAAAGCTACGTTAACAGGGAGTGTCATAGACTATATAACATGACGCT
The DNA here is from genome assembly GCA_019925095.2 of Dendrolimus kikuchii. Classification (NCBI taxonomy): domain Eukaryota; kingdom Metazoa; phylum Arthropoda; class Insecta; order Lepidoptera; family Lasiocampidae; genus Dendrolimus; species Dendrolimus kikuchii. The sequence continues at coordinate 18,443,107 of CM034407.1, forward strand.
ACCACGGGAGCGGGACAGAGCGCGGGTGAAACCGCGCCGGGCCGCTAGTAAACTATAAGTGTGCGAAATTTCATACACTTCCGTCCACGTAATTTTCGTAAAAAGGGTACAAAGTTTTTGCTTCACGTATTCTTATATATATATATATATATACATATATATATAAATATATATACACATATATACTTATATACACATATATATACATACCTATATATATATATATATATATATATATATATATATATATATATATATATATATATGATTTAAACTAATACACTAAAAGAAAACTTAACTTAGTTAAATGGTATTCTACCCGTAGTTCAAGACGAAATAAAACACATTTCTCTTTACACGTTAGTAATAATTTTCAATTTAAATAAAACTTCAAATAAATTTTAGCTCTTTCTGTTTATGTTATAATCAAAGGTCGATATATACAGTTTCTTCCCGGCATGACTGGTTTATCCTAGGTTTGACCAAGGCCTTTCGACAAAAGCGGAAAGAAATTTAAATTTCGGCCTTTGACTAAAATATTTTTAGTCATACCTAGAAGTACTTAACTTTTTCGTCAAACGTCGATCCTAGGAGCTACTAAGACAGAGTCGGTCAAACGTCGATTCTTACTGCACTTGTTGCATGTTTAATTACTGTATAAATTACTCAAAGGCAGAAAAACGTTATTTATTTTGATTTTGACTAAGACTATGTCAGACCTGAGGTTTTACTATAACACATATACATAGGCAGATATTCTTCTATACGTAGATCAAATGAAATTGTGCGTAACAGCGCATTGAATTTGGAACTTTATGACAGTGATTTAAAGTGTATTTTTGATTGAAGATTTTGAAATATAACATGTTGATTGATGTAGGCTAAAGGAATTATATTTATATTAATAAAAGTCAGAGAAGAATTATCTGTGAGTGTACGGGCTAGCAACAGCCGTACATTGCCGTGTAAGTAGTTTTTTTTTATTGCAGGAGATCAGCAGACAGGCAGATGGCCCACTTGATGGAAAGCGGTTACCATCGCCTATGGACATTTGTAACAGCAAAAGTGCTACAAATGCGCTGCTGCTCTCTTAAGGGAGACTGGAACCTGGTCACTAATGTCGGAACACAACTCGAAGGTTGTTATGGCGACATACTTTAGACCAGGGGTGGAAAGCATCCAGTCGGGCAAATGCCCTACCACCTGGCTGTGGGTTGTTAAGTCGCCTCTTACGACAGGCCGCCCGGCCGCAGGAAATTGTACTCTTTCTACCATCCTGCACGGATAAGTTTACGCCGACACGTGCATTTTAACATATCATTCACATCAGTACTCATTTAGCACCGTACTCGGTCAGTCGACAAAACAGCCATTGATCTTAGAGCATAATAATAAGCACCATCATTTTCATTAGGTACCATAATTTAGCAATAATCCTAAAACATCTATTATTAACATCCTATGTACGAAACCGCCCCACAAGGAACTATATTCTCCGAAGTTTCACTTCTACTGCGTGTGAACTGCACACAAACACATTATTACAATCTTTTATTTAACTAGCAGAAGGTGATGTCAGGAGCCTTAAGAACAGACGAGCTTGCATGACAAGAGTTATGAATGTCAAAGAGGCAAGTGAGGTGTGTAAGAATAAGCCTAAATGGCTCTCTGTTGTTCGTGCCTACCCCGCAAGGGAACTGGCGTGAAGTTATGTATGTATGTATGTTTATTTAACTTGCAATGGATGTACCTATGTATGTATGTAAGTTCGGGTGGAATCTTGTAAGTTAAATTTGACCAACTTCCCGGTTTCGGATTGAGCTGACATTTTGCACGCATATGTATATCGCGTGACAATGCAATAATATGGTACCATGGAGCTGATCTGATGATGAAGTCGGAAGGTGGCCATAGGAACTCCTGTACTACTAAACAAGATAGACCCGTCGTGTTTGGGCTCGTTTTACTTGTCTTGGCTAGCACTCTGCTGCTACATGATATCCAGGACCTCAAAAGCTTGTATTTAAAAACCTTTTTAAAAAAGCTTATTTTTGTTCTTTGTTTCATCTTTTTTAAAGTTTAATTGAATTTTTCGTGTCGTTCAGACGAAAACACACGACGACAGGTGTTTGGAAGTAAGCCCTCTGATGCAAGACGGCGCTTGTGTAAGACAGGAAGGTGTGTTCACGGCAATACGACACCCGCCATACGTGTAACTAAATGTTGAATTTTTTGCATTGTTCATAGTCTCTAAGTCATGGATATCGTTAGTCATAATTATATTGTCTAATTACTAGTCGTCTCCCATTGCTCGAAATTCGACCATAATTAATTCAAATTATAAGTTTGAACATTATTAAGGTTCTGTTGTCAAAGACTATACTTTTTTATTTATTTTTATTGCAGGAGTTCAGCAGACAGGCAGACGGCCCACTTAATGGAAAGCGGTTACCATCGCCTATGGACATTTGCAAGACCAAAGGTGCTACAAATGCGCTGCTGCTCGCTTAAGGGTCACTGGAACCTGGTCACTAATGCTGGAACACAACTCAAGGTTGTTATGGCGACATGCTTTAGACCAGGGGTGGTAGCCATCCAGTCGGGCAAGTGCCCTACCACCTGGATGATACTTCTTTAATCACAGATTTCCCCAAGGCTAAACTGTTATTTTGACTTTAACAATAAACAAAAAAGTATATATGCGTGTTTTTAGGCAAATACATGTTTTTTATTTTTATTGATTTAATGTATTCTTCATGTATATTTTTTTAAAATATTAGCATTCTGCACTCCTTCTCTACATAAACTATAAGAGTGTAAAATTTCATACTCCTCCGTCCGCGCAATTTTCGTAAAAAAGGCTACAAAGTTTTTGCTTCACGTATTAATATAATGATGATAATACTGAAAGCTGTTTGACTCAAAACCAAATACCCAGCCTTGATTTATGTTATCTGTGAGTAATACATTTGAGATGGTTTAATAAACAAATAATCGTAAATAAGCCAGCCAAGTTTGGTGCACTAGCACCAGAGGCACTAAGAGATAACGTAATAATAACATCGCGATATATATTTAATTCTAGTATTGATACCCAACTGCCAATATCTGCTTTATTTTTAACCGTCGGTTTTATTGCGAATGAATGAATGAATGAAATCACTTCATTCTTCACCAAAATTAAAACTACGTTCTTCAAAACTAGATACAATAAATGTTGAACAAAGGGCGGCCTTATCGCTTAAAGCGATCTCTTCCAGGCAAGCCCCTAAGCCTAAACTAAGGAAAATATTAAAACATGTCCGTGGCAGTGTAGACGATAAATAATATAAAACATTCAAAATATATGAAATAAGTGAATAAAAATATTTATTTATACTATATAAACACAGTACATATCACAATACATACAAAGTAAACAGCATTATACCTGAAAGGACCAATAATAATTAAAAACGATGATTTTAAAAGACACTGACTTAGCTTGTCTGATGTTGAGTGGCAGTGAGTTCCCGTAAACGGACAGCCTGTACTGTGAAGGAGTTGTCAACGAAGGAAGAAGTGTGTACATGTGTCATTAAGGAGATTATTACTAGAGCGCAAATAACGGGAATGAGAAAGATGTAGGAAATCAATACATTCCTTTAAATAAGGAGAAGTACGAGGATCAAAAAGGATGTTGTACAAAAGAGAGAGCAAGTAAACATTCCGGCGAAAGCGAATAGGTAATGTATGTATGTTTTTATGTATGTTCAGCCATAACTTTCTTATTTCGTTCGATTTATTATAGTTTCAGAGTGATCTAATATAAATTTCATTGGTATTGGTAACAAAGTCGTATTTTGGCGATGAAGTGCAACGGACCACACAACTTAAATCAACCCCCACATAGGGATGCAAACAAAACATCGATGTTTCCAAACATCGATGTATCGTTCAGAAAAATCGATGTTGAAACCAAAACATCGACGACACATCGTTGTTCAAGAACGATGTTTTATCGTACATAGATATAACGCGCCATCGTGCGCTCTATTCTTCATACTTTTTTCTTATTGCCAGTAATAATTTATAATATAAAAGTTGATTATTATACCTATTTCTTTCATTTCTATTAAAAATAACCATTTTTCTTAGATGTACATTTATTTTCAATGTTGATAGAGATGTGTTAGTGTGCGCTGTTGAATAGTAAGTACGGTAGTGAATGTGGGTAAGGGAAAAGACATATAAATAGAATAAACATAGCATTTAGTAGGATGAGAGCATTAAGAAGTGGGTGTGTTATTTCTTTGAAAGATGGAGTAACAGCGGCATAAAAGGATGATGTTAGTGAAAGCAAGAATTAAGAAAGGTGTGCTAAGGTGGTTTGGGCGATACATCGATGTTAAAAAAAAACGATGTTTTATTTGCATCGTAGGAACAAGCGTCAAAATCAATGTAAATGGTGATAAAAAAACATCGATATATCGTTCATAAACGTCGATATTTTTAACATCAATATTTCACTTTTGAAAACATCGATATCCTAACATCGATGTTTTTTATGAGCGATGTTGCATCCCTATCCCCACAGAATCCATCGACTATAAGAGTACTTCCAAAGTTGTGGCTGTAGAGTGTGGAGGAGCGAGATGGAATGCTCCTCCGTCTCAAAGGAAGATCTTCCAGCGAGGCTATTGTTGTTCCTCGCACGCCTAGGCCCAACTGTTATAGTTGAAAATTGGTATATATTCTTTGTATGTTTCGGGAAACGTTTGTGACATCAATTATGGCACAGCGCCATCTATCGGCTTGTAAGTGTTCCACTACATGGCCGTAAAGATAATGGCAGCATAACTTTTATTTATAAAGATTTCGCGCACAGTAACTTTCCCATAAAACATTAATATATTTTAATTAATTCGCTTGTCGCTGTTGTTTCGGGTCATATAACGTTAATTTGTGTTGGCAACACATTTAATAATCGCCCACTTCGTTGCAAATTTCATTTACAGAGAAAAACAACTATGACAGCGTTATTATCAGCACTGGCATATTTACAAAATAATTACAAAAACATTACGCAGGTAAGTATTAACTGATTAAAAATGAATCGGAAAAATACGTATCTGAATTACGGTAGCGACAGTATACAAGAAATCATAAAACCTAGCGCACATACTTATACACTATAGAAACTGCTGAAGGTTTTTCATTAATAAGAACTTAGTCAAAACAATAAGCCATTCATTATTAAACCTTGTGAAAAATTTTAGATGAAAAACTTCCACATTATTCGCTATTACCTGTACAACGTTCGCGCAGGATTACAAAATTAAATATTTATATTCATATCTCTTCTGAACTTTGCAAAATGAAACATACACGAAAATGTAACGTAGAATTGTTGTTTCAATTCCCAACACTCTAAAGTTGAAAGAAAGAAAGAAAGAAAAAAGTTATTTATGGAATCAGGTAAACATGGAAAAATTAAAAATTACCGTTCTATGAATACAACAGTAGATGGTTTCACTTTTGAATTCCCTTAGGTTATATTTATTCGACTGATAATTTTTATCTGATGATTGAAAAATCGGCCCCTAAAGTAATAAAAAAACCAAGCAAGTGTAGCTCTAAACTGGTGCTAGCTCAGTAGATCGCTCGTTGAGTTGACCGGCGCTGCTCTTCCGTCCGCTAGGGCCATCAAAGTGCATACAACGGACATAGAGACAAATAGAGATACAAAGTTTAAGTCGTCAAGACATTTACATACATACATACATACATAACTTCACGCCAGTTCCCTTGCGGGGTAGGCACGAACAACAGAGCGCCATTTAGGCTTATTCTTACACAGCTCACTCGCTTCTTTGTCATTCATAACTCTTGTCATGCACGCTCGTTTGTTCTTAAGGCTCCTGACATCACCTTCTGCTAGTACACGATCAATTTGATCATGGAAGGTGTGGTTCAAAAGGTCAAGACATTTGCTTCATTGAATAATGTACAGGTAAATTAGTTTTGAGACGTTTCTGCGTTTGTAGCAGTATCATTATATTAATACGTGAAGCAAAAACTTTGTACCCTTTTTTACGAAAATTACGCAGACGGAGGAGTGTAAAATTTCGCACACTTATAGTTTATATAGAGAAGGAGTGCAGAATGATAATATTTTTTTTAAATATATTAAATCAATAAAAAAAATATTACACACACTACCATGTATTTGACACACACACGCATATATACTCTTTTGTTTATTGCTAAAATCAAATCAACAGGGTAGCCTTGGCAAAATCTGTGATTATAAAGTATAGTCTGACAACAGGATCTTAATAGTGTTCAAACTTATAATTTAAATTAATTATTATGGTCGAATTTCGACCACTGGGCGACCACCAGTTTGTATAATTACGGGACTTCTAAACTTGAAATTTGTATGTTCTTGAAATGTAGTATTAAAAATTATGTTTAATATTAATATTTACTATTTTAATATTATTAGTTTTATATTGAGTACCTGCTTATAAAAATATATAAAAAGCATTAGTTTATTAATTTATGTGCTGACCGTACACAACTACAAACGCAAAAACGTCTCGAAGCTAATCTATCTGTAATTGATTGCAAAAATCGTGCGTATGTTGTACCAAAATAATCTTGATGACGATGATGAATAATCTCCGTTGAGTAGTAATTTAGTAAACATCAAACGTAATATAAATCTAAATACCTAAATGCAATGTATATAAAACCGCGACTAAGCGAACCGTGTCATACACAGTATAAAAATAGAATTTATTAATATTCATATACCGTTTATAAAGAGTGACTGCGTTTGAAATCATTGCATTTTGGGTTACTGGGTTTACAGACTTTGTTATCCGAATAAGTGAGATTTACAGCTGAAATATGCAAATTTAAGTTTTTATTCAAAATAAGTTCCACTGTAGAACACTTTTTGAAGGTCATACATATTGTTACAACTTAGCCAAAATTCCACGAAGCACACCGGCTTGCTATAAAGCAGGGTTTTATTACCCTCCGCATTTGGAGTTCTTGTGTTTAAAATTTGCAATTAGACAATAGCCTATTGTTATTGTACTTGTTTATGGCCATTCGCAGGCATAATCCTGCAGGTGTGCAGAATTATGTTTTTCTGGGAAAAGCGTCGACAGTGGCGCAGGTGTGATTCGTGGAAATCATTGTTTACACGGTCCTAATCTGAGTATAAAGGGGTGCCCGAACGGAGACATCTGGGTCGAGCGACGATTACGATACCAGCAAGACGTGTAAATTCAACAAGCGATATCGTGACGGACGTTGCGCGTGTTATTGATCGTGCAGACTGTAACAAGTAGTGTGTATCCAGTATATTTGTACCTGTTCTATACGTGTTTGTACAGTTCAAATAAACTCTATAGTAATTCCAACGGCATTTTAATTCGAGTCCTGTGTAGCTCGTAACAATATAATTTAAAATTTTATTTTACTTCCTATTCTATGTACTCCGCTTCGCAACGTGTTAATGCTGTTAAGGAGAAGAAGTGTAAAGTAACTCACCAGCAACACGTCTAGCTAAAAATTGTTTTTATTTATATTTCTTGTTCTACTTATATCTCAAGTTCCTTTTTGAATAATAAAAATACGTTTTGACGGTTTTAAGCGCGGTAATTTTATTTGATTTTGGTTTTTCCGACAAGTCGCGAAAACTTAAGAAAAAAAAATATATTATGTGTTCCTTTTTGAAGTGAAACTTCTATATAGACGGGGGGTATTAGGATTTTTTTCTGTCACGAAAAAGCGTTACGGCCGCGTGAAAGGCGTAGAAGGTATATCGCGTGGGGAGAGGCGGCATAATGTTAAAGTAGACTATGGATGCTTTTTTTCGTTCCGGTTCGAACTCAGTTTTTTTGTTTGATAAAATAAAATATGTTTAAATACAAAATGCATTTATTAAAATGTACCTAACCTAATCAAATCATAATTTGCAGTAAACCTGCGCAAAATCGAAATGTGTGCTGGGACACATAGTAGAAGTGAAACTTCAACGGACAAGTGGAAAAACGAATGGCAACGGACAAGTGGAAAAACGAATAGCAACGGACAAGTGGAAAAACGAATGGCAACGGACAAGTGGAAAAACGAATAGCAACGGACAAGTGGAAAAACGAATAGCAACGGACAAGTGGAAAAACGAATAGCAACGGACAAGTGGAAAAACGAATAGCAACGGACAAGTGGAAAAACGAATCGCAAATGGACAAGTGGAAAAACGAACAGCAACGGACAAGTGGAAAAACGAATAGCAACGGACAAGTGGAAAAACGAATCGCAAATGGACAAGTGGAAAAACGAACAGCAACGGACAAGTGGAAAAACGAATAGCAACGGACAAGTGGAAAAACGAATCGCAACGGACAAGTGGAAAAACGAATAGCAACGGACAAGTGGAAAAACGAATAGCAACGGACAAGTGGAAAAACGAATAGCAACGGACAAGTGGAAAAACGAATCGCAAATGGACAAGTGGAAAAACGAATCGCAAATGGACAAGTGGAAAAACGAATCGCAACGGACAAGTGGAAAAACGAATAGCAACGGACAAGTGGAAAAACGAATAGCAACGGACAAGTGGAAAAACGAATAGCAACGGACAAGTGGAAAAACGAATCGCAACGGACAAGTGGAAAAACGAATAGCAACGGACAAGTGGAAAAACGAATAGCAACGGACAAGTGGAAAAACGAATCGCAACGGACAAGTGGAAAAACGAATAGCAACGGACAAGTGGAAAAACGAATAGCAACGGACAAGTGGAAAAACGAATCGCAAATGGACAAGTGGAAAAACGAACAGCAACGGACAAGTGGAAAAACGAATAGCAACGGACAAGTGGAAAAACGAATCGCAACGGACAAGTGGAAAAACGAATAGCAACGGACAAGTGGAAAAACGAACAGCAACGGACAAGTGGAAAAACGAATAGCAACGGACAAGTGGAAAACGAATCGCAAATGGACAAAAGGAAAAACGAACAGCAACGGACAAGTGGAAAAACGAATAGCAACGGACAAGTGGAAAAACGAATCGCAACGGACAAGTGGAAAAACGAATAGCAACGGACAAGTGGAAAAACGAATAGCAACGGACAAGTGGAAAAACGAATAGCAACGGACAAGTGGAAAAACGAATCGCAAATGGACAAGTGGAAAAACGAATCGCAAATGGACAAGTGGAAAAACGAACAGCAACGGACAAGTGGAAAAACGAATAGCAACGGACAAGTGGAAAAACGAATCGCAACGGACAAGTGGAAAAACGAATAGCAACGGACAAGTGGAAAAACGAATAGCAACGGACAAGTGGAAAAACGAATAGCAACGGACAAGTGGAAAAACGAATCGCAACGGACAAGTGGAAAAACGAATAGCAACGGACAAGTGGAAAAACGAATAGCAACGGACAAGTGGAAAAACGAATCGCAACGGACAAGTGGAAAAACGAATAGCAACGGACAAGTGGAAAAACGAATAGCAACGGACAAGTGGAAAAACGAATCGCAACGGACAAGTGGAAACACGAATGGCAACGGACAATTGGAAAAACGAATGTCAATTGGGCAAGCATATTAACAATTTCAAACAGCAGTGCTAAGAGCGCGTTTATATTATTTATAGTTGTGTTTGTCGATTTTTTCGGTAATATGCAGTCATAATAAAGCCAATTTTTTTTATGGTAACGTCGCTTAAAGTAACGCAAAAATTACCGATACGTATAACGTTATACATACGGTTTTTAACTTTATATTATAACGTTAAAATCATAAAAGTTACCAAGTAACGGTAAAAAATATACCGGTATGGCAGCATCTTTTTGGAAAATACCGGTAATTACCTATATTTTTAAATGTAATTGATAACGTTTTCAAGCCCTGCTTTCAAATATCAAATTACTATAAGCATATTAATTAACAACGTTAATGCAACTGATCTAGTTTTGAAAATAAACCTATTCGGTGACAAAGCACGACGATGCAACATAATTGCACCAACGGTACAAAGTGGAATTCATACAATGCACGCAATTTCCACCTTTACGGTTGGAATGCTCCTTTTATTATTCAGGTGATAATTGCATGCAGCATTGGACACGTGCTGGTCTACTAGTTACGTATAAAATTACTGACTCTAGTTACACTGAACTTGCATGAAAGTTGTTCGACATTTTGTGTTTTAAGTCATAAAGAAATCTACACAGGACATCTGCATTTATATTACGAACGATCATAACAGGACATACATAAAAGGGTGGTTAGTAATGTAACAATTAGCGGCATAATTGGACCATGGAAAATGAATACTAGGAAATCTAGGAATGAGAATCATCTACTAATAAACGTAAGAATGAAAAGTTGTTCAATCCTAGTTTAAGAAGTTGGAGACTCTCACTGCTGGGCTCGGGTCTCCCATTATAGGGGGAACGGACAGTATACCCGCCACGCTTGTCCAAGGCGGCTTGGCAGGTTTGACACATCGGTTATCTCGATGTGCAGGTTGCATCAAGATGTTTTCCTTCACCGTTGTTAGCACACAGTAATTGTAACAATATGCACTAAGGTCAGAAAACTACCTGAATGGTGCATGCGTTCCGGCCAAGATCGAACCCACGCAGGTCAAGGCTTGACATGATGTTTTAATACTTATTATATAGATTTTTATATATTCTATAATATAACTAAATAATACTTAAAATATGTTTTTTTTATATATTCTCTACTTTATAACGTCCTGTGTAGTTCATGAACGATGTTTTTTTATTTATTTAGATAGGTTCGCATCTGACATTATCGTGTCAGTTCTCGGTCGGAGATATGGTCTAAGGTGGAACACGCATACCTAGAAAGTACCTATTGCACACGGGACTTGAAGACACCCAGATTGTAGATTTGGGGAGAAACAGACTCCCGAATGAATTCCACTCTTTTGCGGTGCGCATAATGAATGTGTACTATCAGGAATCGTACACTGTACAAATTATATATTTTATTATTGCTGGAGCACGACAGACAGGCTGACGGCCCAACTGTGATGGAAAGTGGTTACCGTCGCCTATGGCCATTTGCAACACCAACGGTGCTAATAATGTGCTGCCGGACACGAATGAGTGATTGGATCCGGGCCACCGATGCGAGAACACAACTCAAGGTTGTTATGGCGGCATGCTCTAGACCAGGGGTGGTAACTATTTAGACGGGTAAATGCCCTACCATCTGGCTGTGGGTTGTTTTGTCGCCTCGTACAACAGGCCGCCTTGCCGCAGGAATTAGTATTCTTTCACTGTTCCTGCACGGATTTGAAGAAGAAAGAAAGAAAGAAAATATTTATTTCTAATAGCGATACACAATTTAAAATAGTATTAACTTAAAATAGTAACATAACGTAAAGTAACATAATTATACAAACAATTTTTTTTTAATTTTTTTTTTATTGCAGGAGTTCAGCAGACAGGCAGACGGCCCACTGGATGGAAAGCGGTTACCATCGCCTATGGACATTTGGAACACCAAAGGTGCTACAAATGCGCTGCTGCTCTCTTAAGGGAGACTGGAACCTGGTCACTAATGCCGGAACACAACTCAAAGTTGTTATGGCAACATACTTTAGACCAGGGGTGGTAGCCATCCAGTCGAGAAAATACCCTACCACCTGGCTGTGGGTTGTTTAGTCGCCTCTTACGACAGGCCGCCAGGCCGCAGGAAATTGTATTCTTTTATTCATTTCTGTATGCCTGCCGCAATTTGGAAATGAGGTTGGCACTTGGCATTTTGCTGTGCCGAAACGTAGTCCGACACAGCGTTGATTTAAGATTTAAAGAGCTTTAGTCGTGTAATTGTGCATAATAAAATAATTTAAATTGAAAGTCGATTGGTTTATTGTATAATCATAATTAAAAATAGTGGTGTATTATTTTTCCTACGAAATGCAAGTCAATTCTCAGCTTTTGTACGTGTTAAATAGTACTTGTCCCAAGAACAAGAGCTGTAACTGTTCGTATTCATTGTTAATATATTTTGTAGGTCACAAACGTGCTCTTTTCACTTGGCGCTCGTTCGTTAGACAATGGCCGAGCGAATGAGCGAAATTGTTAACAAATGCCATGTCATTAGTGGGCCACGATGCAACGTATTACGTCATAATAGGTCCATCCCTGTTACATTTTTTATTATGACATCTGCTGTAACTGTATCCATCGTTGCGAACTTTGCGCTTTTTCGTTTCTGCTAACTCCTATTAGTCCGTCAGCTCAGCGCTCCTATATGTGTTTTATCCTCTGTAAACGAGAAGAACACGCCACTTTTCTATATTGTGCTGTTGCTTGCCAATTATGGGCTTGAAACTCACACAGATTAGTCTTCACTCTGTCCTTCCAGCGATATTTGGGGCGACCGACACAGTTTTTATGACATGATACCTCGAGAGGAAGTTCAGTCCATTTCGTTATAGTATACCAAACATTTCCCACTTGTTGTGTGGATAAATGTTGCAGCTTCAAGAAATTAAGACGAAAAACTTGTCACTGGCTAGCCTTCTATCCGTGCAGGAACGGAGAAAGAATACAATTTCCTGCGGCCGGGCGGCCTGTCGTAAAAGGCGACTTAACAACCCACAGCCAGGTGGTAGGGCATTTTCCCGACTGGATGGCTACCACCCCTGATCTAAAGTATGTCGCCATAACAACCTTGAGTTGTGTTCCGGCATTAGTGACCAGGTACCATTCTCCCTTAAGAGAGCAGCAGCGCATTTGTAGCACCTTTGGTGTTGCAAATGTCCATAGGCGATGGTAACCGCTTTTCATCAAGTGGGCCGTCTGCCTGTCTGCTGATCTCCTGCAATAAAAAAAAAGCCTTACAGTGGTAGTGATAGTGTTATAAATTAATACCAAAGATATCAGATTAAGATCATTATCTTTTGAATTGTAGTTCACTGGACTACGCAGGACCTAGGGATTACATACAAAAATAATGGAACAGCTAATAATGGTTTCAATGAAATAAAACTCCTTAAACATGACAATAAAAGGCAATAAATACATGCATAGATGGCAACAGAACCCTAATAAAATTTCAAAAATTATTTCACATACTTAAAGTATCAGGTGGATTACTACACTACCATCCGATCCTTTCCCATCCGCTCTACGTGACCGAATCAGCGCAGGCGATGACATTTTATTTCTCCTATTATTTTAGGCTCGGCCACAAGATTGTCGATTAAAAGACTGGTTCGGACCCTCCAGCTACCATCCCTCTCTCCGTGTTGAGCCGAAAATCTTAGAGAACCTTTCTTTCCGACACTAACAGCTGGTTCTCTTCCTTAAGGTAAGGGCACATCAGAGTGGGCTGTTTTATAAATACTGATCATGGTTTTATCAATAACTTATGTAAGGCTGCACAGCAACGCAGGGCGTTTTGAACACGTAAACATATGTATTTCATCCTGTCAAGTATTCGTATCGGCAACTGTGCAGCCCAGACATTTAAATTTGGCTACCTCCTGTATAGACGACGGCCTCTGTGGTTGAGCGGGCCAAGCCTTTGCCGGCGTACCTCATTGCAACGCAGAGGCTCCGGGTTCGATTCCTGGTATAGTAAATTTCGGAAACGTATTTTCTCCGTTATTTACTATGGTCTGGGTGTCTGGTATCGGCCCCAGAGTAGTCCGTTGTATATTACCCATTTTGGGGATATAGAATGTGTGTGTTTGTCTGCCGATTATTATTATAGAGCATCTCCAACATGAAGATGCGTATCATATGAATATTCTTATACCGCTCCATGTAAAGATACTTAGTAGCTAACTCCTATTAAAATATACTAGTGGTCGCCCGTGGTCGAAATTCGACCATAATAATTAATGTCAAAGACTATACTTTTATAATGACAGATTTCGCCAAGGCTACACTGGTAATTTGACTTTAACAATAAACAAGAGTATATATGCGTATGTATGTCAAATACATGGTAGTGTGTGTAATGTTTTTTTTTATTGATTTAATGTATTTTTATTAGCATTCGTCGCTTCTTCTCTACATAAACTATAAGTGTGCGAAATTTCATACTCTTCCGTCCGCGCAATTTTCGTAAAAAGGGGTACAAAGTTTTTTGCTTCACGTGTTAATATATAGAAGTTATATAGTGCTCTTTTAAACTATTCCTCAGTGAAATATCGTCGTGTATCGGAATGTAATAGTCAAATAACAAGTACCTATTTAGCATGAGTGCCTTTTTATTGCCTATTTACTTAGTAAATAAATGAATTTTACTTGATTTGAATTAAAAAGTAAATTCAAGGTTAAATTATAACAACGCTATAATTTTAAAGAGAGCTCTGCCTTACTACGAAGATCCCATAATTACTGTTTGAAAAGTTCCCTCTGGGAGCCCGCTATTGTAAGCTACGAGCCTAACAAAGCATAAATTCTATTCCATCTTGTCAAACAAAGGCTTAACTTTGCCCAAATTAATATTATTTACAAGAAAACAAAACATGGAATCCCTATTAATATTATACATACATGCGAAAGCAACTCTGTCTGCCTGTTTGTTACGCTTTCAACGTAAACTATTGCACCGATTTGGCTGAAACTCAGTACATATATACTCGTATATTCGATGCCGAGGATGAACATTGGATACTTTTTATCCCGAAAATTGGGATAGTTTTTGGGATAAAAGTATATTTTTCTGTTTGTCTGTTATGCTTTCACGGAAAAACTATTGGACCGATTTGGCCGATACTGATATATATGTTAGTTCAATGTCTAGGATGGACATAGGATACTTTTCATCTCGCAAAATCTCGGATAATACAAGATATAATTTTTTAAAAAAGAACCACGTTTTTCTTCTCTTGTCCTGTAAGAATACATGGTTATACGCATTCACTGTACTTATAAGCGAAACTACACCATATTTTGTTAAGAACGTTAAGCAACAACTAAGCATTGTCACTTTACTGTTACTGTCACTAGTATATTGTTACAACTTAGCCTTCCCGACAAAGACAAATTCCATGAATCACATTTTATTACCTGTCGGCATTTGAATTAATTGTAATAGTTTTATGATCGTCTTCTTTTGTTTACCTATTTATTGGCATACCGACCGTTGTCCTATTGTATTCGCTCATTAGCATCATTAGCCAGGTGTTACAAGCTAATTCTAGGAAACTGTGGCGGCGTTGCCGGGCGAACATACATTTGCATTTGCATTTGTGGAGCATAGAAGGACGGCCTGATAGAGAGGGAGGCAATCGAGCGAGAACCAAATCAAAGCGAGACGTGTGTATAATAGTGATGGACTTTGCGCGTTTTATTGACTTACGACCTTCTGCATTACGTTTGGATTTGTTGTGTTCGGTTATATTTGTACCTGTGTTATACGTATTTTTATAGTTCTAATAAACTCTATAATAATTCCAATGGCATTTTAATTCGAGTCTCGCGACTCGTAACAATATTAATTAGTATTTTGAAGAATTACTGTCTTAAGAAACGTGATCCCAAATTCCTTTCTTATTGTCATGTCCTCATATGTAGCGGAGGTCAATTCACTCTGTCTGGCGGAATAACTGGAACGAATGCAAAACGCTAATGAGAATCTATTGAAGACTAATGAATTCACGAATGAGGCTGCGAGCGTATACGGAATTCAGGCAGCACGTGACGAGGCAGACGAGTCGGGTAATAGTCGTCGGTGACGCGGAAAATTAACTTGTGTGATACTAGGGTTGAAAGTACCGAGGGCCGTCTTTACCTGGGGGTGCTAGGCCTAAGGGGCGAAGCCGATTGATTTCAACAAAATAGTCATAACGGGACATCATGATTTATCAAGATCTCACTAATGACACTTAAATATTCTACACCTATGCATAGCCCCATATAAGCTACATCTTGCTGTCAAAGGAGACCTAACGACACTAAAATATATATTACACTTATGCATAACCCCATATAGACTACATCTTCCTGTTTGTCAAAGAAGACGAAGAAGACGGGGAAACGCTTTCATACAGAATGGGCGCCTATATTGTAAAAAGGAGTGATTTTAGGATTTCTTTATATTATTATTATGTTACGTTGCTCGCCGTACACAACGCGGTGGTGGTACCTACGCTCACGTATGGAAGCGAGAGTTGGGTATGGAAGAGAGAGCATGAGTAGAGTAAACGCGGTCGAGATGCGAGCACTGCGCAAAATTTGCGGAGTGACGCTCGCGGACCGCGTTCGTAATACCGAAGTAAGAAAGAGAGTTAGTCTGAAAGAGAGTGTCGGGGTGAAGGTAAGGAAAGGAATGCTCCGGTGGTTCGGGCATGTGGAAAGAATGCATGATGAAAGAATGACTAAACAGATATACAATGCAAAAGTGGATGGATGCAGAAGTCGTGAAGGCCACGACACACCTTCCATGATCAAATTGATCGTGTACTAGCAGAAGGTGATGTCAGGAGCCTTAAGAACAGACGAGCGTGCATGACAAGAGTTATGAATGTCAAAGAAGCAAGTGAGGTGTGTAAGAATAAGCCTAAATGGCGCTCTGTTGTTCGTGCCTACCCCGCAAGGAAACTGGCGTGAAGTTATGTATGTATGTATTATTATTATGTTGATATTTTTTGTAATTGTAGTAGGTTTAGTTATTTTGAATGAAGTACCATCAACGCACTTGGCTGCCGACCCCGTAATCTCATACGCTCGCCTGATCAAGGTGATGTTACGAGGTTGCGAAGACCACAAAGCCGCTGACAGGCGACCAGAAGCCACAGATGGCCACCCAAAGCCCGAGATGGCCACCGAACGCCAATGAATGGCCAACTAAGTCGCAGACGAAACCAACGCAAAGCCCGCGAACGTCATCGGATGCCGCAGACTAGCCAACGAGAGCCGTTGAGGGACCACTGTTACGAGGGAAGGCTCCGACGGTTTCAAACCCCGCCACCGACGGGTAGTTGCCCGTCGAGTAGAAGCCGGGGCGAAGAAGTATTTCCTCGAGGGCACAATCTCCTCGCCGCCTCAAATGGCCCGGAGGAAGAAAACCACCGAGAAGATGAATTAATCGTGTGGTATAAGTATATAACAAACCTTTGCCATATTTAAAAATTCACTCAGGAAACATTATGTTATAACCTTACGTACCAATATATGTGCTAGTTATCTTAAATAGTAATCTGCTGTCCATGTATGTCATTATTTTTTTACCGTTTTCTTTTATTTTCATTAATTTGTAATCTATCTATACATATAATAAAACTGTAGAGGTCGAATTTCTGTACAATGAAAAAAAATGCTAAAAACCGAGTCAGGATGTAAGAAGTGAAATAGAACTAATTTAGATTTTTTCCAAATTTTTTGTTTCTCTGTTTCTGTTTGTACGGGCTATAATCTCCAAACGACTGGACCGATTTAAATGAAATTTTCTATGATGGTAGCTTATATCCCTGGTCGACATATAGGATACTTTTGATCCCGAAAAATTAAAGAGTTCCCTTGGGATAGTTAAAAAAAAATCCACGCGGACGAAGTCGCGGGCTAGTAATTAGATAAGTTAAGAATATCCTTTCAGTGCATCAGGTTGCCTGGAAGAGATCGCTTTTAGCGATAAGGCCGCCTTTTGTTTGCCTGTTATGTAACTACTGTCTTGTTGTACATTTTTGTAATTCGTGTTTTGATGAACAATAAAGTGTTATATCTATCTATCTATTTATATCTATAATTGTTTCCATTATTAATTGTTAAAATCCATTCACATCAGTCGATTACAGTAATCGGTGACTTCTTTTACTTGTGACCTTATTTTTAAGATGTCTCCTCGTCTTCCAGATAAGAATTTAGGGCTGATACTTTCCATTTGGTAATAGAACAACATAATGCTTATTTTAAGCTATATCTCAACTCATTACAGTTTTTGAGTAACATGACTGCGACATACAGACAGACAGACGGACATGACGAATGCGTAAGTGCTGTGTTTATGCCAACTGACTACGGTTCCTTATATTCTTATTTTTTTATAAATGATGCATCTCAGTGATACAACATTAAAATTACAATCTAATCTAGGAAATAAGACTAATGAGTAATTTAAATCTGACCTAAAATAACTAGATATAACTTAAACTAAGAATGTGTCCAATAACGCGTTTCCTATTGTCTTTCTTAAGGCGAAGACACTTTGTTCATGTGTTCTTTGTTAATGTTTCGCACATAGCAATACACTTTATAATTATGAGAGTATTATAACACTAACGCAAATGGTTTTGTCCCTTTGAGTCTTCTTAATAAATCTTATAACTTATAACCTTATAAATGAGACATAAAAATGATTCCCGAACACGGCGCCTAATACGATTAGACGACCTTGAAAGTACCAGTAATACATGACGCAGAGGATCAAAGACTAAAAGCTGAATTATACAGTGTAACACAATTGAATCAATTTGGTTGAAAGGTACAGAAATGAAAGAAGACGATGACATTGAATTATTAAATGTTATATTTACATGTGATGCTTTATCCAAATAGAAAGACTTATTAGTAAAAACGTATAATTTCGGCTTTCGGCAAACATCACTTTAATCAAATTATATAGTGAGATCCCAGTCACCCCAGACTTACGTGATTTAAGGAAAGATGAAATTTTTGGGATTGGTAGTTTAACATAAACTTAGAAAGGAATGGATAATCGCTAAGCTGAAAGCGGGGCCGTTTTTCAGTAGCAAGACTAGTTTTTACATATGTCATATATGATATTGTTATAAACAAAGATATACAGTAGTTCGTAGTCTCGTGCTTCCTCGCACATCGGAACTCTTAACGAGTCTGAGGGGATGTTTGGCCCGTCAGATTTGTCTGGCTCATTGGAAAATATTTTAAAATATTATACTTGATAATATATATGAAATTCAGCCTACCTAAAATGACGTAAGTTCCCACATTTCCCAAGGTTTTTTTCCACCTTGGATACTTGCTACCTGAAAAACGGCCCCGCTTTCAGCTTAGCGAGTATACATTCCTTTCTAAGTTTATGTTAATCGATCCTAAAATTGTCATCTTTCCTAAAATCACGTAAGTCTGGAGTGACTGGGATCTTGGACTATTAGATGTTTTTCTCAAATTTTAAAATTTGTATTGGGCTCTAGTAAATAAATCTCGGGTACGATAACAATTTGCAACGGTTTACTGAATATGACCCTGTCGTTGATTGAAGCGACATTTCACTATTCGAATCAGAGATAGTAAGTGCACAAAACATTGTTACACCCAGTGTTATCTATATTTATCTATGATGTAATAAATCTGTACAGCTATCAAATTCTGTTTATCTGCGCAGAAAGATAAATCGGGTGAAATGTACTGAATAGGTTTTAGTTTAACTTAAAACGGAACTAGCTTATACTTCTGGTCAGGGCACAGAATACTTGTTATCCCAAAAAATCATAACCATTCCCGTGGGATCGCCAATGAAAGCTAATGTATCGTCAACGTCAGTGCAGGAGACCTTGTAACTACATTTTTCAGTCACATTATTTTTTAATAAGAATATATTTTTTAATTAATTATATGCTATATATTACATATAATCGAATACAATGCAAGAAAACTCAACTTATTTGTATTGTATTCTACTCATATGCCCTCAAGACTATAAGTAGAATACTGAGCCTAGAGCACCGTCTTCTATGGGTAAGGTGCCCAGAAGGCTGGCTACGTTTCCTCGCTGGAACGCTATACTGATCCGATCAAAATATATTTTAAAAAAGGCACCAAAAAATTTAGTTACAAGGTCCTGCACTGACGCCGACGATATCTGGTGCTATCTCTATCTATCGTTATGGTTGTAAACAATACAATGGAAAGGTAGCAACCCTACCTCTTTTAGGTGCCGTTGACATTTGCAAAATAATTATTTTGGCACGTGTCCATACACAGCGCATTATTTCGTTCGGGGACAGGTGGCGAGTCGGAGACGCAGACATGAAACGACTCTCAAATAAAAACCCAACCAATGCCAAAATAATAACAATTTCATGTTCATTCATTGCCTTCATGAAAGTGACGCAGAGAGAAAAGTGAAAACAGTTAAATTTCTGTGTTTATTTTCCGGGAAAATCAGTAAATGCAAAGAAATTTACTACTTTGTATTTATAGGTATTTCGCATCTCTTGCCTCTATTAATTAACATATCTCCGTGCAGGAACTGAGAAAGAATATAATTTCCTGCGACCGGGCCGGCCTGTCTTAAGAGGCGACAGAACAATCGATACCCAGGTTGGTAGAGTGTTTGTCCGTCTGGATGTCTACCATACCTTGTCTAGAGTATACCACCATAAGAACCTTGAGTTGTGTTCCGGAATTAGTGGTCAGGTTTCAGTCTCCCTTTAGAGATTGTAACCGCATTCCACCAGGTGGGCCGTTAAGGTGGATTCCTGGTCTAGGAGAGCTACTACTTGGAAAAATAACTAAAAGAAAATTTGGATAAAATTAACTAATATATTGAAAAACCGAAACTTGACATAAGAGTGACATGTCTGTATAAAACTTATAAAACGAACTATATACTAAAGAGGATCGTTACAAACATGCCGCCCACCAAGGAATTCCCAAGTCCTTAATCATAAAATCTCAATACAGAACAATAACAATCCGAAAACAATAACTTCTCAAGCAAGAACCTAACATTAAACACATAATACATAAGCACAAATAAAAATATATGGGCTATTGGCAAAGTGCATAACTTAAACATCGCTACCCTTAAAACTAGAATCCCTACAACTTTTGTTATCTGAACCAGGGTGCTTCATTTTGACTATGCCAAGTAACCGCATGGCAGGATAGAGTTCACACAAATCAATTCTTCATCAATCAAAACATTACAACAACAACAATTAGGTCAGGTTTAACTTGACTTCTCTTCTATCTCTCTCTAACATAAAGTATACTTGAAAGTATTTGCAGCAGAAATGCTGTATAGGCTTGTGCATAAACTGCAATATTCAATACATAAACACATTCATATACATAACATACATATAGCATCATTAAACTCGATAGCTCAATGTTTCTTTAGCCTTCAATCTTATAACTACTTAAACTTTTCAAGCTTCTCACTATCATAGAAATTACTGATAACTCTATCAGCACAGTGTTTATGCTTGTAAATCAATCATACTCCTAACTTCTCGAATATCATAGATCAAATATAATACAGCATTATCTAAAACCGCCATTAAGACTACTTCTGAATAATTCACTTAAAATACACAACCGTGTAAGAAACTAACACTATATTTGAAATTATACTCTGCTTCACTGTAATATATTTAATATATACTCTAAGCCACAATCAGTACAAAATATCTTTATTCATTATCATTAAGTCACTAAAAAGAACGTAATCTTGTACCACTCACACTTCTCTTTGCATATATATAGCAAGACATGTAACTTCTTCAAAAAAGGCTTTATATGGCAAAGAGGCAAACATACATAACTCTATCAATTACTCTAGCATTCTAGCGCATCATATGTAAGATCTCTACACGTATTTTCAAACTCTTGCCGAAACCTCGTGAAAAACCATCTACACCAAACAACAAGCCATATTAATATTTCCAAAGATGAATATTTCTTCCTAACTATGAGTCTCTGAAGTACATGGCGATTACTAACAACCCTATGTAATTTCACAATCTTCTCCTCTACATTTGATTTAGGAATATCCACGTATATGTTAGTATACTGAACTTGCCATACCCATTCAGGATCATTCAACCACAACTTGTACTTTACAAATTCATAAGGGTTTAAATCGCGAGACAAACAATAGCTTGATTTTGGAACCGATTCTACACGTGACAACTCACTATTTACTACAGCAACTAAAGCGACGGATCTTGAATATACCACGACTGCATAAACGTCATCAAATGCATTACAAAACCTATAAAAAGCAATATCAATCTCAATGTCATTCATTTGAATCCAATGATGTACCAAGAGTCGACAAAGAGCAGATAAGTCTTTTCTAAGTATAATCCATTCATCGACAGTTATCTGTTCATTCCAAAATATTCTATCAGACCAAATCCACTGCATATAGATTTCTGCTACATGACTATCAGGTTCATATCCACACTTCGAGTCATTCACGTAAAACCCATTCAGAACCTTGCATGCTGTGTGCTCATAATTCTGATTCTCATCTCTAGTCAACTGTCTACGACTTTTTATAGCTAATTGCAACGCTAAGAAAATGCTAACCTCGACTTGTAACATAAAAATCTCTGCGACTTCTTCATTATTGCTTAATATCCACAATAATCGCTGATATTTGTTAGCATCATTACTCCCCACCTTGATTTGTCTACACATTTGTACAATATGTACAAAATCAGCCACAAAAAACACTAAACTCTTACACACTCTCAATAATATGTGATACAAATCAACCCGTAACCATGCTTTAATCAGCGAGTTATCATAAAAAGACCTCATGTATGTCCATATACAAGTTGCTTCTAACACTACATGAACCCTACTTACGGTTCTGTCCTTACACACGACGGCATGGCGCGGCATGTACACGCAATTTAATTGATTGGTCTTCTCTGAATAATTTATAATCTTCACGATGCCATCTGCTAAATAAACATAAATTGCTCTGGTGTACACCTCC
Organism: Dendrolimus kikuchii; assembly: GCA_019925095.2. Taxonomy (NCBI): domain Eukaryota; kingdom Metazoa; phylum Arthropoda; class Insecta; order Lepidoptera; family Lasiocampidae; genus Dendrolimus; species Dendrolimus kikuchii. Next base: position 18,465,824 of record CM034407.1, read on the forward strand.
ATCCCTCGCCAAAGAGAATTATTAAATCTCTTTTCTATACAATCTACACTCTGTAGAACTACATCCCGTAAACTCTCGTCCTGACATAGAGGATCTTTGTCCCGAAAGGGATAACTAACAACATAGCGACTATCGCAATCCCTAGTTGTAGTGGATTTGACATAGTTTTCATACTTTTGCTTATCCTCTAATAAAATCTTACAAGGATGCTTACTCTCAATCTCACAAAAACTCTGAACTAATTTATTTATATTATTATTTACTATGTGCAAGCTTATAATGTTTTTAACATTATCTACTTCCGACTCTTCTACACGACCTGACAAAATCCATCCTAGCTCCGTATTTTGTGCACTAAGTGCGCCGGAAGGATGCTTAATCAAACCATTCGTCAAAATCTGCGCATATATTTCGGCACCGAGCAACAAATCAATCTTATTCGGAACACCAAAATGACTATCAGCTAGTGTTAAGTTTGACAGCTCTTGCCAATCATGAAACTCTACTCTCCTAGTTGGCAGATTTGATGACAAATGTTTTAACACATAAGCTTGTACATCACAACTAAACGATTTAGAACTAATGGACTGTATATTAAATTTTACTGAATACCTGATGGAAAGTGATTTCTCCCCTCCCAAGCCACTAACAACTCCCTTCACTGAAGATTTACGGAGGCCCAAGATCCGAGCACAGTACTCCGTAATGAATGAGGCTTGAGACCCCTGGTCCAGTAACGCCCTTAGCATAAAACATTCACCTTTACTATTAAATACTTTAACAATAGCAGTAGCTAAGATTACATGTCCAGGTACATAAAAATGGTTAGAAAACACTTTTTTTACCACTGTTGACGATTGTTCATCACTCTCACTCTGGTGTGACTCCGTTGGATTACAAACTTCATTAGGCGGAGTACTCACACTTCCTTCCGGATGTATTAACGAATGATGACGTCGACCACACCGATTACATTTTGTACTGCGTTTACACCGGTACACCCGGTGATTATCTCCAAAACAGTTGAAACACAGTCTCTGTTTTAATACAAAATTGTAACGGTTCCCGTAGCTCTCCGTACTAAATTTCTTGCATTGGTGAAGTAAATGATTTTCAGAACAAAAGGGACAAGAAACTGTGGTGACGTTATATACTTTTTTTTCTACAACAATTCTCTCTTTTGATCTGTTATCTCTCTTATGAGGTTCTAAAAATTCTAAACTTCTATACTTCGACTCTAAAAACTGCTTGAAGTCATTAATTGTTGGAAAGTTATCTGTATACTCACTGATTCTTTGTTCCCACTGCTTTCTTGTTTCTATATCTAGTTTTAGTGCTATTAAATGAATTACAATTATATCCCACGAAGACACGTCGACACCCAGGCTATTTAGTGCATTTAAACAATCACTAGTTGTATCCAAAATCAGCTTTATACCACTCGAAGATTCCGCTGACAGCGCCCTCTGTCCAAGCAATCTAGTAAGAGTACAATTAGCAATGTATCGTTTGTTGCTATATCTCTTCTTTAACAACAGCCAACACGACTCATAATTTGCATCAGTTACAGGAATGTGCCTTAACAGCTGTTCCGCTTCGCCTGTCAAATGGCATTTCAAATAGTGTAACTTCTGTACATCTGCTAAAGTTGTATTCTTATGGATCAATGTCTCGAACAAATCATGAAAAGTCTGCCATTCCAAATACTGTCCCGAAAAACTAGGCAAAATGATCTTAGGCAACTTCAGAAGAGCATGATCTGCTTCTTTGGATATATTAGAACTCGTACTAGGATGTCCGATCTGCTTATATATAGACAGAGCTTCCTTCAAATCAATCTTGTATGACATATAAATCTCTTCCACACTGTCATAAATATTCTCCTTAAGATACGGAACATCACTATTCTCTGCCTTGCTCACGATGTTATAATGATTAGCTTCGAATTGTGTCCAATGCTTTTCTAGTTGATCTAATCTTGTCTCTAAATACGCTAGTGTGACACGAGCCTTAGATGACTTTTTGTAATTTGTGAATCCGCTACTAATCTTTCCTTGTAAATCATATTGTATTTTAATTGTACCTTCCATTGTGTATTTTGAGAACTTCTACCAAAATTCAGTTGAATATTAGTGAGCACAATACAATAATTATATATGAAAAATCGACAAGAAAACTTCTAGTACATTTGCTCACTTTTGACAAAAATACACATATGCACCAAAACTTTTACTACACCACTGCCTATCCGGCTCCTAGGACCAAATGTTAAGGTGGATTCCTGGTCTAGGAGAGCTACTACTTGGTAAAATAACTAAAAGAAAATTTGGATAAAATTAACTAATATATTGAAAAACCGAAACTTGACATAAGAGTGACATGTCTGTATAAAACTTATAAAACGAACTATATACTAAAGAGGATCGTTACAAACAATAATATCATTCAATGGCTCGTTAAAGATTCGGCCCATTTGGCTTGCTCACAAATTGGAACAACTTAAATATTACGTAGATAGACCAGAGGTGGTAGCCATTTAGGCGGGCAAATATCTCGGCACCTGGCTAAAATTACTGTCCAGTTTATAGAGCTAAGACTTCAAACTCCAGGGTGGACGTGATAAATGACCTAACGTCGGAATTATCTTCGGTAAACCTGGAACCAGCCTCTCTACACACCTCAGCCACTCACACCCATGTTGCCCTTCGCCAATCTTGTACAGCATTTTTTTGTTTCCATGCAGGGACTGGCAAGTCATTGTCTGGCTATTTTATCAATGTTCCCTGAACATTGCGACGGACAGACACCATAATCCCCATAGTCCTGGGACTCTGGGGATTATGGCGTTTGCCCGTCGCAATGTTAGGAACTAGAGATCTGGATCCCTAGTACCATTAACAGTTCATCCTGATAGCCCAGTAACTTTTATTCCTATCTCCGATAATAATAGTCCTTTACTGACTGGGACACGTCCTTGGGTGCAATTTTATATGGTGTTGACAGGGATAATAATCGCCACACGTCACGCCAGATTTACTTTAAATTTGTCGAGGGGCCTCTACGTGATAGCCTTCCCATGGTCCCCAAGCAAACCCTCCAACAGTCCGGGACATTTTTATAGCCCGTAGTCTTTAAAGATTAATAACGTTAATCTAAATTATCATTCACGTCCCACTGTTAATTACATTATAATCTTTATATAATAATATAATAACAGCCCATAAATGTCCCACTGCTGGGCTCGGGCCTCCCCTTATAAGGGGAACGGACAGTATACCCGCCACGCTTGTCCAAGGCGGCTTGGCAGGTTTGACACATCGCTTATCTCGATGTGCAGGTTGCATCACGATGTTTTCCTTCACCGTTGTTAGCACGTGGTAATTGTAACAATATGCACATTAGGTCAGAGAACTACCTAAGTGGTGCATGCGTTTCAGCCAGAATCGCACCCGCGTCCTTTGGGCTAGGATCCCGTGCGTTAGCCATTACGCTACCACGACTTCGAATAATAACATTGTTACGACCTAGGTGCCGACAAAGACAAATTCACAACTGCATATCTGCAGAAACACATTTTATTACCTCTTCGGCATTTGGACTTCTTTTGTTTACTTTGTGTTTAAAATTCTTGATTAAAAAACAGCCCATTGTGTATTGTCATCTTTAACGGCCCATTTTTGTATTGTAGTCACTGCCAGGTGTCACGGATTTAAAAGTACAAACTGATTCTAAGAAATTCCGTCCACGCGGCAGACATATTGTATCTGTGCAATATAAAGCAATGCCCCAATGGAGAGATGAGGCAGTCGAGCGATAACCACTAGCGAAGCAAGACTTGTGTACATTCGGTAATCTATTTAGTGACGGACTTTGCGCGTGTTATTGAATTACGATCTTCTGCATTTCGTTTGGACTTTCGTTCGGTTATATTTGTAACTGTGTTACATGTGTTTGTATATTTCTAATAATCTCTATAACAATTCCAACGGCATTTTAATTCGAGTCCCGCAACTCGTAACAATATAATGTTTACAGTGTGGTAATACTATTTACATTTGCCAAAATATATGGGTCACCGATCGGATGACTATCGATCACGCCTTTATAAGAAGACTGCCTTTATTACATTAGATATAAATAGAGTGTTGGTCTGAAAGACAGTGTCGGGGTGAAGGTAAGGAAAGGAATGCTCCGGTGGTTCGGGCATGTGGAAAGAATGCATGATGAAAGAATGACTAAACAGATATACAATGCAAAAATGGATGGATGCAGAAGTCGTGGAAGGCCACGACACACCTTCCATGATCAAATTGATCGTGTACTAGCAGAAGGTGATATCAGGAGCCTTAAGAACAGACGAGTGTGCATGACAAGAGTTATGAATGTCAAAGAGTCAAGTGAGGTGTGTAAGAATAAGCCTAAATGGCACACTGTTGTTCGTGCCTACCCCGCAAGGGAGCTGGCGTGAAGTTATGTATGTATGTATGTATGTATGTATGTATAAATAGAGTGGCGGTGTAAGCCAACTGTAACACGTTCGAGAAATAAAACGATCTCATCGATCATTTCCCCTGGCTAAGGTGTATACCAAATAACTTACAATCCCCAGCAGACATGTTGTCTGTTAAAACATGGCATGTCAGCGACACAAAATATAACAAATTTTGCCTTAAATAAAAGTTCGCACGGGTTTTGCGAATAATAATAATAAATAAATAATAATAATAAAAGACTAGATACTAACACCTAGACTAGGCCGAGCCTGTATCCTAGGTGTTAGTTGCTTCCAGTGACGTAATAACTAAATTTTATAACAAATTAAGTGTTCTGCATTACAAATAAAAATTCAAACAAAAAATTGGAGGTAGTTCTAAAATTGTTAATGTAGCGGCTTGATAAACATGAACTTGAATTGTCTACAGAACGAGAATTCTGTATTCTGGGGACTTAGGAACATTTTTCTTCTAGTAAGTGTAGTGGGTTTACGAGTACAAAGTTAATTTTATTATTTATATACTACTTATATTATTTATATACTTATGAACAATATATATGATTACTATACATATTTCGAATAATAAACATAATTTATAATAGACTATAATAGACACACACACACACATATCTATCTGTATATATATATATATATATATATATATATATATATACTAAATGCATATATATATATAGCTGAAGAAACTCCAAACTGTATATAACTTTATATTCTTTCATCTGCACAAACAAAGCGATCGGAGAGTTGTATTAACGAAACGATATTGACGGTACAATTTTCGCTTGCAAGTGCGTCATCTGCGATAGGCGCGTATTTGTGCGAAAAATAGAACAATTGTAAAGATCAATCCACCCACTGAATAGGTTAACGTCACCAGGCATTCCGACCTTGAATGTATCGGAAGATCGAACTATTAGTACAGTCAATATACACAACTTCTTTTTAAGCTTTTCTCCTTTTTAGAAGTGAAACTTCTTGAGAATCGTTCTGATTTGACACTTGATGAAACGAAAAAGCGATACTAAAAAGAGATAAACGCATAAATCTACAGGACTAAGCCTGCGAGAGAATAAGATAGAATACATTATATTTAATACATACATACATAACTTCACGCCAGTTCCCTTGCGGGGTAGGCACGAACAACAGAGTGCCATTTAGGCTTATTCTTACACACCTCACTTGCCTCTTTGACATTCATAACTCTTGTCATGCAAGCTCGTCTGTTCTTAAGGCACCTATTATATTTAATAATTTGAACAATATGCTCATGCAGATAGAATTGAAGAAATGTTTTGAAGTTTTTCGTTAATACTTCAAATTTCGTGCTTTCAGGCTTAAATATATTATATATGAAATGTGACGTCACGAAATTTAGAATCCCTCCCACCCCTTGTCACACTTTGTTTCACTTCCACTGCGTGTGAACTGCACACATCCACTTTTTTTATATAATCGGCAGACAAACACACACATTGTATAGCTAAGCTAGTTACGCTTGTGTTATGGTAGCGCAGTGATTCCGCCCGATACCAATACCAAAACATGGAATTAAAACAAATTACATTATATTAGGTTGGGGAAAAAGTTTCTTCGCATTTTATATAAAAATTCAAAAGGTTTTTTTATAAAGTTTGTTTACATTTGGACTAAAGTATGTAGATGCCATTTTGTTGGATAAGTTTTTGCCATCTTGTAGGTAGGGAGGTGATTCCATTGCTATAAAAATTTTGGGCGTTCTGATCAAAAAACTGCGACAAGTGGTTTTGGCAGTCCTCTCGTGATGTTAACCTGACACTGCCTAAGGAATTCGCAGAGATCGAAACAGGTGAAAATCTAAAGGCGCAAAGTCAGGACTATACGGCGGATGCATTAACACCTCCCAGCCAAACTCTCGTAATTTTTGCTGAGTGGCTAAAGATGTATGAGGTCTAGCGTTATCATGGTGAAAAGCCACACGCCTTCTGTTGATTAATTCCGGCCGCTTTCTGTCAACTTTTTGCTTTAATCTCGTCAGTTGTTCCCAGTACAGTTCAGAATCGATAGTCCTGCCTGGCGGTAACAGCTCATAATGAATAATGCCTTTCCAATCCCACCATACACAAAGCATTATCTTGTTGCGAGTTAATCCGGGTTTTACCAGTCTGTGAAGCCTGACCGGCCTTTACCACGATGTTTTTCGCACGTTCTTGTCATCTTTTGACTTTTCATCACCAGTTATCAGCTTCTTCAAAAATGGTTCGGTTTCATTACGTCGTAATAAAGAATCACAAATGAGTACACGGTTCATTATGTTTCTTTCAGTGAGCTCATGAGGCACCCAAATATCGGGCTTTTTTGTATACCCAGTTTTTTTCAAATGCGCCAAAACCGTTTTGTGGTCAATTCCCAGTTCTCCAGCTACATCGTAACTACTAGTATGCCGAACTTGCTCCACTTTTTCAAAAATAGCATCAATTTTGTCCGTAACAGGGCGACCAGAGCGACGTGCATCTTTGATATCAAAATTTCCGGATTGAAAACGCTTAAACCAAATTTGCGCTACTCTCACAGATACTGCATTAGATCCATAAACATCACAAATTTTTTTCGCGGCTTGTGTTGCATTTTTACCTTTTTTTGTAGTTAAATTTTAAAATGTATCGAATTTCTTCATTAGATTCACTCATTTTAACAATAAGAAAAACAAATGAAAATCACACATTTTCCTAATTTGAATTTGGAATTGTCTTCTTTAAAATTAAACCTTTTTAATGATACCAAAACCAGCCAGATACAAATGGTATAGCCAAAGAGATCTTATTACAAGTTCATACATACTATATGCGAAAAGACTTTTTCCCCAACCTATTATATTCCAAGATATCTTAAGTAAAATCATTAAAAATTAGTTCGCGCGGTAAGAGCCTTTATATCCAGGTATTGAAACTAATAAAAACAACTATTTCAGTATGTGTCACACAAACTACAAGTACGCTCGCACGCCGGCAATGGTCAAATAGTAATAACAACAGTAAAACATCGAAATTGAGGTTCGCGCATGTTTATTCTTGTACATCACAAACCCCATACAAATTATAAATCGTAAATTATCACCGTTATTATAACGGGGTAGGAAAAGTAAAAAAAATAATCTTATAAATATACCTACTATCTGTGCAGGAATGGAGAAAGAATAGAATTTCCTGCGGCCGGGCGACCTGTCGTAAGAGGCGACAAAACAACCCACAGCCAGGTGGTAGGGTATTTTCCCGTCGGGATCGCTACCACCCCCTGGTCTAGAGTATACATACATACGTAACTTCACGCCAGTTCCCTTGCGGGGTAGGCACGCACAACAGAGCGCCATTTAGGCTTATTCTTACACACCTTACTTGCTTCTTTGACATTCATAACTCTTGTCATGCACGCTCGTCTGTTCTTAAGGCTCCTGACATCACCTTCTGCTAGTACACGATCAATTTGATCATGGAAGGTATGTCGTGGCCTTCCACGACTTCTGCATCCATCCACTTGATTGCCTAGAGTATGCCGTCATAATAACCTTGAGTTGTGTTCCGGCATTAGTGGCTGGGTTCCCTTCAGAGAGCAGCAGTGCATTTATAGCACCTTTGGAGTTGCAAGTGTCCATAGGCGATGGTAACCGCTTTCCATCGGGTGGGCCGTCTGCCCGTCTGCTGAAATCATACAATATTAACAAAAAACTAACAGGGGTCCAATTCTGCTATTTCAATATCTTGGCGTTGCGAAGATATTTAAAGTACGATTCCATTGCGACAGAGTCAAAAATTCGCATTGTACTAAATCCACATATTTTCAATATCGTCGCGGCAAAATAAAAGTAGAAAAAATTGGTATTAGCATTAGCAGAAATGGTGTTAGCGGAAACTAATATTGTGGTGTGTAAGTATGTAGTGTTTTTTTTTATTGCAGGAGATCAGCAGACAGGCAGACGGCCCACTTGATGAAAAGCGGTTACCATCGCCCATGGACATTTGCAACACCAAAGGTGCTACAAATGCGCTGCTGCTTTCTTAAGGGAGACTGGAACCTGGTCACTAATGCCGGAATACAACTCAAGGTTGTTATGGCGATATACTTTAGACCAGGGGTGTTAGCCATCTAGTCGGGCAAATGCCCTACCACCTGGCTGTGGGTTGTTAAGTCGCCTCTTACGACAGGCCGCCCGGCCGCAGGAAATTGTATTCTTTCTCCGTTCCTGCACGGATAATGTTTAGCAGTATTAAACGGAACGTCAAATTAAACGGTTGTATCACTACATAGCCCCATACCCGCACATCTCATGGCGACCCTGCGCGCTAAGTATAAGCAGTGTGTGAACTTTAAGACACAATGTCGCTATCGTCGAACGCGATTTCTGCAGTAGTTTTCTTTTGAACTATTTACGAAACATTAATAATATTAAAGATGAGCAAGCAGTGACCTAAATGTATCTGTGACAACAAGGAAATTATTGTGAACCAACACGGTGCAACCAACGATTCAGGAGCTGAAATAACAGCACACGCAGACACCAACAACATACTTTTATCAGCAATAATTGCGTTGTGCGGACCTGGAGTTATCTTCATAATTTATCGGCAATACAAGAAATGCCATAAAGCCTTAGTGAGGAATGAGTAAACGGTTGTATCAATATTGAAAAGCAACCAAAATTTCAAAAAATTATTTCGCGAGTTTTCCTCTTATGAATGTTTATAAAGTGGTGTGCCACGGGCCGGATTAACAGACCACCGAAATCAGGCAAACCTACGAAAGAGACGATTTTGACGATACAGTAATATGTAGCAGAATTTGGCCCCTGTTAAGTGACTGTGATTTTGACTATTTAGACTGTACTAAACCTGTAGGTGTGACTTTCAACTGTCCTTTAACGGTTTATCGTCTTATATCCGAAGATATAAAACAGCGAAAAAGGTTTAAAGCCTCATAAAGTTTATATACACCGTTATCTTTACGCTTTGAAGTGGTTACATGGCTCTGATCTTTGTAGGTTTAGATTTTATGATCATTGTGTTGCGGAAACCTCATATTTTCATATCATTCATTAATGGTGCCTATGAAAATATATTTTACACAGGAAAGAAATACAACGACACACCTTCCATGATCAAATTGATCGTGTACTAGCAGAAGGTGATGTCAGGAGCCTTAAGAACAGACGAGCGTGCATACCAAGAGTTATGAATGCGAAAGAAGCAAGTGAGGTGTGTAAAAATAAGCCTGAATGGCGTTCTGTTGTTCGTGCCTACCCCGCAAGGGAACTGGCGTGAGTTATGTGTGTGTGTGTGTGTAAGAAATACTGATATCAGAAATGAAGTTGAACCAATTACTCGAATTGTGATACGCGTTTAGTAGGCATTTTTTTTTATTGCAGGAGATCAGCAGACAGGCAGATGGCCCACTTGATGGAAAGCGGTTACCATCGCCTATGGACATTTGCAACACCAAAGGTGCTACAAATGCGCTGCTGCTCTCTTAAGGGAAATTGGAACCTGGTCACTAATGCCGGAACACAACTCAATGGTTGTTATGGCAACATACTTTAGACCAGGGGTGGTAGCCATCCAGTCGGGCAAATGCCCTACCACCTGGGTGTGGGTTGTTAAGTCGCCTCTTACGACAGGTCGCCCGGCCGCAGGAAATTGTATTCTTTCTCCGTTCCTGCATGGAAAAATATAGCTATAGACATATAGCTTCGTCATGCGAAATTGGTCTCTTTAACTCTGCCTTTAACCTGAAATGGGTGCAGACTCCTCGTGATCTTATCCGCTCATTTAACCAGGGCGATGGCGTGAGGTCGCGAAACCCACAAAGCCGCTGACTGGCCAACTAGAAGCCCACGAAGGCCATCGTATGCCGCAGATTTGTCAACGTGAGCTGCTGCGAAGCCATCGCCATGGGGAAAAGGCTCCAGCAGCTCCAACTGATGGGTAGTTGTCCACTGAGTTGCAGCCGGGGTAAAGCGGTAAAACCTCGAGGTCCTAACCTCCTCATTCTGATAAAGCGGAAGAAGACCCTAGAGAGAGCTAAAACTGTGACTTAATCATCTATATATCGTCCACGCGGTTTGATATTTAAAAAAAAAACGGTGCCGTAAGAAGAATTTCCCAATACGCTAAAAATATTGTTAAGATTAAAGTCAAGAATCTAATGGTTCGAGGCGCGATATGAGATGCTCCTACGTCTCAAAGATCTTCTACCGAGGCTATTGTTTATTATTGTTATAAATTTGTATATATTGTTTATACTTGTCGAGAATCGTTTGCGACCTCAATTATTGCACAGCGCCATCTATTGGCTTGTAAGTATTCTACTACAATCTCTTTTAGCACAGGTAACAAAACTCTCTTTTGGTAATATTGTGCGGATTCACAAAAATGGAAATTCTAAAGAAAAGATTACAGTCGCTACAATTTATTTAGCCAACAATACTTTGTTTAGGGTCTCTTATTCCAGGATGAAGATAATTAGATACTTTGGTATTACCTACATAGTATTAAGTATAAATGGATATTCACAAGCACAGTTAATACAAAGGCAAATGTTCAAACCAGACAATAGAAACTCATTACCACTTATTATATTTTTTATTGTCTACGAACAAAAGTAAAATCTTAAGCATTTTATTTACAGAAACGAAGCGCCTCAGGTCAGCTAAGGGCGACGTCACTAGTGACAAAAACTAAAACATCAAGATGTATACACAAAGCATGAGCTTCTTCAATAAGAATCCGAATTAAATGTTAGATCTGCCTTTCACTAAAGTTAAAACCAAATTAAAAAGTATCTTGCTTTAAAAGGGATACTACACTATTGAAAAATATTTAAATGACAAAACCTCATTTACATAGCAGCTCGCTCCAGCCTCTTATACTATCTCCTGTATAACGTTTTTATCTTGCCAAACATGTAAGGAATTTATGGAGATACTTTGCAGTATAATTTTTTAGTACGTCTTATCATTTATTATAATGAAAATAATATTTTTCTTTCCTTTTATTATGACTTTGTCTTACTTAGTATGCACTGTTTGCTACAACTTCATTAATGATTCGAAAAGTAATTGTGTAATAAAATTCATTTTAAAAAGTTTGAGCTTGATAAATGAGAAGATAAACAATTTTTTGGCTAGACGTGTTACCGGGGAGTTTTTTGCCGCTTCTTCTCCTTAGAAGCTATAACACGTTGCGAAGCGGTTTACATGTAATAGGAAGTTAAATTAAATTTAACTTACATGTATGACCTTCAAAAAGACCTTCTCCAATGGAACTAATTTTGAATAAAGACTTTTGAATTAGAATTTGAATATGCTACGATTTGTCGCGATCGACACCTACCTCCACCGCGTCGCCCGTTGCTAATGCCCAAGGTCGTGATTAATCCATCACAGTTCTTTCTAATACGGTCATATAAAATTACTAGGAAATTTCTTTCTATTGGAAAGCCTACACAATAAATATATCAATATGGATACCATTTTCTATCCAGGGGAAATTGAAGACAACCACTGTGGGGAAAGCGCGGTGAGGCGCGTGGGACCCGCCACTTCGGGGTAGTACTAGCACACATACCATGGTTGGGTATACCCATTAGGGGTCATCCATAAATGACTTCACACGTTAAGGGGGCGAAGGGATCAATGAAAAGAGGAGTCTTTTCAAAATCTAATATATATAAGTTTTAAAACACGAAATTTGAACGCGGTAATTTAGTTTATTTTTATATCCTATGAAAAGGACGTCATTAATCGTGATTAAAAGTATACAAAAGTTGCATCCGTCCGGGCTGGAGCAGAAAACGCGCGCAAGCCCACAGTCCGGACATGAGACACACAGACAAACCGCAATTGGTATTGGTGAATGGGTTCCCCAGCAGCACCAATAGCCCCACTGCGCTTCCCCTGCGGTGGCTTCTCTGGCGGATTTCCCCCCGAAAGAAAAGGGATATAAACTAGCTGTATTGCATTTTATTTATTGAAGGCTCGTAGCAACGTCCAATGTCCTTGAGTATTTTAAATTATAACTAGACATAAGTAATTAAAAGTATCCTCTTAGTCAGATTGCCTGGAAGAGATCGCTTTAAGCGATAAGGCCGCCTTTTGTTTTCCGTTAAATTATTGTAATTAATCATTCTGTAATTGTTTATTTGGTGAACAATAAAATGTTTTCTAATCTATTCTTTTCTATTTTTCAGTGCTAATTTTTTGGGCGATAGCGGGGATTCCATAGACGCGGTCCATCTTCAGATGCATTATTATTTTGTTGCGAATAAAATAAACTAGTATTAAAAAAAACAATAAAACCAAACTCTTTAATACAGATATATATATTTGTATTTATCCTGTTTTCGTACAAATTGCAGATGTAAAAATGGTCCATGTCAATAATTTCGAGGTGATTTAGTGATTTTTTTTCGAAACTTAAAAATAACTATAGAAAAATTACAAAAAAACCACGTTACGTGTCACATCGTGAAGATTGATGATAATTTTTTTGGTAAATTGTTGACCAGTAATTACCAACGAAAATTTGTTTCGTTTGCAACCCACCATCGACTTTTTGCTGCAATAAGAGCCTTAAATCCGTTCAATATTTTTTACGTAATGTTCTGCCAGACATAGTCTGCTAGTCCAAATTAATCCCGTAATATTGTTCACATTTTTAAATTCATCGTACAAACAAGACACCGCCAACGAATTTATTATATTATAGATTACCCAGCGTTTGCGAATTATTTACATGTTTTACGAGATTGAGTCACGTTTTAGTTAAATAATAATTAACACGTGACTGCAATGTAAATGTATAATAGCAAATAATATATTTTGTATACATAAACCGAAAAAATAGGAGGTATAAATTATAATGATCTTTTTCCACAGTTATTTTTAAAATGGATGACGTTCTAAAGAAGTGTTTAAAGTAAACACGATGTAATTTTGTATGTAAACCAATTGCTGTTCGTTAGTCTCGCTAAAACTCGAGAACGGCTGGACTGATTTGAAGCGAGAGTTGGGTATGGCAGAGAGAGCATGAAAGTAGAGTAAACGCGGTTGAGATGCGAGCACTGCGCAAAATCTGCGGAGTGACGCTCGCGGACCGCGTTCGTAATACCCAAGTAAGAAAGAGAGTTGGTCTGAAAGAGAGTGTCGGGGTGAAGGTAAGGAAAGGAATGCTCCGGTGGTTCGGGCATGTGGAAAGAATGCATGATGAAAGAATGACTAAACAGATATACAATGCAAAAGTGGATGGATGCAGAAGTCGTGGAAGGCCACGACACACCTTCCATGATCAAATTGATCGTGTACTAGCGGAGGGTGATGTCAGGAGCCTTAAGAACAGACGAGTGTGCATGACAAGAGTTATGAATGTCAAAGAAGCAAGTGAGGTGTGTAAGAATGGGCCTAAATGGCGCTCTGTTGGTCGTGCCTACCCCGCAAGGGAACTGGCGTGAAGTTATGTATGTATGTATGTGATTTGAATTATTTGTGGAAGTCCAGGGAAGGTTTAAAAGGTGAGTAAATATGAAAAAAATGCTAGGAATATAGTAAAAACAACAATTTGCCGCTTTCCCTTAGAAACTATACCTATCTGTCAAACATTTGATGTTCGTCTCATCGTTTAGAAATCGATTAAATTTAAAAGTCGTTCAGAAATCAAATTAAGTTTAAGAGTGAAGTTTTGTTTTTCATTTTTTTGGTTTTGAATGTCAAACATTTGATGTTCTTTCCTGTTAAGTTTTGACCACATTTTTTACTAAAGTTGAAACATTCTGCAATTGTCATTCAGTTTTTTTATTTTTTGATTCTGAGGCGATACGATGCTTGCCGGGTCAGCTAGAAACAGATAAATAACGGCAGAACGTTTTTTTAAATTAAGGTTTACGCAATTTCTAATGAATGTTCTTAATTTCTTTTTATCACAATCCAAAACTAGTACATTTAGGGTACCTACATCTCGTTCTTCTTTCACCTTCACCCAATCATTTGAGGTCGGCACACTATGTCTTTCCTTTGTGTACTCCTCTATTCTGGCATACGTCGACTGTAACACGACACCACAAATGACTTTCAACCCTCCTTATTATACGGCCAGACTACCTTAGCCTTCTGCCTCTCAATTTTTCAGTCATCTAATGACGCACATTCACGCATAGGACCGTAACCATACTACCGGAACAAAAGTCGGAAGTACAAAATAATAATAATAAAATGAGTGTGTCTGCAGTATACACGCAGTAGAAGTGAAACAAAGTGTGACAAGGGGTGGGAGGGATCTAAGTTTCGTGACGTCACATTTCATACATTACATCGTTGTAATATATTAGCTGTGCCCGCGACGTCGTCCGCGTGGAATTTGTTTTCGACTCCCCCCCGATTTTGAAACATTCTTCATTGGTGCTCCGCTCCTGTTGGTCTTAGCATGATATATAGCCTATAGCCTTCCTCGATAAATGGGCTATCTAAAACTGAAAGAATTTTTCAAATCAGACTAGTAGTTCCTGAGATTAGCGCGTTCAAACAAACAAACTCTTCAGCTTTATATATTACATACATACATACATACATACATAACTTCACGCCAGTTCCCTTGCGGGGTAGGCACGAACAACAGAGCGCCATTTAGGCCCATTCTTACACACCTCACTTGCTTCTTTGACATTCATAACTCTTGTCATGCACGCTCGTCTGTTCTTAAGGCTCCTGACATCACCCTCCGCTAGTACACGATCAATTTGATCATGGAAGGTGTGTCGTGGCCTTCCACGACTTCTGCATCCATCCACTTTTGCATTGTATATCTGTTTAGTCATTCTTTCATCTTTCCATATTAGTATAGATTTAAGCTTTAAAACACAAAATTAGAAGTATTAATGAAAAACTTCAAAATATTTCCAACTTTATCTGGATGAGCATAGTGTTTAAATGATTAAATATAATGTATACTATCTCATTCTCACGCAGGCTTAGTCTTATAGATTTATGTGTTTATCTCTTTTTAGTGTCGCATTTTCGTTTCATCGAATTTTAAATCACAACGATTCTAAAGAATTTTCACTTCAATAATAATTTATTATAAAAAGCCAAATACAGTAACATAAAAAAAAAATTTATTTACATAGTTTTTTTTTATTGCAGGAGATCAGCAGACAGGCAGACGGCCCACCTGATGGAAAGCGGTTACCATCGCCTATGAACATTTGCAACACCAAAGTTGCTACAAATGCGTTGCTGTTCTCTTAAGGGAGGCTGGAACCTGATCACTAATGCCGGAACACGATTCTAGGTTGTTATGGCGACATACTTTAGACTAGGGGTGGTAGCCATCCAGTCGGGCAAATAGCCTACCACCTGGCGATGTATATAAATTCAAAATATCATTTCTCTAACCCCCAAACTAGGTGTGTGCCTGGGTCTTGGGGGTTAGTTGTAGGTTGTCATGGGTGTTTGTTACAAAATATCATTAGGTTAGGTGAGACAAAGGCAAAATGGGTAAGCTTAGATTTACTATAATTATGTACATTTGAACACTAAACCAAGAAACAAAGTAATTTATTTTCAATAAATAATACGCGTTTCAAAAATGTCAGTATAACATTGGCTCCCGCACTAGAACTAGTTTGTATCATGGGGATATCTATATATTAATACGTGAAGCAAAAGCTTTGTACACCTTTTTACGAAAATTGCACGGACGGAGGAATATGAAATTCAGCACACTTATAGTTTATATAGAGAAGAAGCGACGAATGCTAATATTTTTTTTTTAATTATGCATAAAAAATACATTAAATCAATAAAAAAAAGCATTACACACACTACCATGTATTTGATACACAGACGCATATATACATACATACATACATACATACATACATAACTTCACGCCAGTTCCCTTGCGGGGTAGGCACGAACAACAGAGCGCCATTTAGGCTTATTCTTACACACCTCACTTGCTTCTTTGACATTCATAACTCTTGTCATGCACGCTCGTCTGTTCTTAAGGCTCCTAACGCATATATACTCTTTAGTTTATTGTTGCCTTGGCGAAATCTGTGATTATAGAAGTATGTAGTAGTCTTTGACATTAATTGTTATGGTCGAATTTCTCAGAGTAATTATTGAAACATTACAAATTCAATATTTTGTTGTTGTCTGTACGTGCGTGCGTGTGCGTGTGTGTGAGAGAGATAGAGAGAGAGAGCGTGTGTGCGACTGTGTGTCTGCGTCTAATACTAACGTTTAACCTCAAAGTAACAAGCATAATGAATGATAAAATTGAAATCAAAAGCATATTTTAAGGCAGATTCTTACGAACAAATGAGTCACAGATGAGCAATCCCCGTTTCTCCTTGAAATTTTTCAGCCGTGTCTTATCTCGCCGCTCCGAGACGGGCGCTCTCCGCTCAAACGATAAATATTGCTAATATCTCTTTCAGTTATCGGCGGTGCGGAACAACGGGGCTTTGACGACGAAAATCAAGTGTAAATATTGCGCGCCTAGGATTGCTTTTTTTATTTGCTCACCTAATGGAAAATGTTTACCGTGACCTTTAGACGTTTGTAACATCAGGGGGCGAAGACAACTCGTTGCCAGCCTTTAGGATGGAATAGAGAGGATAGGATAGGGGGGGGGTGGGGCATCAGAACTCGAATTAGCTAACAAGGCGAACCGTTTCACGTCGATATTCTGTGCGAGTCGAGTATCACAACGAACAATCCGCCCTATTAAACTCTATTCAAGATTACAGCATGACTAGGGGCCAATCATTAATTGCGTAAGGGTCCCAGGGGAGCGGGGGGTTTTTAGAAAAATCTATACCTGCCCTTAGAGGCGCGGGGGGAGGGGTAATTCTTACGTAATTTACAAGTCGAAATTTAATATTATACATACATACATACATAACTTCACGCCAGTTCCCTTGCGGGGTAGGCACGAAGAACAGAGTGCCATTTAGGCTTATTCTTACACACCTCACTTGCCTCTTTGACATTCATAACTCTTGTCATGCAAGCTCGTCTGTTCTTAAGGCTCCTGACATCACCTGCTAGTACACGATCAATTTGATCATGGAAGGTGTGTCGTGGCCTTCCACGACTTCTGCATCTAATCCTAATTTAATATTATAGAAAGATAATCTATATCTGATAGTAATGAAAGAGTATAACCTAAATTACCTGCTAAATAATAATAAAAATCTTCGATTTACATTAAACTGTGAGTTTTAGTGTAGCTGATCCTTTTTTAAGGCGATTTATTATTCGGAAAAACGAGATTGAATCTTACGTAAGAAGAGGTAGTTTGAGAAATCTTATGTATCTTTACATGTGGGTAGGGGGGGGGGATCAAAAATCGTTAAAATCATCCGTACGTAATTTTTTATTATTGCTAGAGCACAGCAGACAGGCTAATGGCCCAACTGTGTTGGAAAGTGTTTACCATCGCCTATGAACATTTGAAACACTAAAGGTGCTATCAATGTGCTGCCGCACTCTTAGGATTCATGAAGGGCCCCCCGGAAACTCTATGCAGTTTGACGGCCTCTGTGGTTGAGCGGGCTAAGCCTTTGCCGGCGTACCTCACTGCAACGCAGAGGTTCTGGGTTCGATTCCTGGTATAGTAAATTTCGGAAACGTATTTTCTCCGTAATTTACTATGGTCTGGGTGTCTGGGATCGGCCCCAGAGTAGTCCGTTGTATATTACTTATAACACAAGCGTAACTTGCTTAATTTGGGGATATACAATATTTGTGTTTGTCTGCCGATTATTATTATTATGATTATTCACGTAAATATCTAATAACACACGGAAACGACCATATTTTTGGGACAAAAAGTATCCTATATTTGGCCAAATATCAGATCATTTAGCTTTGGATCGGAATACCGAAATCAAAAACAAACTTATGCTTTAAATTGGTTTTAAAATCTTTTGTTCTCTCGTCCGCGAAATTGCACTGATCGTAATTTAAGAAGAAGACTACCCACTCACGATACAACAACCATCTGTTGCATATGACGATCATAATGTCCAGTGAGCACTCCACTCTACTCATAAGCATCTTGCGGGCAATCTTGAACCTAGACTTATACCACTAGTGTAAAATTGGTCAAGCAAATACAGGCTCTAGATTTTTTTGCAAATACAAAAACTTAATAACTGTAATATCATTAGGAATCGTGTATGTATGTGTTATTGTTTTAAATACTACTTGTTTTACTATAACTGAAAATGCATTAGGCTGTAAGCCTTCCTAAAATTAAATCCCTATTAATATTATAAAAGCGAAAGTAACTCTGTCTGTCTGTCTGTCTGTCTGTTCCGTTTTCACGGAAAAACTACTGGACCGATTTGGCTGAAACTCAGTATATATATATTTTCGATGCCGAGAATGAACATAGGATATTTTTTATCCCGAAAAATGGGATAGTTTCCGGGATTAAAATGTATTTGTATTTTTGTTTGTTATCCTTTTATGGAAAGACTATTGGGCCGATTTGGCTGAAACTCGGTACATATATAATTTGAATATATATGACCACTGGGTCCACTGGGTCCACTGGGTGCACTGGGTGCACTGGGTGCACTGGGTGCACTGGGTGCACTGGGTGCACTGGGTGCACTGGGTCCACTTGGACCATGTTATCTATTTTGTCATTTTTGTCAAGTTTTGTCATTTATGTAGTATACATATAGACGGGGGTGGTATAGTTTGCGATATAAAATGAAGTAAATCTTTCGGGGGCAAATAAATACAAATTTAATACAATGTAACCTGTACCACTTGCTTTTTAAACAAGAGACACGCACTAGAGGTTGACCCGCGGCGCAGCCGCGGGGTAAACTCTAGTAAATCTATATATAGAACAAATGAATCGTAGAAATGTATGTAAGCGCTAAATTTGAGAAGGACTATCGATTTTAATAATTTTTTTGTGTGTCTTTGAGTGGTCCCCGGATGATTTAGATTCACAATTGGAACTGGCTGGAGAAGCTGGGGTCGGGTCCTAGATTTGCATTTTTTCATGGCAGGACGTCTGTCGCGATCTCTAGTAAAAAATTAACATAAGCTCCA
Organism: Dendrolimus kikuchii; assembly: GCA_019925095.2. Taxonomy (NCBI): domain Eukaryota; kingdom Metazoa; phylum Arthropoda; class Insecta; order Lepidoptera; family Lasiocampidae; genus Dendrolimus; species Dendrolimus kikuchii. Next base: position 18,485,437 of record CM034407.1, read on the forward strand.
TATGAGTAATGTGAAATTTCTACCACTAATAAGTAAATGATGATTAAGACATAGGAACCGGCCACAGGCAACATTACCACTTTCACGATTTTAATTCTTTAGTTTGAGTTTTTTGGCGGGAACTGAAAGGGGACGTTGTGCTGTGCAGTTTTATTTTCTAAAAATGTGTGAGTAGTAATTATGTGTTTTGTGAGAAATGTGAACTGTATAGTCAAATGTGGCCTTTCGAGTTGTCACAAGAACTCCGTTGAATGGTGTGGATTGTAGCCTACAATACAACTGCGCCTGGCTTAAAGGCCTAGTTGCCAAGCCATTAACATATAAAAATAAATTCTCTAGTTCGCTAATCACCAAGTCTTCAAATTTTCTAGTTACGATTAGTAAATTAGGACTAAACGAAATCAGGTTATTATGGTAGTGATACAGTGATTCAATCATACTGAGAATCCATAATATTTGCACTTCGACTTAAAACTGTTTACTTAGATGTATTCAGAAACCGTACACAGTATATGGAGTATTGATAAACTTTTCCTTGTTGCTATTAAATTTATTTTTAAACAAAATGGTCATCATTTTGTTACTATGATAAACACTACTACATAACATGCATCTGAAAGAAAAAAATATTGCATCTACATTTTCGCGAAAAAAAATACAAGATATTTGACGTGATTTATTCAAGATGTTTGGTTTGATAAATGAAGGCGATTTAAAATCCGAATTTATCGACTTCAAATATTATTTATTGTGTTGGCCGAAACGTCCAAATAATCAAATCAAGTAAATTACCACGCTTAAAACCGTTGAAACGTAATTTTATTATGTATACTAGTCACCGCAAACTTAATAAAATATTGTTTATTGTTTCATGTTTTTATTGTGAAGTTGGCAAACAGGCGGAGGCGGCTCACCTGATGGAAAGTGGTTACCGTCGCCTATAAATGCTTGCAAAACCAGCGAAGCCACCGCGTTGCGTACTGTTTTTTTAGATTAATTGGATAGGATCAGGGGGAAGTACCGCTCCACGCAACGACGGAATGAAGATACCGGGAGACAAAAAGAAGTTGCCGGCCAGTCGATGGAGTGTTACGCCACCGTCTGCTAGGGCCAGCGGGGAGGCTATGCCATATACCCATGGCCCTGGCATTAAGGGCGAAGGATGGAATACCGAGGGGTTTTCGTAGGCATCCCTAACTGTGGTATGGCAATAGCATCTTTAGTTTCGCCTAGGAGTGTTAGTGTCATCCCGACCTGGCGAATCCAACACACCGGCCGCGATTTTCTCCCTACGCGCGGCTGATGCCCCTCGATCAAGTTTCCCCTCGATAAAAAATAGATTAGAGGGAAGTAGACTATCGGAACTTAGATTGAATAAAAATATTTCAATATGAATTTATGACGTAATGTGGACTGTAGATCCATAGGTCGCTGGTTGAGATCCGGCTCGAAGGACCAAAAAGAATATGTTAAACACTTCTTTAAATATTAATTTATTGTGGGCTGTAATTGTTTTAATTATAAAACAAAACTACACGTGCGTAATATAATGACTATTTTAAAACATAAAAAAAAACAAAAGAACATCTATGTTCTAAATTTAAACATTTAGTATGATTGGTGGCCAGTACTATGCCACATAAATTTAATAAAAACTATTTATTGGAGATTCCAACACATACATTTCATGGAAAACGTGACACTAATTCAGCTACACGAGGCATTTATCATAAATCTGATTGATACACCCTAATCACAGACGGAAAAAGTTTATCAAAACTTGATAAGGTGCATATATATATATATATATACATACATACATAACTTCACGCCAGTTCCCTTGCGGGGTAGGCACGAACAACAGAGCGCCATTTCGGCCCATTCTTACACACCTCACTTGCTTCTTTGACATTCATAACTCTTGTCATGCACACTCGTCTGTTCTTAAGGCTCCTGACATCACCCTCCGCTAGTACACGATCAATTTGATCATGGAAGGTGTGTCGTGGCCTTCCACGACTTCTGCATCCATCCACTTTTGCATTGTATATCTGTTTAGTCATTCTTTCATCATGCATTCTTTCCACATCATATATATATATATATATATATATATATATATACGCGTTAAACATTAAGTTCTGAGAGTCGAAACAATTATGTTTATTACAAAACATTATATGTAGATTATTAATACATTAATTATGTAGATTACTTATTGAAAGTCATGAGGCTACCACCGCTCCCAAAGCAATTTTAGTCACTATTAAAGGAGAAGAAGCAGCGCAACAAACTCCCCAGCGACGTATCTTTAATTCACAATACTTATTATTCATATTTTTTTAATGTAGTTTATACTAATATAAGAGTTAACAAAGTGATTTATATGAATGATTACTGAAAGAGCTTGGTGGCGATCGCATCATACCCATTCGGTGCGGTCGTCTAAAAAATCTTTCATAGTATAATAAGCCTGCTCGTACAAACGTAGCCTTATTAATTTCTTAAACTTGTTCATTGAAGAACATTATACTCTGCCCCACGAAACTATTGCCGACTTTATTGAGCCTACATGTGGGAGTTTCTCATTTATTTTTATTCCTAGTATTTTTTACGACACGCGACGATAACTCTACCACTTCCGAGATTATTTCAAACATTTAAACTCAACCTATACTGGCGTAACAAATAACTGTTTAAATCCTGACAAGGCGACATAAGAATGCAATTAGTGAACGACCCAAAACATAGCAGTCATATGAAAATTGTAATTGCTAATTATTGAACGTTTTCTTACAATTATCAAACTTAACTTGATAGTAATAAGAGCAAAAATAGCTTGCAACGTGTCCAACAATGTGCGTCTTTGTGGCTGGACATGATGTCAAAACATTAAACACAATGTGACGAGTTATGTTTTGTAATGGCGTAAGTGATTTTTTGCAATATTCTGGCAGCTCTTTCTAAATAACACACACACATATCATCAACACACATTTTAATTTTAATGACTACTCATTTTCTTGACGATAGGTAGCGTACGGGCTAGCAACAGCGCGTAAGTGATTTTTTGCAATATTCTGGCAACTCTTTCTAAATAACACACACACATATCATCAACACACATTTTAATTTTAATGACTACTCATTTTCTTGACGATGGACGATAGGTAGCGTACGGGCTAGCAACAGCGCGTAAGTGATTTTTTTGCAATATTCTGGCAACTCTTTCTAAATAACACACACACACATATCATCAACACACATTTTAATTTTAATGACTACTCATTTTCTTGACGATAGACGATAGGTAGCTGTACGGGCTAGCAACAGCCGTACATTGCCGTGTCAGAGGTTTACGTGCATTTCAACACAGCATACAACATTCATCAGTACTCGTTTAGCACCTTACTCGGTCAGTCGTCAACAGCCTCTGATCCTAGCACAATCATTTCATTAGCATTATTATATCAATAAACAATTTACATCTTGCAACTTCTATCATTAACATCCTATGCAGGGAAATCCCCATACAGTCTATTCTTTTAATTAAAAAAAGCAAAAACCCGGTCATCATAATAAGTTTTCAAATGTGCAAATCCTTATATATCTCTGTCAATACGTGAAGCAAAAACTTTGTACCCCTTTTTACGAAAATTGCGCGGACGGTGGAGTATGAAATTGCGCACACTTATAATTTATATAGAGAAGAAGCGACGAATGCTATATTTTTTTTTAAATTATGCATAAAAAATACATTAAATCAATAAAAAAACATAACACACACTACCATGTATTTGACACACACACGCATATATACTCTTTTGTTTATTTTTCAAGTCAAACTAACAGTGTAGCCTTAGCGAAATCTGTGATCATAGAAGTATAGTCTTTGACGTTAATCATTATGGTCGAATTTTGAACACGGGCGACCACTAGTTCCTATAATTAATTACGATAATTTCATATATTACATTAAATTGAAAAAGAGCTAAATAATTATGTTGATTGAAAGTTTTAACTGAGATTTCTTATAAAAACAGGAACAGACTGGTGGACTGGTTACGAGTAGAGTTGCCATCATTTTTTGAAGAATGTATAGTATTTTTGTTTTTTTAACTGTAAAAAAATAGTAATTTTGATAAATTTAGAGAAAAAAATAGTACACATTAAATTTTTTGTTAATTATTTTATTATTAAATTTTTCATGGGTATTTATTATTTACTTTTTGTTTATGAATGTATGTGTGTAAGTATGAATTAACGTATGTGAATATGAGTGTATGTTTATAAATATGAGTGTATATATGTGAATACGAGTGTATATATGTAAATTTCAGCGCACGCTGTGAATAATGTGAGTATGTAATATGTTTCATTAAGGTTGATTATATATTTCTAATTGTTTTAATGTAATTTTTATGGATCATAATTACGGGATATGTTTTCATGAAATTCATTCACACACTCGTAACATCACCTATGTCTAGTCTATGTCCGCTACGTGTCGACTTATTTATTTTTAAATTCCCACATAATACCGTCAAGGCCGGCCGCGAAGAAGGTCGTATGTTTATAAATTAATTTGTAAATACCATTATAATATGGCCACCGTCCCGTATAAATTTTTGATAAAACATTCACAAATGTAGGTCAAAGTTATAATAGGAAACGAGTTTTGATCAAAGCGTTAACTTCGTTGTTATCCACGATTAATTTTGTGTATTTGTGTACTCTTTTTCCTTAATATTAGCAATCACTTTGACAAAAGAGATTTATTTCTAGAAGTCTGGATAAGGTCACTTATCATTCACATAGTATTGTTACAACTTAGGCCCCGACAAAGACAAATGTTTAAACGTTTCTATTTATTGTGGAGAACAGCCTATTGTCCTCGCTCAGGAGCATCATTAGCCAGGTGTTGGGGATTACAAGTACAAGCTAATTCTAGAAAATTGTGTCGACGTTGCCGGGCGGACACATTTGCATTTGTGAAGTATAGAACGACGGCCTGATTGAGAGAGGGCTGAGTTGAGCTACAACTACGATACGGGCGTGACGTGTGTACATTCGGGAATACAGTGACGGACTTTGCGCGTTTTATTGAATTACGACCTTCTGCATTACGTTTGGATTTGTTGTGTTTGTTTATATTTGTACCTATGTGTTATACGTGTTTGTATAGTTTTAATAAACTCCTATAATCATTCTAACGGCATTTTAATTCAAGTCCCGCTAACTCGTAACAGTATTATTAAATTTGTCATATATTTAATACGCCATAAGTATAAGGAAATAATAAATAATGAAAATGTATATAATAATAATAACTCGACGCCCCTTAGCCACTCACACCCATGTTGCCCCTGTCTTCTATGGGATGTTTTGGGGCCTATGCAGGGAACGGCGACTCACCGTCTGCCCATTTTTCTATGTACCCCGAACATTGCGACGAGCAGACGCCAACGTCCCCGCATTCCCAGACTCCTAATACCATTAGCAGTCCATCTCAATAGCCCGGTACTTTTTGTTCTCATTTCCCACAATAGTCCTACACTGGCCGGGGCTCGTCCTTAGGTGCATTATTATATGGTGTAGACAGGGATAATCGCCGGTCAGTGTCACGCCACATTTACAGTCAAGCGGACTCTACGTGTTAGCCTTCCCATGGCCCCACGCAAGCCCTCCAAAAGTCCGGGCCATTTTTATGGCCCGTGGTGTTCAAAGACATACATTTAATAATAATAATAGACGCTTTTATACATTCTTGAGCCCAGATTGTAAAAAAAAGAGAAAGATTTTAAGATTTCTTTTTATCGTGGGTTTAGTTATTTTAATTGAATCAATCGTGTGGTGTAAGGGTTTACATATTATCAATTACTGAAAGTCATTCACACAAATAGATTATGGTAAACGATAGCTTATTTTTGATCTTTCTTTTAACATTTCTCATCTTCCAGACAGAATTTAGGCCTGGTCTATTCCATTTTGTAATAGAAAAATATAACATTTTTTAAGGCAATGCCTCGTCTTATTTTATTACATTTCTTTTGTTAGTTATTCCTTTCAATACAATTATTTTGTAAAGGTTAAAAAAACTCTTTTCTAAAATTTCAATTTTCAAGATGACACATTATTAAAGCAAAGAGGCGAAAAGATTAACCGATTTCTGCCCGGCCAATTGAACTCTTTCAATCGACAGCCAAAGGTGTTTAAAAAAGTCTTGATTTTCGACACAGTTCAACACATAACGTGATCACCAAAATGTCCCACTGACTTGTAGAGAGGTTAAAGAAAGTCCAGGGGTCAAAAACCAAAACTGCACAGTTTATTATAATGTATAATATGCTCTCAACATGATTAATGGCGCGAGTTTCTTGCAACAACATTCTTCATAAAATACGCAGTAAAACAAATTGAAATTCACTTTAACGTGGTACTCAGACTTTATTCGGACTACGCTTAAGCTTTTTCGAATTAAAAACAAGTTACTCATAAAGTTATGATATAAAATACTTGCCTTGTTTTTTTTTAGAGGATAATCTAAGTACTTCACAGACCAAGTTGTCGCAATTAATCACAGTATTTAAGGATATCTAAATGTATTATTATTCAACTTAAAAAATACCTAAACTTATACATTGAAGTAAAAAAAAGTATTAAATTGGCCATATAAACACATTTTTTTAATAAAAGGGGAGAACGTGACCAATTAACAACGAGTGAGTCACGAGTTGCCAAACGCACTTTCCTCCGAGTGACTAGTGCTTTTTACTCCATGTATGAGGAAAATAAATAGATCTGGCAAGTGTTGGTGATCGCACAATAAGTGACAAACAACGACGGACATGAGTATTTCTTAAACATATATTTATACTTTTACATTGTCTATTTAGAAATAATGTATTAATAGCATTTCAAATATTGTCCTCTTAACAGCAAATATTTGAACATGTTTCAAAGCTATCATTAATATTGCTCCCAATGTTTTTATCGCGTGATGCAGGCAGACAGTTCATCTGCTGAGGACCTAAAGCAGCCGCTTTTGTAAAATCGCTTTCTGAAATTTTACACGTTTTTAGATATACTGGTAGGTGTAAGACATAGCTTAACGTTCCACCTTAATCTGATGCTTGTTATGTTTGTAATACGGAAGTGATCACAGCTACCTATAGACGTTTACTGAAGGGGCATCGCTCACGAGTCTCTTTTGTAACAAGGGGAAATCCCTTTTGAGACTATCCCACCGCGGGAGAAATGGCGGTGGGGAGTGTAGGATTCGCCACGTTCTAGTGGCACTAGCACCACAAACAAGTGCTATTGTCACCCGAGTCGGGGATACCCGATCGCCAGACTACCCACTAAACCTTCCAGCGTCCCCCTCCGCATTATGATGAGGCGCCACGGGACCGTAGCCATAGGTATGACAGCCTTGACACCTCGATGCAAGCCGACAAGAAGGGGTGGCCCTGGGCCTAGAACACCCCACGGCACTGGTTGTGGTTCGCCGAGAGGGTTCGTGGACCCCCCAGTCCCGCTACGTTATCGGGAAGAGAAGAGCAAAGCGCCGCCTGTGAACCCCTGTTCGCCGTCTGCGATAGAGGTCCGCCTGCTAATCCTCCTCCCTTATTATTTCGACAGCCTCCTTCTGGGGTCGAGGATACCCATTAAAACCCCTCGGTGTTCCGTTCTTCGCTCTTATACCAGGGTCACGGGTACATGGCCTACCCGCTCCGCGGGCTCTGGCAGGCGGCGGCTCATTGGCCTCGTCCATAGCAATGGGAATCACGGCGGCTGGATGTCTAAGAACAACCTCCGACGGTCCAAAAAGGACGCGCTGGGCGTCCTGAAGCGGAGCAGGCTAGCACGCTCACGCTCCCGCTCCGCCTCCTTGGCGATCATGACTCGCTCGCAAGGGATCGCTTACGCGTCTATGTACAGCCCAATAAATACACCAGACTATTATACTACACGTCGATATTTTTTCCATTCAAGGTAAGTAAGTCTTCATTATAGTGATAACGGGGCACAGCACGTGGCGTGGGTGCGTTCGCATTGTAGTGAAATTGTACAAGGTCGTTCGGTTTTTGCACGCCTCCGCTCCCCCCCACGCCGCAACGATAACTGCCCGCACTCATTAGCGAATAGATTAATGTATTGATCGCATCCAACGAAATTTTTATCGGAAATTAGGTGAACTACTTATATTTTATTTATAACAGAATTAAAATAGGATCTTTCATCGAATATTCATAAACTAGATGTTATAATATTTTTCAGATAAACTTAATATGGATTTAGGATGTTGTTCTAAATTCATTTTAGGCCAATAAATTTGACAGTTTAATAGGCGAGATGCTTTATATCAACTTAGGAAACGTCGCAGTCCCATATAGATTTCGTAAGACTATACATACATACTTATGACGTCATAAGTAAGTATAAGTAAAAGGAGTCAAATAGGGCATTAGTGTTATTGTATTACTGTAATATTACTGCTCCATCTGGGGTATTGTTATTGACCGTTTCATACAGATGTAGCGTCGGGTTTTTTTATTTTTATTGCAAGAGTTCAGCAGACAGGCAGATGGCCCACTAGATGGAAAGCGGTTACCATCGCCTATGGACATTTGCAACAACAAAGGTGCTACAAATGCGCTGCTGCTCTCTTAAGGGAGACTGGAACCTGGTCACTAATGCCGGAACACAACACAAGGTTGTTATGGCGGCATACTCTAGACCAGGGGTGGTCGCCATCCAATCGAGCAAATACTCTACCACCTGGCTGTGGGTTGTTTAGTCGCCTCTTACGACAGGCCGCCAGGCCGCAGGAAATTGTATTCTTTCTCCGTTCCTGCACGGTTTAATGAGTTATTTGTGATCAATTGCGAATGAAGTTAAATAATGACAGATAACGTATGTATATGTTACGGCTAATACCCGAAGTGCGGCTACACCTAGTTCTAGCCGGCTAAAACTCGGTGTAGACGCACTTCGGTGTTTAAACCTAGGTGCAACAGATTTGTTCACGGCTAACATTAGGTGTAGCCGATTTCATTTGGTTAAAACTAGGTATAGCCTTCTTTATGCTGGCTACAACTAGATGTACCCAATCCTACGTGGTTAAAACTAGATGTAAAGTAACACGAGCGTCGCCAAGGGGCTGGGCGGGGTTACCTCGCCCCTTCCTGCACAATACTATACTATATACACTGCAAAACTAAATGTGGTAATAAAAAGTGTCTCTGCAAAGCTGCCGGTATATTATGTAACTCTAAATGCCATTTAAGTTTATCTTGTTCGAATAAATAATCATTGTTTTTGATTGTTGCTAATTAGGTAAAAGTTTAAGTTTATAATGGTAAAGATATAAATCGTTCAAAGAGTTACACGCCAAATATGCCATTTCAGTTTATCTTTTTTGAATAATTAACTAAAGTAATTTGATTGTTGATTCTTGCGTAGAGTGTTTAAGTTTATAAAGATTATTAAAATATGAATTATGTTATTCTAAAAATTTCTATTATGTTTACTTTTTCAAATAAATAATAACGTTCCTTGATTGTAGCTTGTTTTACTGTAGGTTGAACCAATACGAAGAATAGGACCTAGTTTTAACCACGTAAGATTGGCTACATCTAGTTATAGCCAGCATAAAGAAGGCTATACCTAGTTTTAACCAAATGAAATCGGCTACACCTAATGTTAGCCGTGAACAAATCTGTTGCACCTAGGTTTAAACACCGAAATGGGGCTACACCTAGTTTTAACCGGCTAGAACTAGGTGTAGCCGCACTTCGGGTATTAGCCGTAACATATATACAGTAAGTGGCTGTTCGTTGACGACGTTATTTTTCAACGCTTTAAATAAGATGCAACAGTCAATAATTAAACATTATCCCCGAATTAAGCCCGAGCATAGGACTTGTTACTTGTCCTTCAATAAATAAATAAATTGTGTGTGTGTGCAGTTCACACGCATCAGAAGTGAAACAAAGTGCGACAAGGGGTGGGAGGGATTCTAAATTTCGTACTGTCACATTTCTTATATTATATTGTTATAATATATTTAAGCTTTAAAACACGAAATTTGAACTATTATATTTTGCCAGGTGGTAGGGTATTTGCTCAACTGGATGGCGACCACCCCTGGTCTAGAGTATGCCGCCATAACAACCTTATGTTGTGTTCCGGCATTAGTGACCAGGTTCCAGACTCCCTTAAGAGAGCAGCAGCGCATTTGTAGCACCTTCGGTGTTGCAAATGTCCATAGGCGATGGTAACCGCTTTCCATCAAATATAGATAGACAGATAACACTTTATTGTACACCATTACAGAAAAACTTACGAACTAGTATTAGTCTAGGTACAAAGGGCGGTCTTATCGCTAAAAAGCGATCTCTTCCAGACAACCCGTGGCAAGAATATTTTGATTAGGAGTGGCGACTACGAGTTCACAAAACTCTGTTGACACATTTTTCATATTATTATATTCTACGTTTCGGCTACTTTTGAGTAGCCGTGATCACGGAAGACAATGACGTCAAATTGTCTGAAAAGTAGCTGAAACGTCGAAATAATAAATCGAATAAAATGCCGTACATAAAACTGTAAAAACATGTTACTATTTATATTATACTAGCTGTCCCGGCAGACGTTGTTCAGCCCTGAAGAAATAAAATTTAGAACCCGATTCCAGCGCCACCTACCCGGTCCAAATGTAAGCTACCCTATCTTTCAAGTCGTATCAAACTGCACACGGTGTGAAAATTTGATTAAAATCCGTCAAGTAGTTTAGGAGTCCATCGCGGGCAAACAACGTGACACGTAATTTTATTAAGATATATTAAGTCGTGGTAGCGTAATGGCTAGCGCACGCGTCCGAAGCTCAAAGGGCGCGGGTTCGAATCGGGAACGCATACACCACTTAGGCAGTTTTCTGACCTAAGGTGCATATTGTTACAATTACCACGTGCTAACGACGGTGAAGGAAAACATCGTGACGAAACCTGCACATCGAGATAACCGATAGGTCAAACCTGCCAAGCCGCCTTGGACAAGCGTGGCAAGTATACTTTTTTTTTTATTGCAGGAGATCAGCAGACAGGCAGACGGCTCACTTGATGGAAAGCGGTCACCATCGCCTATGGACATTTGCAACAGCAAAGTTGCTACAAATGCGCTGCTGCTCTCTTAAGAGAAACTGGAACCTGGTCACTAATGCCGGAACACAACTCAAGGTCGTTACGGCGACATACTTTAGACCAGGGGTGGTAGCCATCCAGTCAGGCAAATGCCCCGAGCCCAGCAGTGGGACGTTTATGGGCTGTTATTATACCATTTATGTAAGAATATTACAAGAATTTACAAGTAACACTTCATGTGTAGCTTATAATAAGGGTTAACAGCTCTCAATTTTAAAACATTGTTCATTTTCATTCTATACATGTTACATTACGAGATGATTGTAGTCGTACATTTTTCACGATGCATAAACAAAACAAATAAAAAACACATTTGCAACAACAGCAACGGTATAAAACAATTGTTACATTTCTTTACAAAGATAAACGACTTCACAGAGCCACTATAAGACAAAGTACGGTTATAAAATCAATACTACATAACCTTGTAAATAATTTGTCTGTTTCTTGTTTGATACTATGAACTAAGTCCTGTAATTTTACGTACCTATTTGGTCTAGGAATTATTAATGTATCAACATTCTCGACATGAAAGACTATCTTTTGGGGTTCCTCTATTCTGGAATATTCCTCTAGCACACCACAAACCATCATGTCATCCTTTGCACAATTTACATCTCTTTTATGGTCTACATTTGCATCTATATGTACCCTTCGATTTTTCAATATTATTATACAAATTTATCATATCCGTGTAGGAACAGAGAACGAATACAATTTCCTGCGTTGGGGCGGCCTGTCGTAAGAGGCGACAAAACAACCCACAGACAGGTGATAGGGCATTTGCCCGTCTGGATGGCTACCATCTCTGGTCTAGAGTATGCCGCTACAACAACCTTGAGTTGTGTTCCGGCATCAGCGGCTGGGTTCCGGCCTCCCTTAAGAGAACAGCAGCGCGTTTGTAACGCCTTTGGTGTTTCAAATGTCCATAGGCGATAAATGATGCAATAAAAAAAATATTATGATATATCATACAAATTCCTTTTCAAATTTTGCCACATTATCATACAAATTCTTATTCTCTTCTCATTCATGGTTATTTTTGTGAACCATGTCCATTGAGTGTGTCAAATCTGCCTTGCACGTGATGAATTTATCGTCCGTTCCTTTTAAATTAATAAGCCCAATCTCAACAGTAGGATACTGGACGTTTAATAGTATACTCATATACATACAAGTTTCTACGGCTAACATCAAACAAAGCTATCTGAAATTGAAAAACCTTGATTTCACGACTGTAACAAAATGTAGCAATCAGTGTAAAAAAAAAATTGTATTTTGCTTTATCGTCTAAGATAGAGTGTTTATGTTTCCACATTTCTTATCGTATCCCGGGAAATATATTCATTTCAAATTCCTGTAATTTCAACGTAAGATATACGACACTAAAAGCAGTTCTCCTTGATAACGAGTAGTAGATTACACAAATATAACATAGACTATAGTACATACATACATAACTTCACGCCAGTTCCCGTGCGGGGTAGGCACGGACAACAGAGCGCCATTTAGACTTATTCTTACACACCTCACTTGCTTCTTTGACATTCATAACTCTTGTCATGCACGCTCGTCTGTTCTTAAGGCTCCTGACATCACCTTCTGCTAGTACACGATCAATTTGATCATGGAAGGTGTGTCGTGGCCTTCCACGACTTCTGCATCCATCCACTTTTGCATTGTATATCTGTTTAGTCATTCTTTCATCATGCATTCCTTTCCTTACCTTCACCCCGACACTCTCTTTCAGACCAACTCTCTTTCTTACTTCGGTATTACGAACGCGGTCCGCGAGCGTCACTCCGCAGATTTTGCGCAGTGCTCGCATCTCGACCGCGTTTACTCTACTTTCATGCTCTCTCTTCCATACGTGAGCGTAGGTACCAGCACAGCGTTGTGTACGGCGAGCTGGGCCTTCTGGCTGAGGTTCTTAGCTCCTAGAAGTTTACCTAACGCTCCATTCAAACTATTCCCCAAATTCACTCTTCTTTCTATATCACTAGTACTATAGTGATAGACCAAAAACATTCAGCTGTTTTGGGTCTCTATTTGGCCGAGATAAGAATTTGGAGATAGATGCGTGGTGTTACTCTGATGGATAAGGTGGAAATATAACGAAACGAAAAATAACGGAGTCTTTGAAAGTTGCACACGTGACTGAAATAGTGACAATGGGAGGAAGAAGATTAAGGTAGTGTAGTGGAACACTTAAAAGCCAATAGATGGCGCTGTGCAATAATTGAAGTCGCAAACGAGATTAACGAAACGTGCAAAGAATATATACAAACTTCCAACAATAATACACTTAGGGCCTAGGCCTGCGAAGAACAACAATAGCGTCGCTGGAAGATCTACCTTTGAGACTAAGGAGCATTGCATCTCGCTCCTCCACCCTATACGGACACTCACTTCAGTAGTATAGGCATGTAATGAGGAAGGAAACCAAAAAAGAGATTGATGAATTACAGAATTTTTTGCGTTGTTGGAATGTATACTTACTTGCAATAATTTTTCATTGTTTTACTCATCACCGATTTCAAGACGTAGAAAATATTTATTTTTTGCTTTTCAGTTAACTTGTATTAAGTGCGAGAGTTGGGTATGGAAGAGAGAGCATGAAAGTAGAGTAAACGCGGTCGAGATGCGAGCACTGCGCAAAATCTGCGGAGTGACGCTCGCGAACCGCGTTCGTAATACCGAAGTAAGAAAGAGAGTTGGTCTGAAAGAGAGTGTCGGGGTGAAGATAAGGAAAGGAATGCTCCGGTGGTTCGGGCATGTGGAAAGAATGCATGATGAAAGAATGACTAAACAGATATACAATGCTAAAGTGGATGGATGCAGAAGTCGTGGAAGGCCACGACACACCTTCCATGATCAAATTGATCGTGTACTAGCAGAAGGTGATGTCAGGAGCCTAAGAACAGACGAGCTTGCATGACAAGAGTTATGAATGTCAAAGAGGCAAGTGAGGTGTGTAAGAATAAGCCTAAATGGCACTCTGTTGTTCGTGCCTACCCCGCAAGGGAACTGGCGTGAAGTTATGTATGTATGTATGTGTGTGTTGTATTAAGTTTACTATAGAAGCTGTTTTCTTCTTCTATTATTATGTGATACGTTTTTTTCGGCGGAGCAAGAAACAAGTACATTAATGTTTCGGTTCTGTTGTCCATTTTAGACGTGGTTCCTATCCGAGAATTGCATAGAGCTGATACAAATCACGCGAAATTTTGTACGCAGTGAGTGCTGGATGAAATCCCACCAACGGAATAAAAATCGTGCGATGAGAATTCGCTGCGCGGTCTAGCCCTTACAACTAACAAATTCTCTTCAAGCTATACATTGGATATAACATAAAACTAGAGACAGTTATTTATAGAAATAACCTTGTTATATTATAATGCTATCGTCTGACTAGATGTGGGATAGGTCGGCCGCTCGTAAAACAAGTTACAAGCCTAAAGCCAAGGCCTCTGAAGCCCCGCAGGTGACAAGGTCAGGAGGCTTTCACACCCGGCTCACGTGTTACTTGGATCTTTGATCATTCTTCAAGAGGGATAGTTTCATATCGTAACGAAAGCGACTGAATGACAAACATGTGAAAAATATTTGAAAAGATTTATTCAAGTTATGTAATTAATACAAACTAGTGGTCGAAATTCGACCATAATTAATTTAAACTATAACTTTGAACATTATTAAGGTTCTGTGGTCAAAGAGTATACTTCTATAATCATGACTTTTTTTTTATTGCAGGAGTTTCAGCAGACAGGCAGACGGCCCACTGGATGGAAAGCGGTTACCATCGCCTATGGACATTTGCAACACCGAAGGTGCTACAAATGCGCTGCTGCTCTCTTAAGTGAGTTTGGAACCTGGTCACTATTGCCGGAACACAACTCAAAGTTGTTATAGCGGCATGCTCTAGACCAGGGGTGGTAGCCATCCAGTCGGCCAAATGCCCTACCACCTGGCTGTGGGTTGTTTAGTCGCCTCTTACGACAGGCCGCCCGGTCGCAGGAAATTGTATTCTTTCTCCGTTCCTGCACGGATAATGACTTTAACAATAAGCAAAAGAGTATATATGCCTGCGTGTGTCAAATACATGGTAGCGTGTGTAATCTTTTTTTTATTGATTTAATGTATTTTTTTAGCATAATTAAAAAAAAATATTAGCATTCTGTACTCCTTCTCTATATAAACTATACGTGTGTGAAACTTCACACTCCTCCGTCCGCGCAATTTTCATAAAAAGGGATACAAAATTTTTGCTTTACGTATTAATATAATAATTTAGATAGATAGATTGATAGGTTGTAGATTATAATCTAGCCCCGTATATTATGAGTCTTGTTATGTGTAAATAGATAAATTCCATCGACCTGGGGGCCTAAAATTGCCGCATTCGCAGATTCGAATTAACAATGTGATGAGTATCAAAATACATACATACATAACTTCACGCCAGTTCCCTTGTGGGGTAGGCCCGAACAACAGAGCGCCATTTAAGCTTATTCTTACACACCTCACTTGCTTCGTTGACATTCATAACTCTTGTCATGCACGCTCGTCTGTTCTCAAGGCTCCTGACATCACCTTCTGCTAGTACACGATCAATTCGATCATGGAAGGTTTGTCGTGGCCTTCCACGACTTCTGCATCCATCCACTTTTGCATTGTATATCTGTTTACTCATTCTTTCCACATGCCCGAACCACCGGAGCATTCCTTTCCTTACCTTCACCCCGACACTCTCTTTCAGACCAACTCTCTTTCTTACTTCGGTATTACGAACACGGTCCGCGAGCGTCACTCCGCAGATTTTGCGCAGTGCTCAAGTATCAAAATAAAGTGGAAATTTATGCCATATCAAGGACCTATGAGTATATTCGATTCTCCTTCACACTCTGGTCGCTAGTGTTGCGAACGCACGCTCATGGTTTCTTGTCCGCCAGGTAGGAAAGAATCAGTCTCATCGAGTAACGAATTATACAAAAAGTTCATAGGTCAGTTTCCTTAACTGTTGCTAATGTCATGCGAATTATCGACATATTGATAATGTTTTTGCCCTTATACTCGATAGGGACAATAACTTAAACGTCGAAAAAAAATATCAAAATTACACAGTGCGTAGGCCAAGGTCAAGCTCAAGAATCATGTCGACCTTTAAAACTGCTTCCACAGTTAATGAAAAATATAGCCTCTTAATATTATTTTCATGCAGTTACAAGGAAAAACTGGGTGGTGGCAAAACGACGATCGCAGCTCAAGTCCCCCTCAAGTTACGTGTCAAACGACATTAGAAGAACTAATTTTGCGTAAGAATCCATTATTCTGGAAACTTCTTCGAATTCATTACTTTCATTTTTCTTGCTATGAATACTTATGAATGTGTATATAATATCGCGCATACACTCTACTTGCCTTTGTTCTAAGAAACATAAGGTTTAAATTAGTTTGCGGGAATAAACCATTTAGGCATGCTCTATTATCCAATTTATTATACTGAAGAGGCTTTTTCGTTAATCAAATGGCTCGTGCCTTCAGAATAAGTTAGGAGTCATTACATTTTTAACTTCACGCCAGTTCCCTTGCGGGGTAGGCACGAACAACAGAGCGCCATTTAGTCTTATTCTTACACACCTCACTTGCTTCTTTGACATTCATAACTCTTGTCATGCATGTCTATTCTTAAGGCTCCTGACATCACCTTCTGCTAGTACACGATCAATTTGATCATGGAAGGTGTGTCGTGGCGTTCCACGACTTCTGCATCTATCCACTTTTGCATTGTATATCTGTTTAGTCATTCTTTCATCATGCATTCTTTCCAAATGCCCGAACCACCGGAGCATTCCTTTCCTTACCTTCACCCCGACACTCTCTTTCTTACTTTGGTATTACGAACGCGGTCCGCGAGCGTCACTCCGCAGATTTTGCGCAGTGCTCGCATCTCGACCGCGTTTACTCTACTTTCATGATCTCTCTTCCATACCCAACTCTCGCTTCCATGCGTGAGCGTAGGTACCAGCACCGCATTGTGTAAATTAAATTTTTGACGCTCATAATCCCGTATTCTGGACAAATAACGTCATTTCAAATAAATATCTTAGTCTTTACGACTTAATCTGATATTAGAAGATTCATTTTTGTCTTTCAATTAGACGAATCGACCAAACCAATTTAAACAATCAACTTGAATCATTCAATTTTATTGAATGCCGTCGTGTATACCTTATTTTTTCTTACAAGATAATTTTTGAAGTGAAACTTCTATATAAACGGGGTCTTAGGTTTTTCTGTCACGAAAACGCGTTACGGCGGCATGACATTACATTTAGACTAGACGTGGTGATGAGAGGCGGCATAATGTTGGAGTAGACTATCGATGTTTTTATTGGTTCCGGATCAAATTCAGTTTTTTTGTTTGATAAGATAAAATATGTTTAAATAAAAAATGCATTAATTAAAATGTACCTAACCTAACCAAATCATAATTTGCTGTAAACCTGCGAAAAGTCGAAATGTGTGCAGGGACACATAGCAGAAGTGAAACTTCAACGGACAAGTGGAAAAACGAATCGCAATAAAATTTTAACTTTTTTTATTGCAGGAGATCAGCAGACAGGCAGACGGCCCACTCGATGGAAAGCGGTTACCATCGCCTATGGATATTTGCAACACCAAAGTTGTTACAAATGCGCTGCTGCTCTCTTAAGGGAGACTGGAACCTGGTCACTAATGCCGGAACACAACTCAAGGTTGTTATGGCGACATACTTTAGACCAGGGGTGGTAGCCATCCAGTCGGGCAAATGCCCTACCACCTGGCTGTGGGTTGTTAAGTCGCCTCTTACGACAGGCCGCCCGGCCGCAGGAAATTGTATTCTTTCTCCGTTCCTGCACGGATAAAACTTGAAGTTTTACGGGCAAGTTTTCAAATTGGACAAGTACATTAAAAATCGGCCCGTTAAATTTCAGGTTAAAACTTTGTTGCGATTCATTTTTCCACTTGTCCGTTGAAGTTTCATTTCTGCTATGTGTCCCTGCACACACTTCGATTTTTTGTTAAATTGTGTCTGTAGACGATTAATATAAAACATTTTGTACAGTAGTATCTATCTAGCTTTAGATGTGGCCCAAGTTGTCGAAGACATTTCGTAATATACGACCATCAGTGCAGGAACAGAGAGAATACAATTTCTTGCGGCCAGGCGTCCTGTCGTAAGAGTCGACAAAACAACCCACAGCCAGGTGGTAGGGCATTCGCCCGCCTGGACGGCTACCAACTCTGATCTAGAGTATGCCGCCATAACAACCTTGACATGTGTTCCGGCATTAGTGGCCAGGTTCCAGTCTCCCTTTAGAGAGCAGCAGCGCATTGGTAGTGCCTTTGGTGTAACGATTGTCCATAGGCGATGGTAACCACTTTCCATCGGTCTGCTAAACTCGTGCAATAAAAAAAGGAAAAGCAATATATAATTTCAGTTCCGTGTCAGCATTACTTACGAATAGAATCCACTGTATACTTTTATAGTTATTATTATTTTATACTAGAGGTCCCGGCAGACGTTGTCCTCCGTGAAAAATAAAAATCTAGGACCCGATTCCAGCGCCATCTACCGGTTCCAATTGTGAATGTAAACCATCTGGAGACCCACTCAGACACACAAAAATTTTATCAAAATCGATACTGGTTCCCAAGTTATGCGCGTTCATATATTTCTACGATTCATTTTTATTTATATAGAAGATAGATTGATCACCTCTGTTATTGAGTGGTCTAAAATTTTGTGTGCAAAGAAGAAGTTTAGATAGAGGTTCCAAGTTCGATATTGGGCATGATAAATTTCGTAATGGAACCTTCCGTTATTTGTTATGTCCTGGATGCCTGGGTTCGGCCCCAAAGTTGTTCGTTGTACATTATAAACAAATAAATAAATAATCGGCAAACAAAGACACATATTGTATATCCCTAAATTAAGCAAGTTACGCTTGTATTACGGGTAACATACAACGGACTACTCTGGGGCCGATCCCAGACACTTAAGACCATAGTAAATAACGGAGAAAATACGTTTCCGAAATTTACTATACCAGGAATCGGACCCGGAGCCTCTGCGTTGCAGTGAGGTAGGCCGGCAAAGGCTTAGCCCGCTCAACCACAGAGGCCGTCAATTTTACAAGCATAACTTGCTTAGCATGCAATGCTTAGAATGCATGATGAAAGAATGACTAAACAGATATAAAATGCAAAAGTGGATGGATGCAGAAGTCGTGGAAGGCCACGAGACACCTTCCATGATCAAATTGATTGTGTACTAGCAGAAGGTGACGTCAGGAGCCTTAAGAACAGACGAGCGTGCAGGACAAGAGTTATGAATGTTAAAGAAGCAAGTGAGGTGTGTAAGAATAAGCCTGAATGGCGCTCTGTTGTTCGTGCCTACTCCGCAAGGGAACTGGCGTGAAGTTATGTATGTATGTAACTTGCTTAGCGTGTAGATTATACAGTGTGTGTTAGTCTGCCTATTTCTTACTACTTCATCCTGCTCAGACAGTCTATGTACAAACTAAGTAAGTTATAACAGATTAAATATTAGTTTACGTTACACAATCGGCGACGAAGGCGTTGCGACACGTTCCTTTAAACGCTTCAATGCCTATGTGCCTAGACGGCTTTCAGAACGGGTTAGGTGCAGAGATTCGGTTTCATTAGCGATCATACGCACTATGCGGTTAGCAGCAATCGGTTCAGCCGTGCGGCTAACTGCAAGTGAATAAATATATGCAATACCGATTTCTACGCATAGAGCGGTCCGGAAACTCGAAGTTCGGCGGTTTCTATTGCTGGTCAGCCGGACGCATTATGCGGATCAGTGTGCAACCAGTACTCAACAGCATGTTGCGGCTGCTGCAATCCAGCTCACCGCATATCGCAGTCACCGGACGACAGACCGGTCTGCGGTTAGTCGAATAACTCACGTACGAGGTGCGTGAATCCGTGTAAGCCACTTTGCTAATTTAAATGTTAATTAATAACAAAACTACTAGTGGGAAAATATTTGTTAAAATAATTACATTAATTATTTATCTACCAAATTATTTAATTACATGCAATTTGTATATAATTGTATACTGTAATTAGAATAATTGTACAAGCAACAATTATTTTGAAATCGACCCCTTTACATAATTATCCAATCACTAGCTTCTGCCCGGGAATTCGTCCGCGTGGAATAGTTTAAAAAAAACCCGATTTTGAAACATTCTTCATTGGTGCTCCGCTCCTATTGGTATTAGCGTGATGATATGTAGCCTATAGCCTTCCTCGATAAATGGGCTATCTAATACTGAAAGATTTTTTCAAATCAGACCAGTAGTTCCTGAGATTAGCGCGTTCAACCAAACAAACAAACAAACTCTTCAGCTTTATATATTACTATAATATTGGTGTTTCTATAGAATATAGAGGATCGGGAATGGTCTAGAATATTAAAGCTACTCTTTATTAAATGAATGACAATTGTATCAATTAGCCTAACGACACATCTGCAGAAAGTTCGGCTAAGCACGCTGGCATAGTTTTTTAAATAACGCATCAGCGGAATTTCCGCGTACAGATTAACGCCGATCCTTCCATTGCCAAACTTTCCGCGCAGAACGTTCCGCAAGTGTGTCGCTAGGCTAATATTGCAGTTCAACGCAACTAATCATTGCTCCCGATGTACCTGCGCAGTAGACAAATTTTAGCAGCGCGGAGAACTTCGATCTCGTGTTGCGAATCGTGTAAGCGGAACATAGCACACAACACTGTCATTTCTGCTTGCGAATAAAGTTCAATACTTATACATTACTAGAGTTTGATCCAGTCCACTAGTTTTTTTTAGTAAAAGTATAGGACAACCTTTTTATACGTTTATTTTTCTATACACTTTTTACATTTTATTGACATTGTCATTCTTATGTTAGCCATCGAAATTATTCTCTGTATTTTATTGTAAAACTGGTAATTAAATATTGGTGACCCCGACGTGATACATATTGGTGGCCCAATATGTATCACGTCGGGGTCACCAATATGTATCACGTCGGGGTCACCAATATGTGGCGGATTGATGCAATGAAGAAGATAGGCTTTGTTTAAAGACGAATTATTTAATTACCAGTTTTACAATAAAATACAGAGAATAATTTTCGATGGCTAACATAAGAATGACAATGTCAATAAAATGTAAAAAGTGTATAGAAAAATAAACGTATAAAAAGGTTGTCCTACAAAAGCATAACAAACAAAAAGTCAAATATATTATTATTCTGAAAACTATCCCATTTTTCGGGATGAAAAGTACCCTATGTTCATCTTCGGCATCGAAAATATACATATATTGAGTTTCAGCCAAATCGGTCCAGTAGTATTTCCGTGAAAACGGAACAGACAGACATACAGGCAGAGTTACTTTCGCATTTATAGTATTTATAATAAGGATTTACATGTCGGAAACCGGTCTACACTTCTCTGCGCAAACGAAAACTGACGATTGGAATGATAAAGTTGTGTAAAATTGTATTATAAATCTGGAAACGAGTAGAGTTTCAACATTGACTTTGAAAATGTGACAAAACATGGAGCATTCATTTAAATCCGAAAATGCAACTTCGCCAGATAAATTAATAATATTCCGTAGTTAGGTTGCCTGAAAGAGATTGCTTAAAGTGATAAGGCCGCCTATTGTGTTTACCATGAAAATATTGTAATCGTACATTTTTGTTCTTTGTAATTGTGTATTTGGTGATCCAATAAAGTGTTTTCTATCTATCTCTCTATCAAAGATATTTCCTGTTTGTCTGTTAAACGGATTCAAATGAAACTCGATCAAAGCTAGGTTATATCCCAGATAAACAATTAGGATAGTTTTTATCCCGATAAATAACGTCGTTTCTGTGGGATAGACGAATATAGTCAGAAAAGTGGCGTTGCCACAATTCACAAACAATTACGTCATTGACATGGAAACACGAACGAAGTTTCGCTGGAACATGTATATACAGATATATAAATAAAATCGAAGTATCTGTTTGTAATGTCAAAATAACAGCTTTAACTAAATGCATACGAAGTCTGGATGTTATGGCTAATCTCTGAAACGGCTGGACCGATTTTCGACGGGACCGACACTGGCAGATAGCTGATGTTATAAGGAGTGATTTCGTTTTTTTAGGGTTCCTTGAAAAAAATCCACGCGGACGAAGTCGTATAGCTGGTACAAAATAAAAATGTTGTAACATACAATTTTAAATATACATATTTTTATAACAGTTCCAAGATATTTATTACTTACAGCTTACTTATTTGAGGACAATTACGTACATACATACATAACTTCACGCCAGTTCCCTTGCGGGGTAGGCACGAACAACAGAGCGCCATTCAAGGTTTATTCTTACACACCTCACTTGCTCTTTGACATTCATAACTCTTGTCATGCACGCTCGTCTGTTCTTTAAGCCTCCTGACATCACCTTCTGCTAGTACACGATCAATTTGACCATGAAAGGTGTGTCGTGGCCTTACACGACTTCTGCATCCATCCACTTTTGCATTGTATATATGTGCCTATTACGTTACGTTACGTACCTATGATGAACGAAGCGCTTTGCGTTTACCTTCATCATACGCACCGCAAAGGAGTGGAACTCATTGCCGGAGTCTGTCTTTCCCGATACTTACAACCTGGGTGTCTCCATGTCCCTCGTGAAGAGGTACCTTCCAGGTAAGCGCGTCCATCTTACACCATATCTTCAGTCCAAATCGGGCGAGATAATGGTCAAACATGAACCTATAATACCTTAATTATTTAAAAAAAACTAATCCACTTTCCGATTGACCGATTAGTTCTTGTCTAAATAGGATAACTCTCCATGAAATTGCGACTATTGTTCAAAAACAAGACGATGTAATTTTATTAGCTGTTCATCGCTTGACATAATTAAAGTACATGCTTTGATTATTGGAAGCAACTATTTTATGCGTAAAAATAAACCTCCCGCAGTGATTTAGAGATGGCGACAAAGATAGACCTCGATCTGAGAATATTTTCTATTTTAGTCGTTGTATTATACAGAAAATTAATAATAGGCATGTAGTCCATAATCTTAGACGAAATGAAAGTGTAGATGGAGCCTGCGTGAACAAAAGCGTCAAATGGAGTGAACAATTGTTTAAAAACATGTGTGCTTACACTTATGTAACATACACGTTGTGTGTCTGTATGGTTACTAGTAATGTGTCCACTGGAAACCATTCCACCTCTATCTTTTTTTTCTAGTATTATAGGTTCGCGATGGACCATGATGTCACCCGATATGGAGCGAAGATGGACTGAAGGTATTCATCATTACACGGGGCTTGAAGACACTCACATTGTAAGTATTGGAAAAGATTGACTCCGTCAATGAGGTCCACTCTGCATTGCGCATGAGGAAGCTAGACGCGAAGCGATTCTTTCTTATAGGTGGAACATCCACCGTATATCGGTGCCGCATGCCGGTGCGTCTGGTTGTCAGATTATGGACGGGAGATGGCGAGATCAGATCGAAGAGCTCAGCTACACACTCTGAAAAGTGTATCCGATAGAACAAGGATAAGCTGGCAACCCTACATCGATGTTCGAGACTGCGTTACGTTGTCGAAAAGCTGGTCGTTGCCGACCAACCTTTTTTTTTTATTGCCTGAAGCAGGCAAACAGGCCCACTTGATGGAAGGTGGTTACCGTCGCATATGGACGTTTGCAACACCAGGGGCGTTGCCAACGCGTTGCCGGCCTCTAATAAATTTTATAACGCCCTTCTTAAATGACCCCATGTCGTAGCGCAGAGGGAAAACTTCGGCGGGGAGTTCTCTCCAGATCATTGTTGTACGCGGAATAGACGTTCTAGAGAACCGTTGCGTAGTTGAGCGTGGGAGCTCCAGGAAATGGGGGTGAACACCCCGCCGATGGCGAGCGGTGCGGTTGTAAAAATGGGGCGTTGGCACCAAATCAAACAGTTCCTCGGAACACTCACCGTTGTACAGGCGGTAGAATATGCAGATGGACGCAAAGTCTCTCCGAAGGCTAAGCGATTCTAAACCGCCTGTTAGTATGGGATCGTCGACTATACGAACGGCGCGACGCTGAATGTCTGGTAACCTGGTGGTCCAGCTCATAAGTGCCAGCAGTATTCCATATGCGGCCTAACTTGTGCTTTGTAAAGCACAAGTCTTTGCCGCGGGGTGAAATACTGCTTAGACCGGTTTAGCACACCAAGCCTCCTGACTCTCTGTTCAATCGACTTTCGAATTATCCGTACGAAATTTAATTTAATTTGAATTAAAACTAAGCGTTCGTGACACACTGCGCGCCTTTAGCCGGCTTCACTTTGAGAGTTCGAAACTTCGTCTTTCTAATAATGTTTTAAGTCGAATAATATAAAAAAATCCGTTGCGCCTGTCGAGTTTGTCCAATTCATTTCAAAATTAGAAAAAAACCAGTGTGCTTAGTGAGAGTTTTTTAATACTCGATCACGTTCAAGTTAACGC
Organism: Dendrolimus kikuchii; assembly: GCA_019925095.2. Lineage (NCBI taxonomy): Eukaryota > Metazoa > Arthropoda > Insecta > Lepidoptera > Lasiocampidae > Dendrolimus > Dendrolimus kikuchii. The sequence continues at coordinate 18,510,213 of CM034407.1, forward strand.
AATTTTGTATGGCAATGACTTAGCGCTATCTAAAAAAGAAAAAAAATATATTTATTTCTAAAAATGCGACACTTAACAATAATTTATAATAATAACAATAACAATGAAAATGTGTCCCGCAATTTGCGAAATGAGATTGGCACTCAGTTTTTGCTGTGCCGAAGTATAGTCTGACATAGCACTGATCTTCAATGCCACCTCCTTAATCACAAAAGTCATGCGACCCACAGTAAAAGCAAGATAAATTATAGTCAACGTATACGTGAAAGCTCACCGCCTCCGCTGGCTCGGTCACGTAGAACGCATGGGAGAGGATCGCAACGTGAGGAAAGCATATTTGGGACGGCCGGTAGGTCGGCGTCCGGTCGGCCGTCCCAAGTATCGCTGGAAGGACAGAGTGGAGGCTGACCTGTGGGAGCTACAAGCCAATAATTGGCAGGACAGAGAAAAGTGGCATGCTCTCGTTTCGGAGGCCAGGACCCACTTTGGGTCGCTGGGGAATAATAACAAAGGAAAATACTAAACGCTAAAAAACTAAAAACAATAACAACAGAGAACAGTGATAGCATAATTTAAAAAAAAAACTAAAGGTCTAACCTATCTAGTAAGCGTGAAGCGAAACATAAATCGTGCCATACAAAATAGTGCTAACTTGAACGTGACCGAGTAGTAAAAAACTCGCACTAAGCACTCTCGGAATTAATTAGATATCGAAAATGCACCTTTTAGAATTTTCGTGTCTGTCTGTTAGATCATCACATGGAAACTAAAATACTTTTTTTATTTATTATTATTATTAACACCTCTACGGACTCGAGTTCCGTACCCTTTTTTACTACTTAATTTCTATGAAAATTTTTAGAGTCCATACACGCTTATTGTTTATTTTTGTTACTGTGTGTGACGTTAATTTAGTGATTTTTATGTTGTGGTGTACCTTAAGAATAACTTATTATATTAATTTATTCTAATTTTAATACTAAACTTATACTAATGTAGAGTGTATCTAATACATGCTGGTGTTGTGAGGAAGTGCATGTGCAGTGTTGGCCTTATATCTATACTTATATATAGTCCTATCTAGTGATATTGGGGTGCGGATGAGTGATCTAGTTGTAAGCACCTTGCTTTATGCGGATGATGCCTTGCTTTTAGCCTAATCGCCATCAGAACTGCAAACACTAGTCACAATGATGAAAGATGACTGTCAGGCGAGAGGCTTACATTTGAATGCGAAGAAAACAAAAGTTATGGTGTTTGAAAGAGAAGAAACCAGAACGAATGCAAGGATAATGGTCGATGATGTTATGCTAGAGCAAGTGAATGAGTTTGTATATCTTGGATGTGCTTTTAGCAGGGATGGAAGGTACACCACTGATATAGAAAGAAGAGTGAATTTGGGGAATAGTGTGAATGGAGCGTTAGGTAAACTTCTAGGCGCTAAGAACCTCAGCCAGAAGGCCCAGCTCGCCGTACACAACGCGGTGCTGGTACCTACGCTCACGTATGGATGCGAGAGTTGGGTATGGAAGAGAGAGAATGAAAGTAGAGTAAACGCGGTCGAGATGCGAGCACTGCGCAAAATCTGCGGAGTGACGCTCGCGGACCGCGTTCGTAATACCGAAGTAAGAAAGAGAGTTGGTCTGAAAGAGAGTGTCGGGGTGAAGGTAAGGAAAGGAATGCTCCGGTGGTTCGGGCATGTGGAAAGAATGCATGATAAAAGAATGACTAAACAGATATACAATGCACAAGTGGATGGATGCAGAAGTCGTGGAAGGCCACGACACACCTTCCATGATCAAATTGATCGTGTACTAGCAGAAGGTGATGTCAGGAGCCTTAAGAACAGACGAGCTTGCATGACAAGAGTTATGAATGTCAAAGAGGCAAGTGAGGTGTGTAAGAATAAGCCTAAATGGCACTGTTGTTCGTGCCTACCCCGCAAGGGAACTGGCGTGAAGTTATGTATGTATGTATGTATGTATCTAGTGCCATGTGTGTTGTTTTTTTCTTTTCTGTGCCTGGGTTATTAATTTTAGGCTCTTTGTGTGTCTTGGTTTGTTTGTGAAGTGTGCGTGTAATGCAATGCGGTGGTAGTGCGCCTTGGTTTGAGTATGTGTATAAGTTTTATTGTTAGTTATGTGTTTGTGACTTTGTGTGGTGTTATAATTTATTGTTTAATTGTTGTGACATGAAAAATTTTCAGTTGGAACTAAGATACTGAATTGATTTAAATAAAGGTTGACAAAGAGCTAGCTTATAAACCGGGTCAACACCGATCAATTTTATCATGAACACGCATATAGCCAAAAAGGTGCCGCTGCGCCGCGACGTTGCATTTCACTACTACACACGTTGTGAAGAACATTTAACTAATGTGATCAATTATTGAAGAATATTGTAAATATATGAGAAAAACTGTACTGGAAAATATTATTTTCATACTAAGATAAATCCACATCCACAGACGAGTGTGCATGACAAGAGTTATGAATGTCAAAGAAGCAAGTGAGGTGTGTAAGAATGGGCCTAAATGGCGCTCTGTTGTTCGTGCCTACCCCGCAAGGGAACTGGCGTGAAGTTATGTATGTATGTATGTATGTATGTAAGATAAATCCGCCGCCCGTCGACACTAATCAAATTGTACCTAAAGTCACACTCAAGGTCTTACAAGACGTAAGTCAAAAGCAATTCCAAGGAAACCTAAGAAAAGTTTCAATGCCAATAAATCCATTATCGTAACGGAAACATCGAGGAAATCCTCCAGATGTTAATTTAAGTTGTAGATACCTACTATATCGTCTAGTGAAGTGACCTATTTCTGTTCCTGGGGAAAAGCAAAAATGCTTTCGGAATAACAACATCGGAACACTTTCATTCAAGGCTGTGAGAGAGAGAGATAAAGGCGCGGCCACAACTTTTGACTTACCGACGGGCGACACGATGGACAGAGCATGCATTCGCCATAACAACCTTGAGTGCCAGGTGGTAGGGCATTTGCCCGACTGGATGGCTACCACCCCTGGTCTAAAGTATGTCGCCATAACAACCTTGAGTTGTGTTTCGGCATTAGTGACCAGGTTCCAGTCTCCCTTAAGAGAACAGCAGCGCATTTGTAGCACCTTTAGTGTTGCAAATGTCCATAGGCGATGGTAACCGCTTTCCATCAAATGGGCCGTCTGCCTGTCTGCTGAACTCCTGCAATTAAATAATAAAAAAAATCCACTGCCCATGCTGTGTACCCCTCAGCAGCGTCAATCGTGTATTTATCAAGCCGCCACCACTCCGTAGAGTATTTGTTCCTACTGCACCATGCGTCGCTACTGCGATTCACTCGACACAAATTGTCTTTAATGCCGCTGACGGCCTAAGTACAACTGTAAATGACAGGTAAGTTGTTTTTTTTAAGTCCGAAATGACGAGCGACAAAAGCAAATATACCTATTAAAATATTATATATAAGCATACCACGAGTCATCGTGCTTGGTGCAAACCCCATCGCGTCACCCGTCGATCGTGGCCAGGCCGTGAATGTGCCGCTGACGATTCGTGAATGCTTCATAAATTCTAATATTTTTATTTTGCCGCTTATCGCGTTGCACTTTACTCTCGTTCATAGCGACAGGATCGTGGCCGTACCGTACCTAAGGCGTACCTAATGCTAACTTTAGTAAGCCCGTTACGTAAGTGTAATATATCAATCTAGCCACGTCAAGTTCTTTGGTTTTATCACATTGAACGTGGGTTATATAAAGAGAGCTGTATGACCTAGATTTGGTAATACAAGGTAAGAGAATCATATTGCGGAAACGATTACAGAAATAGGCGTTGATTTTACGCAACCTATTGTAGTTCACAAACATAAAATAATAAATTAATACAACTGATTTATTACTGTCATGTATAGTAGCAACACCAGTCGGTCTTTTGTCTTTTGTATTATTGTCTATGTATCATGGCTGTCGGAGTGTCGAAGCAATACAAGTCTGCTGCCGAGATCCGTCTTTCATTCCAATATAAACCTTCCAAAACCACGCCAACCATATCGACATGGTGTCAGAAGAAGTCAGCGTATCTAGAAATACGTAAAGAGAAGTCGTCGGAGGTACAACTACAAGCCACGAGCACAAATCTAACAGACGCAAAATGGCCGAAGCAAAAATGAATGCATCAGGTATTATTCTCCCGCCGAGCGGATTTTCACTTAATATCAATTCGTCTAATATGCCCCTCGAATGGAAGAATTTCTCAATGTCGTTGCAAATATACTTAACTGCAAATGGCCTCGAAAAAGAATCCGATTTGAGAAAAGTCGCCATATTGTTAAATACAATAGGTCAAGACGCGCTGCAAATATTTTATTCTTTCGACGTTGACATGCAGAAAATAACCTACAAAGACCTTATTCAAAAATTCGAGTCTTATTTCATGCCGAAAATTAATACTACAGTCGAAAGGCATAAATTATTTAACCGCAAACAATTGTCAGGCGAGGACATAGAGGCCTACGCTACAGATTTAAAAAACATCAGTTTACAATGTAACCTCGGTACAGCTACAGATGATCTTCTTCGAGACATATTTTCTTGGAATCTAAATTCGTCAACATCATATATAAAAGAACGCTTGCTTATTGAAAAGCCAAAAACATTTGAAGATGCCGTTTCACTAGCTAAAACTATACGAAATACAAAAATCCAGACACAAGCAATTACAGAACCAACAAGTCTCAGTCACATTCAAGCCCGAATAGCCAGAAGTCCTGCCAGATACAAAAGCCCTACTAGATACAATACAAGCCGTAGAAGTCTACAAAGTGGAAGACCTACCGATTCAGTCAATAAGGTGTGCAGTAAATGTGGTCAAATTCACAGAGTACGCTGTCCAGCACAAGGAGTCACCTGTAGGAGCTGCGGAAAGAAAAACCACTTTGCGTCGGTATGCTTTAATAATAAAAAATGTTAATTACATCCTATAGTAAGTACATCTATAAGCATTAAGGTTGAAATAATTTTGTAAAAAAAAACATCCAAAAGACAAGATAATCTCTCTATTACTACTTTATTAATGTAGCAGAACCAAATTTATATAATATTATGTCCACTTCTAAGGTAACAAGCAAAAAAGTGGCGAAGGATATACAGTATGCGCAAAACATAAGGGTTTCGAGTGAAGTAAGTTTTATGAATTTGCGCAGGTCCAGTCAAATGTTAACGTTTAGTACTCCTTACGGTGTGTTGTGCGAAGGAGATGGCATGCGAGTCAGCGGCCGCGCGAGCGCGCATTAGTCTTCTGCGCAACGACGTATACGAACTTCAAGGACGCATTTAAGTTTTGCTCGTACTATAGGCAGCGCGAATATCAATGTTCAAAAGTGTTGCGTTCACATACTCGCGGTGCTTGCTGCCGTGGAAAAGAGCATAACGTAAATGAGAGATAATATTACGCAGCTTTGTTTTGTGTGTATTTATAATCCATTTTATTCCTTATTTCTATCAAACTGTCTTTGTTTTGTTACGACATAGACGCCGACAAAGAAAATTCACATCTGCATACCTGTAAAAACACATTTTATTACCTTTCGGCATTTGGACTTCTTTTGTTTACTTTGTGTTTACAATTTGTTATTAAGAAAACAGCCCATTGTGTATCGTAATCTTTTAGGGCCTGTTGTTGTATTGTGATCACTGCCAGATGTCTCGGATTTAAAGTACAAAATGAGTCTAGGAAATTCGGTCCACGCGGCCGGGCAGACATATTACATCTGTGCAGTATAAAGCGATGCCCCAATTGAGACATGAGGCAGTCGAGCGAGAACCACAAACGAAACGAGACGTGTGTACATATTAGTGACAGACTTTGCGCGTTTTATGGAATTACGACCTTCTGCATTACGTTTGGCTTTGTTGTGTTCGGTTATATTTATACCTGTGTGATACGTGTTTGTATAGTTCTAATAAACTCTATGATAATTCCAACAGCATTTCAATTCGAGTCCTGCAACTCGAACTCTTAACATTGTATATCTCAGTCATTTTTCTTTGATATTTGCCAGGAAAGTCTAGTCTAAATTTTAATATAAAGTATTTTCGATTAAATACTTTTTTATGAATCAATAGCCAAATGGAATCCGTCATAGTTCGTGAACTACCACTGCCACACCTGCATGATGTTTATAAATTACGTAATAATAGTGTAATATTCAATATAGGGGGTACCCGTGCACATGATATAGTGTTAGATTAAACTTAATAATGTATGCCGCAACCACCTAGATTATGTATGAGCGCAGCAAATTATGACATCACAACTTTAACGAACAAAATAAAGTATCAGTTACTGTGTAAACAGTAATTAATATTATTCATATCATATTTGAAAAATAAGATTAAATTAAGGTATTTTAACGCCCGCTTTTTTTATAATAACACTAGCTTGTCCCGCGGCCGGCGTAAAAAAAAATCCGGGATAAAAAGTAGTCTCTGTGCTACTCCAGGCTATAATCAATCTCTCTGTGCAAAATTTCATCCAGATCCGTTCAGCAGTTCTGGCGTGATTGAGCAACAAACCACTCACCAAACTTTTAGAATATATTGCAAAATGTTACACCTACCCAATTCGATTGATCATTAAACTTTCAAGGAAACTCTGCCTTCTAGTATTAAAGTTGGAAAAGCCAGCAAAGCCCTTACAGCAGATATAAAACGATCAATACTCGCTAGAGTACAGGCTGAAGTTTTAGTGAAACAGAATGACTAAGGAATACCGCAGACATTAGATACCGTTAACGACGTAAAAGGATTTGCTACTTGCCTGCCCCCTACGTGCCCTTTATGGTTCTATTGTTAAGAAACTATTTTATACTATGATAATTTGGATGGACAGAAACTCAGCAAGAAGGGGTATAGATATGCAATAGATATAATATACAACTATTTAAACACAATTTGGATTTTCGATTTATTATGCACAACAGGAGGCCCTAAAACGCCGCAAATACTCAGCCATCGGAAATGGCTACATATTTGCGGCTTTTGGGGTCGAGACCCTGGGACCATGGGGGCGTGAGGCGCACAAGCTTTATCGGGACATAGTCAAACGTCTGGTGGATGTCTCACGTGACCAAAAGACTGGTTTATACCTCGCACAGCGCATCAGCATTGCCATTCAGAGAGGCAATGTGGCCAGTCTTTTCGGCACGTTTCCGACTGAGAGCGGTCTAGAACTAGATTTTATACTTTAATTTTAGTTTGTATATATAGTTTAATTTATTGTATAGTTTAATTTATTTATAATTTAGTTTATTTATAATTAGATACATATTTATTTATAAGTATTTAGTTAAAAGGATGGTAATTTATTATTGAATTAAGGCTTGAAGCAACGCCAACGTCCTTGAAAAATTTTCAGTAGGATTTTTCGGGCGATAGCGAGGATTCCATAGACGCGGTCGTTTTTCAGATGCCTTATTATTTTATTGTGAATAAAATAAACTAGTATTTAAAAAAAAAAACAAATCTATCTCCCTTTTATAAACATGTAGACTTTTTATCATGTTTTGATAATCATTGAAGGAGTAGAATTGTTTCAAGTCAATAATTGAAAGTGAATTGGTGAATTTATTTCTTAATTTAAAATAATTTAAAACTACGAAAAGACCACGGTAAGTGTCATGTTGTTAAAATTTATGTTAATTTTTTTGGTACATTATTTATTGATCAGTAATTACCAAGGAAAAGTTTTTTCGTTTGCACCTTTCGTTCTTTTGCAGCAATAGGAGCCTTAAGTTTAAAGCGACAATAATATTTTCTTAAGTTTTCACGACTTGTATACATAATAAAACTACGTTTTAACGGTTTTAGGCTCGGTAATTTATTTTATTTTTATTATTGCGACGTTTCAGCCACTTTTCAGTAGTCGTCCGTGATCACGGAAGAAAATGATGTCAAGTGTCAATGTATTGTTCATTGTTCAACAACTTGTTCATTTTAATTACTTAGTTTTAATTTTGTTTATGGTTATTATTTACTCTATGGGAGCCTAATCTAATTTATCGCCGCTTCGCAACATGTTATAGCTTAAAGCGAAGAAGCGGCGCAAGAAACTCTTCAGCAAACATGCCTAGCTCTAATAATTTTATATAATATTAAAATGGGTGGGAGGTAAAATAAAAAACGGCTCGTCGACGCCACAGGCGACCGGAAGGCTGGGGTTTAACTCGCCCAGAGAATTAGTCTGTATTCAGCGAGGTAATGCTACCAGCCTTCTAGGTAAGTACATTGCCCTGCAACAGCGGTTTCGTCGGGCTGTATATTTGTTAGCTGTTTACTATCTTTAAATTTGTACGTTTAATAGGTAAATGACATGGGAAACTATATATGTCCTAACATCTATAATGTGTATAAAATAGACTATAAGTAAATAAATAAATAAATAATCGGCAGACAAACACACATATTGTATATACCTGAATTAAGCAAGTTCCGCTTGTGTTATGGGTAATATACAACGGACTACTGTGGGGCCGATCCCAGACACCCAGACTATAGTAAATAACGGATAATTAATGAATAGACATAAAGAATGTATTAGTAGTAAGGAAAAATTTACTAGTTTTTAAGATATTTGAAAACAACAATGAGAAAGAAAACAAAATAAAAGATATCCCTTTTTATTATCCCAAAGAAAGAAAAAAATTAAGAAAGAAAAGAGAGCAAAAAAACATCTATAATGTATACCATGTTGTTAAGCAAATAAATAAATTGATTGATTTATAGGTTTTTTGAAGTGATAACTTCTTATGGAAGGGTGAACCGCTTCGTTACGTAACGCGTTACGGCGCCAGTCATTCTGGCTTCCCTTTCTCTCACGCGTACGCATTAGCAGGCTAAGTTATCACTTCTGTCGGGCGTCCCGAGACGCACACGTTTTTTTTGTTTTAGTTTTATTTTATTCTGTATATAAATTATATTATATTATTTAGATTAACTTTACAAATCTGCTGATAGTAATTTAACTTATACCTTTTGTATGTATGTTTGAAGATGGTTTAAGATTGATAATGTGAGTGCAAATTTTAATCCCGCGCAAAGCGAATTGACGTCAACGCAGCATTGACGAAATCACTTCTTATATGGAATCTCCTGATAAGCATGTTTGACATTTTAGAGATAATATTTATAGATCTAAAATGACTCGAAAGATAACTTTGCTTAAAATTTATTTACCTTATTTAATCATGAGGTCAAATTGTATTATGTTTTAGATTATGTAAATAGGTCGTCCGTGCAGGAACGGAGAAAGAATACAATTTTCCTGCGGCCGGGCGGCATGTCGTAAGAGGCGACAAAATAACCTACAGCCAGGTGGTATAGCATTTGCCCGACTGGATGGCTACCACCCCTGGTCTAAAGTATGTCGCCATAACCACTATGAGTTGTGTTCCGGCATTAGTGATCAGGTTCCAGTCTCCCTTAAGAGAACAGCAGCGCATTTGTAGCACCTTTGGTGTTGCAATTGTCTATAGGCGATGGTAAGCGCATCAAGTGGGCCGTCTACCTGTCTGCTGAGCTCCTGCAATAAAAGAATATAAAAAAATAGTTGAGGTTTTCTAAACTGGCAATAAAATAATTAATTGCTTCCAAAATTACTAAGTAACCGAATAAAAGAACTATAATAATTATATTTCTTGTAATATTAGATCATATATATCTCAATGTATTATATGTGCATATATAAGCATGAAAGTAGAGTAAACGCGGTTGAGATGCGAGCACTGCGCAAAATCTGCGGAGTGACGCTCGCGGACCGCGTTCGTAATACCGAAGTAAGAAAGAGAGTTGGTCTGAAAGAGAGTGTCGGGGTGAAGGTAAGGAAAGGAATGCTCCGGTGGTTCGGGCATGTGGAAAGAATGCATGATGAAAGAATGACTAAACAGATATACAATGCAAAAGTGGATGGATGCAGAAGTCGTGGAAGGCCACGACACACCTTCCATGATCAAATTGATCGTGTACTAGCAGAAGGTGATGTCAGGAGCCTTAAGAATAGACATACATGACAAGAGTTATGAATGTCAAAGAAGCAAGTGAGGTGTGTAAGAATAAGCCTAAATGGCGCTCTGTTGTTCGTGCCTACCCCGCAAGGGAACTGAAGTGACTGGCGTGAAGTTATGTATGTATGTATGTATTATATGTCACTGTAATTAATTTTAGCGATGTACGTTTAACAGTAATTACAATACTGTTACATACCGACAAAAGTGAAAGCACACCTGCCTGCCGTAAAGCACAGTTTATTACCTTCCCGCATTTGGACTTCTTTTGTTTACTTAGAAAAACAGTCTATTGTGCATTGTCCTAGTTTATGGCCGTTCCCAGGAATAATTAAGCAGGTGTGCGGATTACGTATTTCTAGGAAATTAAATCGACGATACGGACGGGTACACTTATATTTGTGAATTATAAAACGACGGCAGGATGGAGAGGGGAGGCAGTCAAGCGACGATTACGATACAAGCAAGACGTGTGTACATTCGATAAGCTGTATAGTGACGGACTTTGCGCGTGTATTGAATCGTGCAGTTTTTACTGATTGTGTCCAGTTATATTTGTACCTGTGTTATACGTGTTTGTATAGTGCTAATAAATTCTATAGTAATTCCAACGGCATTTTAATGCGAGTCCCGCACTCATAAAAATATTAAAGATTGTCAACCTCATGTTTTTGGCAAAATGTATATTTACAACAATACCTAAACGATTTTTCACTTGTAATCTTTGATGTATTGTTTTGTAATTCCTTGTTGCATATTCGTTAATATAATGTAATTTACAAAAAATAATTAACAAGATGTAAATTAAAAAAATATGTTATCAGGTATACCTACCAGAAATAAGTTAAATAGTCACTAAGATATAACTTTGCGATTTACGAAGAACTGATTGAAAAGTATCATTATATTATATACGTGAAGCAAAAACTTTGTACTCCTTTTTACGAAAATTGCGCGGACGGAGGAGTAAGAAATTTCACACACTTATAGTTTATATAGAGAAGGTGTGCAGATGCAAATATGAAAAAAAAATATGCATAAAAAATACATTAAATCAATAAAAAAAACATTACTCACACTACCATGTATTTGACACACACGCATATATATACTCTCTTTTTTGTTTATTGTTAAAGTCAAATTAACAGTCTTGGCGAAATCTGTGATCATAGAAGTATAATTTTTGACAACCTTAATGATGTTCAAACTTATAATTTAAATTAATTATGGTCGAATTTCGACCACTAGGCAACCAGTAGTTATGATAAATGAGCGCTCGTGTAGACAGCACCGCCGACTCGCCACTATTACGTCGCCGCTGCGCGACCAGAACGCTGCTATTCAGTGAATTTCTATCGCTCGACAGCGAAAGTGTAGCGGCGGCACAGTAGCACAGTTTACAACCAGTTTGGTGGCGTACTTGACGGCAGCAGCATGGCAGTATTACAGATAGCGATCACCCAACCCTAATTCAACTTCTCTATTGTTCGCTTCACTATTGTATAATCCCTACACCTCCGTGGCAACATTCATCCATAAAAACCATCACATAGGTACCTAAATAGAATGAAACATTTATCCATGATAAGAGTGATAGCCTTATTTGAGGTTAATATTATCCAAATCCCATAATATCCTGTCCTTGTCATTGCTCAAGATCACTCACATTTCCACATTGCTTCCTTCGACGCACAAGGATCTGACGTAATTAGGGTTGCCAACCATAATTTATAATAACGTATCCTACTTCATTTTTAGTATTGCATAACAATAAAGTATGTGAATATACTCTATATCCAATCTTTACTCTGATGCGTAAAATGAAACACTTATATGGATAATTACTGAACTATTTGCGATCCAGCTTTCACTGAGAGTTTATTCAGTAATGAATCTAAAATGTCGAGAAGAATGGAACAGGACATCTATAAATTTCATAAAAAATGAATTGTTTGTTTATTTAAATTTAAATTGGGAATGTAAAGATAGAGAAGAGCTTCCAAAAATTTAAGGACAATAAAAAGTGGTTAGTGTGTGCTAGAAGCACACAAAAATAGTATCTCCAAGAAAAGACATATATAATTTGGTAAAATACTTTTTTTCTTCCAAATACTTTATTTATTCCCTACTTTAAAAATGTAATACGTTATTTTTCTCAAAAATAGTTGGCAACCCTAGATGTAATACAGAAATCTATCAAAAAGCTGGCACCCAACCAAATGGCAATAACTAGTTTGACTCTTATCATAAATATATAGTGCGTCCTTCGGTCTTAGTCCTTACGTTGTATGTTCTGCTGAAACGAATATCTACTTTAAGGGGCCATCCATAAATGACGTCACACGAATTTCATTTTTTTGACCCCGCCTCCACCCTTTGTCACACAATGTCACACTTCATCGACCCCCTCCCTTAACGTGACATAATTTATGGATGGCCTCTTATATGTAACAAACAACATTACAACGAAGCGAGATAGGTGACAAATGTCACAACGGTTTACTTACTTTGCCATTTTAGGGTTGTGTAAATAAAACCTGGTAAATGGTAACTAAAGATTGCGAAGCTACTGCACATAGATCTCTGGTCGAGGTGACTGGATGGAAAATGTTAAAGATTTTTCAGTTATCAAATTGACGATTTTTTTTTAAATAATTGGCAGACAGCCACAGCTGGCAAACACAAAAAATTATATTCCCCAAATTAAGGTAGTTACACTTGTGTATAACGGACTACTCTGGAGCCAATCCCAGATACCCAGACCATAGCAAATAACTGTGAAAATTCAGGAATCCGTGCACGAAGAACACAAATTTCTGCGGCTAGGCGGTCTGTCGGAAGAGGCAACAAAGCAACCCACAGCCAAGTGGTAGGGCATTTTTACTCGTCTGGATGGCTACCACCCCTGGTCTAGAGCATGCCGCCATAAAACTTTCAGTAGTGTTCCGGCATTAGTGGCCAGGTTCCAGCCCCTTCTACGAGTCCGAGCACACTGGTAGCACCTTTAGTATTGCGAATGTTTATAGGCGACGAACTATTTTACATCACAGTTGGGCCGTCAGCCTCCCTGCTGTACTCCAGAAATAAAAAAAAAATCGAATCTGGAGCCTCTACGTTTATTTTTTTTTTATAGCAGCAGTTCAGCAGACAGGCAGACGGCCCACTTGATGGAAAGCAGTTACCATCGCCTATGAACATTTGCAACACCAAAGGTGCTACAAATGCGCTGCTGCTCTCTTAAGGGAGACTGGAACCTGGTCACTAATGCCGGAATACAACTCAAGGTTGTTATGGCGACATACTTTAGACCAGGGGTGGTAGCCATCCAGTCGAGCAAATACCCTACCACCTGGCTGTTGGTTGTTTTGTCGCCTCTTACGTCAGGCCGCCCGGCCGCAGGAAATTGTATTCTTTCTCCGTTCCTGCAAGGATAATAATAATATTGAAGTCAATCAGACTTGGTAGCGCTGTACCGACTTCATTCGATTTTGTAGAAGCTGAATCAAAGTAAATTAACTTTAATAGACCAGTTAACGTTTGGTAGTAGTTAGTACATTGTTCATGAACTACACAAGACTAATTAATTCTATAGCAATTTTAGTAAAACAGAACCCTAATTTATTTATGAAAAACCTACACCTAAATACAATTTTCAATTCCGATATCCGCAATTATTCTATCAATACAATAAGGAAACTTAACAACGCGTCAAATATCTTATCAGTGATTCATACAAGTAATTGCTCCATACAGTATCTCATCAACTCTTATCTAATCTTCACGAGTATTATCAATTTGAATTTGGCTTATTTCGAAGAACTTTACTAACGACTACGTTCCTACACGTTCTACATAGTTTGCATTTGATACATCGCAGATGAAACCCCACCGTTATATAATCTTAATATATATAAATTACGTGACACGTTGTTCATCCGCGATGGACTCCTAAAGTACTTGACCGATTTTAATCAAATTTGCACACCGTGTGCAGTTAGATCCGACTCGAAAGATAGGATAGCTTACATTTGGACCCGGTAGGTGGCGCTGCAATCGGGTTCTAAATTTTATTTCTTCAGGGCAGAACAACGTCTGCCGGGACAGCTAGTTTAATATAATTTCCTACCAAATAGAAATACTATATACACAATAGACACGACATTATATAATATTAAGCATAAACACAAAAAGTATTTATACGAGCTTATTATGCTCATTTATTTCATAGCCATATTTGTCGTACGTATTAATTACTAGAGTTTACCCCGCGGCTGCGCCGCGGGTCAACCTCTAGTGCGTATCTCTTGTTTAAAAAGCAAGTGGTACAGGTTACATTGTATTAAATTTGTATGTATTTGCCCCCAAAAGATTCACTTCATTTTATATCGCAAACTATACCACCCCCGTCTATATGTAAACTACATAAATGACAAAACTTGTCAAAAATGACAAAATAGATAACATGGTCCATGTGGACCAAGTGGACCCAGTGGACCCAGTGGACCAAGTGGACTCAGTAGACCCAGTGGACGAAATGGACAAAATCACAAAACCGGTCCTAGTTTCCGGGATAAACTTTACATAAATCTATCCCAAAATCTATCCCGGGATGAAAAGTATCCCTTGGCCACCCTCGGTATTCAAATTACATATTTACCGAATATCAGCCAAATCGGTCCAATAGTTTTTCCATAAAAGGATAACAAACAGAGAGACAAATATACTTTTATCCCGGAAAATATCCCATTTTCCGGGATAAAAAGTATCCTATGTTCATTCTCGGCATCGAAAATATATATATACTGAGTTTCAGCCAAATCGGTCCAGTAGTTTTTACGTGAAAACGGAACAAACAGACAGACAGACAGAGTTACTTTCGCATTTATAATATTAATAGGGATTACACTACAGCGTTGATACTCGTACGAGGCCAGTTTTTCTTCATTTTAATTTTTATTTAATACCAACGGACGCGAGCTAGGGAGCGGCGTGTGGCCTTGGGCCGCCGCATGATCGCAGCGTTGCCGGTGGTGTACGAGCGAGACCGAAGACTTTGAGCATAGGCAACATAGCATTCGGCCGTCGTCGGTTGCGGGCGGCGGGACGTCGCGCGTCGTCCGTCGCAGTCAGCGTGAGGCACAGAGTACATTAATCATTGAGACATATGAGAGAGCGTGAGGGGAGCTAACACACCGCGATACCTCTGCACGCCATTACGTGCGAGTTTTGAAATCAAAAATGGATCTAGGATTCAATAAACAGAAAGACGAATACTTGATTAGTTTTGTACGATGCAATTCCGTGTTATACGATGCATCAAATAGAAATTATAAAAACAATATATTTAAACATAAAATATGGGAAAGAATCAGTGAAGCTCTGGATATGCCGGGTAGGTGCCTACATAATTTCACTTTTTTTGATAATGTCATTATTTACAAACTGTGTTACATTTATAATCTTATATTATTGCTTTTTATCAAAAAGTGAAGTAGCTTAAAATGACATTCCAAATATATGCAGGTATGCAATCAAAATTATGAATAAAACAACTTTTTTGTATTTGTGAAACAAAAGAGCATTATAAATTTATAATACATTTTTGGATTTCGAATGGTGAATTGACTTTGAATAAATGTCAAACTTTTTTTGTTTATGGTTTGGTACCAGACTTTTCGGTCTGTCAAACAAAAGCAATGAATCTTTCGTAGAGTTGTTCCGATAAATCCGATTTCATAATCGAAAGGTTATATTTTCGTAAGTAACTAAAATTCGAATTATATTAATTAGTAATCATTAACGTATCATATCATAACATCGTAACATATCGTCCAGCACCAGTTACCATTTAGTGGTAACATGATAAGCAAGTGGGCGTGTGCGAGTCGGGCTCGCGCATGTGGAGTTCCCTTATAAATATAATAATTCAAAGTCCTGTATTTCATTACTGTAAAATAAAAATCCGGCAATGAATAGAGGATTATGAATAAAATAAATATTCATGATTATGGCGTCGTGATGGCATGGTGGATTGTGGTACTTCACTATTTTAAATATGTATGTCAAAACGAGGTGGTCTAGGAAATATTAATTTAATCTCTGCAATTAAAAAACAGACAACAGATGTATTTTGGATACTACTGTGTCTACTATCCAAGGCACCACAAAAATTTGGAAAGTTTAATTTGGCTTAGCGCTTTTTCGCCACATTTTCTAGTTCACCTTTAGGAACTTGGTCAATATATTTGTATTTGATTCAGGCAATTATTCTATACATGTATAATGCATACTGCTTTCAATATATATTTAATTGTAATTGATAAATAGTTACAGATAACGCGAAATTATATTATTGAATTAAGACATAAATTCATAATGTATGAAAATTTAACACTTTGATATTATATGCACAAATGATTAAAATTATTAATTGACTCATTGACTCTACGGGTGATCAGAGGGCTGGTGCTTACCTCGGCCAACGGATCAGTATGGCGATCCAGCGAGGAAACGTAGCCAGCCTTCTGGGCACCTTACCCATAGAAGACGGTGATCTGGGCTCAGTATTCTACTTATAGTCTTGAGGGACTAAGTTAAGTTTTCTTGCATTGTATTCGATTATATGTTATAATATTTGATATAAATTATTAATATATTTTATATTAAAATTACATATAATTGAATACAATGCAAGAAAACTTAACTTATTTGTATTGTATTCTACTCATAGTCTCTCAAGACTAGTAGAACACTGAGCCTAGATCACCGACTTCTATGGGTAAGGTGCCCAGAAGGCTGATGATAACGATTAAAATAAGTATAATTTAATTAAATTGTTTATAGTTGTAGATGTCAAGAAACGTTGGAAACATCTCAGGGATCATTACAATAAAAAGGTAAAACTAGCTAACAAGGGCATACATCAAAACAGTTGGGAAAACATGTCTCTATTAACCTTCCTGTCGAACGTCCCGTCTCAGCAGAGCACATGCACAAATGAAGAACCAAAATTTGAGATAATACACCCAGAAAATGATATAAAGGGAGAAATACAGAATGTAGAAACTTTACCTGCTGTCGGTTATTTGTCCCAAGTGACTGACGAGTATCATTCAGACCAAAATACAGAAGACGAAATCATAGAAGATCAGAACACAACCAATAATGACGACGATACAAGTGAAGGGCCTTCAAAAGAAAAAAGAAAGAAAAGAACAAACACTACTTTAGTCGCAATGTTGGAAAGAAGAGAAATCGAAAATGCTGCCCTATACGCCAAATTGGCACAACAAGAATATAAAACACCAATGAAAAAATTTTTCGACTCAATGGCTGATATAGTCGCAAAATTTCCGCCACACCTTGCAGCGGAAGCTAGACTAAAAGTGTGCCAAGCGGTAACGGAATTAGAATTAAAAGCATTAAAAGAACAGGAAAATAATATTTCGAGTCGTATGCCTTCGTCGTCAGAGGATCCATATCTTATAGAGAGAAATGTTGACCCCATAGCAATAGACCCTACGGTTATTCCAAAAAAAGAGGCCGAAGATGATGATGAAATCTAAATAATAACTGCAAAACGGATCAAAGAAACCGCAGCCTTATCTAATAAGACTAGCGTGTGCCAGCGGAATTTTGTTCGCGTTGTCATAACAATGTTGGTTAGTGAATTGCAACGGAGACACCAAAAAACGGGACCGTATCCAGCCACTTTTTTGGCTATTTCAATCAATCTCACGGAATCGACGTCATTTATTTGGATAAAAAGTATCCTAAGTGTTGACTCGAAATATATGCTACCTCTATGTCGAGTTTAATTGAAATCTGTTCAGTAGTCTTTACTTGATGCATGCTCTAACAGGTGTATAATTTTATTCTAATGGCTTTTTGTCTCTTTTTATATTCATTGTACAAACTCGACCGCGGCACTGATTTATCCAAATATCAGAGTACTCCTTGCCACATAATTTGTTATATTCGAACATACCATTTTCATCCCTACTCTTAGGGTAGGTTGAGTTAGAGTATTATGAAGGCTTAAAGTTCTTAAAGAAACTCTCAAACTTACTCTAACTCAATATGAATAAGACCGGTAAAATCTTATCTTATACTAATATATAAAGCTGAAGAGTTTGTTTGTTTGAACGAGCTAATCTCAGAAACTACTGATCTGATTTGAAAAATTCTTTCAGTGTTAGATAGCCCATTTATCGAGCAAGGCTATAAGGCTATTTTATCATCACGCTAAAACCAATAGGAGCGGAGTACCAATAATGTTTCAAAATCGGGGGGTTTTGAAAACAAATTCCACGTGGACGACGTCGCGGGCACAGCTAGTATACATATAAATGCAAAGATGTTTAACCTTAGATTAATAAATTTAATTGTTTTTGGTATCACTACAAAAAAGGTTGTTGTCAACAAGTTCTGTCGGATATAATTAGGAATACATCAACAAGCTGAGTGCAAATCTTGTTCTGGAAATGCACAAATTTACATATAAAACATGCAAGTAATATAAGTGCGTCGCTATTTCTTCTAGTAAAGTCTTTCTTTTTAACCTAATAAAAATGTACGGAAATCAGTACTGATGATCGAACTTGTATCAAGATAAGTAAAATAAGAAGATGCAATGAAAACGTAAAATAAAATGTTTTCTTAAAAAATAAGTATTTATTGTACTAATAGTGAACTGTAATAGTGAACACACGCTGGATAAACCCAACCACTACATCAGATTCGATAACCCACAAATCCTCGCGAAAGAGAATCCTTTCATACTTAGAATGATGCGTGAGGCTATTGAAATCAAAAAACACCCAAATTTCAATAGAGAAGATGGTTGCCAAGTACCACCTGTTTGGGATCCAATTATCAAAACTATTAAGACCCAAACCCAGCAGAAACCATCTGCCAGACCTCAAGACACTGTGAGCTCTTTCTGCGTACAACGGAACACAAACCAACTTGACTGATAATTACTTTTATTTTTCCTTCCACCCATTTTAATATTATATAAAATTATTAGAGCTAGGCATGTTTGCTGAAGAGTTTCTTGCGCCGCTTCCTCTCTTCAAGCCATAACATGTTGCGAAGCGATAGTAAATTAGATTAGGCTCCCATAGAGTAAATAATAACCATAAACAAAATTAAAATTAAATTTTTTTTTTTTTTAAATCGGCAGACACACACACACATTGTATATCCCCAAATTAAGCAAGTTACGCTTGTGTTATGGGTAATATACAACGGACTACTCTGGGGCCGATCCCAGACACCCAGACCATAGTAAATAACGGAGAAAATACGTTTCCGAAATTTACTATACCAGGAATCGAACCCGGAACCTCTGCGTTGCAGTGAGGTACGCCGGCAAAGGCTTAGCCCGCTCAACCACAGAGGCCGTCTTAAAATTAATAAGTTGGCGGTAGGCTAAATAAAACTTTAACAATACTCCTTGACACTTGACATCTTTGTCTTCCGTGATCACGGCTACTGAAAAGTGGCCGAAACGTCGAACAAACCAAAATCAAATAAAATTACCGCGCTTAAAACCGTTAAAACGTAGTTTTATTATGTTTATTTATTATTAAGCCACTTTATTATTGCGAAGCAAACAAACAGGCAGACTGCCCGGCTCATTGTTAGTGGTTACCGTCGCCTATAGACGTTTGTAATACTAGAATGAGATAAAGAGGATGGGTTAAGAAGATTAGTTAGAAGGGACGTGATATGAAATTAAATTTATTAGCATGTAAGTACAGGGTACAAATAAAATTATTACTAAAATCCAGAGAACAGTACAAATGGCGTCCCAAGGGAAACTCTGTTTCCCGGGCTAGGTCTCCTTAGAGCCTGAATGGTGAGCCACAGTAGGATTCGCTTCGGTCATATAATTCTTATCATTAATGATAGTACATTAATGAAATGTCTTTGTGTACTGAAAATTTATATGTATAAATAATATTTGTTTTGTGGATATGTGATTAGAACTGTGCCACTTGCCTGAATACATTTGCATTAGTTAAGTAGTTAGTTCATTTACAAGTTGAGTCCTTATCGTCGTTTGGAGAGACATCTACATTTGTACAATCGACAAGTTCGCAAATGTAAATTAGGCTTAGTGTCCATATTCGATTTTCTAACATGTTTTTTTATTTTTTTATTGCAGGAGTTCAGCAGACAGACAGACGGCCCACTTGATGGATAGCGGTTACCATCGCCTATTGACATTTACAACACCAAAGGTGCTACAAATGCGCTGCTGCTCTCTTAAGGGAGACTGGAACCTGGTCACTAATGCCGGAACACAACTCAAGGTTGTTCTGGCGACATACTTTAGACCAGGGGTGGTAGCCATCCAGTCGGGCAAATGCCCTACCACCTGGCTGTAGGTTGTTTAGTCGCCTCTTACGACAGGCCGCCCGGCCGCAGGAAATTGTATTCTTTCTCCGTTCCTGCACGGATAAGAGAGAGATGATTAGAGATGTTCTACATAGAAATGAACCAGTTTGTATAAATATTGTAAATGCAAAGACGGCGCGAAGTTATTTCAGCATGGGAAATATAATGTGATCAACATAAAGCTTGGAGATCCGACTCTCCGTGTCTTCGCCATGCATCGTATGACGTATGATACACTGATATAAACGAGTTCACGCACACGAGTGTAATATACTCGTAGTTTTCGTCTTAGTTGTGGTCAGCAGTACGAAGTCCCCTATGTATAAATAATACCAAAAATGTGTTTTGCAATGCTAGTACTATCGCGTCAAAATCGCTGGATACTCGTCTCAATAGTAGTTTCGCCTGATTCCCTGAATCTATCCGTGCAGGAACAGAGAAAGAATACAATTTCCTGCGGCCGGGCGGCCTGTCGTAAGAGGCGACTAAACAACCCACAGCCAGGTGGTAGGGCATTTGCCCGACTGGATGGCTACCAGCCCTGGTCTAAAGTATGTCGCCATAACAACCTTGAGTTGTGTTCTGGCATAGTGACCAGGTTCCAGTCTCCCTTAAGAGAGCAGCAGCGCATTTGTAGCACCTTTGATGTTGCAAATGTCCATAGGCGATGGTAACCGCTTTCCATCAAGCGAGCTCCTGTAATCAATTTAAAAAAAAAACCGATATTCTGTTAATTAAAATGGCGTGCCGTGCCACTGTCTTTTTAATATTTAGAAGAGAAAACTCGCGAAAGAAATTTTTAATTTTTTGGTCATTCAATATTCATTTTGACTAACGCCATTTCTGCAAATGGTAAATTAATTTCCACTATATAAGTCTGCCGCGACGATATCTAGAAGATAGTGTGGATTTACTACAACACGAATTTGAACACTATCACAATGAAATCATACTTTCAATATCTTCATAACGCCAAGATATTGAAATAACAGAATTAGGCCCCTGTTCTCGTGGGAAATATTTTTTTTTTTTTTTTTTATTGCAGGAGTTCAGCAGACAGGCAGACGGCCCACTTAGTGGAAAGCGGTTACCATCGCCTATGGACATTTGCAACACTAAAGGTGCTACAAATGCGCTGCTGTTCTCTTAAAGGAGACTGGAACCTGGTCACTAATGCCGGAACACAATACAAGATTGTTATGGCGGCATACTCTAGACCAGGGGTGGTCGCCATCCAGTCGAGCAAATACTCTACCACCTGGAAAATAATTAAAACAATACACCAATAAACGACTTATATAGAAATTGTCAATAGAGGAAAACGGACGGCACACCCGCTTATCTAAGTTGGCTTTTCCTCAAAATGTGCTCACAACACGTAGTCATCGCAATTCTGTAATATATCCATATTAGGCTTGAAGCAATCTCTTCCACGCAATATTTATGTTATTGTATGTTCAATTAATTTATTATAATTTTAATTATAGTTTATTTATGCACTGTATTATAGCTATGGGACATGTGTTCCTGAAATAAAAATGTTACTAAATAAAAAGTACAACGTATATACAATGTCTTCAGGCATAATTCGAACCACCGTAAGGGAGTAAAAACCTTAGTCCCTTATCACTTAGCAACCATAGCTCTAAACCCTTTAAACGCCACTCATTACAATGTCGAAGCAAATTAAGCTAGAACAGAGCTACCTTCAACACATTCCTTAGAGCTACGTCGAACAAGTTACAGCCAACATATTCCCGTAAGTAGGCTATTCATATTATAATTAAGCAGCTTATTTTGCTACCGGTACCCTAGAGAAATGACGACTGTGGAAATTAATTTGTTTATTCCCTTATTATTAAAACTGGGACAAATATACACCCCGTATTTCTGCGTAGCATTTTCAAGTACTGCTGTTCGTGCCTACCCCGCAAGGGAACTGGCGTGAAGTTATGTATGTATGTATTTTCAAGTAGTTGAAGGTGATTTTTATTATGTTTTACTTACCAGTTCAAAGCCACATTAGTGAAAAAAAATTAATGAAATTTATTTGCATTAGCGTCACTTCTTCACGACTTTCGACATTTGGTAGGTGTCTCTTTATTAACAATTTAGACTAGGATATGCCCGCGACTTAATCCACGGTTGGCTTGAAATTCCCGCGGGATTCCAGGGACACGATGTATCGCAGCATAAAAAAAATGTAAGCTATCGCTTTAGTGAAAACTATGTCGGAATAAGCTAATTTTTATGCACCCGAGTACAAACAGCCAAACCCGCGGGGTTCCCGGGATAAAAAATATCACACATTGTATTACATAAAATATGATATCGAGCAGTAAAAAAATCACATTAGATTTTTTTTATCTGACCATTATAAATCATTCTCAGAAAAATTCGCGCGAGATTCCCAGGATAAAAAGTAGAGTAGATTTTGAATTTAAGATTTTGCTGTCGCCCAACAAAAATCGCATCGAGATCCGCCCAGTAGTTTTTACGTTAAATCCGAACAAACAGACAAGCCACCAGACAAGAAATCTAAAAAAAGACATCGCTATCTCCGTCGTTTATATGTATAGTCTATCCCAGTTGTTGTTTCTTTAAATAGCTTCAATGTACAGACACGGCATTTTTAGAATTTTATAATATTATAGATATTAGAGCAACATTGGACACAAGAACATAAAAATTGTGAAAACCCATATTAAGTAAACCTGAAACCTAGATTATATACCGATCTGTGAAAGCCACCAGCCGACTTCAGCTAAAACGCGACGTGTGTAAAACGGTTCCTAGTGATACGAAAGGAACATAGATTATCACCGACACCCGTAACAAACAGAACGGAGCATACAAAATAAGTGTTGCTAGCAAAATGCACCGTAGAGGAAATCAAAGCCGCACAAAATTGTAAATTAACCAAACTAGTTAAACTACAAGCGCTTAGTTTAACCGAAACGGTCGTGAAACAGTAAATATTTCAAAGCAAATCTAGTTTTGTTACATATATTAGGTATACCAATCTATACATATAATAAAATTGTAGAGGTCGAATATCTGTACAATGAGAAAAAATGCTAAAAATCGAGTCAGGGGGGTGTAAAAAGTGAAATAGAACTAATTTATATTTTTTTCAATTTTTTTTATTTCTCTGTTTCTCTATTTGTCTGTCTGTTTGTACCGGCTAATCTCCGAAACGACTGGACCGATTTAAATGAAATTTTGTATGTGGTAGCTCATATCCCTGATCAAAACAAAGGATACTTTTGATCCCGAAAAATTAAAGAGTTCCCGTGGGATAGTTAAAAAAACTTTAATTACTTAAACAGTTTATTATACAACTTATGCACCTAATTAAGTATTGATATTGCCGGTATCATCATACAATAAAACAATTAGGCTATATATCATCACGCTAAGACCAACAGGAGCGGAGCACCAATGAAGAATGTTTTCAAATCGGGAGGGATTTTTTAACTTACTTTTTTTTAACTATTCCGCGCGGACGCAGTCGCAGGCAGAAGCTAGTTATTAATATAATACAGGTTTTTATTCTACAGTCGTTAATACTGCAGACAAAAAATTATGTCTACTACTGTAGGTGATGTCAGGAGCCTTAAGAACAGACGAGCGTGCATGACAAGAGTTACGAATGTCAAAGAAGCAAGTGAGGTGTGTAAGAAGATAAGCCTAAATGGGCGCTCTGTTGTTCGTGCCTACCCCGCAAGGGAACTGGCGTGAAGTTATGTATGTATGTATGTACAAACATTTACTATAACTATAAGCTAAACACATACATAATTATATATATCTAATAATATAACCACGAATCCGCGGAGACAGCGAATGATTCAGTTTAATTAAGAACCAGATCATAATGGTCTTTATTCATATTATGAAAGCAAACGAAATAGATACAGCCCTGTTATCTTATAAATGATATAACAACCTCCATATAATACCGAGGCACGCATTAATTAGGAATGAATGACATTTATCTTCAAGTAACAAATTATAACATACTAATTCAGAGTCCTAGATACATTTCATTGATTATCTAGAATCTAGACCGACATATCCAAAGATGTACCTCATTATGTAGTAGTAATATTACATTCGTTCATATTCAAATAGAGAAAACTTCACAAACTACACATAAATGATTATTAAGTATATTTAGTCAAATTACGATACCGTTTTATAATATTGTGATAAAGAATTCAATGCGGTTAGAGTTTCATCGGAACGAGAAAGATCGTTCTCAATATCTTATTGGCTTTCCTGATTACCTTGATACGGATTACGGATCCCTAATAGACTGTTCCCGTCTCGATCCGCGCCAAGAAATACAAGAATGCGTCGGTGATCGGACACACGGCGCGCTTCCGAAAGCACTTTCGCCTACATTCGATAAAACTCGGCTGTCTCCGCACCCCACAGCTGACTGAACCGACGAGCGAGCGAGACGGCAACATACAAAGTGCGTAAGCTAGACAAGACGTGAGAACCGCGCAACTCGCCGAGCGGCCATTAGCTATCCAGTGCTCGACCTCTGTCGCTGTGACAGCGTTACTTCATTTTATCAAGCGCGGAGCTTACATTAGTTTTACAGTGAAATTCCTATACATAAATTATAATTATCAATGTTTGTAACAGTGTGATTTGTGAATGTGAAATGGAGTTTAGCGTATTCAGATGAATGTGTTAACGTGTACACGAAGCATGGATGGCTTCGTCGCATCTGTTGTAAACATAAAATAACGTGGATTATGCAAGTTGGAGTAAAATGTGGCCAACTATTGGGTAAATTTCTAGATGTAGCTGCTTTATAGAATAGTTAGGGTAATGAACGTGTCTCATTTTCATTTTAAAACATGTTTAAAGGTTAAAACGACGAGTGAATGTCGTGTACACTTGTTACATTTCTTGACTTGGAAGACTTACACGTTACAGTTACGATATCTACAGTCTATCAAACCAGCTGCCGAGACGTGCTAATAAAGACAACAATTCAATTGAAACATTTCGTAAAACATAGGCAAAAATGGACTTTATACATAATTAAAACAGTACTTGATATGAATTGTGCCTTTTAAGTCCAACTGAACAATGGGTAGATAGAATTTGGTACACAATGGTTAGTTTCTCATGATTTAGAAAGGAATGTCAATTTAAAATATAAAACCGAGATACTATAACAAAGGTTAACAATCAGGCAATGCGAAAACAATTCTCTTAATGATATTAAAATATATCCAAGATAAAACAATACATAGAGGTATAGAAAAGTTAAATGACAATACTTGGTGATAGCCATAATATTGCCTAGTTAATCCTCTACATTAGTACCAAACTTGGCATTGGATTTTAATACATGACATTTATTTAACACATATTAAATGCTAAAAGGAACATATCTAAAATAAAACTAAACTACACTATAGAATAAAAATCTTTCAAATAAAAACCCTTTGTTTAAAAACATATAAAAATTAATTAACAAAGCAATTTACTACCTCAATACTAGGATTTCCCTGCATAAATTCTGGCTTCTATCTAGCAGGCACTCTAAATCTTATCTAGAAAAAAGTATATCCATCTGCTATCATGAAAATTGGTTCATAAATGCAAGACAGTAAAGAATGAATTGCCTTTAACTGAAATCAATACATAATAAAGAGTACTAAATACCAGAAATTCATCCTCATTTTGTGAGATAGAAAATTTTGTTTCTATAAATTTATTTATTATAGTACATATGACATTTATTATATATGACAAGAGTTATGAATGTCAAAGAAGCAAGTGAGGTGTGTAAGAATAAGCCTAAATGGCGCTCTGTTGTTCGTGCCTACCCTGCAAGGGAACTGGCGTGAAGTTATGTATGTATGTATTTATTATACCGTCCCAAGTGATTATTACTAGCTAGACTTAAAGTTTACATAAACTTAATATTGTGTGGTATCACTAAGTAATAAATAACCTTGCTAACAACTAAGAACTAGGTGTGTAATATTACAACAGCAATAATCTACGGCAACTGGCATGAACTGTACTAGGAAGGAAGCATGCAATCAATTTCAATATAGTACAAAATTACTTTTGTTCATTAAATTTTATTCAGCAACAAAAAAAAATCCAAAAAGATAATTACATAAATATATAATGGTTAGTTTTTTTGATATTTTATCCAGTGTCATTGTTTGGATGTCTGTTCATATTTTACAGCCTTCAAAGAGAACCAACTGGATGCAGTCAAACAAACAGAACAAACTTAGGTACACAGAACATTACCAAATTATTTTTAATTTACTATAACAACTGAGCTATATATCTTTAATATTTATTATATTATCCAATATATATTTATAAAACTGGTTTTCTTTGCCTTGCAAGACAGGCTTGTATAAACAACCAATCTAAAACTGTCACTCTTTCAGTACAATTTTTGCATAACTATTGTCTAATTAGCTATGAAAATGTAAATAATATATGTACTTTCGATTATGGAGATGAACAAAGGATAGTTTTTCTGTGTTAGTAGTGCACATTGAATAACAAATACTTCTTTTTCAACTTACATGTGTGGACCTTCAAAAAATGTTCTCCAGTGGAACTTAATTTGAAGAAAAACTTGAATTTGCAACAAATTAGTTACAATAGAAAGAAAAAATACAATAAACCTGAGATAATATGTTTATGCTAGTTATTGTTTCTTTCAATGCTAGTGTACAGTATATAACATTATTACAGTAACATAACACATTGGCAAATGGTATGCATAAACTATTAAATAGATAATAGAGCTTAGTTTTAATAAAACCTTTCAAATGTTTCGTTCTAAAAACATATATTTTGTATTACTGACAAATACAATGTGTTTATTTGGTACCCGCCAAAATAAACCAATTTTCATGAAATTTATCCCAAACTTTAGATTAATTTTTAATGGGCACACACAGTAAATAAGCAGAAATTTTCAAATTTCCAACTTATTCATAAATTGCAACAAAAACCTAGCTCTGAAGAATAACAAAGCATATAACTATCGCAGATTAATTAGTTCATAATGTACAACATTGAGATGACCTTAAAAATGTTCTAGATTATCAAAACATTTGAATAAATATCTGGTTACACCTGTTTAAAAGCACAATGAGCGGTTTGCTTAATATTGGAAATTCTAATATTACAAGACTAAAATAATAGGGAAAAATTAATAAATTAGACAATTAATGCATAGGTTATGTAAGTATCATACAAATAAATGAATCAGGCATAGTTTCGTAAAAAAATTCCCATTTGCGAAATATGTTAAATTCAATATTTATTAAAGCAAGGCTTTAGATATAATTCATAACTTAGACCTATCTAGCATCTACGATATAGAAGACCAGGTTAATGATTCATATTAATTTTTTAATGTGATTTGGTTTTGTTTTGATCATCACCTATCATTATAACATACAACATTATAACAAACTTAGTTTAACAGCAAGTTGTTCACTACAGAGTTATAACACAGAATAATGTATAAATACCATAATCAAATGTGCTGTTAAATAGTTTATAATTAATAATGCAAGGCTGGCAGATAAGAAAATTTATCAAACAGTATGGTCATTGTGTAATAGGAAGACGATGCTGCCAACATGGCACCATCCGCGCAGTCCTAATTGATAAACAAAAATATGCAAACTTTGAATTTACATTATCTATGCTTGGCTACGAAATCACCGCTTTAATAAAACAATATTGTTAGATTTTTTTAAGGAATTAATGTAATAAATATACAGTAGTGTTTTAACACAAAAATTAGCAAAAAACGTACGTTACACGTAATTGAAAATTAACAATAGAGTTGAATGAGGAACTAACTAAGCGATCATTTTCTATTGTTGCAGTAAATAAGACTATGTGGGTTGTAATATAATGCGGTGGCTGCACAAAATATTGTCGCTGGCAATAATTTGCGCAGCTGCGGGGTCGGAGTGCGTCGGTAACGAGACACAGCTCACCTGCGCGGGTGTGGCGGTAGCAGGGCGGCTTACACGCGCCGCGCTCGCGACCTACGGCCAACAACTGCAAGAGATCACCTGGACCGACTCCAAAACAACGAGTCTAGATAAAGACCTGTTCAACGGACTGCAACAATTATGGTACATCGACTTGAGCAGAAACGAAATTAGGAGGACCGAACAAGGCCTCTTCACCAACCTTACCCGCCTCAATCATCTCAATCTGTCAAGAAACCAACTAGACGACATTCCCAGGATTACCTTCTCCGGTTTAGAAACTCTAGAGGTCTTAGATATCTCTCACAACCGGCTCCACGTAATACCATTTCAGGTTTTTGGGTCTATGATCAGGCTGAAGTACTTGGATTTATCACATAATAAGATAGCCACTTTTCTAGATTACTATTTCAATCCAAACCGACAACTGAAATTTCTGTTCCTAAATAATAATAGCCTAGTCAAAATTACATCTAATGCTCTAGTCAACTTGGTGGAACTGGTGACACTAGATCTATCAAGCAACAAGTTAGACTATATACCTAAATCTTTATTTGATAACTTCGAAAAACTAAGAGATCTTAACCTCAGCTACAACAATTTCGAAAACATATCACACGATGCTTATAAATATTTGAAGAACTTGACGTGGCTCAACATGAGTGGCAACCGACTGAGGTCGTTGCCGCCGGCGCTCTTCCAACATAACGAAAACCTGAAAACAATCTACCTCGATCACGTTAATATAACAGTTATATATAACACTAATTTCAAGGGTTTAACTAATCTAGAGAAACTTTACATAAGGAATAATAGTTTTTTACGAGAAATAGAAACGTTTGTTTTCCAAGATATACTATCTTTAACGCATTTGGATATAAGTGGTAATGTCCTTACATTCTTGCCATTGTCATTAAAATCGTTAGATAAACTTCAAGAACTTAAAATAGGAGGCAATCCATGGGCATGTGACTGTAGAATGGAATGGTTTGCCAGTTGGGCGGAGCAAAGAAGAGAAATCATAAAATCTAAACTGAGTTGCGCGCAGAGTTATCCCGGCGACATGTTAACGATATTGAATCATACAAATTGTAAACCACCACAATTGAATGAAAGCAGCCCGGTTACGCTTTACAAATTAAAGTCGGACGCGTTGTTAACGTGCAAATTCGAAGGCAATCCCGCACCATCTATAACTTGGATAACACCCACCAGAATGGTGTTCCATTGGAACCCAGAACCACAGATTCCTGATATTTTTCATAAGCATGGTATAGCCCATGACCAGTATTATAATGCCATAGATATATCCAACTCGAGGCTAAGAATTCTCGACAACGGGTCACTGTTCATACACGATATACACAGAGAAGACTGCGGAACTTACTTATGCTTTGCAACGAATCCGAAAGCTAATGTGTCAGCGGAGGTAGTTCTTAATATAGACCCTATGACCATGTATGAAATTAAAATGTATAGCATATTATGTGGCGCTATATGCGCCGCGGCCTTTTTAGGGCTAACTCTACTCCTACAAGCGCTCCGTTACATATTCTATAGGTAAGATCTTGATATAATATTAATTTAAATAATTCTAGAATTCTTTTGCCTAAGAACAAGTTTAATCCATATTTACTGACGTGAATTTATTTGTACTTTCGCCACTCGTCTTTAAAGAGTGCTGTTTATTTTTAGTTTCAGCTAATGGACGCAATGACACATGAGCAAATATTTATTTCAGGTTCCGTCTGATGGAGACCTGTTGCAGTTGTTGCACGTGCGTGAACCGCGCCGCGCCTCGGACGCGCCAAATATACAGCATGTTAGACAATATAGAAACTTACAAGAGGCAACAATTAGAGAAATTAAGAGAAAACTACGCTGTACAGGTGAATTATTAATAACTATACAATAATGTCTGCAATATTGTCTACATTTTACTCGCTATAATAGTTTTTGGTTTTTAGGTGCATCGAATCAAAGAGAACTGCACGCAACAAATGGAATGGATCCAGAACAGCTACTCCTCACAAGCGACTCATCTTCGGAATATTAGAGACATCGGAACTAATCACTTGAGTTCTATGAGGGACCAGTATTACGATCAGGTAATTTAAGAAGTTCTGTAACAATAATTACAGTTATTTAAACATTACACGATTGTTACGTCCTTAATTTTCATAATTACTGACCGAATTACACTGCATATTCGAGGTACTTAAAGTTACTTGTATTTTTTTAAGGTTAAACGCGTCAGAGAGTACTCAACAAGCCAATTGAACTGGGTGCGTGAAAACTATGTATTCCAAAGGAACAAAATAAGGAAATTCAGCGCACACCAGGTTCTAAGGTTGCGTGAGTCATACAAATATCAGCAGCAGACACTCAATAAAGTCCTGGAGAACCTGCCCAGCCTGTACTTCGAGAACTGCCGGAGCGGATCATGCGGACGAAGCGACTCGATGGCGTTCGACCCGGACGTCGAAGTGGTGGACATGTACCTCAAAACGAAGATAGAGAAGCTTTCCAATCTGCCAAACCCGATCCCCGACGATGAGAGTAAGATATCAATTTACTACACGCCGACGGAACGCTCGGTGAACTCGCGACGGAACTCGCCCGTTATACCCGAAGGTATCCATATCAACATGATAGAAGGGGGACCGCCGCTGCCGCCGCCGTTGCCGCTGGCGCTGCTGATGAGGCCGCCTCAACCGCAACCGCCGCCAGGTTCACCAACGCCTTCTCCTTCGAAGGTGGGAACGAGTTCGCGTCACTATGAAAAGGACAGAGTAGAGGGGGCCAAGCCGTCGAGTGAGCCGCTACTCGGTCGGGAGCAAACACATGACCGCGCGAGGAGGAAACACCTGCCGTCTAGTGTCAGCTCCCCGGAACTGTACACCGACAGCGGCGGAGATAGCGACGTGGAGCGGGAGCGCGAGCGAACGCGAATGCGGACGCAGGCACGGGTTCTGCTTGCCGTAGAGGTAACGCAACCGGATTCCGAGAGGCGGGGTCCGGCACAAGGGCACTCGGGCGCCGGCGAGTGCGTGAAACTGTACGAGAACACGCCCTTGTAGTATACGGTGGTGACGCGCGTGTTCAAGATGTACGCAGTGCGCGGCCGCTGTCTGGCGCGGCGCGACCTGCTCGTCTGCGAACTGGGCTCGCGGGCCTCGCGCGTCTGAGTTATCCCGCGCCGATGGACGGACGCCGCCCCTACTTCTAAGTAAGCTGTGATAGTCTAGATTTGAATTGAAAAGTACGTTTTAGCGACGATTTAATTTGATGCCGTTACTAGTGGTAGATTGTAAGGAGTACACCGTGCCGCACGTCGGCCGAGTTAGTGAATCGAATGCAACAGTTTATTTAAGAGTTTTAATGGGAGTGTGTAAATAGAGTATGTTTCAGTAGGACATTTTTCATTTCATTTTGATGTATTTTTAGTGTAAAACTATTAGGACATTACGCATTTTATAATTGTTCGACTTTTAAATTCCTAGACTAAAGGGAGGTGTAAGGAAATTGTTACTATGATTGTTGTAATTATTGCGAGGTTATTGTAGGTTGGTGTATCTTGTTTGAGCTCAGCCGCTGATCGATGTCTCTCATCTTTACATACATATTATACATACGACACTCTAGTTCTTATAAATACATACCTTTTATACTATGCATTGATGTTGTGTAAGGTTTCGCCAATTTTACTACAGAGTTTAAATCTGCATTTTAAATGGATTGGAAATATTTGAGTGTAGCGGACTTAAATGTTTTATCATCGTTTAATCTATATCTTTTTATATTAAATGTATTTTTACGACAATAGGATGTGTATTATATGAGTCTTGCAGTGATATACCAAACGATACAATCCAGCAATGGTTATATATAAATTTACTTAAAATAAATATACAAAAATATTGTTGAAAGTTTTCTAAAATATATAACAAGAATAAAAACAGCTAATCATGGAGAATAAATTATTTTTCAATCTATACGACATCTTTTATTGTTTCAAATCCCAATCAGATTGGATATTTACATAGGAAATAAATACCACACAATCTGAACCATTAAGAGCCATAATAGCCAGAGTGCTTGCTACCTTTTAATCAAGCATGAAATGACTTATCACAAAAAAGTAACAACTTCAACAAATTTCACAGATATTGGTTCTTTGATTAATATTTTCCTATAATTATTTAAAAATTTTGGCAAAGTATTGGAGTGTTTTACATTACTAAAATGCCAGTTCGTTTTGATTAATTTAATACAA
Source organism: Dendrolimus kikuchii (assembly GCA_019925095.2). Lineage (NCBI taxonomy): Eukaryota > Metazoa > Arthropoda > Insecta > Lepidoptera > Lasiocampidae > Dendrolimus > Dendrolimus kikuchii. The sequence continues at coordinate 18,542,962 of CM034407.1, forward strand.
TTATTGTTTTCTCAGAAATGTATATAATATATATTGCTTCGTAATGTGATTTAAAACTGTTGATCGTCACTACTTCCGAGGAACTCTTAGACTGAGGTCTTGTGAATGTCCTAAATATCTAGGGTTGTCAAGTCTTTTTTCAAAAACAGATCCGAAAACCACGCAAATAATGGTTTGACATTTGTGACAAAAAAAATAACAATTTACGATACCTATTATAAATGCAAAAAATAAAACAAAAGTTAAAATACTTAGTTGATTTGACCATTCGCAATATTATAGAATAAGCGTCTTAATCAAATCCAATAAGATTTGAAAGATTTTAATAAAACCTAGCCAAACGGACTTATGTTGAGTTTTTTGGCAGAATAAACATGGTTAGCTGTGCATCTTTATTTAAAAAAAAAAAGTGTATATAGTTAATAATTATAACATGCAGTTGTTACATACAATTTAAACTTTTCAAATAAGTATCGAGTGCTTGCTTGAAAAATCTTAGCTGTTTAGTAAAACATAATTATTAAAATATCAAGACGAGTTCAAAACATCAAATCAACCAAAATATAACCTATGGCCTATGATATATAATTTTGGCTAAATTTGCATATAAAAGTAAACAACATGGTCAATATAGCTCTAATTAAATAAGTATGCATAATTTACTAGCTTTAACAAATAAAAGGCTTCAATTTCATTATAATATGTTTATTTGTCATGAGAAAACATCCACTACACATATCTAGCACACGGTACAATTATATATATATATATACACGGCAAAGATATACTGGTGGGTGGTATAGAATCATATAATTCAATAAATCAACCATGTTTACTATTACACACTCTGCTGGTGATAGTAGATACACAGCGATATAGTTTTTAGAAGAATATCATGTTAGCAGGCTCAATAACAATATATATAAAAATTTAAGTCCATATGTTTGTGTCCGCAAAGCATAAAAGTAATCGATGGATTGATTTAATTTTTTTACACCTATACCTAGTCTTGCCATAAATATTGTAATAAAGAATTTTTTTTCTATTGCAAATAATATTTATAAGTTTTACAGTGTGTTAGTTTAATACATAAATATAAAACAATTTAAAATATAAAAAGCTTATTCGAAGCGGTCTCCATTGGCTGCAATACAGTCCTTTAAACGTTGAGGCCAGTTATCAATAGAAGCACGCACTTTTTCCATGGGAAAATTCGTCACTGCCAATCGTATGGATTGTTTTAGGGACTCCAAATTATCATGGCATTTAGAGCAAGCCGTACTCTCTAAAACTGACCATAAATCATAATCCAGCGGATTAAGATCGGGACTAGACGACGGCCAGTCTTCAGCTCCGATGAAGTCCGAAACGTTCGTTTCGCACCAAGACTGCGTGGACCGAGCTTTATGACCCGGCGCCGAGTCTTGCTGGAAGGACCATTCTTGGTTATTGAACATGGTGTTGTTAAGGGGCTTAACTACCTTCTCAAGAATGGTATTTTGATACACTTGTGCCGATGTTTTGATTTCTTTTTCACAAAAATATGGCTCAGTCACTCCTTCATAGCTAACACCCAACCAAACCATCACTGAAGACGGATAATGCCCACGTTGCACTTGTCGACTAATTGAGAAGTTTCCTTAGAGCTTTGAGCATAAATACGGTCATTTTGTTTGTGAAAATGTTGCTTATCCGTAAAAAAAAATTTCTGTGACCTCCCTTTGAGTACCGCTTCAGTAGTTGTTTCGATTTTACCACCCTATTCTTTTTTATATTATGAGTTAAAAAATTACCAGTGTGTCTCTTATAGGCTGCAAGTCCTAAGTCATCTTTTAAAATACGCAACATGGTTCTAGGTGATATCTTCATCTCCCGAGATAAAATCTTTTGCTTTCGGACAGGATTTCTTCGAATTCTTTCCCTTACTGTTTGACCACCTTTTTCGTACGAACACTACGTGGACGGCCAGATCTTTTTCTGTCACAAACAGAGGAGGTCTCAATGTACCTATTAATAGCGCGGTACAAAAACATTTGACTAATACCAAGTATTTTTTTTTTTTTTTTTTTTTTTTTTTTTATTGCAGGAGATCAGCAGACAGGCAGACGGCCCACTTGATGGAAAGCGATTACCGTCGCCTATGGACATTTGCAACACCAAAGTTGCTACAAATGCGCTGCTGCTCTCTTAAGGGAAACTGGAACCTGGTCACTAATGCCGGAACACAACACAAAGTTGTTATGGCGACATACTCTAGACCAGGGGTGGTAGCCATCCAGTCGGGCAAATGCCCTACCACCTGGCTGTGGGTTGTTTAGTCGCCTCTTACGACAGGCCGCCCGGCCGCAGGAAATTGTATTCTTTCTCCGTTCCTGCACGGATAATATGAGTAATAAGTATATGGAGTTTTAAAAATTGCATTTGGCTCCATACCTACTTTGTGTAATGCAATCACAGCCATTCGGTTCTCTTTATCGCCCCACTCCATTTTAATAACGCAAAATGTTGTACAATGTATTGGCGCCAAAATGAGAAAACACAATGAACAAACATATAAAAATGTCAGACTACAAATTCAAATGTAATATTTTGTTTCTTTTTAATTGTAACAGTATTTATGGCCAGACTAAGTACTTTGTTATCTTATATATAAGAATTCAGCTTCGGTATGTTTGTGTACGCAAAACTCTTGAAAGTAATCGATGGATTGCCTTCCATAATAACTAATATCAGACTGAACTACAGCAAAGCGCGGCGGGGTTTGGCTAGCCTATATATAAAATTAAGACGTTGTTTTTCTTCTAAAATTTGTTACGTCATATCACTTCACTCTTGGTGAAGAGTTCCGCAGAAGCGAAAAGTCCACTGTTTCGGTCATTTGGCTTTGAAACCCTAAAAATCATTCAATCTAAAATACTCCATATCTGCAAAACTACAAAACATATCGAGCCTTTACGGGTATTTTATCGTAAGCGACATTTGTACTTAAATATATTTTTGTCACATAAGGCACCTATTTGAAACTTATTTTAAGACATTAAATTTTTGTTTTAGTAGAGTAATCCAACTAAAATTGCAAATCTTAAAACAAAATAATAGTTTAAAATACCTTTTACAACAAAAACTATATACAGGTACAAATGGCGCTTAATGGCGTTCGGGATTCACGTAAAAACTACTGGGCCGACTTCGATGCTGTTTTCGCTGATCGACAGCAAATTCTTACAACTAATAACGCGGGAATTTTCCCGGGAGCAGTTTGAAGTTGTTCGGGAGCAAAAAATTAGTTTATTCCGACACAGTTTTCACTAAATCTACCGTTTACATTATTTTCTAATGCTGCGGTACTTTTTGTCTCGGGAGTCACGCAGACTTGTAATTGAATATTACAAGTCAAGCGTGGACGAAACCGCGGGCATATTCTAGTTTGCTTATAAAACATGTCACTTTTAGGATGACATCTGCTATCTTTCTTTCTTTTCTTTTATGTCCTTTGGTTTAGAATTTATTGTAAAATTAACCCAAAAATTAGGTACCGTGAAACCTGACAACTTAACCAATGGTTATCAATTTTGCCATTATGTTTTCGTTTACAAGATTACTATCACTTCTCTATGCTCAAAAAAGTAATTTTGTTGTAGGTAATTGTAATCTTGTAAACGAAAGTCGAAGACCTATAATGGCAAAATTGTCAACCGTTGGTTAACCAGACAGACAACCTTCTATAGATTCCATTCTATTCTAATTCTGCGATACTTTGTGTCTCGGGAATCACGCGGACTTGTAATTAAATATTTCAAGTCGAGCGTGGACGAAACCGCGGGCATATTCTAGTTTGCTTATAAAACATGTCACTTTTAGGATGACATCTGGTATCTTTCTTTCTTTTCTTTTATGTCCTTTGGTTTTTTTTTCTTTTATTGCAGGAGTTCAGCAGACAGGCAGACGGCCCACTTGATGGAAAGCGGTTACCATTGCCTATGGACATTTGCAACACCAAAGGTGCTACAAATGCGCTGTTGCTCTCTTAAGGGAGACTGGAACCTGGTCACTAATGCCGGAACACAACTCAAGGTTGTTATGGCGACATACTTTAGACCAGGGGTGGTAGCCATCCAGTCGGTCAAATGCCCTACCACCTGGAAGACTGGTTATTGTAAATTTGACCAAAAATTAGGTACCGTGAAATCTGGCAACTTAACCAATGGTTGTCAATTTTGCCATTACATGCTTTGGTTTACAAGATTACTATTACTTCTCACAAAATATCTTTTTCGAGTATATGACACGTACGTGACGTTAAGTATATGCTCAAAAAAGTAATTTTGTTATAGGTAATTGCAACCTTGTAAACGAAAGCCGAAGACCTATAATGGCAAATTTGTCAACCGTTAGTTAACCAGACAACCTTCTGGAGATAATTTCACATTTTTAATAATGGGTCGGTATTTAGTAGCGCATAGTTTAAAATATATACAATCATATATATTAATAGTAAATAAAAATACACATACATTAAATAAAATTATTTCTATAAAAATATTTTAAAAGATATATGAAGTATTATATCATTATTATATATTATAATTTATTATAAAATGTGTCCGCATCCCTATTGATACTCAACTTATTATATAAGTATAGGGTACCTACGCAGGGGCTAGACGTAACATGACACTTATGAGACCGACGCCGTCGCGACGCTATTTCCATAAGCACTACTTAAAAATGATAAGAAAATGTTGCCAGTAAAAAAAGAATTATCCGATCTTGACGATACATTGTCATAGGTTACATTTCAGTACTTAGAAATAATTTAGTACGAATAAGAAAAGAATACATTGAAAAATTAAGTAGTGTTCAAGTATGTAATTATTTATTTACTCCAAGATTATGGCTTATTTTCTATTAATACATACATACATACATGACTTCACGCCAGTTCCCTTGCGGGGTAGGCACGAACAACAGAGCGCCATTCAGGCTTATTCTTACACACCTCACTTGCTTCTTTGACATTCATAACTCTTGTCATGCACGCTCGTCTGTTCTTAAGGCTCCTGACATTTTCTAATAATAATTAATGTATTTCACATTATGTAGTTTATAGCCCTTAAACATACCACTGCTGGGCTCAGGCTCTCATAATTTAGGCAGATTGAAGGATATCACACAACGATTATCTCAATGTGCAAGTTTCCTAATAATGTTTTACTTCACTCGCAGCGAATAATTCTAAAATAGATCGAAAGTTTTTATTTTAAACATTCAACTTATTACCTTACCTTTATTTCGGTCTCACCCACGTGGTGATGGAAAATCGATATATTTTCGATAATTCACACTATATCTTTATAAATTATAGCCTGTGTATTATTCTGTTGTGTAAGCTATATTATTTACTGTAAAGTTTCATAAAAATCCTTTCAGTATAATAAAACTACGTTTTGACGGTTTTAAGCGCGGTAATTTTATTTGATTTTGGTTTTTCCGACGTTTCGGCCACTTTTCAGTGGCCGTGATCACGGAAGACAAAGATGTCAAGTGTCAACGAGTATTGTTAAAGTTTTATTTAGCCTACCGCCAACTTGTTAATTTTAATTTTGTTTATGGTTATTATTTACTGTATGGTAGCCTAAAAGTGGCCGAAACGTCGGAAAAACCAAAATCAAATAAAATTACCGCGCTTAAAACCGTTAAAACGTAGTTTTATTATGTATACAAGTCGCGAAAACTTAAGAAAATATTATTCTTTCAGTAGTTTTTGCATGAAAGAGTAACAAATATACACCCATACATTCTTACAAACTTTCGCGTTTATAATATTAGTAGGCTAACGTTAATCTTTTATTTGATTGCAACTCAGTGATTTTTATTAAAAAAAAAAATAAACTGCGCGGGAAATTTAATACTGCAAAATTACGATAAAATACATAATTGAATAATATACAATGACTGTCAACAAAGACACATTTACTGGGTGGTTCTATAAGTATTGTAGTATATAGAATGCTAATATTGTGTGACATAAGCCAACATGAAAGCGCGTAAATATAGCGGCGTTCAAATTGCCCGAATCAGGTTGCAGTTTTCATAATTATTTTTGATGTTAAATTATATCATTTTTTTTATTGGCAAACAGGCAGACGGACCACCTGATGGAAACTAGTTACCGTCGCCTATGGACCTTTAAAACGCCAGGGGTCTCGCCAACGCGTTGCCGATCTCTAAGAAATTTTATAACGCCCGTCTTACAAAACCCCACGTCATAGCGCAAAGGGAAAATCGCGGCGGGAAGTTCCCTCCAGATCAATGTTGTACGCGGAATAAATGATCTACAGAACCGTTGCGTAGTTGAGCGCGGGAAGCTCAAGGAAATGGTGGTGGACATCCTGTCGCTGGCGAGCGGTGCGCTTGTAAAAGTGAGATGTTTTTTTTTCAGATTTTCTAGCTCGGGCGAACGTGATAATGCCCAAGTCAATTATGTATTTTTATATTTACTTTGTTCGGTTACAAACATGTACTACTTTTACAAGTTACTTATCAAGAAAATAAATTTGCGCTATTTTTGGGATAAGTTGGTTTTGGTTGGATATTAGGTTTCGGCTGGGCGTAACTATGTTCTAAATCTCAGCTTTTCCAACACATACAAAGCGCAGGGTCGTCAGGGAGGAGGGGGTTTTTAGTGGGTATTGGGGTTGCTCGCTCGTGTAGCAACGCTCGGAGTCTTCCACACTATTCTGTGACGTCGATCGCGGACGGAGCGCTGCCAAGAGCATACTATTGCTGCAGTGTTATCGCCCCCGACCGACGCGTGTCGTTCCCCTAGCAACGACCCAGTTTGTGCGTAAATCGGTTAAGCATTTTCCCTCGCCTCAAAAAAAAAGAAAAAGGTTGGATATTAGGTCGGACTGGGCGTAACTACGTTCAAGTCTCAGCCTTTCCTACATAAAAAGCGCGGGGCACATGGGAGGAGGGTGGTTTTAGTGGGTAGTGGGTGTTGCCCGTGCAACTTCTCTGAGTCTCCACACAAGCTGGCTTGATTAGTGTTCGGATTGCCCCTTGTCAAAGGGGAAAGCCTTCATGATCAACTATGGTCTAATCTCTTGCAAAGGACCCAGTATTGTGCGTAAATAGCATTTCCCCCGCCTTAAAAAAAAAAAGGTTGGATATTAGGTAGGGTCATGTTTCCAAAAGTGAGATGTTGACAACAGATCAAACAATTCCTTGGAACACTCCCCGTTGTACAGGCGGTAAAATATGCTTAGGGACGCAGTCTCTTCGAAAGGCTAAGCGATTCTAAACCACCCGTTATCTATTGGACCGTCGACGACATTTCTAACAAAATTATATTTTTTATAGCTATTTGCTACATACTAATCGATGAAGTATAGTAATGTAAGTCATTTAATGTAAGACATGCATATTATTCTTCGATCTTCTAATTTAATAATACGCACATTAAAATAGTATTGTTACGAGTTGCGAGACTCGAATTAAATGCCGTTAGAATTACTATAGAGTTTATTAGAACTATACAACCACGTATAACACAGGTACAAATATAACCAAACACAACAAGTCCAAACCTAACGCAGAAGGTCGTAATTCAATAAAACGCGCAGTCCGTCACTATTAGATTCCCGATTGTAGTACATACGTCTCGCTTTGATTGTGACTCTCTCTCGACTGCCCCAATCAGGCCATCGTTTTATTCTGCACAAATGTAATAGGCCTGTATCGTAGTCGACTTAATCCGCAACACTTGATGATTCGGCCGCAAGCGGCCATAAAATAGTACACTAAAACAATGGGATGTTCTCTAAAAACGTATGTCAATCAATAAGTAAAACAAAAGAAGACGATCATAAAAGAATTACAATTAGTTCAAATGCCGACGGGTAATAAATGTGCTTCTACAAATCTGTACGTGGATTTCGTCTTTGTCGACGTCTAGGTTTTAACAGTATTATGTAAATTATAAAGTAGCTAGTTATATTAAATACTCTCTATGACGCTGTTAAGAAAAATGTAGTGTGCAAACGAGACCTTAAATGATCTTAAGCCTAAACAACAGCTGTTCTAAGCTCTATCTCCCCCTTAATTGACTGATCTGAGGCATCAACCAAAATAAGAGTTACCACTACATTAGTGAGTTAAAATTTAACAGTAAGATTTCATGTTACAAGTGGCAGGCAGATTACTGTGGTAACCTGACCTACATCCACTTACTATAAGTTACTATCCAATCCATTGCCTTACGACTCGATAAACTCCATACAAAAAATTTTAATTTTCTATCAACAGTAGGGTATAAGAATGTAGGTCACCTGTATTGAAGTATCATAGTGGTGTCATATATGAACTTGGCAGCCTATGCAAGTATGTGTTACTTACATTGTCTGTAAGAGAATGCCTACTTTTTTGTTTCATAATATTCTTGTCTTCACATATCTTATTCGCAGTAGTTTAGAGTCATAAACCCGTTTTATTAACACAGTCTAAATATCCACCAGCAACAAAGTAATCCAAAATATGAAACTTATATAAAATTTAATTCAAACTTTTTAAATATTTCTCAAACATAAGAAATTTTTAGATACAAACGTGCCGTGGGAAACTACCAAATATTCAATGCACATAATAAGTAATTAATTTGAACAAACGGCTTGCAATTAAAATATTCATTTCAAAATGAAAATCGAACCTAAAACAAGGCAATTGCTGTGTCTATTTTTATATATTTAATTATTTTATTAATTCACATATATTTTTTTAATGTTAAGGTATGTCACGTGAAAGAACTATTCGCAGTAAAATTGTTCAATTCCTAGTGAAAATCGAACCGAACAGAAAGCAACTGCTGTAGCTATTTTTATATATTTAATTATTTTATTAATTGATACATTTGTTGAATATTAAGGTATATCACTTGAAAGAACTATTTGCAGTGAAATTGTTCAATTCCTAGTGAAAATCGAACTGAACACAAAGCAACTGCTGTACCTATTTTTATATGTTTAATTATTTTATTAATTGATACATTTGTTGAATGTTAAGGTATGTCACCTGAAAGAATTATATGCAATAAAACTAATCGGTTACAAATAAAAATGAAACCCAACACAAACCAACTGCTGTAACTATTTTTAAATATTTTATTAATTTATTAACTGATATATTTGTTGAATGTTAAGGTATGTCACCTGAAAGAACTATATGCAATAAAACTAATCGGTTCCAAATAAAAATGAAACCCAACACAAACCAACTGCTGTACCTTTTTAAAATATTTTATTAATTTATACATTTGTTGAATATTAAGATATATCACTTGAAAGAACTATTTGCAGTGAAATTGTTCAATTCCTAGTGAAAATCGAACTGAACACAAAGCAACTGCTGTACCTATTTTTATATGTTTAATTATTTTATTAATTGATACATTTGTTGAATATTAAGGTATATCACTTGAAAGAACTATTTGCAGTGAAATTGTTCAATTCCTAGTGAAAATCGAACTGAACACAAAGCAACTGCTGTACCTATTTTTATATGTTTAATTATTTTATTAATTGATACATTTGTTGAATATTAAGGTATATCACTTGAAAGAACTATTTGCAGTGAAATTGTTCAATTCCTAGTGAAAATCGAACTGAACACAAAGCAACTGCTGTACCTATTTTTATATGTTTAATTATTTTATTAATTGATACATTTGTTGAATATTAAGGTATATCACTTGAAAGAACTATTTGCAGTGAAATTGTTCAATTCCTAGTGAAAATCGAACTGAACACAAAGCAACTGCTGTACCTATTTTTATATGTTTAATTATTTTATTAATTGATACATTTGTTGAATTATTAAGGTATATCACTTGAAAGAACTATTTGCAGTGAAATTGTTCAATTCCTAGTAAAATTCGAACCGAACACAAAGCAACAGCTGTAAATATTTTTATATATTTAATTATTTTATTAACTGATATATTTGTTGAATGTTAAGGTATGTCACCTGAAAGAATTATATGCAATAAAACTAATCGGTTACAAATAAAAATGAAACCCAACACAAACCAACTGCTGTAACTATTTTTAAATATTTTATTAATTTATTAACTGATATATTTGTTGAATGTTAAGGTATGTCACCTGAAAGAACTATATGCAATAAAACTAATCGGTTCCAAATAAAAATGAAACCCAACACAAACCAACTGCTGTACCTTTTTAAAATATTTTATTAATTTATACATTTGTTGAATATTAAGGTATATCACTTGAAAGAACTATTTGCAGTAAAATTGTGCAATTCCTAGTGAAGATAGAATCGAACACAAGGCAACTGCTGTAACTATTTTTAAATATGTAATGATTTTATAAATTGATGATATACTTGTTGCTTCTTCCGATATATCACCAGAATGAACTATTTGCAATAAAATTATTCAGTTCTAACTGAAAATAGAACCTAATAAAAAGCAACTGCTGTAACTGTTTTTAAATATCTAATTATTTGATTACATTTGTTGAGTATTAAGGCAGTATAGGTCACCTAAACAAATTACTTGCAACAAAACTATTCAGTTCTATATGAAAATGTCTAAAAATTTATTGTCAAAATTAAAAAAACAATAACAGGGAGCCTGAAGCGGCCGCTTTCGAAGATGCGTATTACGATTATGACAAGTATCATATGAAGTGCAACATTATGCTAAGTCTAACAACTACCACTATATCTAGAAACGTTCGAATTTCACTACCGACCGGTTCCTACATGTTACCGATGAATGAAACTCCTGTATTTTTTTTGTACATTCAAATATTTCATTAATTAATATATTTGTTACATGTTAAGTTATGCCACTTACCTTGGCAGCAGTTCTGTTCCATACGAGCACCTTATGGCCAGAGTTGAGGAGGTTCTTCACGATCCCACTGCCCATGATACCCAGGCCCAGGAACCCAAACTTCATCTGGCTGGCCTTGATGTTCTTCTCTAGGAGTGTCTCTGATACGTTCTCCAGGTCCAAAGGTGGGGTTTCCTGTTCGTAATTGACTGATCAGAAACCTAAGTTTAGATACTGTATGTACACATACATATCTACATATTAACATAATACATACATAACTTCACGCCAGTTCCCTTGCGGGGTAGGCACGAACAACAGAGCGCCATTTAGGCTTATTCTTACACACCGCACTTGCTTCTTTGACATTCATAACTCTTGTCATGCACGCTCGTCTGTTCTTAAGGCTCCTGACATCACCTTCTGCTAGTACACGATCAATTTGATCATGGAAGGTGTGTCGTGGCCTTCCACGACTTCTGCATCCATCCACTTTTGCATTGCATTAACATAATAGAATAGATAAATATGTATACTTTGTTCTTTCGTAGGTGCACGCTGGTACTTAGTTATGGCAGGCCAAGTACTTTACCCACATGTTTAATGTACATACATACATACATAACTTCACGCCAGTTCCCTTGCGGGGTAGGCACGAACAACAGAGCGCCATTTAGGCTTATTCTTACACACCTCACTTGCTTCTTTGACATTCATAACTCTTGTCGTGCACGCTCGTCTGTTCTTAAGGCTCCTGACATCACGTTTAATGTAATATTTTTTTTAATAAATTATATAAATTTTTCATGAATTGCAAAAGGTAATAAATAAAATAGAAATAAAATATAAATAACAATGGCGGACTAAGGGTGATAAACCCTAAGTTGATAAGAATTTTTTTTTTAAATCTCTATAAATATTATAAACGCCAAAGTTTGTAAGAATGTATGTATGTTTTACTCTTTCATGCAAAAACTACTCAATAGATTTTGATGAAACTTTACAATAATATAGCTTACACATGAGAATAACACATAGGCTATATTTTATAACGATTTTCCATCACCAAGCGGGTGAGACCGCGGGACGCAGCTAGTTATAAATATTTTTAAAATTATAAACCATTATATTTTTGTTCAACATACAGATCTAATACATAAAATTAAATACTTATTTTTTAAATTTTGCACGTATTCACATATAAATATCCCTAAGTTGGGTTGCATGGAAAAGATCCTTTGAAAAGGCCGCCTAGTGTTGTGCCTAATCACTAGTATGGGAAACAATAGTGTTATCTATTTTTGCTTATAATTTGAAAAAGACAACTAATTATCTCTTCTTCTAATACATATTTGGGCTATTGTCCGTACACAGACAAAAAAACATTTTGAAATCGGCTTGGACAATAATATGTATGATTATTATCAAATAAACATTAGTGTATAAATTCTGACTCGTACACTAGCGAATGAAACAATGAATGAATGAAAATAAATACATTTTATTTGTTCACCATAAATTAAAACTATATTTTATTAAATGATTAATATTTATTTTTATATACTTACAGGTCTCAATATATTCGATGGACGGTGCAGCAGACTGGACTTCTTGGAGAAGGAATGATTGAGCATCGAGGGCTTCTCATTCGCGACGTCACTGTCCGTGTAGGAGCGCGGGAGGCTCATCTTACTCTTCTTGCGCGGGGTCGCCTTCACTCCGGCGGACGACGACCGTTTTATAGGCTTCACCTTAGAAATGCCCAAACGTATCTATAAATATTTCAGAAACATGAAACTGGGAAACAACATAACGACATGGTATAGCAGTTGAATGCAAAAATAATCTTCTAATATATAAAATTCCCCTGTCGCGGTGTTTATTACCAAACTCCTCCGAAACGGCTGAACCAATTTGTATGAAATTTTGTATGCATATCGGGTAGGTCTGAGCATCGGCCAACATCTATTTTTCATACCCCTAAACGATAAGGGTAACCCACCCGTAAATATATTTTTTTATTATTTTGGCAAAATTTCTTATTTATATTTTATTATTATTTAGCATTAAAAAATACATACAACCCCAAATTTTCATCCTTTTACCACCAACCCCTATTTTTAATAGCGATATAAGTACTTTAATAATTTTCTACTCTGTTCAAGTTGATTCGAGTTTAGATTAACATTGGGTCTCGGTAGATGACGCTGTAATCGGGTTCTAGATTTTTATTTTTTAAAGGCAGGACAACGTCTGCCGGGTGCAGCTAGTTTAATCTAGAAATTTCTAGCCGTGATTAATGTACGCGCTTATCAAAATTTTTTATTCTCTGAAGAAGGCAAACAAGCAGCCCACCTGAAAGTGATTGTCGCCGCTTAGGGCGTTACTGATGTATTTCCGATCTCGAAGGCGAGTAAAACCTGGCCACTGATGCCGGATCACAACCCAAGGCTGTTATGGCGACATACTCTAGACCAGGGGCCCAATTCTGCTAGTACTATCTCGTCACTGCGGAGTGACGCTCGCGGACCGCGTTCGTAATACCGAAGTAAGAAAGACAGTTGGTCTCAAAGAAAGTGTCGGGGCGAAGGTAAGGAAAGGAGTGCTCCGGTGGTTCGGGCATGTGGAAAGAATGCATGATGAAAGAATGACTAAACAGATATACAATGCAAAAGTGGATGGATGCAGAAGTCGTGGAAGGCCACGACACACCTTTCATGATCAAATTGATCGTATACTAGCAGAAGGTGATGTCAGGAGCCTTAAGAACAGACGAGCGTCCATGACAAGAATTATGAATGTCAAAGAAGCAAGTGGTGTGTAAGAATAAGGCTCAATGGCGCTCTGTTGTTCGTGCCTACCCCGCAAGGGAACTGGCGTGAAGTTATGTATGTACTATCTCGTCAAAATTTCCGGATACTAACAACTCAATCGTAGTTGACAATTATGTAGAAGGAACTTCTCGCCAAGGTTTTCCTTTTGCTCTATGACATGGGGTTATTTAAAATGGGCCTTATAAAATTTCTTAGAGGTCGGCAAGGCGTTGGTGACACCCCCACTTTCTATCAGGTGAGCGGTCTGCCTGTTTGCCTGCTACAGGCGATGAAAAAAAAAGGTTAACCTGAATTTGGTACTCCGATAAGGGGCATCCAACAAGTTACGTCAAACGAATTTGTTAATGTTTTGACCCCTCCCCCGTCCTTATCACATTCGTGAGCCTCCTCACTCCCTAATGTGACATCACATATTTTGCAATTTTACATCGAGAAATTATCAAATTCAAACAGCAGTTCCGTAATTAGTTTTATTTCTAATTTAAACACTGTCTTCTGTTCTTTGCTAAGTTTCTCCCTAGCTCTCTTTTGGCACAAATTTGTACGTTTTGACACACGCGTCGCGCTCTCGATTTCGCAACGACGCATTTAGCACAAGGTGCTTGCTTGACTTTAAAACGAAACGATTCATGTTGTTGTCTCACTCTGTTTATATAGAATTTGTATGAAAGAAAAAATCCTCTTGTTTTGATATATGATAAACCTGAAGCAGATACCACAGGTCTTCATTATGAGACAGGAGCTTTAGGTCACACGAGTTAAACACTATGCTCATACAAATAGAAATGGAAATATTTTGGAAGTTCTTCGTTAATAGTTACAACTTCGTGTTTTAAACCTTAAATATATTAGATTTTAAAATGTGACGTCACGTACTTTAGGACCCCCCCCCCCCCTAACGCGTGACGTAATTTGTGGATGGTCCCTTCAATGGGACACGGCACGCCACTCTAATCTATAAATATTTATAAGCGTAAATTCGTGAAATAAATGTTTAAAACTTTGATAACTTTTTAATATTCACTTAGACTAACGCCATTTCTGCTAATGTTAATACCAATTTTTTTCTACTATTATTCCGTTGCGACGATATGGAGAAGAAATTATGGACTTGCAGAATACGAATTTTCGACAAGATCGCAATGGAAACGTACTTTGAATATCTTCGCAACGCCAAGATAGCTAGTGGTAGCTACCTAAGCATCCTACCACCTGGCTGTCGGTTATTTTGTTGCCTCACAAAAAGTTGGCACCAGTAATTGGTATTCTTCCTCCGTTTGAATCTTGGCCAAAAGGCATGTATATGTTACAACTACGACATGCTGACAATGAAGGAAAACATCGTGATGTAACATCGAGAATACCAATGCGTGATAACCCACTTCTATATCTGCCTTTTATCTCTTAGTCCTCACCACGATATTGATGAGGTCTAACCGCCGTTGGGCAAGTGCGACCGGCGGGTGTGTGAGATTCGCCACATTACGCTGGCACTAGCACCCCTAAAGGAGTACTATTACCAACAGAGTTGAGCATAACCACTAAAACACCTTGGTATTCCTTTCTTTGCCTTACGCCAGGGCTACGTGAAACTATCAACCCTGCGAGCCCTAGCCCCTCATCTCTCTGAGGCGATAAATAGACCATTTGCACATCTGGATGGCTACTACCCCTAGTTTAGAGCATATCGCTATACAACCATGGATTGTGTTCCGGTATCAGTGGCTAGTTCCAGTCCCATTTTGCAGTCCGGCAGCACATTGGTGTTAAAAATGCCAATAGGCGATTGTAACAGTTTTCCATCACATATGATGCTGTCTCCTGCTGAACTCGTGCAATGAAAACAAAATATGAACCCAGACCTAGCAATGGGCATTTATGTGCTCATCTTAAAACACCGTTCGCTCATAGATTTAGTGTGTGAATCCGACAGCCCTGTTCAGGTTTTAATCAAGCCCCCCAGACGCCGACAGGTCGGTCGCTCCAGTTATACTTTCTTTAATAAATGTTTCTGCATGATATTTAAATTAGTAATTTAGCAAAGAAATCTTCTGCTACGTTTAGATTAGGATCATTATATTAATACGTGAAGCAAAAACTTTGTACCGCTTTTTACGAAAATTGCGCGGACGGAGGAGTATGAAATTTCGCACACTTATAGTTTATATAGAGAAGAAGCGACGCATGCTATTTTTTTTAAATTATGCATACAAAATACATTACATTTAAAAAAAACATTACACGCACTACCATGTATTTGACACACACACGCATATATACTCTTTTGTTTAGTGTTAAAGTCAAATTAATAGTGTAGCCTTGGCGAAATCTGTGATTATAGAAGTCTTTGACAAGAGAACGTTAATAATCTTCAAACTTATATTTTAAATTAATTATGGTCTAATTTCGACCACTGGGCCACCACTAGTATACTTTATTGTACAAAATGCAACATAAAATCAAGAACTTTAATATTTATGTACAATCAGCGGTCTTATTGCCTGGACTATAAAAGATTTGCAGAAGTCGGTAGTTGCTAAACCAGCGCTCGTATAATAACTAAGTAGTCTTAAAAGTGGATTAGTCTACTGATCTATAATCACTAACCTTGGGTGTGGAGCTCTTCTTTTTGGCAGGTTCGGCGGCAACAGAAGCTTCTTGCTCAGGCTTCCCCTCCTGATTCTCTTCGCCTTCAAGAACGTCTTTGAGCTTATCGAATTCTTCTTCGGCGTTACGAGCGTGATCGTCCAAATCACCAAAGTTCTAGGAGCAAAAGTTGTTTTTAGTTTTCCTACTCCAACTATGGTATGTTCCGGGACCAATTTAATTGCCTATCTCTTGAGTAAATATTATTGTTCTGACCAAAAATTTACGGCTGCTTAAATTGACTGCTAAAAACTGCGCAGTAATTGATTTTGTCCAAATAGCTGCAGTCATCTATTGAACTCTAAAGACTAAAAACGAATTAATTGATGAAACATTGTGATTAAACACTATAAAAATAATTGGGATTCTGACCTCCGGGTGCAAAATGAACTCTTCTATCTGGCTGACGGCTTCCTTGAATGCAGCAGTTTTGCATGATTTTATGAGCTGCTCCTTAAATTCTTGATATGGCTTGATGTTGACATCTTCAATCCAAGCACTGTTGACAATAAATTTTAATGTGAGACTAATATGAATCAATTTTTATGAAGAGGTTACTGATAACAAAGGGGGCAAAAGGAATAGAGGTCTAGCACAAAAAGACAGACGAGATCTCAAAGGAGTTAGCATAACTTAGTATATACAATAGCAAAGTCGCGAGAGACATGGCCAGTCTAACTAAACAGCCAAGCAGATTCTTCGGAGAATTTAATCTAAGAGCTTAAGTGATAAGAATTAAAAGATTTTACGTTACCTCCTTTAAGAAGTACAAAGGCTAAGTCTATTGCCTAAAATTAAAATATTTTAAATTATTTTAAAGTTTATTTCAGACTATTCATATTCACTGCTTCGCACATGTTGGTGTTTTAAAGAGAGAAAAACACCAAGAAACTCCTCATCTCTCTCTAGATTGGGATCGTACCGAGAAAAAGCTGCAAGTAGCCTTTGCTGATACTATCAGTTTTACAGATGCCGAAGTAAATAACAATAGTATCGAAGATTTACCTTCAGTAAACCTGTACGTGTAACTGGGGTAGTTAAAGAAAACCTAATAATTATATATTGATTGAATGAATAAATTATAATAAAGCTTAGAACGTTACAAAGATGACATTCTGTTTTAAGATAACAACTTTAGTTGACTTGACCCGGCAAGACCTGGAGAGAGTAGTGAACCTCTGTAAAGAAATTTGAGGATAGCAGTCTAAAGTAGGAAGACTGAACTAGATAATAAGTTGGAGATGTATATCTTGGATCTATGCTGCATTTCTTTATTGCTGGAGAATAGCAGATAGGCTGACGGCCCACACGATCTTTGGATATTTGCAACACAAACAGGTGCTGCCAGTGTGCTCCAAGCTCAAAAGGACACTGGACCCTGGCTACTACTGCCGGAACACAAATCAGGGTTGTTATGAGTGACATACTCTAGACCAGGCGTGTTGACCACCTGGGTGTGGGTTGTTTTGTCAGCTCTCACGACAGGCGTTAGTGTTGCAAATGTCCATAGGTGATGGTAACTCTTTTCATCAGGTGGGCCGTCTGCCTGTCTGCTGAACTCATGCAATAAAAAAAGGCCACCCGGACATAGGAATTTGTATTCCTTCTCCGTGCCTGCATGGATGCTTAAGTTCAGCAGTACAAATACGATATCAAAACCCAGTTCGGCGATACTTGGTCAAGCTCAATGATAGATAACCTCTTAAATGGAGGAAAGTGGTAGCCATTCTGGATCAGGTAAACTATTCTACGTTATGAAGATTAAATACGCTGATATGGTTGGAGCTGTATAATGCTGGCTGCTCGCGTTCAATACACATGCGCCGCGCCTGCAGCGATATCGAGCGAATCAGGAACCGCTCTTAGAAATATAGGCGCTTGATAAGTTTTCGGTATTGCGTGTACCGAGCATACCGATTCCGCACTGCCACTGCACGAATCGTGTTTAGTATGGCGACTGAGTTCCAATGGCCCACTCCCCCCTCTCCCGTCCCCATATTCCAATCCCATTCCTCCTGTCTGACCCCTCTATCTCTCATCGCCCTATTCCATCCTCTTTATATTATTCGCTTCGCCCCTGGTGTTACAAAAGTCTAGGCGACGATAACCACTTTCCATTTGCTGAGCCGCCTGTCTGTTTGCCAGCTTCTCAAGAAACAAAGACAAATCAGAAAGCGGCGTTAAAGTTGCCTTTCCACCAGAGATGTGCTTTTTTATTATTATTATTATTATCAACTCTACGGCCTCGAGTTCCGTACCCTTTTTTACAACTTAATTTCTAGATATAATTTTTTGAATTTAACACGCTTATTAGTTATTTGGGTTCTTGAGTGTGACATTAATTTATTGATTTTTGTGTTGAGGTGTATGTATCTTACGAATAACTTATTATATTCATTTATTCTAGTTTAAATACTAAACTTATACTAATGTAGAGTGTATCTGTTACATGCTGGTGTTGTGAGGAAGTGCATGTGCAGTGTGGGCCAGAGATGTGCTATGCAACTTTGCTATGGAGGCGTTTGATATCCACCAATCATATTCATTGGTCCACATAGAATATCACTGGTGGAAACTGATTCAACTAAACTACGTTTTTTTGTATGGATGGATGCATTCCCCCCTATTGTCGGTACGTCGCACACCTACCTTGCGGCGGCGCATTTTCATAGCATGTCTTACTCGCTCCACTACATAGCTTAGCATCAGTGGACACGATCAGATAGTTTCGTAGCTTAGCTTTTACGTTTTTGCAACATAGCTGCATAGTACGTCTGTGGTGGAAAGGCACCCTAATTGTCACATAATAATTGAACAAGTTGTCCATGTCAACATAATCTTTTGCAGAAAAGCCGTGACGGCTGTCGCTAATTGCGCATTACCGTCGTGTTATGGAGTACTTATTTTAAGAAGTCAACGAGTGACGAATGTTGTGCATTCTACATAGAACATTCTTGCGCAAATTGGCACTTAAAGAGCTAACCGAATGAAGTATGCCTCGCTTGCGCATTACTACATTTTTATAAGATATAAATTGACAGAAATTACTTACGACAAAGCTCTATTACACAAATCTTAACAATAAAATTACGAATGTTAATCATAAATTTGATTTTAATTCATATACATTTCTATATTTACAACAATAAATTTTTGTGTTAAAAAAAAAATATGAAACCTTATCTGAATCAAAATGATTTTTGTGTGAAATATCTATACATATAAAAAAAATGCTAAAAACCGAGTCCCCCCGACTGACTGATTTAAGAAGTGAAATAGTAGTAGAACTGACTTAGATTTTTTTCAAATTTTTGTTTCTCTGTTTGTACCGGCTAATCTCCGAAACGACTGGACCGATTTAAATGAAATTTAGTATGGTGGTAGCTTATATCCCTGGTCAACATACATAATACTTTTGATCCCGAAAAATTAAAGAATTCCCGTGAGATAGTTAAAAAACCGCACCACGCGGATGGAGTCCGCATCAGCTAGTTGGTAATATTATTTTTGAGATGAGATTCGTGTAAGATAGATTTGTCGTAAGTAAAGTCTGTCAATTTATATCTTCAAAAATATAGCAATGTGCGAGCGAGAAACATACTCGATTTAGGTAGGTCCTTAAGATTACAATCCCTCCAATTTACAATTTGTTCTCAAGTTCAATAGGGACATGGATAATGTTATAATAAACAACCTAACATTATTTACATATACAATAACAGGCGTTAAGATAAAATCTTATCATCTTACTTTTAAAACATCATTGCTGTTTAAACAATAATTAATACGCTGTTCGAGTCCCTCTACTTTACAAAATTATATATCATAAGTCTGTCCACTCGTACAAAATCTACAGGGCTGTTTTGATGGTTGGCAAGTACCACCTGTTTGGGATCCAATCATCAAAACTATTAAGACCCAAACCCAGCAAAAACCAGCTGCCAGACCTCAAGACACTGTGAGCTCTTTCTGCGTACAACGGAACACAAACCAACTTGACTGATAATTACTTTTATTTTTCCTTCCACCCATTTTAATATTATATAAAATTATTAGAGCTAGGCATGTTGGCTGAAGAGTTTCTTGCGCCGCTTCTTCTCTTCGAGCCATAACATGTTGCGAAGCGGTAGCAAATTAGATTAGTCTCCCATAGAGTAAATAATAAGCATAAACAAAATTAAATAATTAAAATTAACAAGTTGGCGGTAGGCTAAATGAAACTTTAACAATACTCGTTGACACTTGACATCTTTGTCTTCCATGATCACGGCCACTGAAAAGTGGCCGAAACGTCGGAAAAACCAAAATCAAATAAAATTACCGCGCTTAAAACCGTTAAAACGTAGTTTTATCAGTTTATTTAAATTATATTAAATTATAAACAGTATGTATCGATTTGACTCTCCACAACCTCATTATTATTATTATTTTTTATAGCTGGAATACAGCAGACAGGCAAACGGCCCATCTGATGGAAAGCAGTTACTGTCGCCTACAGTGCCGGCTTTATCTATAGTACAGGTTGTGCGGCACACACGGGCGCAGAGTCTGCTCACGATACTTCCAAAAAGCATGCGTCGCTCGCGGCGCCAGTGGTCTCAAAGACCCTGCGCCCGTGTTATGGGCGACGCCGGCGTCTTAGCAAAACAAGGCGCAACTAGGAGCGGTTCCTTTCCCTATACAACAACTTTTGACTCAACGTGAAATCAGACTTAAAACAGATCATGTAAGATTATATTGGTGGATTATATAAGGTTCCTTCCTAAAAATACTTTGACTTGTTTCCCCTCAGAACAAGAACTCTCATAGATAGAAGTAAGGAAAAAAAATGCTTCTTTACCATATTTTGTCTCACTTATCCGTATAGGCTAACTTAGGAGTGAAAGAAATAAATATGTATATCCCTCTCTATTCCACACACCAAATTGTGTCATAAGGGAAAATGAAATAACAGTACGCTGCTGCTATTTTAGCACGGTTTCTATGGCAGTTCTTGTTCTCAACGTGTACCTATTGCTTCCTGATATCATTTAAAATTGCGCCATTTCTTTTCACTGGTGAATTCCATTTAGACCGCGCTAGAGGGCGCCAGAATATAGATTGCACACGGGCGCTACATAAGCTCGAGCGAGCTTTAGTCGCCTATGAACGTTAGCAACATCAGAGATGTCACAAACGCGCTGCCGGCCTCGGAGAAATTTTATGACACCCTTTTCAACTGAAAGCTCATTCCAAATCCCTATGGTGCGCAGGAGAAACGTTTTAGTGAAGCGTTGCGTACAAGACCGAAGAGGCTCAAGGAAGTGGAGTTGAACGCCCAGCCGATGGCGAGCGGTGCGGTGGGAAAAAGAAGACGAAGACACCATTCTAAACAGTTCCTTGGAACACACTCCATTATATAGCCGGTAGAATACGCAGAGATGCAGTCTCTCCGAAGACCAAGCTTATCATTACCGTCTATGAGTATGGGATCGTCGACAATGCAAACGGCTCGACGTTGAATACTATCCGGGGCATTTACCTGGCAGGCGGGTGCCCCGGCCCACAAGTTTTTTTTTATTTTTTTTATTGCAAGAGTTCAGCAGACAGGCAGACAGCCCACTGGATGGAAAGCGGTTACCATCGCCTTTAGACATTTGCAACACCAAAGGTGCTACAAATGCGCTGCTGCTCTCTTAAGTGAGTCTGGAACCTGGTCACTAATGCCGGAACACAACTCAAAGTTGTTATGGCGGCATTGCCATCCAGTCGGGCAAATGCCCTACCACCTGGCTGTGGGTTGTTTAGTCGCCTCTTACGACAGGCCGCCCGGCCGCAGGAAATTGTATTCTTTCTCCGTTCCTGCACGGATAAAATGTGACAAGTGTGAGCGGTACTGCATATGTGGCCTCACTTGGACTTTGTAAAGCATAACGCGTTGCCGCGAAGTGATATACTGCTTGGACCGGTTCAGCAACCGCACTCCCAGCTTCTTGGTTTTGCCTTGTCTTCAAGGTGGCACTGTACATCGTTTGCAATGTCGACTCCAAGGATCCTAATACTCTTAGAGATAGTAAGGGGTATTGCTTGGAACTGAAGCGCATGTACGAATGGGGTTTTCTTGGTGTCGTTATAATTTCCAGTGTAAGTGAGTGATATTTTGTACAATACGGATCTGTCCTTAAAGTTCTCTTATAAAATAGGCTGGGATTATTTCCAATCTAGAACGAGTGACGAAACATTACACTAAGCTTTAAAAAAAAAGAGCACTTATTAATCCTCGAAGGAAAATCTTAAGATCCTTTCTCAGCGAATTGCGTTAAAATTTATATTGAGGAGAAGCGTGGGGGAATCCTTATTTTCATTCTTGTGGCAAGCCCATACTTCACTTTATGTACGACAAGCTATGATGGCCCGTTTAACCGCTCATGAAGTTTCGTGTAAATTAATAACTACGTTTCAAGGAGCAAATTGCTGTTGTTTATGGTTACTAGTGATGTAATAAGTCATAAAATTTATCGAATGTATAATTTTAGCATGTGGTTGAAGGAGACTTGTAAAAACTTGTAAATAGAACTGTTAAACTAATAAGGGAAGATTATGTAAGAGTTGTGAGAATAGATGATAGTTTAGAAAACAAATTTATAATTAACGTAGGCGATGATAATGGTGACGACAGTGGAAATAGCAGTATGGACAAATTTGATTGAATGTGGGCCTTTTATTGTCCTTTTTTCTGTCTCTCTCTGTATGTGTTTGTTTATTGTGTCCAAATAAAGTAGTATGTATTTTTCTCGACAGTAAAATGACATATTTCACATCACTATTGATTGTACTGTGTCAAACCGGCCATCATAGCTTGTCGTACATATAAGTAGTTTACATTTTTCACTAACACGCAAAAAGTATTTTTACATTAACAAAATTAATAATCTAAAACTATTGTTACAATTTTAACCACAACATTTTTAGGGTTTCACAACCATTATGGATAAAACGGAACCATTATATATAATAAAACTACGTTTTAACGGTTTTAAGTGCGGTAATTTTATTTGATTTTGGTTTTTCCGACGTCTTCCGTGTTCACGGCCACTGAAAAGTGGCCGAAACATCGGAAAAACCAAAATCAAATAAAATTACCGCACTTAAAACCGTTAAAACGTAGTTTTATTATGTATACAAGTCGCGAAAACTTAAGAAAATATTACGGGAAACATTATATTTTCGTAATGTCTGTCCGTCCTACTATTCGAAAATCGACTACTGAGCTATCGTTACTTAAAATAAATAGTAGCTATGGTATAAGTTAGAAGTTTGCAGGTTTATATAAAAATCTCAGTTGCTCGTTATTTTTTATAGTAAATGTATTAGCATGTGTGCTATATTCATAGTACTATCCACAAGACTTAACTTGAGACCTGAGTGGAATGCGCGCTCCCCTCCCGACCCCCGCCTTCTTACCGCTCTCGCCATCAACGCGTGAGTACGCACTTCGTCATCCGAACGAAGTCTCAAGTTAACTCTTGCGGGTTGTAATATTGAAATTACCTCCTTTTTCTTTGCTACTTTATAATTTTTTATTATGAACAGGTTAGAAATAAACAAAATATATCACACAGTCTAATCACACATAAAAAAAATCAAAATAAATAGTTGAAATTATATACTATTATTAAACAATTTCCTGCTTTGGGGTGGTCTGTCGTAAGAGGCGACAGAACAACCCACAGCCCGGTGGTAGGGCATTTGTCCGACTGGATGGCTACCATTGTTCCGGCATTAGTGACCAGGTTCCAGTCTGCCTTAAGAGAGCAGCGTTTGTAGCACCTTTGGTGTTGCAAATGTCCATAGGCGATGGTAACCGCTTTCCATCAAGTGGGCCGTCTGCCTGTCTGCTGAACTCACGAAATAAAATTAAAAATTAAATTAAACTACTGTACTTATTAAATTTGTCAATACATATTTGAATATGAATAATGCCTATGCCACATATTTCCCCAAGCGTGAATAATGAAGATTGTTAAAGTAGGAAGCATTTGAATAAAGGATTGGTGTTTGTGCAACAATTAAACTATTTATAAAACTGAATGGTTGAGATGCGAGCACTGCGCAAAATCTGCGGAGTGACGCTCGCGGACCGCGTTCGTAATACCGAAGTAAGAAATGAGCTGGTCTGAAAGAAAGTGTCGGGGTGAAGGTAAGGAAAGAAATGCTCCGGTGGTTCGGGCATGTGGAAAGAATGACTAAACAGATATACAATGCAAAATTGGATGGATGCAGAAGTCGTGGAAGGCCACGACACACCTTCCATGATCAAATTGATCGTGTACTAGCGGACGGTGATGTAAGGAGCCTTAAGAACAGACGAGCGTGCATGACAAGAGTTATGAATGTCAAAGAAGCAAGTGAGGTGTGTAAGAATGGGCCTAAATGGCGCTCTGTTGTTCGTGCCTACCCCGCAAGGGAACTGGCGTGAAGTTATGCATGTATGTATGTATAAAACTGAATATAGTATTTTAACTTTGACTATATGCAAGGTTTTCAGGCCTTTGAGAATGTTAACAGCTATGTGATTCAAGTTTGCTACCTTGAATGTACAAATTATGTTGAAACATAATACAAAGTTAAAAACGTTATAATATAGTATCAAATTGCATCCACTTCACTGAGCTTCATTAGGCAGGGCCGTCTTTAGCCTGAGTCGGTAAGGGGCGATGGCACTCGAGCGCAGGAAACTCGAAGACCCAAGCCGATCGCCTTGTACCCCTGGACCCATTGTCTATGCGTAATCTGCTAGCTTTTGTAAAAATAGAACAAAAATTAAACTTTATTTTTAATAATTGGCAAGGGGGTGCAGACCCTTCCTATTCAACTTTCAATCCCAATTACCAAAATACCTTGTACCTACCAACTCCCAACCACAACCAACCTAACCCAACAAATCCCAACTTAGCAAAAATTTATTTGTGTTCTAGAATAAGTAGTCAAATTAAGTCTTAATGCATGTAATAAAGAGAGAAATAAAGATAAAAAGAAATGATAACTCCGTCATGCCATAAGATGGAGACCGGGCAATAAAAAAAAAATAAAAAAAAAGGGGGTGCAGACTGATATTCGCAACCTGGCGCCGAATGTGGTTAAGACGGCCCTGCATTTGGCTTAGTAATCAACAATAAGTTTTAAATAACAGAGAAATTCATGTCTCACTGTTGACCTTTCATAAAGTATGTTCGCAAGGGATGAGGTTAATAGCTTGATGTGACAACATATAAAAACGGACAGAAGGGTCTACAGAAATTTAACGTCCATCACTTCGGCAAATCCACACCAACAGCCCCCCACTGAGGAGCCTAACAGTGAGCAGTCCGTAAATAAGAGTTCATATAAAAAATAATAAAGGAGGGGGGGTTCTAGTTTTGTGACGTAATATTCATAGGGTGGGAGTTACAAGAAAGTGTGATACAACAAGATAATAATCGGCAGACAAACACATTTTTGCATGTCCCCAAATTAAGCAAGTTACACTTGTACATACATACATACATAGCTTTACGCCAGTTCCCTTGCGGGGTAGGCACGAACAACAGAGCGCCATTCAGGCTTATTCTTACACACCACACTCGCTTCTTTGACATTCATAGCTCTTGTCATGCACGCTCGTCTGTTTTTAAGGCTCCTGATATCACCTTCTGCTAGTATACAATCAATTTGAGAATGGAAGGTGTGTTGTGGCCTTCCATGACTTCTGCACCCATCCGCTTTTGCATTGTATATCTGTTTAGTCAAGTTACACTTGTGTTATGGGTAATAACACCACAGACTATTCTGGGATCCCAGACACCCAAACCATAGTAAATAATGGAGAAAAATTCTTCCTGAAATTTACTAGACCAGGAATTGAACCCGAAACAAGATGAGGGAGGGATGAGTCCAAAAAAATAAAAACAGCATTACAAACTTTATAAATAGCCTCTATATACCAAGCAGTAATTTTGTAGCTATATGATTTTAAATTATGTTCATTGGGCTTTTATCCACTATTATAATTTTTTTGAAGAATGACTAACCAGATATACAATGCAAAAGTGGATGGATGCAGAAGTCGTGGAAGGCCACCTTCCATGATCAAATTGATCGTGTACTAGCGGAGGGTGATGTCAGGAGCCTTAAGAACAGACGAGTGTGTATGACAAGGGTTATGAATGTCAAAGAAGCAAGTGAGGTCTGTAAGAATGGGCCTAAATGGCGCTCTGTTGTTCGTGCCTACCCCGCAAGGGAACCGGCGTGAAGTTATGTATGTATGTATAATTTTTTAGTAACAATTCAATTTAGCACATCTAGGACTACATCCTTCAATTATCATCATTGGCAGATATTGATATAAGGAGCCTCATACTGTTTTAGGAAAAAATAGGGATCGAGAAAGGCTAGAAGCGTTTGAAATGTGGTGTTGGTGTATGGAAAGAACAAGCTGGAAAGAGAAATAGCCCAATGAAGAGGTGTTGACCATAGTCGAAGAAAGATGTTCAATTATAGAATTTATAGAGGAAAGGACAGGAAGAATGTTTGAACATTTACTATGACATGACAGCCTTCTCTGTAAGATAATAGAAGGCAAAGTGGAAGGTAGAAGAGGAAAGGGAAGACCTAGGCTGGTGTTTATCAACCAAATAAAAGAAAGCATAGGTGTCATATAAAGAAGTGAAAGAGTTGGCTGAGAATAGAGAGAATTGGAGAAGGCTCCACATACAAGAGCTAAGCTCATAAATACTATGATGATGATGATACTTACTAGTTATTTGTCCCAAAGAAGTAGATGCATTGTACATTAGTTGCTTTCTTTGGCAGCTTCAATTCCGGAGTAGGGATTGCTACCTGAAAAACAATATTTACCCATATTAGAATTTTGTTTGGAGATAAGAAATCCTATTCTGTCTTCAAAATTAAGATATTTTACTTGTTAATAAAATATGGCAAGACTTTTTAAATCATAGAAAGCTCATTAATTCCCATCAGATTGCATATGTGTGTATTAGTATTAATCTAGAATAACATTACAGATATGTTATATGTAAATTTATTATTATAATATGCTTATTTATTGCTTGTAAATGGTCTTGAGAATTAAGTATCATGAAACAATTATGGTGGATATAGAATAATTTTTAACTCAAACATGGGACTTCCTTCAGAAGAAACGTTAAATCCTTATGCAAGTGAAGTTGAATGAACCAATTATGACAAAATCTAGGAGATGGGTATGAAGATACTATATTTATTACACAAAAAAGGTAATTTTTTGTGAGACAGACAAGACATTTTTAAATTTATTAACTTAATACCTATACCAAAATATATGCGACTTATTGAAACTTTTTAGAAAGTGTTTTATTCTTCAAAATTTTAATTTGTTATAAAGTTAAAACTTTTGTTTCTTTGTGTCACTTGTACGAATTTTTTTTGAGAACAAGTCTATATATCCTTATAGGAGAATAAAAGGATTTAGAAGCTAATTATATTTGCAGTTTCATTGGTTTAACTATATTTTTAAATAAATCCACAACAAGACTAATTGAAAGGTTCCTTTTTTTCCTATGGGTTGCCAAAAAACAGGTTAATATGCTATTTAAATGTCTGTTCATAATATCTATTCAAGTGTAATTTACCACAGCCTCTAGAGTGTCACAAATGAGTAGAACACTAGCTTGTTTTAGTCAATATAAAAAGAAAAATTCAGTTTTTTAGTCATTGTACTGACTGGACAGAAAACTGCCAGAGGAAATGGCTGCATATCTTCAACTTAAATTAATTAAATTGGACACTTTCCAGATATAAAATACAAACAGTATTGATGAGTATGCTCTTTGAATGAAGCTCACAAAGCACTGTTGTACCACAAAATTATTAAGGTTATTACTTATGTTTTTAAATAAAATAAGCTTGAATATGAGAAACCAAAGTTTTATAAATTCTGGGATACTTAAAAAGAGTCTTATTCGAACGGACTAGATAACATTAGCCCATTACAATTCAGGAATAAATATAGAAGAATTTTCCCGCCCTTATTGAACATTTAACTGTTACTTCCAAATTAAGCAACAAATGTTGGCAGTGGTTATAAAGTACATACAATTTGTGTCCAACAATAAGAAAGGCTAAATTGCTATTTTTTAGTTTTGATTAAAGAATAGTGATGCTTCTTACCCGGCCGGGCCAAGGGCTGAAGCCCTTCATTTTTGCCCTGAAACAAAAATATTACACGCATTATTACTCAAACAATGTAAATAAAAAAAGAAATTGTAAATATAAACGTTAATTTTGTATACATACCATACTAAATCACCAACTTTATATCCTTCCGACATAGCGCACTACCACCTTACACGATTTTCCACGACGAACTAACCAAAGACTATGAAAATTAAAAATAGACTTTAGCGTCTCTTTGTTGTCTATGATGAATCTAGAGTGCAATAACATACCGGTGTCTAATCGGAATTACGTTTCTAAAACCGATTATTTATACAAAATCATCTATAACTATTAAAAACACCGAATGTATGCTAAATAAATAAAATTATATGCTATGTTGACTAAAACGAAATGACAAACAAATATTTTATAATAAGTTTCAAAGAAATAAGTTAAAATAAGTCCCTCGTAATACATAAAAGAGTTTATTTTTCTGTACTAAAGATACTACAATATTTAATGCCAAATAAAACACTATTTTTCCCTTAAAGACGCTCTACATTCTCTTGAGAACTGAAAACCCGTGAAAGTGAACCCTTCTTTTTATCTGCAAATTATTAAACTGAGAAGATAGAAGTGTTTAAACTGTCTACGTCATGGTTTTCTGTATGGACCAAGTCCTTTGCCTGCTTTTGTGGCAAACTACAACAATATGTCTATGTCATGGTGTTTTTGGCGGAAACTGAAAAGAGACGTTATGCTGTGAAGTTTTATTTCATAAAAATGTGTGAAATTACTCTAAAATGAACAATAGTTGTAAGATATTATTAGTGTTTGAGTAGTAATTATATGTTTTTGAGAGAAATGTGAACTATATAGTAAAATGTGGCCTTCCGAGTTTACACAAGAACTCTGTTGAATGGCATCACTTGTAGCCTACAATTCATCTGCGATACCTATATGAAAATAAAAATAGATATACATCACACTTGGCTGTATGGACTAAAAATTTCTTTGCCTGCCTTTGTGGTGAATTCTACTACTTACCATCTGTCGACGTCAGCTGTCTTAACTGTCAAATTCTGTCATTAAATGTAAAATTAATGTAATTGTAAAGTAAAGAAAAAAAGAACATGCCGCTAAAATTGAACATGGATTTATTTTACTATTATAGATAGTTTCCTGTATTATAAAATGTCTAAAAGGTTCATACCGCAAGAATACGGCGAAAGAAAGAAACCAAAACTTGATGTAAACGTTTCTAACCATAAATTTCCTTCGAGTCAAAGCAATGACAATAACAAAGGTAAACTAAACTACATGAAAATATCAATAATAATGTATTTACACCCTACTTAAATTATAACATTATAAATTCCCATTAATGTATCAATAATCAAGACGTGCCTACTTTCACTACTCATAAATACCTACTTGTGAGCTAAAATCCAAGTAAATTCTTTGAAAACATTGCTTGCGCACAATTGCACCTTTTTATGTTACATTTGTCTAATAATTATGTATACTATACAAAATACAATTATAAGATGAATCCTTATGCCTTTATATTAATTACGATCAGTTACAGAAGAAGACAACTGGGGTAATGATGATGACGACGAAATTCTGCTCCTCGCAAGTCAGGCGTGCGAAGATGCTCAAATCATCGGCTCACTCCCTGATTACAGCTTATGCATGCAACCACAATCAACAAGCACGCAGTATAACCAACCAGGACCAAGTGGATCTACTGAATTTAACTTCAAGAAGCCCACAGCAACAACATCTAGTTTAATATCAACAAATTTAAAAGAAAAGTGTAATCGTATTTCCTCACCTTTGCCTGGTATAACCTCAAAATTGGTTCAAAATAACCACCACATTGATTTGTCAGATGATTTCATATTCAATGATAAAATCTTTAAACAAGATACAGATTCATTATGCCGTCAGTTATTACAGTTAAAGGAGGAAAATGCTAAATTAAAATCTGAAAATGGTAAATTAATGGATAAATGTGTTACGAAGGAAGGCGAGGCATCTATATTACGTTCGCAGCTACGGAGCTCGCAAGTTGCAGTCGATAATGCAAGGTTAGAAACTATTAAGGCACGGGAGAGAATACAGACTGAATACATGGAAAAGGAGGATAAGGTTAATAGGGTGATAAATGATTTGAAGACAGAATTAGATTTTAAGGTAATTATTAGTAAACACAGGAACATTGTTTATCCTCATGCTAATGCCAATATTAGATCTTTCATTTCTGTCTTTTCACAAATCACCCAAAGTGATCCATATAAACTTAAACTTGAATCATTCAATGTCATTGAATACCATCATGTCTTTTACTTCAGTGCTTTTCAACCAAATTGATTCAAGTTGGTAGATTTTTTGAATACAGGAATCATCATCATCAAGTTACATTTGTATTTGGGTTATATTCTACCAACAACTCTAAGTCTGCCAGGAACCCAGATAATTCTAAATATGTAATAGAAAGTTTATGAAATTTACCACAACCAAAATTGAACCCAGGCCCTCTGTATACCAGTAAATGACTTAAGCAAAGGTTTAGACCACTGTCACAAAGCTCCCAATTAATCTCAATCTATCTACTGAATTTAGTGATTTTGGGCATTTTTTTCAAGTTATTTTTAATTTATAAATTACCTATGAGGTCAGCATTATATGGCCATAATAATAATTTTTAATTGTTAAATGAAAATTTCTGTTTCAGAATTCAGAGATAATGAGCATAAAACAAAAATATAAGATTTTGGAATCATCAAAAGTGAAATTGACCCAAGTAACAGTAGGAAGTAATGACAATTCTACCAGGTAATATATTTTACTTCTTTTATCTCAGATAAAATTTTGTGTTTGAGACATTTATTTTTTTTATTTTTTTTTATTGCATGAGTTCAGCAGACAGGCAGACGGCCCACTTAATGGAAAGCGGTTACCATCGCCTATGGACATTTACAACACCAAAGGTGCTACAAATGCGCTGCTGCTCTCTTAAGGGAGACTGGAACCTGGTCACTAATGCCGGAACACAACTCAAGGTTGTTATGGCGACATACTTTAGACCAGGGGTGGTAGCCATCCAGTTGGGCAAATGCCCTACCACCTGGCTGTGGGTTGTTTGGTCGCCTCTTACGACAGGCTGCCCGGCCGCAGGAAATAGTATTCTTTCTCCGTTCCTGCACGGATAGAATATTATATATAGGACATGAAATTAGGGCTACAAATTTGTTGGCCTCTGTGGTTGAGCTGTCTATGCCTTTGCTGACCTACCTCACCACAATGCAGAGGCTCCAGGTTCGATTCCTGGCATGGTAAATTTTGGATAAAGAATTTTCCATTATTGACTATGGTCTAGGTGTCTGAGATCAGCTCCAAAGTAGTCTGATGTATGTTATTTTATAACACATGCATAACTTGCTTAATTTGAGGACACACAGTGTGTGTTTGTTAAAAAAAAGAAATTTAATTATTGTAACTAATATTATAAATGTGAAAGGGAGTTTGTTAGTCTATGACATTTTCACACCTTAAACTATACAACAGATTGTCATGAAATATTGCATACACATTGTTAGGGATATAGTACTTTTGAAAGTACTGTTTCTGAGGTATAGACAACTATAGCCAAAAAATTGGCCCTTTGATTGCATTTTATCTGCGTCACTGTTAAAAACTACTATGAATACATTGTTATGACAAGGATAAGGATAATATAATTTTAATGTGTTGCTGTCATGGGTAGTTCCAGGCTTCGCTAGATGGCGAGTATTTATAATCAGGGACTTTGTATTCAAAATTAACTTTGACATTTTGATACATATATAGATATCCATTACAACGACGAAGCCACAAAATAACCTATATCGTCCTATAAAGTTAGGAAAATGTTGTCATATAAAAGACGATATCTAAATAGATACACTTTGTGATCAAGTGGATCTAGTACGTTTATTTATTGTCAAAAGCTGGCAAACAGGCAGCAGCCCGTTTATGAACATATGCAACACCAGGGGCGTTGTCAACGCGTTTCCGACCACAAAGAAATTTTGTAACACCCTTCTTAGATGACCACATGTCATAGTAAAACTGCAGCGGGAAGTACCCTCCAAGTCATTATTGTATGAGAAATAAGTGTTCTAGAAAACCATTGCCCTGGTTAAGCTTGGTTGGTTAAGGGTGTCAAATCATGGTGAAGATCACGCCGATGGCCAAGTGGTGCAGTGGTGAAAATGCAACTGACACTCCTCTTTGTACAGACGGTAAAATATGCAGCGAGACACAAAATCTCTCCATAGGCTAAATTTTTCCTAGACCATCTGTCAGTAAGAGATTGTCGACTATTCATACAATTTACGTTTGATAAAAATCAGGATATTTGATATATATGTTTATTGTGCTGTTCTATCCCTGCAGGAATGAATGAGAAAGAATACAATTTCCTGCGGCTGGGTGGCCTGTCGTAAGAGGCGACAAAACAACCCACAGCCAGGTGGTAGGGTATTTGCCCGCCTGGATGGCTACCACCTCTGCTTTAGGGTATGCCACCATAATAACCTTGATTTGTGTTCTTGCATTCGTGACCAGGTTCCAGTCTCCCTTAAGAGAGGAGCAGCACATTTGTAGCACCTTTGGTGTTGCAAATGTCCGTAGGCGATGGTAACATCTTTCCATCAAGTGGGCCATCTGCCTGTCTGCTGAATGCATGCAATAAAAATAATAATATTCTAGAAGTACCAAACTAGAATATAAAAACATTGAAATTCCTTTCATATGTTATGGATATGTATAGTTCATTAATTGTTACTATCTTTCTATGTGTAAATGTTTTTTTGTCAAAGATTGCGAGTAAACAACAGTAGTATAAGAGCAAATGATTCCAGTATATTTCAAAATAAAAGAGTAAAGACAATATCCAGTGCTATACAAACTTTGGATAAATCACACCTTCTGATACTAACTAGGACAAAACAGCCAGGTATGTATCTCTTAACCTAAATCTATTTTATATTGTTGCGAGTTACGCGACTCGAATTGAAAATGCCATTGGAATTATTTTAGAATTTATTAGAACAATACAAACACGTATAAATAAAATTAAAAAAAACTAATGAGGTGTCTTTGGGACACATGTTTGGAACGAAGTTCTCCTAAAATGTCTTAAAAATTCTCAAAACCTCTCAAAAAGTGTGTCGATAAGCATCGAAAACCATCAAAATTTTATCAAAAACCTATGTATAGAAAGAAATACATAAACAAACAAATAGTATCAAAAACAGCGTATATTATTACACTAATTGATATTTTAGATTTTATTTCATTGCATTAAAGTTGAAATTGTATAATAGCTTACTATAGCAAAAAGTGTCGTGACAACTTTTCGTAAGAATTTTTTCCGTCTAGCCCCCTTTCACAACGCGCGATAAGGAACTTCGTTCCAATAAAAATAGCCTTTATTGCTGAAAAAAAAAAATCAAATAAGAAAACCTAATCCGCTAATTGGTATTATGTTTTGCCTCCTTCTCAGCTTGTCCTTCGACAAAGGCCTCCCTCAAGCCGTTTGCTGCCCATTTTATTTTGTCTTTGCAGGTTCTGGACCACAGTGTTCCTGCTGTTTGTTTAAAATCGTCCTCCCACCTCTTGTATTGTCTTCCTCTTCTCCTTTTACCGTCTCTGGGGTACCACTCAGTTATTTTTATTGTCTCTCATTATGTGTCCGGCCCAGTCCCATTTAAATTGTTTTATTATTTTTGATGCACTCAAAAGTGCATCAAAAATAATAAAACAATGAGTAAATTTATTGATTGTCGATAAGTTAATTTTGTCTTTCAACTTGACTCCTATTGCACTTCTTTCGATGCTGTTCTGACAAACTTTAACTTTATTAAGTTCTTTACAAACACGTATAACATAAGTACAAATATAACGTAATACCGAAGTAAGAAAGAGAGTTGGTGTGAAAGAGAGTGTCGGGGTGAAGGTAAGGAAAGGAATGCTCCGGTGGTTCGGGCATGTGGAAAGAATGCATGATGAAAGAATGACTAAACAGATATACAATGCAAAAGTGGATGGATGCAGAAGTCGTGGAAGGCCACGACACACCTTCCATGATCAAATTGATTGTGTACTAGCAGAAGGTGATGTCAGGAGCCTTAAGAACAGACAAGCATGCATGACAAGAATTATGAATGTCAAAGAGGCAAGTGAGGTGTGTAAGAATAAGCCTAAATGGCACTCTGTTGTTCGTGCCTACCCCGCAAGGGAACTGGCGTGAAGTTATGTATGTATGTATGTATGTACAAATATAACCGGACGCAATAAGTCCAAACGTGATGCACGATTCAATGACACGCGCAAAGTCCGTCACTAAATGTACACACGTCTTGTCTCGCTTGTGTTATGGCTTTGACTGCCTTACCCCTCCGTTCGGGCATTGTTTTATACTCAACTATACAATACAAAACTCGACCGCGTGGACTGAATTTTCCAAGAATTACACCTGGCTAACGACCATCATAAAAGATTACAATACACAATAGGCGGCTTTTCTAATTACAAATTTTAAACAGAAAGTAAACGAAAGAAGTCCAAATGCGGGAAGGTAATAAACTGTACTTTATGGCAGGCAGGTGTGCATTCACTTTTGTCGGAATGTAACAATATACTAGAGAACAGAACTACTGGTTTATATTATCAGTTCAGCTATTCGCAGAATGCCATAATTGTAATAATTAAGGGTATAAAAGTCTTTTAGACATAGCTTTCCAACTCATACTATAATGTATAGTATCCTACTATATTTTAGCCAATTGTAATATATATTCTATAAAAACTATATAGTATGAAATGTACTATATTTTTGTCACTATTTCAATTGTCCATTTTTTGTTCAGATTCTTATGATTATTTTAAAAATAATAGATCTTTGCTGGCCAACACAAAAAGTAGTAGTAGTACATGGAAAGTTTATTAATGAAATAAATAAAATGTAAATAATCAAAAATAAATGTCTTTCCCTAAAGTACTATACTTTTACAGTTTTTTGCAATTTTCTTTTTTCACGTTTCTGTCTATACATACAAATAAATAAAATGGTCTATTTGTAACATCAGAATTACAGCTTCTTACTTTTTTTTATTGGACTTGACTTTATGTTGTTGGTCCGAAGACCTTACAACTTTACCGGGGTTTTTGGGGCGAGTGCCTTCGCGAAGCGAAGGCGCTCGAGCCCGGGGGGCAACTTGCTCGAGGGAGCTCCCTAAGGAGTTTTACTTCGGCTGGACTGTTGCCATGAGAGGGGGATGAATTTAATGATGCCCACCATAGGGCGACACAAAGCACTAGTTGAGAACGGGCGACGGGTAATATAAAGCCCGAGGGGAAGGATCCCGGCGGGCCGGGATCGGCGGTTCGCGGCGGCCTACGCTATCTTACTGCCGTTTCGCAACGTGTTATGGCTAGGTGAGAAGAAACGGCGAAAGAAACTTCCCAGCAACACGCCTAGTCTATCCTGTGGGGGGAGCTATGTCTCCTAGCGTCCCTCGCGGGGACGTGGGCTTCTTACTAAATGCATATGAAAGTATATACGGTACCTATATCAAAAATCAAGTTTAATTTATTTCTCTGTCTGGATGTTCCGGTTAATCTCTAAAACGGCTGGACCGATTTTGACGGCACTTTCCCTAGCAGATAGCTGATGTTATAAGTAGTATGCCTACCTCCTTTTTAGGATTCCAAAAAAAAAATCCGCGCATACAAAGTCGCGGGCCCAGCTAGTGTTTTATAAACGTAACATTTATGAAAATGTTGACAGTACTGTTTCTTGTACTCGTGCAAGCAAAAATGAACTTTAAGGTGACGAACATTTTAATTCCGTGAGTGTATATCACCCATATCACAATCGTAACTTGCTTAATTTGCGGATATACAATGTGTGTTTGTCTGCTGATTAATTATTTATTTATATAAACTCATATTAAATTTAAGTACCACATATCTATACCTAACCCAGTAAAAATCTAAAAGGACATTTTGATCAAACATCCATTTATACAAATCCAAAATGTACCTTTGGTCCGTATAAGCAGTCAAGTAAATTTTCCCCCACAGGAACTACATGTTTAAAATCAATCCTACCTCACATACTCCAAGCGACGCCGAACCAACATTACTCAATATTAGACTACAATGAAAAGCTTCAGAAGCACACAGACCTGTCCCAGAACAAGTGCAGGGTGTACAGCACATTCCACAGGATACCTTCAACCCCTGCGCAGAAGGAAGACAGGCAGAATCACGTTGAAATTAGTTGCATATATGAAGATGTCAGTTCTATGGCTATGGGTTGTGATAATGTAAGAGAAAAATGTTTTAGTGTAAGTATATATTGAGTACTAATGCTTTACTTTTAATAAATATTGTGTATTAATACTTGACCTTGAGTATATATTGCATACTAATGCTTTACCTTTAATATATATATTGCGTACTAATGCTTTACCTTTAGTATATATTGCGTACTAATGCTTTATCTTTAGTATATATTGTGTATCAATGCTTTACCTTTAGTACATATTGCGTACTAATGCTTTACCTTTAGTATATATTGCGTACCAATGCTTTACCTTTAGCATATATTGCGTACTAATGCTTTATCTTTAGTATATTATATTGCTTACCGGCGGCTGCGCTCGTGTAAACTTCAAATGAAGGTTCATAATTTTACTGAATTGTTATTTATTGCTGGAGAACAGCAGACAGACTGATGGCCCACATGGTGGGAAGTGGTTACTGTCGCCTATAAACATTGGTAATACCGGAGGTGCTGCCAATGTGTTGCCTGCCTTGAAGGGGGGGGGGGGGGGGCTATGAATAGGTACCTAATTCTGCTATTTTAATATCTTGGCATTGTGAAGATATTTAAAGTACGATTCCATTACGATAGTGGCAAAAATACGTATTCTAAATCCACAATATATTTTCAATTTCGTCGCAGCAGAATAATAGTAAAAAACTTTATTAGTATTACCATTAGCAGAAATGGCGTTAGCCGAAATTAATAATTAAAAGCTACCAAAATTTTTTAAAAATATTTCGCTTATAAGTATGTATAGAGTGGCGTACCCACGGGAATGCCATGCCATATCGTAATCATACAAACTTACGATTGAAATTATAGCGTCCGTCGATTTTCAGAATATACACAAGGTAGGTTGTTATGGCGACGTACTCTAGATCAGGGGTGCTAGCCATTCAAACGGGCAATAACCCTACCACCTGGTTGTGGGTTGTTTTGTCGCCTCTTATGACAGGCTGCCTAGCAGGAATTTGTATTCTTTCTCCGTTCTTGCACGGATAGAATTTTCTGATCAATTCTACTACTCAACGGATTTTAATGAAAATTTGAGAGATGAAAATAGCATTTTTATCTGAAATTTTCACGTATTTCATATTTCAATATCTTACAGGGCTCAGAAGATATGAATTTGTATATGCACATTTAATTAAGCTTCTTCTGTTTTGTCTTCTATCAATCTTCTAAAATTGCCAGAAAATTTTAGGTTTTCAGTACGATACATTCTGTATTAACAGAAGTTCAAACACGCTTAGAGAAAATATCAGAGAGGATATCCCCCGCCTTCCAGAAGGAGATGGATGAGAGATATATCGAAGCCACTTCTTCATTCCAAGACATAAATAAAAAAGATTTATTGAAGGGCAGGTAGGTTCTTATTTTCGCCTCCTCCTCGCATCATTGTTTATGATACAGGGTTTCGCTTTTATCTTTTACTAGCTTCTGCCCGCGACTTCGTCCGCGTGGAATAGTTTAAAAAAAAAGTAAGTTAAAAAAACCCCCGATTTTGAAACATTTTTCATTGTTGCTCTGCTCCTGTTGTTCTTAGCATCTTGCTATATAGCCTATAGCCTTCCTCGATAAATGGGCTATCTAACACTGAAAGAATTTTTCAAATCAGACTAGTAGTTCCTGAGATTTGCGCGTTCAAGCAAACAAACTCTTCAGCTTTATATAGTAGTATATATCTTTTATTTATGTTCTTTTACTATGACTTCTTGAGAATAGGGGGTATGTTTTTATTTTTTCTAAATACTCAGGGCAGATAGGTTAATTAAACTCATACTTACATTAGAATACAATTTCAGTATAGTGACTAATTAGACAAAATATGAAATCCAGATTTAGACATGGGTAACTTATCAAAATTCCTTGTGTTAATTCAATAACTCAGCCGCAGTGAACTGCGCTAGCGCTTGGAGTTAACTCAAAATTGCGCCCTGGCACAAACTTGAAGGCACCACTCGCGAGCTGTGTCTCCTGGCTTTTATTAACTTGGCTACAATTAAATACAGTAATAGTAGAAAAAATCCTTTTTTATTTTCTAGGATTTTATACAAAGAAGAACAAGAGATACTAGCTAGGCGGATGACGGCTATAATGGCGTATATTCTAGACCATTCTAGAAGTAAAAACATATTAGAGAAATATGAAGAGTTTTGTATGAAACAGAATAGAGGAACATTAATTCACTTATTAGCAAGTATATGTTCATTGATTGATAGCACTGTGAGTATCCGTTCTTTTATGTAAGGCCAGGGGTATATCCGCCATGTATGTCTGATCTATATGATAAGTCTTATTACTGTAAAATTTTATCAAAATCCGTTCACTAGTTTTTGTGTACAACAGACATCCATTTTTATAAACTTTCTTTTGCATGTGTGCTAATTTTTTATTTAGACGCTATTAATCCCCGAAAAGTTCACTGACAGTTATCCCGGAAACTATCCCCTTTTATGGGATAGAAAGTATCCCATGTCCATTCTCGGTATTGACAGCCCCACAGAATTGATACATACGTGTTTTCGTGAAAACTTAACATATTATAGTTTTTTTTTCACATTTATAATAGTAGTATAAAGCAGCTACACTCAACCTGCGACCGCATGTGGCCCTCCGAGCTTTTGTAAGTGGCCCCTCTGACATACTAATAGGTGTACAATTACATTGGTAATATACCTCTGGGATTGCAAAAGTTCATAGAAGTTTTTTCATTGCATGAGTTCAGCAGACAGGCAGAGGGCCCGCTTGATGGAAAGCGGTTACCATCGCCTATGCACATTTGCAACACCAAAGATGCTACAAACGCGCTGCTACTCTCTTAAGGCAGACTGAACCTAGTCACTAATTGCGGAACACAACTCAAGGTTTTTATGGCGACATACTTAAGACCAGGGGTGGTAGCCATCCAGTCGGGCAAATTGTTTTGTCGCCTCTTACGATAGGCCCCCCGGCCACAGGGAATTGTATTCTTTCTCCGTTCCTGCACGAATGTATTCTTCATTCATAGATGACGGTAACCACCTTTTTATTAGGTGGGTCGCAAGCCTCTTTTATATTCTAGCAATACACCTAAATAAATTTATGTTGTGGCCCACAGCACCTTATCTATGTGGTCCTTATGAGAAAAGGTTTAGTATCGCTGGTATAAAGGTCGATTCTTTAATGTATTGTTCTATTCTCTATACATTATTTAATACTTATAAAATGTAATACTAAAAATATTACAGAATATAAACTGAATACTTAATAAAACTACGTTTTAACGGTTTTAAGCGCGGTAATTTATTTGATTTTGGTTTCTCCGACGTTTCGGCCACTTTTCACTGGCCGTGATCACGGAAGACAAAGATTTTATTTAGCCTACCGCCAACTTGTTAATTTTAACAATTTAAAACGTCGGAAAAACCAAAATCAAATATATTAGCGCGCTTAAAACCGTTAAAATGTAGTCTTATTATGTATACAAATCGCGAAA
This sequence comes from Dendrolimus kikuchii, assembly GCA_019925095.2. Lineage (NCBI taxonomy): Eukaryota > Metazoa > Arthropoda > Insecta > Lepidoptera > Lasiocampidae > Dendrolimus > Dendrolimus kikuchii. The sequence goes on from CM034407.1 coordinate 18,583,332, forward strand.
ACTTAAGAAAAAATTATGTCAATTTCTTTCAGTCGTGTGCAACGATATACAGCGGGCTGTTATTGTCTATAACAATTTTAATAGAAACGCAAATCTCTTCAGCCACAAACCCAGTGTTATTTGACATTTTGAAAAGTTGTATTACGTCAAGACCTGCATCTTTCGTGTGCTGCCATCTTTTGGCCCTAGTGACGAAGTTGTCTAATGTTGACGGTTTCAAGAACACCCTTTGTCCGGGTAACGGCGGAAATTTGAAAATGGACTACGACCAAGGCGTTCTTTTATATAAGAGAGGTGATTTGCGTTGTATTTTAAAATTCAATTTATTTAATGTGAAAATGGGTATACGAAAGGTGTTAAATTTAACAAAGTACATCTCTCCAAATTCCGCCTTTCGGCATGCATAATTATGTATAAGTATCCTGCTTACAAATTCTATTATAATATATTTATCCTTATTATCTATTTAATTATTTACCTAATAAAACGTCAACCAATCTTAATATATAAAATTCTCGTGCCACAGTTTTCGTTGCCATACTCCTCCGAAACGGCTTGACCGATTTTGATGAAATTTTTTGTGCTTATCCGGTATCTATGAGAATCGGCCAACATCTATTTTTCATCCCCCTAAATGTTAGGGGTGCTCCACCCCTAAATTTTTACGTTATTTTTTAGCAAGAGTTTTAATATGGATTTTTTTATGATACAACATGAAAAATACAGTACACACGGTCAAGATGCGAGCCTTCTACGATCAACCCCTATTTGTCTAAAGTTAATGTCGGGGTAAATTTAAGGCAAGGATTTTTAATCTTATTTGGTCATGACTTTTAGAGTGACTAATTAGATATACGGTGCAAAAGTGGCTGAGATGCAGGTTCATGGAATCCTCCTAATCACCTTCCAGATCGATTTGATGGTGTATTAGCAGAAGGTGATTGAGTGGCCTTAAGAACGGATGAGCTTAGATGACGCAAGTTATGAATGTCAATGGCAAGTGGGATGTGTAAGAATAAGCCTAGAATTTTATTTTTTAAAGGCCGGACAACGTCTGTCGGGGCCGCTAGTAAATTATAAAATTGTGTATTAAATTATGATTATGTCAATTAAAATTCATACAATTTATATTATAGTTTTGCATTTAAATATTCATGGAGACTGTTATATGCCTTGCCTTATCGGTTAACATATTTTTTACACGTTTTCTAAAACTGGCGTTTAATTGTATTGATTGAAATTCTTCTGGGAGGTGATTATACAGTTTTGGTTATTTTCTAATATTGTTTATAATCGTTTTTAAATTAATTTATTTAAAAAAATGGGAAAACTAATCATCCTTAGTGAGCGTTTCTGTATGTGTGTTGGAGCTTAACGGTTCTACTCTGCTAGGAGGGGAGCCGCCAATACTGCAACACACGCTTACGCATATAATAAACCACACATCGTTTACCTTTGTCGCGTATAATGTCTGTACTGTGGTCAAAATAAAGCTCATACAATTAGAACAGTCCACTGATTACTACAAGAACCCCTACCAGCCAGGGAGGAGCCTAGACAATGTGATTCTGTTGAATTTGTTTCAAACTTATACTGTGGGCCCCAAATGGGCCTCCAACCACCAATCCCTACGAAATGTATGAAAAATTGTGTCGCTGACCACCGGTGGTTGTAAAGCTTCATCAATTTTGATTCGGATTATCAATCATTTATTTGCTCAAAAAACATGGTGTGTACATAGATCTTATTTTGTTGCTTATAAGGCTCACATGTCTTTGCCGGTCAGGCATGCAAATTTTGCAAATTTTAACATACTTAAGATATATATATATACCGTCTTTGTATTTTTTTAATACAGTGGAGAGTCGATTATTTGGACCTCGCTTATGCCGTTTCGCGTTTTCATGATTGAGATTGCATATTTTAGTAAATTAAGAAAATATTTAGGTAGATTCGTCGTGACGGCCTCTGTCTCACTGCACCGGGTTTGGTTCCTGGTTTGGTAAATTTCGGAAACGAATTTTCTCCGTTATTTACTACTAGCTGCGCCCGCGGTTTCACCCGCGTGGTGATGGAGAATCGTTACATTTTGAATAATTCACACTATCTTTATAAATTATAGCCTGTGTGTTGTTCTGATGTGTAAGCTATATCCATTCAGTAGTTTTGCTTGAAAGAGTAATAAACATACATCCATACATTCTTACAAACTTTCGCGTTTATAATATTTATAGAGATAGATATGGTCTGAGTGTTTGGGATCGGCCCCAGAGTAGTCCGTTGTATATTACCCATAACACAAGCGTAACTTGCTTAATTTGGGGATATACAATATGTGTGTTTGTCTGCCGATTATTATTATAATATTATTCGTACGTTAGAAAATGTCTAATGTTTTAACAAATATAGATTTAGGTTGATAAGTTTTTTTTTTGTTATTTCGAATAAGCATGTGTTCCTGGGCGAGGTAGGTTCGTTCGTTAAAAACGGATTTTTTTTAAATTTATTGCAGGAGTTCAGCAGACAGGCCCACTTGATGGAAAGCGGTTACCATCGCCTATGGACATTTGCAACACCAAACACCAACAAATACGCTGCTGCTCTCTTAAGGGAGACTGGAACCTGGCCACTAAGTCCGGAACACAACTCAAGGTTGTTATAGCGACAGACTTTAGACCAGGGGTGGTAGCCCAGTCGGGCAACTGCCCTACCACCTGGCTGTGGGTTGTTAAGTCGCCTCTTACGACAGGCCGCCCCAACGCAGGAAATTGTATTCTCTCTCCGTTCCTGCACGGATTTTCTTCATAATATGAAGAAAGTCGATTTTTGTTGGTACATATTATTCAATGATCCAGATATTTGATTATCCAAATGCCTTAAGACTATATACACACTAGCGGCCCGGCACGGTTTCACCCGCGCTCTGTCCCGCTCCCGTGCTATATAGCGTATTGTTATATAGCCTATGACACTCCCTGTTAACGTAGCTTTCTAACAGTAAAAGAATTTTTAAAATCGGTTTAGTATATCTGGAGATTACCCCCTACAACGTCACAAACCTCATTATAATATTAGTATAGATTTATCAATATAATATTTTCTTAATTTTCAAATTTGGTATATCTCTATTTATAACACCGTAACCACGATATATCCCGAAGATTAAAAATAATAACTTGTTAATAATTTCAGATTCCTGCTACATCCAAATCCTAGTAAGACAAATAGAAGCGTGCCTTAAATGTATAGAAAATCAGAATTTAAGAGTTAAGGCGATTGAAACAACTAGGAATCTAATAAAATTGTATAATAATACTAACAGTGATGGTGTTAGTTTATCACAGAGTAAAAGAAGGTATTTTTTTTTTTTATTAATGAATGATATACAAACACTAATCAAATGCAGTTCGTAATAAATGTAGGATAGCAAATAAATAAAGTCTCCCTTTAAACTGGTGTAATTAAATAACAATATATCATAAAGAAAAATACAACACTCGCTTGACAATCTAACTATAAACAACTCGTTGCTACACAACCACCATCCTACAAAAATTGCTAGTTTTTAATAATTTAAACACTATATTCCTTCAGATATAGTTAATAGTTTAAGTTTCGTGTTTTATATAATATAAATAAACTAGCTGATACCCGCCCGCTTCGCGTGCCGTAAAATCCGTTCTTAGCTGACCTCTACTTGTCGAAAGGAAGGTCCATGCCAAGTTTATAGGTATTATAATTCGTGATCAGTCACTATATACGTGGATTTCAATTATATATGTGTGTGTGTGTGTGTGTGTGTGTGTGTGTGTGTGTGTGTGCGCGTGTGCGTGCGTGCGTGCGTGCGTGCGTGCGTGCGTGCGTGCGTGCGTGCGTGCGTGTGTGTGTATAAGAGATAATTATAATAAATTGTGTGTGTGTGTGTGTGTATAAGAGATAATTATAATAAATTAAAAAATGATTTAGTGATAGGTTACATAAGTATATTCTAAACTATAAAAAAGAAACCTAAAATTAAAAACTAGAACTAAATAATAAAAGAGGGCATAATTATAGATAAAATATTGGTCCCAAACCACTGTCGCCTACTGGGAACGTTCCAAAAAGGCTGGCGGCGTTACCACGTTGAATACCAATGCTTAACCTTTGAGCAAAATAAATAAAACCTTTCGTGTTTTAAAGTTTATATATATATTAGACTAGCTGACCCGGCAAACTTCGTACCGCCTGAGAATCAATAAATACAAAGGCTGTTTCAAACTTTAGTAAAAAATGTGGTCCAAAACTTAACCGGAACGAACATAAACGTTTAACATTCAAAACCAAAAAATGAAAAAAAACTTCACTTTTAAATTTAATTTGATTTCTGAACGACTTTTAAATTTAGTTGATTTCTAAACGACGGGACGAACATCAAATGTTTGACAGGTAGGAATAGTTTCTAAGGGAAAGCGAAATTGTTGTTTTTACTATATTCCAAGCATTTTTTTCATATTTACTCACCTTTTAAACCTTCCCTGGACTTCCACGAATAATTCAAAACCAAAATTAACCAAATCAATCCAGCCGTTCTCGACTTTTAGCGAGACTAACGAACAGCAATTGATTTTTATATATTGTTACGAGTTTCGCGGGCCTCGAATTAAAATGCACAAACTATATAAACACGTATAACACAGGTACAAATATAACTGAACACAACCAGTCCAAACGTAATGCAGAAAGTCGTAATTCAATAAAACGCGCAAAGTCCGTCACTAATCGATTACCGAATATACACACGTCCCTCCTTGGCCGTGGTTCTCGCTCGACTGCCTCTACCTCCATCAGGCCATCATTTTATACTGTACAAATGCAATGCCTTAAGAACAGACGAGCGTGCATGACAAGAGTTATGAATGTTAAAGTAGCAGGTGAGGTGTGTAAGAATAAGCCTAAATGGCGCTCTGTTGTTCGTGCCTACCTCGCAAGGGAACTGGCGTGAAGTTATGTATGTTTGTATGTATGTAAATGTAATGTACCCGTATCGCAGTCGACTTAATCCGCCACACCTAGCTAATGACTCGGCCGTAAACTGCCATAAAAGAGTACAATTAAACAATGGGCCGTATGCCAATAAATAAGCAAACACAAGAATGCCGACAGGTAATAATAATGAGTTTTGTTTCAGATATGCAGGTGGATTTTGTTTTTGTCGGGACCCGAGTTGTAACAGTATATAGATTTTGGAATGTGACGTCACGAAATTTAGGACCCCCCTTCCACCCCTTGTCACACTTCGTCGACCCCCTTCCCCCCCTTAATGTGTGACAATTTATGAATGGCCCCTATAAAATAAGGATTATTGTTAAAATTTCAGTTGTGATTGCCAGTTGCTG